>CM073199.1:2476856-3876945 GCA_037042915.1 Auricularia sp. M13
AGATGATCCCTGACGGTGAGAAAACACATTGTAATGCGAAGTGGTCAGGCCACGCTCGCTGGGCAGATCGTCTGCCTTTGATGGTGCGAGAAAGCAGCAGGAATTCCAGACATTGCCTGGGGTCTCCGCTGCAGACTGGAGTGGTGTCTAGTGAATTCAGATGATCCCTGACGGTGAGAAAACACATTGTAATGCGAAGTGGTCAGGCCACGCTCGCTGGGCAGATCGTCTGCCTTGGATGGTGCGAGAAAGCAGCAGGAATTCCAGACATTGCCTGGGGTCTCCGCTGCAGACTGGAGTGGTGTCTAGTGAATTCAGATGATCCCTGATGGTGAGAAAACACATTGTAATGCGAAGTGGTCAGGCCACGCTCGCTGGGCAGATCGTCTGCCTTTGATGGTGCGAGAAAGCAGCAGGAATTCCAGACATTGCCTGGGGTCTCCGCTGCAGACTGGAGTGGTGTCTAGTGAATTCAGATGATCCCTGACGGTGAGAAAACACACACTGTAATGCAAAGTGGTCAGGCAGACACGCAGCAGACTGGGCAGATTCAGATGTCTGAGAGAACACATTGATGGTGCGAGGCAGATCGTCTGCCGTGGATGGTGCGAGAGCAGCAGGAATTCCAGACATTGTCTGGGGTCTCCGCTGCAGACTGGAGTGGTGTCTAGTGAATTCAGATGATCCCTCATGGTGAGAGAACACATTGTAATGTGAAGTAGTCAGGCCAGCTCGCTGGGCAGATCGTCTGCCTTGGATGGTGCGAGAAAGCAGCAGGAATTCCAGACATTGCCTGGGGTCTCCGCAGCAGACTGGAGTGGTGTCTAGTGAATTCGGATGACCCTGATGGTGAGTAAACACACTGTAATGCGAAGTGGTCAGGCCACGCTCGCTGGGCAGATTGTCTGCCTTTGATGGTGCGAGAAAGCAGCAGGAATTCCAGACATTGCCTGGGGTCTCCGCTGCAGACTGGAGTGGTGTCTAGTGAATTCAGATGATCCCTCATGGTGAGAGAACACATTGTAATGCGAAGTAGTCAGGCCAAGCTCGCTAGGCAGATCGTCTGCCGTGGATGGTGCGAGAAAGCAGCAGGAATTCCAGACATTGCCTGGGGTCTCCGCTGCAGACTGGAGTGGTGTCTAGTGAATTTGGATGACCCCTGACGGTGAGAAAACACACTGTAATGCAAAGTGGTCAGGCCACGCTCGCTGGGCAGATCGTCTGCCTTTGATGGTGCGAGAAAGCAGCAGGAATTCCAGACATTGTCTGGGGTCTCCGCTGCAGACTGGAGTGGTGTCTAGTGAATTCGGATGATCCGTGATGGTGAGAAAACACACTGTAATGCAAAGTGGTCAGGCCACGCTCGCTGGGCAGATCGTCTGCCTTGGATGGTGCGAGAAAGCAGCAGGAATTCCAGACATTGTCTGGGGTCTCCGCTGCAGACCGGAGTGGTGTCTAGTGAATTCGGATGACCCCTGACGGTGAGAAAACACACTGTAATGCAAAGTGGTCAGGCCACGCTCGCTGGGCAGATCGTCTGCCTTTGATGGTGCGAGAAAGCAGCAGGAATTCCAGACATTGCCTGGGGTCTCCGCTGCAGACTGGAGTGGTGTCTAGTGAATTCAGATGATCCCTCATGGTGAGAAAACACTGTAATGCGAAGTGGTCAGGCCACGCTCGCTGGGCAGATCGTCTGCCTTGGATGGTGCGAGAAAGCAGCAGGAATTCCAGACATTGCCTGGGGTCTCCGCAGCAGACCGGAGTGGTGTCTAGTGAATTCGGATGATCCCTCATGGTGAGAGAACACATTGTAATGCGAAGTAGTCAGGCCAAGCTCGCTAGGCAGATCGTCTGCCGTGGATGGTGCGAGAAAGCAGCAGGAATTCCAGACATTGCCTGGGGTCTCCGCTGCAGACTGGAGTGGTGTCTAGTGAATTTGGATGACCCTTGATGGTGAGAAAACACACTGTAATGCAAAGTGGTCAGGCCACGCTCGCTGGGCAGATCGTCTGCCTTGGATGGTGCGAGAAAGCAGCAGGAATTCCAGACATTGCCTGGGGTCTCCGCAGCAGACCGGAGTGGTGTCTAGTGAATTCGGATGACCCCTGACGGTGAGAAAACACACTGTAATGCAAAGTGGTCAGGCCACGCTCGCTGGGCAGATCGTCTGCCTTTGTTGGTGCGAGAAAGCAGCAGGAATTCCAGACATTGCCTGGGGTCTCCGCTGCAGACTGGAGTGGTGTCTAGTGAATTCGGATGATCCCTCATGGTGAGAGAACACATTGTAATGCGAAGTAGTCAGGCCAAGCTCGCTAGGCAGATCGTCTGCCGTGGATGGTGCGAGAAAGCAGCAGGAATTCCAGACATTGCCTGGGGTCTCCGCTGCAGACTGGAGTGGTGTCTAGTGAATTTGGATGACCCTTGATGGTGAGAAAACACACTGTAATGCTAAGTGGTCAGGCCACGCTCGCTGGGCAGATCGTCTGCCTTGGATGGTGCGAGAAAGCAGCAGGAATTCCAGACATTGCCTGGGGTCTCCGCTGCAGACTGGAGTGGTGTCTAGTGAATTTGGATGACCCTTGATGGTGAGAAAACACACTGTAATGCGACATGGTCAGGCCAAGCTCGCTGGGCAGATTGTCTGCCGTGGATGGTGCGAGAAAGCAGCAGGAATTCCAGACATTGCCTGGGGTCTCCGCAGCAGACCGGAGTGGTGTCTACTGAATTCGGATGACCCCTGAAGGTGAGTAAACACACTGTAATGCGAAGTGGTCAGGCCAAGCTCGCTGGGCAGATCGTCTGCCTTGGATGGTGCGAGAAAGCAGCAGGAATTCCAGACATTGCCTGGGGTCTCCGCTGCAGACTGGAGTGGTGTCTAGTGAATTCGGATGATCCCTCATGGTGAGAGAACACATTGTAATGTGAAGTAGTCTGGCCACGCTCGCTGGGCAGATCGTCTGCCTTCGATGGTGCTAGAAAGCAGCAGGAATTCCAGACATTGTCTGGGGTCTCTGCTGCAGAGTGGAGTGGTGTCTAGTGAATTCGGATGACCCCTGAAGGTGAGTAAACACCCTGTAATGCGAAGTGGTCAGGCCACGCTCGCTGGGCAGATCGTCTGCCTTCGATGGTGCTAGAAAGCAGCAGGAATTCCAGACATTGCCTGGGGTCTCCGCTGCAGACTGGAGTGGTGTCTAGTGAATTCGGATGACCCCTGAAGGTGAGTAAACACCCTGTAATGCGAAGTGGTCAGGCCACGCTCGCTGGGCAGATCGTCTGCCTTCGATGGTGCGAGAAAGCAGCAGGAATTCCAGACATTGCCTGGGGTCTCCGCAGCAGACCGGAGTGGTGTCTAGTGAATTTGGATGACCCTTGATGGTGAGAAAACACACTGTAATGCGAAGTGGTCAGGCCAAGCTCGCTGGGCAGATCGTCTGCCGTGGATGGTGCGAGAAAGCAGGAGGAATTCCAGACATTGTCTGGGGTCTCCGCTGCAGACGGGAGTGGTGTCTAGTGAATTCAGATGACCCCTGAAGGTGAGTAAACACCCTGTAATGCGAAGTGGTCAGGCCACGCTCGCTGGGCAGATCGTCTGCCTTCGATGGTGCGAGAAAGCACCAGGAATTCCAGACATTGTCTGGGGTCTCCGCTGCAGACTGGAGTGGTGTCAAGTGAATTTGGATGACCCTTGATGGTGAGAAAACACACTGTAATGTGAAGTAGTCAGGCCAAGCTCGCTGGGCAGATCGTCTGCCGTGGATGGTGCGAGAAAGCAGCAGGAATTCCAGACATTGCCTGGGGTCTCCGCAGCAGACCGGAGTGGTGTCTACTGAATTCGGATGACCCCTGAAGGTGAGTAAACACACTGTAATGCAAAGTGCTCAGGCCACGCTCGCTGGGCAGATCGTCTGCCGTGGATGGTGCGAGAAAGCAGCAGGAATTCCAGACATTGCCTGGGGTCTCCGCTGCAGACTGGAGTGGTGTCTAGTGAATTCAGATGATCCCTCATGGTGAGAGAACACATTGTAATGCGAAGTAGTCAGGCCAAGCTCGCTAGGCAGATCGTCTGCCGTGGATGGTGCGAGAAAGCAGCAGGAATTCCAGACATTGCCTGGGGTCTCCGCAGCAGACCGGAGTGGTGTCTAGTGAATTCAGATGACACCTGACGGTGAGAAAACACACTGTAATGCGAAGTGGTCAGGCCACGCTCGCTGGGCAGATCGTCTGCCTTGGATGGTGCGAGAAAGCAGCAGGAATTCCAGACATTGCCTGGGGTCTCCGCAGCAGACCGGAGTGGTGTCTACTGAATTCGGATGACCCCTGAAGGTGAGTAAACACACTGTAATGCGAAGTGGTCAGGCCACGCTCGCTGGGCAGATCGTCTGCCTTCGATGGTGCGAGAAAGCACCAGGAATTCCAGACATTGTCTGGGGTCTCTGCTGCAGAGTGGAGTGGTGTCTAGTGAATTCGGATGACCCTTGATGGTGAGAAAACACACTGTAATGTGAAGTAGTCAGGCCAAGCTCGCTGGGCAGATCGTCTGCCGTGGATGGTGCGAGAAAGCAGCAGGAATTCCAGACATTGCCTGGGGTCTCCGCTGCAGACTGGAGTGGTGTCTAGTGAATTCAGATGATCCCTCATGGTGAGAAAACACACTGTAATGCAAAGTGGTCAGGCCACGCTCGCTGGGCAGATCGTCTGCCTTGGATGGTGCGAGAAAGCAGCAGGAATTCCAGACATTGCCTGGGGTCTCCGCAGCAGACCGGAGTGGTGTCTAGTGAATTTGGATGACCCTTGATGGTGAGAAAACACACTGTAATGCGAAGTGGTCAGGCCAAGCTCGCTGGGCAGATCGTCTGCCGTGGATGGTGCGAGAAAGCAGGAGGAATTCCAGACATTGTCTGGGGTCTCCGCTGCAGACGGGAGTGGTGTCTAGTGAATTCGGATGACCCCTGAAGGTGAGTAAACACTCTGTAATGCGAAGTGGTCAGGCCACGCTCGCTGGGCAGATCGTCTGCCTTGGATGGTGCGAGAAAGCAGCAGGAATTCCAGACATTGCCTGGGGTCTCCGCAGCAGACCGGAGTGGTGTCTAGTGAATTTGGATGACCCTTGATGGTGAGAAAACACACTGTAATGCGAAGTGGTCAGGCCAAGCTCGCTGGGCAGATCGTCTGCCTTGGATGGTGCGAGAAAGCAGCAGGAATTCCAGACATTGTCTGGGGTCTCCGCAGCAGACCGGAGTGGTGTCTAGTGAATTCAGATGACCCCTGAAGGTGAGTAAACACACTGTAATGCGAAGTGGTCAGGCCACGCTCGCTGGGCAGATCGTCTGCCTTGGATGGTGCGAGAAAGCAGCAGGAATTCCAGACATTGTCTGGGGTCTCCGCAGCAGACTGGAGTGGTGTCTAGTGAATTTGGATGACCCTTGATGGTGAGAAAACACACTGTAATGTGAAGTAGTCAGGCCAAGCTCGCTGGGCAGATCGTCTGCCTTGGATGGTGCGAGAAAGCAGCAGGAATTCCAGACATTGCCTGGGGTCTCCGCAGCAGACCGGAGTGGTGTCTAGTGAATTCGGATGACCCCTGAAGGTGAGTAAACACACTGTAATGCGAAGTGGTCAGGCCAAGCTCGCTGGGCAGATCGTCTGCCGTGGATGGTGCGAGAAAGCAGCAGGAATTCCAGACATTGTCTGGGGTCTCCGCTGCAGACTGGAGTGGTGTCTAGTGAATTCGGATGACCCCTGAAGGTGAGTAAACACCCTGTAATGCGAAGTGGTCAGGCCACGCTCGCTGGGCAGATCGTCTGCCTTTGATGGTGCGAGAAAGCACCAGGAATTCCAGACATTGTCTGGGGTCTCCGCTGCAGACTGGAGTGGTGTCTAGTGAATTTGGATGACCCTTGATGGTGAGAAAACACACTGTAATGTGAAGTAGTCAGGCCAAGCTCGCTGGGCAGATCGTCTGCCTTTGTTGGTGCGAGAAAGCAGCAGGAATTCCAGACATTGCCTGGGGTCTCCGCTGCAGACTGGAGTGGTGTCTAGTGAATTCAGATGATCCCTCATGGTGAGAAAACACACTGTAATGCAAAGTGGTCAGGCCACGCTCGCTGGGCAGATCGTCTGCCTTTGATGGTGCGAGAAAGCAGCAGGAATTCCAGACATTGCCTGGGGTCTCCGCAGCAGACCGGAGTGGTGTCTAGTGAATTGGGATGACCCTTGATGGTGAGAAAACACACTGTAATGCGACATGGTCAGGCCAAGCTCGCTGGGCAGATTGTCTGCCGTGGATGGTGCGAGAAAGCAGCAGGAATTCCAGACATTGCCTGGGGTCTCCGCAGCAGACCGGAGTGGTGTCTAGTGAATTCGGATGACCCCTGACGGTGAGAAAACACACTGTAATGCAAAGTGGTCAGGCCACGCTCGCTGGGCAGATCGTCTGCCTTGGATGGTGCGAGAAAGCAGCAGGAATTCCAGACATTGCCTGGGGTCTCCGCTGCAGACTGGAGTGGTGTCTAGTGAATTCGGATGACCCCTGACGGTGAGAAAACACACTGTAATGCAAAGTGGTCAGGCCACGCTCGCTGGGCAGATCGTCTGCCTTTGTTGGTGCGAGAAAGCAGCAGGAATTCCAGACATTGCCTGGGGTCTCCGCTGCAGACTGGAGTGGTGTCTAGTGAATTCGGATGACCCTTGATGGTGAGAAAACACACTGTAATGCGACATGGTCAGGCCACGCTCGCTGGGCAGATCGTCTGCCGTGGATGGTGCGAGAAAGCACCAGGAATTCCAGACATTGCCTGGGGTCTCCGCAGCAGACCGGAGTGGTGTCTACTGAATTCGGATGACCCCTGAAGGTGAGTAAACACACTGTAATGCGAAGTGGTCAGGCCAAGCTCGCTGGGCAGATCGTCTGCCGTGGATGGTGCGAGAAAGCAGCAGGAATTCCAGACATTGCCTGGGGTCTCCGCTGCAGACTGGAGTGGTGTCTAGTGAATTCAGATGATCCCTCATGGTGAGAAAACACACTGTAATGCAAAGTGGTCAGGCCACGCTCGCTGGGCAGATCGTCTGCCTTGGATGGTGCGAGAAAGCAGCAGGAATTCCAGACATTGCCTGGAGTCTCCGCTGCAGACTGGAGTGGTGTCTACTGAATTCAGATGACACATAACGGTGAGAAAACACTCTGTAATGTGACGTGGTCAGGCCACGCTCGGTGGGCAGACCGTCTGCCTTTGTTGGTGCGAGAAAGCAGCAGGAATTCCAGACATTGCCTGGAGTCTCCGCTGCAGACTGGAGTGGTCCCTAGTGAATTCGGATGACCCCTGAAGGTGAGTAAACACCCTGTAATGTGAAGTAGTCAGGCCAAGCTCGCTGGGCAGATTGTCTGCCGTGGATGGTGCGAGAAAGCAGCAGGAATTCCAGACATTGCCTGGGGTCTCCGCAGCAGACCGGAGTGGTGTCTAGTGAATTCGGATGACCCCTGACGGTGAGAAAAAACACTGTAATGCAAAGTGGTCAGGCCACGCTCGCTGGGCAGATCGTCTGCCTTTGTTGGTGCGAGAAAGCAGCAGGAATTCCAGACATTGCCTGGGGTCTCCGCTGCAGACTGGAGTGGTGTCTAGTGAATTCAGATGATCCCTCATGGTGAGAAAACACACTGTAATGCAAAGTGGTCAGGCCACGCTCGCTGGGCAGATCGTCTGCCTTGGATGGTGCGAGAAAGCAGCAGGAATTCCAGACATTGCCTGGGGTCTCCGCAGCAGACCGGAGTGGTGTCTACTGAATTCGGATGACACATAACGGTGAGAAAACACTCTGTAATGCAAAGTGGTCAGGCCACGCTCGCTGGGCAGATAGTCTGCCGTGGATGGTGCGAGAAAGCAGCAGGAATTCCAGACATTGCCTGGGGTCTCCGCTGCAGACTGGAGTGGTGTCTAGTGAATTTGGATGACCCTTGATGGTGAGAAAACACACTGTAATGTGACGTGGTCAGGCCACGCTCGGTGGGCAGATCGTCTGCCTTTGTTGGTGCGAGAAAGCAGCAGGAATTCCAGACATTGCCTGGGGTCTCCGCTGCAGACTGGAGTGGTGTCTAGTGAATTCGGATGACCCATGATGGTGAGAAAACACACTGTAATGTGACGTGGTCAGGCCACGCTCGCTGGGCAGATCGTCTGCCTTGGATGGTGCGAGAAAGCAGCAGGAATTCCAGACATTGCCTGGGGTCTCCGCAGCAGACCGGAGTGGTGTCTAGTGAATTCGGATGACCCCTGACGGTGAGAAAACACACTGTAATGCAAAGTGGTCAGGCCACGCTCGCTGGGCAGATCGTCTGCCTTTGTTGGTGCGAGAAAGCAGCAGGAATTCCAGACATTGCCTGGGGTCTCCGCTGCAGACTGGAGTGGTGTCTAGTGAATTCAGATGATCCCTCATGGTGAGAAAACACACTGTAATGCAAAGTGGTCAGGCCACGCTCGCTGGGCAGATCGTCTGCCTTGGATGGTGCGAGAAAGCAGCAGGAATTCCAGACATTGCCTGGGGTCTCCGCAGCAGACCGGAGTGGTGTCTAGTGAATTCGGATGACCCCTGACGGTGAGAAAACACACTGTAATGCAAAGTGGTCAGGCCACGCTCGCTGGGCAGATCGTCTGCCTTTGTTGGTGCGAGAAAGCAGCAGGAATTCCAGACATTGCCTGGGGTCTCCGCTGCAGACTGGAGTGGTGTCTAGTGAATTTGGATGACCCCTGATGGTGAGAAAACACACTGTAATGCGAAGTGGTCAGGCCACGCTCGCTGGGCAGATCGTCTGCCTTGGATGGTGCGAGAAAGCAGCAGGAATTCCAGACATTGCCTGGGGTCTCCGCTGCAGACTGGAGTGGTGTCTAGTGAATTTGGATGACCCTTGATGGTGAGAAAACACACTGTAATGCGAAGTGGTCAGGCCAAGCTCGCTGGGCAGATCGTCTGCCTTGGATGGTGAGAAAGCAGCAGGAATTCCAGACATTGCCTGGGGTCTCCGCTGCAGACTGGAGTGGTGTCTAGTGAATTCGGAGGATCCCTCATGGTGAGAGAACACGTTGTAATGTGAAGTAGTCAGGCCACGCTCGCTGGGCAGATCGTCTGCCTTGGATGGTGCGAGAAAGCAGCAGGAATTCCAGACATTGCCTGGGGTCTCCGCAGCAGACCGGAGTGGTGTCTAGTGAATTCGGATGACCCCTGACGGTGAGAAAACACACTGTAATGCAAAGTGGTCAGGCCACGCTCGCTGGGCAGATCGTCTGCCTTTGTTGGTGCGAGAAAGCAGCAGGAATTCCAGACATTGTCTGGGGTCTCCGCTGCAGACTGGAGTGGTGTCTAGTGAATTCAGATGATCCCTCATGGTGAGAGAACACGTTGTAATGTGAAGTAGTCAGGCCACGCTCGCTGGGCAGATCGTCTGCCTTTGTTGGTGCGAGAAAGCAGCAGGAATTCCAGACATTGTCTGGGGTCTCCGCAGCAGACGGGAGTGGTGTCTAGTGAATTTGGATGACCCATGATGGTGAGAAAACACAGTGTAATGTGACGTGGTCAGGCCACGCTCGCTGGGCAGATCGTCTGCCTTTGTTGGTGCGAGAAAGCAGCAGGAATTCCAGACATTGCCTGGGGTCTCCGCTGCAGACTGGAGTGGTGTCTAGTGAATTCAGATGATCCCTCATGGTGAGAAAACACACTGTAATGCAAAGTGGTCAGGCCACGCTCGCTGGGCAGATCGTCTGCCTTGGATGGTGCGAGAAAGCAGCAGGAATTCCAGACATTGCCTGGGGTCTCCGCTGCAGACTGGAGTGGTGTCTAGTGAATTCGGAGGATCCCTCATGGTGAGAGAACACGTTGTAATGTGAAGTAGTCAGGCCACGCTCGCTGGGCAGATCGTCTGCCTTTGTTGGTGCGAGAAAGCAGCAGGAATTCCAGACATTGTCTGGGGTCTCCGCAGCAGACCGGAGTGGTGTCTAGTGAATTCAGATGACCCCTGACGGTGAGAAAACACACTGTAATGCAAAGTGGTCAGGCCACGCTCGCTGGGCAGATCGTCTGCCTTGGATGGTGCGAGAAAGCAGCAGGAATTCCAGACATTGCCTGGGGTCTCCGCAGCAGACCGGAGTGGTGTCTAGTGAATTCGGACGACCCCTGACGGTGAGAAAACACACTGTAATGCAAAGTGGTCAGGCCACGCTCGCTGGGCAGATCGTCTGCCTTGGATGGTGCGAGAAAGCAGCAGGAATTCCAGACATTGTCTGGGGTCTCCGCTGCGGACTGGAGTGGTGTCTAGTGAATTCAGATGATCCCTCATGGTGAGAGAACACATTGTAATGTCAAGTAGTCAGGCCAAGCTCGCTAGGCAGATCGTCTGCCTTCGATGGTGCGAGAAAGCAGCAGGAATTCCAGACATTGTCTGGGGTCTCCGCAGCAGACCGGAGTGGTGTCTAGTGAATTCAGATGATCCCTCATGGTGAGAGAACACATTGTAATGCGAAGTAGTCAGGCCAAGCTCGCTAGGCAGATCGTCTGCCTTGGATGGTGCGAGAAAGCAGCAGGAATTCCAGACATTGCCTGGGGTCTCCGCAGCAGACCGGAGTGGTGTCTAGTGAATTCGGAGGATCCCTCATGGTGAGAGAACACGTTGTAATGTGAAGTAGTCAGGCCACGCTCGCTGGGCAGATCGTCTGCCTTGGATGGTGCGAGAAAGCAGCAGGAATTCCAGACATTGCCTGGGGTCTCCGCAGCAGACCGGAGTGGTGTCTAGTGAATTCGGATGACCCCTGACGGTGAGAAAACACACTGTAATGCAAAGTGGTCAGGCCACGCTCGCTGGGCAGATCGTCTGCCTTGGATGGTGCGAGAAAGCAGCAGGAATTCCAGACATTGTCTGGGGTCTCCGCTGCGGACTGGAGTGGTGTCTAGTGAATTCAGATGATCCCTCATGGTGAGAGAACACATTGTAATGTCAAGTAGTCAGGCCACGCTCGCTGGGCAGATCGTCTGCCTTTGATGGTGCGAGAAAGCAGCAGGAATTCCAGACATTGTCTGGGGTCTCCGCAGCAGACCGGAGTGGTGTCTAGTGAATTCAGATGATCCCTCATGGTGAGAGAACACATTGTAATGTCAAGTAGTCAGGCCACGCTCGCTGGGCAGATCGTCTGCCTTGGATGGTGCGAGAAAGCAGCAGGAATTCCAGACATTGCCTGGGGTCTCCGCTGCAGACTGGAGTGGTGTCTAGTGAATTCGGATGATCCCTCATGGTGAGAGAACACATTGTAATGTGAAGTGGTCAGGCCACGCTCGCTGGGCAGATCGTCTGCCTTGGATGGTGCGAGAAAGCAGCAGGAATTCCAGACATTGTCTGGGGTCTCCGCTGCGGACTGGAGTGGTGTCTAGTGAATTCGGATGATCCCTCATGGTGAGAGAACACATTGTAATGCGAAGTAGTCAGGCCAAGCTCGCTAGGCAGATCGTCTGCCTTGGATGGTGCGAGAAAGCAGCAGGAATTCCAGACATTGTCTGGGGTCTCCGCTGCGGACTGGAGTGGTGTCTAGTGAATTCGGATGATCCCTCATGGTGAGAGAACACATTGTAATGTGAAGTGGTCAGGCCACGCTCGCTGGGCAGATCGTCTGCCTTTGTTGGTGCGAGAAAGCAGCAGGAATTCCAGACATTGTCTGGGGTCTCCGCAGCAGACCGGAGTGGTGTCTAGTAAATTCAGATGATCCCTCATGGTGAGAGAACACATTGTAATGCGAAGTAGTCAGGCCAAGCTCGCTAGGCAGATCGTCTGCCGTGGATGGTGCGAGAAAGCAGCAGGAATTCCAGACATTGCCTGGGGTCTCCGCTGCAGACTGGAGTGGTGTCTAGTGAATTCGGAGGATCCCTCATGGTGAGAGAACACTTTGTAATGTGAAGTAGTCAGGCCACGCTCGCTGGGCAGATCGTCTGCCTTTGTTGGTGCGAGAAAGCAGCAGGAATTCCAGACATTGTCTGGGGTCTCCGCAGCAGACCGGAGTGGTGTCTAGTGAATTCAGATGATCCCTCATGGTGAGAGAACACGTTGTAATGTGAAGTAGTCAGGCCACGCTCGCTGGGCAGATCGTCTGCCTTTGTTGGTGCGAGAAAGCAGCAGGAATTCCAGACATTGCCTGGGGTCTCCGCAGCAGACCGGAGTGGTGTCTAGTGAATTCAGATGATCCCTCATGGTGAGAGAACACATTGTAATGTGAAGTGGTCAGGCCACGCTCGCTGGGCAGATCGTCTGCCTTTGTTGGTGCGAGAAAGCAGCAGGAATTCCAGACATTGTCTGGGGTCTCCGCTGCAGACTGGAGTGGTGTCTAGTGAATTCGGAGGATCCCTCATGGTGAGAGAACACTTTGTAATGTGAAGTAGTCAGGCCACGCTCGCTGGGCAGATCGTCTGCCTTTGTTGGTGCGAGAAAGCAGCAGGAATTCCAGACATTGCCTGGGGTCTCCGCTGCAGACTGGAGTGGTGTCTAGTGAATTCGGAGGATCCCTCATGGTGAGAGAACACATTGTAATGCGAAGTGGTCAGGCCAAGCTCGCTGGGCAGATCGTCTGCCTTGGATGGTGCGAGAAAGCAGCAGGAATTCCAGACATTGCCTGGGGTCTCCGCAGCAGACCGGAGTGGTGTCTAGTGAATTCGGATGATCCCTCATGGTGAGAGAACACATTGTAATGCAAAGTAGTCAGGCCACGCTCGCTGGGCAGATCGTCTGCCTTTGTTGGTGCGAGAAAGCAGCAGGAATTCCAGACATTGCCTGGGGTCTCTGCTGCAGACTGGAGTGGTGTCTAGTGAATTTGGATGACCCCTGACGGTGAGAAAACACACTGTAATGCAAAGTGGTCAGGCCACGCTCGCTGGGCAGATCGTCTGCCTTGGATGGTGCGAGAAAGCAGCAGGAATTCCAGACATTGCCTGGGGTCTCCGCTGCAGACTGGAGTGGTGTCTAGTGAATTGGATGACCCCTGACGGTGAGAAAACACACTGTAATGCAAAGTGGTCAGGCCACGCTCGCTGGGCAGATCGTCTGCCTTTGCTGGTGCGAGAAAGCAGCAGGAATTCCAGACATTGTCTGGGGTCTCCGCTGCTGACTGGAGTGGTGTCTAGTGAATTCGGATGATCCGTCATGGTGAGAAAACACACTGTAATGCAAAGTGGTCAGGCCACGCTCGCTGGGCAGATCGTCTGCCTTGGATGGTGCGAGAAAGCAGCAGGAATTCCAGACATTGCCTGGGGTCTCCGCAGCAGACCGGAGTGGTGTCTAGTGAATTGGATGATCCCTCATGGTGAGAGAACACATTGTAATGCGAAGTAGTCAGGCCAAGCTCGCTGGGCAGATCGTCTGCCTTTGTTGGTGCGAGAAAGCAGCAGGAATTCCAGACATTGCCTGGGGTCTCCGCAGCAGACCGGAGTGGTGTCTAGTGAATTGGATGATCCCTCATGGTGAGAGAACACAGTGTAATGCGAAGTAGTCAGGCCAAGCTCGCTAGGCAGATCGTCTGCCGTGGATGGTGCGAGAAAGCAGCAGGAATTCCAGACATTGCCTGGGGTCTCCGCAGCAGACCGGAGTGGTGTCTAGTGAATTCAGATGATCCCTCATGGTGAGAGAACACATTGTAATGTGAAGTAGTCAGGCCACGCTCGCTGGGCAGATCGTCTGCCTTCGATGGTGCGAGAAAGCAGCAGGAATTCCAGACATTGTCTGGGGTCTCCGCTGCAGACTGGAGTGGTGTCTAGTGAATTCAGATGATCCCTCATGGTGAGAGAACACATTGTAATGCAAAGTGCTCAGGCCACGCTCGCTGGGCAGATCGTCTGCCTTTGTTGGTGCGAGAAAGCAGCAGGAATTCCAGACATTGTCTGGGGTCTCCGCTGCAGACTGGAGTGGTGTCTAGTGAATTCGGAGGATCCTCATGGTGAGAAACACATTGTAATGCAAAGTGGTCAGGCCACGCTCGCTGGGCAGATCGTCTGCCTTGGATGGTGCGAGAAAGCAGCAGGAATTCCAGACATTGTCTGGGGTCTCCGCTGCAGACCGGAGTGGTGTCTAGTGAATTGGATGATCCCTCATGGTGAGAGAACACATTGTAATGAAGTAGTCAGGCCAAGCTCGCTGGGCAGATCGTCTGCCTTGATGGTGCGAGAAAGCAGCAGGAATTCCAGACATTGCCTGGGGTCTCCGCAGCAGACTGGAGTGGTGTCTAGTTAATTCAGATGATCCCTCATGGTGAGAGAACACATTGTAATGCGAAGTAGTCAGGCCAAGCTCGCTAGGCAGATCGTCTGCCGTGGATGGTGCGAGAAAGCAGCAGGAATTCCAGACATTGCCTGGGGTCTCCGCTGCAGACTGGAGTGGTGTCTAGTGAATTTGGATGACCCTCATGGTGAGAAACACATTGTAATGCGAAGTGGTCAGGCCACGCTCGCTGGGCAGATCGTCTGCCTTGGATGGTGCGAGAAAGCAGCAGGAATTCCAGACATTGCCTGGGGTCTCCGCAGCAGACCGGAGTGGTGTCTAGTGAATTCAGATGACCCCTCATGGTGAGAAAACACATTGTAATGCAAAGTGGTCAGGCCACGCTCGCTGGGCAGATCGTCTGCCTTTGTTGGTGCGAGAAAGCAGCAGGAATTCCAGACATTGTCTGGGGTCTCCGCAGCAGACTGGAGTGGTGTCTAGTGAATTCAGATGATCCCTCATGGTGAGAGAACACATTGTAATGCAAAGTGGTCAGGCCACGCTCGCTGGGCAGATCGTCTGCCTTGGATGGTGCGAGAAAGCAGCAGGAATTCCAGACATTGCCTGGGGTCTCCGCTGCAGACTGGAGTGGTGTCTAGTGAATTGGATGATCCCTCATGGTGAGAGAACACATTGTAATGTGAAGTAGTCAGGCCACGCTCGCTGGGCAGATCGTCTGCCTTGATGGTGCGAGAAAGCAGCAGGAATTCCAGACATTGCCTGGGGTCTCCGCAGCAGACCGGAGTGGTGTCTAGTGAATTCGGATGACCCCTGATGGTGAGATAACACACTGTAATGCAAAGTGCTCAGGCCACGCTCGCTGGGCAGATCGTCTGCCTTTGTTGGTGCGAGAAAGCAGCAGGAATTCCAGACATTGTCTGGGGTCTCCGCTGCAGACTGGAGTGGTGTCTAGTGAATTCGGATGATCCCTCATGGTGAGAAAACACACTGTAATGCAAAGTGGTCAGGCCACGCTCGCTGGGCAGATCGTCTGCCTTGGATGGTGCGAGAACGCAGCAGGAATTCCAGACATTGTCTGGGGTCTCCGCTGCAGACCGGAGTGGTGTCTAGTGAATTGGATGATCCCTCATGGTGAGAGAACACATTGTAATGCGAAGTAGTCAGGCCAAGCTCGCTAGGCAGATCGTCTGCCTTTGTTGGTGCGAGAAAGCAGCAGGAATTCCAGACATTGCCTGGGGTCTCCGCTGCAGACTGGAGTGGTGTCTAGTGAATTTGGATGACCCTTGATGGTGAGAAAACACATTGTAATGCGAAGTGGTCAGGCCAAGCTCGCTGGGCAGATCGTCTGCCTTTGATGGTGCGAGAAAGCAGCAGGAATTCCAGACATTGCCTGGGGTCTCCGCAGCAGACGGAGTGGTGTCTAGTGAATTCAGATGATCCCTGATGGTGAGATAACACATTGTAATGCTAAGTTGTCAGGCCACGCTCGCTGGGCAGATCGTCTGCCTTTGTTGGTGCGAGAAAGCAGCAGGAATTCCAGACATTGTCTGGGGTCTCCGCTGCTGACTGGAGTGGTGTCTAGTGAATTCAGATGATCCCTCATGGTGAGAGAACACATTGTAATGCAAAGTGGTCAGGCCACGCTCGCTGGGCAGATCGTCTGCCTTGGATGGTGCGAGAAAGCAGCAGGAATTCCAGACATTGCCTGGGGTCTCCGCAGCAGACCGGAGTGGTGTCTAGTGAATTGGATGATCCCTCATGGTGAGAGAACACATTGTAATTCGAAGTAGTCAGGCCACGCTCGCTGGGCAGATCGTCTGCCTTTGATGGTGCGAGAAAGCAGCAGGAATTCCAGACATTGCCTGGGGTCTCCGCAGCAGACCGGAGTGGTGTCTAGTGAATTCGGATGATCCCCCTGACGGTGAGAAAACACACTGTAATGCAAAGTGGTCAGGCCACGCTCGCTGGGCAGATCGTCTGCCTTTGTTGGTGCGAGAAAGCAGCAGGAATTCCAGACATTGCCTGGGGTCTCCGCTGCAGACTGGAGTGGTGTCTAGTGAATTGGATGATCCCTGATGGTGAGAAAACACATTGTAATGCGAAGTGGTCAGGCCAAGCTCGCTGGGCAGATCGTCTGCCTTTGTTGGTGCGAGAAAGCAGCAGGAATTCCAGACATTGCCTGGGGTCTCCGCAGCAGACCGGAGTGGTGTCTAGTGAATTCAGATGATCCCTCATGGTGAGAGAACACATTGTAATGCAAAGTGGTCAGGCCACGCTCGCTGGGCAGATCGTCTGCCTTTGTTGGTGCGAGAAAGCAGCAGGAATTCCAGACATTGCCTGGGGTCTCCGCTGCAGACTGGAGTGGTGTCTAGTGAATTCAGATGATCCCTCATGGTGAGAGAACACATTGTAATGCAAAGTGGTCAGGCCACGCTCGCTGGGCAGATCGTCTGCCTTTGTTGGTGCGAGAAAGCAGCAGGAATTCCAGACATTGTCTGGGGTCTCCGCAGCAGACCGGAGTGGTGTCTAGTGAATTCAGATGACCCCTGACGGTGAGAAAACACATTGTAATGCAAAGTGGTCAGGCCACGCTCGCTGGGCAGATCGTCTGCCTTGGATGGTGCGAGAAAGCAGCAGGAATTCCAGACATTGCCTGGGGTCTCCGCAGCAGACCGGAGTGGTGTCTAGTGAATTGGATGATCCCTCATGGTGAGAGAACACATTGTAATGCGAAGTAGTCAGGCCAAGCTCGCTAGGCAGATCGTCTGCCTTGGATGGTGCGAGAAAGCAGCAGGAATTCCAGACATTGTCTGGGGTCTCCGCTGCGGACTGGAGTGGTGTCTAGTGAATTCAGATGATCCCTCATGGTGAGAAAACACACTGTAATGCAAAGTGGTCAGGCCACGCTCGCTGGGCAGATCGTCTGCCTTGGATGGTGCGAGAAAGCAGCAGGAATTCCAGACATTGTCTGGGGTCTCCGCAGCAGACCGGAGTGGTGTCTAGTGAATTGGATGATCCCTCATGGTGAGAGAACACATTGTAATGCGAAGTAGTCAGGCCAGCTCGCTGGGCAGATCGTCTGCCTTGATGGTGCGAGAAAGCAGCAGGAATTCCAGACATTGCCTGGGGTCTCCGCTGCAGACTGGAGTGGTGTCTAGTGAATTCGGATGACCCCTCATGGTGAGAGAACACATTGTAATGCGAAGTGGTCAGGCCACGCTCGCTGGGCAGATCGTCTGCCTTTGTTGGTGCGAGAAAGCAGCAGGAATTCCAGACATTGTCTGGGGTCTCCGCTGCAGACTGGAGTGGTGTCTAGTGAATTCAGATGATCCCTCATGGTGAGAAACACATTGTAATGCAAAGTGGTCAGGCCACGCTCGCTGGGCAGATCGTCTGCCTTTGTTGGTGCGAGAAAGCAGCAGGAATTCCAGACATTGTCTGGGGTCTCCGCTGCAGACGGAGTGGTGTCTAGTGAATTCAGATGATCCCTGATGGTGAGAAAACACATTGTAATGCAAAGTGGTCAGGCCACGCTCGCTGGGCAGATCGTCTGCCTTGGATGGTGCGAGAAAGCAGCAGGAATTCCAGACATTGCCTGGGGTCTCCGCTGCAGACTGGAGTGGTGTCTAGTGAATTGGATGATCCCTCATGGTGAGAGAACACATTGTAATGCGAAGTAGTCAGGCCAAGCTCGCTGGGCAGATCGTCTGCCTTGGATGGTGCGAGAAAGCAGCAGGAATTCCAGACATTGTCTGGGGTCTCCGCAGCAGACCGGAGTGGTGTCTAGTGAATTCGGGATGATCCCTCATGGTGAGAAAACACATTGTAATGCAAAGTGCTCAGGCCACGCTCGCTGGGCAGATCGTCTGCCTTTGTTGGTGCGAGAAAGCAGCAGGAATTCCAGACATTGTCTGGGGTCTCCGCTGCAGACTGGAGTGGTGTCTAGTAAATTCAGATGATCCCTCATGGTGAGAAAACACATTGTAATGCAAAGTGGTCAGGCCACGCTCGCTGGGCAGATCGTCTGCCTTGGATGGTGCGAGAAAGCAGCAGGAATTCCAGACATTGTCTGGGGTCTCCGCTGCGGACTGGAGTGGTGTCTAGTGAATTTGGATGATCCCTCATGGTGAGAGAACACATTGTAATGCGAAGTAGTCAGGCCAAGCTCGCTAGGCAGATCGTCTGCCTTGGATGGTGCGAGAAAGCAGCAGGAATTCCAGACATTGCCTGGGGTCTCCGCTGCAGACTGGAGTGGTGTCTAGTGAATTCAGATGACCCCTGACGGTGAGAAAACACACTGTAATGCAAAGTGGTCAGGCCACGCTCGCTGGGCAGATCGTCTGCCTTTGCTGGTGCGAGAAAGCAGCAGGAATTCCAGACATTGTCTGGGGTCTCCGCAGCAGACCGGAGTGGTGTCTAGTGAATTCAGAAGACCCCTGACGGTGAGAAAACACATTGTAATGCAAAGTGGTCAGGCCACCCTCGCTGGGCAGATCGTCTGCCTTGGATGGTGCGAGAAAGCAGCAGGAATTCCAGACATTGCCTGGGGTCTCCGCAGCAGACCGGAGTGGTGTCTAGTGAATTGGATGATCCCTCATGGTGAGAGAACACATTGTAATGCGAAGTAGTCAGGCCAAGCTCGCTAGGCAGATCGTCTGCCTTGGATGGTGCGAGAAAGCAGCAGGAATTCCAGACATTGCCTGGGGTCTCCGCAGCAGACTGGAGTGGTGTCTAGTGAATTCGGATGACCCCTGACGGTGAGAAAACACACTGTAATGCAAAGTGGTCAGGCCACGCTCGCTGGGCAGATCGTCTGCCTTGGATGGTGCGAGAAAGCAGCAGGAATTCCAGACATTGTCTGGGGTCTCCGCTGCGGACTGGAGTGGTGTCTAGTGAATTCAGATGACCCCTGACGGTGAGAAAACACACTGTAATGCAAAGTGGTCAGGCCACGCTCGCTGGGCAGATTGTCTGCCTTGGATGGTGCGAGAAAGCAGCAGGAATTCCAGACATTGTCTGGGGTCTCCGCAGCAGACCGGAGTGGTGTCTAGTGAATTGGATGATCCCTCATGGTGAGAGAACACATTGTAATGTGAAGTAGTCAGGCCACGCTCGCTGGGCAGATCGTCTGCCTTTGTTGGTGCGAGAAAGCAGCAGGAATTCCAGACATTGCCTGGGGTCTCCGCAGCAGACCGGAGTGGTGTCTAGTGAATTCGGATGACCCCTGACGGTGAGAAAACACACTGTAATGCAAAGTGGTCAGGCCACGCTCGCTGGGCAGATCGTCTGCCTTGGATGGTGCGAGAAAGCAGCAGGAATTCCAGACATTGCCTGGGGTCTCCGCAGCAGACCGGAGTGGTGTCTAGTGAATTCGGATGACCCCTGACGGTGAGAAAACACACTGTAATGCAAAGTGGTCAGGCCACGCTCGCTGGGCAGATCGTCTGCCTTTGTTGGTGCGAGAAAGCAGCAGGAATTCCAGACATTGTCTGGGGTCTCCGCAGCAGACCGGAGTGGTGTCTAGTGAATTCAGATGACCCCTGACGGTGAGAAAACACATTGTAATGCAAAGTGGTCAGGCCACGCTCGCTGGGCAGATCGTCTGCCTTGATGGTGCGAGAAAGCAGCAGGAATTCCAGACATTGCCTGGGGTCTCCGCAGCAGACTGGAGTGGTGTCTAGTGAATTGGATGATCCCTCATGGTGAGAGAACACATTGTAATGCGAAGTAGTCAGGCCACGCTCGCTGGGCAGATCGTCTGCCTTGGATGGTGCGAGAAAGCAGCAGGAATTCCAGACATTGCCTGGGGTCTCCGCAGCAGACCGGAGTGGTGTCTAGTGAATTCGGATGACCCCTGACGGTGAGAAAACACACTGTAATGCAAAGTGGTCAGGCCACGCTCGCTGGGCAGATCGTCTGCCTTGGATGGTGCGAGAAAGCAGCAGGAATTCCAGACATTGTCTGGGGTCTCCGCTGCAGACTGGAGTGGTGTCTAGTGAATTCAGATGACCCCTGACGGTGAGAAAACACACTGTAATGCAAAGTGGTCAGGCCACGCTCGCTAGGCAGATCGTCTGCCTTGGATGGTGCGAGAAAGCAGCAGGAATTCCAGACATTGCCTGGGGTCTCCGCAGCAGACCGGAGTGGTGTCTAGTGAATTGGATGATCCCTCATGGTGAGAGAACACATTGTAATGCGAAGTAGTCAGGCCAAGCTCGCTAGGCAGATCGTCTGCCTTGGATGGTGCGAGAAAGCAGCAGGAATTCCAGACATTGCCTGGGGTCTCCGCAGCAGACCGGAGTGGTGTCTAGTGAATTCGGATGACCCCTGACGGTGAGAAAACACACTGTAATGCAAAGTGGTCAGGCCACGCTCGCTGGGCAGATCGTCTGCCTTGGATGGTGCGAGAAAGCAGCAGGAATTCCAGACATTGTCTGGGGTCTCCGCTGCGGACTGGAGTGGTGTCTAGTGAATTCAGATGACCCCTGACGGTGAGAAAACACATTGTAATGCAAAGTGGTCAGGCCACGCTCGCTGGGCAGATCGTCTGCCTTTGTTGGTGCGAGAAAGCAGCAGGAATTCCAGACATTGTCTGGGGTCTCCGCTGCAGACTGGAGTGGTGTCTAGTGAATTCAGATGATCCCTCATGGTGAGAAAACACATTGTAATGCAAAGTGGTCAGGCCACGCTCGCTGGGCAGATCGTCTGCCTTGGATGGTGCGAGAAAGCAGCAGGAATTCCAGACATTGCCTGGGGTCTCCGCAGCAGACCGGAGTGGTGTCTAGTGAATTGGATGATCCCTCATGGTGAGAGAACACATTGTAATGCGAAGTAGTCAGGCCAAGCTCGCTAGGCAGATCGTCTGCCTTGGATGGTGCGAGAAAGCAGCAGGAATTCCAGACATTGCCTGGGGTCTCCGCAGCAGACCGGAGTGGTGTCTAGTGAATTCGGATGACCCCTGACGGTGAGAAAACACACTGTAATGCAAAGTGGTCAGGCCACGCTCGCTGGGCAGATCGTCTGCCTTGATGGTGCGAGAAAGCAGCAGGAATTCCAGACATTGTCTGGGGTCTCCGCTGCGGACTGGAGTGGTGTCTAGTGAATTCAGATGACCCCTGACGGTGAGAAAACACATTGTAATGCAAAGTGGTCAGGCCACGCTCGCTGGGCAGATCGTCTGCCTTTGTTGGTGCGAGAAAGCAGCAGGAATTCCAGACATTGTCTGGGGTCTCCGCTGCTGACTGGAGTGGTGTCTAGTGAATTCGGATGATCCGTCATGGTGAGAGAACACATTGTAATGCAAAGTGGTCAGGCCACGCTCGCTGGGCAGATCGTCTGCCTTTGTTGGTGCGAGAAAGCAGCAGGAATTCCAGACATTGCCTGGGGTCTCCGCAGCAGACCGGAGTGGTGTCTAGTGAATTGGATGATCCCTCATGGTGAGAGAACACATTGTAATGCGAAGTGGTCAGGCCAAGCTCGCTAGGCAGATCGTCTGCCTTGGATGGTGCGAGAAAGCAGCAGGAATTCCAGACATTGTCTGGGGTCTCCGCTGTGGACTGGAGTGGTGTCTAGTGAATTCAGATGACCCCTGACGGTGAGAAAACACATTGTAATGCAAAGTGGTCAGGCCACGCTCGCTGGGCAGATCGTCTGCCTTGGATGGTGCGAGAAAGCAGCAGGAATTCCAGACATTGCCTGGGGTCTCCGCAGCAGACCGGAGTGGTGTCTAGTGAATTCAGATGACCCCTGACGGTGAGAAAACACATTGTAATGCAAAGTGGTCAGGCCACGCTCGCTGGGCAGATCGTCTGCCTTTGTTGGTGCGAGAAAGCAGCAGGAATTCCAGACATTGTCTGGGGTCTCCGCTGCAGACTGGAGTGGTGTCTAGTGAATTCGGATGACCCCTGACGGTGAGAAAACACACTGTAATGCAAAGTGGTCAGGCCACGCTCGCTGGGCAGATCGTCTGCCTTTGTTGGTGCGAGAAAGCAGCAGGAATTCCAGACATTGTCTGGGGTCTCCGCAGCAGACCGGAGTGGTGTCTAGTGAATTCAGATGACCCCTGAAGGTGAGTAAACACACTGTAATGCGAAGTGGTCAGGCCAAGCTCGCTGGGCAGATCGTCTGCCTTTGATGGTGCGAGAAAGCAGCAGGAATTCCAGACATTGTCTGGGGTCTCCGATGCAGACTGGAGTGGTGTCTAGTGAATTTGGATGACCCTGATGGTGAGAGAACACACTGTAATGCAAAGTGGTCAGGCCACGCTCGCTGGGCAGATCGTCTGCCTTTGTTGGTGCGAGAAAGCAGCAGGAATTCCAGACATTGTCTGGGGTCTCCGCAGCAGACCGGAGTGGTGTCTAGTGAATTGGATGATCCCTCATGGTGAGAGAACACATTGTAATGCCAAGTAGTCAGGCCAGCTCGCTGGGCAGATCGTCTGCCTTGGATGGTGCGAGAAAGCAGCAGGAATTCCAGACATTGCCTGGGGTCTCCGCAGCAGACCGGAGTGGTGTCTAGTGAATTCAGATGACCCCTGAAGGTGAGTAAACACCTGTAATGCAAAGTGGGCAGGCCACGCTCGCTGGGCAGATCGTCTGCCGTGGATGGTGCGAGAAAGCAGCAGGAATTCCAGACATTGTCTGGGGTCTCCGCTGCAGACTGGAGTGGTGTCTAGTGAATTCAGATGATCCCTCATGGTGAGAGAACACATTGTAATGTGAAGTAGTCAGGCCAAGCTTGCTAGGCAGATCGTCTGCCTTGGATGGTGCGAGAAAGCAGCAGGAATTCCAGACATTGCCTGGGGTCTCCGCAGCAGACCGGAGTGGTGTCTAGTGAATTCGGATGACCCCTGACGGTGAGAAAACACACTGTAATGCAAAGTGGTCAGGCCACGCTCGCTGGGCAGATCGTCTGCCTTTGTTGGTGCGAGAAAGCAGCAGGAATTCCAGACATTGTCTGGGGTCTCCGCAGCAGACCGGAGTGGTGTCTAGTGAATTCAGATGACCCCTGAAGGTGAGTAAACACACTGTAATGCGAAGTGGTCAGGCCAAGCTCGCTGGGCAGATCGTCTGCCTTTGATGGTGCGAGAAAGCAGCAGCAATTCCAGACATTGTCTGGGGTCTCCGCAGCAGAAGCAGCAGCAATTCCAGACATTGTCTGGGGTCTCCGCTGTAGACTGGAGTGGTGTCTAGTGAATTCGGATGACCCCTCATGGTGAGAAAACACACTGTAATGCAAAGTGGTCAGGCCACGCTCGCTGGGCAGATCGTCTGCCTTCGATGGTGCGAGAAAGCAGGAGGAATTCCAGACATTGCCTGGGGTCTCCGCTGCAGACTGGAGTGGTGTCTAGTGAATTCTGATGACCCCTGCAGGTGAGTAAACACACTGTAATGCGAAGTGGTCAGGCCAAGCTCGCTGGGCAGATCGTCTGCCTTGGATGGTGCGAGAAAGCAGCAGGAATTCCAGACATTGTCTGGGGTCTCCGCTGCAGAGTGGAGTGGTGTCTAGTGAATTCGGATGACCCCTGACGGTGAGAAAACACACTGTAATGCAAAGTGGTCAGGCTACGCTCGCTGGGCAGATCGTCTGCCTTGGATGGTGCCAGAAAGCAGCAGGAATTCCAGACATTGCCTGGGGTCTCCGCAGCAGACCGGAGTGGTGTCTAGTGAATTCGGATGACCCCTGACGGTGAGAAAACACACTGTAATGCAAAGTGGTCAGGCCACGCTCGCTGGGCAGATCGTCTGCCTTTGCTGGTGCGAGAAAGCAGCAGGAATTCCAGACATTGTCTGGGGTCTCCGCTGCTGACTGGAGTGGTGTCTAGTGAATTCGGATGATCCGTCATGGTGAGAAAACACACTGTAATGCAAAGTGGTCAGGCCACGCTCGCTGGGCAGATCGTCTGCCTTGGATGGTGCGAGAACGCAGCAGGAATTCCAGACATTGTCTGGGGTCTCCGCTGCAGACCGGAGTGGTGTCTAGTGAATTGGATGATCCCTCATGGTGAGAGAACACATTGTAATGCGAAGTAGTCAGGCCAAGCTCGCTAGGCAGATCGTCTGCCTTGGATGGTGCGAGAAAGCAGCAGGAATTCCAGACATTGCCTGGGGTCTCCGCAGCAGACCGGAGTGGTGTCTAGTGAATTCAGATGACCCCTGAAGGTGAGTAAACACCCTGTAATGCGAAGTGGGCAGGCCACGCTCGCTGGGCAGATCGTCTGCCGTGGATGGTGCGAGAACGCAGCAGGAATTCCAGACATTGTCTGGGGTCTCCGCTGCAGAGTGGAGTGGTGTCTAGTGAATTCGGATGACCCCTGACGGTGAGAAAACACACTGTAATGCAAAGTGGTCAGGCCACGCTCGCTGGGCAGATCGTCTGCCTTTGTTGGTGCGAGAAAGCAGCAGGAATTCCAGACATTGTCTGGGGTCTCCGCAGCAGACCGGAGTGGTGTCTAGTGAATTCAGATGACCCCTGAAGGTGAGTAAACACACTGTAATGCGAAGTGGTCAGGCCAAGCTCGCTGGGCAGATCGTCTGCCTTTGATGGTGCGAGAAAGCAGCAGCAATTCCAGACATTGTCTGGGGTCTCCGCTGTAGACTGGAGTGGTGTCTAGTGAATTTGGATGACCCCTGACGGTGAGAGAACACACTGTAATGCAAAGTGGTCAGGCCACGCTCGCTGGGCAGATCGTCTGCCTTTGTTGGTGCGAGAAAGCAGCAGGAATTCCAGACATTGTCTGGGGTCTCCGCAGCAGACCGGAGTGGTGTCTAGTGAATTGGATGATCCCTCATGGTGAGAGAACACATTGTAATGCCAAGTAGTCAGGCCAAGCTCGCTAGGCAGATCGTCTGCCTTGGATGGTGCGAGAAAGCAGCAGGAATTCCAGACATTGCC
Source organism: Auricularia sp. M13 (assembly GCA_037042915.1). Classification (NCBI taxonomy): domain Eukaryota; kingdom Fungi; phylum Basidiomycota; class Agaricomycetes; order Auriculariales; family Auriculariaceae; genus Auricularia; species Auricularia sp. M13. The sequence goes on from CM073199.1 coordinate 2,501,986, forward strand.
TGGGGTCTCCGCAGCAGAAGCAGCAGCAATTCCAGACATTGTCTGGGGTCTCCGCTGTAGACTGGAGTGGTGTCTAGTGAATTCGGATGACCCCTGACAGTGAGAAAACACACTGTAATGCAAAGTGGTCAGGCCACGCTCGCTGGGCAGATCGTCTGCCTTCGATGGTGCGAGAAAGCAGGAGGAATTCCAGACATTGCCTGGGGTCTCCGCTGCAGACTGGAGTGGTGTCTAGTGAATTCAGATGACCCCTGAAGGTGAGTAAACACACTGTAATGCGAAGTGGTCAGGCCAAGCTCGCTGGGCAGATCGTCTGCCTTTGATGGTGCGAGAAAGCAGCAGCAATTCCAGACATTGTCTGGGGTCTCCGCTGTAGACTGGAGTGGTGTCTAGTGAATTTGGATGACCCCTGACGGTGAGAGAACACACTGTAATGCAAAGTGGTCAGGCCACGCTCGCTGGGCAGATCGTCTGCCTTTGTTGGTGCGAGAAAGCAGCAGGAATTCCAGACATTGTCTGGGGTCTCCGCAGCAGACCGGAGTGGTGTCTAGTGAATTGGATGATCCCTCATGGTGAGAGAACACATTGTAATGCGAAGTAGTCAGGCCAAGCTCGCTAGGCAGATCGTCTGCCTTGGATGGTGCGAGAAAGCAGCAGGAATTCCAGACATTGCCTGGGGTCTCCGCAGCAGACCGGAGTGGTGTCTAGTGAATTCAGATGACCCCTGAAGGTGAGTAAACACCCTGTAATGCGAAGTGGGCAGGCCACGCTCGCTGGGCAGATCGTCTGCCGTGGATGGTGCGAGAACGCAGCAGGAATTCCAGACATTGTCTGGGGTCTCCGCTGCAGAGTGGAGTGGTGTCTAGTGAATTCAGATGATCCCTCATGGTGAGAGAACACATTGTAATGTGAAGTAGTCAGGCCAAGCTTGCCAGGCAGATCGTCTGCCTTGGATGGTGCGAGCAAGCAGCAGGAATTCCAGACATTGCCTGGGGTCTCCGCAGCAGACCGGAGTGGTGTCTAGTGAATTCGGATGACCCCTGACGGTGAGAAAACACACTGTAATGCAAAGTGGTCAGGCCACGCTCGCTGGGCAGATCGTCTGCCTTTGTTGGTGCGAGAAAGCAGCAGGAATTCCAGACATTGTCTGGGGTCTCCGCAGCAGACCGGAGTGGTGTCTAGTGAATTCAGATGACCCCTGAAGGTGAGTAAACACACTGTAATGCGAAGTGGTCAGGCCAAGCTCGCTGGGCAGATCGTCTGCCTTCGATGGTGCGAGAAAGCAGCAGGAATTCCAGACATTGTCTGGGGTCTGAATTTGGCAGCAGAAGCAGCAGCAATTCCAGACATTGTCTGGGGTCTCCGCTGTAGACTGGAGTGGTGTCTAGTGAATTCGGATGACCCCTGACAGTGAGAAAACACACTGTAATGCAAAGTGGTCAGGCCACGCTCGCTGGGCAGATCGTCTGCCTTCGATGGTGCGAGAAAGCAGGAGGAATTCCAGACATTGCCTGGGGTCTCCGATGCAGACTGGAGTGGTGTCTAGTGAATTCTGATGACCCCTGAAGGTGAGTAAACACACTGTAATGCGAAGTGGTCAGGCCAAGCTCGCTGGGCAGATCGTCTGCCTTTGATGGTGCGAGAAAGCAGCAGGAATTCCAGACATTGTCTGGGGTCTCCGCTGTAGACTGGAGTGGTGTCTAGTGAATTTGGATGACCCCTGACGGTGAGAGAACACACTGTAATGCAAAGTGGTCAGGCCACGCTCGCTGGGCAGATCGTCTGCCTTTGTTGGTGCGAGAAAGCAGCAGGAATTCCAGACATTGTCTGGGGTCTCCGCAGCAGACCGGAGTGGTGTCTAGTGAATTGGATGATCCCTCATGGTGAGAGAACACATTGTAATGCGAAGTAGTCAGGCCAAGCTCGCTAGGCAGATCGTCTGCGTTGGATGGTGCGAGAAAGCAGCAGGAATTCCAGACATTGCCTGGGGTCTCCGCAGCAGACCGGAGTGGTGTCTACTGAATTCGGATGACCCCTGAAGGTGAGTAAACACACTGTAATGCGAAGTGGTCAGGCCAAGCTCGCTGGGCAGATCGTCTGCCTTTGATGGTGCGAGAAAGCAGCAGCAATTCCAGACATTGTCTGGGGTCTCCGCTGTAGACTGGAGTGGTGTCTAGTGAATTTGGATGACCCTTGATGGTGAGAAAACACACTGTAATGCGAAGTGGTCGGGCCAAGCTCGCTGGGCAGATTGTCTGCCGTGGATGGTGCGAGAAAGCAGCAGGAATTCCAGACATTGTCTGGAGTCTCCGCTGCAGACTGGAGTGGTGTCTAGTGAATTCGGATGACCCCTGACGGTGAGAAAACACACTGTAATGCAAAGTGGTCAGGCCACGCTCGCTGGGCAGATCGTCTGCCATTGTTGGTGCGAGAAAGCAGCAGGAATTCCAGACATTGTCTGGGGTCTCCGCAGCAGACCGGAGTGGTGTCTAGTGAATTCGGATGATCCCTCATGGTGAGAGAACACATTGTAATGTGAAGTAGTCAGGCCAAGCTCGCTAGGCAGATCGTCTGCCTTGGATGGTGCGAGAAAGCAGGAGGAATTCCAGACATTGCCTAGTGTCTCCGCTGCAGACTGGAGTGGTGTCTAGTGAATTCAGATGACCCCTGAAGGTGAGTAAACACCCTGTAATGCGAAGTGGTCAGGCCACGCTCGCTGGGCAGATCGTCTGCCTTTGATGGTGCGAGAAAGCAGCAGCAATTCCAGACATTGTCTGGGGTCTCCGCTGTAGACTGGAGTGGTGTCTAGTGAATTTGGATGACCCCTGACGGTGAGAAAACTCACTGTAATGCAAAGTGGTCAGGCCAAGCTCGCTGGGCAGATCGTCTGCCTTTGATGGTGCAAGAAAGCAGCAGCAATTCCAGACATTGTCTGGGGTCTCCGCTGTAGACTGGAGTGGTGTCTAGTGAATTTGGATGACCCTTGATGGTGAGAAAACACACTGTAATACGAAGTGGTCAGGCCAAGCTCGCTGGGCAGATTGTCTGCCGTGGATGGTGCGAGAAAGCAGCAGGAATTCCAGACATTGTCTGGGGTCTCCGCTGCAGACTGGAGTGGTGTCTAGTGAATTCGGATGACCCCTGACGGTGAGAAAACACACTGTAATGCAAAGTGGTCAGGCCACGCTCGCTGGGCAGATCGTCTGCCTTTGTTGGTGCGAGAAAGCAGCAGGAATTCCAGACATTGTCTGGGGTCTCCGCTGCAGACTGGAGTGGTGTCTAGTGAATTCGGATGATCCCTCATGGTGAGAGAACACATTGTAATGTGAAGTAGTCTGGCCAAGCTCGCTAGGCAGATCGTCTGCCTTGCATGGTGCGAGAAAGCAGCAGGAATTCCAGACATTGTCTGGGGTCTCCGCAGCAGACCGGAGTGGTGTCTAGTGAATTGGATGATCCCTCATGGTGAGAGAACACATTGTAATGCGAAGTAGTCAGGCCAAGCTTGCTAGGCAGATCGTCTGCCTTGGATGGTGCGAGCAAGCAGCAGGGATTCCAGACATTGCCTGGGGTCTCCGCAGCAGACCGGAGTGGTGTCTAGTGAATTCGGATGACCCCTGACGGTGAGAAAACACACTGTAATGCAAAGTGGTCAGGCCACGCTCGCTGGGCAGATCGTCTGCCTTTGTTGGTGCGAGAAAGCAGCAGGAATTCCAGACATTGTCTGGGGTCTCCGCAGCAGACCGGAGTGGTGTCTAGTGAATTCAGATGACCCCTGAAGGTGAGTAAACACACTGTAATGCGAAGTGGTCAGGCCAAGCTCGCTGGGCAGATCGTCTGCCTTTGATGGTGCGAGAAAGCAGCAGCAATTCCAGACATTGTCTGGGGTCTCCTTGTAATGTGAGGCCACGCTCGGTGGGCAGCAGCAGAAGCAGCAGCAATTCCAGACATTGTCTGGGGTCTCCGCTGTAGACTGGAGTGGTGTCTAGTGAATTCGGATGACCCCTGACAGTGAGAAAACACACTGTAATGCAAAGTGGTCAGGCCACGCTCGCTGGGCAGATCGTCTGCCTTCGATGGTGCGAGAAAGCAGGAGGAATTCCAGACATTGCCTGGGGTCTCCGCTGCAGACTGGAGTGGTGTCTAGTGAATTCTGATGACCCCTGAAGGTGAGTAAACACACTGTAATGCGAAGTGGTCAGGCCAAGCTCGCTGGGCAGATCGTCTGCCTTTGATGGTGCGAGAAAGCAGCAGCAATTCCAGACATTGTCTGGGGTCTCCGCAGCAGAAGCAGCAGCAATTCCAGACATTGTCTGGGGTCTCCGCTGTAGACTGGAGTGGTGTCTAGTGAATTCAGATGACCCCTGACAGTGAGAAAACACACTGTAATGCAAAGTGGTCAGGCCACGCTCGCTGGGCAGATCGTCTGCCTTCGATGGTGCGAGAAAGCAGGAGGAATTCCAGACATTGCCTGGGGTCTCCGCTGCAGACTGGAGTGGTGTCTAGTGAATTCAGATGACCCCTGAAGGTGAGTAAACACCCTGTAATGCGAAGTGGTCAGGCCAAGCTCGCTGGGCAGATCGTCTGCCTTTGATGGTGCGAGAAAGCAGCAGCAATTCCAGACATTGTCTGGGGTCTCCGCTGTAGACTGGAGTGGTGTCTAGTGAATTTGGATGACCCTTGATGGTGAGAAAACACACTGTAATGCGAAGTGGTCGGGCCAAGCTCGCTGGGCAGATTGTCTGCCGTGGATGGTGCGAGAAAGCAGCAGGAATTCCAGACATTGTCTGGAGTCTCCGCTGCAGACTGGAGTGGTGTCTACTGAATTCGGATGACCCCTGACGGTGAGAAAACACACTGTAATGCAAAGTGGTCAGGCCACGCTCGCTGGGCAGATCGTCTGCCTTTGATGGTGCGAGAAAGCAGCAGCAATTCCAGACATTGTCTGGGGTCTCCGCTGTAGACTGGAGTGGTGTCTAGTGAATTTGGATGACCCTTGATGGTGAGAAAACACACTGTAATACGAAGTGGTCAGGCCAAGCTCGCTGGGCAGATTGTCTGCCGTGGATGGTGCGAGAAAGCAGCAGGAATTCCAGACATTGTCTGGAGTCTCCGCTGCAGACTGGAGTGGTGTCTAGTGAATTCGGATGACCCCTGACGGTGAGAAAACACACTGTAATGCAAAGTGGTCAGGCCAAGCTCGCTGGGCAGATCGTCTGCCTTTGATGGTGCGAGAAAGCAGCAGCAATTCCAGACATTGTCTGGGGTCTCCGCTGTAGACTGGAGTGGTGTCTAGTGAATTTGGATGACCCTTGATGGTGAGAAAACACACTGTAATGCGAAGTGGTCGGGCCAAGCTCGCTGGGCAGATTGTCTGCCGTGGATGGTGCGAGAAAGCAGCAGGAATTCCAGACATTGTCTGGGGTCTCCGCTGCAGAGTGGAGTGGTGTCTAGTGAATTCAGATGACCCCTGACGGTGAGAAAACACACTGTAATGCAAAGTGGTCAGGCCAAGCTCGCTGGGCAGATTGTCTGCCGTGGATGGTGCGAGAAAGCAGGAGGAATTCCAGACATTGTCTGGGGTCTCCGCTGCAGACGGGAGTGGTGTCTAGTGAATTCGGATGACCCCTCATGGTGAGAAAACACACTGTAATGCAAAGTGGTCAGGCCACGCTCGCTGGGCAGATCGTCTGCCATTGTTGGTGCGAGAAAGCAGGAGGAATTCCAGACATTGTCTGCGGTCTCCGCTGCAGACGGGAGTGGTGTCTAGTGAATTTGGATGACCCTTGATGGTGAGAAAACACACTGTAATGCGACATGGTCAGGCCAAGCTCGCTGGGCAGATTGTCCGCCCTGGATGGTGCGAGAAAGCAGCAGGAATTCCAGACATTGTTTGGGGTCTCCGCTGCAGACTGGAGTGGTGTCTAGTGAATGTGGATGATCCCTCATGGTGAGAGAACACATTGTAATGTGCAGTAGTCAGGCCAAGCTCGCTAGGCAGATCGTCTGCCGTGGATGGTGCGAGAAAGCAGCAGGAATTCCAGACATTGCCTGGGGTCGCCGCTGCAGACTGGAGTGGTGTCTAGTGAATTCAGATGACCCCTGACGGTGAGAAAACACACTGTAATGCAAAGTGGTCAGGCCAAGCTCGCTGGGCAGATTGTCTGCCCTGGATGGTGCGAGAAAGCAGCAGGAATTCCAGACATTGTCTGGGGTCTCCGCTGCAGACTGGAGTGGTGTCTAGTGAATTCAAATGATCCCTCATGGTGAGAGAACACATTGTAATGTGAAGTAGTCAGGCCAAGCTCGCTAGGCAGATCGTCTGCCGTGGATGGTGCGAGAAAGCAGCAGGAATTCCAGACATTGCCTGGGGTCTCCGCTGCAGACTGGAGTGGTGTCTAGTGAATTCAGATGATCCCTGACGGTGACAGAACACAATGTAATGCGAAGTGGTCAGGCCAAGCTCGCTAGGCAGATCGTCTGCCTTGGATGGTGCGAGAAAGCAGCAGGAATTCCAGACATTGTTTGGGGTCTCCGCTGCAGACAGGAGTGGTGTCTAGTGAATGTGGATGACCCTTGATGGTGAGAAAACACACTGTAATGCGACATGGTCAGGCCAAGCTCGCTGGGCAGATTGTCCGCCCTGGATGGTGCGAGAAAGCAGCAGGAATTCCAGACATTGTTTGGGGTCTCCGCTGCAGACTGGAGTGCTGTCTAGTGAATTTGGATGACCCTTGATGGTGAGAAAACACACTGTAATGCGACATGGTCAGGCCAAGCTCGCTGGGCAGATTGTCCGCCCTGGATGGTGCGAGAAAGCAGCAGGAATTCCAGACATTGTCTGGGGTCTCCGCTGCAGACTGGAGTGGTGTCTAGTGAATTCAAATGATCCCTCATGGTGAGAGAACACATTGTAATGTGAAGTAGTCAGGCCAAGCTCGCTAGGCAGATCGTCTGCCGTGGATGGTGCGAGAAAGCAGCAGGAATTCCAGACATTGCCTGGGGTCGCCGCTGCAGACTGGAGTGGTGTCTAGTGAATTCAGATGATCCCTGACGGTGACAGAACACAATGTAATGCGAAGTGGTCAGGCCAAGCTCGCTAGGCAGATCGTCTGCCTTGGATGGTGCGAGAAAGCAGCAGGAATTCCAGACATTGTTTGGGGTCTCCGCTGCAGACAGGAGTGGTGTCTAGTGAATGTGGATGACCCTTGATGGTGAGAAAACACACTGTAATGCGACATGGTCAGGCCAAGCTCGCTGGGCAGATTGTCCGCCCTGGATGGTGCGAGAAAGCAGCAGGAATTCCAGACATTGTCTGGGGTCTCCGCTGCAGACTGGAGTGGTGTCTAGTGAATTCAGATGATCCCTGACGGTGACAGAACACAATGTAATGCGAAGTGGTCAGGCCAAGCTCGCTAGGCAGATCGTCTGCCTTGGATGGTGCGAGAAAGCAGCAGGAATTCCAGACATTGTTTGGGGTCTCCGCTGCAGACAGGAGTGGTGTCTAGTGAATGTGGATGACCCTTGATGGTGAGAAAACTCACTGTAATGCGACATGGTCAGGCCAAGCTCGCTGGGCAGATTGTCCGCCCTGGATGGTGCGAGAAAGCAGCAGGAATTCCAGACATTGTCTGGGGTCTCCGCTGCAGACTGGAGTGGTGTCTAGTGAATTCAGATGATCCCTGACGGTGACAGAACACAATGTAATGCGAAGTGGTCAGGCCATGCTCGCTGGGCAGATTGTCTGCCTTTGATGGTGCGAGAAAGCAGCAGGGCTGTAACTGTAGAGGATGGAAAACCGTACGCGCCTAACCAGCTCAATGGAGATGAAGGTCCGCTGATCGCGACGGCATGCGAGTGAGGTGAGGACAACGATCTGAGCCCCGGTGTAAGCGTGAGATCGCGCAGACTCCAGTGCAGCCACGAGAACACTGGGGAGGGAGTCAGATGCCGGCAAACGCTAAGGACCGAGGGAAATGAGAGCGCACCTGCGGTCGCAGCGACGCCGGCCCTAAAGAGACGAAAGTAGGAAGGAAAGAGCGGAGCGGCCAGGCGCCTGGCGTCTGATGCGTGGCCTCCCTCGGCCACAATCACAGCCACCGTGAATCAGGGCCGTGAAGATGTGGCAGCGGAAACAATACTGCATTGAGTAGCGAGCAGCGGCCCCTCCGACCCAATGACCCACGGCCTATCCCAAAATACCCCAGCCTTTAGTACTCTAGCGCTCGAACGACCGAAGGACCTCAAGGAGCCTCAAAGGAAAGGCTAGAACTGCCAAACGCGGCTGGGGTAGAGCGCGCTTCCAGCAGGCGCGTGATAAATTACATCCGATCCGGACTACTACCTCGAACACTCGACAACCCCCCCAACGCCAGCACCGGCACGCTTCGGAACCTGCTCCAAACCTCGATCCGAAAGAGATATCCTCGGTAGAATCAGAAGCTGGAAGAGCTTCCAAGGGCTGCCTAAGCACATGGACCTGCACCCGAAGCGGCCACGCAACACTGAGAACGGATCGAGCTCGACCGTAAAATGACAGTCTCCCCCGCGTGCACCATCCTCAACGATCTCACCATAAAACAAAGGCGACATCTTGTTAATAAGGCCTATAGGATGAAAGACAATGCAAGTGCTCACCCTGGAAAGGGCAGGGTCTAAGGACCCCACACGGACGAGAATCAACTTCCCCGACACATTGATGTGCAACCGGCCGAGATACCGGAATTCCCACCACCTTCTAAGTTGCCCGCCCATAGCCGGGCCCAGCACACAGGACATAAAGGCTTTACAAAGCCGTCTACATTTATTACGAAGCACTGTTTAACGGATACGAAGGTGAAGAAGCGATTATCGCACACTCCATGAGGAAGACACGGTGCCCCCGGCCCAGAATGACACCGGAACTCAGAACGGAAGCGTGGGAAAAGAAGTTGTTAGCGCCAAATCCGTACGAACCCGAAATCCAATTCACCGCGCGATGGACCAGAAAAGCCCAGCCCACCCCTCAGAATGCACGAATAAGACGAGAAAATGGGCGAGGAAAGCCAAGACATAAAATTCAGAAGACACACGAGGCGACAAATTAAATCAAAACCCATGTCAACTGCGCCCGGCCCGACCAGCTGATTAAGCGGCCGGCCAACCCAGTGGGAAGTCCAGCAAATACCCGGCTAAAAGTGCCCGCAGAGCGGGCACCCAACAACGACGACCGGCCGAAAAAAAACCGCCCTGAGACGCGAAATAAACTAAAAATGAGCCGGAAACCCATAAATACAATGGGAGGACCCACCTGAACGCAAAACGAACACTGGCACTCAGCAGCGAGCCCGCCATTCGTGCAATGCTCAGAGTCACACCACACCGGGCGGAGCACAATAGGCGTCTGTGACGGCCGACACTTCCCCCCCAATTAGCAACAAAAATCATACACATAATTACTCACCCGACAAGTACTGTATGCGCTAACCCTGGCAAATAGTGAGCGAAGCACGCAGCCAGGCACACACTCACGGAATAAAACGGCACATGATAATGAAATCGAATAACAGAGCTACTCTGATCCGGAGATGAGCCAAGCCTTAAATACCAGAAGAAGACGAAAAGAAGCGCATCTGCCCCCCTGAAGCCATACGATGAGGTAAGACAGGGAGTAGAATCGTCAGATGAAATGAATGCACGATAAAAGCAACTAAGCCTCAGACGCCCAGACGCAATGAATGCAGCCACACTGCAGCACTCACCCCACCGACGCCTGAGACTAAGCCACCCTCCCCGGACACTCAGCCAAAATGATGAGGCGCCTGAGGATTCGCGAATTCCTGAGGGGGACCGCGCCCTCAATACACCCGACCAAGGGTACAGGGCGTGAGAGGATTCGCGAATGCCTGGCCCCATTGACCACCACCACACACCCATCGAACAGCACAGAGCGCCCAGGCGATTCGCGAACACCTGAGACCGAGCAGCCCCCTCCACACACCCGAGCAGGGATATAAGGCGCCCGAGGATTCGCGAATACCCAAAGCCCTCTGCCCACCCCACTCGGCCCCCCCCCCCCATCGAGCCAAGAGCCACCGACCAGACAAACGACGATGAGAGGTGCACCCCCCCCACCTCCACAACACCAAAGAGCCAGCCAACGTCCCGCCACCGAGTCAAATCGTCCACCCAGCGAACACCCCCGCCCCAGGACCGAACACTATCCCCTCCCTCATCGAGGAAGGTGCCCGGACGCAACACAGAAGAAAAAACCTCCTCCACACAGTGCCAAGCCAGCAGGTCGCCGACGCCAACATGGAACGTCATATCGCACAGCGCACTGCGAGCAAGCAACCACGACGACGACCCTGCACCAGAGGGAGAGCGCGAGGAGAACCCAGACGCCATAGGAGAGCCGGAGAACCCAAGGGTGAGCACGGATAGCACCGGGATACGCCGAGATAGCCCGCCAGTGAGGACCGCCCCCGAAATCAGGCGAGTCTCAGCGGACATAAACACCGTACACCTGTCGATCGCGCCCAAGCCAACGAAACCGTACCAACGCAACACACGCTTCGAGTGCAAAGGCTGCCAGCACTCGTGGTCCCAGAGACACAGACGCGAACAACACTGGGCAGGGAGACCGGAGTGCGAAGAAAGGCATGCAAAGAAAGTAAACGGAACATACCTGGCGATCAACTACAATATAAGCGCACGCAAGCGCAGGTAGAGTGCACCTGTAGATACCAGACTACATCACAACGCTATAAAGCCCACAACGCACCGCAGTCGAGCCCCGAGAACACCGTATCAGTCAGCACACAACGGAATGCCCCAATAGCAACCAAAGAACCCGAGCCACGAACTAACGCCGAATCAAGGGTCCATGGCTCCCACCCCACCAATCTACCCAGATAGCAAAGGCAGACATATCCAGCTACACACCCGAGCCTAACACCCCAAAGACACCCAACGACCACACCGGAAATCGGACAACGGCCCAAGCACCCCCCAGATAATAGGAACGGAAGGCGCTAATGATCACGGCGAATTAGAAAGCAAGATCAAGGGAATTCAATCCCCGACATAAGGCTCGCCGGGTACACTGCCGATCCACCAAGCCACCCCAATTCACGCCCAACAATCGCCAAGGAACAATGCAGTAATAGGCCAGGCTTCGATGATTCGGGCAGGGTACGCGAATCACCCACACTCAAAGATGCCACCAACCCCAAGTCTGCGCTAGACACGGACTGCCGGAAACCGCCCTTCAGCGCCAGCAAATAAATCGAATCCCTGGCACAAAGCCCCAGCCCCGAATGAGTCGAGCACGACACCTACGGACACTGGCCCTGAACAACGCGCCAAAACAGGCCCGAAAAAAGCGGGTCGAGCCCACACCTCAGACTTAAACCACGCGCACCCACCAAACGATATCTCACGACGTCCACTCACGCCCCCCAAAGCCCCAACACACTGGGAGCAACGCAGGCACCCACAGCGAAACGAGCCCAGATGGAGCCTGGTAAGCACGCCAATGCACGCCCGCAAGCCACCTAACGAAATCCACAGGAGAAATCCTCGTCCCCGCCACTGCGCCAGAAACCCAGACAACGTCGCACGACGCCGCGGAACTGGAACCCACAACCGCTGCGCCACACCGCCTCTCGTCACCAACCCCCCCACCCGCCGGCCAAGCCGACCTCTCACTGCTCCGCCCAGCTGTCACCCGCACCGCCGAAGACGCCGCAACACCGGGAGACAGAAGCAAGCGCCGAGCAGCCGAAGAGAGCCGCCGCAACCGTAGACGAGTCGACAGCGCCGACATGAGCGACTCAGAGTGGCCCCCCTCCCAGTCATCACACGCGCGCAACCCAAACGAGCATCCAAAGCCCCACCACCGGCCACAGTCCAGCAACAGGACCGCCCACTGGCTCGCTCCCGACGACCACCCCAGAACCCCAACAGGTCCCTCCCACCTATCCCGACGACGCAGACCGCTCGCCCCCGAAACACCACGAGAGACGGCGTGACCGGACTTAGCCTTCTAGGCCAGCATCACCCCCCGTTCGCACCCTCCAATGCCTGGGCCCACATCCAAGCCTCACCGCCGAAACAATGGCGCCTCAACGCACTCGTACCCGCTCCCCCCGAGACACACGAGACTGCAGCCCTCGAAACAACCCGCGATATGGCCCCCCTATTGAAGACGATGTTCTCCCAAGACATAGACCCGCTCGCCGACCCCGAGGTCGACCCGAACGGCGTTTTCGAACAGCCGGACAGGCAAGCGTCACTGACCCCACACCGTCCGAAATCAGCTATAGGCCGCGCCTGGGATGCGCTTGCCCCCACCCCTCGCCCCAGCACCACCAGAGCGCCTGCCACCGCAAACCACCCCCCAGTAAGGCACCCCCCCCGAGCAACCCGGACAAACGCCTGCACCCTCAGGCATGGACGTCGACGACCCCATCGCGGACGACGAGGCAGACGACGACAACCTCTGGTTCAACGGCCACAACGCCCCCCTTTGAACAGAAGCAGACCACGCGCGGAAATCAAGCCCCGTCTCTGACTCTGACACCGACGAGGTAAAAGACACCGAAGACGAAGAAGACGACGACGACTTCGAGCTTCACCCTGCGTTCAACAATCGGACAGTTCACGTCGCATCTAATGGGAACAACCGCCGCATAGACGGCATGCTCGCCGGCGCCCATCTCTCCAACCTCTGCCCGAACCAACGCGACGCCTGGACAACCCTCAAAAAACCGACAGCCATCTTCACCTGCGACAGCATAGAAGGACAAGACCCAACATTGATGCACCCACTCGCAGTAATCAAGAAGCTCAACAAGTCCTTCCGCGGCGCCTTCCCAGACAGCAAAGCGCAAGTTACCCGCGCGGAAACCGATCCGCGTAGCACCAAGCCCATCCGCAAGAACACATTCCTGCTCACAGGAATCTCGCGTGACGAGGAAGACACGATCTGCCACCGCCGCCACTATGTCATCGACACGGCCAGCATCACGACCTTCCGCTTCACACTGCTCGCCTCACCACACCTGGGCACTATCACCAACACGGAACTACGCGGCGCGCACATCCGCGAGAGCCTCAAACCGTCATGGGAAGCCGACGACAAGTTCCGCGCACCAATCGAAAAATTCGCCGCGCGAAACAAAATCTCAACGGTCAACCTCCTCCGCGCCTTCCTGGACTCCATCACCATTCGCACGCTCACAATCACCGCCAGCAAAGAATCTATCAAAGAATACAACGTCTACGGAGATGTCGACTTCCTCCCGAACGACCTCATCATCGACCTGCACGAGGCGATCAGCAACATCACGATCCGTCACCCCTTCAAGGGACACGGGCGCATTCGAAAACAAGTGCGTCTCTGTTCCGTATGCGGCAGCGACGGCCACCCGACTGGCAAATGCTCTGCCACGAAGGTCGAAGGGTGGACGAACGTCGCCCAAGCGTTCACGATGTCCAACACCAACTCGTCCGCCTCCTCTGGCCGATGCGGGACAAACGGAGGCCCCACGCGCGGCGGAGCAAACAGAGGTACGAGAGGCCACGCGCGCGGCCGCGCCCCATAAAGAACGGACAAATCGCGCAGCGGCAAGCAGGAATTCCAGACATTGCCTGGGGTCTCCGCTGCAGACTGGAGTGCTGTCTAGTGAATTTGGATGACCCTTGATGGTGAGAAAACACACTGTAATGCGACGTGGTCAGGCCACGCTCGCTAGGCAGATCGTCTGCCGTGGATGGTGCGAGGAAGCAGCAGCAATTCCAGACATTGCCTGGGGTCTCCGCTGTAGACTGGAGTGGTGTCTAGTGAATTCAGATGATCCCTCATGGTGAGAGAATACATTGTAATGCGAAGTAGTCAGGCCAAGCTCGCTAGGCAGATCGTCTGCCTTGGATGGTGCGAGAAAGCAGCAGGAATTCCAGACATTGCCTGGGGTCTCCCCGGCAGACCTGAGTGGTGTCTAGTGAATTCAGATGACCCTTGATGGTGAGAAAACTCACTGTAATGCGAAGTAGTCAGGCCACACTCGCTGGGCAGATCATCTGCCGTGGATGGTGCGAGAAAGCAGCAGGAATTCCAGACATTGCCTGGGGTCTCCGCTGCAGACCGGAGTGGTGTCTAGTGAATTCAGATGACCCATGACGGTGAGAAAACACATGGTAATGTGAAGTAGTCAGGCCAAGCTCGCTGGGCAGATCGTCTGCCTTTGATGGTGCGAGAAAGCAGCAGGAATTCCAGACATTGCCTGGGGTCTCCGCTGCAGACTGGAGTGCTGTCTAGTGAATTTGGATGACCCTTGATGGTGAGAAAACACACTGTAATGCGACGTGGTCAGGCCACGCTCGCTAGGCAGATCGTCTGCCGTGGATGGTGCGAGGAAGCAGCAGCAATTCCAGACATTGCCTGGGGTCTCCGCTGTAGACTGGAGTGGTGTCTAGTGAATTCAGATGATCCCTCATGGTGAGAGAATACATTGTAATGCGAAGTAGTCAGGCCAAGCTCGCTAGGCAGATCGTCTGCCTTGGATGGTGCGAGAAAGCAGCAGGAATTCCAGACATTGCCTGGGGTCTCCCCGGCAGACCTCAGTGGTGTCTAGTGAATTCAGATGACCCTTGATGGTGAGAAAACTCACTGTAATGCGAAGTAGTCAGGCCACACTCGCTGGGCAGATCATCTGCCGTGGATGGTGCGAGAAAGCAGCAGGAATTCCAGACATTGCCTGGGGTCTCCGCTGCAGACCGGAGTGGTGTCTAGTGAATTCAGATGACCCATGACGGTGAGAAAACACATGGTAATGTGAAGTAGTCAGGCCAAGCTCGCTGGGCAGATCGTCTGCCTTTGATGGTGCGAGAAAGCAGCAGGAATTCCAGACATTGCCTGGGGTCTCCGCTGCAGACTGGAGTGGTGTCTAGTGAATTCAGATGATCCCTCATGGTGAGAGAACACACTGTAATGTGAAGTAGTCAGGCCAAGCTCGTTGGGCAAATCGTCTGCCGTGGATGGTGCGAGAAAGCAGCAGGAATTCCAGACATTGCCTGGGGTCTCCGCTGCAGACTGGAGTGCTGTCTAGTGAATTTGGATGACCCTTGATGGTGAGAAACCAAACTTTAATGCGAAGTGGTCAGGCCATGCTCGCTAGGCAGATTCTCTGCTTTCGATGGTGCGCGAAAGCAGCAGCAATTCCAGTCTGCGCAACATTCCACGCACTTCTCCAGACTATAGGATTGTTCAGCAAGGGAATACAACTGTGAGACACGCAAACATGTGCTGCATTCACCGATGAATGCAGGGTAGAGGCGACGTAGTACCTACATGCTGTGTGACTTCGCGCCAAGGTTCACTCGCAGCAGCCACGAAACTCACGTGCAGCAACTGCATGCGTGTTTTTAAGGAAGCAACCCTGGGATCACACTGAATGACGCTGAGAACTTTCTTCTGAGGCTTTGAGACCGTTAGAAACGTGGAGAACGCTTTTATAAGTCCGCAATTCTTCTCTCTATCGCATCCCACCTCGTCGTCGACAAAACCTTCATGTGCCACGTGAACATGAGTACGCTATCCTACCACAAAAACAGCTTCTAACGTCAATTCGTTGTAGAACAATCAAAATAACGCGGGCAATTACACCCCCGCAATGTACGCTCAAAACGGCGCCTTCGCCGGCTCCAGGCAGCAATCTGACGTGTCAATCAACACGCCGCAGAGTTACGCGCCTACTGACGCACCTGCCACATCCTTCTTGGACAACAGCAGCCACAGTGTTTCCGTGCACAGTGACGTGGGTCTTTAGGGCCAGTTCCCGAGCCCCTCTTTCCAAATGCCCGCACCGCCCCAGACTCGTCCGTCGACTGCTGTGCCTATGCCACACTTGTCCCATGCGACCTTTTTGTGTCCTCCAAATGGGCAAGGGCCTTCGCTGCCCGCCAAGCGACTCCTGTGCCCGCGTTCCTGACGATGGGTGACTCTGCATCGTGCCAGTCTTATTGGGTCGCCCGACTCACTCTCACTGGCTTAACCGCGTTCCCGGCCGACGTGCGCAACAAGGTGCTGGACTTGGCGGGCGCCATCAGGCCACTCATGTCCATGACGGAGCTCAACCTGGTCGAGGCTGCCTTGCAGCAAATTTTTGAGGAGTACGAGCCGCAGCACGACCAGCAGCAGCAGCAGCAGGCTGCGCATCACCCTCCGGCGCTCCAGGTGCGCGCGCCCGCAAGCACACATTGCGACGTGCCGCCAGGCAACAACGGTTCGTACCTGCACCGCGTCTATCAGCCCGTCCCAATGCAGCTCGGACCAGGTCTCGACACGGCATGGCTGCAGGACCCCCAGGCGCACATCCAGCAACATTTCCCGTTCGCGCAGGACGATTTCACATTCAACATGTCTCTTGGCGGCGGGTTGAACTTCGGTGACGGCCTCCAGTTCAATGAAAGCTATGGCATCCAGACCCGCAGCCCACGCAGTCCATGCCGCCGCTGCAGCAGCCCGCGCCGCCCATTCAGGCCCTACAGCAGCCCCTGCAGCCTATGCCGCCGCTGCAGGTGCAGCCGCCTGTCGACAGCCGTCTGACGCTGTCGGACCTCGCAGACGCTGCCCGCGAAATCACCGCAGCGCAGCCCAAGGCACCCCCGCGCAGTATAGGCAGCCTGCCGACCCAGAGGAGGATGGCGAGCTGCCATGGCAGCATCTCGGCATCCCCACCAACCCGCGCACCAAGTTCCTGACGCACCGCAAGTGCGACAAAGCGACCGCCAACCGTGTCTTCGACTTCTTCGACAAGTTCCGCACCGAGGCCTTCACGCTGGCCGATGAGCTCAATGAGAACCGCAACGTGTTTTTGCACGAGGCGATTTTGTGCACAGGCAACGGGCCCAAGAGCACGTGGAACATATTTCAGCAGTTCCTACGGATGCCAAAACACGGTGAGCATATTTCATTTTGTCTTTTGTGTTCTTCCATGCTCATTGCACACAGAATGGTCGGTGCGCGACAAGTACGACCTTGACAACAAGACGCCGGGTGACGCGTGGCACGAATTCCGCAAGAACCTCGACTGGAAGCGCATCCTTCTGCGCTTTGGCCACGCGTTTCCAGACGGCAAGGCCATCAAGACCGTCGGCGGCATGGAGAAGTACTTTTGCGCCATCCACGAGCACTTCCTGGAGACGGTGAGTCGTTTTCGTGCAATTTGGGTGTCTTTCTAATGCGGTTCGGCAGCAAATGAGCCTGAAGATGTGTCACGACATTGAGCTGTCGTTTCAGATGGCAGGCGCACAGGCAGGGACAGACGCCACGCTCATCTGCACCAAGTGGTCACCCGGCGCACGCGGCTTCCTCAACATGCTGCGCATCCCCGATGATCTCTTCGCGCGCGGCTACCAGAGTTATTGCCAGTGAGTGAATCACGTTTGTAGTTACTCACTGGTGCTAATGCGACTCAACTCAGACACACGCGTGACATGCAGGCAATCGCAGACGCCATCGGCAACCTGCTCGATAAGGGCATGCTGGACCTCAAGCGCGAGCCCAAGCTCACTGACCCCGCCAAATACAAGGGCATGGGGCTGGCACAAGTCTGGGACGATGTCATAGAGTGCCTGCTTGACGGTACGTGGCATGACTCGCGGCTGCCGCGAGACGTTCTTAAAGCGTGCCCCCAGGCTGGAGTGCTGTTAAAAAGTCGGCGGGACTTTTTAACGAGTTTAAAACGCAATGTGTTTAAAACAGGCTGTTAAAAACAGTGTTAAAAACATATGTGCTATATGTAGACTATATGAGCAGCAGCTGGAAGCTGAGACTGACTATATGTCACTTAACTGATGTATTGCGAGTGTGCAGAGCGCGGAGAGTGCTGATTAATGGCTTGAAATGCCTGTCTCAGCCCACGTAGCTGAACCTCACTTACCTCTCAGTGTCTGAGGTGTATCCCAGCTGCTGAGTAATCATGGAGGGCATTGGAAGACTGAATGAAGTCAAACCATGTGGGAAAACACGTATAGACCTCCCATTGAGTGTTCTCATGCAGAATCTCAGCTGAAGAATAAAGATCGCGGCTTCCTCCGCATTGTCAAGGCGGGTCGCCCTACGCTCTGGATCCCGTCACCGACTACGATTATCCGTGATCTGAGCAAGATTTATCACCAGGCATCGGCTCACATCTGTAAAACGCTTGAGTAGTGTAGCCGGAGTCCGGTTCGCGAACCTTCCGAACCCCGAACCGAACCCGAACTGAACCAAGGTTCGGGGTGGTTCAGGTTCAGGTTCAGCAACTGGCTGAACCTCGTCTGAACCCTGTTCGAACTGAACCGAACCTCCGAACCTGATCACATCTGAGTATGGCTTTGTGTGTTGATCTTGTGCATCTGGGATGTGAGATGACCTGGGACAGTTTATGTAATGCATGTTGTCCCTAACTCAGGGTCCTCAGCCGATCTCAAGAGCCACTTGGGAGGTGCTGGTAGCAATCATGATGATGTAATCCATTTTCACAAACTGATATGCTAGACTCCAGACTTGAGATTAGCATTTCAGGGGCTCAATAACAGTGATGTTGATCAATATAACATTATAGAAGCTGAGTACTACATCTATGTACACTGAGGGGTGTTCACAATATCATTATCTATATATACACAGTGTTCAAGGTTCGAACCCCAAACCGAACCCGAACCGAACCTCGGGTTCGGGTTTGATGGTTCGGGAGGAGGTTCGGTTCGAGGTTCGGAAAAAAGGCTCCCGAACCGAACCAAACCGAACATCGGCTACACTACGCTTGAGGTGAGCTGTATGTGACCCATGCGCAGCCCATGACTGAGCTTGCTCCAGGCTGTTGAGCAGTGCATCCACATAACGTCTGATGCTTGGACCTCGCCTAATCAACTCTCTTTTGTGGCCTTTTTCGTTCATTATTGTTTTGAGGGACGCATGCGCCACTTTCTGCTGGATATTATCGACCTTGCTCAGGTACGCCTCTCTGGATACTGGTATATCTAGCTTGTACTCAAAATATATAGTCGCACACGGGCTCGCGCCTTGCAACGGTGCTGCTTGCCCTTCTTGATCGCTATGGTCTCACCGATAAGGTGTGTTCTTTGTCTCAGGATGTGAGATGTCTGATAATTGCGCAACAGTTCATGGCCACAACGCTTGACAATGCAAGCAACAACCGGACCATGGTTGCTTCCTTGGAGCGGCACATTGGTGCGACCTTCAAGGGCAAGCAAGCTCATGGTAATTGCTTTGCGCACATCTTGAATCTCATCGCCAAAGCCATTACTGCCTCATTTGAGCGCAAAGCTGCGGCTGATGCAGAGGACGATGAGTTTGAGCTTCCAGACTACGGGCTTCATGATGCTGAGGCTCCCGCCGAAGCTGATGAGGCTGATATGGAGGCTGACATGGCGCAGTTGCTTTTCCCCATTGACGAAGAGAGTGAGGAGGACAGTGATGAAGGCGACGGAGCTCGACGTGCTCAGCTCGAAGCCGACGCTGCTGGCATTGCTGCGAGTCTTTCCAAGGTACGCTGCTGTGTGCACATCATCACTGCTGACTGGATTGGAGTAGATTAGAAAGCTCGCCGTTGCTGTTCTACGCTCTCCAACTTCGCTGCGCCCTGCTTGGTTTGCTGTGCTCACTCAACTTCAACTTCCGTTGCGGAGAATCCCTCGTGATCTTCCAACACGCTGGAACTCGACCTACATGCTGCTTAAGTGAGTCAACTTCGTCTATCTCACTACCCTGGTGCTGTCTAATTATTTGAAGCTTTGCACTGCAGTACCGGCATGCGATTAGCAACTTTTGCTACCAGCAAGGTCTCCGACAGTACGAGCTGTCTGATGCGCAATGGGAGACTTTGTCAAAGATGAAAGACGTTTTGCAGGTACGCACCTCACTCTCTACCGCAGCTATCCATTACTCAAGCTTGTGCAGATATTCTGGGAGGCAACGAAGTTTTTCTCGCAGACCGACTTTCTGGGGATCTGCTATGTCTTGCGGTCCCTTTACAGCATCGACAGTGCACTGGCAAAGGTACTTGAAACTGAGACGGATCTTCCGCTCTGTGCTGCGGTGCGCCTTGGGCGCTTGAAGCTGAACAAGTACAAGCAGCTTCTTGCGAGCAAGGAGATTTACCAATTTGCCACTGGTGCGTTGGCTTCGCGTTCATGCTCGTGCCTAACCAAAATCTCAGTATTCAACCCAATGGCTAAGCTGCAGTGGTTTCAAGGTCGTGCTGGGTTTGGTCGCCTTCAGCGTGACCAGCTTGCACAGCGCATGGCTGAAGTATTCAATGATCACTACATGCGCAACGCTCCAGCGCCGGCTGCTGCCCCAGATGAGCATCATCAGGTGTGCAGCTCAGCACACTCAGCGTTTTCAGCTCATTTCCATCTTAGTCCCAGTCATTTGCGGAGCAGATGTTCAATGCCTCTCCTGCGAAGCCTGCAGCGCCCCGCCGCGGAGCTGCTGCCGCTCCTGCTGCTGCTGCTGCTGCTGTGGTCTCTGAACTTGACCACTACCTCGCTGCACCCCCTGAGAAGACCCAGGACGTTCTTATGTGGTGGTTTACGCATCGGGATCAGTATCCCAATCTGTACAAGATGGCAACGGACTACTGCTCAATTCCTGGTGCGTTCAGATGCCGCGCTAGCTTGCCAATACTGATTGCTGCTAGCCACCACTGTTGATGTTGAGCGTCTGTTTAGCAGTGGCCGTATGCTCCTCTGCTACCTTCGAAACCGCCTTTCAGCCAATTCTGTGCACTCCATTTTGTGCTTGAAGTCGTGGTGGGACGGAGAGGTCATTACTGATGATTTGTTCGACTTGTAATGCACGGTTTGTCTTCAAAATTACTCAAACATGTTGTACATCCTCTATATACCTTCAAAAAAAAATTGCGCCAGGCAGTGGTATTTCTACAACGGCCTCGACGGCGGTTTCAACCCGCGGGTTTACGGGTCCGGGTTGGAGCCGAACCTGGCCCGTGCCGAACGGGTCTAACCCGTACCCGCGCACATCGGGTCAGGATTTGCGCGACCCGTACCCGTGTCCACGGGTTTCGGGTGTCACCCGCCGCATTCGGGTCTGTTCGGGTGATGGGTAGACCTGTGCCGAACACTAGGTTGCACGCACCACGTGACCTGCATTCCCGATATGGCAACGATTCCGTGCCTGCACCGGTCCGCAAAACACGTGCCGCACATGATGTGCTGGCGTTGCTCTTATCGATCCTCGATCTCTCCCTAATAACCCACGTCGCAGCGAGCACATAAGCCGTGCTTTTTCCGCAGCCGATCTCGCGCACATCCGTCCTGCCCATGGCCGACACTCCAGGTGCGCAACTCATTGTTCTGGCCGTTGCGACTCATCAACTCGTCAGTAGGACCATATTCCGAGAATGAGAGTATCCCGGTGGACTTCGCTGAGTTATTCCAGAGAATTGTGCAGCAGGCACAGCTCAGCGGTGGGGAAAAACTGCGAGATCTCTGTGGCATTCAACGCGACGGTACGGAGGAAGCTCTATCGGACGACAATGCTGGACAGGTCACTGAGCAACCTGTAACTCCGGTACAAGCTGCTGGGACTCTCGCGGCTGGCAAATCAGCTGCTGAGCCGCTTGTGGAAACTGGGACAAAAGCTCAAGGCCGCAAGCATAAGTCAGCATCGCCTGAACACTCACGCACTCGCTCTGACTTGCCACGAAGGAAATCCAGAGCACTGAATCCCGAGAAACTCGAGGCGAAGATGCTTACAAGCTGGCATCGTCTCAATAAGAAAATGCTAGAGACTGCGCTGAAGCCCAGGAATATACGTACGTACTGTTGAGAATACATGCCCTCACCAACTCCTCCGTACAGACCGCGTTCCTGAGCTCGACCTCGCTGCGCTCGTCGACAGGAATCAAGAGCGCAACAGCAAGCCTTACCCCGCCTTCGAATCTGTGACGGCCAGGGTCAGCGATGAGCCTTTTGTCCTTGTGGACAAGAAAGATGTACCTGCTGTCATCGTTTTCCCGAACTGGTTATCCAAAGCTAGTCATGTGCGTCCGCGCTGCTGCGGAAACTCCTACTCACATGCGGAATAAACTCAGGACATCCTATTCAAGAGTGTCATGGACTTCGGGCGCAGTGTCGGTGTGAAAATTCGCGCTGGTGCAGATCAGAATGCGAGAGACGCGGAAGAATGCTATACTCGGCAGGAGCATCAAGACGAACTGCACGGTGTATTCCAGTTGGTATCCATCTGGAGGGCCCTTGGTCGATTGGTGAGCTCAGATGATCAGCCTAGAGTGTGTGTGCTCACCGGGTGAAGGCAAACAATGGCCCTGCGGGTCCCGCTCGTGATCTCTTCAAGAAAACAGACAACCTCAACGCGGGGCTCGCGTTGATTTGAGAGCTGCGGCTCGTGACCATGCGACTCATGGACATGTTTCAGCTCATCGACCCAAGCAGTACAACCTCTTCAACGATGCCTCGGAGAAGTTGAAGGCCATGTACCCCGCATATGCCGCGCTGGCCGCTGCCGACCCCTCCTTCCTCCACGGGAGAAGTCTCATCTACAATCAAGAGACCGGCGAACACACTGACCGCCGCGATATGAAGCTCGCATGGACGCCGATTCTCACAGTGGGTAAATACCGCGAAGGCACGCTTCGTGTCGCGGGTTCGGACATTAACTATCTCCCCGGAACACTTGCGTTCATTAGAGGGGGCATCTTGAAGCACTCTGTTCAATTCGCAGGCGGTCAGCGCATCGCGATTGCACACTTCATGCACAAGAATGTCCTTGCAGAGGTCGGTGCAACGAAGGTCAAGCTTTTCACATACAAAGAAATGGCGGGCTATAAGCCGCCTTTCGACGAAGGCAACGGTGACTGCGATGAACCGATGAATTAGTTTCTGAAGAGCGAATCTATTCAGAGTCCGTCCGGCCGAAAGTTACAACTTTCACTTTCGACTTTCGGCCAGATCCGACTGTCGGGCTGGAAGCGGCGGAGGTGCGCGCCCTCGTCACCGCTCAGTCGTGGCCGCCATTTCTCAACAACATGAGCACAGATTTGCTTCATATTCTGTATAGGATATAATTATGCGTTTATAAACATTTTTACCTCGAAAAATACGACTTGAATAGGTTCAGTTTGGTGCCAAACTACCCCTTCTAGAGCCAGGAGCTCTTACACAAATTCAACGACTCCTGGGATGTTATCCAAGCAGTTTATGCGTCACCTTTGATGAGCTATGTCACACCAGACCGTCAGAGAGCTCAAGTTTGGCATTACTATGAGGGGGGAGCATGCCCGTGCACGGTGCAGTGAAGACCAACTCTTGCCTGCAGCTTCATTCTGTTTCTGGGGCATGCACAGCGTCTCTCATGGCAAAAGCCTTTGATACCGCGAGCTTAGAGGGCCATATCCTGCACATTGGGCGAAGACAAGCCGGCGGAGGGCTGAGAGAGCGACCAAGTGTACAATGCGCGTCCCTGTGTCCGACTATGTAGTTTTCTTTCCATATTTCGCGCTTAAAGTCAAATTTATACTAATTCAACCTCAAACATACATTGACAGGATAAGGGAGAGGTTTGTCGTTGAGAAATGGCGGCCACGACTGAGCCGCGACGAGGGCACGCACCTCCGCCGCTTCCGGCCCGACAGTCGGATCTGGCGGAAAGTCGAAAGTGAAAGTCGTAACTTTCGGCCAGACGGACTCTCAACTCACCCTGGCAAGCATATATGCACTCATATCTCACCTTACCAATTTTCGGGCACTCATTCATCATGAACAAATGAAAGCATTAAGATTGGCGGTTAAGAGGGTCAAGGACAGGCTCATCAAGATTACAAAGTGATTAAAATAAACTAAGGGAAGGGTATTCGAGCCGAACGAGACTTCTTCATCACCAGCTGGAGTTCCTGCTGCTCATCGACCTCGCCCTGCATGTCTCTCTTGCGCTTGTCCCTGCTCGACGGTGCCGCGAGCGCCTGCCTGGCACTGGCGACGTCGTGGCTCTTCGACGTGCCGGGAACGGGCACTGGGGTGCGAACGGGTTAGGTTTGTGTTAGAATGTTTGTCTCCGGCCCCGGGTACATGTGATTATGGACCCGGAGCACGGCTACTGGTATCGGCTGGTCCCGCTTCTTTTCCTCATCCGTTTGTCTATGTCGTAGCCGCCGTATAGACAACCGGACTCTTGTGCTTTCTGCTTCCCACGTATCAGCCGCCGTCGCAGACCAACTGCCTGCCGCTTCGGGAGCTTACTGCTGACACAAACGGATCGCCGTCGGTCACGGCTCAACAAAACCCGACGTTGCAACGGTGCTAGCGCTGGTCAGGGGATCCGCCGCCGTCTGCTTCGTGTTGCTGTGGATTGTGCACTGGTCAGGGGATCTGCTGCCACAGGACAGTACTGCCCTGGTCGGAGGATCGGCTGCTGTCAAACCGACTTGTCCCTGGTCAGTGGATCGGACATCGGCTCTCTGTTTTCGTCGCTGGTCAGTGGATCCGACGCTCGCATTCTGTTACTACACCCACCCTACATTCCCTCCGAGGATGCTCCTGAGCGCGAGCGCGACGAGGCCAGAGCAATGGCTTCGCACTTTTCCCGTCGAGGTGGTGCGCCCTCTTCTTCTGGTCGTCGCCGCCCTGCCACTCGCCCATCGTCCTCTTCTGCTCGTGGACAGAAGGAGACCGAGTGTTTCCGCTGCGGCAAGTCTGGGCATGTTGCTGCGGACTGTCGGCTCATCCTCGAGGGCGACTACTACGACGACGACGACCCCACGCCTGGAAAGGCTGGATTTGCGCTCACGTTCGGTAGCGAGGACGACCTTACGATCGAGGAGGTCCATGCGAGCGAGACACACGCATACTAGGTGTGCCATGGACGCTCCTGGGGGAGCTGAATACCCGTTTCTCTTATCTATGTTCTTGCTACTCATTCCCTCCTCTCGTTTCCTGTCCTCGCCACCTGTCTCGACCTCTCCACTCATTCGTACCCGTGCTCGGCTCCTGGGGGAGTGTTAGAATGTTTGTCTCCGGCCCCGGGTACATGTGATTATGGACCCGGAGCACGGCTGCTGGTATCGGCTGGTCCCGCTTCTTTTCCTCATCCGTTTGTCTACGTCGTAGCCGCCGTATAGACAACCGGACTCTTGTGCTTTCTGCTTCCCGCGTATCAGCCGCCGTCGCAGACCAACTGCCTGCCGCTTCGGGAGCTTACTGCTGACAGTTTGGGGCAGCCATTGTGGCTGGCCCAACCAGCCATTGGCCGCTGCATGATTGCCGTCCCGCTGGCGGCGCCACCGCGGAGGCCAGCGTTGGCGAGGGGAGTGGCAGCGGTGGCAGCAGCAGCGGCGGCAGCGGTGCTTTGCGGCACGGTGGCGGGGGCGACGGCTTTCGATTTCTGCTTTTATCGAGAGATATTTCTCTCAAAAGAAAATTTGGAGCAGGTTCCGAGGCAAAATAATGTCTGCATCGAGGGATCGAGCATTTGAGGTGCTGGCCGAACTCGGACGCGGCCCATCACACGCCCACCGGAAGTGCGCGCTTCCCCGTCTGCAGGCGGCATCCCTGGCTCTCCCGTTGAGTCCCCTCCAAAAATTTCAGTCACTCGAATTCTAATGCATTAAATGATGAAGAATCTTGCTGAGATGAGCCGAGAGTCATCAGGCAAATGAGGGAGGTGGTAGGCGAAAGTGCGCGCTACACGGTCCGGTATAGTACCTCCTCAACCTCTTGTTTCTCACCATCAAATATATATATCATCCAAAAGAGGAGAAGCTAATCTATTTTATGGTGATTTATTCGTAGTTATATCTAGTCATTCTGGAGCAAACGAAGCCAGGCAAGTGGAGGTGTTGATTTCGAGCAGCCACCATTTCGCCGGCATTATCGGTGCCAGGTAATCAATTTTGCTTCAGAATTAGGTTCTTAAGGCATGTAATAACAGTATTCTCTATGTCTCATGAGGGATATGTGAGGGGATATTACAGCAGAGACGTTATGTGCTCGCCAGTGGCTGACAAGCGACGGGTAGGCGAACGGGTCTGGGTTGCGCAAGGCATTCCTCCAGCGCGGAATGCTCCTCCACACAGCCAAGACAAGCTTCCCTTACGAATTACAACTTGTTTATGGGTTTATATAAGCGGAATATAGCTTTATAGAAGCTCAGGTGTACGGGAATAAGCTCTTACGATTTAATTAAGTGTTGAGATGAATTTCCTGTACGGCGAGATGCCGCCTCCCTGCAGCCGTCCATTTTCAATATTTGTGTAAACCGAGTATACAGATCGGTATAGAGGCTTCTCCCAAACAATATTCCCCAGTATAGCGAAGGGAGAAATGTAGGGGATAAAGAGCAAAATGGAAGATTCAAACCCCCTGTTTTCGGGCACTTTGTCACAAACCCCTCTGGAGAGGGCGCCGGAACCGGCGCGGTTTGGTCCGAACCTAAGTACAGTACACGGCTCAAGCGGGTCAAAGTCGGATCCCCATCACATCACAAGAAACAGGCAGACAATTACTTATGAGGAGGGAGGGACCTGCCAGCTATTTTCGATGGTGTAGAGCATAAGGATTTCGTTCACATAGTTGATTCATCACTGATCTGCCGTTTTTGGTGGTCTGGGCACTGCTTGAGCTACCAGAAAAGGCAGATCATGATGGATTTGCTATGTGAAAGGAATTTCTTATGCTCTACACCATCGAAAATAGCTGGCAAGCAAGGTGATTATGAACGGTCGAAGACGTGATTTTCCAGTTATGCGGGTGTCCCTGTCGAGGAAGAAAAGGTCTGAGAAAGGGCATAGTTAGTCTGAAATAACACTGATATTTGGAGACACACCGACGACAGGAGCTTACTTAGAACTTCATTCTTCAAAGCGTGTCAGCTTTCTGTAAGGTCAATGAACCTGCTACATACTTCTTGTTCGAGTTCCTCGATCTCAACCTCCAACGATTCGATTTGTTCTTCCATGCTCGAGATTATGCACTACTCTGCGTAAGGGACAGAGAGCTTCGGTCGGCGCAAGTGGAGGGCTCACGGCTGCAGCGTATCCATGGAGTCCCTGAGAGCTGCCGATACGCTGCATGGCTGGCGGCTGCACTCCCAAGGCACGCAGATGATCCTCCATGTGGAGGATATGCCGTTCGAGGGCTTCAATGTAGATACGAGGCTTGTGATAAGTTTTCGCGTTTGTTGAGGTATTGGTGCCGAACTTGGGAAGGCTTGGGGTACTGTAAAAACAGAATGCAGAGCCAAATGCCGAAGGACTGACAGTGAGCGAGTGAATGCAGAGCAGTCGGCTTTGAAGCCGCTGTTGGCCTCATTGGGCTTGCGAACAGATGCACTGGAGTTAGACTCCAGTCTCGAGTTTTTGGACATCGGTAGGCTGGGTGAGAAAGTAGTAGTCGTACTAAAAGACCGTCGGCGGTGAAAGTGAATGGGCGGAGTTCGCACCTCGACCATCGCACTCAGCCTCACACCTACGTCGCCAGAATGGATCGCAACGAGCTCGAGACATTCCAGGTTCAGCTTGCGCAGGTCGAGAAAGCTCTCGAGGCCGACCCAGGCAACGACAAGCTTTCGTCTCTGCGCGATGAGCTCAAAGAGCTCGTGACGCAAACGTTGCACTCGCACAGGCCGAAGCTTCGTCGAAACCAGACACGTCTTCTCGGAAACGCGAGAAGGAGGCTGCTACCTCACACACTTTCAAGGCGGGCGATGACTGTCTTGCGCCAACAAGCTCTACCCGGCCCGCGTCACATCCGTCGGCGGCTCATCCGAGAAGCGTGATGATACAGCGGTGTCTGCAAGGGCTACAACGCCACAGAGCTCTTGCCCGCGTCTTCCGTTCAGCCTCTTCCTTCCAACTACAACATCGCCGCATACTGCCAAGCGTAAACTGTCGTGCGGGGAGGAAGAGGAGCGCGAACGCAAGAAGAACGAGAAGTAACTCGTCGTTCGCGCCGCCAACTCCAAGGAGCAGTCGGGAAAGCAGCAGTCGTGGCAGAAGTTTGCCAAGAAATACCGAGAAGAAGGGTATTCACATGGCTGCCGTCTCTGGGACCACCACAACCCTCTTGGCCCGGTGAGTGCATCACCTTGTTCGTCGACCATACACTCATTCTCTCGCTTCAGTTGGCGTCGCCAATAGCGGGAAATCTATGGTGATCGCGTACGGTAAAGCACCAAGTTCGTTGCTGACGAGGCTTTTGGCTGGCTCAATCTTCACGCACGTGATTGTCTTCCCGGACCTTACGGGCTGTGATATATCAGTACAGGTCGCCGCGAGGGGAAGGCGACACATATGGCGCGTCGAAGCGTTGTACCAGAACGGAGTATCATGGCGCGTGCACAACGGGTACGATGGCGACGGAACGGAGACAAGGATGGCTCGGAAAAACGCGCGCAGAGCTCAAGCTCGGTATGGGCAGCGTCTATACGCGTCCAATCCAAGCGAACCGTGCACTAGGCGAACGTGCCAGGCGCTCGGAGAGTCGTCTGGCGGTTTGCATTTGTTGCGGCAGTGGTACCAAGACGCGTTCATCACGTGCCAGTGCGTGTCTACTCCGATTATTTGACCATTCGCTAACAACGGATTGGTACGAGATGGTGAGTATGGGTACGATGGTTAACGAACCTAATTCCCAGTACCATTCCCAATATGTATTAATGTCGTCCCTGACGGGCTTAAGCATGAGCTATCCCCGTCAACACCGTCCACGTCCAGCGCTGCACCGTGAAGTCCTTGTAAATACCTTTCTCGGGAGCTTGAGCATTAGGCGGGGGGAGGGGTCATTCTAGCTGCGATAGTAAATCCCGTGAATGAGAGCATAAGCGTCAGTCTTTCCGGATTCTCAGGTTGCCACTTTGGCGGTGAACACGGACATAGCGAATGTGAAATGAAGTGTGGAATTATGCTGCTGAGAGTATCCTGCTCATATTTGCAGTATCAGAGCATGGGAAGCTGCGATCGCCTCAGAATGGGTAAAACAGGGTAAAACACACCGCCGAAATCGGCCTTAAGACAATATCTCCGTCATGAGACCTGACCGCCTTTGCCCGCACAGGTAAGTAGACTAGCGCCAGATCGGGGAGCTCTCAATCTGGTTAACAATCGTCTGTTCACTCATGGTACGATGCTATCTTAGATTTTGCTTGCTATTAGCCTATGGCAACGTGCCACACACCACATCTCGCCGGACTGAGCCTCAACGTCCGTACGACGCGTGTGGGGTAGGGCCCGCCGCGCGGCGTGAGCGAGACGTCCGACTCGTGCAAGGTGTTCCCGGCTCCGACACAGTACCTCGGCTTGATTCAGACTGCGCGATCCCGGCGCATCTGGTTGTGACGCCGGCTGACGGCCAGCATCGGTCAGCTAGCGACAAAGCGGCCAACTAAGACTAGCCGCCGGCGCTGCGGGGTCCGCTCGTGGTGCGGGGACCTTGTAGCACATTCTATGAGCACGAACAGAAACTTCATTTGAATGGGAACTTATTCTCGTCGAGCTTGTCTCACATTGTAACGCTTGGCATATACCTACATGCACTTGGAGCAACACAACAGCGGAACATTTTGAGCGGGATGGAAGAGCGGAAACGGGGGGGCACCGAGAACAGCGCCCACGCGTTGCCTCGGTATGTGTAGTCTTCACAGATGAACGTATAGCCAGCACTGCACGTGAGAACAGGTTAGTGAGTGGCCTGGCGACTTGTCGCGGATTTTTGTAAGACGCACCAAACAATTTAGATTGACTTGTGTTGCACGTGTGCGTGACCAGTGTCCAAGACCACGTTGGCGACTTCCCTTCCCAGTCGCTCCAGCGCCTCAGGACGGCATATGTCATCGCCCGAGGGATAACAGCCGCGTTGCACGACGGAAAGGTGCGTTATAGAGGTGTCGCCATGCGCTGCATTTGCCTTCCGCTGCGCGAGAAATGCTACGAGACGCGGCATGTTTCCTCCACCAAGTTCGCATTCGATAAGACCGAGTGACTCTAGCTTGCGTGGGCGTTGGGTGTTGCGCCCTTCCACACAGAGACGAAAGATCGTTTCTGGTTACAGAGTGAAGCTCCAGACTGGCGAGGTTCGGCAGAAGGCGAATGTTGGGCAAAAAAATGGACACAGCTTGTCCGGCGAGTGAAAGAGACGTGAGACTAGTCCACGGTGCGGAATTGAGAAATTTTGCAAAGAAGTCAGGTGCGTCCGTGTTCATGCAATGCATATGAAGCTCGCGTAGGCGAGGCAGGTGTGCCACAGTGAGCAACTCGAAAATGTTGTGCCTACGACCCGTGCAGTGACACTTGAGTGTTTCCAGCTTGCTCAACACGGAGGAGTTGCGTGCGATTCGCGTCTGGATGCGGACTCCTTCGATGTCGAGGTGTCGTAGGTCGGTCCAATCTCTTGCAATGTTGACTAGGTCGTGCTCGTTGATGTATCCGAGCAGACGAGCAAATCGAATCGAAGGCATGGACGACGTGTCGATAAACCGGAAAGGTATCAGTCCCAAATCGAGATATGTTAGCTTCGGAGATGACACAAAAAGGTGCAGCTGTTCTGGCGCGTCGCGGACCCGCAAATCCCCGGTATCTAGAGGACGCTGAGACAGGTGGAGCCGGCGCAGTTCGGGCATATTCGCCTGTAGCAACAGAGCCAATAATTTGTCGCCTAGTCTGATCGATATGTCATGCAATTCGATGTGGACTGCGCGGCAACGCGAGAAAGCGAGCAGGAGCGTGTCTACCGCCTGCTTGCTCAGCACGACCGTGTCAGGTATATCTGGCACCACCAATAGCATGTCCAGTAGATGCGGCCCAGCACGTTCGAGAAGGAACGTGAGACGACGAGCGAATGTGGCAGGAGACGTATGCTCCAATGTGATGCCAAATTTGGCCCATAGTTTCCGGCTGCTCAGAGCGATGGAGCGCCACTGATGTGAAACGCTGGCGAGAGTGGTGATCGGCGAATGAACGGTACTCTGCCTGCCAGACTCATACTCGTGTGCAGCAACCAGCAGGTGAAAGATTTCAATGAGACAGTCGGCCTGCAAGCCCGTAGCGGGGCATCGTTGAAGGACCGTCATCGCGGCTGGATCCTGAAACTCGGCTGTACGAGTAATAGCACTCGAAAGGTCCTTCAGACGCGAGCACGCCTCGGCGTAGGCTACGCGTGTCGCTTCTAGATGAACGCCAGCATCAAGAACGCCTCGTTCCGCGTCCACGAACGCAGATTTCGCTTCACGGACACGACGTTGCAGCGACTTGATAATGTCTCCCACCGTTTGCAGCGCGGACATCGGAAGACCAGATGTGAAGGTCCACTCGACGTACAGTGGTGGCGGTAGGTAAGTAAGTTGGCGGGGATGATCGTTGCGCTGAGCAATTCGTCTAAAGTTTGGCATTAAAGTTTGACGGAAGGCCTCAACGCCTTCCAGAAGACGTGGAATCTGCGGGCGGCCGCTTCGCTGTTACCAAGCCTGCTCAACAGCTTTCGCGTGCGCTGTATATTGTTTCCTTACGGCCTTGAATCCGTGTTTCGTATCAGGAAATTTTCATTAAACGTGGTTGTAACGGGTTTTATGAATAATCATGGGGCAGGATAGGCGTTATGCAGAGCAGACCATCCGAACAGGGAGGGCAGACGGCGACTGTTGGGCCGGTGCAGCTGGGCTGAACGGCACCACGGGGAATAGAGGATTGGGCGGCGGCGGCGAATTCAGAGCAGGCGGCGGCGAGGCGGTTGGCGTGCGAGCAAACGAGAGAGAAATGGCAGAACTTGACGAGAGTTGCTGCACTGGGCACGGCAGCGGTAAAGGTACGTCGTACGTTGTGGATGAGGAGCAGCCGGGCAAGTCACCGGAGACGAGCGGCCGCGGCGGCCTAGATGCAACCGAAGGTGCTGCCGCGGGGGTCATGGGCACGGGCTGCATGACGGTGATGGGCGGCGGTGTCGAGGTATTCTGCCAATGATCCACGTGAGGCTGCGCATGTGGCCCCGGCACGAGTAACGAGGAATCGTAGTAGCCAGCACCGTCGACGCGATGAAGGTTCATCGAAGTCAACTGACCCTGGTACGCTGCCGACAGGGCTTCATACTTAACTGCCCAGCTGCGACGTCGGGATTGGCACGGAATGAGCCTGCGAAGGCGTGCGCGGCTCGTGGTGCTTGAGTTCTACCATGACTCGTGCAAGCGCCTTGATCTGCTGCTGAAATCCATTCATAACGTGGCGGTGGATAGTGGTGCGAAATCCGTCGGCGATGCGATCCGGAAGTTGGTCGAGGTGCAGGTGCGCCACGAGCTCAACTTCAGTGATCCGGTCGGCGACGCCGCGTGCAAACGTGTCAAAGATGGGGAGTGATTGAAAATATGGGAATTCCAGCGAGGCTGCATGCTGTAGAACACGGCGAGGTCCTGGACCAAGATTCAATGCATCCACTTGAGTGTGTCGAGGAATTGCTGGAGCGCGAAGTCTTTACACGCTGGGTTGGCCTTCTGACGCACTTCCAGCTCTGCCTGTTCACCCTCGACCCACGGGAATATGAGTGCAAGAAGCTCCGGCGGCGGCTCTGCACGCTGTAAGTCTAGTGCCGCAATAGAGTGAGGATTGGACACACCAAGAGATGCACGAGGAACAGAGAAAGCCTCAGGGCGATCTGCAACATGATGCGCAGCACCGAGCATCGCGCCAAGGGGGAGCAGGCGGTCGTAACAGTTGCGATATGAGCCGGATTCGTTCCATAGACCCAGCGCCTTCGCAGTCTGGGCGGCATTGGTCCTGCTTGCGTGTGTGGCCTTCGATATGCTGACGTTGGCCGCTTCATGCATCTTCTTTACGCGCTTGTAGTGGTCTAAAAGGAAGTCAGTAAGGGAAAAGCTCTGGATAGACGGGACTGACTGCTATATTTCATAGGCTCGACACAGCTGTTCCCGTCCGGTCGAAAAACGTAGAGCGGATACCAGCCGCGCTTTCCATAGTTGCCAAAGCCCTGGGCTTTGGCGGCGTCGGGGCGCAAACGAGGGCAGCGGTTCCTTGCCAAGCCCGGGGTGCCAGAGGACGAAGAAATGGAGCTCAGAGCAACGGCGCACTTTTGTACGGTGCAAGGTGTGCATCACGCGAATAGAATTTGAGGTGCGCATGAGTGGCATACGGAGAACGCAGCCCGGTGGAGAGCTCGGACCAATAGCCCACCCATTTCTTGTCCTCCTCGAAAGATGCATACGCGTTGACGATATGGTCAGTCGCGCCCTTCGTCAATCTGGATGACGGGCGCGCTTTCGCGTATGGGCGTATTTTTTGACGAACGCGATGCGGAGCACCTCGCGCTGTTTGCCCGTCAATCAACCGGGCGACATTGTCGTGACTCCGCCGTGCAGCAATGGGTCAAACGTCTCGAATGGCAAGATGTCTGTAGGCGCGGTTGTCTATGGGCAGCGGCTGATTGAGGCTGTTCTGGGCTGGCGTGCCTCTTCAATGCCGGGTTGGAGGTATCGATGAAGGCGCAAGACGTGTTCGGAGATCATGCGGTCGCGTTTTTTGT
The DNA here is from genome assembly GCA_037042915.1 of Auricularia sp. M13. Taxonomy (NCBI): domain Eukaryota; kingdom Fungi; phylum Basidiomycota; class Agaricomycetes; order Auriculariales; family Auriculariaceae; genus Auricularia; species Auricularia sp. M13. Next base: position 2,535,529 of record CM073199.1, read on the forward strand.
CCACATCGTCCGTCAGGTTGAACCGAGACAGTAGCGAGTCGGGCAGCGCAATGCTCTTATGCGCCTATGCGGGTCCTTGTGATTGTCATACTACAGGAGAATGTCAGCATTCTGTTGAGCGAGAAACGACATTTTACCTATCCGTATGCCGGATTCGCAGCTATGACGCTGAAACGGACACCTCCTACTGGTGTGGGTGTCGGCCTTGGCGATTGTGATAGTCTGCAGTTCCATGACTTCATGGATAGCACGCGGTCGATGTCGGACATCTTGTCGAACTCGTCAATGCAGACGACACCATCGGCCAGGATCACGGCGCCTACCTCGAGTCAACGTTCGCCCCTGTCCTTGTCTGTTGTCACGGCCGCTGTAAGACCGATGACAGAACTGCCTCGTCCAGGAGTCGCAATGGCCAATGGTGCAGTGCTGAGCATGAAGCGGAGCATCTGGGACTTGGCGGTACCGGGGTCGCCCACCATGAGCATGTTGATATCGCCACGGATATGGGTGCCGGCCGCAAGTTCTTCTCCGCGCCACCCAACAAGAGCAGGAGGACGGACATCTTAATTCGTTGTTGCCGTAAGTGGAGGGTGCCAGCGACTGCGAGAGCAGTTTGACGATGTTGGTGCACTTGTAGAGGCGGTCAACTGTGTCTGAGCAATGCCGCCGCCGACCTTGGAAGAGAGGCACAATGTTGTTTGCCAAAATGATTGTCCTTGAAGCACCACTGTCATGATCAGTGTACTGGACGAGTTTTAACGGCAAAGACGTACTTGAAACTCCCCAAGCCGCCTCGGCCTACACTGCGGTATATCCCCACCTGGATGTGATTGCCAGGCTTGCAGTTGTCGACAGAGGTCATCGTCGAGGATGACGTCGTCATTCTGAGACAGTTGACCTGTGGGTGAGTGTTCGGGCATTTCTTGAATGCTGATCATCAGCGCTGGTGGTCGCGGAATGTGGAAAGGCCGTACTGTACTCGATTTGCAGCGGGTTGCCCGATTCGTCGGCCTGTGGCGTGAAGGAGGTCGTCGGCGGGAGGTGCGAGGCCGTTGTCGCGTCACGGTACTCGCGAACTGCGAATCGGTTAGTTGCATGACAGTAATGAGATGGATACCCACGATCCTCTCCTCAAGACCGTTCTTCCCCAAAACGCACACGGGCGGCTGTGCGATATTCCTTCATGAGTTCATCGCGTCGCACACATTCGAGCGCGGGGCCCACGGTGGCAGGATTGGTGCGCGAGTCCATGGACGCTGGTGAAGGGCTGTCTTTTCCGCGCAGCGCTTCGACATAGGTAAGCATTGCTGCTGCCTGGGGGTTGGCGGCCAGGCCGGCGTCAAGCTCGGACTGCACGCCCTCGAGCGCGTTGCAAAAGCTTGATCGAGGGCCAAGGAGCCGCGCTCGACCTTTGTGAGGGGCCTCGTGGGAAGACGTCGAGCAGGCCCGACGACATTGCACATAGGCTATACACGCATGTGGGTGTAAGAATCGGGTGACTTCTGGGGCACAAGGGCTCACATACCAGGTGACGGAAGTGACGCTGGACCCATGAGCTCGAAAGCTTTCTGTCGCGCCGGTTGTTGTCCTGGGTGTCCATTGGGCTGCGCGTCATAAGACCGCGCTGCTGACGCGTGTTTCGCGGGTGCAAGTCCCGCTGCCGCGACCTGGTAGGGGGGACGTTAGGGCCGATGGGCGAGCGTCAACGGGAGAAAGTGACGCGCACGATTGGTCAGGTCCTTCGCGATGCAATTTCTGCTGAGGCCGTTCCTCGTCGTCGACGACGAGTGCGCAGTCTGAGTGTGTTGTCGATCACCGGTAGGAACTGGCTGGCGGTGCGGTTGTAGGGGCGCTCACGGAGAGAGAGACGGGCGGAATCGTTGGCGCAAGGAGTGCGCAGCGGGGAGAACAGAGGACAGACGGGAATGGCGACCGGCGCGCGGTCGACCGCAAACACGGCGAACTCCGAGCGACCAAGGATGTCACGCTCGAAGAGAACTTTCCAGTACCTGTCGCACGCCAGAAAGTCGGAATCGGCATAGGAAAAAATGTCTTGAAGCATTGAAGCACAAGAGCTTATATGGTTTACCATGCGGTTCTTAAGCGCACGTTGAGCATTGAGCTGCGAGCACCGGCACTTCGGATGCAACACGTGCAAAGTCCGACCCGTGCTTCTCTGCACCGCGTGACACAGGGCGCAAAGCCGGTGACGAATTCAGTGGATTCGACAGACTGACGAGTCACCCGCAGAATGCCGGTTTGTAACAATTGTGCAGTGGATTTACTATTTGTCGCGATGGCAGCAACCGCAAAATGTACATTTTGCCACAATCGAGACTGCGATTCATCAGTCTGTCGAATTCGCCGGATTTGTCACCCGCTTTGCGCCCGGTCACTGAAAGAGGTTGAATACGCGCGAAGTATGCCGGTCGTATGGCGCAGATACCCCTCGACTACGAGCCGCATACGAGCCACATACGACCTGAGATATACGGGCGATATCCTCAACCATATGACCTGCATATGGCATGCATATCGTTGGTCCGGAAACAACCTGGCAGCTAGGCCGCTCCGGTCACTGGCATGGCTTGCATATTGTCCTCGGGCTCAGGTAATCGGCCAATAAAGACTTAACGCTCGTAGAGCGTTGGTCACGATGTAAACGAAGCGAGGAAGAAGAACCAACTAGCGGAGTTTATACCGTGGTCTGCGCCACGAAGGGCGGACTATCCTATGCTACATACTTGATGTTTTGACAAGACTCTCCAAAGGAGATATGGATGTAAGTCAACTAAATGATAGCATAGCAACTACACCCGAGCTGGAAACAGCAAAGGATACATGGGGGGAACACTAAACTGGCGGGAAGCACGGGTTCGTGGACGGCCTCGCGCAGCTCACCGTCCAGGTTGCCAGCCTCTCTGAGCCCGCGCCAATGCATGTCCCCATATAGCGAATGCCATGCCTGCTCTCAGCCCGGGTCCAGTACTGAAACAACAAGCACGCGCAGCCACGTACCACGCACCTCCTTGCACCCACGCCGCTCCCAGACCAAACGCGGCCTCGGAATCTTGCTCGCTCCCAAAACTGTTGGCTACACTAACGATCAGCATGCAGGCAGTGTAAGAGAAGCTGCACGCACCCGCGGGGCGTAGCGCGCAGACTACCGTCGACACCGCGAGGTAGGACGAAGAAAATCAGTCAAGGGCGAATACTCGCGCGGCCAATGGCAGAGGTACGGAACTGACTGCTTAGTTGCTGGCCGTGAATTTCAAGCTGTGCCAAGGGATGAGTTAGTGCCTGGGAACCGCGAGGCACAAGTCCAGCACAACGAACCCGCCGCTGGAACGACGCGCACGCAATTTGCAACCTTTGGGGCTATTGACAGCGTGCGTATGGAGGCGTTGAGTTAGATGGTGCGACGTAAAGCGCTACTGGAGCTACTCACACACCGGTACAGACGTTGTTGCCTACGGACAGGCGCACCGTAATCTAAGCAATCAGATGCAAACTCGAGCCTAAAGCACCGTATGGGCCACATCAGAGCCTGGTTATATCAGCTCCAAAGTGAAATACGGCGCACCTGACGCGAGCTGTTTGCTTGTGTCGATGACTGTTGTCGTTACTACGCTTCCTGACCATTTCAACGAGTTGAACTTACCCATTGTTGATAAATGCGTGCATTGAGCGCTGGCAATGAATAGTGGCCGCGCCTATTATTATTATACGTGAGTAAGTAAACGAAAGGGAAAACGGGACCACTTGCCGTGTCGCGTTTCGTGTGGTATCCACCTGCCGGCTAAAGAAATATAGGTGGGTAAAATTCACAGATAATTAGTACGTACACTGCGTCACTGGGCCAGTGCAGATGCTGCCAAAGCTGCCCGTAAACACCGGTTCTTGAAGACGAAGTCCGGCGGCCCACCAGGCCCGCTGCGCGCGCAAGCCAGTACAGTGGTAGAAGTGCCTGGGAGGAAACGCGGGCACGGCATGATGCGGGGGGACGCTTACGAGCAACGGGCCTAGTGGACGTTGCAGCCAGGAGGGAGAGGCGGCGAGATCTGACGCTCTCGTCGACAAATCGTCGACGGTGCAACCAGAGTCAAGATACGCGAAGAGAAATAAGGCCTTCGGCGTCGTCGAAGTCGTGGCCAGACAGCAGAATTTGTTCGAAGAGGAGGGAACCTGGCGCTCGCGTTGACAAATCGCCAACGGTGCAGCCAGAAGGAAGAGGCAGCGAGATCTGACGCTCTCGTCGACGAATCGTCGACGGTGCAGCCAGAGTCAAGATACGCAAAGAGAAATAAGGCCTTCGGCGTCGTCGAAGTCGTGGCCAGACAGCAGAATTTGTTCGAAGAGGAGGGAACCTGGCGCTCGCGTTGACAAATCGTCGACGGTGCAGCCAGAAGGAAGAGGCGGCGAGATCTGACGCTCTCGTCGACAAATCGTCGACGGTGCAACCAGAGTCAAGATACGCAAAGAGAAATAAGGCCTTCGGCGTCGTCGAAGTCGTGGCCAGACAGCAGAATTTGTTCGAAGAGGAGGGAACCTGGCGCTCGCGTTGACAAATCGTCGACGGTGCAGCCAGAAGGAAGAGGCGGCGAGATCTGACGCTCTCGTCGACAAATCGTCGACGGTGCAACCAGAGTCAAGATACGCAAAGAGAAATAAGGCCTTCGGCGTCGTCGAAGTCGTGGCCAGACAGCAGAATTTGTTCGAAGAGGAGGGAACCTGGCGCTCGCGTTGACAAATCGCCAACGGTGCAGCCAGAAGGAAGAGGCAGCGAGATCTGACGCTCTCGTCGACGAATCGCCGACGGTGCAGCCAGAAGGGAGAGGCGGCGAGCTCTGACGCTCTCGTCGACAAATCGTCGACGGTGCAGCCAGAGTCAAGATACGCGAAGAGAACTAAGGCCTTCAGAGTCGTCGAAGTCGTGCCCAGACAGCAGAATTTGTTCGAAGAGGTGAGAACCTGGCGCTCGCGTTGACAAATCGCCAACGGTGCAGCCAGAAGGAAGAGGCAGCGAGATCTGACGCTCTCGTCGACGAATCGTCGACGGTGCAGCCAGAGTCAAGATACGCAAAGAGAAATAAGGCCTTCGGCGTCGTCGAAGTCGTGGCCAGACAGCAGAATTTGTTCGAAGAGGAGGGAACCTGGCGCTCGCGTTGACAAATCGCCAACGGTGCAGCCAGAAGGAAGAGGCAGCGAGATCTGACGCTCTCGTCGACGAATCGTCGACGGTGCAGCCAGAGTCAAGATACGCAAAGAGAAATAAGGCCTTCGGCGTCGTCGAAGTCGTGGCCAGACAGCAGAATTTGTTCGAAGAGGAGGGAACCTGGCGCTCGCGTTGACAAATCGTCGACGGTGCAGCCAGAAGGAAGAGGCGGCGAGATCTGACGCTCTCGTCGACAAATCGTCGACGGTGCAACCAGAGTCAAGATACGCAAAGAGAAATAAGGCCTTCGGCGTCGTCGAAGTCGTGGCCAGACAGCAGAATTTGTTCGAAGAGGAGGGAACCTGGCGCTCGCGTTGACAAATCGCCAACGGTGCAGCCAGAAGGAAGAGGCAGCGAGATCTGACGCTCTCGTCGACGAATCGCCGACGGTGCAGCCAGAAGGGAGAGGCGGCGAGCTCTGACGCTCTCGTCGACAAATCGTCGACGGTGCAGCCAGAGTCAAGATACGCGAAGAGAACTAAGGCCTTCAGAGTCGTCGAAGTCGTGCCCAGACAGCAGAATTTGTTCGAAGAGGAGGGAACCTGGCGCTCGCGTTGACAAATCGCCAACGGTGCAGCCAGAAGGGACAGGCGGCGAGATCTGACGCTCTCGTCGACAAATCGTCGACGGTGCAGCCAGAGTCAAGATACGCGAAGAGAAATAAGGCCTTTGGAGTCGTCGAAGTCGTGGCCAGACAGCAGAATTTGTTCGAAAAAGGAGGGAACCTGGCGCTCGCGTTGACAAATCGCCAACGGTGCAGCCAGAGTCGAGATACGTGAAGAGAATTCAGGCCTTCAGAATCGTCGAAGCTGTGGCCAGACAGCAGAAGTTGTGGGGAGAGGGCGCATTCAGGATGCGGAGCAAGGCTATCGCCGCATCCGGGGGCTTAACCGCTTCCGATTAAAGCCCGAAGCCCGACTTTCCTCGGATACAAACAAGATAATTCCGTTTTCCTGAGGGGTCTTTCGTTGAATCGGGTTTAAATTTCATTTACCTCTGTCAAATCGGTGTCCCGGTACTCAGCTGTTCTGCCGAGCTCGACCGGGCAGCAGCTATTCAATCCAGGTCCGTATTGCCGCGCTCCCGCGGGCGTACCACCACGCAGTCCGTCTGCAGGGCACGGTTGACCGCTCGTACGAGAGGAAGCACTGTATATCGTATCAGTATGAGTATACCGAATCTACAGAGTCTTTCTAATCTATACAGGGATGGTGCTCAGTGTTGAGATACAGGCAGGGAATGAATAAACATTCTTGAAGTTTGACTCGGGATAAAAATGCGAGGGGGATGAAAAGGCAGCATCGGAACTTAAGGGCTTTGGGCAGATTCGACGGCATTGCTGAGATATTGGAAGCCAGAAAGGAATCATTTCCAAAAGCGCGCGGTGCAGATGAGCAACAAGACGGTGGTGGTGTACGAGAGGGCGACAGAGGGCGTGCGCGACAAGACCATATATATCAGGCGCGGGAGTGTGTAGGGGTGTGCGTCATGGATCCAATATGCAGAGTCTGCTGTCTGCGCTGGGCGCATCAACCGTCCTGGGCGGCCGCATCCACTCGGCGCCGCGCGGTGGGAACGCAGCAACGGCGGGCCTCACGTGCCTCACGAGACGACGGCGGCGGCGGCCGGCGCGAGGAGGACGACGCTGCCGGCTGGACGTCAGTGCGGGGTGGGCGGGGTGCCTTGGGCTTGCGAAGCGACTTGGAATCGACAGCGCGGGGCACTTGCCGCGCGGTTGAGACGTGGTCTTGCAGATGGGGCACGAATACTGCTTCAGCTCGACGTTGCGCCAAACTGCAGCTCCGTGATACGCGTCCGGAATGGAAAGCTCGAGCAACGCCTCGTGTAGCTGGCGTTGATGTCCGGCCGATAGGCTCACGACTTCATTGACACCATCGTGGCGCTGGATCTCGTATGTGATGTTGTCGGTGTAGGCGTTGTACTCTATATTACCTCGTTGCCCCTGGCGTTGCGCGGAATGATCGAGAGTCATCGGACGTTGAGGTATCTGTGCAACATCTGGCACGCGCGTCGCCCCTGGTTGGGGTGTTCCTGCTCGAGTGCCTTGAAGATCGCGCGGACCTTGCCAGCATTTCTGAAACGCGCGCACAAACAGTCAGCGAGGTCGCTGCATGCCATGGTCGCATTTTCCCACGTGCCCACGAAGGTCGAGTCACCGTGTACGCGAGCAAAAGGCCAGGTTCGACTGCAGGCGAGCCTGGCGTGGCACGTCCAGGTGCAAGCAGCGCCAGGCTGCCGGGTCTGGTGTTGCGAATGGTATTCTGCAGGTAGCAGTTCAGAGGGACCTCATCGAAGTGAAAATATTACAGTAACCGCATTTTCCCGTCTGCATACTGTCTGGCGTGTTCGCGGCCGTAAGGACGGCTGTGTGGCCATGTTGAGAATGTTGAGATCGTTGAGAATTGTTGTGGCGGGCGCGGAAGAGTGGCGCCGAACGAGCTCTAACAAAATCATCCACCCCTGTCGACCTTCGCGAAGTGTGAGGGTAGCACACGGAGCTTGGGCGGACAGTTCAAAGCTCACGTACATGAGCAAAGGTTATGAACGTTGATTGATTGTGGATGCATTCACCATACACTCTTCGCAAAGCGTAGTGATGGCCTACAACCAACGGAGGGAAGGATCCGATCCGTCCACCTCGTCGCGCGCGCGCTGGGGCGGAACGTTGCGGACGTCCAAGGGTCTCAGCGAGGTCACCAATGACCCGAACACGCCAGCGTGTGTATTCTGGCTGGAGGGCTACTGCAGACGTGCCAGCGAGTGCAGATTGCGTCACGACTCGCCGTTCGCCATCCACCTGCCCGCCCGCGACACCCGCTGCGACCAGCCCTGCCGCTATTTCATCGGTGGCCGCTGCAGAAACGGGCCCAAATGCCCGTACAAGCACAACGCTCCCGAAGTTGACATTGTCGGGCTCAACATCACGCCCCCAGCGCTTCCGGTGCCGCCCCACGAGGTCAGCGACGTGGTCAGCACGCTACACACCGCCCGTCGCGTCTTGCTGACGGTATGTTGCCTGTAGCTCCCCGCAGAAGCCAAGAAAGGGCGTCAGAAGTCTTCTGACGCTGCCCTGAGAGCGCACAAGCCGTCTGACATCCTTGAGCGCACCATTCACCATTCGATTACGGTCCATTATGGCCCCGGGCTCGACGTCGTCAAACTTTCGCTCCCGGGCGACAACGTGCCCGTGCAATTATTAGATCTTCCGCACAGCATCCGCAAGAAGGAGTTGCTGAAGGTCTTGCGCAAGCACGGAGAGCCGGTCTCGCTTGAGATGCATCGCCGCGTCAAGCGCCCGCTTAGTGCCACGGCCGCCTACTCTAGCCTCTCCGAGGCCGTCAAGGCCGCAAAGGAGCTCAACGGGCTTTTCCTTGACGCCGCGATGCTGAGGGCGACGTGCCCAGAGACCCAGCGCACCGCCTCGACGCCGTCGTCGTTACGCATAACAACCGTAAAGCTTATGTGGGACCCGCCCACGCACAACGCCATCCTTTTTTATCACGACTCGGAATATGCGCATCGTCGAGCGACCGAGCTTAACGGCCACGTCTTCGATCGTCACCGGCTCGCCGCATACTACGAAGTCAGGTGCCAGCCATCTGTCGTTATTCCTGACCTACCCGTTTCTGCTGATGCCAAGGGTCTAAAGGCGTTCGCAAGAGCTCATGCTATCGCTTTTACCGCACCCAGCTATCGTATGAGCGCAGCACGTCAAGGGTTACAGGCTCTTCTCTCCAAATTTGGTCCTCTGGAGTCATTCCATATACTGCCCCATGTGCCCCACGATCACAAAATACGCGCCGTCGCTTGCTTTATGCGTGCAGATCATCTCGAGGCTGCTATCAGCGCTCTCCACGGCACACGTCAAAATTGCGTCGCTGCATCGCACGTATGGCTCCGCCGCTGCTACTCGGTCAAATATTGCATCCCTTCCGCGCACCTCGCTGTCATCAAGCAGCGCATCATCGACCTGCGGGCCGACCAAAGGACGTTCGCATCATTGCGCATCATCGAGCCGACCGTGTCTACCTCCCAAAACGCTTCTGTCCAAATTCAGGCCGAGGACCCTACTTTCCTCTCGCAGCTCAAATCGTCTGTCGAAAAAATTATTGATGGTCAAGTTGTCCGCGGGCAGGACGGTCACGTACTATGGGACTCAGGCTTCTTTGCGACGGATGCTGCGCAATTATTCTTGAAAGGCTTGAACGACGAGGGAACCGTATTTGTGACTCCTGATTTGGAGGGACGTCGCATCTATGTGTGTGGGTCGCAGGATGGCATCGCCGATGCGTGCAAACGCATTCTGTGTCGAATTGGCATCTACCAGGCTCATCGGCATGCTATGCCTATTCCCAAACGAAGTCTGCGCTTCTCCGAGAAGCGCATCCGCAATTGCCACGGGTGGGATTCTGCAGAGTGTCCGGTATGTCTCGACAAGGTGACAGAGTTGGTGCATCTTTCATGCGGCCACGATTACTGCTCGCCTTGCCTCCGGCTTTACCTCGTCTCTTCCGCGTCCCAGGAATCCCGCGCATTCCCCCTGCGCTGCATCGGCCCATCGTCGCTTCCAACGCCGCCTGGCTTGACGATAAGACGCCCCGCGATCTGTGGGACGCCAATCCACGTCGCCGTGATACGCAAGTTACTGCCGCCCGACGAGGAGCATGCGCTACTCGTGACGTCCTTTGAGGCATATGTTTACTCGCACCCGGGGATGTACAAGTTCTGCCCGACGCCCGACTGTGACCAAGTCTACCGTGTGTCGTCGCCCACCTCGCCCAGCCTCTTTACATGCCCCGGCTGTCTCCTGAGCACGTGCACTGCGTGCCACTGCGCACACCCGGGTCTAACATGTGCGCGCCATCGCACCTTGCTTGTGGTGCATAACCACAGCTCGGACATGATTAAGCTTTGTCCGTCGGGTTGTGGTGCACGACTGCAGAAGCAGGACGGATGTAACCACGTCATGTGTGCCATCTGTAAGGTTCATATGTGCTGGCTATGTCTGCAGATGTTCCCTGACGGCGGAGTGTACGAGCACATTTCCTCTGTGCACGGCGAGGGCTTCATGCCCGGAGAGCTGCCCGACGACATGCTGCTACTCTGATTCCTGCCCTGGCCCAACCCTCGCTGACCCTTCGTTCTGCTTCGTCGACTGTGGTTTTCTTGATTACATCCCAGCATACCTCCCTCCGATCCTTTCGCCAACGCGCTCGCATCCGCCCTTCGTGCGCATTTCCTACCATTGTTGTTCGCTTGAAGAGTAGTTTTGAAAGTCGGGCTCTGTCTTACTTTTTCCTCTCTGTTCGGTTGTTCTGCGGCTCATCATTCTTGTCCCACCTAGTGTAGATGAACATGTGTATGGCGGGTGGAAATGGACAAAAGTCCAAAGATTATCTTGTTATTGCATTCCCGCATTAGGGGGTGTCACAGTAGTCGCAACATGTCGCAACGGAATCCGCAACGGAATCCGCAACGCAAGTCGCAACGCGTCGCAACGGCCCGCTGCGACGTGTTGCGACGTTGCGACTCGAGATGTCGCAACGTCGCAACGTGTCGCTGTGAGAAATGCACCAGTATAGTGGAGGGGTAGCGCAAAGGGCGCGCATAGTCTCAGACTCGTCTAGAACTTCTCAGTAGTGTTGCTCTAGTTTTTTCATGCTCTGATCATTCCCCTGAGTACCAGAAGCTTATATACGACAGTATGTACATGGGAATAGATTCAGTCTCATCCCCCACGACTCACGGTGTGCGACAAGTTAGCCCTCAACTTTGCACAGGTTATGAGCCCCGAGCTCTGACTTGTTGCCACACCAATCCTCAGCCAAGAACACCATCTTCGATAACATCTGCTCATTATGTCTACGAGAGACGACCATTACAAGATCCCTCAGCTCGAGGCTAAGGGCGGGAATTGGTTTGCGTGGAAGACACGCATGAGGACGCAGATGCGCATGAAGCAGTGGCTTCTGCACATCGACGACACGTTCACGGCACCGCAGCACCCGGCAGAGGCGCCGGGCTACGTCAAGGCGGACGTAGAGGCGGACACAGCGAAGCTCGCGCTGTACAAAGCGGAACTCCGGATCTGGCAGGAATGGACTGAGACCGACGCGAAGTCCCTCAATCACATCGTATCCGGTCTTCCCGATGCACTGATGCATGAGGCGGATAAGCATACCACGGCGTTGCAGATGTGGAACTGGCTCACCCGTGAATACGAGACGAAGTCGGTCTCATTCGGCGTCACCATCCGCAAGAAGCTCAACGCGATGAGCTGCGCAGCGGGCGGCAACGTTCGCGAGCATTTGGACGCGATGGACAAGCTGAAACTTCAGCTGAATGCAGCAGCGGCTGTACCCATCGCGGACGTGGACTTCGAGGCGATGGTGATGGCGTCAATCCCAGACGAATACTCGAACTACGTTGCGCCTATCAAGGAGGCCGCGAAACGCGCGGGGAAGCCACTCACCGTCGATGAGATCCTTTCGTCGATCCGCGACGAGTATGATCGCCGTACGCTGCCGAGTGCGACCGAGTGCAGCCACAAAGGCGAAGGACGATGTCGCATTGGCGACGAAGGATAAGGGCAAGAAGCCCGCTTCCAAGTTCAAGTCGACGAAGCCCAAGAGGAATCTGTCGAAGGTCAAATGTTTCCGTTGCGACAAGATGGGGCATTACGCACGTAATTGCCCGGACCTCCCAGGCAGCGACGATGACAGTGACAGCGACAGCAACGACGAGGCATCCAAGAAGTCCAAAAAGTCGAAAAAGAAGTCCAAGAAGAAGGATTCAGCGCGCGCGCGCGTTACGAAAGACGAGGAAGTACTTGCCTGGATGGCTATCCCGGACGACGGCGCCCTGGATGAATTGGACGACCACGTTGCTTTGTGCGAACAGATCTTCGATGGACTGGGAATTGAGCATGAGGACGCGGGAACTGCAAACGAGTGCAGCGACTGCGAGACTTGGCTGGATGACGTTGCCGACCACGATAGCACGGCGCTGGTCGGAGAAGAGGTCTCAGTGGGTGACCTGGCCATGCTAGCAGGACGGAAGGGACTCAACGATGCTGAGATCGTTGATTCCGGCGCTACACGCCACATCTCCTCGTTGCGATCGCGGTTTGAGACATTCCGCACGATCGACCCGCATGCCATCACCGCCGCGGACGGCAAAGACTTCTTCGCGATCGGTGTTGGTGACTACGCGATTGTTCTGCGAACGATGAGCGGCGCAGAACGCAAGATCACGCTGAGAGACGTGCTCTACGCACCATCATTATGTTGCACCCTGATCTCAGTCGGACGAATCGACAGGGCTGGCCAATTTGTCATGTTCGGCGGCGGGCAATGCAAAATCTACAACGACTCACAAGAAGTAGTCGGCGTCATCCCGTATGTTGACGGGCTGTACCAGATTCTGCATCCCGGGCATGAGCGTGTGCTCTACGCCCGCGCTGGAAAAGAGCCATTGACTTGGATGGAACTACATCGGATACTCGGGCACGTTTCAGCCGCGTCTGCGAAGAAGCAGTTCGAACGAGGCGGCTTACTTGGTGTCAAAATCGATCCCACGTCGAAGCTGTTCGATTGCGAGTCTTGCACGCTCGGCAAAATTACACCAGCGCGCATTCCGAAGGTCCGTGAGGGACCGAGGTCTCAGACGTTCGGGGAGCGCTGGTATTCCGACATATGGGGACCAGCGCCGGTCACGTCGCTTGGAGGGCATCGCTACGCAGATATCTACGTTGAGGATAAGTCTCTGTGGCACATCCCGTTCTTTTACCGTCGCAAGAAGGAGGCGGAGGAGAACGTACTTGAGTTTGCAGCAATGATGGACCGACACCATGGCAAAGTCTGGCAATACTGGATCACCGACAATGCCGGCGAGTATCGCGATGAGAAGACCAACAAGAAACTGCGTCAGCTAGGTATCAAGCACCTCTATACGACGCACGACACGCACCAGCAAGTGGGTGTCGTGGAACGCTTCAACAGGACCGCACTGGAACGAGTCCGCGCCTGCATGCACGCTGCAGGACTCCCGAAGTTTCTATGGGCAGAGTGCTTGCGCCACGTCTGCTACATGCTGAATTCCGTCAGTACACAGTCGCTGAACGGATTGTCGCCGCACGAAGTGCGATACGGCGTTCCACGCGACATCTCGGGACTGCCGGAATGGGGCGCACCTTGCTACGTCAGTGATCCCGGCAACAAGCTGGAAACGCGCGGGACGCGCGTGTACTGGGTCGGCTACGATGAAGAGACCAAGGGCAACCGAGTCTACTGGGACAAGAAGCGGAAAGTCACTTCTGAAATGGAGGTCAAATTTCTGAAGAAGGAAATACCGGAAGGGACAGAGCCTACCGACATATCCGATTTTTTCTGGCCAGAGGAGGACACAGGCAACGATGGAAGCAGACGATCCCGACTCTGGAGAGCCAGGGGAGGGTGACGAGAGCGATGGCTCGTCCGTCGCGGGATCAAACGAGGTCCCACCGGCTCCGGCTTTGAAGATCCCGGCACAGCCAATCCCGGAGACGCCCAAACGGGAAGTCCGAGCACCGGCGCCGCCTGACGCCCCGAAGCGCAAACGGCAGATGGATATTGTTGACGAGAGCAACATCCTCGAGGGGCAGCGCGAGCGCAAGCCCAGCCGATACGTGCGCGACATCGAGTCTGGCAAGGGAACAGCAACCGGTCAAGGGCGCAATCCGGCGCTGCCCGTTGGCTTGCAGATCCCCGGCGCGCAGGCGTCAACAGACAAAGCGAAAGTCGCTGTTGCATCAGCACAAGACATCTTTGAGCACGATGATTTTGCCGCGGCACTGGTGGCCAGCACCACGAACTTAGAAGGACTTGAGCCATCTAGCGTTGACGAAGCCCGCAAACGGCCTGACTGGCCCAAGTGGAAGGAAGCTTGTGAGCTCGAGATTGCTGCCATGAAGGACCGGCAAGTCTAAGATAGGCCCGGCCGAAAACCCGCCTCATCACGTGATCTGTTACATATCCGTGACCGATCCGGTTCCGGCCGTGGATTCCCATGTGTATATTCAACCGTCCAGGAAGGTGAGTAGGAGCTCCCTTGAAAAGAGTGTATTTAGTCTATCTATCAACGGCAAAGCACAGGAAAATAGATTTTGAGGACCGCACAGTCTCAGGCGGAACATATGCTGCTGCACCACAGCCGCCGAGGGCCGATTCTGCTGAGCTCATTCTCACACGGTTCTGCAAAAACTGGCCGCACCAAGTTGTTCAAAATGAGCTTAATGGTGATCCTGGGACTTAATTTGAAGAGAATATGCCCTCCTGCAAGTGCTGGACACCGGGGAGTCTACGCGGCACCGCCAGCTGATTTGCATGCAGGCCGACAGCCTTCAAGATGCGGAATTCTGGCCGCAACAAGTTGTTAAAATTTGAAAGACTTAGCATTGTGCATAACAGGTTCAACGGTATGGCTAGAGTACCGACCGCTGGGAGACTTGTCGTGCAGCCGTCACGCTGGAGGGCGCTTAAGATCACGTGATGAGGCGGGTTTTCGGCCGGGCCTATCTTATGAGCTGGTCAAGCGGCCCTCCGATCGACGCGTCATCGGTTCCAAGTGGGTATTCCGCGTCAAACGAGACGCTCAGGGCAAAATAGACCGGTACCGTTCACGACTGGTCGCGCAGGGATTCACGCAGGAACCTGGCGTCGACTACGTCAAGACAACGTCTCCTGCAGCGTGCATGGAGACAAATCGACTGTTCCTAGCCGCGGCCGCATACTTTGATTTCGAACTGCATCAGATCGACTTTGACACTGCATATCTCAATGGGATTCTCGACGAGGAAATATTCATGGAACAGCCACCTGGTTTTGCAGATCCCAACCACCCAGCGACGGACTATGTCTGTCGACTGCTGCGAGCACTTTACGGCTTGAAGCAGGCAGGAGAAGTCTGGTATCAGACTTTGTGCCAGGCTATGCGCGACATCGGATTCAAGCGCTGTGAATCCGACCTCAGCTGCTTCGTGCGACACCTCAAGACAACGTTTCTCATGTCGGCAGTCAGCACTGATGACTGTTTACTGGCTGTGCCACGAGGGCATCTCAAAACGTTGGCAGCATTCAAAGCGGACATCGGTTCACGGTACAAGATCAAAGATTTAGGCGATGCGCGCTGGATTCTGGGCATCGAGATCACCCGGGATCGCGAGGCGCGCATATTGCGCCTGTCTCAAAGGCTGTACATTGACACGGTCTTGCGGCGTTACGGGTTTGAGGACGCGCGACCGCTGTCGACACCGTTGGACCATCAGGTCCAACTCAGTACCGAACACTGTCCGAAGACCGCTGAGGAGTTCGCCGAGATGAAAGGAGTACCGTACCGCGAGATGATCGGCGCAGCCAACTATCTTGTCCGCGGAACTCGACCGGACCTGGCAATAGCAGTCAGCGTGCTGTCGCAATTCTTGGAAAACCCGGGTCCTGCTCACTGGCGAGCCCTGAAACGGCTTTATGCCTACATGAAGGGCACAAAGGACCTGCAGCTCACCTACGGAGAGACGGAGCATGGCCTGGTCAGATTTAGCGACGCCGACGGCATGTCTCAGTGGCACCGCCATGCGGTGTCCGGTTACGTCTTTATGTGGAACGGCGGAGCGATATCGTGGTCCAGCAAGAAGCAGGACATCGTCTCCTTATCCACAACCGAAGCAGAATATGTTGCTCAAGTCCACGCTTCACGAGAAGCTCTGTGGCTACGCAGCATCATCGGGGAGCTGTTCGAGCCACTGCATGAGCCGACGATCATCTACGCCGACAACCAAGGCGCAATTCAGCTTGGGAATGAGTACCAATTCCATCCCGCACCAAGCACATTGATATTCGATATCATTTCGTGCGCTGGGTTGTGTCTGAAGGAATGGTCAAACTCGTGTATTGTCCCACGGAGAATATGGTCGCCGATGCGCTCACGAAGGCTCTGCCCTCACTGAAGGTCAAGCACTTCGCGTATCAACTCGGGCTTCGAGCGTCGAGCTCAGGCTTGAGGGGAGGTGTGAGAAATGCACCAGTATAGTGGAGGGGTAGCGCAAAGGGCGCGCATAGTCTCAGACTCGTCTAGAACTTCTCAGTAGTAGTTTTTTCATGCTCTGATCATTCCCCTGAGTACCAGAAGCTTATATACGACAGTATGTACATGGGAATAGATTCAGTCTCATCCCCCACGACTCACGGTGTGCGACAAGTTAGCCCTCAACTTTGCACAGTCGCAACACGTCGCAACAGGCCGTTGCGACCTGTTGCGACTTTCGTTGCGGATTCCGTTGCGGATTCCGTTGCGACCACTGTGACACCCCCTATTGTTCCCGCATTGTTCCTGCATCGTTCCCGCATAATTACTTCATCATTACCACATCATTACCGCATTCTTCCTGCACTTTTTCAGCGTGAAATCTTGCATCATATGCAGTGAGAATGCGGGAACGATGCAGGAACAATGCGGGAACAATGCGGGAATCGGCAATCACAGCATGTTTTATGCAGGAACAAATGCCATCATTCCTGCACCCTTACCGCATTGTTCCCGCATTGTTCCCGCATCACCTTCACCAGGGCAACCCTTAAGTATATTGACCCACACTGCTTGGTAACCGACCGTAGGTATCTGTCCAGTATTGTGACCCAATATACCCTGGAGGAACCTTGTGGCAAACCGGTGGCGTATTCCGGGGCCGAATACCCGAGCAAAACTGTGCACATACCCCCAAAGGTACGTCACAAGTATAAGATTTCAATCAACTTCCGGATTACGCATTGCGGTATTGAAGTCATGGTTCTTGGTGTCAAACGACGCATTAAGTAATGCGGTATTGTGTTAGTATAACTTGCTATTGTACTTAGAAAAGACCGGTCCGAAAGATCCACGAGTCGTCCGAAGCCGTAAACACTGGGACTACCGGTTGTGGTAAATCACCGGATTTCCGGCTCCTAATACTCGAGCAATACTTGGCATCTACTGTTGATATACTTGCCACAGAGGCTGGATATACTGCACAATATGTACCGGGTAGCCGTGAGGAGATTACATTGGGGATACCCCAATTGGTGGGGTGTTCATATCATATGGCAACTTACTAATGTAATACCAGATCTTGTATGTCACATCTAAAGCCGCACGGAACACAAACAGGATACTTGAGTTCGACCAAAGAAATACCTGAGACGGTAGATTCCGGTGATTTTGGAGATTCGGTGATTCGGAGGTTCGGTGATTCGGAGATTCGGGGATTCTAGAGATTCGGATTTTCAGAGATTCTGGAGATTTTGCTCCTCCTTGCTTTTGCTCGACAGTTTGTTCGGCCGCCTGCCCAGTTCACGGCGTACATTAGCCCTGCGGTGTCCCGGCGCTGATACGCCGCCTTCAATAATGCAGCGGCTCCACACTCCAGAGCACACCACGATGCGCTTGGACGCACCTGCACTTCGACACGCACGACCTTCACAGAGTGGCATTGGCTCGAAGTCCTCGACGAGCGCAAGCACATTACGCAAGGACCGTGAGTGCGTGGAGAAGGACTTTTTCGACCTGCTTTGCGAAACAGGCGCTGCTGGTAGTGTGTGGTCTTGCATTTCCATTCCGGTTTGCTGCTGATAGTATCCTAGATGCCGAGGACGGCACATTCAAGGAATGGAAGGACGCGGTAGGCCTCGCGACCGACCCGCGGTACGACGCTGTCAGCTCGTCGGCTCGTCCATGTCGCGCGAAGAGCTGTACGGCACGTTCGTCCGCGTTCTGCAGCGCAAGCGCGACGCAGAAAAGGGCGCTGTGGACCCGGAGACGGTGCGCAAGGAGCGTGCTGCACGCGCCGAACATGAGCGCACTGCAAAGGTTCGCACTCTTCGCATGCCGTGTTCGCTGATGCAGTGCAGGTCCGCACACAGCAAGAGAATATTAATGAGTTGGCGAGCAAGGCTCCAGCGTCGTACCGCGGGTCGGTCGCGAGGCCTACCGCGTCCTTCCATTCCTTGAATGTGCCGTCCTCGGCATCTAGGATACTATCAGCAGCAAACCGGAATGGAAATGCAAGACCACACACTACCAGCAGCGCCTGTTTCGCAAAGCAGGTCGAAAAAGTCCTTCTCCACGCACTCACGGTCCTTGCGTAATGTGCTTGCGCTCGTCGAGGACTTCGAGCCAATGCCACTCTGTGAAGGTCGTGCGTGTCGAAGTGCAGGTGCGTCCAAGCGCATCGTGGTGTGCTCTGGAGTGTGGAGCCGCTGCATTATTGAAGGCGGCGTATCAGCGCCGGGACACCGCAGGGCTAATGTACGCCGTGAACTGGGCAGGCGGCCGAACAAACTGTCGAGCAAAAGCAAGGAGGAGCAAAATCTCCAGAATCTCTGAAAATCCGGAATCTCTAGAATCCCCGGAATCTCCGGAATCACCGGAACCTCCGGAATCACCGGAATCTCCAAAATCACCGGAATCTACCGTCTCAGGTATTTCTTTGGTCGAACTCAAGTATCCTGTTTGTGTTCCGTGCGGCTTTAGATGTGACATACAAGATCTGGTATTACATTAGTAAGTTGCCATATGATATGAACACCCCACCAATTGGGGTATCCCCAATGTAATCTCCTCACGGCTACCCGGTACATATTGTGCAGTATATCCAGCCTCTGTGGCAAGTATATCAACAGTAGATGCCAAGTATTGCTCGAGTATTAGGAGCCGGAAATCCGGTGATTTACCACAACCGGTAGTCCCAGTGTTTACGGCTTCGGACGACTCGTGGATCTTTCGGACCGGTCTTTTCTAAGTACAATAGCAAGTTATACTAACACAATACCGCATTACTTAATGCGTCGTTTGACACCAAGAACCATGACTTCAATACCGCAATGCGTAATCCGGAAGTTGATTGAAATCTTATACTTGTGACGTACCTTTGGGGGTATGTGCACAGTTTTGCTCGGGTATTCGGCCCCGGAATACGCCACCGGTTTGCCACAAGGTTCCTCCAGGGTATATTGGGTCACAATACTGGACAGATACCTACGGTTGGTTACCAAGTAGTGTGGGTCAATATACTTAAGGGTTGCCCTGGTGCTTGCAATCCAAGGCAAAATCATAAACATCCATTCACTTGACTTTTTGCCGCATCACAACTTAATGCACAGTTTTGTTTTCGTCTTGCAGGATCATCTTCGCAGCAATCTATGGTATAACAAAATGTGGTCTAGCTTATGGCCGCATTCCATGATACCAGCAGACAGAGGCATATGACATTTGAGAGGTCTTAGTTACCTGTGCAAGATGTAAAATCTCACATCTTCTCAATTCTCATAGGACTTGACCATTGGCTCAGTTTGACTTGCAGCTACTTATTGCACCGCTAGAATGGTCTTGGCTGAAACATAAAAAGACGACTGCATTGTGAGTGTTTCAGTCAAAGGAAGGAAAGTAATGGCTTTGGTCAAAATAGCACAACAAAGGGTGCAGAAGGAGAGGATCTGGAGCAAATGCCAGGCATGCTGAACATCTGGCAATAGGCTGTGGCTGTGCTAATCCCTGAGGTTGATCCGGGACATGATTGCTTGAGCATGAGCTCATGCGGGAACGATGCAGGAACGTCATGCAGGAATCGCACACGAAAAAGATGATGGTCATGTTGCGGTCTTCACGGTCTCCGCAAGCTCTGTCTGTTCGTCCGCGGGTTTTACGCCGCTTTGCCGAGCGTTCGGTCGCTGCTGCATACAGTCGGCGTATTGTTTACCCTCAGACTGAGACTCGGCCAGGGTTGAAGACCTTGGGCTGAAAAACTCAGGATATGATCTACGCGCCGCTCTCTATCGGTCTATGGGGTGAGACGACCTTGGCGCATACCCCAATTCGGCTCGGTGGAGGTTTCCTACCCTCGGACCATGGTTCGGCAGCTCTCACCTCGCTTTATGCGTCAGGTATGGGCGCTGTGACGCTCGGGACAGACTCTAGGCCCCTCTTCGGACCTCGGACGGGCTCGGCTGGTCACCCTGTGCAGCCCTGGGGGGGGGGGGCTCAGGAACGCCTCTATTGGACTTCCCACGGGCGCGCTACCTCTCGGACGGATAGTATTGAGGCTACTATCGCCTGGTACAAGCTTGGCTACACCCTCGGACTCTCGGCTTTGGCTCTCAGCAGCTCGGCGCCGTCCCCATGCGCCCGTGTGACGCCCTCCTCCTCGGTCCGTGTCCTCGGTGTGTATGGTATATCTCGGCACCTTAGCCCCGCCTCGGACCGTGCTCGACTGGAGGTTTGGCGGGGAGTCGGCGCCATGGGTGGTGACGAGAGGTGTGTCCATTAGCTCTGGGATCACTCTGGGCCGGATCAGCGGCCCTTGGGGGATGGGTATATAGGTTGTGGGGTGTAGATGCATGTACCCTAGGTTTGATCTGGTCAATTGTACCGCTTGTCCGTTCTTCCTTGTCCCTCTCTCCTCCTTTGGGCGTCGGTCTCAGCGAGTGACGAGCACTCTGCCATGACAGGTCATGCAGGAACAATGCGGGAACAATGCAGGAATGATGCGGGAATGATGCAGGAACGATGCGGTAATTGGCCAACACAAGAACAGAACCAATATCTCACTTGGTGACTTTTGTCCATATCCACCCTCCATACATGTGTCATGGCCAAATCTGTCTCTACATATGCGTGAAGCCGCACATGCGACTTCTCATCGGGCCTCAAGATGTCGATATGCGCACGGTCAAGCTCCCAACTGCACGCTCACGGGCTACCGGGTGTGGACGTACAGTAACGCCTGCTTGCCGCCAAGACAAGCCATGCACTCAGGATGATGAGGGAGCAGCGCCATCACATCTGCGATCTGCGAACACGCTGAGCGCTGATTGGGCAGAAATCGACAAGCCTCAAAATTGCGCCTTTTCAAGACATAGTCAACATGGCAGCCTCGGTATATTCTCAACTACAGTACTACAACGTATTCCGACAATGACGGGAGCCGCAATCCTGCATATACAACGTCCCGAAAACGAACACGCGACGCACGCCGGCAAGAACCAACATTGACGCCAACCTGCGCGACTTTGCAACCACGCGCCATCCCGTATTTGCCAGTCCCTCAGGATCTGTTACGAGCTCCTGAATACGCTTACGAGACTCCTTGAGTACGTGCGAAGGACGAACAAGCACCTGCGACGACAAGAGCGCTGCACCCGCCATCCGACTGTCGTAAGGACGCCGTCACAACTGCCAACATGGACCAGGGGAATCCGCACATGACCACGAGGGTACGCAGCACTACCGACTGTGATGGAATATTCTCGACACCGTCGTCTCTGGCTCCAAGGGATCACCAGTACACTCGAGAGGGAACATGACACACGCACAATATCGTTATCAGCACCTGCGCATTTGCGAATGCATCACCAAGGCTGTGGACCCGGACCATATCCCGGCTAGGGTACGGGGCATCCATCCTATCAACCGTCCCTGAGCATATGCACCCTGAGGAATCGGGGAAATGCAGAATACGAAAGCCGTACTAGGGAAAACCGTCATCATGATCGCAGCACATTTTCCCATGGTCCGTAGCGTCATCCCATCGGCAGCCTGCTGCGCAGCATACGTGTGGACGATCGGCAGACTTTCCTTGGAATAATTCCTGAGTCAGCGGCTCCTGGGAACGACTCCCATTGGCTCCCACATATGCATTGCGCAACGCGCAGCTCGCATGTGACAGTCGCGACGCTTCCTATCGACAAGACACTATTGGTATCGTTCGGAATGGGGTCTTCAGTGGCTTGGCATCCCACGTGTATAAAACCTGATAGGTAGTTAGGTAGTTTTCCCTCAGCACAGCGGCTCACGAGCACCCGGCTCGTCCAGTAGTTCAATATCGCGCACTCCAGCGCACAGTTCTCGTACTCGCACACGTCCTCTGTTCCAGTCCGTACCCGCAATCGAAGTCTCAGTCTCCCTTTGCCATATCCGTTGGCCTCAAGTCCAGAACCTATATCTCCCTCAGGTACGTGACCGCGACTTCAGTGATTACACACCAATCCCCCTCTCCATCCCAATTTCCTATCCACCCCCTGTGTTACTGGTATTTGGCACGTTCGCACGCAGTCATAGACTTCGCTTGTGCAGTGTCGAAGACTACTAGCACATCCTCTGTCTCTATCCCATCGTTCCGAAAGTCACTATCGCGCGGATACTCTCGTATTCGTGACTCTCTCCCTGTTAAGCCTGCTGTGCCTTGGGGGTTTGGTTGCAAGGATAGTCGAACGTCCGGGCGCAGAGAACACTCGAACGAACAACTAGAGCCTTCGGTGCGTTATTGAGCACACCGGCTACGTCGAGTAGCACGACCGGAGGGACCACGAGCAACAGAGGACTCAGACGAGTAAGTCGGGCGAGGGAAGAACCCAGAGGCGAAGTCGAGAGAGAGAGAGATAGAGTGTGCGAGGGGCACGACTATGTCGATTTCGTAACTGGGGAGCTAGATACAAAGTCGAGGGTCTTTTATACCTGGGGAGGTGATCCGATGTAATGGGAGTGTATCCTAGAGACGAAGGAGAGGGGGCCTCAGATCAATAGAGATCGTTGTCATCGGCCGATAGGATGAGTAAGAGCGAGTGGGTAAGGTATCGGGGAATTGGACGAATGACGAGAGGCGAATGACTAAGACGAGTGGAGCGAACCGGATATGAACACTATCGATACAGTAGGGACAAGGCGAGTTAGGTGGATGTATGCGAGTAAGGAGAGAAGCTAGAGATGAGAGGGAGAGGTCTAGAGGTAGAAGATGATGAGGAGAACATATCCCGAGCATATGAACACGAGGGGAGATAAGCCGGGTATTCGGGAGCTTGACCGAGTTGACCGAGTTGGCCGAGTGACGTAGAATGACGCCGAGTGATGCCGAGAGCACGTGGGGTCCGCGGATCGGGGCACGGGCGTAACAGTATCCCCCCTTTACGTCCTGAGCCCACGAAGGACTGCAGCAACGCAAGGTGAATACGAAAAATGAGATAGCACGCACTTGAGTCCGAATGGGGCCAAAAGATTGGGTCGGGTCGGAACGGGTCGGACGCAGATTAAAAGCGGTTGGGTCGGGAGTTGAATCGTCGAACCACTCTTGTCTTCTGCCTGCCGCCCACCATGCCCCGATACGAATCGCTCGAGGACGTCGCCGCCGCGTACGACCGCAAGACCGTCGGCGCCGTCATGAGGTCGCTCGAGGACGACCCGACGATGGAGGCGCTGATCGCGGCACACGAGGACGCGAAGCGGACGCTCGGCGGCCTGCAGCAAGAGGCCGTCGACGAGGAGGACCTCGACGCGATTGAGGCGTTCAGCGCGCGCAGGCGCCAGGCGAAGGCCGAGCTGCGCCAGGCGCAGCGATGTGGCAGCCTCGGGGGCTGTCTGGATGAGAGAGGAAAGGAGTGATGATGATGATGATCCGGAACCTAATCTACTGCTGACGACATGTCTGATCCCACTGGTACAAGTGCCCCCCCTATAGAGTGCCCCTCCGGGCGCACAGTCGCCCCTGGTCTGTCCATCGTCCTGCCCTCCTTGTCCAACGCCGTCCCACGCGTCGGCACCCAGCGCCTCAAACGCCGCCCCGAGACATATAAGCCCCCCTCCGTTGCATCCACATCCCGCACCTTCCAAGAGCCTAAGTACCGTTCCACGATGCACATTGGAGCCGACCATCGCGCCGCGAGCTTTGCCTTGACCTCGAACGTGCTGTCAAGCCAGTCTTGGTATACCTGCACGACGTCGCCCGCCGCAAAGTTCGCATCCTGCAAGTTGACATCGAACCTTCCTTTGCGCGCGTCCGCGTGTTCCATCGTGCGTGCATGCGCGTCGGCGCGCAGGGTGTCCGCATCGTCCATGTGCTGCTGAGCCGAGTCCGCGTCTGCCGGTTCACCGACGGTCGGCATGCCGTCCGTGTCTGCGACGCCGAACAGCAGCTCGCGCGGCAAATAGCCCAGCGACCGCAGTATGCGCGAGTTGATGTCGGCGATCGCGCGGTCGAAGAAGTCGGGCCAGTTGGCTGGCATCGCCTGCGCCATCTCAGCGGCAGTCTGCCCGGTCTCGTCCGCTGCGAAGTCCGGTGTGCAGTATCGTCGGAGGCGTCCGAGCAACAGCTTGTTGCATTCCTCGACCAACCCGTTCGCCCACGGCGAGTACGGCGGCGTCTTCGTGTACTCGAAGCCGTTCGCGGCGCAGTAGTCGCGTACCTCCGCGCAATCGAAGTGTCGCCCGCCATCGGTGCCGAACAGCTCTGGCTTGTGCGCTCGCTTGCACACGTCGTCCAACGAAGTCACCGTGAATTTGCCGGTCCCTGCCTTCTTTGTTGACTTGAAGCCCCAGACAAACCTCGCGAACACGTCGACGATGAGCAGCACCGTGCGGTAGCCGCCGCGGCCCTTCGGCATCGAGAGGTAGTCGGCGGTGAAAAACTGGAACGGGCGGGACCTCATCAGCGGCTCCAGCAGGCTCAGCGTGTGCCGCGCGCCGAACGCCTTGCAGGGCGAACAATCCTGGATGGCCACGACGACATCGCGCCGCATGTCGGGCCAGAAATAGCGCGTGCGGAGGGACTCGATGCACAGGTCTCGCCCCCAGTGGCCGCATGCATGGCACTCGGCAGCGAGTTTCTGTCCTTCGCGCGCGTGACGCACTCGACTTTGGGCGCGCGGTGCGCCCCACGCCCGCCCACGCGCCAGAGTCGGCCGTCCTTGACGATGTACTCCCGCGCGCGCATGCGGATTTTGCGGGCTTGCGCGGTTGAGCGCGCCGGGTCCACGTGCAGGTCGGTCAGCCAGTCGACGATGTCGGCGAAGTATCTGTCGTCCACGAACCGCGCGCGCAGCGCCGAGTCGGTGGCCTCCTCGCTGGCCAGAGTGAACACGTCCGGCACTGGGTCGCGCGACTCCCAGTCGGGCTCCACCGTGGTGTCGCCGCCGTCGACGTGGCGGTCCGGGTGCGAGCGCCACATTCGGCTCAGGCCGTCCGTGTGGTTGCTGACGCCTGGGCGGTGTCGGACGTCAATGATCTGGCGCGCGATCACTGCCTCCATCCACCGGGTGTGCGTCGCGGACAGTTCCTCGCTGCAGAGTGTGTCACGCAGCGCCCGGCAGTCCGTCACCAGCTCGATGGGCTGCCCGAAGATCGTGCGGTCGAATTTGTCGAGCGCGAACTTCAAGGCGGCGAACTCCAGCATATAGGGCGTATATCTCTCCTCCGTGCGTGACGTGCGCTTCGACGCGAACTCGACCGGGAATTCGCGCTCCACGAGCTGCCCGTTCGAGTCCTTGACCTTCCACATTTGCGTCAGCGTAGCGCCGAAGCCCACCTTCGAGCCGTCCGTCGTAACGATGAAGGGGCGGTCGTATTGGGGCGGTTTGAGCACTGGGTCCGTCGTGAGGATGGTTTTCAAGCGGATGAACGCCTGCTTCTCTGCCAGTCCCCATTTCCAGCGCACGTCTTCCCGCTGCAGCGCGCGCTTGAGCATGCCCTTGCGCGGCTTCGTGCCTTTGGGGACGTCGACCTTGACGTCACGCGTGAGGTCCGTGAGCGGCTTGGCGATGCAGGCGTAGTCCTTTATGAGCGGTCGGAAGTGTCCAACGAGGCTCGTGAATCCGAGCACCTCGTGCGCGTTGGTCGGCTCCGGCCAGTCGAGCACTGCCGCCACCTTCGCCAGCTTGGGCCCAACGCCCGCCGCCGACACCCGCACGCCAGCAAACGTCGCCTCGGTCATGAACAACTGCGTCTTGGCAGCGGAGAGTGACAGCTTCTTCTCTCTGCACTGCTGGAGGAACCGCCGTAGCTTTGACATGAGCTCCGCAAACTCGTCGCCCCACAGGGTGCAGTCGTCGACCCACGGCTCGACGATCTCGCCGCTGAGGCCGTCCAACGCGGTCGCCACCATTTCCCCGAACGTGTTCGGGGCGCCCGTCAGCCCAAAGCACATCCTCGGCGTGACGTAGATGCCACGGCCGGGCACCGCAAATGCCGTGTAGGCAATGTCGTCCTGCGCCACCGGGATGGCGTTGAAACCCGCCATGAAGTCCGCAACGCAGACCCAGCGGTGTCCGGCCGCCCTCTGGTGTTTGCTGTGTAAGTCACCCATCGGGAAACTCGAGTGCTGGCTGACACGATTGAGACCGATAAAGGAATGGCAGAGTCGCCACTTAGCTTTTGCGGGGGATGTGGGTGTCCTCGACGCGCCACTATCCCCCTTGCCAAGATTGGCGCTTGTTCCATTGTCAGCGGGCGCTGGGATCTCCTCCCACATTGGCGGCATGCCCGCCTTCACGCACTCATCGTTGGCGCGGCGTCGTAGGTTGTCGAGCGATAAGCCGTCGGCGCCCTTGTCCTTGGGCGCGAGGGTGATCGTCGACACCCACTTGGCCGCACTCGCCGGGATGCGGCGTACCACGTCACACTTCTCCATCTCGTCCAGCGCGTCATACAGCCACGCACGCTGTGGCTCCGTCAATGGCTTCTGGTGAGCCACCCGCGGGCCCTCTGTTCCCGGTGGCACACCGATTTTGTGCTCGATGAAATCCACCAGGCGGACTTCCTTCAGCGACAGGGTGAATACGTCGGCGTACTCACGCACCAGGTCCGTCACCGCAGCGCGCTCCTCGGCTGACAGGTCGTTGCCTATCTGCACGGCCTCAAGAACGCGCTGCACGCGCTCGGGCGCGAGCCGTTCCTCCTGCGTCATCTCCGGTGCGCTGGCTGGCGCCAGCGCTGCGTGCACCATCAGCAGGCTGGGCAGCACGCTCGCCCAGTGCTCAGTACCCGGCGGTGCCCCCCCTATGGCTTGCGCCGCCGGGTCCTCCCAATCGGCGAACATGCGCGCGGCGAGCTCTGTCCGCTCGTCCGCCGCGCGCCGCATCGCGTCCGCGAGGACCGCCTCCTTGAGTGCGCGCTGCTGGGCCAGTGCGCGTCTGCGCGCACCTCGCACGCGTTGTGCCCGGGTCGTCGCCGTCGTCTGCGGCTCGGGCGGCTCCTGCTCCGCCGGCGGGCTCTCGTCGTCGTCACCGTACAGGCGGACCCGCATCCCCGTCGCGCGCTCGATGGCGCGCGTCACCTCGTCTGCCGCCTCACTGTCGGGTTCTGCGGGCGCCAAAGGCGGTGGGCACGCTGGAGCGGGAGCTGGCCCAGGCTCGCTCGGACCAGCGGCGCGTGACAGCGTGGACGGCGCCGACGTGGGCGCAGGGTCTGACACCCGGGTGGCGCCTGTTGCTGCTGGACCCGCTCTGCAGTTGGGGATGCAGATCGGCGGGCGGTTGCTGTCTGCCCACGTCAACGTGTCGTGGACGAAGTCCTGCGCGAGTCCGGCCTGCCGAAGCCATGGCTTACCCAGCAGCAGCTCGAAGCTGCCGTTCGAGTCAAACACCTCGAACCCCGCGGTGACGACGACGAGTCCGAGCTGCACCGTGCCTGCCCATCGTCCGACGAAGCTGATGATCCTGCCGTCCGCGATGCGCGCTCGGGCTGCTGACTGCTGGAGGGGGCCCATCGCGAGGCGGTTCCCGTCGTAGAACGCCCAGTCGAGTACGTTGACCATGCCGCCGCCATCGACTGTCGCGATTGCTGACGTGCCGACTGTCGTCGCACCCCTGAGCGTCACGGGGTGTTGGAATGGCATGCTCGGGACTCGGCCGTCTTCTTGTATGTACGCTATCTGAAGCGGTGTGTCGCACGAATA
The DNA here is from genome assembly GCA_037042915.1 of Auricularia sp. M13. NCBI lineage: Eukaryota > Fungi > Basidiomycota > Agaricomycetes > Auriculariales > Auriculariaceae > Auricularia > Auricularia sp. M13. The sequence continues at coordinate 2,563,488 of CM073199.1, forward strand.
TGGGAATAGGAATGTATTTAGCCACTGGCTGCAACGGCTGGACAAATACGAGACTCCCCTGCGGGGGGCGCAAGACGCTAACCCCCGTGTACGTGACAACGCGTTTCTTCTGACGGCGCGATCTCCCCGATGTTGAGCTGACGCCGCTGCGGCGGCCGGACTGTCCTCGCGCGACGCGTGGGAAGAGCTGTCAGGGCGAGGTGGCGCGCGCTCTATTGCGCCACCTCCTCGCCATTTCCCTGGTCGTCGTCCTCTGCGTCGTCGACCTCGTAGTACTCGGGTTCGCCCTGGGCACTGGCGTCCGGGTGTGTGTTCGCGTTTGCGATGTAGTGGACGGGCGATGGTGTGCCCGGTGTCGCGAATATCCCGCGTCCGCGTCCGCGCCACGGCTCCGGCGACAACGCCCCCGGCGTCATGGGCACTGGCCCGCCTCGTCCGCGGCCCGCCGGGGCGGGCGCGCTGGTCCTGTTGCGCGCGTTGATCGCGGTCGCGCGGTACCGCTGCTCCAGCTCAGGCAGCGGGCTCTGGCTGGCGCAGCTGTATTGGTTGTGGGTTGCCGTCTCCGGGCGACCGCATCGCGCGCACCCCAGCGCAGCCGCTGCCGTGCCTGGCGTGAGCGGGTACGCGCGGCTGAGGTACGTGCGGCCATCCGGGAACTGCTCCGACCACGCGCGGCGTTCCTCCTCGACGCGTGCCCTGGATGCCGGCGTCTCGGGCGGCGGTGGCGTGTACAGGTCGACCTGCGGGCGTGGCTCGTTGCCCGTGCGTGCCAGCGGCGTCTGCGGGCCGCGCTGGGGGCTGGGGTTGGCAGCCTGGTACGCCACCTGCTGGGCTGGTGCTGCCGCGGGGGTCTGGCGTATCGGACCCCTAGAAAAACGTGCGCAGGGTGCGTGCGCACAACTTGCGTGCGCACAACTTGCGTGCGCAGTTTTCAAAATGCGTGCGCATGGTTTTCACTTGCGTGCACAGGGTCCAAAACTCTGAACGCACGCTTTTCCTCATGCGTGCGCAGGTCATGGGTGTGCGTGCGCAGGTCAGAAGTATGTGTGCACAAGTCACAAGTATGTGTGCGCAAGTCTGGGGTTGCTAGTGTATTGTATTATTCTTGATGGATAACACACATTCAAAGTCATCGGTATACTAAAGCTTATGTTATATTCAGCATACACATTAGAAGCCGCAAGCGTAATGAACTAGAAACCACGTTACTGCCAAAGAAGTCATCGGCAGTGTGGATTACAGAGCTTGCAATGCATGTTAAAGTGATCAGTTGGAGATTACATTAGGCCCAAAGATTAATGCACACTAGATATCACAAGTGTAATGAATTAGAAGTTGTGTTACACTCGAAGGTTAATGCACACTTGAAGCTGCAAATGTATTCGATTGCCAATTAACTTTCATCCATTCTTGCATCCCACAACAAGATGACAGTAGCTGAAGCTTGGGATCAGTACCAAGTTCAGTATAAAGGTCCCAAGCAGCAGGTTGACCTGGACGTGTTTGTGTTGTCCGTCCTAGAGGACTTGATGCTTGATCAGTCCTGTGACCTAGGCTTATCTGCTTTGTCACAATGGGGCCTTGATGCTGGTGGTGACCAGCATCACTGGAATCCCTATGTGCATGGTCCAACAGAGGATAGACATGATGAAGCAGGATGGAACATAGAGTCTGAGGAATATGATTTGGCTATCACAGTAAGTCATTCATTTTTTGCTTTGCAGAAGTTGATTCAAACACAACAATGCACAGCGTGGACCAGACTATAGGGAAGATTCACCCAAAAGACCACCCACCCCTGAAATGTCAAATGCAGAAATGCGAGAAACACAAAGTCGAAAAAGGTTAAGGTTTTGGTGTCATCAAATTTAGCAAACTTACTGACCTGCTTTTACAGACAATTCTTTGCAGAAATGGAAATGGAGGAGGAGGAACAGGAGCGGGCTGCAGCAAAGTGCCAGAAAAGCAAAACAGTGGCAGTTGCAACAAAGCCTGTCAAAAAACCAAAGACACGTAAAAGAAAGTAGCACTAGGTCTGATGTATATTCATGTTGAGATGCACTAATGTAATAACCACATGGGCTTTGCTTCATTGGAGATTAGTACTTAAGGGCTGGTCAACCAACTATAACTTTGGTAAACCAGACCTGTCTGTCAGAATGTAATGTTCTTGATAACGAACAAGACGTGAACTCAGAACATGTGATCCTTGTCCAGTAATTGCACACTCATTTATAGAGGGTGCATGTAGGCTTAAGAAGTGCTTGTGTACATTTCTTCAACAGCGTGCGCAAAGTCCAAGTGAGCGTGCGCAACAATTACGACTGCGTGCGCATGTTCCAACAGTGCGTGCGCAAGGTTCCAACTTGCGTGCGCAGAGCGTGAGCATCTTTGCGTACGCATTTCAATAGCGTGCGCATCTTGCAAACTTGCGTGCGCATACTTGCAACATGCGTGCGCAGTGCGTGCGCAGGCGCACGTTAGTTTTGCGCACGTGTGCACGTGCGCACGCAAGTTGAAATGTGTATATCAACAATATCTCTGTGGATATTTAAGGCTTGATGACCGTTGTTGGATAATCACATGCAATGGTATCATAGCTATCACAATCACCTTCAACGATGACAATATCTTATCTAAATGGGCTTCTATGGTTGAATTAATGTTGCGCACGCACCTTGCGCACGTGCGCACGTTTTTCTCATGACCCGAGAGTGAACGATTGCGAGCTAGGTTGATCGACGATCAGGAACGGGCCTAGGTAGCGATCGGCGAGTTTGCGAGTGGGCTGCGTCGTCTTGATGTGCTCTGAGAGGACGTAGGCCATGTCGCCGACCTTGAAGTCAGGCGGGGGAGTGCGTCGAGCATTCGCAGATGCAGTGTAACGTTTCTGAGCGGCAGCGATCTGCTCCTTCAGGACGTCCTGCAGTTCGTGGATGTCGACAGCGAAGTCGCGGGCGCGAGCAGAGGCAACGTCGCGCTCGGGGTAGACGGAGATGTTCGGGTGAAAACCCTTGTTGGCGAAGAAAGGCGAGACACCAGTCGAGTCGTTCAGGGTGTTGTTGTACGTAAACTCGGCGAGAGGGAGTAGCTCGGACCAGTTGTCCTGCTCGTAGTTGCAGTAGAGACGGAGGTACTGCTCGAGCGTCTGGTTCGTGCGTTCGACTTGACTGTTCGCCTCCGGGTGGTGACCCGAGGTGAAGTGCATGGTCATGTTGAGGAGCGAGCCGAGTGCGCGAAAGAAGCGGGAGACGAATTCGGAGCCGCGGTCGGTAGAGACGTGCGAGGGAGCACCATGTTTGGCGAAGACGTGGATGAGGAAGAGACGCGCGAGTTCTTCGGAGGTGATCTTGCCCTTGGTCGGGACGAAGATACCCTGTTTCGAGAGGCGATCAATAATGACGAGGATCGCAGTGTAACCGTTGGACTCAGGGAGTTGTTCGATGAAGTCCATCGAGATCGAGTCCCAGTTGCGAAGCGGAATCGGGAGCGGTTGAAGTCGACCGTACGGCTTGTGTCGTCGAGGTTTGCTGCGCCCACAGGTGACGCAGGCCTGGACGTAGGTACGAATCGAGTCGCGCAGGTCGGGCCAGTAGTACTCGCGGGCGACCATCTTGAGTGTCTTGTTCTGACCCGGATGGCCAGCGAGCGGGTGATCGTGCTTTTCGCGAAGGATACGAAGGCGACAATCGAGAGCGTTCGGTACGTAGATCCTGCCCTTGAACAGCAAGAATCCATCGTCCGAGGCCGACCAGTTGATCGCGTCATCGGTGCCGAGTTTCGAGCGAATGTCGAGAGCGAGTTCGTCCGAGTCGTACGAGGCGCGAATGTCATCCCGAATGGACTGAGTGTCCATGATCGTGGCTGCGCGAAGGAAAGTCTCTTCAGCATACATCGCGCGAAGGAAGCGGCGAACTGTTCGAAGTAAAAACGGGTCGGAAGTTCTGCGGGTTTGCGCTGGCGTAGCCACCATCCCCCTTTTGAGATAGACGTCGTGGCGGCGAGTGAGAGCATCGGGTTTGCCGCCGAGTCGACCGGGTCGAAAGCGAATGAGGAGGTTGAAGGTGGAAAGGTACTCGGACCAGCGAGCTTGCCGACAAGTGAGCATCTTCGTGGTAGAGAAATACTCGAGGTTCTTGTGGTCCGTGACGACGTCTATTGGGGTCTCGGCCCCTTCGAGGTAATGTCGCCATAGTTCGAACGCCTCGAATATCGCGAGTAGCTCCTTGTCGTGCGTGTCGTAGTTGAGCTCGGTGGGAGTGAGCGTGCGCGAATGGAAAGCAACGGGGTGAACAGAGCCGTCCGGGAGGACGTGCGAGAAGATCGCCGCGATCGCGTAGTCGGAAGCGTCAGTCTCGACGACGCGAGGGAGAGCGGGATCGAAGTTGTGAAGGACGGGAGCGCAAGTGAACGCCTTCTTGAGCTCGTTGAACGCAGCGAGGCATTGCGGAGTGAAGTTCCACGTTGCGGTCTTTCGAGTGAGACGAGTGAGCGGGACGACGATATCGGAGTAGTCGTAGATGAATCGTCGATAGAAGTTCGCGAAGCCGAGGAACGACTGGATGTCGCGAACGTTGCGAGGGACTGGCCACTCGAGGAGGGTGGCAATCTTCTTCGGGTCCATGCTGATGCCCTCGGGGCTGATGATGTACCCGAGGTACTCGATGGTGTCAGCATGGAACTCGCACTTCTTGGGCTTACAGAAGAGGTCATTCTCCCGCAGCCGTCGAAGGACCTCTCGAACGTGTTCCTCGTGCTTTGAGGGGTCGTCCGAGTAGATGAGGATGTCGTCGAGGTAGACGGTGACCGTGACGTCGAGGAGGTCGGAGAAGATGTCGTTCATGAAGCGCTGGAAAGCGGCTGGAGCGTTCGTGAGACCGAAAGGCATGACGAGATACTTGTAGGTGCCGTAGCGCGTTCGAAAGGCAGTCTTCCACTCGTCGCCGGCCGCGATGCGAACGTTGCTGTATCCGACACGAAGATCGAGCTTGGTGAACTTCTTGGCGGTGCGAAGGCGGTCGAGCGTAGACGAGATGAGCGGGAGCAGGTACTTGCCCTTCCGAGTGATCTTGTTGAGCCCACAATAATCGACGCATAGGCGAAGAGAACCGTCGGCCTTCTTGACGAAGAGAACCGGGGCGCCACCTGGGGACGACGAAGAGCGAATGTGTCCTTTGCTGAGGTTATCCTGAATGTACTCCCGAAGCGCGAGTTGCTCGGGCTCGGAGAGCGAGTAGATCGGACCGGACGGGAGAGGCTTGCCTTCTTCCATGTCGATCTTGAGATCGTACGGCCAATGTTCAGGGAGTCGATTCGAGGCCTCCTTTGAGAAGACGTCGAGGAACTCGTGATAACACTCGGGGATGCCTTCGCCGGTTTCCGAGGCCGGGTTGGCAGACGCAGAGCGAGCGGGCACCGATGGATCTCGAATGTAGATGGCCGAGACCATCGAGCCGCGAAGTCGACAAGAGGTGTCGAAGGCTGCAGCGCCGATGATCTTGATGTCGACGCGAGCAGCGGCCGCGCGAAGGGCGGTTTCGTCCATCGGCGGTTCGGGAGGCAGAGTACGTGGCGTGGGAGGAGGTGACGACGGAGTCGGAGGATCCGAGTCGAGCGAGAACCCAGGGACGAAACCCGAGGGATCCGAGGGCGAGACACGAGTGGGGAAAGAGATGCGGTGATGGAACCAGTCAATCCTAGGATTGTAGCGGGCCAACCAGCGGTATCCCAGTACTGCAGAGCAAGTCGGATCTAGAGTGGTGAGGAGGAAGTTGATGATCATCGAAGTTCCGCAAGGAAAGCGGACGGGAAGCGACACGTATTTGGAGATAACACCGCGATAGGAGCCGTCGAAGAGCCGAAGGCGTAGCGGTTGATCGAGAGACTTTTGAGGGAGTCGAAGACTCTCGGCGAACTGAATATCGAGGAACTGATCTTCGGAGCCGGAGTCGACGAGTGTGCGAAAGGATGGGACAGCGTCGGAGGAGAGGACGACGATGAGAGCGTCTTGATCGGTGAGCGCGGCAGCGTTCAACCGAGTGTAAGGCATCTTGGGCTTGACGCAGTTGGCCCTAGATGCCCGTGGGGAACTGCCCGTTAGTTTTTCGCTTCCGCCGGGGCAGAAGCGGCGGCGCCCGAGGGAGCGGGAGCCGACGTCGAGGAAGTCGCGGGTTGAGCCTTAGCGGCGCGACCCTTCGACTCGCGATTGTGAGCGGCCTTGCGGCACTCGGACGCGGTGTGGCCGGCATGGCCACAGTAGAGGCAGAGGTTGTTATCAAGGCGACGGCGTTATTCGGCGTCGTTGAGCTTGCCGTTCGAGTTGAGGTTCTTCGCGACGTTGTCCTTCGACTTGGTCGTGGTCTTCGAAGACGAGCGGGCCGAGGTCGAGGACTGACCCCTCGAGTTCAAGTGGTTGTTCGAGTTGCCGTTGTTGCCGTTGTTGCCGTTGTTGGAGCGCGCGTGGGACTTGGTGTTCGATCGGGAGCCTGATTGAGGCGTCGCGGTCGAGGTGGTCTTCTGCGCTCTGCGGGGTTCGTTTGCGTGCTCGAGAGCTTGCTCGTCCTTATCGATCCAGTAGTTGGCGTCGATGCTAAGAGCGAGCGCAGCGAGTGGCGTCAGAGAAGCCGGGCGTTGAGCTACCTGAGCAGCGAAGACAGATTTGATGCGGCGAGGGAGTCCGCGATAGAATTGCGAGGCGAGTGCAGCGTCGTCCCAGCCGAGCAGTTTGGCGTATTCGTCGAACTGGAGCTTGTAGCGGGCGACCTTGCCATTGTCGGCCATTTGCAGTCGTCGAATCTTGACTTCGGCACATTCGCGTTCGTTCGTGACGCCGAAGGTGATCGTGAGTTCGTTCTTGAATTCGTTCCAATCTTCGAGGAACTCGTAGCCGGGAGGCGGATTCGGGACGAGTGGAACGTAGCCGCCCCACCATTCCTTCGCCCGACCCGAGAGATAGGTCGCGGTGAAGAGAATCTTCTCGCGGGACGTCTGGTACTTCCGAGGGTTGGCGAGGAAGTAGGTTTCGCAGTCGATGAGGAATCCGCGAAGTTTGTTGGCGTTTTCGCCGTCGAATTTGTCGGGTTTGGCGGCATCGATGCGAGAGCCGCTGTTGCGGTCGACGAAGTAGACACGAGGGACGTTGTCGTGTTGATCGTGGAATTGTCGTTCGCGATCGACGTCCGAGTCGTAGCCGTCCGACGGAGGGTCAAAGGGAGGTCCAGGAGGATCGTTACCGCCACCACCGCCCCCACCGCCGCCACCTCCGGGAGGAGGGTTCGGAGGGTGCGAGCCGTGCGAGTGGTGCGAGTGGTGCGAGTGGTGCGACGAGGGCGAGGGAGCACCTCGATGACCACCACCGCCACCGCCGCCTCCGCCGCCTCCGCCTCCACCGCTGCCACCTCCGCCGCCTCCTCCGCCACCCCCGCCGCCACGCCGGGGCGTGTTAGGGGTGCCGGATGGGAAGAAGCCGCGGAACGACGAGGAGTGCTGCGAAAGACGAGGAGTCGAGCGAGAGCCGGTGTACGGGACGAGCGCGAGAGGGTGTCGAGAGCCGAGCGAGTGAGTCGAGGGATGCGAAGGCGATCGCGTCGTGTGACTTGAGGGAGGGTAGGAACCGCTCGGGTCCGCGCGTAGTGTGGACTGGGCCGGCGAGAAACGCGAGGTGTGAAGCGAGCCGGAGAGAGTGTGTTGCGAGAGGATTTCGTCATCATCGTTCGGCGGTTGCGAGTGCCGAGATGATCCGAAGCGGCTAGTGCCCGACATCGAGACTGATGGCGAAGGCGTAGCCGGCTGAGGAGGTCGTTGGTCGCGAAGACGAGCCTGACGACGAGCTTCGCGAAGGATAGCGTCGGGGAGTCGAGTAGAGGATGAGGTTCTTCCTGGTTTCTTCTGAGATTCTGTCGAGTCCCAAAGGCCATACAACTCGAGCGGAGCTCGAGTTACAAAATACTGTTAAGCCTGCTGTGCCTTGGGGGTTTGGTTGCAAGGATAGTCGAACGTCCGGGCGCAGAGAACACTCGAACGAACAACTAGAGCCTTCGGTGCGTTATTGAGCACACCGGCTACGTCGAGTAGCACGACCGGAGGGACCACGAGCAACAGAGGACTCAGACGAGTAAGTCGGGCGAGGGAAGAACCCAGAGGCGAAGTCGAGAGAGAGAGAGATAGAGTGTGCGAGGGGCACGACTATGTCGATTTCGTAACTGGGGAGCTAAATACAAAGTCGAGGGTCTTTTATACCTGGGGAGGTGATCCGATGTAATCGGAGTGTATCCTAGAGACGAAGGAGAGGGGGCCTCAGATCAATAGAGATCGTTGTCATCGGCCGATAGGATGAGTAAGAGCGAGTGGGTAAGGTATCGGGGAATTGGACGAATGACGAGAGGCGAATGACTAAGACGAGTGGAGCGAACCGGATATGAACACTATCGATACAGTAGGGACAAGGCGAGTTAGGTGGATGTATGCGAGTAAGGAGAGAAGCTAGAGATGAGAGGGAGAGGTCTAGAGGTAGAAGATGATGAGGAGAACATATCCCGAGCATATGAACACGAGGGGAGATAAGCCGGGTATTCGGGAGCTTGACCGAGTTGACCGAGTTGGCCGAGTGACGTAGAATGACGCCGAGTGATGCCGAGAGCACGTGGGGTCCGCGGATCGGGGCACGGGCGTAACACTCCCATATTCACATTATACATCTCCCCTCCCCTTTACCATTCTCCTACACTCTTCTATTCACTTCCTTGTGTGTTTGGGATACTCCACCCACCCACCCTTTTGTTGTGCGGCTCCTCTCTACTCCTGATTTTATTGTCTTAGTCTTTCCTGGCTGTTCAGCGCCCTTCGCAAGTCGCTGACGGTTCCCATCCCACTGTGGAATAACATCCAGTTAAAGTCGAAGCCCTTCAGCGCCACCAGCGCGATCGTGCAAGGATCCAGTGTAGCCGCAAGCTCCACGTCTGAGCGCTGCACACGCACTGGACCCGGCATGGTGTGGTGGTTGAGATTGGTTAGAGATTATTGCCATGACTTGCTGCAAGAATACAAGACAATAGTTTGAGGATTGTTGTGAGCGAATCTCAGTGCCACTAGTCAAATTATTCACCTGTTAGAGAGTGGCATTGAGATTTGTATTGTGCCACTGTCTATAGATTATCGGGTGTTCTTGCAGAAAGTCATGTTGGTAATCTCTAACAACATTTGACCACCACACAATTTCGGGCCCAGTGACGCGCATCGGCGCAGCATATGACGTGGATCGGCCATGGGCTCACGCGGTTGACTTGCACAGGTTGTGAACAGGTACGTAACACTTCACCGTACATATCGATGCTGTTGGCTTGATTATGTACCGGTTTCGACCAGTTTCTACATCAAGAGCATCCGCACCTCGGCGGTCAGGACCCACTTCGCGTTCTTCAGAAGTCTTCCTTCCCGTTCACGATGTCGCCCCCGGAAAGGTCCATCTGAGGTCCGATCCCAAAATCGGCCGATATGTGGGCCTAATCTCCGCCGGAAATTGCCTTATAAGGAAGGTGTGATTGCATATCTCAGCCAGTTTTTGAGCTTTTGCCTCTAAAGTGCAGGAATGTCATGATCCATTCATTTCACATACAGCTACAGTAAAACAATTCCTGCCAGGCCAGCGGTTCTGAAAAAAGTGCCCTCAAAATCGCCTCTGATGTGTGGGCCTAGCGGATCGGACCTTTATCGGAGCTTTCCGGGGGCCTGACGTCGTTCGCCGCAAGTTAATCTTCAGAGGCTTATCGGGTGGCTGATCTATGCAAGGTCGTCGCGACGCCGAATCCAGTAATCTCAGATCTGACGGATTCAGTACGCGCTGACAGGAATGCGGCCGTCTGGTCCGACGGCTGCGATCCTTAGGTTCGGACCAAACCGCGCCGGTTCCGGCGGAGGGCGCCCGCCGCCGGGCGGAGCCGGCGGCTTAGTTGAGCCTATGCGATCCGCGGCGGTGCCGCTCCAACCGCCACCGCCGCAACCCCTGCGTTTCAATGACTTTTTGCTACCGTCGCCGCCGTTCAGCTGCGAACGCAGGGTCTTATCACGCTCCCAAAGGTCTTCCTGCCGCACTTGCGACAGACGAACGATTCACCGTCTTGGTTACAGTCTTTCCCTTACCGCCATTCGCCTACCCGGCAAATGCGGATCCGTCAGTCGAGACTTTGAACTTGACACGCAACTTCCGCCGGAGCTCAAGCTAACGCAGACGGACTGGCAACGTGTCGCCCTTGACGCTCGAAACGATCTGATCGTATTCCGTCGACAGCGGAGGAAGTGGGTGCGGTATTCCCTGTCAATCGGTTCGTGGCCCGCGGCCGCAGGCTTATTGTAGACCTATTGCTCAGCTCCCCCACGTTGACTCTACGGGTCATAATCAGGACGGTCATGTCGTAGACAGCGTCCGACAGCTGTGAGAGGAGCAGTGACTGCATCTCCTCAGACAGACGACGTCCCGTGAAGCTCGCAAAGCGATGCCCACGCCTGAGTTGGTGAAGTTGGATTGGGCCACATGTAACCTGTTGACAGGCTGATTCGCTGTGCATACGTGCATATTACATTAAGTATGTGCATCGAAAATTGGATCCGGTTAAATGTCTTTCTAAGTCCCTCTGGAACGCAGATCGTCGACGCATTTGTTTGGCACCTCGTGTCGCCAGTTTACCGATGGTCGAACGTCACTCTCCTCGCACCATGAACTCGCGCAACGCGGGCCTGCCCTACAACGCACCTCCTCTGATCGGATTACTCGTTGTTCTCGGAATATCACTCGGCTTCTTAGTTTTCCTGTTCGCAGTGAAGCAACGCAGGGGGACTGCGCCTCGACGCGGAGCGCGAGCCACATGGAGGGGCTCCAGCCGCTCACAGCGCCTCCTTCCGACGACCTTCGGCGGAGGACAGCAATACCTGCCCCCATATACCAGCAGCTGCCAGCACCTTGATCCAGTAACCTGCAGCGGAGCAGTTGCGCACAACCTGCCTCCCTCTACTAGCTCCTCGTCACCGCTGCCAACCGTCATGACAGCCAAGGCACCCACCACCTCGGGCGCATTCCAGGGCAGCCTCTCTCCGGCACTCGCTCCATCTTCACCGCTGCAGTCAGCCGCAATTACTCGTAGCGGGACGCCCGTAGAGTTTGTAGCATCCATGAGCTATCCCGACTCTTCAGCACTGGCAGTGCTGATTGTGGCGTCCGCGTCTACCCACTCGACCGTTGGACCCCTGACGGAGGACGGCAAGGACACTACCCGTGGAGATAGAGCCTGAATTGAGGTTCGTAACCACGCGAATGAATAACGGTATAGTCTTTTCTCGATATAACTGCCAGGTCTGAGCAGACCACACCGCAGATAAACCTGTCGATCTGTGAGCCAAATCGCAAGTGGATCTTGATCCTTGTCTGTCTATCCTTTTTTCTTGAAATGTACCCGCAAAGATGATTCGGCCAATGGCCATTCTTCAAAGCAAAGTCATATGTAGGTTTTAATTGGATTCTGAATGTTCGCAGCGGTAGGTGTATCCGTACAGAACGGGTATACTTACACTATGGATGGTACGGGTTCGTACTCTTGCTGTCAAGTCTGGTACCTGGGCTGCGCCCATGGACAATGCGCCCGTTGTCCCCAGCAATGCCATTTGGTCGTCACGTGAGAAATTCTAATAGATGGAAATCTTTGCCTGACCCTTGGTTCACTTGCGGTTCCATCTGATTTGAATTCATCGCTGAAAATATACCGGCCGCTGGTGCTACCACAACACTTACTACGACAATCGAACCTGTAGTGGCTGCGAGATGGCAATGGATGATGTGAAAGCTATTATGTGTCTTATTAAGTAGTAATATTATTAGGAGTGAACAGACGATTGTTAACCAGACTGACAGCTCCCCGATCTGGCGCTAGTCTACTTACCTGTGCGGGCAAAGGCGGTCAGGTCTCATAACGGAGATATTGTCTTAAGGCCGATTTCGGCGGTGTGTTTTACCCTGTTTTACCCATTCTGAGGCACGATCGCAGCTTCCCATGCTCTGATACTGCAAATATGAGCAGGATACTCTCAGCAGCATAATTCCACACTTCATTTCACATTCGCTATGTCCGTGTTCACCGCCAAAGTGGCAACCTGAGAATCCGGAAAGACTGACGCTTATGCTCTCATTCACGGGATTTACTATCGCAGCTGAAATGACCCCTCCCCCCGCCTAATGCTCAAGCTCCCGAGAAAGGTAATTACAAGGACTTCACGGTGCAGCGCTGGACGTGGACGGTGTTGACGGGGATAGCTCACGGGATCTGCGTGCTTAAGCCCGTCAGGGACGACATTAATACATATTGGGAATGATACAGGGAATTAGGTTCGTTAACCATCGTACCCATACTCAATTATCGTACCCATACTCCGCAGACGACTCCCGGTTTGCCAGCTGCCGACGGCCTCCTCTCCAGAGAGCGCTGAGACTCGAGCGCGAGTGGAGGAGCGTGCGCTCGATGTAGCGCGTGTGGCGTAACATACATATAGATTGTTATCGACTATTGGCAAACCAGCCATGGCATATTGAATTGCTGCCCCTGCACAATGCACGGGTGCTGGACAGAGATACGCTTTGAAGCCAATGACCAATGGATCTAACACACTGCGATGCATGAAAAGTGTGACAGGCTCCCGGAGCTCTCATCTTTATCCAGAGGTTGCGACTTGAGTTGTCGAAGCACTCGCGGTCGATCCTGTCACGATGCAGGTTGACTTCACTCTCTGACTTGCAGGATCTCACGATCTATCTTTCTGCACCCTCGACTGTAGGTGCAGGGGAAGGAAGCTCCTAGAACTCAGCTCAATGCTCACCGAGAGCGGCTGGCAAGCTCGGTCAGAGATTCTATCGCATCAGCACCGTGCATAGAAGTCTCCATATTTTTTTAATCTGACATGCATCTTATAAGGTAGCGGCGCGAGTGACGAGGTGGTTCCCACCTCGCATGAGCGCCGCTACCATTTCTGCCGATTAGGCTGGCATGTGTTCATGCAGAGCTGTTTCTTTTTTTATGATTTTCTCTATTCTCATGAGTATTATCCCTATAAAAGGTAGCGGGATTTGCCCTGAAAGGGCCCTTGGGTCATTTCCTGAACCGGGGCCAAATGCTTCCCGCGGCGCAACCCCAGCCTTCCGAAAATGAGATGGGACTTGATGGAATCTTCAGGTAGATTTTCAGATGAATAGGCTTTCCAGAGGATGATGAGACTTAGAAGGCAGTGTCCAACGCATGGACTTGCACACGGAGATTGCGGCGCGGAATGCGAGCTCGTCGGGTTTGTCCGGATCTCCGACACGTCGTGTCGTGACCCATCTGCTGAGCAGCCCTCGTCTGTGATCCAGTACCAAGACTGTACGCTTGCAGACCATGTCAACGAGTAGGCGTCCTCAGCGCGCAGACCCTCGCCTGTACATCGCAGGTCTTCAGAGCGTACGTGCCACACGCCGCCTTCCTGCTCGTTCTCGAAGAAACTGACAACATCCTCGTTATTGGTGGCGTGACCATTGATATCCGCACGTCCTGATACCCTGCTTGGTTTCGTAACACAGGGACTGGAAGGTCTATTGCGTCTGTATTCGCATTGTCAAATTTCTTACTCATGCACTATTCCCCAGGCCTGGGTGACCTGGGTGCGAAAGAGCATTTGCGGAAGCGTCAAGAGCACGCGAATTTTATCGAAGTGACAGAGAGCGAGCTCGACTCGTAAGTCTCTTGCGTTGTCTCGAATATAACAATTCGAGTTCTCAACTATGTGCTGGGCAGGGAAGTTCACAGTCCCAATCCATTTGGCTACGGAGCCAGTCGCTGGAAGTTCAACGCACCATTAACATTCGAGATGCGACGCGATATCATTCGCACTCGACTTCGCGCGGGCATTCCTGCACTTGGGCAAGACTTCGTGAACGGCTCAGCCGAGCTGACGCTCGACCAAAAGAGATCGACATTGGCTGCATATCTAATCCTACACAAGGAGCGCGACAAGAGCATGGCTGATTCAACGATACAGAAAGACCTCTTGGACCTGCCATTGGCAATGCGTCGCAAGCTCGCAGAAGCTGAAGAGGTGCAGCAGCAGCACAATCGCTCTCGTCTCTGTGATTTTTTCGACCACCCAGTGACCGGCAGGGAATTGCGCGCCAGCCAGCATTTGCGACGCTATTTCCATGTTTACGAGGAATCTGGAATCGTAGCCATATCCAACGTTCCTTATGTACCACAACTCCCCCCTGCTCCCGTCACTCGTACGCTCCGCACGGATGGCAGGTATGGCTATCTTGAGGAGACCTGGTTTCCGCAACTACATGCTGCATGGCATATGGCGTTTGTACCGGCTGCAGCTGCGCTGCATTCTAGCCTTAACGCGGATGTCGCCTGGTACAAGGTCGACCTATCCGCACACTTCGTTCTTACTCTGCCTGGATGGTATCGAATCTCTCCGCAGCTAAATGAAGTTGTGCAGAAGGCTTGCAGTGAGGCCTCGGAGCTCTTTTCCCGCACGGTCGGCAAGGGTGCTCCCGTTCTGGCTCATTCATCGATGCTAGAAGCCGCCGGCCATTTATCCAAGCACATCATGTCCGAGCTACAAGTGCACGAATGCATCGCCGTGTTTCAGCGTAGTCTCCTAGAGCTTCGCGGTTGGCGGCGGTTTACAGTCGCTCTTCGAGCTTACAAGAAACTTGACGCGAAGCTTCAAGGCGATTGGACGTATACGCGACGACCTGCAGATCAATGCTACATCGACGGCGATTATAGGGGCGTCTTCGTGACCGACCAAGAGACGGCCAACATCTATGGCCACTTTCAGGTGCCGACGTGGTGGCTGCGCTCAAAGTCCAGTAACCTTCTGCAGTCGCTCCAGGATGCAGGCCTGAAGCCGGTGCCAATGGACATGAGCACATTTCCAAAACCTTCACTCAGGCCGGCGCATACGGCCTCTGCGACATCGGGATGTCAGAGTCTTCTCTACGACGGGCACGATAATCCTGATTCGGTACCGTATGACGACGATAGGGACGAGTTCCGCACCCAAGACGACGAGGACTACCCTCCACCTACCGTCACTCATCCTCCTGCCTCTAGTCCAAGAGGCCGCACCCGCGCTCGCACCTCAGCCGCAGCCGCGCCAAAAGAGACTGCTCGAAACGAGCCGGATTCGGATGACAATAGTCCCCCTCGCCCTGAACTCCCTGTTGTCGAAGACATTGAAGTGGACTTGGGGGAAATAGCAGGATCTCTCATCACACTACCCAGACGCCGGCGCTACGTTCCGACGGCAGGCCCAACCCCACAGAGGATACGTTCGCTCAGCCCGTTCTCTGAAGACGACGTCTCAGGTCCGTCGGGCGAAGATACCGTCAGCGCAGCGCCCGCCCCAGTGTTTGAGAATGTTGTCCCTACGGCACCTGCTCCACCATCGCCCGGCTCAGCGACGCCCGCTGCCGCGACGCCGGCTCCAGAAGTCTCTTCTCCAGCAGCGCTCACTCTCGCTTCTCCTGCCCCGGCACCGTCTGGCCCCGCAGCGCCTGCCCCTGCGCCGCCCGCCCGAGACGTGTCCATCCCAGCGGTGCCTGTCCTCGCCACGCCATCTCCAACGGGGCCGACTGACGTCGCGCCTACCCTCGCGTCACCTCGCGCTCCGACGGTGCTCGCACCTGCTTTGTCCGCTATGGCGTCGCCCTCTGCCGCGACGCCGGCTTCAGAAGTCTCCTCTCCAGCAGCGCTCGCTCTCGCTTCTCCTGCCCCGGCACCGTCTGGCCCCGCAGCGCCTGCCCCTGCGCCGCCCGCCCGAGACGTGTCCATCCCAGCGGTGCCTGTCCTCGCCACGCCATCTCCAACGGGGCCGACTGACGTCGCGCCTACCCTCGCGTCACCTCGCGCTCCGACGGTGCTCGCACCTGCTTTGTCCGCTATGGCGTCGCCCTCTGCCGCGACGCCGGCTTCAGAAGTCTCCTCTCCAGCAGCGCTCGCTCTCGCTTCTCCTGCCCCGGCACCGTCTGGCCCCGCAGCGCCTGCCCCTGCGCCGCCCGCCCGAGACGTGTCCATCCCAGCGGTGCCTGTCCTCGCCACGCCATCTCCAACGGGGCCGACTGACGTCGCGCCTACCCTCGCGTCACCTCGCGCTCCGACGGTGCTCGCACCTGCTTTGTCCGCTATGGCGTCGCCCTCTGCCGCGACGCCGGCTTCAGAAGTCTCCTCTCAAGCAGCGCTCGCTCTCGCTTCTCCTGCCCCGGCACCGTCTGGCCCCGCAGCGCCTGCCCCTGCGCCGCCCGCCCGAGACGTGTCCATCCTAGCGGTGCCTGTCCTCGCCACGCCATCTCCAACGGGGCCGACTGCCGTCGCGCCTACCCTAGCGTCATCCTCCCCTGCAGCTCCCGCTCCAAAGGTGCTCCGCCTACCGTCCTCCGCCGCCGCGTCGCCCACCGCCGCGCCGCCTGGCTTCTCAGCAGGCACATCCGGGTCGCCCACCGGCGTGGCTTTATCATCCGCTCCAGCTGCTCAGTCGCTGGCTCCAACAGTGCGCTCCGCCGCCCCGCTTCATCTATCGTTTTCCACCACAGCAGCCCTCCTTGCAACAGCGCCCAACCAGGTTTCCACTCCTGCGTTGCCTATTCTGGAAGCGCCAGTGTCAACGGTGCTCACTCCTGCATCGCCCGTCCAGCATGCACTCGCAATTATCCCGTTCGTCAAACCTGATATGGCGAGCATGGAGATCGAACACGATTTCACCCAAATAGAGCTCCGTGGCAAGAAACGTTCTTTGGGTGAGCATTGTGCTTGCGTGCGATAATGGAATGCTCTATTAAAGCCGGTGCAGGCAAATCAACGACGCAGACTCCTGGGAGGAAGCGCACGAAGCTGGGCACAGAGCCCGATTACCACTTGCTCGAGATACCCTCGTTTACGCTGCCTTCTTGGTATCCCACGGATAGCATCTGCCCGCCACATATTTCTCACGACAAAAGCCAACAACGCATGCGAAAGCTGTTCAACGATCCAGCTGCGCCCGTCATTTACAAGAGGACGCGATTTCTGTTGCGTACTCCCAAGCCCGAGTTGTTAGCGCACAAGGACCACACAGCATTTGCCACATGGCTGATGATTCGGCCCTTCGTCTTGCGCCGCTTCGTTTCTGCGTCCACCCGGAGCATGCCTGGGCTTGACCGCAGTTCTTGGAGTCGTGTTCTTAAGCTGATCGTCGACGACAAGTCCTATGACGAGTTGTGTTCGAATCTGGGTTTGGACGCTATCTTTCCCCGGCCTGGAGATCCCGCGCAGCTTATGGAAATCGACGAGCGGAGAATTTGCAATCTGGACCTCACGGACGACGAGTATGAGGACAACATCGCCTCCGACGATTCCTATGGTCCGTACGGGACATCGGCCAGGCTGGACGGTGAACATGGAGGAGACGTGCAAATGTCTGAGGACAGCCAGGCCATCGACAGCATTCGTTTCTTCGGCACTGCTGAATACTTCGAGGACGGTCATGGTCATTTCGACGCGTTGCGCGAGGAGGATAGGCATATGGCAGAGCCCAGTGACTGGCATGACCCCAAGGCCTTCTTTACTTACTTCTATGAGGACAGCAACGGGGTCATGGTCGAAATCGGCAGGACCGATCCAAATTTCGAGGCCATCGTCGAGAAGCTCGAGTGCTGGTTTGACTACGAGCACCGCCGGAAACTATTTTTCAGCCATGGCCTCAGAGATGCTCAGAAGCCTGGCCGAGTCGAGGGCGGAGAACGTCTGCTCAAGGCGGGTTTGCTGGCATGGAATGATGGTGCAGGGCTGCCCCTACCCCTGAAGCAACATTCTCGTCGCATTTGGCCTGCCAGGTGAGTCTTGTCTCAGTGAGGATTGGACGAATTGCTGATTGCAATGACTATTAGCACAACGCCGGCAAAACCTTCCACCCACCCGGCTAACGAAGGTCTTGCTGCTCAAGCCTCCATCGCGTCGTCTATTATGCCGCTCGCGCATTCCACGCCCATTTACCCGTTACGCTGGCCAAAGCTGGACATCACGAAGAAGTTCAGCCAGCTTCTTGTTGACCTCTCTGTCGCTGGAGCAACCTTTGATAACCACCAACTGAAGCCCTTTGATTCGGAAGACTGGCTCAACGAGGACATGAAGGCCTATATTGTCTGGGAATTGCAGGAAATGGACTTCCGCAATGGGCTGTATAGCCTCGACTATCTCGTGCATTCCAAGTACGCTAGGAGGCCGATGACCCCCGATGAGTGCATCGAGAGGGAGGCATTACTGCGTGCTTGCTGGGGCGGCGGGGATATGAAGCCTGACGAAAGGTTGCCGAGCCCATACTCTGTTAAAGAAAAGTCCCCTGCATTGCTTGCCGCTCTGGAGGCGATGTTCGACTTCATGACGTCATGGCCGCACTCGGAAGAGTTCCTGCGCGTTCCGCCGACCGCTTGGACCCTCGACACCGTTGATGAGCTTGCAGACATGGTCTGGCAATGCTATGCGCAGACATACTTTGATCATCTGCGCCTTCCAGCCCCGAAGCCTTATCTCCGGCCGCGCGTTCCTTGGTGATCAAAACATGGGTCGCGAATGGATTGCGAAATCGATGTACAGTATCAACGCTCGAGAATGAATATCTTGCTAACGTGAATGTATTGGTTGGCAATAGGGCTATTATCGCGTGTAAAATGCTTCAAACTGAACCTTACTAATAGATGCTCGACATGAACAGTACTTTTCGTAGCGACGGCATAATTCTGCTCGTTCAAAGGCCGTCTTCAAGAAGAACTTCGAGAACATCATCATCCGCGGGCGCGAAACTGATACGACGGACATGATCAAGGAGAAGAGCTAGGCGAAACTCAAGGAGCTCGTCGCGCTCGTCAGCAGGTCATCATCCGGCGTACAAACGAACCGTACGTCGTCCAGTCTGCGGCGCTATCGTACTGGCGTACTGACAACCCGTTAGTGCCCGTCAAGTATGACCAAGTGGTGTTCTGACGGCCGTCCGGGTTCCAGGCCGCGCTCTACAAGCTGTTGGTCATTTCGAGCCCGGAGATCAAGAAACTTCTCCGCGGCGTGGACAGCCACCTGCTCAAGGCCACGAACGACAAGATCGTGCTGATCAGCAACTACACGCAGACTCTCGAGCTGTTCGAGCGCATGTGCCGTGACAAGGGATGCATCTCCGTCCTTCGCTTTCACTCGCACGTGTGTATAGCTACGGGTTCTTCAGGCTCGACGGCACGATGACGGTCACGAAGCGGCAGAAGCTCGTGGACTAGTTCAATGACCTGGAGAGCAAGGAGTCTGTTCTCCTGCTCAACTCCAAGGCCGGCGGGAATTTCATTGGTGCCAACCGCCTTCCTTTTCCCATTCATCGAGACCACCATCGGCGCGACCGGATTCAACTTCTTTGAGCTTGGCATGGAGCTGCTCCCAGTCGTCCTTCTCGGTCTGGCCCTTCGCATCCGTGGTCATTGCGCCGCATACGTTTCTGGTCACGTGTTGTGCAACGAGTCGACGGCGATTGGGGTGCAGAACGCTTCGCCGTGTGTTTCAGCGGCACAGGCTCGCTATCGAGAATCTCGCTTGTGCGCTCAAAGTCGGGCATGAAGGACGATGGGGACAATTCTTCGCAGCTCAGCACTCTATTATTGTGACAGCGACACAGCACCGGTGGTCATTCCAGGACGCAAAGTTGAGTCTAGGTGCACCATTTTTTTTCCGCGCGGGATATATCACCTACAGGTGCACCTTACACTCCGGTATACCAGGCATCCTGCACCTAATGGCGCCTAGACGATGTTTGAGGTGCACCTACAGTCTCATTACTCACCTGCAGGTGCACCTACACCATCTTCGAGGCGCACCTCGTGTCTGCCACATTTGCGTTCAGGTGCACCTACGCCGTTGTTGAGGTGCGCCTATAGTCTTCGACCAATCATGCAGGTGCACCTACACCATTGTTGAGGTGCCCTACAGTCTTCGACCAACCACGCAGGTGCACCTACACCATTGCCGAGGTGCGCCTACTGTCTGTTGTCGATCATGCAGGTGCACCTACATTCCCATTGACACGACCTAGGTGCCCCTGGTGGAGTTGCCAACACGTTAGGTACACCAACTTCAACCTTGATCACCATATCTGACTTCACCCTGTGTTCACTGTCTTTCTCTTTCTCGCCGCCATGTCAGCCTGCCCTACCGACTTCCAGAGCACGGAGCAGCTCGACCGCGCATTTGCCGCCCTACGTATCATGAATAACGACGCACCACGGCAGATTTCTGCCTACGTGCCATGGCCGCAGCGGTGGAGTTAGCCGCGGGCTGCTCTCTCCGTGCCGACAGTAGAGCTCGACGCAGAGACCACCGACCAAGCAATGTCTCCTGCCACATCTGCCCACGAAGGGCATTAAAGTACGCACGAATTCCTTCTGACATTCACCACTCTGCTCACTCGACTCGTTAGCAACGTTCTTCAGCGCGCTCTTGATCACGTCGCGCCGAGCACTGTCTCCTCACAAATGTACAAACCCAACGTAATGCAGACCTTACGCAAACATAATACGAGTACGCAGACATGGAGCAAAAATATATGTCACCTTGTGACATTACCTAAACATTCTCGACAAAGTATCTACTGCCATGCATCGCGCTGCGAGCTGCCGGATCCGCCATGTTGCTGAGCACTTGGAAACTGGGGGAACTGCTGTGCGGCGGGGAATTGCTGCGCAGTAGGAAATTGCTGCGTGGCGGAGAACTGATGTGCGGCCTTGACCCCCTGCGTACCCCTGCCCGCCCACAAAGGGCTGCCAAGGAACGCTGACCCGCCCGCGAACTACTGCTGGGCTCCTGGGAACATCTTCTTGCGCTGTACTTTTGGCGCGTCGTCGTTGTCTCCAGCAGCCTTCTTGCGCGTAGCATTTGGTGCGGCATCGCGGCCTGCCCCATCCTTCGATGCTGCTAGCGTGGTCTTCTTCGCTTGGTCTTCGGCGGCGCGATGGCGGCCTCAACGTCGTCTCCTGCGAGCGCCCTGCGCTTTGCTGGCGCGCGCGGTTCCGGGCTCTTGACATGGGAATCGGCCGCCGAGTCCGCGTCGGACGAGTCGTCGCTCGAGACGTTAACGTACGTCTTCGGGCGCTGTGGCTTCGCATTTGAGTCCTCGGCTTTAAAGACGACGACATCGTTGTCCTTCGCAGCTTCATTCGCGGCTTTGGCGGCCCTCGTCGCCCGCAGCGCCTCGTCCTCTTGCCATACGTTCAGATGAAGGCATCTTTGACGGGCCAGGAATCGCGCGCGCTTTGACGCTCTGTGTTTCGGCCATGATCTCTCTCAAGCCTGAGAGGAATGTCGGTAAATACACAGGCAGGCAAGAATAAACTGTACGCACTTCTGAGCGGCAGGCAACGCTACCATTTTCCACGCCACCGGAGCAGCAGTAGGCGGCAATCCCGCAACAGGCGTAGTAGGCTGCGGACCAGGCGTCGCAAGCACACCCTGCGGCTCCTCGTCCATCTCGAAGATCTCGTCGCCTCCCGGCGCGCGGTAGTCCGCAGGAACAACCGTCAGACTCGTCAGCGGCGACACCGACGGCCGCAGACCGCCCGACTATCGGCGCCCAAGGCCGGGCTGGATAGGCGACAACTTGGGCGACGCGCCAATGCGCGATGCGCGATGCGCGACGGAAGAGCGCACCAACGGGCCAGGGATATCTTGCTCCTCGAGCCAGTCGGCCCATTTGGCGAGCAGCGCGTCCAGCGGTTCGAACGAGCGAACCCAGGGAGCTTTGGCGCGCTGGTAGGCGCGGACCGCCACGCCCAGACGCTTCACCACGTCGTGCTCGAGGCCGTCGAGGATATGGCTCTCCAGCATCGTCTCCGTGTTGCGCGCGATGTAGCCCTGCACCGCGCGCACGAGCGGAGCAGCATAGTACGTTGATTCGTCCGTGAGGATGGCGCATGTGTTCCAGACGTTCACTTTACGCAGAATGGCAGATGAGCAAATAAGAACAAGTTTCTCTAAGAGCAGCTCGTCCTAACGTTCCACTCAAGTCAGCTCTTAGGCTCAACAGGCGCAACGAGACGACGTACCGCAACGGACAGGACCAAGAAGTAAAAATCTATCAACTCATTGTTGGACTTGACGAAATCTGCAAAGCGAGTCCAGTCGGCATGCATCCAACCGAAAGCCACAGCCTAAGCGTACCTATATCCTGGAAGATCTCCTCGCCAACATCCGCATCAAGGTAGCGCACGATATAGCTCATCTCGCGCCACGCGAGATGCGGCATGTTCACGCGGAGGACATCGTTCCCGCCCTTCCCGCGGCGCAGCGCCGTCCAGTCCTGGTCGTCCAGGAACGCCGCAAAGTACGGCGACCGTGCGCGCAGCACAGCCGAGTGCACGCGCACCTCGCGGTCCCTCAGCTCCAGCACGACGTCCGCGACGTCCACCAGCTCCGCCGGCGCGCGCGCCAGCGCCGTCGCGAGGCTCGGCGCGGGGCTGGGGAACACGCACGACAGCGCGCGCTCGAGCTCCTCCATGCCCAGCGCGCGCGCGAGCGCCTGCACCTCGCCGCGCAGCTGTGCGGGCCGCACGCGCAGGTGCTTGTACGCCGCCTCGGTCGCCATCGCCACGCGCGGCTCCCAGGCGAGTATGACCTCGTCCGTGTACACGTACTCGAGGAGGACGAGCGCCGCGAGCGGCTGCACGCCAGACAGCATGATCGTTGCGGTGGACGACTTGACCGAGACGTTCCCCACCGCATCGCGCGCGGGCGTGCCCGCCAGCACGTTGCGAAGCGCAGGGCACCGCGCCAGAAGCACGAGGTGCGCAGGAAGTTGCACGTTGGAGCCCTGGACTTGCACCAAGACGTCTTCGCCGTGACTAAAGTCATTCTTGTCGCGTTCCTCCTTCGAGCGGCTTCGCAGCTTGTCGAGGTAGTCGCATAAATACGCCACAATGGCCACGTCGAGGCGGACACGCGCATCAATATCGTCGTCGTCCTCATCCTCGCCGGCCGCACGCGAAGTGACGATATGCGCCTGTGGCGTATACACAATGCGCACGTTCCCGTGCCCGAGAACAGTAGGTGGACTCCTGGGCACGAGCGTCTTGCGCGGCCGGGTCGTCGTGCCCCAGTACGGCGCGACGCTGGCGATCTGCTCGGTTAACGTCCGGCCCACGATGTCGATGGGATCAGGACGTGCGTCCACGCGAAGCGCGCCAAAGGACCCCGTCGGGCTCGCTGCGACGGCGACGATGCGCTGCAGGTTGGCAACGCGCTGGAGCTTGGCAGGCTTGGAGAGGCCCTGCGCGGCCTTGATGCTCGGCTGGCGCATGAAGACATGGCCAGATTTGGTGCACATGATGATGGCGCCGTCCAGTCCGAGAGCGACGTCCTAGTAGAATAAGCCATTGCGCAGTGGAACGGAAAGATCTCGCATACCTTGACAGTGCTGAAACGTTTCCGCGCATCCCATGCACGCTGAGGCTTTACGGTTACGTTAGCGCGTTCCTTCGGTCCAGCGTCGCCATCGGGTGCAGCGGGCAGGCTGAACGTAAACACCTCGCCCCAAGTAGACAGCGCGACAAAGCTGTTCTCGCAGCTGGCGACCTTGACTACGCTGGACTTGCGCGTTCCTGCGAAGCTGGCCATGCCCGCGGGGAATCCTTGCAACGGGAACGTGATCTTGAAGTGCGAGTCGCGTGTATAGCAAATGATCTCGGACGGACGTGCGAGGCAGGCAGACCATCGCAGCATCCTATTGGGACGGTTCGACGAGCTAGCAAGTTGATACGCGTGTTGAACGCACCGAGAGCGAGACGGACGCGACCTCTTCTTCCAGCGTCGCGACACGGCGAGGAAGAACCTGATAGTCTGATTGGACGTTCTATCATATCCTAGATAACGATCAGGCTTGGCCTGAGGAATGCACCTTATCTGCGTACCAAGTTGCCCAGAATTCGTCCGCCAAGTGTAAACGTGACCCTGCGAAGTCCAGCAGGCGCTGGCAGTCCGACACGCCGCCACGCCGTCAACCTTCTCTTTCCGCAAACTGCCAGTAATTTTCCTCGGGGTCTCTTGCACGTCCGCCTGCGCGCCCTCGATAATGTAGCCGAGCTGTCCATGGCGGTTCGAACCCCACGAGAACACCTCGCCGGCCGACGTGACCGCAAGCGAGTGATCCTGGCCCAGCGCAATGGCTGCTACGTTGTGCGGCAGGGCGGCCAGCGGCGTCATGGCGTATTGGATTTGCAGGCTGCCAGGCGCGGCTTGTGTGGGCCCGAGACGGCCGACCGACGCGATCCCACAGAGACGCAGGTTTCGTTGCGGCTCAGCTGTCAAGACGGCTAGATGACGCATTAGCTTGAGCCATGCATCGAATGAATAGAACACACCTGTGTGCAGACCAGCCATGACAATGGCGCGAGCAGGTACACTCGAAAACCTGCGCGTCACGTCTGCTTTGGCCTTCGCATCGTCGGGTGGGAGGTCCATAAGGTCCGGATAGCTGCGGTCGTCGGAATCGCCGTGACCGAGCGTGGAGTTGCTACAGACAGCACGCGGAGCGGGAGCGCCCAGCCGCGCCACGTCTGCGCTTATGTGACGCACCGGTTTGTGCCCCAGGTGTAGACGTCGCCGGGCAGGTCGCGCTCGGGACTGGTGCATGGCCACTGCGCGGGCGGACTACAGACAAGACCACCGGTCATGCACGGCGTCGTTGAGGGAGTCGCGCAGGATCGTCAGGTGGAAGGAAGGAAGGAAGGAAGGTCTATTCCGAGAGTTATCCCGACATATGGCAAATGCTGTCATCGCTCCCAAGTTGGAGGGCCCGGCCCTACGGAGCGTGGAAAGCGTACGATGAGCCGAGTTGAACGGGAGCGAGGACCGGAGCGGTGCTGTGGGTATGCAAACGAAGGCTTTACCAGGTGCCAGGGTGCGTTGGGCACTGGATGCTGCTGGGGGCGGCGGGGCAGCAGCCGACGGCGTCGCACGAGGGCGCCAGCTACTGCGGAACGGAGGAAAAAGCGAAGACCCAGTATGGGCCTTTTTTGTGGCGGGTGCGGTCACCGGCGGGGACGTCAAGGCGTCGCCGGTAGACTGCTTTGCAGGCGAATCCTGCGGGCGGGGGCAGCGCACACCCACGGCATGGAAAACACTAGGCATGGAGCTTTCCTTTGTTGATCGAGGACCGATTCCGAGACACGATTTCTCGACGGCCTTTGAGCACGATGTTGACCGCTGATACCAGCTCGCCCCAGTTCAAAGAAGCGGGATATTGCTCATGAAATTTGGCAAGCGAGCCTAGCCGCAAGTATTCCTTGTAGATCCTCATTACTTTGAGGTACTGTCGTGGCCATCGACCGATATCCTGTCGTGTCCATAATCTGAGAGGTTTCATGCAGTTGAGCTCGACTCGCTTCTCCTCATAGCACAAGATGATCTCTTCGATCGTTCGGATTTTCGGAAATGGCAACGGGGGATAAGGAGGCGGCCTGAGAACAATAAGCTATGGAAAATGGAGAGATGAGAGAAGTGTACGTTTGAAGAGCGGGTTGCGTTGAAGCTTCGCCTAGCGAATGAGTCGGGGAAACCGTATTAGCTGATGGCTGAGACGCAAAGCCATCAATGCGCTTCCTAGAGAGACCCGTTATTCATATTAGACCAAGAATATGACGGATGACGAACATTTCCACTGCAGGTATGCTGTGATCAACAGGCAACGGTCCAGATTGCCCTCCAGGCAACGTCCTACGCTCAATGAGTCGAATTTCTGGTTTCCGCACATCCTGAAGTAATGCATCCCCTTGCCATTCCTCCAATGCAACTTGGAGGTCAAGCAAATATTTCTCAATCGTATGGCCCTTGCATGGTTTGAGCAAAATATTGAGAAATCTTAATTAAAACCTTACCTTCTCATCCCAACCACCCCACCATTTGCAGCGGTGAAATGACCATAAGGTAGGTGCAAAGAAAAATCGGTATTGAGCACCACCTCGGCGAAATCCCTGAAGACCCCACTTCTCGTCACGCATGAGCCCGCAGTCCATGCAGACGTTCTTGAATAACTTCAAAGCTGACTGGTAGTTGAACTTTGTTCCGTGGTTAAGGCCGGACCCAGCGAAGTTAGGAAATAATGGATCGTTAGGGGCCATGGGGAGGCCGAGAGACTGCATGAGGGCTATCCAGTTGTTCAGGGGCACGAAGGCGTCGATATGCTCTACGGGATCACGTGGTACAAGCAAGATTTGCCCTACAGATGAATTGAGCTGTAGGCCATGAATGACTTTCCTGTATAACGTACGCTCCGTTGCAGTTTTCGTCCGGAGAAGAGAGATTTGGTGGTAGAGAATGCCGTCCGTCGCTATGATATTCAAGCTGACATTACCGATGGTGAGGTCGAGCAACTCTTGGGGACTGCACAATCTGTCAATATATGCACTTTGGAGATTTCATATCACAAACCGCGTCCAAAGAGCGAATGCCAAGGTCATGAAGACTTGCAAGAATAATTTCGACGTCATAGACATGCTTAGGTCCCCGTTGATGTGCTTCTTCAGCACTGCAAGCTCGTGTTCGGTAACGGCGTGAGAGTGCTTGGGAAGCGTTGACTTCATTTGGTTGCCGAGAGCAGTATAGTATCTTCTGAAGTCTGGCTCAAACACCGGATTGCCCTTCCACTGGCCAGAGGAGTGATCGAAATTCCAATATTCACCGTAACAGCCAAGCTGCCTGCAGTGTCGAAGTGACATTCAGTCGGAATTGATACAGATATCAACTAGCAGCAAAAGACCTTTCGAAATAATCTTTAAATGCCGCGCGGATAGACTGAGCCACGGAACGGCCACATTTTCCTTCAGAGCATTTTGAGGTCAAGAATCTTCGAAGAGCCACCGGCGTCATCTCCGAGATACTATCGAAGGCGTCAATACAGTTTTCGCCGGCTTCACCTATGTGAAAATAAATGATTAGGACGAATAACTGATGATGTCTGTGATATGAAGCTGACCAGACGCCAAGAATCGCTTGCCAGCGGCAACATAGGTATTGTACATTCTTATCGTGTTTTCACTTTTGTAGTGAGCTTCCGTAACCTTCGTCGAGCTCGCGTCTAGGGGATGAACTTCTTCTGCAGCGGCCATGTTGAGGTGTGATCTATAATACAGAGCATCAGGGCGTCGATGTCATGCACTGAAAGCCTGCGCAACAGATGATGGCCTTCGGAAAGACGGACATACCGCCAAGCGAGAGAAACAGATTGCGCAATAGATACTTGATGCAGCAGCGGACAGCACTGCGGGTGGGCGTGGGAGACTCGGATGCGGAAGTTGCCGGCTCCAGTTTGTGCACACATCTCCGAATCTACCTACCTACCTACCTACCATCGGATGACCACGTTCCTACCGACCGACCGCAGAGCCGTTGCGTGGCATCCGGCGTGGTTGCGGCATTCAAATATTTAACGCCATAGAAACCGCTGTGCGTAATCGGCGATTTTGACGCACTCGTTGCGCATTCATTTCAGACGCCCAGTCTTGCCAGCTACACCATTACCCACACCGCATCTTCCTACTCCCTCTCCGCGCCCTGCTCCCCGCCCCGCGAGCGCATGCCCCCGCCGCCGTCGACGTTCGCGTCGCCGCGTCGCTCGTCATCCACCGCAGTGCCGCGCGCCCGCCGCCTCTCGCTGCTCGCCGCTGCATAGGACACCGCACCCTGCCTACCATGCCCGCCCCGCTCGCAGCTGCCGCGCCAGCTGCTGCCCTCTGCACGCAGTGCTCGTTCCCTGCGTCGCGGCACCGTCACCCAGTGATGCTCCAAGTCTTGCTCGCACCTGCCCGTCTACGCGTGACCCGAGACCAGGATCGAGGACGACTTCGCCGCTTTGCACGCCGCTCCGAAAGTCGCATTGCCCGTCAAGCCCAGTCCCGATTGACTGAGTCGAAATGTGACATCTCGCGACGTCTTGAGCTAGTCGCGGTACCTACTCGCCAGGCTCTTGAATTTCTCGATGACCAACTTCTTGATACCATCGCGCTTCACGATATGGATTTTGCGGGCGGCCGCCGCATGTAGTGCTCCACCGTGCCCCAATATGTAGGTGGTCAGCTCGTCCACCGCTGCAACGTTGACAGGGACGTAGTGAGGCTGGTACCACTCAAATCGTAGAGGCGCGTCTTCTTGTTGGTCACCATCGCCATTTGGAGTAGCGGATGGAGGGCTATACGCAGGCAAGAGACTGGGGTGAAGCTTGGGAATGTCGATTTTGTGTGTGAGCGAACCCGAGTCTGACGGCGCGCTATCAACTGACGGTCAGTAGCACCTCTTTCTGAAATGCCAAACGGACCTTGAGGTGCGAGTCACGCATTGCATCCTTGACTTGGCGTTCAACCTCTTCCAGCTTGTCATAGAGCGAAGGTTCGCTGTCGTCCGAGCTGGTCGAGTGACCGCGCTCAGCACGTCGCGTTGCGGATTCCAGCAGCCCCTCAATATGGGCGTACTGCTCGTCAAGCTCCAACTCGAGTCCACAGCTGTAATCCTGGAGCTCTTCAATGACTGCGCGCGTCTCGACCTGCTGCTCCTCCAGCTGCTGAATACGCTGAGCTGACAGCTTTTCAGCTGCGCGAAGCGTCTCGACATGTGTTTGAAGAGTCATCACGGAGTCCTTGAGCGCGGCCACCGACGTAGCTGAGGGGTTGCGGGTGTTCATGGCGAGTATAGGCAAGCTGCTGGTGGTGGTGAAGGCGAGAGCGCAGGTTTCGACCGTTTGACGTAGCTGCGACAGTAATTGGATCTGCAAATGTTTCGACGTGTGGCTCAATACAATTTGCATGTCCTCTATTTGAGCCTCTTGAACGAGCCGTGACTTTGCCTAACTAATAAGCAGCAAGCATCTCCAAAGTAACCGCGAAAGCAACCAGCTGCAGGCTGGCAGACTGATCCCGAATCGGCCATATGTGGGCTATATTTACGGTGTAATGCGGAACCTCTGACGTTGATATCGCTGGCCATATGCGAGTGGTATTGACCGCGAATTCGACCCATATTCGGACGAATTCCGGCGCGCAGCAGGTGCTGCTGATTTTGGTGAACAACAACTCGCTGTCGCGGAGAACTGTCTCGACACGGTCCCACAGGCAATACGACTCATCGTCGAGGACGGCGTCGCACACTGGGATGAGGTCGCGTTGCAGGCTTACTGTTTCATGCACTACGTTTTCGGTGCTAGGGCAGAATCGGCCATTCGTGCACTCAACAACGGCCCGTTCGCGAGCTCCGAGAGGGCCCGTGTCTTCGATGCGGCAGATTATCACCCCGAGCGTGAAATCTCGCCCGCAGCCGTCTACGATCACATGGTCAGGATGTGTGGTCTGTCGGACGATGACATGCAGATATTCTTTGACCTTGCTCGTGACTGGGTATCACCGGAGGCCATAGGAAGGAATCTCACAGAGCGGCAACGATGGAGGGCGATCCTACTACACAGCAACCCCGAACCGTCCCTCATTCCTACTAAACTTGCACGCGGTGCCAACGACCCGCCATTGGACGACGTGGATGCAGTATGGGCCGCAAAGCGCTACATGGTTCCTCGCCCGCCATATGGCAACGCACCCTCGCGCTCTTCAGGATCTGCACCGTCTCGATCGCATTCGACCCAGCCCTCGATTTCGCCGTCGCCGTCGCGCGCTCACTCTCGCGCCCCGTCAACGACTCGCGAGGATTCAAGGTCGCAATATTCTGGACGGTTCTAATGCCCCTTCCTCCTATTATCTTATTTATTGTTGACTTCTACTATGTATTTCAAGGGGGCGAGGGTGCAAGGATGGTGATGAGTCGTCCGCGGGCCATGGCTCCGCGGACCCGTGATCCACTATTTAACCTAGTACGGTGTCTCCCGTTGATGTAACCTTGTCTTTCTTTCACTCGATACGTACACACCGATATATACACCGGGTACAGTGTACACTCACGTGAGAGCCGGGCACTGAGAGCCGGGCACTATCTAGCGCCCTTACAGCATGCCCGACCGTTCGGCTCAGTTCAGTCGCGGGTGTTATTGAAAACAGAGTTCAGACCGGCCCGCCTGTTCGCTCCTTGACCTCCAACCGCCATGATACCTGCTCGAGACGCAATTGCCCACATCACGCGCGAGAACGTCGCGACCGCCGTGCAGGAGGGCTCCAAGTCGGAGCTGAACCTCTTCCTGGACGACATCTCCTCCACGACCAAGTTTGCCTGGCGAAGCATCCTCAGCGGCTTTCGAGTCCTAGTCGAGATCTTACCGGACGACAAGATTGCTGCTCATCACCTGTGTGCTGTCGGCATCGTCACAGCCGTCGACGCCGCCATGGACGAAGCAGAGGCGCGAAAGATGCTCGTCAAGTTCTCCGTCGCACTCGTCCCGCCCGAGGGGCTCGCTGCCGTCGATAGCAAGCTGCAGGCGCAGGAGCCTCGCATGCTCAACGTCATCCGCAGCGGAGCTAGCAAGGCGAGCAACCGCGACGAGTGCCACGAACACGGGCTCTTCCCCGAAAGCGACGCGTCACCGCTGGATGGCAAGCGTCTCAGCAGGAGGGAGAAGCTCTGCATGGAAGACGGGGTGCTGACGGTCACCCACAAGTTCTACCGCGTGCGCCTCACGTGCGCCCTCAGCGGCTGGTCTGACCTTTACGTTGCAGGCGCAGGGCTACCTCCCGGCGTTCAAGGTCGACAAGTATTGCGGTGATACGGACCTCAGCGCTTTGTTTGTCGCCTCTGACGCAATTCTAGACGACTTCAAGCTGGCCAAGGACGATTTTAACAAGCGCTACGGACCCAGCGCAGCGTTCAAGCAGGAGCACATCAAAAGCAAGCCCTTCTCGCCTCTCGGCCTCTTCGACCGCAACGGCGAGCTCGTGCCTCCCAATATCGAAAGCATCAGGGCCGCTTGCCTCAACAAGGTCGTCAAGTGCACCTTCGTGTTGGAGGCCTGGCATTTCAACGAAGTCGACCGCAAGCAGGATCTCATGTCGGCCGCGCTGGTCGAGATGGCCGTCCTCGGCCCAATTCCACCGCTTGTAAAACGGGAGACCACGCCGGAGCCCGAGGAGGACGAGATCGGTCCTGTGACGCCAACGAGCCGAAAGCGCTTCTCCACGCGCGTCATGGACTCGCCCTCGAGGAAGATGCGACTCTAATGATGTACAAAGCTGCTAGAACGCGCGTCACCCCATCGTCATGCCCCCATGCGAGCCCGTTTGTTGTTTTGTCCACCGCAGCAAAAATGCTAAGCTTGTTTTCCTTTGATCGCTCCGGCATCTCCGAGCAGTTTATACGCAGCGTCGCTAAGCAACGCGGGAGGAAGGCCTTGCCCATCGTGTCCCGCTCTAGGCTAGCAGCAAGAGCTTCCTTTACAAGCAGTCAAACAAGAAGAAGGGCCTAGGATTTGGCCAGAATGCCGCAGTCTTCAAGCAGGTGCCCAACCACCTTCTCGCGTTCCTCCTGACTGCTGTACGTTGTTTCACTCATGGGAATATGCTGACTGAGTAATTGTAGATTGAATGCGCTCTCAGGCATTGGCTTACAGGCGCTTACAAAGAAGAGAAGTTTGACGGAAACTTCTACGACGACGTCTACGACGTCCACCTCAATTCTATCGAATATATGGAGAACGAAGCTGCGGATTACATGCACAAGCTCAAGCAGGACATTTGGAATGCCTCGTGGTGAGTGCAAGCACCACTTCTGCGGCTGCATGATTTTGACCCCAAGAGCAGTGAGCTCGCAGGCCTGCAGCCTTCCATTGTCGTTCACGACGATGACGGCGACGTGGTCGGGTACATTGCAAAGGATGATGTTAACAAACTTACCCGCCGTCGCGAGAAGAACCGCAGCTGAGGCAAAAGCTCTTACAGTATGCTCCAACCATCTTTGCCCTCGCTACCTTACCATGTAGCCGCTGGCATTGTGTCAATCCTGGGTCAATTAATCTATGCCTTCCCCACCGCAGTCACCGGAGCATGAGGGCAAATGCACGCACGGGCTGCATTCCCAGAACAAAGTTAGCCAGTGGCCTGAGCATCGGCAAAGCTGCCTCGACAGCTTCATGAGAGGCATGAATGTTGTCTAGCGATAGGAGCAGAGGGGCAGCCTTGAAGGGCGCAACCACGCTCAACTATCGCGCAACTCCACTCCGGGCTGCCATCGCAATCCAAAGCTGGCAGAGCCGCACCAGCACCGGCCGCTGCAACCTAGCAACAGCCATGAGAGACGCTGACGGCTGGGAGCTACTGCCCAGCGTGCAGGTCGCCCAAGGCAGCTACTGATGCAAGCAGGCATGGACGCCGCGCGCCAGTGCCTTCTTGTTGTCCTCCTGCGACACATGTTCCTTGACCACCGCCGCGCCTAACGCCGCACCTAACAGCGCGGTGACGCCTACCCGTTGCGTGGGCTCGCACACGGACAGGCACTCGCACGCCTTCGCGCCCGCCTCGGCATCCGCGTCAAAGCGCAGACGTCGCAAACGTCGGACGTCGCGAACGCCGGGTGCGCATGTGGCGCTGGGTGCGCCCGTGCCGACGAGAGGAACGCATCATCCTCCGTCAGCCTCGGCGTCTGCACGTCCTGCACCGCCGCGAGCGTTGCGCCCGAAGGGCAGCTTCGGCGACAGAGGGGCCTTAAAGCGGAGAGCCGTGAGGGAAACTGGAGAGGGAGAGAGATGAACTGAAACCAAGCAAAGAAACTCGTATCCGGGCGCCTGCAGTCCTGCACTTGCATAGGACGTCAGACAACGCAAAGAGGATTATACACGACTCACTGGAATGTACACGTCGTTGGAACACAGCAGACTTGCGATCAGTTCCTAGCGCCGAGAGTCAGAGCCGTGAACGTCACCTCAGATGATACACTCACCATCGAAGACGACGAGGATGTCAAAGTGCGGCTCGATTGGTGCTCGACGCATAGCGACGCACGAGCTGTACTCCATGAGATCAACGGATGTAAAAAAGCAGTTGCGCACCTTGCGTCGTGTAGTCCATGCCAGAGCAACTGCGGCGCGAAATGACGTCCTGCACGGGCTTCAGCGGACCTGTGAGCATCCTGACATAGCTGGTAAATAGTGGCGCACCTGTGGCTCGTGCTGCGAAGACGCGCTGAGGCCATGTTCATACGCGCTCGTAGTGTTCGAATACGCCGAGTCTGCAGGTTCCTATGCGCAGCAGGCTGAACGCCGTCCAGCCTGGAGGGAAGCAACCTGCTGCAGAAGCCGCTGTCATGCGCATATTCCTGGTGTATGCTGCTTGTCGCGCGTCGCTCTACAGTATGCCTAGCTAAGGCTGCATTGTGGCTTCGGCCTGGTCAGCGCAGAAATAAGATGCATGAGCAGTGTTCGACGGGCACCAGTAGATAGCGGCTTTGTCGCGCAGGCGGCTGAGCCCAGCGGCACGGGGATCTGGGAATCGTAAGGACAAGGCGCGACGGCAGAGTTGGGAAAGCGCGACGGCGTGAAGAACACGATTGAAGCTCCGATTTTCCGCAACAATGACCTCATCGCTTGCACTACTTGTAGTTAAGACATGCGACGAAGTTGGACAAGGTGGCACAGAGAATGTGCCAGATAATACAGCTTGGTACTTTTGGCACGGTGCGCCGCTTTTTGGCCCAGCAATTCCTACTTTGGCCAAGGGGCGGTCAGGAATTGATCCCGTGATATACCGTTAGTTAGTTAGTCCGGCCGTCAGGCCGTTGCAAAAATTCTGCTTGATACTACTTCTGCCCCTGGGACAGTCCTGAGATGCCCTGGCAGACACAGTAAGGAGTGGGCCCCTGTTGAAGACATAGTCCCTTATATTCAAGGTAGATTAATTGGTAGCCCTTGCCAGTTGCTAGTGGTGTGTCAGGTCTTCTGACAGTGGGATGACACTGCGGCGGGCAGTTTGGCAGCTCGGAGCCAACTCGGTGACAGCGGAGTTACCGCTTTGGGTAATAGTGACGTCATATAGTTAGTTAGTCCAGCGAGCTCAGGCTTGCGGAAAATTCTGACGGTATATACTAAAATATAATTCTGACGGCCCCTTGACTTTGGCGCTTTCTGCCGCAGAATGACTCAGTCAATCTTGACTGGGGCTGAGTGCTGGTATGATAACGCTGCAAAGCTCGAGCGCGTTCGCTCCCCATGTTGCAAGGTAGAGGCCCAAGTAAGCAACTGAAGCGTGCGAAATGCAAGGGTATGCACCGGACATAGTACTTGCACCTCGACTGCTTTCTGGCCTCATGTCGCTCCACCTCAGTTTTGTATTTCGGCGGGCACACCATCGTGCCAAGGGCGGCGAAAGATGCGAGTCGGCGCGGAAGAGCGAATGATAGACAACGTTGGTGGTTGGGAACCTAGAGCTGCACCGGAGCACCAATAACCCGTCACAGGCATATGCTCACAGAAACGCCTTGTATGCGTGCTAATTATACATTGGAGACATGCATGTATGATCTCAGAGTAGATCCGGAATTTTTTATGAGCGCTGGTGTTCAGCCCGAGATCACGGTTGACTTCAGGACAGTAATTGTGGCGGGCCGTAACATGTCGCCAGCCTCTCTGCGACTCAGTTCCAATATTTTCGGCCTACAAATCAAATAGATAGGATATTATCAGCCCTTCTGCGAGTCCTTGAATACCTGTAGGATGTGCTGATGGTTCAATAAGGTGCGATAGTCGCTATGCCGGAGGCCTCATCAACTGAGAGGCTGCAATTCTGCACATATTGAGGGATGGAAGCCTAAAAAATCCTTGGGAAACCGAAGTTGCGAAAATACTTATTGATCAGCGTATCTGTTCAAGGAGACCCTCGGTTTCTGCACGACTCTGTGGATTGACACGTATCGAAACCCCGACCACAGAGCTCTTCTCCCTCGTCTCGCGTTCATACCTATGCCACCGACTCTGCGCGCAGTCGGACCTGAGCGAGGAACGAGGAACAAGGACGCGACCACTCGTGCGTCGGCAGCTGCGGTAGGCAACGCAGCCGCGGAGTCCAGGACAACATCGGCCGACTTCGTCGCTGTTGGCGCGCCGCCCAAACGTCGAATTGCCCACAAGATATACAGCGGGTCAGTGCTGAATCTCCCGGGCAACCAAAAGTTCGCGCAGCCCAAGCTTTCAAACGCGGTCGCAGATGGCAAATCGGCCATCCCAGAAATTATTTGCAACAACGGACAAGAGCATACATGGACTGACCTCGGAAATATTGGCGCTGGTCACGGCAGGCGACGACCGTTACGGATTGGCCACCTTCGAAGCCCCGGAGTCCGCTGTGTCGCAACATCGATGCCGCCGCCTTGCTCAACACGAACGCTGGAAGCAAGTCATCGGCACGCCTAGTCTGGATCACGTCTATCTCGCGCGGAAACATGGTCTCAACGATGGCAATCTACCCATGGAGACTTGCGCATTAGTCAACGTCCGTCGCGTCGAGATTACGCTCGCGGACTGGGAAGGTATGCCAATTTTGTTCTTTTTGGTTCAATAACCGATCGACGCTTTCGCACAGGTTCGACAATGCCACATCTAGACCTGTGCGAATGCACATCGCCTGCTGAACGGCTGCTGTCGCGCGGATATTTCCCATGCGCGCCGAAATGTCCTTCTGTCGCCTTCAACACCGCCTACTGGACTTTGTCTCCATACACTCGTTACACGTCGCGCTCAATTTCGCTGCTTGGGCCAGTACACTTGAGGTCTTCTGGTCGTGGAAAGGTCAATTGACCAAACTCCCGGTATGTCGATGGCGGCTGATGCACAACCTCGTCGAGGTTTGAACTAATATCTGCTCATTCAGGGCCGTCTGCGCAAGAGGCTTAGCACTGCGCTGACACTGCGCTGACACTGCGCTGACCTGGTACCAGACGCTGGACAACCGCGCTGAGACCAGAATGACAGGATCGTTGCAGGGTATGTTTATTCATCACCACCTCCGCCGAGCAACAAAGCTGACGCTGATGTGGCAGACCGCACCGTAGGGCGAAGGCACGTCGAGACCGTGCGGAATGCGTCCACTCCGTCGACGAGTTCAACGGCCACTGCTGCGGCGAGCACGAACATCGGCGACGAAGAGTTGCCTGAAGAAAAAACACAACCTGCAACCTTCTGCACGACTCCAGGGCATCTGCCCACTTTGTTTCGGATCTGCTCAACCCCCTGACTTGAAATGCTCTCCGTAAGTGTCTGTCACGAAATGTGCAACCCTTTGCAATGCTGACGGCAGCATTGCTAAGGTCATCGTCTGCCTAGACGCAAACTTCTCTCAGAAGCGTCGCCGGACGACAGATATGGACACTGGAATTCGTGGGAGGTCAATTCGTTTCACAGCTAGAAATCGATGCAATGGAGCACGAGCTGGCCGAGAAGCGGAAGGGCAAGCCCAGAAAGTTGACGTCAAGTGTCGTGAGCGAGTTAGGCGACGACGTGCTTAACGACTGCGAGCAATCGTTCCTCGCGGCCCAGGAGTCTGTGACGAAGGCGTCAAAAATTACTACGCTGACACTGGACTGATGGCTTTGCTGTTTCGCCACGACCGCGTAATGCGGCTGGCCGGCATGACGAGCCCGGGCGAAAGGCAACACTATGCGCTGGCCCTGTTACGGCGATTCGGGCGCGAACTCCCGTCGAGCTGGCATTTGGGCGTGCTCTACGATATCGGTTGTCAACTCGCGCGCAGTGTGGAAAAGGTATGGTCAGGATGCCGACTATTGAAAACATATGCTGATTATCATGCAGTGGGGACTTCTAGAAGAACTTGCTGCGCGGCTGACCTTCGGCGTCTCGGGTTTCCACGCCTATGGGCACCAATGGGCATGCCAGATCGTATTCCACCCTCGTAAGCGTAATGGGTTTGGTCTGAGCGACGGCAAAGGCTGCGAGAGATACTGGAGTGCTATCCGCCACCTCATCCCTTGTCTGCGTGACTCCGGGGTATGTACAGTTTGCTCGCGCCTTTGCCCAACCGCTGACCCCGTCCTCTTACAGCTCCATCGGCGTCTTTTTGTCCTAGACCGACAGACGGCGGCAATGGACTCGCTCAGCATGCGGAAATTGGCAACCTGGCTGAAGCGGCGCTATCTTGACTCTCTGCGTCGATGTTGCGAGGCGCAAGATCTCATGGCAGGGTCTAGGGTGCCGGAAACTGAGCTGGACGCCGAGTGGAACGCTTAGGTGGAGGCGCACCTTGTCAAACCGCAACGTGGGTGCAGGCGGCACGCTCTGAGATCACGCGAAGGGGTCATCACAGAACGCGGGCGACAAGGTCGTCAACGAGATCTTAGTGGCGCTTGGAACAATCGAAGACCTCAAGGCGCAGCTCAAGGACGTCCGAGTGGCGTTGGGTAAAGCGAAAAAGTCGAAGCTGCCCAAGAGGGTGACCGACATCACGGCACAGATCGATGCGACCCAGGCCAAGATCGCGACGACGAAGTCCCGCATTGTTAACCTCCATGCGACGCTGGGGACAGAGCAATTCCGGAGATTGGACGAGATGAAGGGCAACGCGTATCTGCGCGCGTGTCAACGCTCGAGCACTTCGCAGTCAAACGCTTGTCGCGCACAAATTTGAGCGCAGGAAGGTGGAGCGAGCCTACCGCCAGCAGGTCCTTTGTGCGTGCTTTCATTTTGTTTCGCTATTCCTGCAGTGTTCTGATTGTATTATAGAAGCCAAAGACCATTCACAAACGAAGGACCCTGTCCATCGCCGCGAGCGCACGATCTCGGACAGTATATCGAGCTTCAACAAACTCGCGGACGAGATGGTTTCGCTCGCACGACCAGGGTTGAAGCCATTACCTCGTGTTCGTCTGCCTGCCGAGGAAGTTGGACTTCAAAAGAATATTCAAGCTCGAGGTCGACGACGACATCTAGCAAGAAGATCCTGGATTGGGCCCCGAGGACGCAGCACCGTTGGCGTGTTGGAAACCCGACGAAAACTTTAACTGCAGCATTCTGGCGCTACTGGAGAAGCGGCGGCTTGAGGAAGAAATTGAACGCATTGAAGCTGAGGCGTGTGCTTTGGGCATCTGGTGGCAGCGCCGCATGCAAGTCTTGCGCGAGTGGGTGACGATCCTCATGCTAAGGCCGGAAAGCTAATGTGATTTTGCAGTGGATTCAAGCGAAGGCGACGCCATTCGGGTGCGGCTCGGCACACATGAGGCGCACACGCATACTTGGAATCGTGATCTTCGCAGGGCCGGACTCCTCGATTTATTCAACCAGGGCAATATGGCGGCCGGCGGCTTTCTGAGACCGTGCGAGGAAGTCACTCACCAGTCCGACGAAGATGCGACCATCGTCAACGTCTCTGTGGACGATCAAGGAGGACATACCAGTGCTGCCGGATCCGACGTTGACTCCGACGATGCGTCGGATGCCTACACTGAGGTCCCCGACAAAGTCGATCCGCTGGCAGAGCAGTTTGATCAACTGGTAGTCGATGAGGATGTGGAGGAGCTCAAGTATGTTGCGGCAGAGAAGGTACGCATTATGCACGTCCCTCCTTTTCACGCAGCATGACATTGTATCTGCACCATAGACTGCTTCCCCAGTGCAAGGCGATGGCGACCTGTTCCCGTCGCAGAGCCTGACGGACGTAGATACTGGGGACCACCATATTGTCTCGGGCAAGTCGAAGTTGACTTACACGCAAGTTGTCTACCGTCCGCCGCCGTTCAGCTGGGACGAGGAGGACCTCAATCGCATGGCCCAACGTGAAGCATGGCTCAGCGGCCACTGTCTGGCGACCTTCCTGCAGGTCTGTCTGCAAAAGGCGCAAGCGCGGGACATGAGCGTTGTACACTCGTGCACGCTCCTGGACGTGTGATCAGAAGTGCATCAAGGATGGAAACATCGACGGCGCGACCATCAATAAAAATGCGATACTTGTGACACTGTGTCAGGTGAGTGCCGATTGAACGTGGTGAAGTAGTTCTCACGTCTTTGCAAGCTCGTTCATCCGACGCTTGCAAAGAAATGGCTCGTTCTCGGGCATGTCGAGTCCCCACCGCACTGAACCTTGATCGAAATCCGCTGGTCAACAAGAAGCATTCACTTCTACGACAGTTACTCACGGGGCTACACTCAGAAGCTTGAACAGCAAACGCGCGGTCTATTGGAGTTCTGTGACGAGGCTTCTGGCCCTGGTCTGGGAAGTGCCACCTTCGTCTAGATTGGCGAGAAGGTACGAAACCGACTTATTTTCGATGAACGGACATTCATAGCGTGAGCAGCGCAGCAGAAGGCAGACTAATTCCCACGACTGTGGGCCATTTGTTGCTGCTGACGCCGTCATTCTACTGCAATCCGATGGGCTGAGCGCAATTTGAATGAGTCAGCATGAAATGGGCGATTGGCGACAACCCATGGTGCTACAAGTGTGTTCTCTGAGAACGGTCGATACAGTTTCCCGCCAGCCTCACCAAGACGGCGAGCTCCGTGAAGGTGATAGAAATTTTCAACTCGGATGACGATGTGTAATATCAATAAATGTCTTTGGTAAATTCGACAGGAAGGTGCAGAAAACGAGCATCGCCACTTAATTGTCACTCAATGAGGATAGGAACGCCTGGGTCGGTGGAAGTGTTTCCATGAAGTCACGGTC
Organism: Auricularia sp. M13; assembly: GCA_037042915.1. Taxonomy (NCBI): domain Eukaryota; kingdom Fungi; phylum Basidiomycota; class Agaricomycetes; order Auriculariales; family Auriculariaceae; genus Auricularia; species Auricularia sp. M13. The sequence continues at coordinate 2,603,140 of CM073199.1, forward strand.
GGGTAAGGAGCACCTTTGGGAGCTGACGTAGGAGCACTTGATTGCAACGAGGTGCCTATTGTGTGCCGCGGCGACACACGAGCTCCTTTGTCGGGTGAGGAGCAGCTTCGGGAGCTGGTGTAGGAGCACCTTGAACGGAATCACCTTGTCCAAGATGCACCTATCACTGTAGACTTTCGACCTCAGCTTCCCTGTAACACGTAACACTGGCCTCTGAGGATAAGGTTTGATCAACGGAATCACCCGCTTTTGTTATCGGGGGTTGTTGAGATTAGATAAAAAGCGTGGGGAGGAACCTACCGTCGAAAGTCTACAGTATGTGCTGTGGCAATGCTGTGGTGACATAGGAGCTCCTTTGTATCAGAAGAATTGTGAGACAGGTGCACTTACAAATGAAATTCTCAGCTGAACCGAGCACCTCGAGAATAACCTCATAGTCAGAGGAGCACCTCCGTTTACGATGAAGCGCGACATCGCGGATCTGAAACTCAACAACTCGAATGCAAGCTTTTGACCGAGGGCACCTCGATTAACCGTAAACGGTACATTCTACGATTGCAGCGGGATCGTATCAACATGCACTACCATGCTACGGCGCGCTATTCGTAGGCAGGTTCGAATGCCACTCCCGCCACGCAGCAAGCTGAAAGGAAAAACTGCAGCGCTGTGCCGACGACATGGGATCGCACATCGCATGCATCCTCCGGATCGCGCGATGCAGATACTGGAACTACATCAGGTTGCTGCAACGGCGTGACAGCCCGTAGGACGTACCGCCGATACAAGAAGGCATTCCATAGGTTGGATACGGGAGGCTGCGAGGACGGAGGGACGGGCTGAGGGATGTAATGCTGAGGCGGCGGCGGAGATGGCGAGACTCGGGAGAGGTCAAGGGCGAGGGGAAAGACGTGCCCTCGGGAGACTGCTCGGGCGACCGCTCGGACGACTGCTCGGATGACTGCTCCGGCGTCTGCTCGGGCGATGGGGGCGCCGAGAGCTGAGGAGGCAACTCGGGTGACGGTACCTCGGGAGATTGCGGCGGCGGCGGCGGCGAGTTGGGCAGGGACGGAGGAGGAAAAACGATGGGCGGAGGAGGGAATCGGCGGCTGTGGCAGGCGATGTATGTAGGCATGTACGCCAGCCCGGCCACGCTCCCGGAATTGCTCAAGTGACTCTGGTTAGACAGTCAGGCTTCGAAATGCTAGCACCTGGACTGCATCGAGCGACGTGCCGCTGTGTCGTCGCCATTGCCGGAAGAGCTCGTTCAGCCACTGAGGATTGCGACGGTAGTCGTCCTGCCACGACATTTTTGGAGGGAATGAGTGGAGACAGACCGCGGAATGTGTTGCGGCCGAGCAGAGACTTATGAGGCTGCGAATTGTTCGAGTTTAAACTCTGTAGCGTGTGCTAATCGAGGTTGACGTACTGCGAAGAGAGGTCTAATGGCTTTCAATCCAAGTCATCTGACGGGCGAGGTATACCTTGCGCCGTAAGCAGCAGCCCGGGGGTGCACCTCGGAAGACATCCATTTGGTCCAAGGTGCACCTCATGCACGTACCTGATCGCAAGGTGCACCTTGGGACTGGCTGGGTGCACCTCAGGCACCAGGTGCGGCTCGGAGGTGCTCCTTCAGAGAAACCTTTCGCAACCTTGTTGCTCAAGGCGCACCTCGTGCATGAGCTTGATTACATGGGTTGCACCTTGGTTTATGTCATTAGTGACGGGGAGCACCTAGCGCGACCGTGGCGCAGGCTCAAGGCGCACTTCGTCACAACAGCCTGCCGAGGAGGAGCACGGCCGAAGCTGCTGAGGTGCTCCTCAGGATCGCCGTCGAGTGGCCCGTCATCGAAGACCAAACGCATGCGGGCCGAGAATGATGGCAAAGCGTCCAATCAGATAGAGGTCGACGAATGGGATCAGCTCGTCAGCAAGCTGAACGATATGTTTGCCGGTCGTGCTGACGATGATATGGACGCATGGGATGGAGCGCAATTTGCGACGGCATGGATGAAAGCAACCCCCGTTGAGGGGGAGGAGGAAACGGCGCTGATGAAGGAGATTGGGACCGTACTCAAGCGCTGCGCCATACTGGAGCAGAACGTGGGTATGCGCGGCTAAAGGTGTGTCGGCGGTGTCCCGCGATGAGGAAGATCTGAATGGAGGAGCAGCAGACGGCGACGAGCGCGTTCGTTGAGCTGAAGGCATATAATTGATGTGTAACCTATAATCATCCAAGGAGCATCTGTCCTGTTCAGGACTGGAGGGATGATAACCATGCCTGGCCCTCTGTTACGGACATATGCCCGAGCGTTTTCCTGACAGATGATTCGGCGACAGCCTTGGTGAGAGACGCCTGTGGTTGGAACAAATCTGCCACCTTAAGGCCAGTGAGGTCCCCGACGGCCTGTCCAAACCATTGAAGCACATATAGGGAGGACCTGAAGTCATCCCTCCTCCCTCTCGTTGGAGCATTGACATCTTCTGCCACGATCTCCCTCCCATAGGAGTCCTTGCCGCCCAGCTGGCTTCTGCTATATAGCCAGTACTCGAGCGCGGCCAAGTCGAGAGGACAGTTGCATTTGAGGAATTTGGGCACGACTTTGGCAGGATCAGTCTTCCCCTCAGGTTCGGCTACCAGCTCAACGTCGTCTTCCTCTGGCTTAGGCTTGTCAAGCCTTGCACTTCTTTTAGCGGCTTTAGTTTGCGTTTCTGGCCCAGTGAGGAGTGGGCATGAAATGCGGGCATAGTTGCCGCCATCCGTCCTACCGCCTGTCAAGCCGCTGCAGGTCAAGCATCGCTAATCCTAGGTCAATAATGTTAATTTGGCCTTTGAAGTTCCCGGACTCACCGCCCCGCGTACGCTGAGAACTTGGTGCACAAGATCAATGCCTGATATGAGCACACGTGGGTCGGAGCCGGGCTGCTGCCTTGCGTTTGTTAGCTCGTCTTCGGAGAGTGCAGTCCCTGCTAAAGCAGTGACGGTGATAATTGAGGGATGAATCTGATTATCATAGCTGCGGAGATGCCCACCCAGATAATGCTGCTCGCTTTCCTCCGGCAACACGGTCGCCTTCTTCTCTTTTCCCACCTTCTGCTCTTCCTTCCACGCCTCAGAAAGCGTCGTGATTTGATTTCGCATCTTTTCGCGTTTGTTGACGAGCTTGTCCTTCTGCCAGAGTTTGTCCTTTCTGCAATCCTCCGGTGATAGCATCTGAAAACAATGGAGTTTAGGGAGACTGTAGCGCGGCCGGTCTGGATATACCAAAATGGCCTGGGTACACTTCTCGGGCTCCAAGACAAATATTTCGGCCAGGTGGATGACGTAGAGCCCACAATCAGTATTATTTGGCTGAATGGGGACCTAGAAATGCAGAGAAGGTATGAGCATCGGTTGGGTATGAGGGCACACATGGAAAACCTGACAGCTGCCATGATGCCAACAGGAACAGACGTCTGGCTCCGAGGAATTTTGTGCTTGTCCTCGGCCTCGGCTGCAAGATACATCTGCAAGCGCTTGATAGCTGCTTCACGTTTGTGACCTAGCGAGTCAAGGATGAAGATACATGGCCTATGCACTAGAGTCAGCCAGGAGTATGCGAGAAAGGCGACTGACACACATCTTCATAAGGTCGAGAGCCTCCTCCTGACCGTCTTGAAGATCCATGGCAATGCCCGGATCCTCCCGCACGTGTTCCAGCAGCACAGGGTAGACGGTCGAGTTTGGACCCATATCGACAGAGTCCTCCAGAGAGGAATGCGCCAGGAGGCCACTGACGGCCATCACATCGGCGTTAGCGTCGGGGCCTGTGTCCATGGCCACCTGATCAGGTTGGAGCCGCGGCAGTGGCTCTCGGCGAAGTGAATATTCGGGCAAGCGAATGATCGCGAAATACCAATGAACGCTGAATATGTGCATGCGTCAATAACTTTGCAGGCATGATTTGGGGAAACGATGACAGGCGTACTGCTCATTGATTGGTACAATGATGTACCTCTTCTTGAAAATGTCCACCTTATTCGTCCATTTGCGCACGTTTTTGTATCCGTCCTCGAAGCTACAATGCTCTATCAGCAGCCCGCAAACAAGCATATAGCAGATTGCAAGAGGAAAAAGACACACTTCGTCACGTTGAGTTTGCTGTAAAAGAAGGTAGAGAAGATGTGGACATTATCTGCCATTTCGGGGTTTGTGTCCCGCAATCGCGAGTACCAGTGTCTATGCAGACCGCAGTCAGCATCACTGGCGGAACCCGAGGTGTCACTCACCTGAGTCCCCACTCAATGAGCGTGTCGTTGAGCAATTGACCCGGTTCGAGCCTGGCCATGTCGCGCTTCGAGATTTTGAGCGCCCCTGGACCGACTTTTGGCCACACAAGAACACTGCAGGAGAAGTCAGCTGATGATGACCAAGTGAACAGCAACCAAAGGACGTGCGTCTCCACATTCTCCTCCTCCTGCCCCCTTTCCTTCCCTGTGGTCATGGGCGATTTCTGCATGAGAGCACGCGGCAAGGTGGCAAGGTTGAGGTTGTCGAGCAGCTCGTTGCTGTCGACGGGGTTAGAGGACAGTGGGCGCGGCCACACCAAACAGACCAAATGCTGGCGACGTACCTGATTATGCCTGGCATGACCTTCTCCCGCACGATTTTGGTCTGCTCGTCGACCTGCGCTGTTTTCGTCGTGATAGCGCGCTGCTTCTGTCGGTATCTTCCGTGGCCTTGAAGCGTCGGCGCGTCGATGATCTCGACGTCGCTCGAGTCATCGACGGGGTCAGAGTCGTCGGCTGGCTCGTCGTCAATTATGATGGCATCCGCAAGGCCGTTGCTCTTGCGTGTGTGCGAGACTTGAAGCTTCGGCGCGTCGATGATCTCGATGTCACTCGAGTCGTCGACGGCGTCAGAGCCGTCGGCTCGCTCGTCGCCGATTATGATGGCATCCGCAAGGTCGTTGCTCTTGCGCGCGTACGACACATCAGCAGTATGACCGAGCTTCTGTATCTTGCTAGGCACGGGTTTGACGATGCATGCATGACGGTTGGACATGGCACCGCGTTAAGCCGGTTTAATACGAGCGGTGTACTTATTCCGGCTGTATGTAGCGGAATACGCTAGTCTCCGTTGCGGACTCCACGGCGGATGAAACTCGATCTGGCAAGTGCAGTCTGCTTCAAATCGCGCCCCGCCCGCAGGCGTTATTCGAACGCGGGCACACCCCAGATCCAAGAAATGCCTCCGGAGATCCAAGTCCAATCCAACTCCATTCCAAGTATCTCTGAGCTCTGTTATAAGAAAAATTGAAGTCATTATCTATTTATTCAGGGACTGGCAGGGTCGGCCGATTCTCGGGCCCGAAGGTCGGCAGTGTCCGGAGGGTCCGGATCCTCACCATAGAGCTGCTCCGAGGGTCGGTCGGACACTGCCGACCTTCGGGCCCGAGCGAGCGCGAGATCGACGCGTCAGACTCGGACGCCGTGCCGACGGCGGCTAGAGTACGTAGTGTGTGTTGTGAGGGTGTGCAGCAGTGGGGGTGTGCAGCCAGAGAGGTGAAAGTGATTCGCGTCTCCACACTCCGACCCCGCAACGTAGAAAATGACAGAGTCGAAGAGACATTATTTTGGGAGAGATATGGCCATGTCTAGACATTGCACCCAGCTAGAGAATACAGACACATGCCTGGCCGGAGACTGCACGAGGACGTGAGCGAGCAAGCGAGAGAGAGAGAGGCGAGAGAGCGATATTGAGCAACCAAACAGCGTGCGACGAAGACGACGGGAGAAACATAAAAACAAAACAACAAAAAGCCAAAAAAAAAAAAAACAAAAAACGAAAACGAAAACGAGAACGAAAGATCGCGGAAGATAGATGATTCATACGCGCAGAGAATACCATACCATACCCTCCACAGCCACCCGAGACCAGCACTAAGCTGTCTCGACGGACGATGGCCCCAATCACGTCCGACACGATCTCCACCGACGGCAGCTCGCTCGAGCGCGTGAACGGCCGCGAGTCGAGGATGTTGTGCATGCCCAGCTCCTCCAGCGACGACCGCAGCGACGTCCGCGACTCGCTGATGGCCTCCACCGTCGTCATCGACGCGCTGGCCTGTCCGCCGCCGATCGTCACGGCCTCGTCGATGGTCAGCTTGATCAGGTTCGCCGCCACCAGCACCAGCACCGGGTCGACCGTCTCGCTGAACAGGTCGTGTACCGACTCCGAGAACGTCTCGAGCCTACGCATAACGCAAACGAGGTCAACCTACCGAGCAAAAGGTAAGGAGCGAAAACACTCACCGATGCGCACAAACCCATCATCGCGTACTCGAGCCGCGACTTGCCGACTTCACCGACGAACCGAATCATATTCGCGCGTTCAGGGGGTGACGGCGGGCCAGTCTGCTCCATCATCGCGATGAGGCTCACGATGAGCAGCGCGGGCGCAGAACACTCCAGCGCCCCGAACAGCTCGGCCGGGAGACTGGCCATCTCCGTTGCGTATGCCCTGCTGCTGCCTTTCCGCCGGCATCCACTGGTCGGGCGAGAGCTGCGCCTCGCGGTATAGTTCGGCGACGGGGTCCCGTGCCTGAGTCGCCCAGGGGAATAGCGCAATGAAGTAGCCCATAGCGTCGCGAATGCAGAAATACCACGGGGAGCCAGAACATTTGGGAAAGACATCGCGACGTCGCTGACAGTGACGGGACGATGTAGGGCGCCTCGACCTCGTCCGCGAGTTGCAGCGCCTTGCGGAATGCGACCAGTATTTGGTAGAGCAGGTCGTCGTCAACGTCCGAGCAGGCCAAGAGCCCAAGAACTGTGAACGCGCGCCCTTGGATGTACGGGCCGTGGACACGACCGAGCTCATTCACCGTGCTTGTTCTCCAGAAGTACTGACCAATTAGAGACGAACCCAGAAGAGCGGAAACGACACTACCTTCCGATGGCGCAGCGACTGCGAGGACCTTGACCAGGAACCGTGTAAAGTTCTCCAGCGCATCGACGGCCTCGACATCGTTGAACGTCTCCGCCAACGAGAATTCCCCGTTTTGCTCGCCGCGCGTCAGGCCGTGCAGCAGTCCTACGTTCGTAAGAGTCGCGGAAAGGACGACGTTGCGAGAGCTGCGGTCAATCGACATCGTTTCTTGACTCTTTTGACGAGTTTTGCCTGAGCGGATGGCCTGCAAGCCGCGTCAGCGCATATGGGAAACAGAGGAACTTGATTACCTTGATGATGATACCCTTTGACGACGACGCGAATATGAGCGTTCCGCCCTGTCGCTGGCGACGTATCGTGAACTCTGGAGCCTTTTCTCCCGCGTACCGCGTTACATCCTCCACATCGCTGAACGGGACGATTTCCGTTGTTTTGCATCGAATACCCGGCAATATTTGCGTAGCTCTTGTCTGTACTGAGTTAGTGTCCCACGTTATAGACTGACAGGTGCGAGTTACTGACCGAGGTCACGCGAATATGCGTTGTGCCGAGCTGAAATGTGACGGCGACGCGTGAAGCACCACGGAGCACCTGAGTCACATCTGCAAACGTCTCTTTCTGTTCACGGTCGAGACTCGCTACTGGAAGTCAGTCGGAGGAATAGATCGTTTGCAGAGGACGCACCGCTGGAAGTCATGGCTGACAGACTCGAAGCGGGCACGATGTCGGCCAAGCCTTGCAGACTGGACACCGCAACGATATGCTCGCCGAATGGAACACCTTGTGACTCGATAAAACTATGGTAGCAACTATGCGACACGTAACTCACTTGCAAGTGTTACGGAAGTAGCTCTGCGCTGCCATGTTGGAGTTGAAAATGTACGCGGTTTGGAACTGAAGCGCGAGGTCGGACGGAAGGAGCTCGAATATGTATTTGATCCATGGCAGTGGTATTTCCGAGGCGGACAAGAACACCGTACGATAATGACTTCGAACGGCTGGTAGCGCGCGTTGCTGTCCAACAAGGTCTACGCGAGCAGGCTGTGAGTCCAAGGGCTTCGACGTAACAAAGCCTTCGTACCCGGAATATCTGGAGCAATGCCAATTCCAAATCGGTCGTCTCAACGTTCACCCTGGAGAGCGCAGGGACAAAGACAAGATTCCGGTCCCATCGAACTGCTTGAGTGACGACGTCATGAGGTAAACGGACGACATACCGGGTTCGTTGGGGTCTCGAAGAATATGTCGCGGACCGAGTCCAGCAGTCGGTGTTGATTGCGATTCATGAAGTCCACGAATTTCGGATGCCCCACTGAATCAAGCGGGACGAGCTGAGGGCGCTCAATGGGCTGACCAAGTTCGACAAGCGCGGCGCAAAGGAGATCCCATGTTCTCTTCCCGTTGATGTTCGCCGCGTCGTTTGAAGCGTAGCTGAGCAACTCCTTACCGACTTTATCCGCGTGCAACTGGGAGAAGTGCTGTAGCACGATGGCGTCCCGTTATGTCCCAAGGTCCCTGTTCCCGATCGTAGGCTCTCTCTCGACCGCACCCTTCCGCATGATGTGAGCGCAAGGATAGTCAGCGTGAAATGTATACGTACGACAACAGACTCCCGAAAGGCCGGTACTTTGCGAATATTCTCGTTCAGGAAGCTATTCAACGCGACGAGGTACATCTCCTTTCCGAACAGGACGTCGTTGGCCAAGTTCTGGATGATTTGGTCATCAGCAGTAGGACGCCTGATCTGCGTGTTGTCCTTTGCAATGTCGATGTCGACGGTTTCAGGCGAGATGATAGCTGGACAAATAAGCCTAGACGATGTCAGGACATGTCGCTTCGGCGACCATTCAACGTACCGGAGGAAGAGGAATGCCCCGAGGGCCGTTTGTCTGCTTGCAGGCCAGACCTCGCCCCTGCGCTCATGAGAACCTGCTAGACGATTCCTGCAGGCGACTTACACGGCATCAGCGATGTGCTTGCAGACATCCATCATAATGCTACAAGTTCGGTCAGCCCGAGACTCAAGGACAACGGTCTCAGTACGTACGAAGGCATCGAGGGCGCGGAGTCGCAGATCACATCCAGTAACGCCTGTGCGGTGAGCTTCAACCGGCGCCAGCTCCAGTGGCGCCGCAAGCTCGATTCGTTGTTCGTGTTGCGGTTCTGTGGGAAGAAAAGTCGGTCGGTGCTGTCGAGCAACCAACCGATACACGGAGATCACTCACCTCCACGGTGATGTAGCGCCATTTCCGCAGGCGGGAGGGCTTAAACCAGCAAGCAGGGAGCCCGAGTCCGCGCTCGGGTTCGTTGTTCGTGTTGCGGTTCGGCTGGGGAGTTGGTTGACCTGGCCGACCAGACCAACAGCCGATGTCGACCTCACATCGATAGGGCGCCGAATTTGCGCACGGGAGGGGGCGGGGTAGACGCCATAGAGCCCACGTGACGCCTCCGATTCGTTGTTCGTATTGCGGACGTGTGGGAAGAAAAGTCGGTAAGCGTTATCGAGCAACCCAGCGATACACGGAATCTAATGACCTCCACGTCAATGCAACACCGATTCTGCAAGCGGAAGAGGTTGGAGTGGTCGACAGCGAGCACGAATATGCATTCGTGTTCATTATTCGAGTTGTGGATGGCTTGGGTAAGTCGGTGGTCGTCCGCTCGGAGTCCAAAGGTGAAGGTTATGAATATCGCGTAGGACGCACGATTTGATGCGAGGAGGAGAAGCCCATGGCACCGATGAAGTTCCAAGAACCGCTGTTGGGTGGCGGCGGGACTTGTTTGGTCGCGATCGTTTCTTGGTGAGTCCAGTGCCGACCCAGTATCGTGTTCATACAAGCTGACTACGATTTTCGTAAGAAATCGACGGGGTATAAATGGACGGCATACGGATATACCACGGCGACTCGCAATGCGCGTGTTAAGTGCGTTTGCGTCGCGCTGCACGCGACGCGGTCAGAAGCAAGTTTCGAAAAAAGGTTGTCAGAATGTGATGATTTCGGTACGTACTTGTAGCCATAGGTGAGCCGCATACGATGATTTGATTGGTTTTGCATTTTTCAGAGTGCGGCGGTGCGCGTCGAAGACGCGCTGCCGGCTGAGTCCGGAAAGACTTGGGCGGCGAGCGCGCTACGCATCTCGCCGCGGCAAAGCGAGTTGAGGTCGTGGTGAGGAGGGCGTTGTGTCGTCGATCGAGCAGAACGAGGAGTCCAACGGCCACCGCGAGAAAATCGACCGCGGAGCTCGCCAAGATCTGCTCGGACATGCTCGACGTGCTCGACAAGCACCTCATTTTTCGCAGCCGCTCGCAGCTCTGGGTAGCGCTGGGTAAGCTGCACCCGAGGCTATATTTTGCTTCTGATCTCGATGAGCAGAGCGCAATGAGATGACGGCGAGCTGGGCAGGAGTCTTGAGCTCGGCGTTTCGAACAGCGGAGTTGACCCTCTCGACTCAGAGAACGGCAGTCGAGGAGCGCGCTAAACGCGCAGAAGTGGCGGGAATCGCAGTTATAAGTCGCATTTATTTGTACTTGGACGAGCAGGGCTTGGACGGCGCGCAGGCAGACATTGGAACGGCGTCGGCGCTGCACGCCTCGCCGCCGCCAGCAGCATCGGGGACGTCGAGAGCGTCGCCGAACAGACTGTATGATACGAAACGGCAGCAAGGCGGGAAGATGTTGCAGGACGGCCTGCAGCCGCCGCGCGCTGGGGGCGTCTGTGACATCCGACATGGTCTGCAGTGAGCGTGTGCGGAATGATGCTTGGCCAATGGGCAGCAGCGACGGCGCTGCGCCCTCGCCCTCGCCGTGGCAGAAAGGACGAGCGCGAGATAGTCGCGAGCAGAACGGGACGCGCGACGTCGGGTCGTCACAGGACGCGCATGCTGACGGTCCGTGCGCGACGCAGAGTGACGTCGAGGACGTTGAGCAGAGGTATGTCATGTATGGGGTGGATGAGGCAGCGAGTGGCACGGAGGCTTTGCTTCTTTCGTTTTGCTCATGGCCACTGTTGACGCCCTTAGACTCGAGCTGGCCTAGGGCGCAACGGCGCCATCCAACAAACGGTCGTTCGCCCAGTTTTGCCTCGAGATCAACGAAACAGAGGCCACCTCGTCGTCAGCATCAACCGCCGGCGCCAGCTCCAGTGGCGCCGCAAGCTCGTCGCAGATGTCAGCCGCGTCCGCGAGCACGTCGGGGCCGTCGATGGTCACAGCGATGGTTAGCAGCTCTCTAGCTGGCCCGAGCGAGCCCAAGCGCGCCCGTGGTAACCCGGACGGCATTCGCGGTACCCTCAGAATCGATGTGGCCGGCTCAGCCTCATCGTCGTCGGCCGCCGCGTCCTCATCGTCCCTGGCTGCAGCAAGGAGTCGTTTCCGGGCGCACTCGTCGCCGAGCAGTGCCTCGCCGTCGCCGTCGCCGTCGCAGGCTGTGGGCCCGTCGGCCGCTTCCGGGCTCATTGGTTTCTCTGCCAGTGCCACCGCTTCGGCCTCGTCGTCGTCAGCGCTCGTGCCGCCTGGTCGCCGCCGGCTTCGACGACCACACCGGTCTGCAATGCCAACAAATACGATGCCTCGGCCCGTGCTTGAACTCTCGCAGTGACGCGGCCCTCGCAGAAAAATACTTCTTGAGAAGGAAGATGTCGGGCTTGTCGTGGGTCGCAAAGAAATGCTCATCCATCGGGTAGTTAAGCGCCGGCTCCTGGAACCGCGAGCGGTCAGCGCGGCGAGCACAAGCGCAGTCAGCTCACAGCTACGCACGTCTTTGAACACAAGCTCATGGGTGCTGATTGTGAACTCGTTCGAAAGCAGAAGCGTCATCATCGGCCCGAACGCTAGCCGGCGCTCGGCGCCGACCAATTGCTGCATCGTGTCGCAGACGCGCTCCGCGGCACCTTCGAGCTTGAGCGGGTTGACATAAGTGTCGATGTACTCGTAGGAAAGGCGTCGATTCAGTTCGACATAGCTTGCCGCAGTGCTTGCGAGACGCCGACTTCAGCATCGGGCACGTTGACCGGAAGCGACGAGATTTCTACAAACTTTGTTAGTATGATTTAAAAGACTAAAACCCAGTGATTTACCTTGCAGAATGGACACGAGCCTGGTGCGATCAATGGCCGAGTGCGCCATGAGCCATATGTCTGTCAAGTCAGCGCCATCCTCGGTCGTGCTCGCGAGGGTGCGTCGTGCTCGCGAGGGTGTGGATTCCCTTGCTTATGCGCGTGTCGACCGTCTTCCAGTCGGACGCGGAGACGTGGAAAATGATGCGGCCGACATACTGGAGGATGAACCGGTTGAGCGAGTTATCGGAGGAGGACAGGGTCGGTGGCGTGGGCTCGATGTTGACGCGCGGCGGGCCGCCCTCGTCGTCGGGGTTGACGCGTTTTGTGCGGTTGTCGTAGGCGGCCGTCAGGTTGTCGATGGCCATGACCTCGCCCGTGTGGGCGAGACGGGCTCTAAGGTTAAGCTGTGGAAGTTCGTGTCGTTCGTCATGTGCAGATGCTCGGGCGGGCGCTCGACAGCGTGGCGGGTCTGGCGCACGTAGAGCGTCATGACGCTGATGATGTACGCGGCCGTCTCGTCCTGGATGGGCTGCCGGTCGGCCAACGCTGCCTGCTCCTGGTGCGGGACCTCGGACGGGTGCAGCGAGAGCTTGGGCAGGCCCTTCTGCTCGCGCATGATGTCCCACTGGACACTCAGCGCCTTGGAGAGGACCTTGATATGTACAGCTGCGACTGCAGGACGTTCTTGCGCCATTTTTCGGAGGGGTCGTGCGTTTTCTGTCACGGGCGAAGTTAGTGCCGCGCGTATCAGACAGCGATCGCAATGCACTTTTGACAACTTCTCCAGCAGCTCGAGCATCAGCCACGTGATCTAGCCCATGCGTGAGCGGGTCATGTAGACGAGCGCGTCGACCGTCGTCACCATGGCCTCGTCGGACTCTGAGCTCGTGCAGGCTCATGCCCGAGTAACACGGCAGCTGCGGCTCGACAATTAGCAAATAAAACAGCAAGGAATAAGTCGCCGGGGCGCCCTGTCCTGTATGCGCTGGAAGAACGAGTTCATGAGCTTGTGCTGCCAGTTCGCGCTCGCCAAGGGCATCGTGAACGAGCTGGACGCATTGGGCAGCAGCACCGAGTCGGCGACCGAGCGCTGGCTCGTGGACTCCGTCCCCTTGTGCGCCTTGCTGTTGGACGTCGAGGCGGGAGGCTGTCGTCGAACGGCAACCAGGCCGTGTAGCGCACCGGAACCGAGTGGCCGCGGGCAAGCGGGATGATGTCGGGCAGCTTCCAGCGGATGCCGGCAGGATGGCAAAGGCGCCACCGCCGCTGGCCAGCCAGTTGACCGAGATGTGGCGCTGCGGGGGGGGGGGGGGGGTCGCTCGCCGTCGGGCCAGCTTGACATTGTCCACAGCACATTCTTTCTTGCCAGGTTGGCCGAAGATATGCTTGAAGTGCACGACATGGCGCACGGACACCAGACGGTTGAAGCCCATGCCGCTGTTGACGTGCTTGGCTGGCAGTGGTTTCAGCGAGCCATCGTCCTTGCAGATGAACTGGATAAATATGTTGTTCAAGATATAGAGCACCAGCGCGTCGGCCTGATCCACGGGATGGGCGTTCCGCGCGCCGATGCGGTGGTGGATTTCAGAGCAGGAGCCGCGACGCTGGAAAGTATCCTTGGTCGAGCTTGGGTCGACTCCAAGCAAAAGCCCTCGTGATCAGGCTCGAGACTAGCAGCAGGGGTTGCCATCGAACTATATTATTTGCCTTCAACTGCGGCGGCGACATCCTCCCCAACACGCCTTCGACAACATCCTGCGCCTGACGGAGCAATGCCGCAAACTCCACAGCGCGCTGCTGAATCTCAAGCTCAGGCGTGGTCGAGAACGTCGACAGCGTCATCAGAATGCGCTGACGCGACGGCGCCGTCGTCGCGGGCCGCGAGTCGATCTTGGTGAGCGCAGTGAGGACAAATTGGCGGGCAAGCGCATTGACGTAGGGCCAGTTGAGCACGAGGTTGAACAGGTCCAGGACGTCCTTGTCCGAGACCGGCCGCGGGCTCTCCTCGTGCACGATGCCGCTCTCCATGAGGATCTCGCTGTACTCGCCAATGAGCCACACGGCCGCAAGCGTGAGCGACTCCTGCGAGACGTCCGCCTGCAGCGCGGTGTACAACTTGCTCGTCGTGTACGCCTGCAGCTCGGGCGTGTGCGCGACGAGGCGAATGAAGCCCGACGGGATCTCCTCGCGCACGTAGTTGCCCGCAAGCGTGAGCGCGCACAGCACCGTGTCGATGTGCCACCGCTTGTTCGGCGCGAAGCGCTCCGCCGCTAGCGAGATTTGCGTCGTGATCCCGAGCTTGAACTCTTTGTCCGCGACCTTCAGGAAGGCCAGCAGCTCGCGAATGAGGATGCGGACGTTTTGCTCGTTGATGAGCGCGTAAGAAAGCTCGAGCGCACGCTGCCGGATGGAGATGTCGCCGTCGCGCAGGCAGTCCAGGATAATGTTGCGGTGCCGCTGCACGGCGTTCGTGTCGATCGATACCACCTTGTTAAGGGCGTTCAAAGCAACATAGCTGACCATACAGTGAGTCTACAGCGCGATCGAGGTCATGGCATACTCACCGAATGCTGTTGTCCCTGTTGCTCAAGAATTTACCAAGAATGTTGATTGCCATGACGCGCAGACCGCTATCTGCCTCGATATCGAGGACAGTGAGAACAGTCTCGTATAGAACCGAGTTGCCGACGTTCTTGCTGGAGTCCGTGTTTGTTGCGACCTAAACAAAATGGTTCGTAGGCTTCTATGGATAGAGACTCGGCAGCTAACCTGAGCGAGAATATCGTTCATGATTTCGCTGGCCTTGGGGTCGCCTTTCCCCGTCGAGCGCAGGAGGCACAAGATCTTGACCTGCAGGAAAGGATCCGTGATACCAGAGATATCGTGTTATATCCTGTCGTGACCAGGGACTTCAGGTGGCGGACGAGTAGAGGAAGGGCCTGAAACGCGTCAAATATCACCACATGCAGACATTGCTGTACGCTGACATTGCGGAACTCGTCGCGGCAGGCGGCCTCTGCTTCGCACATCTCGATTATAAGCGTTATTCCCGAGCTGAGGACGCCACGGTTTCTGTCGGACAGCTGGACCTTCGCCTTAGGAGTGATATGATCAATGAGGTCTGGCACTGGCGCACAAAGTAGCCTGGGGAGGAGCGTGGGATTAGATTGTGGGATGAGTAAATATTGCCAACGCGCCTTGTTGCGAATGTGGGTATTGCTGGAGCCCAGCAGCTTCTCGACTTCGTTGCACAGATCTCGCGACATTTCCTCGGAGGCGATATTTGCGAACGCGCACAGGCCAAGTCCTATGTTGGGGTGGTTCATGTCGCTGCGAGGCGGCCGGGAGCGTCAGTGCAGCCGGCGCGTAGATCGGGCGGGCGTATTTCCTGAGCGAATTTGTGACAAGCGTCAGAACTTCCTGCTTTTCGTCGAGCAGGAGCATAATCCCAAGATATCCCAGACGCTTTTTTTTGCGAAGCGGGGGCTGGCAACAAGCTTGAGGCATTCGATCTGGCCAAACTGTGCTGGGTAGCCGAGCATGTGGATGTAGAGCAGCTTTGCGACATTGTGGTAGCGCGTGTACGAGTCCTCCTCCTTGAACGCTGTCCGTATTGCCGCAGGCTATTTCTGGATCAGGGCGCGCTCGTCGGCGATGGTCTGCGGCACGGGTCAGCGCCAGCGCGCGTGTCAGCCAGCGCAGGACTCGCCTTGCACGCGCGGATGGCCTTAATGAGCGCTGCAACGACCCTGGCATGTCAGCCTCGCTGCCGTGGGCTGCTCTGTGCGTGCTCGCCTTTGAGGTTATGGTACACCATCGCGCGCGAGAGCGTCAGACTCAGAGTCCAAGTCGATGATAGCCGGCAACGTCCGTTCCTCCTGCTCGCGTCGCGTGCCCAGCCATGTCGCGCTCTGCAGCCGCCTCGCTGCGAGACATGGCCTTCAGCTCCCCTTTGCCCGCCTTTGCCTGCGCTCGCTGATTTTCGCGCGTAATTTCGTCGCCAGCCCGGAGCAGCAGGCCGTCGTGCAGCATTGCCAGTCGCACAATGTCATGGTCTCTGCGCGTCCAGGCTCAGGCAAAACCGCCACTGCCGAGGCTCGCGTACGAGAAAACCCGGACATACCCATTGCCGTCGTCACGTACTCCAAGCGGCTCCAGCTGGCCACGCAGCAGTGCCTGGCCGACTACCCGCTCGCAGAGGCCTTCACGTTCCACGGTCTCGCGACGCGTCTCTTCGGCGAAATTGTTTACAACGACACTGTTCTGCGCCATATCAGACGGGGAAATGCGATTCCAGTATGGAACATGCCCGATTACCGTTATGTCGAACTGCAAGACATCACTTCAGACCTTTACCGGCTTTCCTGCATGTGCCTTCATATCTGCTTTGACGCGCCGCAGCGGGACTCCTCCGCACCTTCTCATTCTCGGCGACCCGCATCAGGCTATCTACGAGTTTCGCGCTGCGGACGCGAGGTATCTAAGTCCGGCGTCTGCAACCTTTTCGGCTCTGTCGTCGCATCCGTGGGAATCGTTGATACTGGCTCAGAGCTTTCGCCTCTCCCGCCAGACCTCTGGCTTTCTGAACGACGTCTTTCTCGCTGGCGAACAATACATACAAGGCTCCCACGATGGTCCCAGGCCGATCTACGTGCACGACCTTTCTGTATCAAGTACTCTCATTGTGAACACAGTGAACACGTAAGTGCACCACACATTCTTTGACACCGTACTGATTCTTTCCCCGTGGATTAGGAACCTTAGGCATATAGAGTGGTGGACGTGTACTTGTATGCTGGTTTCGATAATTTGTGAGGTGAAGGGATGGGAACAAGCTAAGACGGGCCACCTCTATTCAGTACTACGATATACGCATCACCACAAAGTAAAATCACATGCAGAGCAAACAAGCAACAAAAACTAAGACATAGCACCCAAGTAAGGGAGGGAGTGAGAAGGGAAGGCAAGCAGTAGCAAAGAAAGCATAAGAGGGATGTGGGGAGAAGAAAGAGACCGAGTGGAAGAGCAGTCCCCGATCTGTCCATTACAAAGATGATAACACACGCGGCCATTAGGTGCCCAGCGCCTGGGCGAAGCCCTGCGCGTCGAGTGCTTGGAGCCGCACGCAGCGCTGCATGAGCCGCCGGTCGAAGTCCAGGTTCTACGCCGAGTCCGTAGGCCGCACGGCATCCGCGAGATGCTGCCCCGCAACGAGCGCCTTGATAACGCGCGCCATGCGCAGCTGCTTGTGCACGTTGACGAGCGGCTCAAGCGCGACGCCCTCCGGCAGCGGCGCGAGGTTACTAAACGCCTCGGGCGCGCACGGCGGCGAGAGCGCGCCGGTGTCCGGGTCGAGCGTCACGGGATGCGCGGGGCTCGTCGCGTCGATGAAGTTAGGCAATTGGCCCAGGTCATGGAGTTGGGACAAGTACAAACCTGTTAGCCGCCATTACTAGGCTGCGCGGTGTGGAAAGGCAGACAGAACGCACCAAGGAAAGGAATGCACCCATTGGCCTCGGCGCTCGCCTTGAGAGTCGCGTCGCGGACGAAGCGGAAGTCGCCCTCGCGGCTCGTGAACGCGCGCAGGTCGTCGAAGACGCGCATCTCCCGCATGCCTTGTCCCATCGCACGCTGCGCCCACTGGCTCTGCAAGCCAGCCATAATCGCCACGACCGCAGCGTAGTTATTTTGCAGATACGATTTCTGCAAAAGCCCGCGTTAGCACCGTCGCCACGAGAATAAAACGAGGCAGCAGCACGGACCCATGCAACCCGAATAAACTTCGCAGCAAGCATCGCGCGCTGCCCAGGATGGGCGAGCGCGATCTCGCTCGCGACTCAGCTGACTACAATATTGAAGCGCGCCTTGACAGCGAGCATGTCGCTCGGCGCACCCCCCAGCGCCCTCCGCGCGCGCATGAACGCCGGCCAGTCCGTCGGGCTCGTCTCCTCGTCCTGCGCGGGCGCTACCCAGTCGTGCACAGCGATCTCCTCAAAGCGCACGGCAATGAATAGCTCGCGGTCCACCGCGGCGAGATGCTGCGCGATCGCCTCGCTGCGGCTGACCAGCACGAACGACTGGTGGTGCGGCAGCGCCGGCGCACGCGACACCGACGGCCGGTGCGACGCCGGCAGCGGGGCGAGCGCCGCGGTGGGCAGCGACGGCGGGTGCACCTCTTCCGCAGGCGCAGGCGGCGGCGGCAGCGGCGACGGCTACTGCGGCTCGCCGGTGGGCGTCGTCGCGCCGAGCATTGACCCGTCGTCCAGGGTGCTCACATCGAGCATCCTGCCCGTCAGCGCGACCTCCTCGTCCTCGCCGCGATCGCGCTCCACCTGCTCCTCCTCCTCGTCCGCGCGCGCCTGGTCCTCGTCGCGCTCGCGCGGCGCATGGGCGTCCTCATCCTCCTCCTCGTCCCCATCCGCCTCCTCGTCGCCCGCGCCACCCTCGGCCATCCGGCGCTGCATTGCCTGCAGCCACCCATCGACCTTGCGCATCTTCGCGCGCTGCGCCTCGCTGTCGATGCGCCCCTCGAGCTTGCGGAGCGCAAACTCCGCGTCGCCCTGCTCGCCGCCCTCGTCCTCGCTCAAGTGCTCGTTGATCATATCGATATGCCACTGCTGAATCGGCCCGTCGTACCCCAGCTCGCCCGTAGCGCCCTCACTCTCGCCAGGTGCGCGCGAGCTGACACAGGCAGTCGCCGTGCCCGAATGCCGCACAAACTCGAAATCGCGCCGCTTAGGCAATCGTCGCGCGGCAGGATGGTTGGCCGACGTCGCAGGCACCGCGCCATTGACAGACTCCGCCTCGGAGTTGCGCAGGTTCACACGGCCCGCCAAAGCTGGACGTCGTGCCGCCGTACGGCGAGCTGAGCACGAGCCCGGGCGGGAATAGCGTGCGGTGCACGACGCCGGAGCCGTACGACCAGTCGCTGCCCGTCGACGACACGAACGACGCGTGCGGGTTCGGCAGCGTCAGCGGGTCCGCGGGCAGGCTGAGCGCGGGCGTCACCACCGTCGGCAGCGGCGCCGGCGGCGTGGGCGGTGGTATCGTCTGCGCCGCGCTGAGCGTGACCGTCGGGCTGCCGTCTTTCTCTTCTACGTTGCGTCAATACCATCCCTCAAAACGGAGCGCAAAGAAACGTACCATCTGCTCCAGAGTTGCCCTCCCTTCCCTTGAAATAACCTGCCTATAGCTGCTGCCGCTATCCGTACTAGCATTCGCCGCGGGCCGACTGGTCGCGACATCCTCCAATAGAGGCAGCAGCGCGGGACACGCAATCGACTCGTCCTCGTCGTCCCCGGCCTCCGCAGACCCGAAGAAAAGCCTGCGCGTCGTCGCCAAGCCGGGCGGCAAGACTTCGCCGTACGAGCTCTCGCTCGCAAAGCTGTCGCGCGGCACGTCGCGGTGCGTCCAGAGCGCGTTATCCTGCGCGTCCGCATCCGCATCGTCGTGCACCGTGGGCGCAGGCTGGGGCGCGGGCGTCGTACCCTTTGGCGGCGGTGGCGGCGCGACCTCGAACACCTCCTCGGCCGCAGCAGCCGGCGACGGCGTAGGCACGACGACCTCCTGCCGTCTCTCCTCCTTCCCAGCACCGCCATCCCGATCCTTCTCCTGCCCACCACGACCAAGGAGCCGCAAATACTCCTCCACCCCCCGCGCACAGCCAACACCTCCCTCTCCCGCTCCGTCCCGTCGCCCCCGCGCGCGCCCAGACCCGCACCAGGCACATGCGTCGCAGCACTCTCACGCCCCGCCCGACCTGCACTCGCACTAGCACTGAAAGCCCTTTTCCACCTTCCAATCTTTCCCAGCGTATTCACCAACGCCCTACTAACCCCACTCGTCCTCCTCTCAACTTGGGGTCGACGTCCGTCGCCTCGAGCTGCGCCTGTGCGCGGTGTGCCGCCTTGCTCAGCGACGCGGAGAGCGAGACGGGGTCCGACGGGTCCACGACGGCGGCGCCTTCTTCTGTCGCCGGCACGCTGGAGTTAGCGTTGTTGGTGGGCGAGAGCGCGGCGTAGATGGATTTGCACTCTTTGATGAGCTTCTTGAGCTTGCGCACGATACTCTGCGGGGCGCGCGTGAGCAGCAGAACGAAGCCGATGAAGAACAAAACGTACCAGGGCATCAGGCGCAGCGCGCACCCGCTCATCGCGCGCCAGCCCATTGACCCAGTCGACCTCCTCCCGCAGCTCCTCGTCGCGCAGGAAATCCACGCAGAAGAACGTGACCATCCAGTACCGCATGGCAAGGAACGTCCGCACGCGCACTATCCGTCGCACCGTACTGCCAGGCTCGTCGATGTCCACGCGAAGCGCGCCTTCAGCAGCTGCAGCAGGTCGCGCGCGCGCACGTACGACCGATAGGTCAGGAAGAAATCCAGCAGTGCATCATAGTCGAGCTCGCTCGTAAGTTGCGCAACCCATCGCTCCAGCGTCGCAGACCATCCTTCGCCCGCCATCGTACAGCACAAACCGCGGGTCATTCCTTGGGCGTGGGGGTCTGCGTGCTGCTGAGCTTGACAGTCTCGAGCGCCGAGCGCGCCGAGAGTCTGCTCGGGGGCGGCAGCCCGGAGTACGTCTGCAAGACATCGAAGATCAAGCTGCTGGTCGGCCGCGCGGGGTCGAGCAGCCCGTGCGCCGGCGCGAGCGGGATGAGCGATTCGGTGCTCGCGTTGGGGTCGTCGTCGGACGAGCTGCTGCGCGCCGTGACAGTGGCCGTGCGCCCCGACTCGAAGGACGCCATCTCGCGCACGCCCTTGCGCTCGCGCCCCGTGCCGTGCGGGCGCAGCGTGTCGTCGTTCTTGCCCGCGCGCAACGACGCGGGCAGCGCGGGCGAGTGGAACACTACGCCCTGGCCCAACGACGAGGCCGCCGCCGCGTCGCCGCCTACGCCGCCCATAGCGGAACTGGAGGCGGCGGCGCCGGAGACGCCCAGGAGCGACGCCGAGGAGACGCTCGCGCTGCCCGGCGGGTGCGCGGCGTCGTTGAGGCCCACGACGTCCGCTAACGGGTCCGTGCTGTTCGCGCCGACGCAGACGAAGACCGGCTGGCGCGGGTGGTGGGTGTGCGAGTCCGCCGTCCAGTGGTTGTCGCGCTCGGACGGCGGGGCGTGCGCGAACTGATTATGGCCGTGGTCACGGTCACGATGGAGGTCCGAGTTGGAGCGGCCCTTGCGTAGCTTGCGCGGCGCCTCGGGGCTCGTCGTCTGCTGCTGGTGCTGGTGCCGGGTGTCGCGGTGCAGCGGCGGGGACTTGAAGAGCGAGCCGGGCAGCAGCGTGTGCATGCTGAGCCGGCTGTTGCGGTGCCAGACCGTGCCGCTGCCCACCATGTTCGGCCGCGCCGGCTCCTGCGGCGACGGCTGCTGCTGCTGGCGGTCGAGCACGTCCGCGTCGCCGATTCGACGTCTGCACAACATAAAAATGTCAGCGCCCTTAGCCGGGTTCGAACGCACGCCGCGCGCAGACGTACGAGATACGGAACATCTTGTTCTGGTGGACGTCGACGGCGGTGATGGCGTACGGCGAGCGTAGGAACGCGCCCTTGCCGACGCCCAGGAGCACGTCATAGCGTCGTTTGAGCTCGCGTACCGCGTGTGCGCTCGTCGTCTCCACATAACTGCCGTCCGGTGCAGCCCATCGCTTACGTCAGCCGTAAGCAAGGACGCCGCGGAAACCAAGCAGGGACGCACCTGAAATGTAGAGCTCGCGTCGTTGTGCGCAGACGGCGGGCTGCCCAGCTGCCCAAAGCTACCCATAGCGCTATAGACCCCGGCGAGTGTTTAGCGAGGATAGAGCGTGGCGAGTCAAGTATGGCAGCGCAGCTGCGTCGGACGCGCATAGGATCGGCGCTGAAGCGGAACGCGGTTGTAACTCCGCCATCGAGGAGCGAGGGAAGGCTGTCGTGCAAACTCCGCTCAAAGCGGACATGGTCTCGACGAGCCCTGGGCGACCGGCGCCCGCGGTTTCTCCACGTCATCACCTGCGAACATGCCTTGTCATGAGTGATGCGCCTATAAACCAACATAATCGCCTTGAATTCGGCGGTGGGACGAGATATACGCGTAGCGACGTATTCCGCGACTTGCTCATTTTCCCCTGGTTTTCCGGGCTTCTCGTCTTACTAAGATCAATCTCTGGCTGATAACTCATTACATAACCTAGAGCTGCGCCTCAAAACGCGCTTGCGCGGCGCCCGCGCTCTAGTGCATTTCCGCACTTTCAGAGGGTATAGGGGTACCCCTCTCCCCCCAGCGTGCACCACGGGCGCCTATTTGAGCTCGGGACGTTCGAAAGCGACTGTGACCTCGAGATTCAGCAGGAGAAATGGTCGGGCGGCGCGGAACGGTCGTGACGGCGGGGCTCGGGTGGCTAAACATCGAACACAGACTCACCGGCGGCCTCGGCTACGCCTCTTCGGGCCTCCCAGGACCTATGTCCTACGACGCAGTGCTAATGACGCTGCGCAGTCGGCTGACGGAAACGTTGCGGAAGGTGCGAGCGTATAAAGCGAGCGCGGAAACGGGTCAATTGCAAAGTCGCCATCGTCCTCTCCGTCCTCTGTACCACTTCGGCGACGCACTGCTCGCAAGCACCGTATGCTACTACAGCCTCCGTTGAAGTGCGTTGGCCGTTCCTCGCTGTCGGACGCGCTCGTCGCGGCGTCGCCAACGCAAGCCTCGCCGCCGACACCGCCCGTCGACGCCGTCGCCCCCGTCTTCCACGCTGTCATGGGCACCGTCGTGAGTAACTCCTCAGACTCATATCTGTTTGATGCACTGATACATCATCATCTCTTGGATTGCCTTCGGGGAAACGTCCTATCGCTGTATGCAACGCGGTGTCCGATCGCTCGAAAGGACGTCGCTCCACGTTCTCGCCGTTCGCCAGGATAACGGCGAGTACTTCGTTCAGCTGACTCATTGCATTGCATAACCCCCTGTGTATGTGCCCGTTGTTGTACTTGACAGGACGCAATATTGCAACTCGTCCGATCGCTCCAGAGTCCAAGGCCACTAACGATGTCGACACACACTTTCCCGCCGTTCACACGAATCTCTCAGGTAACCACTTCCCAGTCATCCTATCGTTGACCCGCGAGCTAACTACGTCGAAAACCCTACCTGTATGTGCCCGTTGTTGTACTAGACGGTGCATGCGGCTTCGCGTTGTTCATCTGGTTCGGCACTCGCGACGTCCAATTTCCGCCGAACGGCGACGACAACGACATCGTCAACGACGCTGTGAGTGCCAATATGCTCGCATGATCGATTCCCATGCTGATTTTCAACATTCTTCACCGTTTGCAGTTATTTGACCAGCGAGCTCAGCACACCCGATCGTCAGCTCAAGTACGTTTCTTCGCATTATTTCCTCATTTCCTCGCCGCGGCTGATAGATTGATGCAGTGCACATAAGCAGACGCCGCCATTACGGCGCGCACGAAATGGGAAGTGCAAAATCGCTGTTATTGTGAAAACTACGCTAAATGGTACGTACACAATCCCACCGTCTCTGCCGATCGCGCGCGCCATACGGACGTCACTCTGTGGGTCTATGCGCACGTCCTGCTGCCCGAAATCTCGGCCGTCCTCGCGTCTGTCGATGCTGGCCGTCCGAACCCGCTCGGAACGTGTACGGATGTCCAAGCCGAACCGCGGCGAACCGCACGCGTATCGCATAAGGAGAGGGACGCGTGGCATGCAGACAACGCCTGACGGGCGTTTTGAGGCACGGCGGAACCCTGCGCGAAGTTGCGAGTCGGCCCGACCGTCGCGCGACGACCAAGCAGCGCGCCGTCATGACGGACTGTTCGCGCGCGAAGCCGCGTTCGCGGGTGATTGTGTAAATATCCTGCATCGCGAAAATGAGTGCCGAATTGAGAGAAAACGAGCCTATCGTCCGCAGGACAGATAGCTGCTCCGAGACGAGACTCACCGAGTCGTCGACCGCCCCGTCGATTCGGCGAGGATTTTGAGAGCAGGAGGGCTGTGAGTGATTATTGGCGAGCGCGAAAATTGAATCGGGTTCGTTGTTCGCGTTGCAGTTCGGTTGGGAAGTCGGTCAGCGCGGCCGAGCAGACCAAACGACCAACACCGACCTCGCGTCCATAGGAGACCGAATTTGCGCGCGGGAGAGGGTGGGGTAGACGTCATAGAGCGCACGTGTCGCCTCCAATTCGTTGTTCGTATTGCGGATCTGTAGGAAGCAAAGTCGGTAAGCGCTATCGAGCACCCGACCCATACACCGAGTCTACTAAGCTGAACGTCGATGCAGTGCTAATTCCGCGGACGGGAGGGCTTAGGGTGGTCGATAGCAAGCACGAACGCGCCTTCGTTTTCATTATTCGAGTTGTGGATGGCTTGGGTAAGTCGGTGGTTGTGCGCTCGCTGTCCAAGACCGCTGATGTTGAGATTCGAGTAGGGCGCGCAATTTTAGGCGAGGAGGAGCAGCCTATAGTGCCAATGAAGCCCCAAGAACCGTTGATGGAGGGTGGCGGGCCTCGTTTGGTTAGGATCGCGTCTTGGTGAGTCGGGTGCCAACTGGATGTCGCGCTCATGAAAGCTGACGATTTTTTTTGTCAGAAATAGAGGGGGCTTGAATGGGCGGTATACGGAAATGCCAAAGCGACTTGCAATGCGCGTGTTAAGTGCGTTTGTGGGGCGCTGCAAAAGATTCGGTCAGAAACAAGTTTCGATGAAAGGTTGTCAGAAGATGATGACTGAGGTACGTACTTGTAGCCGTACATGAGCCGCATACGATAATTTAATTTGTTTTGCATTTGAAGGAGCGCGTTGGGGCGGGTGGACGATGCACTGCCGGCTGAGTCCGGAAAGACTTGGACGGTGAGGGCGCTGCGAATCTCGCCGCGTTGCGGCATTTTGGGGTCATGGTGCGAAGTGCGTTATGTCGTCGATCGAGCAGAACGAGGAGTCCAACGGCCACCGCGGAAAAATCGAGCGGGAGCGAGCTAGCCAATATCTGCAGGGAGAATCTCGACGTGCTCAACAAGCACCTCATTCTGGCCGGTGCCGCTGCTCTGAATATCGCTGAGCAAGCCGCATGCGATGTTGCGATTCAATATTCTCATTTCGGCGAGCAATGCACGGCGCGAGGACTGCGAGCTGGCAGGCGTCTCCAGGGTGAGACTTGAACGGAAAAGGCGTTGAGCGTCTCGACCAAGAGAACGGCGGCAGAGAAGCGCGCTGGACGCGCAGGAGTGGCGGGGATCGCAGGTAAAATTTCGCATTTATTTGTACTTGGATGAGCTGGGATTGGAGGGGCGCGCAGGCAGACATTGAGACGGCGTCGGTGTTGCGCGCCAGCAGCACCACAGACGCCGAGAGCGTCGCCGAGCAGAGCGTACGAGACGAGACGGTAGCAGGGCGGGGATGTATTGCAGGACAGCCTGCAGCCACCACGCGCTGGCGGGCGTCTATGACATCCGCGGTGACGGGCGTATGCGGAATGCAACTTGGCCAACGGGCAGGGGCGACGGCGCTACGCGCCCTCGCCCGCGCCGTGGCAAAATGGACGGGCGCGAGATGGTCGCGAGTAGGACGGGACGCGCGACGTCGGGTTGACACAAGACGCGCATGTTGACGGTCCGGAGGAGAGGGCGGAACTCCGGCAGCAAACGGTCGACGTGGCCTCATCGTCGTCGGCCGCCGCGTCCTCGTCGTCCCTGGCGGCAGCAAGGAGTCGTGTCCGGACGCACTCGTCGCCGAGCAGTGTCTCGCCGGCGCCGTCGCTGTGGACCCGTCGGCCGCTTCCGGGCTCGTTGCTGTCTCTGCCAGTGCCACCGCTTCGGCCTCGTCGTCGTCAGCGCTCGTGCCGCCTGGTCGCCGCCGGGTTCGACGACCACACCGGTCTGCTAGCTCGACAACGCCAACAAATTCGATGCCCCGGCCCGTGCTTGAACTCTCGCTTCCCTAGTAGGGCGAGGTCATGGCAACCGACGACCTCATGGCCGCCTACGACAACCGCACAGAACGCGTCAACCCCGACGACGAGGGCGGCCCGCCGCGCGTCAACATCGAGCCCACGCCACCGACCCTGTCCTCTTCCGACAACTCGCTCAATCGGCTCATTCTCATGTATGTCGGCCGCATCATTTTCCACGTCTCCGCGTCCAACTGGAAGACGGTCTACACGCCCATAAACAAGAAAATTCGCACCCTCTCGAGCACGACCGAGGATGGCGCTGACTTGACAGACATATGGCTCATGGCGCACTCGGCCATTGATCGCACCAGGTTCGTGTCCATCCTGCGAGGTAAATCACTGGGTCCGGACTGGTAGACTGTGAGTGACGAGCCTTTCATTTGTCGATTGCTTTCGTTGACAAAGATCTTGAAGTTGCGCACCATCGATCCGTCGCATACGCGCCTGCGGACGGAAAGCGACACGGCGTGCCTCGCTACCGCGGTGCGGCTGCTGGACAAAATGCGTCTTGGGCCACCGGAGAACGCAACCTCGTCGGACACAGCGAACTTGCTCTCGCGTCTGTTATTCCGCTACTTGGGTGACATGGAGGCCATGGCTGGCGTTCGCAACACGGGCTCGATCGTGGGTGGCTTTCCTTTTGCTTGTCGTTTTCCCGCTGACTCGTCTCTTCAGAAGAGCGACGATGACGTGGCAGAGTCTCTTACGTCGAGTATGCGGACCGGCAGGGACGAGCCTTTGATTCGCGAACTCGTCGTCACTGGTGTCGTGAACATGCTGCAAGCAAACCCGGACACAGGGACGAAACACTGCCTTCAGCTGAGCTTCGCGGACGATATTCGGTTGCGCATATTTTTCTGCCAGGTGTTCTCCAGAGCGCTATCTTCGGGGCCCAAGCTCGAGACGGTTGCGGCGGCGCCGGCACCACCGCAGCGTAATCAACTCTGCGAGGTATGAAACTATTCAACTTCGGGATTCGTGACTCATTATTCATTTGGTAGATGCTGCGAGAATCGGACATGCTTGCGCTTGCTGTATGCGAGATCTGCCCTGCGAACGAGGTCGAGATCGTCGTTCCCGTGGTGTTGTTGAATGTCTTCGACACGCGCGACAGTTTGCTGCGACCCATCAAGGCTGCCATTGACCGTGAAGTCGCACGGACAGGTGCGCAGTCCTTTCTTATTGGATAATGGCTCTGAAATCCGCCGTAGAAAGCGACAAGGAGCTCTTGCACAGCAACACCGTGTGCAAGCGCTTACTAGGAGCGTTCGCAAAGATGCAAGGCTACCATTATCTCTGAAGATCATCGAGCTTATTGTCTACCAGCTCAAGGCTATGCCGGCCGACCAGAGCTTTGAGATCGACCCGATGAAGGCGCAGAACGAGACTGATACAGAGCAGAACATGGCGAGCTTGAAGCTCATTGCGCAGGCGTTACTGGATGTGATCTGCGACTCCGCGCCCTCGATGCCTTCGTACGTACTTAGACCGTTGTCCTTGAGTCTCGGGCTGACCGAACTTGTAGCATTATGATGGATGTCTGCAAGCACATCGCTGACGCCGTGTAAGTCGCCTGCAGGAATCGTCTAGCAGGTTCTCATGAGCGCAGGGGCGAGGTCTGGCCTGCAAGCAGACAAATGGCCCTCGGGGCATTCCTCTTCCTCCGGTACGTTGAATGGTCGCCGAAGCGACATGTCCTGACATCGTCTAGGCTTATTTGTCCAGCTATCATCTCGCCTGAAACCGTCGACATCGACATTGCAAAGGACAACACGCAGATCAGGCGTCCTACTGCTGATGACCAAATCATCCAGAACTTGGCCAACGACGTCCTGTTCGGAAAGGAGATGTACCTCGTCGCGTTGAATAGCTTCCTGAACGAGAATATTCGCAAAGTACCGGCCTTTCGGGAGTCTGTTGTCGTACGTATACATTTCACGCTGACTATCCTTGCGCTCACATCATGCGGAAGGGTGCGGTCGAGAGAGAGCCTACGATCGGGAACAGGGACCTTGGGACATAACGGACGCCATCGTGCTACAGCACTTCTCCCAGTTGCACGCGGATAAAGTCGGTAAGGAGTTGCTCAGCTACGCTTCAAACGACGCGGCGAACATCAACGGGAAGAGAACATGGGATCTCCTTTGCGCCGCGCTTGTCGAACTTGGTCAGCCCATTGAGCGCCCTCAGCTCGTCCCGCTTGATTCAGTGGGGCATCCGAAATTCGTGGACTTCATGAATCGCAATCAACACCGACTGCTGGACTCGGTCCGCGACATATTCTTCGAGACCCCAACGAACCCGGTATGTCGTCCGTTTACCTCATGACGTCGTCACTCAAGCAGTTCGATGGGACCGGAATCTTGTCTTTGTCCCTGCGCTCTCCAGGGTGAACGTTGAGACGACCGATTTGGAATTGGCATTGCTCCAGATATTCCGGGTACGAAGGCTTTGTTACGTCGAAGCCCTTGGACTCACAGCCTGCTCGCGTAGACCTTGTTGGACAGCAACGCGCGCTACCAGCCGTTCGAAGTCATTATCGTACGGTGTTCTTGTCCGCCTCGGAAATACCACTGCCATGGATCAAATACATATTCGAGCTCCTTCCGTCCGACCTCGCGCTTCAGTTCCAAACCGCGTACATTTTCAACTCCAACATGGCAGCGCAGAGCTACTTCCGTAACACTTGCAAGTGAGTTACGTGTCGCATAGTTGCTACCATAGTTTTATCGAGTCACAAGGTGTTCCATTCGGCGAGCATATCGTTGCGGTGTCCAGTCTGCAAGGCTTGGCCGACATCGTGCCCGCTTCGAGTCTGTCAGCCATGACTTCCAGCGGTGCGTCCTCTGCAAACGATCTATTCCTCCGACTGACTTCCAGTAGCGAGTCTCGACCGTGAACAGAAAGAGACGTTTGCAGATGTGACTCAGGTGCTCCGTGGTGCTTCGCGCGTCGCCGTCACATTTCAGCTCGGCACAACGCATATTCGCGTGACCTCGGTCAGTAACTCGCACCTGTCAGTCTATAACGTGGGACACTAACTCAGTACAGACAAGAGCTACGCAAATATTGCCGGGTATTCGATGCAAAACAACGGAAATCGTCCCGTTCAGCGATGTGGAGGATGTAACGCGGTACGCGGGAGAAAAGGCTCCAGAGTTCACGATACGTCGCCAGCGACAGGGCGGAACGCTCATATTCGCGTCGTCGTCAAAGGGTATCATCATCAAGGTAATCAAGTTCCTCTGTTTCCCATATGCGCTGACGCGGCTTGCAGGCCATCCGCTCAGGCAAAACTCGTCAAAAGAGTCAAGAAACGATGTCGATTGACCGCAGCTCTCGCAACGTCGTCCTTTCCGCGACTCTTACGAACGTAGGACTGCTGCACGGCCTGACGCGCGGCGAGCAAAACGGGAATTCTCGTTGGCGGAGACGTTCAACGATGTCGAGGCCGTCGATGCGCTGGAGAACTTTACACGGTTCCTGGTCAAGGTCCTCGCAGTCGCTGCGCCATCGGAAGGTAGTGTCGTTTCCGCTCTTCTGGGTTAGTCTCTAATTGGTCAGTACTTCTGGAGAACAAGCACGGTGAATGAGCTCGGTCGTGTCCACGGCCCGTACATCCAAGGCGCGCGTTCACAGTTCTTGGGCTCTTGGCCTGCTCGGACGTTGACGACGACCTGCTCTACCAAATACTGGTCGCATTCCGCAAGGCGCTGCAACTCGCGGACGAGGTCGAGGCGCCCTACATCGTCCCGTCACTGTCAGCGACGTCGCGATGTCTTTCCCAAATGTTCTGGCTCCCCGTGGTATTTCTGCATTCGCGACGCTATGGGCTACTTCATTGCGCTGTTCCCCTGGGCGACTCAGGCACGGGACCCCGTCGCCGAACTATACCGCGAGGCGCAGCTCTCGCCCGACCAGTGGATGCCGGCGGAAAGGCAGCAGCAGGGCATACGCAACGGAGATGGCCAGTCTCCCGGCCGAGCTGTTCGGGGCGCTGGAGTGTTCTGCGCCCGCGCTGCTCATCGTGAGCCTCATCGCGATGATGGAGCAGACTGGCCCGCCGTCACCCCCTGAACGCGCGAATATGATTCGGTTCGTCGGTGAAGTTGGCAAGTCGCGGCTCGAGTACGCGATGATGGGTTTGTGCGCATCGGTGAGTGTTTTCGCTCCTTGCAATTCATGATGCAAACACATCCTGCCTCTCATTCGGCTGTATCTGGCATTCATGAGCTTGCGGGCGCGATTGGCACGAGTGGTTGAGTGAGGTGGGATAGATTATTGCAAATATTACTTTTATAACATAAACAAGGATGTTGAAGGATCTCAAGGAACGTCTAGGCATCGTTACCTTGTCTTTCGCGGTGTATGAGTTCCTGGAACGGGGTGCCTGCTGGACTGCTCTCTTTGCTCCCGTCATCTCGGTTGGCGTTGTAGCGCCATGCACGCTTGCAGCGGGACAACCTCGGCTCCCGCATAGCGCTGGAGATAAGACAGCGTGAAACATGACGGAGACTATGAGATCAGTATGTGAATGCTGTATTGTTGTCGGACGTGCATCTGCGTCGAACTGAACACAAATATAAAGCATCCACCAGAAACGGCCACTTCCAACATTGTGGACGTGCCCTACGGCTTGCCTAGCCACCCTGTCGTCCTACCGCTCCCCGAATGTATCTACCCGGCAAACTTCAAAGTCATTCGGCTAGTTTTCCACGCGGTACAGCGCGAGCTATTGCGCTTGGCCCGCGCCAACGCGTGAACCCGTTGAATGCGAGGAACGCGCACGTCGAGCAACTCAAGGACCGATTCGCCCAAACCATCTGGTATGCAGCACATGGAACTCTGTGGAGCGCGGAAAGACCGGCGAAGTGTAAAGACAGCGCGCTTACATTGGAGTCACCGCGATTCGGTTGCAGTCTTCTCGTAAGTTTATGACGCGTCCGACCGCGAAGTAGTCTAGCGCGACAATCGTCGAAGCTTTCGCAAACGCCTCAAGCCACTGCTGGCGGAGACGGGTGGAAGAATGCCGGCTTACCAGTGTTGTCGGAGTAGACGCGCTTGCGGGCGTTGCCGGTCTAACTCTAGTATAGAGCTTGAGGGCATTTGGCCCACCCTCCTGGATACGTAACGACTGGCTTGACGCGCCCTTTTATTGTAGCAATAACGGTTTACAATTGGAGGGCTTCGAATTTCTTCCTCGCGCGGGTCGCCGCTTACCACGACAATATGACCTACTTTTGCGCGACTGGCGAAGGGCCGCTGACCGCAGTGCACTCGAGCATTATACGCGTCACGCTGCTCTAGCGACTTGAAGGTTGCCGGGCTCTTGGGAATTGGTCAACGAGAGACCAGGGCTGTTCACGTCGTTACATGAATCTTGACCACAAATGGTGCGTTGTTGAACGATCAAGTCCAGACCTCTCACCTTCCGATCATTTTCCAGGGACCGATGAACATATGCCCGAACCCATACCAAGTTTCAATCAGTTGGACGAGCTCAAATTGCATTACTGCAAGAGAACGTGGGATTCCGGATGCCGACTCGGAATGTTACCATTCTTCGAAGCCCTGACAACGTGGGAACATCCAAACCTGCAGAGTTTGTTGTGTAACGCCAAGTTGAACTGAACGGCCCCAGGTAATTGAGTGAACAGGGACGTCACCGTACACTATTTCTGTAACGGATGCACACTCTGAGACGCACCCGGTCGCTCCCTCTGTAGCTATTCAGTCATATGTGGAGTATCGACGCTCAGTGACCGATTCTGAATGTGAGGACTGACCAGGCGGGTGCTGAGCACCAAATTTGAGGCCGCATCTTGCTCTTCTGAACATTCAACAGACGTGGATACAATCTGGGCGACCGATCTCTAATCTGGCGGCGTAGCCAACGTGCTGTCGTCCTCGGAACTGTTGGCAGCTGTCAGATGGATCCTGATAACCGCCCGGCGCAGACACCATGAGGCTCCATGAGGCTGGCGCAGGGTGCAATAGTCGGCGCAAACACAAGGCGGCTCTCAAACACTGGTTGCCTGCCGCCTTGTATCCACATCTCGCCCAGCGCTGGTGGATCACGACACGATGGAGACTGGGGCGGGGCTGCCACCGCCTTTCCAGTTTGCTGCTGCTTATGTGCCACCGCCACCGCACTGGCCGCCGCTGCAGATCTCCATTGAGCCTGCGCCAGCGCCGCCCTCATCGATCACATCGGGCCATGGTAACGCCATTTCCGATAGCGACCAGGAGGAGGAAGAGGAGGACGCCCCGGCTACGAGGCGCGTGAAGCAGCGGAAGATGTATCCCTGCTCGATGTGCCACAAGAGTTTCGACCGCCCAAGCACTCTCCGCGTTGTACGTTGACAAGCTGCCCACCCTGCGCGCTGGCACAGCTGACCGGCATGCGAAATACCAGCATCAGCGCGTCCACACGCTGGAAAAGGGTGGGCGCAATTGTTTCTCTCTCGGCTGTCACTGCATCATGCGCACGGACAGCCGCTGACCGCTGAGCGCTCACGCTCGGACCCTGCAGACTTTGCGTGCGAAAAATGCCACAAACGGTTCTCAGCCCTCAGCAACATGAAACGGCACGCCAAGCGCTGCGGCAGCACGGGCGGCGCGCCCGCCGGCCCTGGCAAAGCCGTGCGGGAGACCACCGTCACGTCGAACTCGAGCTCAGAGCCACCGTCAGAACCCAAGCCCAAACGTCCTCGACGGAAGGGTGCCCCACCACGATGGATCCCCGAGACGCTCAGGGGCTACACGTTCGGTTGTACCCTGAAGGCTCCCAAGCCCCTCCCGCCGATTACGCCCCACCGCATCAACGAAAGCGAATACGAAGAGCGCGACTCCTTCGCTGTTGGAGTGCCAGAGGACCCTTACATGGACAAGCACTGGACAGGAAGGCTCCCTGGCCCTGCTCTCAAAGACGATTTCTTGGGTTCAAACGTTCGCTCCAAAAAATTACAACCAGTGTCGTCTGAGTCGTAGGTTGCTGTTTGACTGTCGAACAAGCTTTTTTTGCCGCTGCTGAATTCGAGACGAGGCTGGGATCTTGACCATGCGGAAACCACGTGTCCTCGGAATCAACTGACGACGTCGCCACACCACCCAGGCCGAGAGGGCGCAAGATACAATCTATTTCCACATTGAATTGCTTTGGGGTCAGTGGCCAACTAATGGTGCAAAATCTTGGAAACCTGAACGATGCTCAAGGCCAGCGCCACGCCAGCTAGTACGCCAGCGAAAAACTTGCCTTCGCGCTGCATGAGACCCAACTCAGCATTCCCCGCCTTCGCGGCCGCCTCGCGTTCAGCATCCTCTCGGAATCGATGCGGGCGCGTCGTCTTCGGTACGCATTCAGTCTGGACTGCAGTGCGCAGGGCGGGAAGGCCGTCGATCGACTGCAGGTTTTTCAACGACCAGTAATACTTCATGGTGCGAGCTCCCTCGGGCGGCGGAGCGGCCGGGTCGTGACCAGATTGTGCCAGTTCTTGGTCCGCAGCCTCCATCTTGCTAAAGTAGTCCCACGAGTTCGTGCGTTCCTCCTGGAAAACGTATTTTGGGATGCCCCAGCCGCAGGACTGAGACAATATTTAGCCCCGTGTTCGAGGGAAGTGAGAGAAAGACTTGCTGTCCCGACACGGTGAATATCAACGACAATGGCTGCACGCGAACTGATATGCCTCTTGTTAAGCGGGAGAAGACGGTCATATTGGATGACTTCCCGTAAGAATCTGGACAAGCCAGATGAGCCGGCCGGCTACATCAGCCAGATCTGGCAAGTTTTCTAAATCCCGGAACCCGATGCGCAGCTAGACAATACCAGACGCAGCTAGATGGCTTAGCCCCGTCACCGCTCAATATAGTCATTGAACAGCGGGCATACCATGGCCCTAGTTCTCGAAGATATTACATATTTTATACTTCAAATGCTCTAGAGCACTGATCATGGCAATGCGAGTGGTCTCCGGCAGTAAATTTCACTCATTTTCAGGCGGGAATGGCACCCAAGTACCATCCACGAATCAAATAATGTCTAGCATAATGTATTTGAGGTTTTGTGGGCTCTTTGTAGCCTTGCCTGTTGTGCTTTGGAGTCGACAGAGGAGCCGGACTGGCGGCGGCGGCGGCGACATCAGCCGGTATCAGCGAAATGCACGCCTGTCTAAACGGTGGGCATCTGGCGAGGGGGGTCCCCCCCTCGTCAGATTCGTCGGTCTGGCTGAGGCCTCCCCATCATGATCCCGTGATGGACATGATACCCGAGCATTTTGGAGACGTTTGGGCGTGCCAGATCGTTTCCAAATCGTTAAGGAAAGTCATCCATTCAGGTGTGCCGAATTCATGCACGGTGCCTGCACAGCGCGATGTTCAGCGCTACGCGTTGCTGAAATCTTTATCAAACCGCGGCAAACCTTTGCCATAGAAGCGAAGAATCCGAGGTGCACCTTCAAACGCTTGAAACATGATTGTGATCCGTCCGTTCTCGCGCAAATGCGAGATAGTTTCGACACCTATGAGCGCATTTTTTCAGATAAACGAATCCTACTTTCGGCCAAACATTGGCCAAACACCGTAGAGGGCCTGGATAATCGAGGCTACGGCTTGGGCTGCTGCGCATCAGCCGTGGTTGACTTGGCGCGCTCCTTCGGCTCCGAATGCCGGCTTTCTTTCCTTCCACATCGTCGACTGCAGCGGCCACTTAATGACACTTGGGAGGTTACTCGCTGGCCCATGTGTGATACTGTTAGCACCGGGAGAGGCCCGGACTTTGCTCATGAATTGCCGTGACTCCGGTACATTGCTCCTGCGGCTGCCAACATCCTTGCACGAGCCCGACTGTGCCCACTCGCATTGCTGGACGTCTAAAGTGCTCAGCACTTCGTACTAACCTAAGTTTCTGTTTGTGTGGACTGGAGCCAACGAGGTGTTCCGCCCATCGGAACTCAAGGTTCTGACAGCTGTACTCGCACCCTCGCGTTCCCGCTCCGGCGTTCCCTCAGTACAGGCTGCCGCAGCCTATACGTTCTCGCGTGCATATTGGCTCAGGCGTACGAAAGAGCGTGCTTGCAATCCAGCTAGCTCGTCTCGAGGCCTCCAACTCGACGTCGCGCCACCCGCATACCGCCCTTGCGACCCATCCTAAAGCCCTATGGTTGCGCTTTCACTCTCGTCGGCCCGCTACAATGCTCTCCGTTGGTACAGGTCGCTTTCCACCTGCCCGTATCCACCCCGACAGCCGGTTAGCACTGATGTTCCCTACCTCGCCTCGGGACTCCTATTAACCCCCTGACTCGGCTCTCATCTTCCACCTTGCGCACCAGATTGTCCCATCAGCTACGCCTCCGCCCTTGCGTGTCCGCTATAGCTTGCACTCGGCGTCGGCTACCGACGCTCACTCTCATGCCCAGTCTCTCAATCATGGATAGGAGGGAGGTTTCACCCATGAGTTGGAGGATAGTACCTCTTCGAGCTGACGGACACGGGCCGCCGTTCTAGTCTTGGCATTCTAAGCTCTTTCCCGCCGTTTTCCACCGTCGGATTGAGTCGCCAGAGCGCACGCCCCGGGGTGTGCGTTCTCTCGCAGCCCCAGACTTTGGCCCAGTCGCCATTGCGTTGTTTGCATATGAGAGCGGGCGCCGAGCGCCCTCTGCGTAGCGTCACGGCACCGGTCGGAATGGCGTGGATCTCCGAGACGTTCCCCCGACCGCTGTCTCGCACAGGCAACGCCACGCGCACGCTGCCGGGTGTGTGTTGACCTGGGACAGGCTTGCGCGTCTCTGCGAGCCATGGACACCGTTGTTCCCGCGGTGTTGGTCTGCCCTGGGCAGCTGGCCGCTACTCGAGGTCAGCCGCGAAGCCTGCTTTGGGAACGGGATTTCCACGCTCGCAGACGCCCATTACATGGTATAGGCTTGCTGGGCATTTCCGTAGCTTTCGAACTTGAGGCGCGCTTCCTGACGTTTGTTTCAACTCGTATTTCCCAGTGTTTCGCGGACCGTGCAACGTGAGTCTCAAAATGCCACAGCTGGCAGGCCCTGGTGCCGGGCCTGACTCGACTCCTGCCACCCCAGATAACCCACCGCTCTTATATTACATGATTATGGCTGCTCAGCCTCCGTGCTGTGTCGCTGGAGCAGACACGTCTCAACGCGATGTGGCTTCAGCGGCAGCATCAGGAGATCCGCTTTTTGAGCCCTCCAATGTCACACACCAAACGCGCTGTCGGCCCTCCAGGAGTCCCTATGCATGTACGGGATGCGGCGCAGACTGCGATAACACCTTGCGTCATCAAACAAGGTAGCGGTGCAAATAATGAGGTGGGAACCAACCTCACATGAGCACCGCTGCCGCTTCTCACGGAATAAGACATTCAACTCACCGAAAAGCAGGTCTTTGCTCACTCTCAATTTGTACAAGGTAGCGGGTTTTGCCCTGAAAGGGCCCTTGGGGCGTTATCAAGCTGACCATCGACGAGGCCGTGACGATCGGCGGCGGACAGGCCAGCGCGTCGATGGCGACGGTGGAGGCCATCAGCGAGTCGCGGACGTCGCTGCGGTCGTCGCTGGAGGAGCTGGGCATGCACAACATCCTCGACTCGCGGCCGTTCACGCGCTCGAGCGGGCTGCCGCCGGTGGAGATCGTGTCGGACGTGATTGGGGCCATCGTCCGTCGAGACAGCTTAGTGCTGGTCTCGGGTGGCTGTGGAGGGTATGGTATGGTATTCTC
The DNA here is from genome assembly GCA_037042915.1 of Auricularia sp. M13. Taxonomy (NCBI): domain Eukaryota; kingdom Fungi; phylum Basidiomycota; class Agaricomycetes; order Auriculariales; family Auriculariaceae; genus Auricularia; species Auricularia sp. M13. The sequence goes on from CM073199.1 coordinate 2,639,798, forward strand.
TACGCGTATGAATCACTCATCTTCCGCGATCTTTCGTTCTCGCCTTCGTTTTCGTTTTTTGTTTTTTGTTTTTTGTTGTTTTGTTTTTATGTTTCTCCCGTCGTCTTCGTCGCACGCTGTTTGGTTGCTCAATATCTCTCTCTCCGATTATTCTATTCGTGAACCTGGGTTCATGCATGAACCCCCGGGCTCATCAAGCCGACCGATGTGAACCTTTTCCGATCGCTTCCGAAGCCAGTACCGGCAAACAGTAGGAAGCTCACTTTGCATGAAAATTGGACTCGAGGTTATCATAAAGTTGCCTATGGTCAATTTTCATGATTTCAAAACTTCTGCGGTGGTCAGCGAGTTGTCCGGTCTTCAGCCGAGCACACCAGCGCTTGTGGCTCTGGGAAGTGGCAAACATCATCCCAAGCCTCTGAAACCGTGTAAAGCTGCCTGTAGCTTTAATATAGGTGCACATATAGCACGATGCGAATGACCCAGCTCCGTCAGGGTATTGGAGACGGCATTTTGGGTCGCACACCGCACTTCGGGCGAGAGACGCCCGTCTCCGAAGATTCGGCAGGATCGGATCAACAGGTCGGATGGTGATGAACCCTCATGAACCGGGGTTCACGAATAGAATCATCCCTCTCTCTCGCCTCTCTCTCTCGCTTGCTCGCTCACGTCCTGGTGCAGTAATTGCGTCTTCTCTCTTCTCCGCTTACCTTGCAACATGGCTCACCTCGCCCCTCTGTGGTTCGTATACCCTGCCTGAACAGCTGCTGGCCTCGTCCTGTGATCCCTCTCGGACATCCCGAAGCCCAGTGTCGCAGCGGGAATTGCCCTGAAACGGCTCTCCACTGGACCACGCTGGATGGCGCCCCCCGCCGATCTGCGTCAACGCGGACTGCCCCGGGTATCGGCGGCGAAGTTGAAGATGGAGAACCCGCCGGTGGCGAGGTCCGTGTTGAGGATGGCGTCGGCGCCGCGGACGAACGTGAGCGACGCCGGGCTCGCGCCGCCTTGCGGAACATTCTTCGCGAACTGCTCCGAGAGCGAGCCGTCGTCGTCGACCTCCCACACTGCGATGAACCCCGGACCCGCCGCGGAGCCCTTGACGGAGGCAGAGCCGCTCGCCGTCGTCCGCGAAGACGATTTGCGATGGTGTGTTGTCCTCGCTAAAGGCTAAATGTTAACATCAGTCTCACAGAACAGTATGGAGTGTTTGAGGCGCAGCGCACACGTGGTCTTGTGAGGTTCAGCCCGACGGAACGGCGGTGTTGGGGATGGGCACGAGTCCGCGGCGAAGGTTGGACTTGTAGCGACTGACGCCGTTGGTCTGGTTGCTGTGCATAACATGCGGCAGCCACTGCAATATAATTCGCATATAGCTTACCCGTTGAGAACACTGACATGACGAGAGCCGGGGCCGATCGTGGACGAGACGGGGAAGTTGCCCATGGTAGAAATCCTGTGTCAGTTGAACTGAAGTGGCAGTCTGATACAATTGAGAATGACAGAAGTTACTGGAGTATTCTCCATAAGACAGACATTGCAAGTCGGTTTAATTCACTGGCATTCGGCAGAGAGATATGTACAGTGGGATATGTACGAGTGTCTACGATTTTGTACATGCCCGGAACGCGTTCGTCTAATCCTCACTGTCGATCCCTCAGCGTGTCTCGCGCGACGCGCTCTCAGACATGGCCGAGTCTGCCAAACTGAGCGAATGGTCACTGTCGAGTGACCGCGCCGTGATCTTGAGCGCTAGGTTGTCGACAGGCGCAGAGTGCGATGGGCCTAGAGGAAACAGGTGAGTGACGAACGATCAACCGTGACGGCGTCTGACATACTAGACGATTGAGGCGCGCCACGAGATCAGCATAACGCTCTTGAATGGGGTAACGGCGTGCGGGGGCCGCGTCGCGCGTCCCACGAATATTCCGGGCCCATCAAGGACGCCGTGACGCAGCAAAATCGAACGGTGGCCAGCGCCAGCGCCTGTTGATCTTGAGCGCCAGATCGTGGACCTGCGCGGGGCGGAGAGAATCTCGAGAGATCGTCAGTGTCGAGCTCGAACCGCGAGGACGATTTGACGTGCCGTAAAAAAAGTGCGCGGGAAACATGACTGCCGTTCGGCAGTGCAACGGGAGTTGATTTTGAGCGCCAGGTTCGTGAACAGCGCGACGTGAATAGAATCTGCAATGAGAAAAGAAAGCGGTCAGCATCGAGCGAGAACGACTTGACGTACCGCGAAAGAACCAGAGCAGCATACCGACGGAAGAACTGGTGTTCGGCGGAGCGACGGTGTGTTGATCTTGAGCGCCAGGTCGTGGACTTGCCCGTCCCGGAGAGAATCTAGAAAGGTATTCAGTGTCGAGCTCAAACCGCGAAGACGATTTGACGCACTGCAAAAAGTGCGCGCGCAACATAACGGCCGAACGGCCGCGCGACGTGTGTTGATCTTGAGCGCCAGCTTCGGGAACAGTGCCGCGGGAAAAAATCTGCAAAGAGAAAAATTGAGCGGTTAGCGTCGAGCGAGAACGACTTGACGTACCTGAACAGAATCAGAGCACAGCAGAACTGCCGTTCGACCGTTCGACAGCGCGATGGGCTGTTGTTCGTGAGCGCCACGCGTATCGCGGAGAGAATCTAGATATTCGGTGTTGGAGCTCGAACCGCGAAGACGACTTGACGTACCGTGAAAACAGTTCGCGGGAAACATAACGCCCGTTCGGTAGCGCCACAGGTGTTGATATTGAGCGCCATCTCCGGGAACAGCACGACGGGAAAAGAATCTGCAATGAAAAAGGTGAGCCGTTAGCGTCGAGCGAAAACGACTTGACGTACCGGGAAGGGATCAGAGCAGCATGCCGACAGCAGAACGGCCGTTCGGCAGCGCGACAGCATGTTGATCATGAGCGCCAGGTCGTACGGGGCCAGGGATCTAGATCAAAATCAAAATTGAGGATGTCAGCGACGAGCAGCGATCGCAAGGATGAGTTGACGTACAAGCTCGGGGGCGCCAAAACGGCCAGTTACAGCAACTCGGCCATTCCGCAGCGTGACGGCCGTTCGGTTGTGCAGAAGTAGCAGCAGCGCAACGATGTGCCACTGTCGGAACTGCACGATACGGTCAGCGGAATTCTGAGCTCGACTCGGAGAACAGCCGGACGTACCGTACAGTAACAATCCTGCGCGAGTGCCGACGACCGTCGAGGGTGGGTGCGGGGACGAGTTGACTTGCGGCGCGGACGAGCAGCCTTTCGGCATAGCTGAACACAATCAACGTCAGCATCGCGAGCGGCAGACGCTGGAAATTTGAGGTTGAATACCTTTCTCGAAACGCATACCGCAATGGTCATGCAATACTGGACCGATGAAAGAAGAATCTGAAGCCATGCACTCGCTGTGAGTACAATTCTGGATGCGAGGACGAGTTGACGTACTGCGCAACAACAGCCGCTACTTACGAAGTATGCAGCGACACATTCGGAAGCTCGGAGATGGAGCGGACGATGGGCTCGCGGAGGGGAGAGGGCAGCGATGGGGTCGCAGCGATGTACGAGCAGCCATCGACGGTTTGGATCGTCTGGGCACAGCCAATCGCCGTTCGGCAGCCTGGGCAAGCAAAAGTCAGCGGGTCAGTCTCAATGCGTTGCGAGGCGAGCTGACGTACCGATTTCAACCAGCGTAACGAGACGGTCGTGCAGGACGTAAATCGAGCAAACTGCGAGTTCGCTACACAGCGCGTCCGCCCGCTCGCCGGTTCAAGGACGCGCTGTAAGTAGTGGCCTGCTTTAAGGAGACTACGAGTTCGCGGTCAGTATGCACGTCAGGAACGCGCAAAGATGACCACAAACGCACCGTTCGGCAGAGTTGACGCGTTGACGGCCTGCACTTTCAAATGCATGGGCACCTGAAAGGGATGCGGCGTCAGTGCGTGTGCGGGGTAGACGATGGCGTTCGCTGTCGAGCTCGGCTTTCAGGTCCTCCGCGTCCTGCAGGGCCGCCGCCAGTTTCATCTCCCATCCCACGGCACGAGCATTCTGCGCAGACAATCGCCCGATGACCGAGCGCGCAGTATCCAGCTCCTGCAGGAGCGCCTTGTTGGACGAGCCCGAGACGTCGTGGGACATGAGCGCCTGGCCGAGTCGCTGCAATTCGTGTTACTTAAGTGAATGGCCATAGGATTATGCATTTGCTCACCTTCTCTGCTTCAGTGTCATCATGCATCATATCGTCCAGTCTCTTAGAGAGCGAGTCGTTCCCCTGCCGCAGCGCTTCGGCGCGCTCCCGCGCCTCCAGCAGCAGCCTTGTCCAATCGCTTCCAAATGCGATAATATCGCTTTTCTATTACGGGTTTGAGAGAACATTTTCTGAGTGGTGGGGGCAAGGTCGGTGCGGCTAAGTCTTTTTGCACACACCTATCAAGAATTTCTCGGTTACAAGACTAGTGAAGGGGCTCATATTTCGTGTCACACGACTCCCACGCTATGCATGACTTCTGCTGGCGACGAGCCTTAGCGGCTAGGTAGGGCTTTTCCTCCGCCGTCCCGGCGATATTCTCGGCATGGCGCTCTTCGAAGCGCGCGTTTGTCAACCAGTGTCGTGTCCTGCTACCGCTCTGCGTGAAAAACTTCTTGCAGCCACCATGGCAGGGCTTTGGGGCCGTTGGGCGGCGCCGCGGCGTTGGCTCGGCCTCTGGCTGAGGGTCCAAGGCCGATACCTCCGTGGCCGGGATTACTCCGTGCCAAGCGAAAACGTCTCCATTGAGGGCTTCGTCTAGGAGCTCTCGCAGCCGTTCCTCTTCCCCCGTGAGGGGGGCTGGCGTGGGAGGGGAGATGCGGATTTCAGGATACCGGGCATCTGTCCCCATCTCCTGGTCTGAGGCTGCGAAGAGGTCATCGGGGGGACAGTTGTGGTCCGCCTCCGCTGATGGTGACGCGAAATACTCCTGCCAGGCGAGCAGTGACGGCGGTCGCTGAAGCCCACGTGGACACGGTGAGGTGATGCTGCGCTCTGATATCAGCCTGATATAAGAGTATTGGAGGGGAGGAGAATCTCGGCACTGACTGCCTCTCCGTCTCGTCGGTGGCTCGTGTCGCAGTCTCACAAAGGGAGTGGACCCGGGGGTCGCTTTGGGACATGGTAGAAGTATTGTTGGGGACCAGCAGAGGTGTGTGGCGGGGCTCTGCACGTATTTAACATGTTGCTTTTCGCCTCTCGGGTAGCAGACGTCTCATGAATAGAGAGCTTGGTGCTTCTCGTGGGCGCCTATGTCAACTCGCTTCTGGCTTCATGGATGATACAAACCTTGCCGTTGCGTCTAAGGAAGAGCTCATGGCTCGCTGCCTTTGGCTGGTCGGCCACACATGCCTGTCGCCTGACCTGCTCAAATTCCACCTCGTACACTACATGCAGAATAAGTCGCGGTCAGTAGACGCGCAACTCGTGTTGGACGGTGTCATGGTCAAACCAGAGGCCAGCCCGCGTTATCTAGGCGTCATCCTGGACAAGGAGCTCAGATGGCATGCTCACGTCGACCAGGTTGTCGCGAAATCCACGGCTGCAGTACTCGCTATTGGTCGCCTGGCGTCGGGACGATTCAGCCTACCGTACAAGTACATACGGTCAGTTGTCCGCCCGAAGATCGAGTACGGCGTTGCTCTGTGGTACACGCCCGTCCGCGCATCACCAGATTCCACGAGACGCCTAGGCTCAGTAGAATTTGCGAACCGATCCGCGCGCGTCCAGCCAGTTGCGGCACGCCTCGTCACGAGTGTATAATACATACTTACCTTGCCCGACCCGTGATCGTCCCATGTCGTCATTGATGGCTCGGCGGTGAAGCAGCAAACACCGTCCGTGATCGCCAGGCTCTGCCCAGTACATTCAAAACTGCGCCCACCGACGCGCTCGAGTTCTATGCAAGTTCTATGCGGATCTCGCACCAATGGACCTCCGGCCTAATCTAGTTGCCTTCTATGCGACACTGCGACCCCTCCCAGTCACCCGCAATTCAAGGATGTCCAACGGTGTCATGCGCGAGCCCCACACTAAGTCACCGATGCTCAAGTTGTTCCTGGCTTTCCCATGCACTGCGTGGAGCGCGTCGTCCCCACTCCGCGCAATACAGCCTGGGATTCCCCGTTTGCTGTCCGGATACCGTCTTCACGAGAGGAGGCACGCGACTGGATCATGGCGCTCGAGTCGGTCACCACTACGTTGGACACTGTGCTCTCATGGTACGATGAACGGGCCGAGACACGCGTAAAGGCAACGCACCCTCTGTGCGGAACGGGGCCGCTGCGTGGCTGTCCCGTGCCCTTCATTGTCTACTCGGACGGGTCAGGAGAGGACGGGCAGGTCGGGGCAGTGGCAGCACACCCTCAGGGCGGCATGGTGTCGCTGCGAGCCTATCTTGGCCCGCTCACCAGCCACACCGTCTTCGAGAGTGAGCTATACGGTATCCTGCTGGTGATTGGGATTGTCGCGAAGACGCCGGGTATCGTTGATGTCCTCATCTGCTTGGACAACCATTCTGCTATCGTTCGCGCGCACAACCCTCGGCCGACGTCGGGCCAGGTCATCACGGATGCCATCCACACCAAGTTAGCACAGCTGCACAACGCCAGACCTGGACTCAATGTCACACTCGCATGGGTTCCTGGACACGAAGATGTGCTGGGGGACGAACTGGCGGACCTTCATACGATGCTCCACAGGCAACGATCCTTGGTGTGCTCCACTCCCAGATAGCGCTGCTGCCCTGCGCGCTGCATTCAAGAAGAACAACCGCGCGATGTGGCAGGCGCGGTGGGCGAACTCGAACGCGGCAAGCGCTACGCCCGCTTCGACAACTCGCTACCCTCGGCGAGTATCCCCGCGCGTATCATGACCTGAAGCGGGGCCATGCGGCCATTTTGACACAGTTACGGACGGGCCACGTCGCACTCAACCAGTACTTGTACCGTAGACGCACGATAGACTCACCTATGCGTTAGCAGTGCGGTGAACTTGAAACCGTCGACCACTTCCTACTTTTCCCCAGTCTACTAATACACGCGCATTTGCACCTCCTCCGAACCGAGGCCCGCCTTGAAGGATATCGCTGACCTGGGTAGGTGTCATTCATCATTGTAGCATTACGCTGATGGCTAATGGTGCGCAAAGTGAGGGCAAGAATCAAGAAATGTACAGGTGGGCTGTCAATGTCAAAGATCTTAGACCGAGTCTTGGAGGGAGGCCAACCACTCCCGGCCCTGCTCCGGAGACATGTCTGCCAGGGCAGCACGAACTGCATACTCTGCGATTTTTTTGTTGCGATCGGAGTCGGGTATGAAGAGGTCCTCGACCTTGAGGCCAGTGAGATCGCAGAGGGCCACCTCGACCCATTGAAGGACATAAGAGGAAGACTTGAAGTCTTCCCTAGCCCTCTTACCGGAGGTGCTCTGGGTATCGGCTGGTGGCTCTGCCACAATAGGCCGTCCATAGGGGTCGGTACCACCGGCCTGACTTCGGCTTACAAGCCAGTATTCCAAAGCAGCCAGGTCAAGAGGGCAGCGGCATTTGAGAAAGATCCTGGCAGGATTGCTTTCTTCGCCGGGCTCTGCGTCTGTGCCAGCCTCATGCTCCAATCCCTCCGGCTGTAGCCTCGTCTTCCTGGAGTGGACTCGCAGGCGCTCGCTTTGTAACTGGGCTCGGAGGATTTCGCTTCCAGTCCGGTCATAATCACCTCCGCCAATCCTACCTCCAGTGAGGCCGCTGCAGGTCAGACACCGCTGGGTATTGTTAGGAAGAGTCGCGGAAATTTATCATTGGAACTAACCTGTTTCGCCGACAGCAGTACGTGGTGCACCCACTCAAATCCAGACGTAAGGAGACCTTCGTGGGATCCAGGTCGAAGCCTGGCTTGCTGTAACTGTTCGTCTGTGAACAACGGCTCAACTAAAAAAAAATGAGTGTTCTGAATGAAGCACCAGCTCCGGTTACCGTCATTCCCGTGGGTCTCACCATCGTCACTGGCCTCGCTCCACGCGTCAATGTCCATCGGGCTGCTGCTGGGCGAGTCGGTTTCCGAAACGTCATGAAGCGCAAGTTCCGACATATGGACGGTGGGTATCTCTTCAATCTCTTCGTATCCCCCGAGGTCGACGAACTTCTTGCCGAGGGAAGGAGAGGGCGTCTTCGATCCGTCGGCGATATGGTCGCCTGCCCGCGCTGTATCCTCGTCGGGCGTGCTGTCGGGTAGAGCCAGCTCAACCCCGTCCCTGCCGGCCCGGGGCTCTGGCTCCTTAGTGGCGATACGACCGCCGTTGAGAGGGGTATCCTCTTCGGACATGTCCGTCCCTGGTTGGGCTGGCTCAAACCCGTCCTCCCTGTGGCCCTCGGGTTCTGGCTCAACGACAGTGGCTTCATGACCACCGTCAAGAGGGATATCCTCTTCTGGCGTGTCCTCCACCCCGGGTTGGGCTGGCTCAAACCCGTCCTCCTTGCGGGCCTCGAGCTCTGGCTGAACCATGATGACAGTATCAGCCATAAGTTCATTGTCATTCGTCTCGGATTCGGCCGGCTCAACCTCCTGGGGCTCTGGCGCGAAGGCTAAGGATACGATGAGCGAGATATTGCTTAGTGCTTACCGAGCTGGACATTGTCGCTTTCTTCAGAGAGCTCGGTCAATGGGCTGACATCGCGGCTGTTGTTGAATGAGATTTTTTTTTCGCTCCAAATCTCATCTAGAAGAAGACACATTCAAAAATGTTGACGATGAAGGCTGCACAATTGACATACCTAGACGCATGATCTCTATATGCATTTTATATGGGTTAAGAAAGATACGATGCGGGAATGCGCAACATACCAAGAAACCAGGGTGGCACGCAGACCTCAGTGCCGCCCTCAGGGCAGGCCTCATATCGCCGTTTGACGAGACTTTTTATCTGTGCGAAATTTACTGAATATTTACTCAGCAAGAGTACTGGACAACGGCCTCCAGCGTCACCGACCATTCGCGTAACTTTTCCAAGACGCTTTCGTCGTTCCCATTGTGACCCTTTTGAGTATTTTGAAATGAACATTGGCAAGAGACTCTTTGGAGCATGGCTGTGATAGCCGTTGCCAATGTTCGATCGGAGGAGCCATGGGGGAATACCCGGAGTCAATCAGCCGTGCGGGAACTTTTCTGCGAAGAAGACAAGTTGATGTCAGTAAGTTTTGGTAGGTAGGTATACGAAGGCCGCGAGGCTAACCCGAGCGCTGGCGAGCGTGGCGGCCGAAACCAGTTCGGACGTGAAACCACAGGAAACTGCACAGTGCTTCACTGGTTGGCAGGAACGGGCAAAAGGTACGGAATTTGCCGTGTCCCACATTAGCTCCCAGCGTCAGACCAGCAGTTGTCAACTATACCGTACCTCCAGCTCGACGAGGATGTGTGAGGATGCGCGCTATCAGCTGCTCAATCATCTCATCACAGCCGCAGGCCAGTCTCTCAGCGATCCACAAGACCCATCGGCTCGCACAATGGCTTCGACTACTAGATGCGCAACATCCTGGTGGCCGTCGAGCAGCAGTCGCCCAACATGGCCCAAGGCCCGACCACGCGTCCTCGAGAAATACGGCGAGTGATCCGGGCATTGTGCATTATGTCCGGCTATGCGACGGACGAGAACGAGGAGGCCATGCCGCTCGCCGTCGCCCATGAGCTCAACCTCGCGATGGCCGCTCCGCCCGGACAGCAGAACCCATGTCAGCTTCGAGTACAAGAAGGATGACGACGAGATGAACACCATCGTCTCTATTCAGCACGCGGACACTTACACCGATCGGATATGCAAGAAAATCAAGAACCTCGCTCGACGAGCGCACCATCTGCCATGTAAGTAAAATTGGTTTGCGCACCGCCGCTCGCAGTCCCTGCAGGTCTAACTATCTGGAAGGCTCGTCATTGGAAAACCCCAGGGTAACGCCGACATGACGGGCCGCAAGATCATCGTCGACGTGTACAGCGACGGCGCGTTCTCCGGCAAGGACTTCACCAAGGTCGACCGCCCGGCGGCAGATACGTACCGCGCGGTGGATCGCAAAGTATCTCGTCAAGGCCGACCTCGCGCGCCGCGCTCTCGCCCAGCTGTCGTACGTACGCCATCGGCGTCGAGCCACTCTCCATCTGTGTCGACACCTACGGCACCGACATCAAGATCGACGAGGAGCTCATCGACGTCATCCGCAAGAACAGAGACTTGGGTCTGGACGCCATCGTCCGCGAGCTCGACCTGCAGAAGCCACAGTGCGAGCAGATCACGACCACTTTGGCAACCCCGCGTACCGCTGGGAAAAGCTGAAGAAGCTCGTGCTGTAAACGCAGTGCTCACACGTACGTACATTCTTCGTCGGCTTTGGACCATTTGCAAATGACAGCTTATTCGACATCGCGCAGTCCGTGCAGGCCGTCCGACTCGTTAAACTGCGAATACAACGCAAGGTCAGCATGCGGCTTGATGTCCACTATCTGTACGTACTGTTTTTCAATGTTGTCGCGATTGCATAACATTTTGATTATTGATCAACTTGCTCGGCTCGTTGCACACAATGCGCCAAACCCGTGCTCAAATCTCTCCGCAAGCGCGCTACAGGTACAGCCCTACTGTAATCAATGGCCTCCAGGATGCCCGCCAAACTTGACTCGCTGGATCACATTTTTCCCTTCTTATTTCGACCGAACTTGAGATCATCGCATTGACGCACTTAAGAAGCTCGGGAGCGTGCCCCTGAGTATGCCATGGATTGTTTTATGTAGGCCCCACGCTCAGATTGCAAGCGCAAGATGGAGAACGAGCCCAGTAGGCTCAGGTCGGTTTTGACATCGACGTTCACGTGCGTCCGGTGCTCAAAACACGCATCCTGACGTCGAAAATAAGCATATCTTTGACTTTCGCTCGCAAAACCAGCTTCGGCGCTGTGACGCTAGGTGGACCTGGGTGCGTACGCGCCCGAGCTCGGCGTTTGCAGCCGCCCACAGGCTTTCGTTACCAATTTCACAGCTGCCACGCACTGGAAGAGCAGCAAAGAAGGAAACTGTGCGTTGTGCGGGCGCCTCGACGCGTTTCGGGCGGTAGGCCCTCTTCCGGTCGACAACCGATCTGGGCCACGATCTGGCGTGCACTGCACGGCGCGGCTTCCGACGCCCGTCAGGCGAGCGTTGACGTTGGTACGATGGTCCCGGTAGTGTCCCGGTGCATAGAATGGGCCGTTGCGCGCCTGCCTCGCCGTGCTGCGAGTGCTACGCCCTCAAACTATCCGCGCTGACTCGGATCTGTGACAGCGTTAAACGCAGCCGCAGCCCGAAATTCGGGCGGCCAGAGGTGCGCGTCGATGCACTGAATATTGTCCGCCTGCACGCTTGCGATCGGTAGAACGTGGACGGCGTGTACGAACCCTCTTGTGTAGTTTTGCCAATGACAACGATACTTGCTAAACCCGCGATTCCCGCCTCGTCCATGGCGCCTGTGCATGAGCGATGCAAACACTGACCATCACCAGACGTTGACGCGCGAAAAATGGACGGGTAACCTACGTTATGGCATTATGCCGCCGTCGATGTGGACTCGGTCATCGCGCAAGCTCACTAGCGACAAATATCCTGCGAGCATACGACGATATTGCCGATGCATTCAAAGCATACAAACGGTGGTGCATGCAAACTGATTTGGCTGTACAATAACGGGCACACATGGTCAGGAAATAATGACGTGTCAATCAGGGGAACAGCACTAGGAGAACAGACTGTTAAGGAGGGTGACGACGGGAGTCAAATGGCGAGTTGTGGGCGATCCTTCACAGATATCTGATGTCACGGTGTACGAGCAGCTGCGAGTGCGCCCATCTCATGTTCCGCTTACGCTCATCTTCTCGATAAAGCTCGCAACATCGAGCGCGCCTGGGTGCTACGAACTGCTGTGGCAAAACCAAGGGGACACCGGAAGCAAAGTAACGGCACCGGGTTGGTAACCGCTGCAAGCCACCGAAGCAAGACCCATCCATCCTATTTCCGCGGATATACCTCCGGTTTGCTTCCGAAAATCCGCAGCGCTGCAGTTTTTCAGCTATATGAGATATTTCTGCTAGGAATATGATATGAAAGGAGGCGACCAGCGTCCCAGACTTCATGTACATGCAGCAAATTGCCCGAAGCTCCCTTCTCGGAAGTGTGATGCATTATGTCAGCAGACAATATGCATCCGAAGCGTACCGGAACGGCCCCCCTGTGGCCATGGAGAGGGCTCAGAAGCGGTAAAACTAGTGTAAATCACTCCATTTAGACTCATCTCAGTCGACTTCAACCGCAAATGGGCTATTATGACACTGTCCGGAGCCAAATTGGCCGGGGTCCCGAACCTCTGCAGCATGAGGTCGGCCGACCCACCCATCCTAACCTGATGGTCCGGATTTTGCCGGCTGGGTCCCCTTGGGCAAAACGTCTCGATGTGCCCGCAACTCTGGCGTGGTTGCGCACATGGGCGAGCACGATTCCCCACCATCAGAAATTGAAAAGTAAGTGCACATAGCAATGCAGTTGGCTCTTCTTGCGCAACTACTCGCGACACTGTGTCGCCGCCGAATTTAGTGACAATGACGTCCTCGTCACACCCGAAGATGCGATCGACTCGTGCTCCACGACAACGGTAGGTACAGTCTGCACGCCAATGCCTGTTATTACAACAGCGCTCATACATCGATATATAGCATACTACCCCAAAGTCTGTAGCTGACCTCCGCACTATTGCCCGCGCAAGAGATGCGACAGGGTGTGTGAGATGAATGCCGTCACTGCAAAGATAATGAGAATGTTGGACAGGATGAGCGCAGGGAAGCTGCTCACAGAGTGCGGGGCACACGAGCGACGTCGAGAACTTCTTGCGCCACTCGTCGTCCTTGACGTCTTGAGCGCGGTAGAGCTCCAACTCGCCCTGCCCCTTGTCACCGACGATAGGCGTGCGGATGCAGTGCCGTTGGCAGTTGCGCTCTGTAAGGCCACCGATACTGGGAAATGTGCCGGGGCACAAATCCATAGCATGCGTCACGTCCTCGGGGAACGCAGTTGCCTTCGTCGAATGAATGGGCAGCGTGGAGATTTTGTCGCAGAGCGAGCGCGCCAAGGACTTCGAGGAGGTCAGGGCCAACGAAATGCATGAATACAAGCACTTCACAAAAAAAAATGACGCACCATCATCGATGTGGTAGACAGAGATGGCCAGATCCAAGCCGTCCAAATTCCCTCCTCAGCAGCGAGGGCGATAACGCAGACCTTCTAAGCAGCACTGCTGAGGTACGAGCTTTGATGCGGAACACCGACGACGAGGTAGCGAATCGAGAAGACCACCTTGCGCGGTGAGAACGGGATCTTGCTCTGGTCGACGCCGCTGGGCGTCCTGATCTTGCGCATGCTGGTCACGAGGCAAACGGCGCGCGAGCGGAGCTGGTGACGACGAACGCCTTGGGGTTGTTGTACAGCGATGTGTGGACCTGCGAGTTCTCCGTGAGGAATACGTTGATTGCATGGATTGCGTCTCGAGCGTGGGAAGGTCCAAGGGTGACAGCGAGAATGGACGGGGTGCCCTCTCCGCCCTCGACAGAGTCCTTCACGATCGACGGCTCGATCGCGAGTATCTGGAATGCCTCCTGTTCTTGATGGTCTTGGGCGAGTTCTCGGAGAAAGACTTGAAGCCGTTGGATGCGGTAATCGCGACGGCAGACATGATGCCCTGGGAATGACCTGTGGCGCCCTTCAGGATGACGCATAGCACCAGGATTATGTTCGTGACGCGGCAAGACACAAGGTGCTGCACGAGGTGTGTGAGCCGATGAGCGGGAAGGACAGCCAGCAGCGAGCGAGATACTGACCTGGACTTCAGGTTGAAGCCTTTTGGGTGGAGCAAGCCCAGCTGGTGAACGGGGCGAGCAGGGGAGGGCGTCTGGAAAGACGGCGAGCAATGATAAGCCAATGAACAGCGGCACGCAGCACAGTGACCTGGAAGTGTGTTGACTGCTAGTCGCCGCCCTCGAGCTCTGCATGGATGACGAAGTATAAGGCTATGAACAGCGGAAGCCAGCGTACGGCCTGAGGCGCGGTCGAGCGTGGCCTAGGCTGAGGCGATGAAAGTCGGCGCCGGTGAACCGAGCTTTCGTCATAATCGTGAGCGGACGGAGTCAAGAGCACACCATATACTGACCTGATTTGATGCTGCGGCCCTCGGGGTCTGAGCCCAGCTGGAGAACGAGGCGAGCGGGAGGGGCGCTGGACCGACGGTGAGCATGAGCGTGTGACCACCGGCCCGCAACGCACGAACCGCATTGGGCCTACTCACTGTGAGGGTACGCCTGCGGGTGCCGTCCGACCGTGAACGTAACGACGCGCGCACCTGGTTCTCAAGGTTGCGGGTTCGAATCAGCGCGAGGTGGCGTTGCTGTCCGTACACTTGAAGGCTCTGTTGAGGTTGCTCATGCCATCTCTGCGGCGAATGACGTGGGGATGGAGGCCAAAGATATGGGCCCCAGGTAAAAGTTGCTCGTGAAGCGGTTCTAGTTCGAGAGAGTCAACGGGTCGATGGTAGTCCCACTCGGTATCGGAGTTGAAGTATGTGCTGGTCTCGGAGAAAGGACTCGAGGAGACAGCTGGCTCCTCGTGCGCTGCCGAGCTTCTTTCGGCTTGCAGGCAGCTGGTATCGAGTGCATCCTCTCTACCGCAATTGGCGCGTGCATGGGGGTTTCCTGGTTGCTGCCCCGAGGTGATGCCGAGATCAAAAGTGGACGCCCCAGGCAATGGTCGCTGGTGATCATGAAGTGGTTGTGGGTCTGGGGTTGCAACGATTTGAGAGTAGTCCGACTTGGCGTCGAAGTCGTAGTGCATGCTCTGCGAGTACGGACTTGGCGGGACGGATGACGACTTCTGCACTATTGTACTTTCTCGCACCTCATCTGCATCCTCTACAAAGGCTGCTTGCCGGCGCCGCGCGCCTTTGGATTCTAACCCAGCCAGCCAGCCATGCGGTCTGAGCTCCTGGTCGTCATCTTCAGAGGCGTTAGCCGGCGCTGGGTCACAGGGATCGTACGCAAAATCGAAGATCTCCATGGGGGAGAGGGGGAGGAGGCGTCTCAGCATTCCGCCCCCCTTCAGTCGGGTTTACTGTCTCCGCAGGCTATTACGTGGACGTTGATCCCTGGGCCCCAGCAGTGGAGTCTGATACAGTCAAAGCAGCTCTCATTGAGGATTTACATCTGCGGCGAAGTTCTCCTACTTCAGCCTCGTCCTCTTGGAACGCCGATCATCGACCAGACTGGAGCCATGCTCTGCCTGCTGCGGGTGTTGTAACCCTCTCTTACGAGAGTGCCCCTCCTTGAGGTGCCACGCGCCTGGCCGACGGCCTTTTCACGCGATGCCGACGTGTGCCTTCCAGTAGCGCCTCCGTCCTAGGACCCGGGAAAAGTCCATATAGGGTCCGATCCGCGGGACCATCGGAATGGCCAAATTTTTGGCTGAGCTCCGATGCATGGGACCATCGTCCGAGGGCAGATTTTTGGATATGTCCGATCAGGCTGGGACCATCGTTTTCCTGCAAATTCAGTGAGGTCTGAGGTCCGGGATTATCATATCCGGTTGTATCGGGCGTGGGCAGGCTCCCATTCAGCTTAAGGTGGAGAATAAAACACCATGAGAGAGTTTTGAGGCCTCAAACTGCATGGGGCTCAGAATCAATCCGTCCGGATGTATATGCTGGCGCGAAGCGCCGGAAGCTCCGATCCGTTGGGACCATCGTCCTGGACGATTTTTGCATGTCTGATCCACTGGGACCATCGGAATCGCACACTCTCAGCCAGGATTTGGGACCCTCGTCCGGGGGGGGTCTGCGGACCGGACCTCATATGGACCTTTCCTGGGGCCTTCTGTCCTCCACGTGGCCTCCACTCTGAGGGAAAGATTCCTCGCACCCTCCATGGCAGAGCTCTCGCGGTTTCGCGCAGGGCAGAGTTGGTTCTTTCGAGTGATCTTGTTGAGCCCACGATAATCGATGCATAAGCGAAGAGGACCGTCAGCCTTCTTGACGAAGAGAACGGGGGCGCCACCTGGGGACGACGAAGAGCGAATGTGTCCTTTGCTGAGGTTATCCTGAATGTACTCCCGAAGCGCGAGTTGCTCGGGCTCGGAGAGTGAGTAGATCAGACCGGACGGGAGAGGCTTGCCTTCTTCCATGTCGATCTTGAGATCGTATGGCGGATGTTCAGAGAGTCGATTCGAGGCCTCCTTTGAGAAGACGTCGAGGAACTCGTGATAACACTCGGGGATGCCTTCGCCGGTTTCCGAGGCCGGGTTGGCAGACGCAGAGCGAGCGGGCACCAATGGATCTCAAATGGAGATGGCCGAGACCATCGAGCCGCGAAGTCGACGAGAGGTGTTGAAGGCTGCGGCACCAATGATCTTGATGTTGACGCGGGCAGCAGCCGCACGAAGGGCGGTTTTGTCCATCGGCGGTTCGGGAGGCAGAGTACGTGGCGCGAGAGGAGGTGACGACGGAGTCGGAGGATCCGAGTCGAGCGAGAACCCAGGGACAAAGCCTGAGGGATCCGAGGGCGAGACACGAGTGGGGAAAGAGATGCGGTGATGGAACCAGTCAATCCTAGGATTGTAGCGGGCCAACCAGCGGTATCCCAACACTGCAGAACAAGTCGGATCTAGAGTGGTGAGGAGGAAGTTGATGATCATCGAAGTTCTGCAAGGGAAGCGGACGGGGAGCAACACGTATTTTGAGATAACACCGCGATAGGAGCCGTTGAAGAGCCGAAGGCAGAGCTGTTGATCGAGAGACTTTTGAGGGAGTCGAAGACTCTCGGCGAACTGAGTATTGAGGAACTGATCTTCGGAGCCGGAGTCGACGAGTGTGCGAAAGGATGGGACAGCGTCGGAGGAGAGGACGACGATGAGAGCGTCTTGATCGGTGAGCGCAGCAGCGTTCAACCGAGTGTAAGAGTCCGTCCGGCCGAAAGTTACGACTTTCACTTTCGACTTTCAGCCAGATCCGACTGTCGGGCCAGAAGCGGCGGAGGTGCGCGCCCTCGTCGCCGCTCAGTCGTGGCAGCCATTTCTCAACAACATGAGCACAGATTTGCTTCATATTCTGTATAGGATATAATTATGCGTTTATAAACATTTTTACCTCGAAAAAAACGACTTGAATAGGTTCAGTTTGGTGCCAAACTACCCCTTCTAGAGCCAGGAGCTCTTACACAAATTCAACGACTCCTGGGATGTTATCCAAGCAGTTTATGCGTCACCTTTGATGAGCTATGTCACACCAGACCGTCAGAGAGCTCAAGTTTGGCATTACTATGAGGGGGGAGCATGCCCGTGCACAGTGCAGTGAAGACCAACTCTTGCCTGCAGCTTCATTCTGTTTCTGGGGCATGCACAGCGTCTCTCATGGCAAAAGCCTTTGATACCGCGAGCTTAGAGGGCCATATCCTGCACATTGGGTGAAGACAAGCCGGCGGAGGGCTGAGAGAGCGACCAAGTGTACAATGCGCGTCCCTGTGTCCGACTATGTAGTTTTCTTTCCATATTTCGCGCTTAAAGTCAAATTTCTACTAATCCAACCTCAAACATACATTGACAGGATAAGGGAGAGGGTTGTCGTTGAGAAATGGCGGCCACGACTGAGCGGCGACGAGGGCGCGCACCTCCGCTGCTTCCGGCCCGACAGTCGGATCTGGCCGAAAGTCGAAAGTGAAAGTCGTAACTTTCGGCCGGACGGACTCTAAGGCATCTTGGGCTTGACGCAGTTGGCCCTAGATGCCCGTGGGGAACTGCTCGTTAGTTTTTCGCTTCTGCTGGGGCAGAAGCGGCAGCGCCCGAGGGAGCGGGAGCCGACGTCAAGCAAGTCGCGGGCTGAGCCTTAGCAGCGCGACCCTTCGATTTGCGATTGTGAGCGGCCTTGAGGCACTCGAACGCGGTGTGACCGGCGTGGCCACAGTAGAGGCAGAGGTTGTTATTGAGGCGACGGCGTCGTTCAGCGTCGTTGAGCTTGCCGTTCGAGTTGAGGTTCTTCACGACGTCGTCCTTCGACTTGGTCGTGGTCTTCGAAGATGAGCAGGCCGAGGTTGAGGACTGACCCTTCGAGTTCGAGTGGTTGTTCGAGTTGCCGTTGTTGCGTTTTTGGAGCTTGTTGGACTTGGTATTCGATCAAGAGCCCGATTGTGGCGTCTCGGTCGAGGTGGTCTTCTGCGCTTTGTGTGGTTCGTTCGCGTGCTTGAGAGCTTGCTCGTCCTTGTCAATCCAGTAGTTGGTGTCGATGCTGAGGGCGAGTGCTGCGAGCAACGTCAGCTGAGACGGGCGTTGAGCTACCTGGGCAGCGAAGACAGATTTGATGGGGCGAGGGAGGCCACGATAGAATTGCGAGGCGAGAGCTGCGTCGTCCCAGCCGAGTAGTTTTGCGTATTCGTTGAACTGGAGCTTGTAGCGGGCAACCTTGCCGTTGTCGGCCATTTGCAGTCGTCGAATCTTGACTTCGGCGCGTTCGCGTTCGTTCGTGACGCTGAAGGTAATTGTGAGTTTGTTCTTGAATTCGTTCCAGTCTTCGAGGAACTCGTAGCCGGGGGGGGGGGGGGGATTCGGGACGAGAGGGACGTAGCCGCCCCACCATTCCTTCGCCTGACCCGAGAGATAGGTCGCGGTGAAGAAAATCTTCTCGCGAGACGTCTGGTACTTCCGAGGGTTAGCGAGG
Source organism: Auricularia sp. M13 (assembly GCA_037042915.1). Lineage (NCBI taxonomy): Eukaryota > Fungi > Basidiomycota > Agaricomycetes > Auriculariales > Auriculariaceae > Auricularia > Auricularia sp. M13. The sequence continues at coordinate 2,658,556 of CM073199.1, forward strand.
AAGTAGGTCTCACAGTTGATGAGGAATTCGCAAAGTTTGTTGGCGTTTTGGCCGTCAAATTTGTCGGGTTTGGCGGCATTGATGAGAGAGCCACTGTCGCGGTCGACGAAGTAGACACGAGGGATGTTGTCGTGTTGATCGTGGAATTGTCGTTCGTGATCGACGTCTGAGTCGTAGCCGTCCGACGGAGGGTCAAAGGGAGGTCCCGGAGGACCTGGAGGATCGTCACCGTCACCACTGCCACCACCACCGCCACCTCTGGGAGGAGGATTCAGGGGGTGCGAGCTGTGCGAGTGGTGCGATGAGGGCGAGGGTGCACCTCGACGACCACCACTGCCACTGCCGCCTCTGCCTCTGCCGCCGCCACCTCCGCTGCCTCCTCCGCCACCTCCGCCACCACGCCAAGGCGTGTCGGGGGTGCCGGACAGGTAGAAGCCGCGGAACGACGAGGAGTGCTGCGAAAGACGAGGAGTAGAGCGAGAACCGGTGTACGGGACGAGCGCGAGAGGGTGTTGAGAGCTGAGCGAGTGAGTCGAGGGATGCGAAGGAGATCGTGTCTTGTGACTTGAGGGAGGGTAAGAACCGCTCAGACTAGGACGTAGTGTGGACTGAGCCGGCGAGAGACGCGAGGTGCGAAGCGAGCCGGAAAAGTTTGTTGCGAGAGGGTTTCGTCATCATCGTTCGGCGGTTGCGTGTCACGGCAGAGCGCTCGTCACTCGCCGAGACCGACGCCCAAAGGAGGAGAGAGAGACGAGGAAGAACGGACAAGCGGTACAATTGACCAGACCAAACCTAGGGTACACGCATCTACACCCCACAACCTATATACCCATCCCCCGAGGGCTGCTGATCCGGCCCAGGGTGATCCCGGAGCTAAGGGACACTCCTCTCATCATCTCCCATGACGCTGACTCCCCGCCAAACCTCCGGTCGAGCACGGTCTGAGGCGGGGCCGAGGTGCCAAGATATACCATACACATTGAGGACACGGACCGAGGAGGAGGGCGTCACACGGCGCATAGGGACGGTGCCGAGCGACGGAGAGCCAAAGCCGAGAGTCGGAGGGTGTAGCCAAGCTTGTACCAGGCGAGAGAAGCCTCAATACTGTCCGTCCGAGATGTAACGCGCCAGCGGGAAGTCCAATAGAGGCGTTCCTGAGCCCCCCGGGGCTGCACAGGGTGTCCAGCCGAGTCCGTCCGAGGTCCGAAGAGGGTCCTAGAGTCTGTCCCGAGCGTCCCAGCGCCCATACCCGACGCATACAGCGAGGTGATAGCAGCCGAACCATGGTCCGAGGGTAGGAAACCTCCACCGAGCCGAATTGAGGTATGCGCCGAGGTCGTCTCATCCCATAGACCTATAGAGAGCGGTGCGTAGATCCCGTTCAGCCCGAGGTCTACAACCCTGGCCGAGTCTCAGTCCGAGGATAAACAGTACGCCGACTGTATGCAGCAGCGACCGAACACTCGGCGAAGCGGCGCAAAACCCGTGTTACGCCCGTGCCCCGGTCCGCGAACCCCACGTGCTCTCGGCATCACTCGGCGTCATTCTACGTCACTCGGCCAACTCGGTCAACTCGGTCAAGCTCTCGAATACCCGGCTTATCTCCCCTCGTGTTCATATGCTCGGGATATGTTCTCCTCATCGTCCTCTACCTCTAGACCTCTCCCTCTTATCTCTAGCTTCTCTCCTTCGTCTCTAGGATACACTCCGAGTACATCGGATCACCTCCCCAGGTATAAAAGACCCTCGACTTTGTATCTAGCTCCCCAGTTACGAAATCGACATAGTCGTGCCCCTCGCACACTCTATCTCTCTCTCTCTCGACTTCGCCTCTGGGTTCTCCCTTCGCCCGACTTACTCGTCTGAGTCCTCTGCTGCTCGCGGTCCCTTCGGTCGTGCTACTCGACGTAGCCGGTGTGCTCAATAACGCACCGAAGGCTCTAGTTGTTCGTTCGAGTGTTCTCTGCGCCCGGACGTTCGACTATCCTTGCAACCAAAACCCCAAGGCACAGCAGGCTTAACAGTATTTCGTAACTCGAGCTCCGCTCGAGTTGTATGGCCTTTGGGACTCGACAGAATCTCAGAAGAAACCAGGAAGAACCTCATCCTCTACTCGACTCCCCCGACGCTATCCTTCGCGAAGCTCGTCGTCAGGCTCGTCTTCACGACCAACAACCTCCTCAGCCGGCTACGCCTTCGCCATCAGTCTCGATGTCGGGCACTAGCCGCTTCGGATCATCTCGGCACTCGCAACCGCCGAACGATGATGACGAAATCCTCTCGCAACACACTCTCTCCGGCTCGCTTCACACCTCGCGTTTCTCGCCGGCCCAGTCCACACTACGCGCGGACCCGAGCGGTTCCTACCCGCCCTCAAGTCACACGACGCGATCGCCTTCGCATCCCTCGACTCACTCGCTCGGCTCTCGACACCCTCTCGCGCTCGTTCCGTACACCGGCTCTCGCTCGACTCCTCGCTTTTCGCAGCACTCCTCGTCGTTCCGCGGCTTCTTCCCATCCGGCACCCCTAACACGCCCCGGCGTGGCGGCGGGGGTGGCGGAGGAGGCGGCGGAGGTGGCGGCGGTGGAGGCGGAGGCGGCGGAGGCGGCGGTGGCGGAGGTGGTCATCGAGGTGCTCCCTCGCCCTCGTCGCACCACTCGCACCACTCGCACCACTCGCACGGCTCGCACCCTCCGAACCCTCCTCCCGGAGGTGGCGGCGGTGGGGGCGGTGGTGGCGGTAACGATCCTCCTGGTCCCCCGGGACCTCCCTTCGACCCTCCGTCGGACGGCTACGACTCGGACGTCGATCGCGAACGACAATTTCACGATCAACACGACAACGTCCCTTGTGTCTACTTCGTCGACCGCGACAGCGGCTCTCGCATCGACGCCGCCAAACCCGACAAATTCGACGGCGAAAACGCCAACAAACTTCGCGGATTCCTCATCGACTGCGAAACCTACTTCCTCGCCAACCCTCGGAAGTACCAGACGTCCCGCGAGAAGATTCTCTTCACCGCGACCTATCTCTCGGGTCGGGCGAAGGAATGGTGGGGCGGCTACGTTCCTCTCGTCCCGAATCCGCCTCCCGGTTACGAGTTCCTCTCGTCCCGAATCCGCCTCCCGGTTACGAGTTCCTCGAAGACTGGAACGAATTCAAGAACGAACTCACGATCACCTTCGGCGTCACGAACGAACGCGAACGCGCCGAAGTCAAGATTCGACGACTGCAAATGGCCGACAACGGCAAGGTCGCCCGCTACAAGCTCCAGTTCGACGAATACGCCAAACTGCTCGGCTGGGACGACGCTGCACTCGCCTCGCAATTCTACCGCGGACTCCCTCGCCGCATCAAATCTGTCTTCGCTGCTCAAGTAGCTCAACGCCCGGCTTCTCTGACGCCACTCGCTGCGCTCGCTCTTAGCATCGACGCCAACTATTGGATCGATAAGGACGAGCAAGCCCTCGAGCAAGCGAACGAACCCCGTAAAGCGCAGAAGACCACCTCGACCGCGACGCCTCAATCGGGCTCCCGATCGAACACCAAGTCCAACGCGCGCTCCAACAACGGCCACAACGGCAACTCGAACAACCACTCGAACTCGAGGGGTCAGTCCTCGACCTCGGCCCGCTCGTCTTCGAAGACCACGACCAAGTCGAAGGACGACGTCGCGAAGAACCTCAACTCGAACGGCAAGCTCAACGACGCCGAACGACGCCGTCGCCTCGATAACAACCTCTGCCTCTACTGTGGCCATGCCGGCCACACCGCGTCCGAGTGCCGCAAGGCCGCTCACAATCGCGAGTCGAAGGGTCGCGCCGCTAAGGCTCAACCCGCGACTTCCTCGACGCCGGCTCCCGCTTCCTCGGGCGCCGCCGCTTCTGCCCCGGCGGAAGCGAAAAACTAACGGGCAGTTCCCCACGGGCATCTAGGGCCACTGCGTCAAGCCCAAGATGCCTTACACTCGGTTGAACGCTGCCGCGCTCACCGATCAAGACGCTCTCATCGTCGTCCTTTCCTCCGACGCTGTCCCATCCTTTCGCACACTCGTCGACTCCGGCTCCGAAGATCAGTTCCTCAATACTCAGTTCGCCGAGAGTCTTCGACTCCCTCAAAAGTCTCTCGATCAACCGCTTCGCCTTCGGCTCTTCGACGGCTCCTATCGCGGTGTTATCTCCAAATACGTGTCGCTTCCCGTCCGCTTCCCTTGCGGAACTTCGATGATCATCAACTTCCTCCTCACCACTCTAGATCCGACTTGCTCTGCAGTGTTGGGATACCGCTGGTTGGCCCGCTACAATCCTAGGATTGACTGGTTCCATCACCGCATCTCTTTCCCCACTCGTGTCTCGCCCTCGGATCCCTCGGGTTTCGTCCCTGGGTTCTCGCTCGACTCGGATCCTCCGACTCCGTCGTCACCTCCTCCCGCGCCACGTACTCTGCCTCCCGAACCGCCGATGGACGAAACCGCCCTTCGCGCGGCCGCTGCTCGCGTCGACATCAAGATCATCGGCGCCGCAGCCTTCGACACCTCTCGTCGACTTCGCGGCTCGATGGTCTCGGCCATCTACATTCGAGATCCATCGGTGCCCGCTCGCTCTGCGTCTGCCAACCCGGCCTCGGAAACCGGCGAAGGCATCCCCGAGTGTTATCACGAGTTCCTCGACGTCTTCTCAAAGGAGGCCTCGAATCGACTCCCTGAACATCGGCCGTACGATCTCAAGATCGACATGGAAGAAGGCAAGCCTCTCCCATCCGGTCCGATCTACTCGCTCTCCGAGCCCGAGCAACTCGCGCTTCGGGAGTACATTCAGGATAACCTCAGCAAAGGACACATTCGCTCTTCGTCGTCCCCGGGTGGCGCCCCGGTTCTCTTCGTCAAGAAGGCCGACGGTTCTCTTCGCCTATGCGTCGATTATCGTGGGCTCAACAAGATCACTCGGAAGGACAAGTACCCGCTTCCGCTCATCTCGTCCACGCTCGACCGCCTTCGCACCGCCAAGAAGTTCACCAAGCTCGATCTTCGTGTCGGATACAGCAACGTTCGCATCGCGGCCGGCGACGAGTGGAAGACTGCCTTTCGAACGCGCTACGGCACCTACGAGTATCTCGTCATGCCTTTCGGTCTCACGAACGCTCCAGCCGCTTTCCAGCGCTTCATGAACGACATCTTCTCCGACCTCCTCGACGTCACGGTCACGGTCTACCTCGACGACATCCTCATCTACTCGGACGATCCCTCGAAGCATGAGGAACACGTTCGAGAGGTCCTTCGACGGCTACGGGAGAATGACCTCTTCTGTAAGCCCGAGAAGTGCGAGTTCCATGCTGACACCATCGAGTACCTCGGGTACATCATCAGCCCCGACGGCATCAGCATGGACCCGAAGAAGATTGCCACCCTCCTCGAGTGGCCCGTTCCTCGCAACGTTCGCGACATCCAGTCGTTCCTCGGCTTCGCGAACTTCTATCGACGATTCATCTACGACTACTCCGATATCGTCGTCCCGCTCACTCGTCTCACTCGAAAGACCGCAACGTGGAACTTCACTCCGCAATGCCTCGCTGCGTTCAACGAGCTCAAGAAGGCGTTCACTTGCGCTCCCGTCCTTCACCAGTTCGATCCCGCTCTCCCTCGCGTCGTCGAGACTGACGCTTCCGACTACGCGATCGCGGCGATCTTCTCGCACGTCCTCCCGGACGGCTCTGTTCACCCCGTCGCTTTCCATTCGCGCACGCTCACTCCCACCGAGCTCAACTACGACACGCACGACAAGGAGCTACTCGCGATATTCGAGGCGTTCGAGCTATGGCGACACTACCTCGAAGGGGCCGAGACCCCAATAGACGTCGTCACGGACCACAAGAACCTCGAGTATTTCTCCACCACGAAGATGCTCACTCGTCGGCAAGCTCGCTGGTCCGAGTACCTTTCTACCTTCAACCTCCTCATTCGCTTTCGGCCCGGTCGACTCGGCGGCAAACCCGATGCTCTCACTCGCCGCCACGACGTCTATCTCAAAAGGGGGGATGGTGGCTACGCCAGCGCAAACCCGCAGAACTTCCGACCCGTTTTTACTTCGGAACAGTTCGCCGCTTCCCTTCGCGCGATGTATGCTGAAGAGACTTTCCTTCGCGCAGCCACGATCATGGACACTCAGTCCATTCGGGATGACATTCGCGCCTCGTACGACTCGGACGAACTCGCTCTCGACATTCGCTCGAAACTCGGCACCGATGATGCGATCAACTGGTCGGCCTCGGACGATGGATTCTTGCTGTTCAAGGGCAGGATCTACGTACCGAACGCTCTCGATTGTCGCCTTCGTATCCTTCGCGAAAAGCACGATCACCCGCTCGCTGGCCATCCGGGTCAGAACAAGACACTCAAGATGGTCGCCCGCGAGTACTACTGGCCCGACCTGCGCGACTCGATTCGTACCTACGTCCAGGCCTGCGTCACCTGTGGGCGCAGCAAACCTCGACGACACAAGCCGTACGGTCGACTTCAACCGCTCCCGATTCCGCTTCGCAACTGGGACTCGATCTCGATGGACTTCATTGAACAACTCCCTGAGTCCAACGGTTACACCGCGATCCTCGTCATTATTGATCGCCTCTCGAAGCAGGGTATCTTCGTCCCGACCAAGGGCAAGATCACCTCCGAAGAACTCGCGCGTCTCTTCCTCATCCACGTCTTCGCCAAACATGGCGCTCCCTCGCACGTCTCTACCGACCGCGGCTCCGGGTCGTCTCCCGCTTCTTTCGCGCACTCGGCTCGCTCCTCAACATGACCATGCACTTCACCTCGGGTCACCACCCAGAGGCGAACGGTCAAGTCGAACGCACGAACCAGACGCTCGAGCAGTACCTCCGTCTATACTGCAACTACGAGCAGGACAACTGGTCCGAGCTACTTCCTCTCGCCGAATTCACGTACAACAACACCCCGAACGACTCGACTGGTGTCTCGCCTTTCTTCGCCAACAAGGGTTTTCACCCGAACATCTCCGTCTACCCCGAGCGCGACGTTGCCTCCGCTCGCGCCCGCGACTTCGCTGTCGACATCCACGAACTGCAGGACGTCCTGAAGGAGCAGATCGCTGCCGCTCAGAAGCGTTACACTGCATCTGCGAATGCTCGATGCACTCCCCCGCCTGACTTCAAGGTCGGCGACATGGCCTACGTCCTCTCGGAACACATCAAGACGACGCAGCCCACTCGCAAACTCGCTGATCGCTACCTAGGCCCGTTCCCGATCATCAATCAACCTAGCTCGCAATCGTTCACCCTCAGCCTACCCGACTACCTCGCTCGCGTACACCCGGTCTTTCACGTCTCGCAACTCGAACCCCACCCTCGAGAAGCGTTCCCCGGTCAACGTCAAGAACCTCCTCCGCCCGTCGTCGTCGGCGGCGAGCAAGAGTACGAGCTCGAAGTACTCAGCGTACGCATCGACAATCGCCATCGTCACTCGCGCCTTCGTTTTCGCATTCGCTGGATCGGTCACATCGGCACTCCCGACGACCCCGAGACCACCGAGATGGGCTCCGAAAATCTCGAACACGCGCAGGAAGCAGTTCAAGACTTCTATGCTGCAAATCCCAGCGCTCCCGGCAGTTATCAAGAATTCCAGCAGATCCTCAAGAAATTCGAAAACATCTAAGCACTCGTTTTTTCACTCGCTTTTCACCCGATTCCAAGAAACAGTCATTTATTACATTTTTGGGCGACTTTGGTCGCACCCGCTACTACTCTATCCTATCGCCTACTCGTCCGCGTCCTCGGTCGCTTCCTCGACCGCTTCCTCGTCCTCCTCCTCGGACTCCTCCTCGACCTCCTCCTCGGCCTCCTCTTCCTCCTCGCTCGAAAACGGATTGTCGATCGACTCGTCGATCGACTGGCCGAACTGCTGCGCTTGCCACTGCAGCATCCGGTACAACATCCGCTCGATGTTGTGCACCGGTGTTCGTCCACAGGGCGTGGTTCTCCACGACCCTGCGGTGCTCGGCCGTCTTCGCGCGATCCTCGGCCGCCCGCGTCCCCAGCGTCGTCCCCTCGACGATCCGCAACTTCTTGGGGCGCTCGGGCGACGCACTCGGCGACGCCGCCCTCTTCTCGCCGCGCGGCACGAAGGGCTTGCCCGAGTGCGTGCACTTGCCGCGGCTCTGGTTGCACGCGGTGCAAGTGTTCGAGCGGTGTGCTCGAACGCACGGACCGCCGCGCTTGACGCAAGCCTCGCACTGCTCGATGTCAGCCCCGGCGAGCAAAACACGAACAATCGAAGACTTACCGGGCTCGGGAACCGCGCCCCGTATGGCACCTCCGGCCACCTGTCCGTGAACTTGCCGCCGGCGCGCGGCTTGGGCTTGGGCCTGGGCTTCGTGGCCGGCACCACCGGGCTCGCGATCTCCTCGACCTCGTCGTCGTCCTCGAGCGTCTCGCCCGCCCCGAGCGACGGCGAGCGAGCGACCGCGACCGGCGCGGGTTTCGGCGCGACCTTGCGCGGCGCCTGAGCCGTCTTCGCGACATCGACCTAAAAAAACAAAAGCGCACCTTAGCCAGATCGCGCAGTCGAGGTAACTCGACCCATACCTCCATGGCCTTCCGCCTCTTCGGCGGCGACTCGGTCTCCCTCGCGTCCTTCGCCGGCGCCTTCGTGCTCGTGGTCGGCGCCTTCGCCGGCGACGCCTGGCTCTTCGTCGCCTTGGCGCCCGCGTCCGCCGCGATCCTGGCCACGCGCTCGGCCAGCATCCCGAAGCGTCGCTGCGCCGCCAGGCGCAGCTCGGCCTTCGCCTGGCGTCTGCGCGCGCTGAACGCCTTGATCGCGTCGAGGTCCTCTTCGTCGACGGCCTCTTGCTGCAGGCCGCTGAGTGTCCGCTTCGCGTCCTCGTGCGCTGCGATCAGCGCCTCCATCGTCGGGTCGTCCTCGAGCGACCTCATGACGGCGCCGACGGTCTTGCGGTCGTACGCGGCGGCGACGTCCTCGAGCGATTCGTATCGCGGCATGGTGGGCGGCGGGCAGAAGACAAGAGTGGTTCGACGATTCAACTCCCGACCCAACCACTTTTAATCTGCGTCCGACCCGTTCCGACCCGACCCGATCTTTTAGCCCCATTCGGACTCGAGTGCGTGCTATCTCATTTTCGTATTCACCTTGCGTTGCTGCAGTCCTTCGTGGGCTCAGGACGTAAAGGGGGGATACTGTTACGCCCGTGCCCCGGTCCGCGGACCCCACGTGCTCTCGGCATCACTCGGCGTCATTCTACGTCACTCGGCCAACTCGGTCAACTCGGTCAAGCTCTCGAATACCCGGCTTATCTCCCCTCGTGTTCATATGCTCGGGATATGTTCTCCTCATCGTCCTCTACCTCTAGACCTCTCCCTCTTATCTCTAGCTTCTCTCCTTCGTCTCTAGGATACACTCCGAGTACATCGGATCACCTCCCCAGGTATAAAAGACCCTCGACTTTGTATCTAGCTCCCCAGTTACGAAATCGACATAGTCGTGCCCCTCGCACACTCTATCTCTCTCTCTCTCGACTTCGCCTCTGGGTTCTCCCTTCGCCCGACTTACTCGTCTGAGTCCTCTGCTGCTCGCGGTCCCTTCGGTCGTGCTACTCGACGTAGCCGGTGTGCTCAATAACGCACCGAAGGCTCTAGTTGTTCGTTCGAGTGTTCTCTGCGCCCGGACGTTCGACTATCCTTGCAACCAAAACCCCAAGGCACAGCAGGCTTAACAACCCGCGGACGAACGGACAGAGCTTGCGACGGCCGTGATGACCGCAACATTGCGAGTGCCAAGATGATCCAAAGCGGCTAGTGCCCGACATCGAGACTGATGGCAAAGGCGTAGCTGGCTGAGGAGGTTGCTGGTTGCGAAGACGAGCCTGATGAGGAGCTTCGCGAAGGATAGTGTCAGGGGAGTCGAGTAGAGGATGAGGTTCTTCTTGGTTTCTTCTGAGATTCTGTCAAGTCCCAAAGGCCATACAACTCGAGTTACGAAATACTGTTAAGCCTGCTGTGCCTTGGGGGTTTGGTTGCAAGGATAGTCGAACGTCTGGGCGCAGAGAACACTCAAACGAACAACTAGAGCCTTCGGTGCGTTATTGAGCACACCGGCTACGTCGAGTAGCACGACCAAGGGACCACGAGCAACAGAGAACTCAGACGAGTAAATTGGGCGAGGGAAGAACCCAGAGGCGAAGTCGAGAGAGAGAGATAAAGTGTGCGAGGGGCACGACTATGTCGATTTCGTAACTGGGGAGCTAGATACAAAGTCGAGGGTCTTTTGTACCTGGGGAGGTGATCCGATGTAATTGGAGTGTATCCTAGAGACGAAGGAGAGGGAGCCTCAGATCAGTAGAGATCTTCATCATCGGCCGATAGGATGAGTAAGAGCGAATGAGTAAGGTATCGGGATTGAGCAGATGACGAGAGGCGAATGAGTAAGACGAGGGGAGCGAGCCAGATATGAATACTATCGATACAGTAGAGACAAGGCGAGTTAGAAAGATGTTATGCGAGTAAGGAGAGAGGCCAGAGATGAGAGGGAGGGGTCTAGAGGTAGAGGACGATGAGGAGAACATATCCCGAGCGTATGAACACAAGAGGAGATAAGCCGGGTATTCGGGAGCTTGGCTGAGTTGACCGAGTTGGCAGAGTGACGTCGAGTGGTGCCAAGTGATGCCGAGAGCACGTGGTGTCCGTGGATCAGGGCACGAGCGTAACAGATACCTGGGATACTTTGTGACTGTCAGCATCTATCGAGCTCCTGGTTTATTTGGTCGTTGTTTGCATCAAGGTTGCTCTCATCCCACCGCTGTCGTTGCCCACGCCACCCACGCCCGCCTCCCGCTTGCCATGGTGTACATGTGTCTCATGCCCCACACCGTCCCGTACCCACCGATCCGGTTCCAGCTGTGCACTGCAGCGTCAGCGCGCATAGCACTGTGCGCCGTCATGTCCTGTGTCCCATGCCCCAGCCTTTACTGGTGCTCATGCCTGCCTCCCCTTCACACCTTACGCGCACACCGCCACTTAGGCCTCCCATAGAATGCATCCCTGCTGCTGGTAGCGTGGGCGCATGCGAGCACTCTGCAGCCATCTCCACCTACCTACCACTGCCAAGCCGCCTATCCCGTCCTACAGCCCTCCCTACCTCTTATCAGCTACTCCTAGCGCAGTGATTACCCTTTATATCATTGATATTGTTCTATTTGCTTGCAAGAACATAATAAAATTCTTTTGTGAGTTTACCTGGACCATGACTCTGAGTTTCTAAGTCTGAGAAATACCTGGTCATGCTTAGCCTCCTTCACAGACTTTAACGTTCGAAGATAATCGTTCAAAGTAAAGTCTGCATCAATACACTGAGAGCCCCCAATTTGGAGGCAATCACTGATCCGCCCTGATCCGTGACCAGCGCTTAGCTCTTTGGCACGCTTGTGCGTTTCGTAGAGAAGTCCTAACACTGCCGACGAGCAGAACAACTTGAGATGGGTTGCAATCCCTCTTGAATTCCCGCTGCAAATAGGGGAGACTTCGTTTAGGGTACTTTGAGAAGACACATCTGGATCACGTGCATCACAGCCCCAGCCAAATTGAAGGCTCTCTATTAGGCAGGTGTGATTTGATACAGACTAGGGCATGCTGAACTCGGCACTGCATATATGTATATGAATGCACTCTAGATAATAGATATAAAGCGAATGCTTACATCTGGCACCTTCATCTAGATCCAGACACAATATCTCGCTGTATTTCAAAATTTCAGAGCTCGGCCGATCTGTCAGTTTGAAGACCCTGTCACATTGGGATGGACATGACTAACGAGGTGTGACACGTTGTACTGCTTTCTCACAATTTTGGCGGATGCCTGGAGGGACGAACTGTCAGAGCTTATTCGAAAGCGATTGAAAGAGCTGGGTCTACCGGTCACTGACTAAAGCTAGGTCTCGCTGAACGAAAGTTCAGCGGAACTCTAGCAAATAGCGACGTGAACGGTCACACGCATGGCACACCACAGCCATGGCTGCAAGCAGCAAGAACGTGTAGTATGGGCAAAAGGGGTGGCGATGTGGGCTCAGGCGCGACGGGAGTGTGACGGGCCACAAAGGCTTCTAGTCTTGTCCCACTCACGACATGACATCCGAAACTTGGCCACACAAGCAAGTACAAAGTCAAGAAGGAAGCTAGACATTGGCTAGCGCCTACGACGCATGTGAGTTTTTAGACTCTGACTGCACAGTGCAGGAGCTGATGCGAGCAAGCCGACCCTCGTAAGTCCGAAAACTATGCCTGAAGGGACGAAGTGAGATGCTGTAAGAAAGCCCGTGAATGTTCCAGGTGTCCCCCCCAAGGGGGCCTCGCAAAAAAAAAATTGACACAGGGCCAAAAATTCTGATAAGGGCCTCAAATGGACCCCCTCCGCTTCCAGTGCTTGATCTCAGGTGAAAAGCCATATGGAAGCAAATTTCTCATTGAGAAATTGTCGGAGTGGTATGTTAGGTCCGACCAACAACGGAAGTTTCCAGTCAGACTTGATCTCGGAAGATAATTGTTCCGTTGATTGAGGATTTCCCAAGTAGCGAACCAATGAGGATCCGCTACAAACTTGATACAGATGACAGTCAATCCGTGATATGAAGTCTGCTGCAACTTGCATATCCGGTTGTTGTTCGTGAATCTCCGACTGGGAATGGGTCTCTTGCAAGTACAAGATCTTGCTTGGGCGTAAGGTATGAATGGGAAACAATTTTCATTTGGTTCTGATAGCTCACTCAGCAAATGAAAAAGGGCAAATAACTTGTCCTTGTTGCCAATTATGAGGTCGGACTGAGAAGGGTCCATGAGTGGAGGCTTGGACTCTGCCCCCCGCTCGGCCCTGGGCCGAGCACCCTCGCAGAGGGGCTTTCCGCAAAATCCCGTTCAAAGGACGCATAGATGAGGCCCACAGCTGGCCACATTCCTTACCATTCAACATAGTCCAGTAACAAATATTATAGCCAAGAACCTAATGCACCTTTCTGGACACTTGAATGATTTTTCTCTCTCATCAGGCCCACTCATCATGAGTCCGGAGTTGCAGTACAAATAATCAAGGCGTGACCAATTCTTTACCATTCAGGTGGGTTATCTCCCAAATTAAATTGTCCATGAATCTTTCAAATGCATTTCATTAGGTGTTTGCCGTTGAAGCTACCCGCTTGCAGTGCAGGAACACTCTCTGTGCAGTGAAATGCAAAACAACGTGAGATTCGGAGACTGCCAAGCCCGTCTAGGAGGTTGATCAGCAAGCGGACTTTGCTATGTACAAACCCTCCAGCTGGAGAACGAGGACCCCTGAAGACCGGTTTAGATGTGACATCCTGAGCGTGTATAAATTCAATTCAGTTGACCCGCCGAGGTGACATCCTGCGCGTATAAACCAGTCGGCACCTACCCTCGAAGTGACATCCCGCACGTATAATGGCCAGTGGCCCACAACGTGCCATCCCCGCGTATATGCGAATCCGCCGGAGCCATGTCGCAAAACTGTCTCTGGACCCGCATCACAGCTGTGAGACAGCGACAATTCAGACGGACAGTCCGAGAGCTACCCGACAGGCTTATCGGCTCCATTCTGTATGTATTTCCCATCAGACTCTCCTGGTGGCAGCATCCAACTGTGGGCAACTTGTCTCATGGAGAGAAATGTACACTGACACCATTAAAAAGCTAATTTACCCAGAACAAGGTCTTGGGAGCAGGTGAACATCAGCAGATCTGAGGCAAACTTGCATATCCCCATTGTATCAGTTTTATCTTACTCCTCGGGAGATTCAGTGTATCCGTTATAATTCCAGAGTATAAGAAGGCTTATAATGAGCTCTATTCATAGCAGGAGCTGAAGGAGAGCCGCTCAGGAGCCGCTGGGAGTGCGGCTATAAACTTGTCCTGGCCGAGGTGACATCCGTTTTTTATACGCATCAGCAGCAATAGACGGGCGTATAAACCGGAAGCAATGGGCCTCCAAAAGATGTCACCTTTGGCTTGGTTTTCAGGGGTCCTGGAGAAGGTATGAGTTGCTGACAAAACCAACCAAACCAACCAACATAGCACCGCTCGCAGCCATCACTGATTCCTAATTTTCACTTTCATTGCTCAACGTCACTTGCTACTGGAGTTTCTATTCGTCTATGCACGCAAGTTGAAGCTCTGAATGGCGGCTCGATGCAGCGCTAGTACGCCCCTCTGACCTTCTTGTGGTACAGTCGCAGTCCCTGGTCGCTCAGGATGACGCACTCCCTGAATGTCTTGTGTTACATCGCTTCGTGCTGCATATTGAAGTGCGTGACTTCGGTGTGGCAGATTGTCAAGATCTGCAGGTCCTACGTGTTGTGATTCAGGATAATCTTGCGCACGGCGGTCAACTTGGACTGCCACCTCGTTGAGAACCATCATGAACAAGTTGTATGGCCGCTCGCATAAGCGCTTGTTGCTGAACAAGAAGCCCTTCGTTCAAGCCCTGGATTTCGCATTCGGTCCTTGCCATCGAGTCTGTTTAGGTTTTTGCAAGGGTCACCCATGGGTAAATTCAAGCTGACCCTTACCCTTACCCTTGTGGGTCTGACCCATGATACTACTACAGTGGGTAACCATATAAAATAGACTACCAATGACTGTCATCTTGTACTTCCATTGAGCTGGACAAGTGGGATCAGGACGAGGCAATTGCCAAGCAAATGCTTACCTCGCAGGTCCCTGACTCGACTGTCATCAAGCTGATGAAATACACAACAGTTGCAGCGCGCTGGGCCACTGTCAAGCTCAAGTACTCGACAAAGGGCAATTTTGCGGTTGCCAGCCTGTGGGAGAAGTTCCTTGCAAGCAAGTGCGGCGAGAAGGAGAATGTGCAGAAGTTCCGCGAGACACTGTCCACCAAGCACGAGGAGCTGGCGCAAACGGGGGTGAAGATCAGCGAGGGCGACTATCGCTCCACCGTCATCAACTCACTCCCTTCCGCCATCTCATCCTTTGCATCATCAACTGTCGCAAGCTGGCGCCTCCAGCAAGAGACACTGCAGCAGCAGATATTGGCGCTCGTCACCGTGGGCGTTCTGCAGGTGTCGCAAGTCCCGGCCCACACGGAGGTCCCCGTTGACCTGCTCATTGTGATGGTGAGCGAGGAGTACAACCGCCGCACAATCCGGAATAAGCGTGGCGGTGGCAGCACCAACGGCGATGAGGCCCACACAGTTGTCCTGAGCAGTGGCAGCAGCGGCAAGTCTAAAGGCGGCAAGAAGCGTGACGTCTCCAACGTCAGAACTGTCAAAAGAAAGGTCACTTCAATTTCAACTGCCCGAACCAAAGAAGAACAGCGACAGGAAAAAGCCCTCAAGCAGTACAGCCAACGCGGCCATCAAAGAATCATCCGGTTCGGACATCAGCGGCGCGTTCATGCTCAAAGAGGAGTCGACAGTCGATGTGTACGACTGGCCGGATCTCCTGAACGTGAGCAACAGTGACGCGAGCAGCGCTTGTTGTGACATGGAGGAAGACGGCTTGCTGCCAAGCTTCCAACTGGTTTTCCCCTCATCTGCGAGCGAGGGTGAGGCGGAGGAATGCGGATTTGATGTAGGCGTCGCAGATTGATAACCGAGCGAGAGCGATCAACGAGTCCTCCTAAACTCTCCCTAAACTTTCCTAAAATGCGACGGGAAGTCATCCAGTACGATCGTGTTGGCCCCTTGGGTTTGGTTGGCCGGTTTTGTCCGGATCTCCGACGCTGTGTCCGGCTGCGCGGAGGGGTTTGGTTCCGAATCCACCGGAGGCTATTAAAAAGTAATCGGAGTTTCACGAATGACGACCGGATACTCGGACCCGGCAAGTTGATCTAGACTATCCGAACCAATGGGTGTGCCTGGGCTATGGGAGGTATGACCGCCTGCGGCACTTGCCCGACGTACTGACCGTATGCCTCGTAGGTTCTGCGGCCTGCAGCGGAAACGCAGTCGCTCAGCCAACTCGCGGTAACGGAAGGTTTCGAATGCAACAATGCAGGCCACCGCGGCTTCCGCATTGGAATTGACGCTAGCATCTGGTTTTTCCACGCCCAGGTGTTCAGCGGAAAGTCCTTCTCCAAGGGCTACGTGGGCGAAAATCCGGAACTACGCACGTTGTTCTTCCGTTGCGCAAAACTCATGCGCCTGCCGCTACTCGCGCTCTTCGTGTTCGACGGCCCCCAGCGCCCAAAATGGAAGCGCGGAAAGCGCATTTCCAAGCAAAACGACTCTTGGCTTATCCAGGGCATGCAGAGCATCATCCGCGCATTTGGCTATGAGTTCATTCACGTCCGTGTTTCTGAGCGCGTCTCAGATGTCGGGCGCGGCTGACATCTTTCTGCAGGCTCCTGGCGAGGCTGAGGCAGAGCTGGCATATCTGAACAGAATTGGCGTCATTGACGCAGTCTTGACAGACGACGTCGATGCATTTCTGTTCGGTGCCACAATGATCATTCGCAAGTATGTGGTGGTTTCAGCGTGAAATCAGCCACTGACAACCCTTCAGTCCCAGCAACACGCTGAGCGGAAATCGCGCTAACCCAGTCAAGAATGACGCGGGCAGGAATAATGGAAACCATGTCAAGTGCTACAAAGCTGAAGACTTGCGAAACCATGCTGAAATCGGGCTTACACAAGGT
Source organism: Auricularia sp. M13 (assembly GCA_037042915.1). Classification (NCBI taxonomy): domain Eukaryota; kingdom Fungi; phylum Basidiomycota; class Agaricomycetes; order Auriculariales; family Auriculariaceae; genus Auricularia; species Auricularia sp. M13. Next base: position 2,675,244 of record CM073199.1, read on the forward strand.
GGCCTCATCCTCATCGGTCTCCTGCGTGGCGGCGATTACGACCAGGTGAGATTTATAAATTGCGCTCTCGGCCTCGTTAACACGCTGATGTGAATAGGCCGGCGTTCAAGGCATAGGCGTCGCCATTGCTCAAGGACTCGCACGTTGTGGATTTGGCGATGAGCTTGTCGAAGCCGTCCGCACCCTGAACGATGACGCCCTCGACTCATTTGTCGTTCAGTGGCGCGCGAACATGATTCACGAGCTCCGCACGAACTCGCGCGGCATAATCAAGAAGAAACACGCCAAACTCGCCAACGCGTTTCCCGAGGGCTTCCCAGACCTCAAGGTGGTGGACGCGTATGTGAACCCGGTGATTTCGGAAACACGTGGCGTCTTCAAAGATGTCGAATGGCGTCGCGAGCCCGACCTAACTCTGCTGGCGAAGCTCTGCGAGCAATACTTTGAGTGGGGTTACGCCACGGCCATCCTGAACCGCTTCAGGAATATTATATGGCCTGGCGCTGTCTGTCGTATCATGCGGCGTTCAGTTCTCCTGGCGGACTGTGCGGAATCGGCTGCGAATGCGCGTCCTGCCGTCGGCGCGACACCGACGAAGGCCCGAATGGCATTGGCGCGGGGCACGCCGTCCAAGATGATAACCCAGTATTTCTCGCAACTTGACCTATACTCGCCCGTTCACCGGCCGTTTGAGCAACCGGACGTCATGCCCCTTATTGTGAGAATCCATAGCGAGCGTTGGCATGCGTCCACGGATGGTCTGCGCGAATTCTGCCTGGAGATCGCACCGCTTCAACTTGCTCGCTTGGTAGAACAGGGACTTCTGGGCACGCGAAGTGCACCGGAGTCCAATCCATACTCGGAGGATATGCAGGATGACGAAGAGAACGAGGAGGGGGACGGCAAGAAGAAGAAATCGCGCCAACCGAAGGAACCCGTCGAGCCGGGCACCACAATGCGCCTGTGGATGCCCGCATGCATGGTCGAGCTCGTCGAGCCGCGATTAGTACGCGAATACGAGGACGCACATAACCACAAGCGGTTGAAGAAGGAATGGAATGCGACCGGCGGGTCGCGGGGACGCAAGGGCAACAACGACGCGTCCCGCCTTGAAAAATCAAGGGCGGCTGCTTCTGCTGTTGGCCACCAGTCTACGTCGTTCAAGGCGGCCTCGGCTCACTTCGGTGACACAGATCTTGGCGTGTCGGACGAGAGCGACAACATCTCTGTCAAGGCAACGACAATGTCCCTACCTCCCGTAAATGCGACGCGCTTCTTTGCGCGACTTGCCGATCCCGCCCCACTGCCCGCGTTTCCTGCTGCGTCTGGCACATCGCCCACATCCTCATGCGATGCTTCTGGCACGTTGCCCACGTCCGCTGCTTCTGCCACTAGTCAGTCAAAGTCCTCGTCGTCGACTGGTCCTATTTCTGCATCTGCCTCCACAGTGGCTGCGACAAGATTCAATTCCAAGACTGCCATGGTCTTTGCGCCGTCGCCGGTCAAGCCGACGGCCAAGGCTAGCGTCGACCTGGACGGTTTCTTCTCGGACAATGAAGAACCTGTGCCGAATAAGACCAAACCGAAGGCCAAGGCTACACCAAAGGCCACAACTGTCCCTCAGGAGGAACCGCTATTCGTGCCGTCGTACAGCGATGCTGTCGAGGAGCGACCTGTTCAGCTTGTGGCGACGGCGAGACGGCGGAGGGATTCCGAGGACGCGCTTTCTGACGCCCTGCACAAGTCACCACGGAAGAGCAAGATCCAGACTTCCCCTCGGGCGCAGCGGCGTGTGGAGCCCATTCTCGGCCGCACAGCAGACTCAAATTCGGAACGCAAACACCTTCAGAGGTCGAAACCCCGACAGTTGCCAGCGCAGAAACCGAAGGGAAGACCGCCGTCGTTGGCAGCGGACGTGATTATTATATCCAGCAGCGAAGAGGAGCACTCTTCCCCTTTGCGGAAAAATAAGACCGCAACGTTGCGGGATGACTCCGTGATTGATTTGACATAATATGTGTTTTGTGTTGCTTGCTTTCTTCCAGCCAATGCAAATCAATATCTATGTCTTCTGCATGTCCCAGCAGCTCCCAGGCTCCACGTCGGAAGCGAGCCCACCGCAAGCGCCCAAATCCATGCGTAAGTGACGCCAAAATGCGTCCAAGACCCATAAGGAGAGCAGACGACAACCCCTAGGCTCAACTAAGCCGCCGGCTCCGCCCGGCCTGAACGCGTTCTGGGTAATATCTTGGAAGTCAAGCATTCTACTGGTCTGCCGGGGGTTGCGTTGTAGATTTTAAGACGAGAGAACGCGCGCGCTGATTGCCACGCTGGAGGTGAGGGTCAAGACGCGCCAAGGTAGACGACACGGAAACTCAGCAACCAAATGCGGCAAGTGACCGCTGTCAGACGGCATTTTGAGGATTTCCCCTCCTTGTAGACACACTATGCGCAATTGGCTTCCAACAATCTTTTTGCGCAGCCCGTCGGATCCTGAAAGTGTAAGTATCAATGCAATCGGTGCTCGGGCTGTGCAGTTATCTTTTGTTTTGGTCCTCACCACTGCACTCGGGTGAGAGAACCATTGGAGCACACCAGCGTCCTAAAACAGTATAAAAACGTCTTCTATACATCTATGAGTACCATTGACCCTTCCTGGCTCGAAATAATCCAGAGAGTCGTGTTCTTTCACTCCTCAAAACCGACTCTCACATACCAGCAGGTCTTTTAACACACCCTCTGGATTATTTCGAGCCAGGAAGAGTCAATGCCACTCATAGATGTACAGAAGACGTTTGTATACTGTTTTGGGACCGCTGGTGTGCTCCAATGGTTCTCTCACCCGAGTGCAGTGGTGAGGACCAAAACAAAAGATACACTGGGAGCATAGTAGAGAATCCATTGAGTATCCATTGAGTATCCCAGCTTGACATTCAGATGATTGCACGAGTTTTCCAAGAGTATCATATCCTAACTACTCTCTATGCAAAAGGTCATATATTGACGAGTATCTCATGAGAATGTTTCGGGCCTCAAAGGATACTCATCCAATATATTACATGGTGTATCTCTAAGAGTATCACCAGAGTGGTTCAGGATATCATCCTCTTGAAACACTCGTACATCTGAATGTCATTGTGGGATCCTCAGTACTCAAGAGATATTCGGCCTTGCTCCCAGTGATAACTGCACAGCCCGAGCACCGTTTGCATTGATACTTACACTTTCAGGATCCGACGGGCTGCGCAAAAAGATTGTTGGAAGCCAATTGCGCATAGTGTGTCTACAAGGAGGGGAAATCCTCAAAATGCCGTCTGACAGCGGTCAATTGCCGCATTTGGTAGTTTCCGTGTCGTCATCTTTACAACTTCCGTGTGGCAGTGGGCGTCAATCAACGACAATCGTTTTTGCCACCGACGATGCACGAGCATAGTATCCTACCGGTGACTAGACCATTCCAGTTTGATTGAGTGCAAGATCATAGCTTATATTTTTGAAATACAACGTAAAAAATGCCTTGGTCGGTTCGTAGGATCGCAAGAAGTGGCAAGTCTCAAGAAGTTCGGACAAGAGCTTGCATAAGTACTCTGGTAGCTGCAAACTATTCACCAACTTGAAAGATCAGGTACCGGCAGAGGGATCTCATGAAACAATGCATCGACTTGAAGTATTTCCTTCTACAGCAAGGAATGAGTCAATCTATCGCAATAGGACCACATGCATGTCGGGCTCACCCGCGCCTTCAGTGCGGCACGCCGATCTCGCAGCTTTTGAAAGTGGCAATGCATCTGTATGACCGTCGACTTGGCCGCCTTTGAGTCAACATCTTTCAGCTCCGCGATGCGGCCCCTGTTGCACGAGTGGGTGCTGGTTCCCAAGGCCATCGATTCGAGCAGGGCGGCGTGCGTCTCCAAGCTGCAGATGTATATGGCCCGGCGCTCTGCTGCAGTGAGGCGAGTACTGGAGATCCCAATCAAATATCCGACACGAAACAGAAGTTGTAACTCACATATCCGCGGCTGAGATGACGCGCAGCTCGAGGGCACGAGGGGGCGTCCTCGCAGGCTGGAGAGCCTCCTGTTCCGCTATTTGAAGCTGCCCGCCCTCGTCGCCCGAGTCACGCGTGAGATCGATGACAGAGCGTCCCGCGGAGCGAGCATGCACCGGGGGGACCGGTAACCCGCCGTTGCCGCAACAGGAGGAAATGAAGGACCAGTCGTGCAGTGACAAGGACTGATCATAAAAGAATTGGCCCTGGGAGGCCTCAGCGACGGTGTGCACCGAGGCCGACCGAACGCTGTGGTTATCCTTGCACTGAAAGTGATCGAGTGCGGAGGCAGTGGATGCGCCAGGAAGAGTGCGGCACTGCGAGTCGAAGGCGCTGAAGTCGAATGGAACATCCAAAGCCACAGCCGAGGAGCTCGTGTCTACAGTATCGTAACCATCTCCAGATGTGGTGGACGGAAGAGACAGAGGGTAGAACGGGGTGAGTGGGGATTCCTGAGCAGATGATGCGGAGGACATCGCGGACGTCGCGGAGGGAGTTGGTAGGAACGACGTTGTGTCTCCTGAGGACGGCAGAAAAGGGAACGGGTCGAGTAGACTCCATGGCATTATCCTATAATCGATGGTGTTGGAAGGAGCTGGGTCTTCGAGTGAGTTATATGATGCAAGAGTCGAATCCCAAGACATCGTGGGCCAATCGTCAAGAATTGCCCCTCCGTCCAGGGGCGCGTCCGTAGCAACGATGTCGTTGGCGAAATCGCCCCCGAACCATAGCTGGGACGAATACAGTGGTTCTGCAGGTGCGAACTCGCTTGCCGCCGCTTCATTAGATCGCGAGTGCGAGTACTCCATGGTCGTTATGAAGAGGGAGTCGCAGGGAAGAAAACGTCAAACCCAGACGCTTGGGAATTGGGGAGACCCGATTGGGGTTCGAGGATCCAATTTCCGAAAGCTCGGTCGGAGCGTTTCGTTTAAAGCGCCCGAAGTCTGGCCAGGTCATCACCGAGGCAATTCACAGCGCATTGGCCCAGCTCCGCGCACGCCGCCCTGGCTTCAAGCTCAAGCTCGTTTGGGTCCCTGGTCACGAGGGCGTGGTCGGCAACGAGCTCGCGGATATGCACGCGAAGGACGCCGCTGCTGGTCGCTCAGCCGTCGAGGCCGAGGTCAACGGCAATGGTCTGCCTGACAGCGCAGCAGCGCTGCGGGCTGAGTTCAAGCAGGCAGCACGCTCGGCTTGGCAGCAGCGTTGGGCTTCTTCGGAGCGTGGCCTTCGTTAATCGCGTTTCGACAACTCCCCGCCCTCGGCTCGTGTCCCGCGCATGTACCATGGCCTGGAGCGGGCACACGAGCTGTCCTGACGCAGCTGCGCACCGGCCATGTCGCGCTCAACCATTATCTCCACAGGATAGGCGCTGTCGACTCCAAGGGGCGGTCAGGAATTGATCCCGTGATATAACGTTGTTTAGTTAGTCCGAGGCCTTTACGAAAAATTCTGCTTGAAGCTACTTCTGCCCCCGGGACAGTCCTGAGATGCCCTGGCAGACACAGAAGCAGTGAGCTCCGACTGAAGACTCAGTCCCTGTATATTCAAGGTAGAGTTGGGAGTGGGATGTCGGGTCTTTTGACAGTCGGATGACACCGCGGCTGGCAGTTTGGAGCCAACTCGGTGACAGCGGAGTTACCGCTTTGGGTAAATAGTGACGTCATATAGTTAGTTAACCAGCGAGCTCAGGCTTGCGGAAAATTCTGACGGTATATACTAAAATACAATTCTGACGGCCTCTTGGCCTTGTGTGTGCGCTGCGGTGAATCGGAAACCGTGGACCACTACCTTCTTTGTTGCTCTCTACTGCCGCTTGTCCGACCGAACTCGACCGATGCATGGAGCTGCAGTGGCACTCACCTTCCGACGTGGAGCGTGCGTCGGGTGCTATTGGGGTCTATGTTTTGCATTTAACTGGAACGTAATACAGGACGCCGGCATAACCGCCCTTCCCAATCCCGATCTCAATCCCGAACGCACCCATGACCTACCACTCCGTCTCCAATGCACTTCCGCACCCCATCACTCGCCCCATCGCATGGCCCCATCCATCGATTATTTATCCCATTGCAATCTCTTTATTCTCTTTTTCACTCTCTGTCTCATACTTGATCGCTGCAGATTCCTCGCGCGCAGAACCCCCATGCTTCAACCCTTGCTACTAGTACGCCACTGTATCAAACCGCACCTTACTTTATTCATCATCGATCACCTTCCGTTTACTGTCTTCTGTAGTATCCAACTAAGGAAAGGGCTCGGGAATGATGATCGAAGTAGTTACATAGGTTATCTGTAATGGCTTCTTCCTCTCGGCCGAGAAGCCGAACTGGAACGACTTTCTCCTGACTCCTGTCTATTAGCCGGCAACACCGCAGACTTGCTGGTGACATCGCACACCGATCACGAATATGTGAGAGCAAGAGCAGCACACAACACAAACTGTGACCATGAAGCACTAGATTCTAGATTATATTGTAACAAGGGTTAAACAGGCCGTGAGGCTGGGACGAGAGCGAAAAGGAGACACGTAGCCGTTACTACAAGTTACTCGCAGCAGCATCTTGCTGTCGCAGCTTGCCGCCGCTGCTGGCCGCCACGACATCGACATTCACGACGACGGTTCCGGCAAGCAGACACCGCATTCCCCGTCCTCGCATGCAAGCAAAGATACCGAGTACCAGAAAGCGGTAAGCATTTCGGATATTTCCACCCGTGTAGTGCTGACGATAATGCAGACCGATTTCGACTCGTGGCGTCAGTTGTACATCTTGGGGCGCTTCCAGAACTCCGTGGCTGAGCGTCCTGACCTCTTGGCTCATGGAGCTGCATCGACGCCCCCTGCGACTGGTAGCAAGAAGTCAGCATTCGTGATACAGGATCCTGACACGCTGCCACCCTTGGACAATCTCTCGCTCGGTGTGCACCTCCGCTGGCAACGTTATTCTCGCGCACACCCGAACGAACCCATCTTGGCCTCGCTAGACCCTCTTTCCCGTCTACCGCAGCACGGGCACGATTCAACCGCGCCGACCTCCGAATTTGATAACACCACGCCGGACCTTCGTCTGCACGATATCGCCCGTCCAGCGTCCGAACGTTCGTCCATCACAGAGCTATCCTCGCCGCCATTATTATCCGATGCACACGTCGCCGGCGGCTGCTACCGTCGTCATCTTGACGAGCTTTGGTGTTGCCCTGCCACGCGCTCGTCATCTGCACCAACTTGTTCACATTGCGTTACGCCAGACGAACCCACTGGCGCGCACGACTCTGTACAAACCCTAGGTCGACTCGACTTCACGACTCCAGCAGACCCGCGGTCTGGCAATGCTCAACGCGCCACGAGCGAGCCGCAGGCTGGCAGCGGCTCACCGGACGCCTTCGTCGCTACCACGGCGGGCGACCCTCCGTTGTCAACGGCAGGCGAGGACTTGCCCTGCCAGCGGCGGGCAGCGGGCGTGCTCACTGCAATCCGTACGTGCCAGAGCACATCCCGGCTAGAGCTGTAGTCGACAGCGACTCCCGCCGCCTGCAGGCGGCTGACACCTGACCTTCGGTGCGCTCGAGCCACAGCGCGTTTGGACTTCTACTGACGGCAACAAGCTGCAAACCAGCGCCGCAACCTCCCGCAGACAGCAGGCGAAGCCTCAGACGAAGCGGCCCGTAACCAGCAACGCGAACGCGTCGCAGGCGGCGCAGTCCGCCGCAGGAGCGCGTGCTCCTCCGCCGCTCGGCACAACGGTTGACCGCGCAAGCACGTCCCCCTCCAACTCAAGCCATTCATGGTGCCGCTCCCCCGGTGCAGCCGGACTGGCACGAGCCTCAGGAAGATCTCGCCCCGCGGACGAGGGGGAGGACTGGAAGCCGTACACCCAGTCATTCCCGGCGGATGACACCGACAGCTTCGCCCCGGACTTTGCGATGGATATCTCGCGTCCACAGTCGGCCAATGGAGGCAAGTCCGCGCAATACATTTGGCGGACTCGCGGAATGCTGACGCTTCTGCAATGTCACAGATGCTCGACCCGCCAGACGTTCCCCGCCGCGCTCGCCCGTCTCTGCTTCCATCACGCAGCGCTAACGCGAACTTCGCCACGCTACCGAGGCAGCCACGTATATCTCGCGTCCACAGTCGGCCAATGGAGGCAAGTCCGCGCAGTACATTTGGCGGACTCGCGGAATGCTGACGCTTCTGCAATGTCACAGATGCTCGACCCGCCAGACGTTCCCCGCCGCGCTCGCCCGTCTCTGCTTCCATCACGCAGCGCTAACGCGAACTTCGCCACGCTACCGAGGCAGCCACGTCTGTTGCTTACTCCATCGCGGGGAGAGTCCAGGCCGAATAGGATATCGGCGCCGTGTCCCTCCAGAGCCGACGGGCGCCCGACCAGGATGCCAAGCAACTCTAGCTGGATCAGCGATTCGGGCTCGACCGGCGCTGACGGCCTCTCGGATTTCGATGAAGGTATGTACGCGGACGATCCTGCAGGCGCTCCTCCTGCACCGGACGCACAGACGACGAAGACGACCTCACCAACGAAGATGCCGTCGACGACTGCGTCGCCACCGAGGAGGAGCGCGCGGCCGCCGGGCAGATTGACCCAGTCTTCGAGAAGGCTCGAGTGCCTATACGCCCTGCTTCACTCACGACTGAACTTATCGATGGCATGACCGCGGGCGAGATGTTGGAGGGTGTCGACCCGGGCATTCTCTCGGAGTGGAACATGAATCAGTCGCCGAGCTTCGGGTTGCGCGTGCACAGCGGAGACTGGGACACGGACATCGCGGACTTCGACGAGGTCCCTCCGAACTGCGACCTGCAGAATACCATTCCCAACACCAGACCCGGCAGCTTGGCGCTGCTTTCACCTGGACGTGCCACGCCAGGCTCGCCTGCAGTCGAACTTGGCCTTTTGCTCGCGTACACGGTGACTCGACCTTCGTGGGCACGTGGGAAAATGCGACCATGGCATGCAGCGACCTCGCTGACTGTGTGTGCGCGCGTTTCAGAAATGCTGGCAAGGTCCGCGCGATCTTCAAGGCACTCGAGCAGGAACACCCCAACCAGGGGCGACGCGCGTGCCCGATGACTCTCGATCATTCCGCGCAACGCCAGGGGCAACGAGGTAATATAGAGTACAACGCCTACACCGACAACATCACATACGAGATCCAGCGCCACGATGGTGTCAATGAAGTCGTGAGCCTATCGGCCGGACATCAACGCCAGCTACACGAGGCGTTGCTCGAGCTTTCCATTCCGGACGCGTATCACGGAGCTGCAGTTTGGCGCAACGTCGAGCCGAAGCAGTATTCGTGCCCCATCTGCAAGACCACGTCTCAACCGCGCGGCAAGTGCCCTGCGCTGTCGATTCCAAGTCGCTTCGCAAGCCCAAGGCACCCCGCCCACCCCGCACTGACGTCCAGCCGGCAGCGTCGTCCTCCTCGCGCTGGCCGCCGCCGTCGTCGTCTCGTGAGGCACTTGAGGCCCGCCCTTGCTGCGTTCCCACCGCGCGGCGCCGAGTGGATGCGGCCGCCCACGACGGTTGATGCGCCCAGCGCACACAGTAGACTCTGCATATTGGATCCATGACGCACACCCCTACACACTCCCGCGCCTGATACATATGGTCTTGTCGCGCACGCCCTCTGTCGCCCTCTCGTACACCACCACCGTCTTGTTGCTCATCTGCACCGCGCGCTTTTGGAAATGATTCCTTTCTGGTTTCCAATATCTCAGCAATGCCGTCGAATCTGCCCAAAGCCCTTAAGTTCCGATGCTGCCTTTTCATCCCCCTCGCATTTTTATCCCGAGTCAAACTTCAAGAATGTTTATTCATTCCCTGCCTGTATCTCAACACTGAGTACCATCCCTGTATAGATTAGAAAGACTCTGTAGATTCGGTATACTCATACTGATACGATATACAGTGCTTCCTCTCGTACGAGCGGTCAACCGTGCCCTTCAGACGGACTGCGTGGTGGTACGCCCGCGGGAGCGCGGCAATACGGACCTGGATTGAATAGCTGCTGCCCGGTCGAGCTCGGCAGAGCAGCTGAGTACCGGGACACCGATTTGACAGAGGTAAATGAAATTTAAACCCGATTCAACGAAAGACCCCTCAGGAAAACGGAATTATCTTATTTGTATCCGAGGAAAGTCGGGCTTCGGGCTTTAATCGGAAGCGGTTAAGCCCCCGGATGCGGCGATAGCCTTGCTCCGCATCCTGAATGCGCCCTCTCCCCACAACTTCTGCTGTCTGGCCACAGCTTCGACGATTCTGAAGGCCTGAATTCTCTTCACGTATCTCGACTCTGGCTGCACCGTTGGCGATTTGTCAACGCGAGCGCCAGGTTCCCTCCTCTTCGAACAAATTCTGCTGTCTGGCCACGACTTCGACGACTCCAAAGGCCTTATTTCTCTTCGCGTATCTTGACTCTGGCTGCACCGTCGACGATTTGTCGACGAGAGCGTCAGATCTCGCCGCCTGTCCCTTCTGGCTGCACCGTTGGCGATTTGTCAACGCGAGCGCCAGGTTCCCTCCTCTTCGAACAAATTCTGCTGTCTGGGCACGACTTCGACGACTCTGAAGGCCTTAGTTCTCTTCGCGTATCTTGACTCTGGCTGCACCGTCGACGATTTGTCGACGAGAGCGTCAGGTCTCACCGCCTCTCCCTTCTGGCTGCACCGTCGACGATTTGTCGACGAGAGCGTCAGATCTCGCCGCCTGTCCCTTCTGGCTGCACCGTTGGCGATTTGTCAACGCGAGCGCCAGGTTCCCTCCTTTTCGAACAAATTCTGCTGTCTGGCCACGACTTCGACGACTCCGAAGGCCTTATTTCTCTTCGCGTATCTTGACTCTGGCTGCACCGTCGACGATTTGTCGACGAGAGCGTCAGATCTCGCCGCCTGTCCCTTCTGGGTGCACCGTTGGCGATTTGTCAACGCGAGCGTCAGATCTCGCCGCCTGTCCCTTCTGGCTGCACCGTTGGCGATTTGTCAACGCGAGCGCCAGGTTCCCTCCTCTTCGAACAAATTCTGCTGTCTGGGCACGACTTCGACGACTCTGAAGGCCTTAGTTCTCTTCGCGTATCTTGACTCTGGCTGCACCGTCGACGATTTGTCGACGAGAGCGTCAGGTCTCACCGCCTCTCCCTTCTGGCTGCACCGTCGACGATTTGTCGACGAGAGCGTCAGATCTCGCCGCCTGTCCCTTCTGGCTGCACCGTTGGCGATTTGTCAACGCGAGCGCCAGGTTCCCTCCTTTTCGAACAAATTCTGCTGTCTGGCCACGACTTCGACGACTCCGAAGGCCTTATTTCTCTTCGCGTATCTTGACTCTGGCTGCACCGTCGACGATTTGTCGACGAGAGCGTCAGATCTCGCCGCCTGTCCCTTCTGGGTGCACCGTTGGCGATTTGTCAACGCGAGCGTCAGATCTCGCCGCCTGTCCCTTTTGGCTGCACCGTTGGCGATTTGTCAACGCGAGCGCCAGGTTCCCTCCTCTTCGAACAAATTCTGCTGTCTGGGCACGACTTCGACGACTCTGAAGGCCTTAGTTCTCTTCGCGTATCTTGACTCTGGCTGCACCGTCGACGATTTGTCGACGAGAGCGTCAGATCTCGCCGCCTCTTCCTTCTGGCTGCACCGTCGACGATTTGTCGACGAGAGCGTCAGATCTCGCCGCCTGTCCCTTCTGGCTGCACCGTTGGCGATTTGTCAACGCGAGCGCCAGGTTCCCTCCTCTTCGAACAAATTCTGCTGTCTGGCCACGACTTCGACGACTCTGAAGGCCTTATTTCTCTTCGCGTATCTTGACTCTGGCTGCACCGTCGACGATTTGTCGACGAGAGCGTCAGGTCTCACCGCCTCTCCCTTCTGGCTGCACCGTTGGCGATTTGTCAACGCGAGCGCCGAGTTCCCTCCCCTTCGCACAAATTCTGCTGTCTGGCCACAGCTTCGACAATTGTGAAGGCCTCAATTTTCTTCACCTATGTTGGCTCTGGCCGCACCGTTGGCGATTTGTCGACGCGAGCGCTCTGTGCTGCACTTTCGACGCTCCTGACACTGCCAATTCTCATATGTTGCCTTCCGGACTTACCGCAGAAGATGGTGTCGCCGCCCGAGGCTAGGCTAATGTATCCGGCCGTTGAGAATTTCTCGATGCAGGCACAGTTTCTCTTGAGCAGGTGCACATTATTGCCCTGTCTCATGCCGTCGTCAGTGACGGTCGTGAACATCTCCCGGCCTATCCGCATTCACCTGGTTAGACATTGCCTGCACATGTCAAGCCCACCCGCGTATGTCAGATTTATCCTCACATGGCGGAATGATGTACCGTCGCAAGCCAGCCGTCGTTCGTGGCGACAACACTGGCGTCATACTCACGCTCAAGGTCGGGGTTGCAACTTGTATACCAAAGCCATGCTGCGTGGGCTGGGCCGTAAGTTGAATGTCGTGATCCGTCCCTATCATGAGGACCCGCGGCCGTTTCAGCAGCGCCATGTCGCGATCCCATGTAACCTTCGCCCTTCCCCCGGACCTTCAACCTTTCCTTTAACGTGCTTTCACTGAATGACTTACCGCGACCTGTATCACGCTCGTCTTCTCCTTAGTTTGGTTGCCCATCGCTCCGTCCGCCTGCACCGACTGCTCTATCTCGGTGCCTTATTACTCTCCTGTTCGGGATTGTATGTTAACTTCGCCGAGAAGCTGAACCCTAACGATCCATGGAAATGTTAGAACGCGAGCCGTTTTATCTATTCGGCAACGGCAGTGTGACAGAGAGGATGTGCGCGGTCTGTACTGTCCGTTTGCCAGAGCTTTCGGCGGGTACGGAATACACAGAGATATGACCAGCATTCCTTACAGAGGCATAGCCTACCAGGGTTCAGGAATTTACTAATTCGGGCGTCTACCAGTGTGAGCAACACCGATGACCGCAATGCGCTCTCTTGCAGCACTCTCCGTGCTTGGATTATCGGCCTGGTCTTCGCGTGGGGTGGTGCTACGTGCAACCTGTTCTTCAGGTCCAAGGCAGGTCCGAGCATGGGAATGTGGCAGGGACGCGACCGTATCACCTCAAATGGAAATAATTTCTTCCTTATAAGGTCTAGCGACTGTTTCCTGGTCCAAGCAATTCGTTTAGAGAGACCTGAACCAGGGTTCAGGAATACCGTAGTGAGACAGCGCTTAGACAACGACGAGACAGTGGAAATTTCAAAAAGAGGTTGATTGAAGGCAGGTGCGGAAGTGCCCACAATGATGTCATATGTGTGACTGTTACTTTTGCGCGACGAGGAAAGAGCTAGATGGGGGAGGGGCGGGACAGCATGGATCATGCATCAGCCCAGCGACGTGCGGATGCCCTAAGCCGGAATGGGAGAGTCCTGCGACGCGGTGTGGGTAGGGAAAAGACCAAGTTGACCCCAGGCGGTCGATGGAGGCCCCCGGCTCAGTCCGATAGAGCTCCGATCTTGTGGGCCCACAGATTGAAGGCGATTTTTTGGGCACTTTTTTCAGAACCGCTGCCCTGGCGGGGATATTTGTGTTGCAGCTCTTCTTCAATTGAAGAGATCATGACATTCCTGCAGTTAATAGGCAAACAGATAAAAGGTGAGCAAGATATGCAATCACACCTTCCTTATAAGGCAATATCCGGCGGAGATTTAGCCCACATAACTGCGATTTTTGACATCGGACCTCAAATGGACTTAGCCGGGGGCCTGTCGATGGGTGGCCAGGATCCCAAGATGCAGCAGTCAGTGAGCAAAGATGGACTGAAGGCACTCACTCCGACGCCGCGCAGGTGTCCAGCGGCGTCGTTTCGTTGACAACAGAGATGAAGCAAAAGCAGATGTCGCTCAACGGATATTCGGACATACGGCTTGATTCGGCCGTAGCGGTCACATCCGGCCGTTGGTTTCGGTTGGTCCGGTCGTTTTTGTCAGCAACTCGCATGCGTTTCTGGCCCGGGGCCACTATCAGAAATTGATGAGCAGAAAAGGCAACATCATGACCTTCCAAGCAAGGTGATGCGCTGATACCATTACAGTACGGGCAGCATGGTAAAGCGCTCTATAACATTACATTGCGACGGTCTAGTTATCACGGTTGACACGGGGAGTATGCATGTTGTCAGCCAATCCCTCGAGAATATACTGGCGCAGACGCTCCTCTGCGCAGACAAACGGTAACTGGCAGTGATTCCGTGATAGATTCTTGAATCTCAAAGAGGCCCCCACGTACCTTGTCCACCAACATCGTGTGCAGATAAACCGCGACGACGTCCGCGCGGATTTGGCGCTCGAGGTCGGCTTTTGACAGCGAATGTCTGTTGTATTCTTAGTCCATGCAACACCGCGCTAACGGAAGGCCATACGCATAGAACACTCCGATGGTATCATTACCACCTACTTGGCCGACGTACCCCCGCCCAATGGCCAGACCGTATTTCGTGAGGCTGTCTTTGCCCTCCTCGATATACGAGAATGAAGTGAGGTCGATATATTTTCCGTCGGCGGGCTTCGTGAGAAGTATCATGGCGGGTAGAGAAGAAGGCGGGCCCCACCAGTCTTAAATAGCCACAAGTTGGGCTTCTCGATTTGACTGCCTGCAAATACCAGGGGAGATGCCAAGGCGACGCACGAAACTAATGTGCATTGAACGTGCTTCTCAAACAGACTTGACGAACATTGTGTTTTGTGGCTCAGCGCGATCTTCAGCTTCGCGCGCCGCATGGCATTGGGGCGAATGCGTGCTGTTCAGAACCACTTGTCGAGCGCATCGGCGATCTTCTCCACGAGCGCCACTTAATGGCTCGCGGTGTTCTGAAGGATCTTCACGTTGCCTTGCGGGCTGTCACCCTTGGCGGCGAGCCTGCCAAGATGCATACTCCTTCTATCAGGGATGCCGGTGTTTGCCGTTGTGCACACAACCAAGGCGTAACGTAGTAACCACCTAGGAAGGAGTATGGCTGAGATGGTCATTGACCCTGAAGAACTTATTGGCTGGCAATCGAGCTAGCGAGATCGGACGGCGCAATGGATTGCGCCACAGCTGAATACCCTCCGCTGAGCGAGGCTGAGCGGCTTTTACAAGAATGAGTGGTTCAGCTGTGGCGATGAGACGATCGGGGCCAACTGGATTGACAGGCGCAATCTAGCCTGGATGATCAGGCTTTCTGGAAAGCGATGCGCTGAGCCGTTCGACCAAGGTTTGGCAATGTTTGGTCGAACGGCTCAGCGCGTTCCAGAAGCGGACCCGCGCTTCGACCAGACAAACAAACGCGCGGGTGCGGTCCCGTCACTACAGGCCTGGATTATCGAGGCTAGGCGCAATCGAGGGCGAACCCTACTTGCTGCAGTTCCTCTCATGCCGTAAGACTTCACAACCCGAAATGTGAGAGTCGGAAGTGCGACTTGACAGGCCGTCGACGTTGAGACTGGGGGCAAATTCCTGAAGCAATAACGCCCCAAGGGCCCTTTCAGGGCACAACCCGCGACCTTATATAGCAATGATGATGATAATTGAGAAAATATGCAATGGGAAAGACAACTTTGTGAGAAAATGCCAACCTATTGGCAGATGCGGTAGCGGCGCTCATGCGAGGTGGTTCCCACCGCGCCATTCGCGCCGCTACCTTGTTAGATGGGCCCATTTGAATGTTCGGAGAACTCAGATGCCGGACCTGCACCGGTGACACTGGGCGTTGTGAGGACGCGGGTAGGGCGGGGAGAAAGCTCGATGAGCATGCCGGCTCGAAGTGACTCACAGTACAGCGTCATTTTGGCCGCGAGCTTGCGGTCCGGTCCATTCTGCCCCAGATGCAATAAATGCGACGAGCGAGAAGCACACGAAGCGCAGACGGCGTCGGCGGCGGGAGTGTACTGTACTCGGGCGGAGGCGTCCCTTCCTCGACCACGATCTTGGCCGCCTTGGCCTTCGTCGCGGGCGGAACGATGGAGACGATGGTCGAGGACGCGCCCACCAACGCTAATGCAGGCTTTTCTAGCGTATTTGTCTTCGTCTTGGCCTTTGTCGCCGTAATTGGCGTTCCATTCGCCTTGTAACACATTAGCAAGGTAAATAATACGGGGAACGGCACGGTGCTCTCTTTTGGCGCCTCCTCCTGCGCCTGCGGCTCTACGAGCTGCTGAATTCGCCAGGAAATACGAGCAAAGAGCAGGCGACAGCAGAGACGCAAGACCCACGCGTAGGCGACCACCGTCCTCAGGCCGTCCGACACGCCCTCGCCTGCGCCCGCCTGGCGGTGGGCGAGCACCGCATCATGCGGCAAGCGCACGGCGTCCGAGTCGGCCTGGGCGGTGCGGCAGTCGCGCAGTTTCCCGCGAGACGACCGCGTGCAGCGGAGCGACGAGCTGGAGCAGCTTTGGCGGGCTCTCTTTGCTCTGTTGAACGGCTGCGCACGCGGGAGAGCTTGTCGAGTGCGTCCGCGGCGGTTTTCCTCGCTGAGCTCGTGCGCGTTGCTGTGTTCTTGTGTTACGGGCGAGTGAGAAGAGGAGCAGAGTGGCATGCGACTGGAACGGCGAGAACGTACTGCAGGCGCGGGGATATCGAGGTACGCCTCTGCTGCTGGACGATATGAGCATGAGCATGGGCGTGGGCGTGGGTGGACGATAGCGGGTCCATCCCAAGCAAGAATACGCGGCAATTCAGATGCAGATCTAGCTGCTCTCGGCTCTCGATGACTGCTGCCAAGAGACTTGAAGAACACCTGCACAAGATACGATTGTGGTGCACTCAAAGACGAGGCGCTTCCTGAGATAGGCTAGCAAGACGGAGAGCACGGAGACTACTGCCACGGTGAAGAGGAGAAGTGTTGCGGACACGCTGCAGGTCATCGGCGGACAGGGTTGACAACACAGTTACGAATATACCCCGAGCTTCCTGTCTTAGGTTCGTGCATCAAAGAGAACGTTGTCGCAGTTGGTATGTCGCACAATCAGGCATGTTGTGACGACGCACAGCATTGCCGCATGTTGTGGGTCGTTTCCCAGAAACACCTCGCATCTATGAGAGAGGTAGCCGGTTTGAGGACAGTGTCGGCAAGCGGGAGCAGGAGAGCCAGTGCATGGAGCTGGCGGGGCTGCACGACTGCGTGACTTGATCGCTCACGCAGGAGGTCGGGATCGGGTTGCGTTCGTCGTCGAGGAAGTGCACACACTCTGTGGAAGAACTGATCAAGCTGCGCGTCGCGCCCGCGCCGAGGCAGCGCGTGTGCGCGGATCGGACATGGCAAGCACGGGCCCAGGAAGACAAAGCTGACATTCGGAGTGTTAAAGCGTGACGCCAAGCGCAAATGCGGCTGATGCGCAGCATTCAAGCCGAAACTTTCCGGCGGAGAATACTATAAAAGGGGAAGTTCATCAAAAGTGGCGGTTTAGTATCAATAATTAACAGCTATTTTCGATGGTGTAGAGCATAAGAAATTCCCTTCACATAGCAAATCATGATCTGCCTTTTCTGGTAGCTCAAGCAGTGCCCAGACCACCGAAAACGGCAGATCAGTGATGAATCAACTATGTAAACGAAATCCTTACTTATGCTCTACACCATCGAAAATAGCTGAAATAGTGCGGATTCGCAGCACGATTACCAAGGTCCTTTGCCGGACCCCGCTCCGACTGTTGACAGTGCGACGGGAGGTGTAGACCCAGTAGTTAGATTTTCGAAGGCAAGTATACCATGAACGATAGTATCAAAGTCAAATGAGAGGAACGACGAACGAAGAGCAAGCTGAGCCTGCCCGCCTTCATTCAATTCACACGAGTATGCGGCAATTGGGTGGCACGGCCAGTAGTCTCTATTTTTTCTCGATCTCTGCCAAACAGGCCTCGAAGACTTTTTCTGCGGGGTATCGTCAGAGCTTGACGCAAAGTGAAGGTAGGGGGATGTAAGGATCACCGATGTTGAGATCATTGAGAGCGCTGGTCTCAATGCAGGTACAGCCAAAATCTTTCGCGAGAGCCTCCGCCCGCTCCGCACTGACTTCTCGGCTGCCGGTGGGGTATCCAGTGAGCACATACGGCGTATGACGCTTGTAGCCACACCCGGATAAACCGGGCTGGGCGTCGAGGTCTCACACTCACCAAGGAAGGTCCGCCTGTTGGCCGACGAGCACCACGGGCACGGACTTGAGCCCGCATAAGTCGAGGATCTTGTCGTACACGACCCTGACCACGTCGAACGACGCGAGCGACGCGACCGAGTACACGAGCACATAGCCGTGGATGTCTATCGCGTACCTGGCGTTCAGGCACGAGAACTCGTCCTAATCACGCGTCAGTAGCGAGAGAGTGGGAAGCGGTGGGGCGGGGGCTGCGTACAAGGCCGGGCGTGTCGATGATCGTACAGTCATATTCGAGCCCGTCATACGTGATGCTCTTGCTGTGCGTTTGCTCAAGCGTTGGAATATACCGCTCTACAAAACGCGACTCGATGTACTGCACAAGCAGGGAGGTCTTCCCTGCAACAGTTGTTGACTTAGCACAGACGATGGGGGGCGCCGCCGCCGTGACGCACCGACCGCTCGTGAGCCGAGCACGACGATGCGACGCTTTTTGATGTCGTTGGACATGGTGGATAGTGCTGAGAGGAACAAGGAAAGAGCGAAAATGGCACAAATATCAGGAGAGACGATAGCCTCCTCGCGTCATTAAGTGTAAACACACATTGTATGTGTCCGCTTTTGGCGCCTTGCGCAGACGTGCCCCAAGCCCCATTGCCAGTACTGGCAATGGGTGTAAACCATAACCAATACTAACAACTGCGTGGTTGGTGAGGCCGTGAGCATTCTGCGCGAGCACGTCGATGCCTCCCCGGCAACCATCTCATCTGCCACGCGCCGTCAGCGCAGAAAGGATGACAGTAATTATGAGGATAGCAAGCGTATGCCTAGCGCTGCGGCGGCGCCGATCAACACAGACAGCAAGACGGATGCTTGAACTGGGGCGCGAGGACTGGCGAGAGACACCCCTGGCGGTACAGGCAGGTTCAAGAACGTCTCAACTGCAACGCGTGCGGCCTGCCAGCTGGTAAGCCTGCCGCTACCGCCGCCATGAACCTGGGATCGCCGCGACCGACGTGACGTCTCTGACGTTTCCGACCAATGAGATTAATCTCCGTCGCCAAATTCAATATTGAGCGAACCCGTCGCATACCGGGCTTAGGCACTACTCGCTGCTCGATGAAAGCGTGAGACGTTCGGGACGATAGGGCTTGGGGCTACGCAGCGCAATGCAGACGATACAGGTCAATTATGACGTACCAAAAGCATTTTCAGATAGCCTCTCTTCCTGCGCCTGTTCAAAATGGATTAGACGGCATACATTTTGAGAGAGTGGGCAGGATGCCGAAATAATCGATGCTGGCCCTGAGTGTAATGTCTGAGCTATTGAAATCAGAAGGGTTGTGAACAACTGCATATGCATACAGTAGTCGTACAGGTGGGCATGGGACATAGAGCAAAAGCATGATGCGCAATCGAAGCAGAGCGGAGAGTCGGGAAACAGCACCGAGTCCGCGAGAACGCCGGGGCAAGCGAGAGCACAGAGAAGAAGGCGAGAGCGGGGAAAGATAACGGTACAGATACTAGATCATGGGAGAACGTGGACTCGGAGGTGGACTGCAGGAGGCACCTGTGCGGCAGGCGGGAGGGGGGCGGCAGGCACTCATTTGCCATTCTTGGGGTTCTCGCGTGCGGTCTTCCAGTTGGCAGCAGCAAGCTTGAACCTGCAGAGTGTCAGCAAGACCAAACAGGATTGGAGGAGAGACCCGGAACCTTTCGCCGTGAGTGGTCCCAGGTTGGGAGTCCTTGAGCCGTTGCAGTTCCTACAGAAGTGTCAGTAGGCATTCTGAAGCATATAGAGACATTCGGACGCTGCGAATGAACTTGTTGTAGACGTGTATCTTCTTGGCACCTCCGCCCGACGACTTCTCTGGTGAACATCAAATAAACCCCACAGCGCGGGAGGTCAGAGCCGTGGAGAGCGTACTCTTCTTGGGGGCGACCTTCTCAGTAGGCTTTGTTGTCTTGGGTTTTCCCGCTACCATGGTGGAGCAAGTTGAGATGGGCTCTAGAAGACGACAGGCGTTGTAAGCACCGCTGTCTCGTGAAGCATCGGCGCATGTACGCACTGGGGAAAGGGCTGGAAATGACGGCTGAGAGACCTCCAACGTTAGCTGAGACGTTCTGAACGTGCAATAAGAGAAAACGCCAACCACCTTCTCGGAGGAAAAACAGTCGAGGAGGAGAAGTGCGACTGGCAGCGTTTGAATCTTGGGCATGTTCGATTTGCTGCCGCTTTCCATTTCCGGGGAGCGTGACATGGCCGGACCGTGGTCCCGAGCGTCTCTGGGGTTGTCCATTTGCCGCCGGGCCCGGGGTACGCTTACTCAATGCATGCTTTGGCATAGATGTTTGAAGCATCAGACGCGTCGGGAATCGCCATTTGCTACTCTATTCCACGACGACACAGTACCGTACGAGGGAAAAGATGCGATACCTAGTCTGGGACAGGAGGGGGAGGAAAGAGTGCGATGACGACGAGGATGGGGGAACGGCGGGGGAGCGGATGAATGAAAAGATTAAAAGGGGGGCGGGAGATGTAGACGGAGGTTTGAGAGCGGGAGTGGGAAGCATCCGGTGTTTGTGCATTGTGTTTTCGGTGCTTGTAAGTATTTGTCGCGCTCTCGGAACCTAGTGGTTCACGGTTTTCGGGTTCGCCACAGCGCAGGCAGAGAGGCGAATCTATGGCGCGGATGCAGTGGAGGTACCTGTCCAGGGCGACGTGTCCGGTGCGCAACTGCGTGAGTTACGCTGCATGCGTGCGTTTCAGACCGTGGTATGCGCGAGCTACTTTTGCGGACGGCGGCGAGGCATCAAAGCGGGCGTAGCGATTGCCGCGCTCTGACGTTGCCCAGCGTTGCTGCCACGGGACTGTTTGAAGGTGGCGCGGAGCGCGGCGGCTGTCTGGCAACGGTGCGCCTCCAATCGAGGCAGGTACTGCATCATCTCCAGCGGCTGCGACTTTGGCCTCCATGTCGGCCAGCTCGTTTGCCGAAACAATCGTAGAATTACTGAGCACATAACTTCCAGACGTCTCGTTCGACCTGGACGAGCCGCTCGACAGAGTGCCCTTCGTGTATCGTGAGAGGTCGGTGGCCAGGCACGCACGACGCTCCAGAAGCTGTAGACGGAGACGAGGCGGTTGCGTGGATCAGGATCAGTCTGAGCCGGCGCCAACGTTCCTGACGGCATGAAACCATCCGCGCCGCCCCAGACTTTCATCCTCAGGGCATTACGCTGTTCTTCCTGATCGGAGCTCCGTATTCCTGACCGAAGAATGTGTTCATCTGCTCGGCGAAGCTGGAATCGGAACCCTGCCTCCTCGATCTCCCAGATCATCAATTGGGGCGCACAAGCTCGTCCCGACATACTGTATATCACGCTGCCTGATACTACTACTAGGATCATCGCACCACCACCCAGCGTTTTAGGCATTTGCCTGGGACCCTCAAGCAAATACTCGTCAAGGCATTGAATCTCGTGCGACGGGCACCTCGGGCCCGTTGGAGCAATGTCTTGTGTTACGTTGGTGGACGAGTTCGCCTATGTCAGGTCGGTCGGTCAGCACACTCGCCCCATCTCTTCTAATCCGCAGCACGCACGGCAGCAGCGGCACGGCCAGCAGCGGGCCAGGCGATGCAGGTACGCGTCAGGGCCCTGTGATCTTTGCAGCGCGCGAGTGCGACAAGTTTGCCCGAAGGCGACGACGGCGCCGCGGCTTCGGCGAGCTCTCGTTTGCCATCTAGGTGTATCATGCTTGACTTTTACTGTTGCTCCTCAACGCTCTTCGATCCAGGTTCACTTATCGACTCAATCGCAAGCCCTTCGAATGGTATCCGAAGACGCAGAATGGCCTCCCAAGCATCTCGGTGAGCGTGCCCCCTCTCATGATAAATCCCGGCGAACTCATTCCCCGTAGTTTTTGCTTACTGAATCATTTAAACTAAGTATATGTGACGAACATCCTACTGCCCTCCATCGTTCTGCCTGCCTCTGGCGATGCCAGCGCTTTCCCTTCCCATCCCAGCGACCGCCGGGATTTACCCATTTCGCGAGATCTTCGCGGAAGCAATCAGTACAGACTGCACGGAAAGAATGATATCTGTGCGGGGCATTGATGAGCTCGGCACAACGGCGACGAAACAGTCTCACGTCAAGTATGTTTCTTGGCGAAATACTCCAAGGTCTTCAACTGGATCCGTGTTTCGAGTTTACTGCTAGACGAAAAGTGAGTAGGGGTCGAAAATCGTTTGTTAATGTGATCACTCACTCAATGAAGAAGAGAACCCAGTATTAGTGCAGTCTGCTCTGCGCCGACTTGAAGTCGAGGTAGATATCAGCTTTCCATGTTCAGCAATGGCGTTCGCGCCCCGGATTGCGTGAAAAGAATCCAGGGTTCGATTTCTATCGCGAGCTGTGAGTATGTCCAATCCATTTCAACGCTTCTCACTCACCGTCCGACTAAGTAGTCCTCACGCTTCGGGCAGCTATCGAGTCACGCAAAGGCGGATTTCAGTCGCTGGCTCGAAGAAGTGGCATTGATCGAGGATCCGAGTCCGTGCAAGCTCTTGAGTACACGCGACTGATTCTTATGACAGTGGAAGTAGAACCCTGATCATGCGCACTTTGCATGGAAGTCTCGGCAGTCGGCGATAGCGCCGAGTTGATCTTGACAAGTGTGTTCTCAGATAAGATTACGCAAACGCGAGCTCACGTCTGCGTTGCATAAGTCAAAATCTTGGCGAGAGAAAGTAATGTTAAATAAATCTGCATAACAATTATTCAGCACGCCCTTGAATCTTTCGAAAAGAGATGCCAACGTGGGTGACCTGCTTCGCGTGACGACCGAGTCGAGGGGACTCGCTTCGCTCGTAAGACAGTCTCCTCACACGCTCGTTTCGCTCGCAAATTCTTCCCTCAAGAGGCTCGCTGGGCTCGCAGAGCTCTTCATCCGGGCATTATCTTTGCTTACGTTACATTAATCCAGCTCCTTCAATCACTTATGCCTACGTGGGGACCCGCTTCCCGGGCCGATTACACCTCTGGGGCTCGATCCCCAGGCAGGCAACGCTGTACCTAACCCCGGAGGCTCGTTTGGAAGGCTTTTCATCCGGGCAATGCCTCTTGCTTACGTAAAATACTTGCACTCATCGACCGCAACGACGGCAAAAACCGAAGGTATCCAAGAAAACACCAATTCAGTGAATATGCAGGCATCACGGCCACATCTTCAAGAAACAGGCGCAGGTAACACATGCCGAGAAATAGCGCTCAAATCAAAAGGCGTGGTTCCTGGCGTCCAAATGCGAGAACGCGGATGTAACCGCTGTAGACGACAAGGAAGGCGACGACGACGTCCAGCACGGGCACCGCGACACGACCAAGATAGCAGGCGGCCAAGAGCTTGGCGATGCGAACGCCGGTGGGCAAAAAATGGTCATAAACGCGAAGTTAATGCACACTGGCAGGTATCCTACATAGTACGAGATAACGCGGTTTCGCCGTTGGCATCACCGCGTCCGCGAACGAATGCCTAGGTGTCGCCTGCACGTGCGCGCGGACGCCGTATGGCGCGATTTCCCTCCGGCAGCGCGGCCGCGGGAGGATGAGTTGCGACTTGATCGGCAACGACGATGTCGGGCTCGCGCTCGTGCACGGCATTTCCAACGCCCTCCAACGCGCGATAAAGCGAGCGGAAAGTCGGTGCTGGTCGCAGGGCGACTCACGGGTCGCGTCCGGAATTGTTGGTACCGTTGTGGCTCATGTTCTGCTGAAAAGTTCGAGCTCCGGCGTTCACAGTGTGGACCGAATACTAGTCACCAGAATCCCTTCGTGTCGCGCTGGGATGCCGGTTTCCACGGCTTCTTGCACTTTCAACGTTTGTTTACGACGCCGCGCAGGACGCCTCGCCGGTGCCGCCGTAACCGCAGTCTACCAGCTCGCTGCGCCGCCGCAGGACACTCGATGACGGGCGCGCGACGCCCACGTTCACACTGCCCACCGATCTCCCGCGTCGCCTGCGCCTACAAGAGCGCACCGCTGCCGTACATCGCGCCCTCGCCAATGTGGTGTCAGCGGAGAAGTGTATACGAATGTGGTGTCAGCGGAGAAGTGTATTGAATCCTTGGGAAAGCGGCTGGCATCAATCTCAATTCGTAAAACGACAATCAAAAGGGTCCGTGCATCATGTCACTTCAACCTTTCTATGCGATTTACGCTGGGGTCCCAGCTACAGGTGGTATGTTTGGCAATTCTTGCGCGTGGAGTGACGCCCAGACTGAAGCTCAAAGCTTCGTGCGTGGACTCTGTCACTTTCCCCATTTTATACTTTTCTCACTTGCCCCGCCCCCTCCCCCGCACAACCTAGGCATGCGTCAGCGAGCAGGGTGGGGTTTTCAGTATTTCCTCTAGCAAGCGTCACTGATTTGGCCCAGTGAGCCCATTGTGTCAGCCATTCGAAGTAGCCCAGGCCGACAGGCTCCCAACCTCATTCGCCGCGTAATAGACTGTACCTCGGATTTGCCTCTAGAAACCATCCTGGACGCCTCGGCTGTCACTGGTGTCGTTCGAGACATCCAGCAAGCGCGGTTCAGCACAAACACATTGCGGGCGTATGATGGGATCATAGACCAGTTTCGGCTGTTCGAGAAAGAACACCTCAAAATACAGAACGGTCTGAGCCTACGATTCATCTAGCGTTTAGATTCCATTGATTTTTTTGTAGACTCGCACCTTGACCGTGTCAGGGCGGACACACCTCTGGCAATAGAGACGTTCCAGCTGTACAAATGTCGGCATCAAAATTGCACCAAGAGCACTCTCGATCAGTCTCATGCTGCTCTAATGCGCCAATACGGAGAGCAAGTCGTCGGAATCATTCCTTCGTATCGTTCTCATACTGTTTGAACAGCGCACGTCCAGCTCTTCTGTCAGAATGGGACCCTAATCGCGCATCCCTATGCAATCCCCTCAAAGACCCGGGCTACATCAAATTTCAGCGGGGTCTCCACAAAGTTTTAAACCAGCAGCACGAGGAAAAACATTCCCTGCCCATTCAACACTTTCACCTCGAAGCAATGTACCATGTACTCGACGAGGACGAGGCACTCTCTGATCATGAACGCCAGCAGACCAAAGCACTACTCACACTTTCCTACTGCGGATGGCTCCGGTCAGCCTGCTTTACATGACTTGTGGATGCATTCTCACAAATATAGAGTTGAGGATGCCTGCCAGCTGCAGAGAAAGGACGTTTTCTTCCACAAGTCCGATAAATCAGTGAATGTGACGGTGCGCAACAGGAAATGCGGGAAAAGTTCGCTTTTATCAACCAGGCGAGTCATTCCTGACACCTTTGACACAGGTCACACATTCAGTTTCCGCCCGAATCCAGCCCGGCCTGAGCTTGATGCATACGCTGCATTAGAGGCCTTGTTAGGTCGGGAGCCTTGTCTCGAGGAAGACTACGTGTTTTTCGCAAAACACGGCCCGGAGATCAGCGCCAAGTCGCGAATGTTCAACGACACCATTAAGCGACTGGTACAGATTTGTGAGGTCGATGAACGTTTCAGCCACCTCTTCCGTTACGATAAGGGTAAGGTGTCGCCTTCGTTCCACGGCCTTCGAAGAGGTGCGGCCATAGATTCCTTCAACGATGGATGGCCGATCGAGGATATGATTGGCCATGGCTGTTGGGAGACGGTCTGTTCCGACTTTAGGTTGTCTGCGTTGTACTAACCAAATGTTCAGATATCCATGCTCATAAGATATGTGCTGCACCACCGGCTGCGAACCCCAGTGTCTGCATCTGTTCGCGATCGACCTCGGCATATTCCTGCTCCTAGTAGGGCCGTCACGGTCATGTCTACTGATTCATCTGATCAGTCCCTTCGTGACATCCTTGCTGCCTTACGTGCGACGGTCGAGATACGCTCGACCCAGAACACAACGCCCCAGACACTCCCACATACTGTGTCTCCAGCTGCGCTTCCTCAGACAATGTCCCAGACGCAGCCGCCTACACTACCTCATGCGACGGTCACTGTGCCTCAACCGTGGCCGTTCCCGCCTCAACCGTGGTCTTCTCCGCCGTTCCCGCCTCAACTTGGGCCGTCCCCGCCGTTCCCGCCTCAACTTGGGCCGTCCCCGCCGTTTCCGCCTCAACCGTGGTCACTCCCGCGTCAAACATGGCCGTCGACGCCGTTCCCGCCTCAACTCTGGCAGTCCCCGCCTCAACCGTGGTCTTCTCCGCCGTTCCCGCCTCAACTTGGGCCGTACCCGCCGTTTCCGCCTCAACCGTGGCCATTCCCGCGTCAAACATGGCCGTTGACGCCGTTCCCACCTCAACTCTGGCAGTCCCCGCCTCAACCGTGGTCTTCTCCGCCGTTCCCGCCTCAACTTGGGCCGTCCCCGCCGTTCCCGCCTCAACTTGGGCCGTCCCCGCCGTTTCCGCCTCAACCGTGGCCATTCCCGCGTCAAACATGGCCGTCGACGCCGTTCCCGCCTCAACTCTGGCAGTCCCAGCCTCAACCGTGGCCGGCTCCGCCTCAACCATGGCCATTCCAGCCTCAAGCTGCAGATCATATGCCGCTTGGCCCACATTCGCTCCATGCGCTGCAGCAAAATCTCGCCAACCATGCGACAGACATTCCGGCGCCCCCGATAGTCCGCGCAAGTGGTCCTTGCAACCGCATTCCTGCCAGGGTCAAGCCTACTGCGGCAAAAAGTATTGCCGCTTTCCCTCGCCCCTCGACGATTGATGACGCCGAGCGCCTGTGGACGAAAGGCTACCAGCGTACCAGTAACTCTGCTGTCACAGAAAACCTCCTGCCATTGTCGATGCTATCCCCACGGCAGATCAAGACTTTGAGTCCTCTCAGTCAGAAGTATTACGCCGAGATCAAGCATGTTATCCGCCACCTGGAATCCCTGAAGATCGATGACAAGGAGACGTTCAGGAAAGAACACGCGCGCGTTTCGTGGACCACCACATGGCTGGCAGCCAGAGGTAGACGGCAGAATGGCGGGACTTGCAAGACACGGTCATCAGGTCAGCCACAGTTGGGCATTGCTTGACGCTAGTGCTAATCCATCGCATGCGGTAATTCAGATTTGATATCTACAAATGTATACCGTCTTTCTTGAATTTGACTACTGCCATGACATGCACGGAGGATCGTGTAAGCGGACAAGCCGAATGCTGAAATGATTTTGCATTTGCACGTTGACGTGTTGGGCGACGAGTGCGAGAGTCTTGGTTACGGCTGACTCCCGCTCGGACTTGCGCCCCATCTCGCGTGCTAGGCGTGTGGTCCCCACACTGACGTTAGAGGTTGTAGCCAACTGGCTACGTTGTGTCTTGTACGAGTCGCACGAGGTCGGTCGACAGTAAGAGGTGAGCAATAGCCGAAGCAACGCAATCTGATTGGATTCGCAAGTAAGGCTGGGGCGAGCAGATGAACGAAACGGTACGCACCTGCACGCGCATTGGCGCGCGACAGCAGCTGAAGCAGCCTGCAGCGGTTCGCTCTCGCCTCGCGTTTTCGGAGTGTGGGCAGCGCGGGGTAGCGGGTCGAGTTGAGGGTCGACGTAGAATTGCGCGCCAGGCGCGCATTAGTTCGCCATGCGCTAGGCATAGCAGCCAATTGGCTGCGCAATGTCGGGTTCGAGCGGCGCGAAATGGATCAGCTGGGCTAGGTGAGCGACAGCCGCTTCGAAGTAGCGCGGTCTGACCATTGTGTCAGGACGACTGGTAAAGTGAATGAACAAAACGTTACGCACCTGCTCGCGCTTTGGCGCACAGACAGCAGCTGACGGTGCCTGCAGCTCTGGTTCGCGCCTCGCGTCTTGCGTTGGCGAGTCCGAGTCACGCGGGTGATAGCGGATGTAGGCGTGGGTCGATAGCGTGCAAGTGCCGCGTGTACGGGTGCTGCCGTCGCGAGTCTCGGGCCGCTTCGCTATCATTGAGCGTCTGAAGTAGATGAACGCGCAGAATCAAGCACAATGAGCAAGAGCTCGCCTGAGCGGAGGCGGGAGAGGTTGATGCGCGGGCGGAGCTGCATATCCCGACGGCGATGGCAGAGTTCGCGCACTGGGCGTGCATTGCTACCCTGAGCGGCGCGAGCTGTGAGCAGGAATAGAGATTTCGGAGCGAGGAATACTTGGTGGGTTTGAGCTTGAGCTCAATGAGCGAGGGCGCGAAGGCGGGGAGTGCAGACCAGGCAAGTGACGTACATCAATGGCGCAATCCGCGAGCTCGTGACTGCCGTTTGCGTTGAGCGGCGGCAGAGCTCGTAGAACGCACAAGGCGGTCGTCGCGGTCGACGAGCGCGACGTCGAGCGGCACGCAATGCAGCTTGCAAGGTGGGCGCGTTGGCCAATCGGACACGACGCGCCTACACTGAGACTAGTGTTCATGCAGCAGGTACACGATCAGCATGTCGCGCGGCGTGGGAGCGGGCGACTCAGCGGGTGGGGGCAGCACGAAGTAGACAGCTCCAAAGGGCTGGGCGAATGATGAGCGTGGACGGCGTGGCGTGTGCGGCTGTGGATGGTTGCACGGCGATGCACGAGAGCGACAGGGCCTAACTGTCCAGCGACATTATGATGAGCGGGAATGCGCTGGAGAACGACGCTGGCGAGCTGGCTCTCCGCGCGGGTGCACGCGGGTCGGCGGCGTGGGCGGTAAAGGGGCGGATGAAGGCGGACGAAGGCGAGAGCGCCGCGGGTAAGGTGGGAAGCAGCAAGTCATGGCTGAGATCTTAGCCGGGAGCGTTGGGGACGGTGGGCGAGAAAGGCGAGGTGAAGGGCCTCTGGGCAGCGAGAGCATGCGGTTGGGCGAGCAGGTCATGCCAAGTACCAACGTCGTCTCGACGAGTGCGCCGCACACAACACTCCGGCCCAGCAATGCGGAGCAGAAGGTCGTAAGCTCAGTCCCAGCTGAGGGAATAAATTTTGGGAACTTGTGGACGGACGTGGAGACGCTCGCTATTCCAGATGACGCATGCGTCCGCGTCGCGCTGGCTTTTTGGAAGGTCGTGCAGATGCTAATTGACGGCGGCACTGACGACGGTGGCGCCAGCCACGCACCTTCGACAACGAACGGTGGATGAAGACGGCGAATTGCTCGAATAGTTTGCAGGGTTGGCTGATGACCCGTCGGAGTGCCCGTCAATCCGAGCTCAGAACGAAGGTTAATTGCCTAGGCGCGGGGGTTACGATGCCGTCTCCTCCTGGATCAAGTTGACTCGGAGCGCCATCATGGACGACGAGAACGGCGAAAGCAAGCTCGTGTCGAACGCCATGACATGTGCGCGGAGCGCGGTGGACTTCAGCTTTAGTGAAGATGCCTGCGTGTTACTTGGCCATAGACCAACATCATTCGATAGTCGGCAGCCAGGCGGCAGAGAAGGCTGCATACGCCGTCGGAGTGTGAAAGCGTGGAATCTCGACGGAACGGAGACTCCCACCCAAGCCTGCTCAGCCTTCGCGTGCGCTATATATTGTAATTTCTTTGGGATAGAAACAAAATTATACATTTTGGATTTCATTCTGCAACTAGGGAAAGCTTTGCGAAGAGTCCTTGCCTCGCTATCTCCAAGAAAACATTTTTTGCGAGCAAGTCTGCGACAAATCTACGTCCGCGCGAGACCGCATTCCTGTTTTGCGTACGTCTGGCCTCGAACGCCGGGTGGGGCAGATCTCAGAACGCAGTGACGCGCTGAGGACGATGAATATGATTCAGAATCGCAATGCGCCACAGGCTCAAGCTCACGAGGCTCGGCCCTGTGTACCGTGAGATTGCGCAGGAGAACGGGGCAGTTGCGGGCAGTTGACGACCCAGCCCGCCAGGACACGGCGCAGGCCACCGCGTGTGGAGCAAATGGTCTGAGTTACTTAATCTCGATGTTGCCAGCAGCAGCAAACACGTAATGTTATGATTGTGGGCGCAGTACAACTCTGGTGCTGGGAAATGAATTAAACGGTGGAATTTACATTGTAGTAATCCCGCAGTTGCGCAAGGGACATGTGCATAGCGAGGCGCTGCTGCAGGAGAATTGGCTGGAGCTGACGGTAATGGGCCAGTCGCTCCACCTCGCCACGCCGGATGAGCTCGCGCTCAGTTGCAAAGCCTGCATCCCAAAAGCGAAAGAGTCCACCAGCGGTGAAGAGCGTCCACGAGCGGCGCACATCGTCCTCGGCGAGCTCAGTGTTGCCATGGGTGATGAGTGCCGATGGTATGAAGATGATATCGCCAGGCGCCAGTGGGACGAGAACCTTGAGCTCGCGGAGCACCAGCATGCCGGACTTCTTGTGGTTGAACGAACCAAAGACCGCGATAATGCACATGCCGAAGAGCGCGTTCTTGAAGTCGACATGCTCTGGTGTGCGAGTCTTCTTCCCAGTATTCTTGGTCTCGCCGTTCATGGGGAAGCCAGGGAAGGCGCCATGCAAGTCGGGATACTTGTCGTTCATGTCCGTTACAAGCTTCTCGTACAACTGGAAGAGCTTGGGGAACCAGAAGCGAAAAATATCTGACAGTTATTCAGTGGGGGGGGGGGACGACTAAATTAGCAACACGTACTGGACATATGTTGCGCATAAATGCGAACATCCGGATGGTCGATGAAAGCGCGGACGGGTTCGTGCCATTCATTTCGAATATTCAAGTACTTGGGCTCCTACAGACGGTAAGCTGCACAATCAGGAACTAGCAGTGAAAGCAGCGCACCTTCTGACCACCGCCCATGCTGACACCAACTGTCACATGCTTGAAGTTGCCGTCCGTGCGTGTGGTGCCCTTCTCCACCGCCAGCGCATGGTCAGTAAGTGCAGCGTCAAGCTTAGCGAGCTGTTCTTCGACGCTGTCGACAATAAATTTCCACAGCATCGAGCGTGGCGGAAGGGCCTTGAGCGCAAGGATGACCCCATTTGCATCTTCAATGACCTGCGTCTTGCTGTGGAGTTGGATGAGCAAATAGAGGAGATGAAGGAAGTTGAACTACGCACGTAGGGTCATTCTTCATAATATGGAAGCCTTCCGCAAGATACTTCTGCACGGTCGGGGGCAAGTCCTGCGTGTCCTCCACCGGCCAGTCGAAATCCTGCAGGTGCGCAACCTTGGCCTTGCTGATCGGGGGTGGACCAATGTGCGTGCTACGGTTGGTCGCCAGGTCTGCATGCGCCAGCTGCTCGGCCCTGGTAGCTTCCACACGGCGCAGATGCTTGGCCGCAAGGCGACGTGGCAAGCTGTTCGGGTCGAAGGCCGAGTTACCGTGAGCGGCACGCCACTCTGCATCCTCCTTGCGTCGTTTGGCTTCACGATTGCCGCGTCCTCTGCTACGTTTCTGATGTGGCGAAGTCGACACAGATGGCGAAGAGCTGCTAGAAGGGACAGCATCGGACGATGGAGCAGCCGTAGCGGACGACGCGGCGGCGGTAGCGGACAAGGCGGCAGCAGACGATAGAACAGAAGTGGTCGACGCGGTGGCAGAAGCGAACAAGGGAGCAATGGTAGCGGACGATGGAGCAGCGGTAGTAGACGTGGCAGTGGCAGGGGCTGATGCAGCAGTGGCAGCAGTGGTGGAAGCAACAGCCTTGGCCTTTGCGCGCTGCTTTCTGGCACGACGAGCTGCACTCTTGGACGGAGTTGTCGGTGGTGACGGCGATGGAGAACGCGGCCGCTTCAGGGAAGGCGTGTTGATGATTGGCACGGGCTCAGCGGCAGCGTCTGGGTGTTCGGCAACATACGCATTCCAGCGAGCAAGTACCTCAGCGGATGGTTCGATTTCGTCGGCGCTGGGCTGATAGGACGGATCTTGAAACTGGAAAGGTGTCTTCTCCGACGGGCGTCCTGTTGGTGTCCATACGTCTTCAAGAACCGTGACCTCGTCCTTGAACTCGGCAGTAGCGGCGAGCATCTCGCGCTTCTGAGCAGCGTCTGCAAGAGCCTGCAAAATGACCGTTGTCCGGTAAACGATCAAATCGTCCTATCACTCAAGTGTTAGCTGTGGCAAAAATGGGAGAAAAACGATATAGTAGTCACATACAGTGTCCAACGGCGTCCGAGTCATCGTTGGGCAATAGAAATTGGATACAAGGGTAATGGGTAGAGCGTCCACACTCAAGACACGTGAGCTATTGCGTATACGCGCAGCCTGGCGACCGCCTTTGCCGCGCACGCGTCAAGGTCAGAAGTGGGAGGTTGAGAAGAGAAAGCGTGTTGTTTGGATTTATTATAGCGTGTTCGACCTCCGCTGAGCGCGTCAACTCCGCCAGTAACGTGGCATCTGCTAGCCCCCGTCCCGTCGCAAACAGCTGGTCCCCTACACAGACGGAGGCCCGCCTGCCATGCACCATCACCCCCATGGGCCCGTGTCTCAGCCCCCGCAGCTCCACCAGCACCAGCACCAGCACCATCCCTCGCTCTCGCACTCGCTGTAGGGCTACCCCGCGCTGACCGTCCCGCTGCCGGGCATGCACGCGCAGACACGCATCAACGCCACCGTCACGACCCCGTACTGTCAGAACCAGCTGCTCAAGGCCGAGGTGCGTATATTAATTTCCCATTATATTCTGTCCGTGCTCAACTCGACCCGCCGTGCAGACATGTCACGTGTCGTTGTCGGCCCACCACTGCGCACGGCAGTCTGCGCTGGCGACCCGGAATTCGACAAAGTTGGCCATCCCCATAACGGACCCGTCGAGGGCGCTCAAGCTGACAGCACCACCGGGCCCCGAGAACGGTGCCGCTGGCGTGAACGACGCCACGTCCGACTTGACCGACGGCGGCGACCCTGCCGTCCAACCCAATCTGAAGACTGGCGCAGCAGCCAACGGCCAGCACCCGTCCGTCACCGTCGCGCCCATTGCCGCGCACCCAAGGCCCACCGCCGTCGTCAAGCAAACCAGCACCTGGACCACGCTCGACCTGGGCGGCATCCGCCTCAAGAACGTCGCACCTGTGCTCCTCGGCTTCCTCACCACCCTCTACCTCAACCACAACCAGCTCTCCGCCATCCCGCCCAAGATATCTCGTCCGCGTGCTCTCACGCTGCTCGACCTCACCGGCAACCAGCCTGTTGCCGTCCCGCCCTAGCTCGGCCTCATTGCATCGCTCAAGGAGCTCTACCTGTTCGATAACCACATCAACACGCTCCCACGGAGTTCGGAAGCTTCGACGGCCAGGAAAATGCGCAGCGGCAGCGCTTCAGCATTGGCTGCGTCATCAGCGTGCTATGGCGCCGTCGCGGTCGGCGGCCGAGGACAAAGCCAAGTGAGCTCGCGGCGTGTCAGCGCTGACCGGCCACGTCCGCAGGCACTAGCAGCTCGCCGACGCGCGCCGCGGAGATACACACAGCGGCGGCGGCGCCAGCCGACCACCCGCGTGCATAAGGCACGGCGGGTGAGCGCGCTCGCAAAGAGCAGCATAGCCCGCTGCTCGAGAGGCAGCGGGGGCGTCAGTAGTGGGTGCGGCGCCGAGCAGATGCGAACGGCGGTGGCATCTGCTCGGTGGTGGCTGCACGTCAGCACAAGCTGGCCAACGTGCTCAGTGCACAGCGGGTGGGAGCGCTCGCAACGCACTGCGCGGCCCGCTGCTCAAGGAGCAGCAGGGGGCGTCCTCGGCGCGCTATGGCACCGAGCATACGCAAACGCCCTCAGCCCGCCGCTGCTCCAGGAGCAGCGGGGCCGTCCCCGGCGACCGTTGGCGCCGAGGACAAGAAGGATGGCGGCGGCGGCGCGTCTGCGTGCGCCAGCCAACCGCCCGCATGCACAGGTACCGCGCGCGGGCGTGCTCGCATGATGACGCGCACCGCGTTGCTCCAGGAGCAGCGGGGGGAGTCTCGGCGGCCAACAGCGCCGAGGACAGGAAGAACGACGGCGACAGCCGCGCAGGGCGCGCCAGCCAACCGCCCGCGTAGCAGCGGGGCCGTCCCCGGCGACCGTCGGCGCCGAGAACAAGTAGGATGGTGGCGCCAGCGCGTCAGTGCACGCCAGCCAACCGCCCGCGTGCACATGCACCGCGCGCAGGCGCGCTCGCATGGCGAGGCGTACCCCGTTGCTCCAGAAGCAGCGAGGGGAGTCCCCGGCGGCCGACAGGGCTGGAGACAAGAACGTGGGCGGCGGCGCGTCAGCGCGCGCCAGCCAACCACCTGCGTGCAGCATGCACGGTGGGTGGGTCGCAGACAGCGCTGTCCAGACCGCCGGCACGACGAACCGGTTCCCGTCGCCGCCAACGATGTGGCGCGTGCTCAAAGGGTGCAGCATCGCTGCTGCCAAAGCAGGCTGTCGCCCTGACGTCGCGTCGTCGATGAAAACGGCGTTCTCGGCGGCGAGGACCGTCGGCGCATCGGCGACGACTGCTCGGCCGTCTTGGGTTGCAATGAAAATCCTGCACCCTCGTGAGTACAGTTACCTTGCGAAGTGTGGCCTACCTGCTAACGTCTTGTTTAACCAAGATCTTCGTGATGAGGCCAGTTGATGAGCGCGCAAGCTCGCAACGGCGCGGAGTATCATTGTGAGTCCTCGTCGGCTTCTCGTCACTGCACGCATACACCCATCTCTGCTTCAGGCGCGGAGAGCGTCCACTCAGCTGCTACCAATCAATGCAGACGTCAAATATCATCTACTCCAGCGTGGTGGCGCGGAGAACCCGGTGTATGTGGCTTCCAGTACGTATCTGGTTATAATTCAATTCCTCGTTTCCTGCTCTCCCCACTTCGGCGAATTGCTGTGCTTGTAGATAGTTGAATAACATATCTTGATTTTCATTACTTGTACGCCCTCCCGTGACGAGAATGGCTGCTTGTGATAATTGGAATTGAGACGACAAGCCCGGAGCTGGACGGTCCCGCCTGGCAGGTTGCTTCCATGTCATGTATATTTGTACCATATTCAGAATGCATTGCTGTACCCGCGTGCGGTATATGGCCGGCCGTATGCGTACATACCATATTATTCCTGCATTCGACTCATATTCCGGTACATACAGCCCGAATACACCGCTCTGCATATTTCAGGCCCGGAAACAACCTGGCAGCCGGGCCGCTCTGCTCATGGTTTGCATATTGTCCTCTGGCTCAGGTAATCGGTCAAATATATTATAAGACGCGATGGCGGAGTCTGGACTCCGCGACGCGCTGCTTGGCGTCAGTCGGTCCATGGATATGTGGCATGTATTGTGCAGCCCGTGTCCACAGAAGAAACGAGCGCGCGCAGCCACGTACCACGCACCTGCTTACACCCACGTTGCTGCCAGACCACAGGCCGTCTCGGCAGCTCGCACGCTCCCCAAAGGTATCGGCTGTACAAACGGTCAGCATGCAGGCAGTGTTCTAGAAGCTGCACTCACCCGCGGAGTGTGACGCACAGACCTACGGTCGACGCCGCGAGGTAGGACGAAACAAATCAGCCCAAGGGCAAAGACCCGCGCGGCCGATGGCAGAGGTACATACCTGACTGCTAACTTGCTCGTCGTGATTAATTGCTTGCTGTGTCGACATATGACTTGGTGTCCGCCACACAGCACTCAGCACAACGAACCCGCCTTTGGAAGGGCGCCCACTTTATGTGCAACCTTTCGCGCTGTTTATAGGGTGCGCACGAAGGATCTGAGTCAGATGGCGCGACAGAAAGCGTTACTGGAGCTACTAACACACCAGAACAAATACTATTGCCTATGCGCTGGCGGGCGCCGTAATCGAAGCAACCAAATGCAGAAATCGAGCCTAAAGACAGTATGGGACGCATCAGAACCTAGTTATCACACCATAAGAGCGAGATGAGTAGCGCGTACCTGACTCGAACAGTTTGCTTGTATGTCGATGGCTGTGGTCGCCAATGCGCTTCCTGAGCGTCGACTCCATCTCAAAGAGTTGAACTTACCCAATATTCAGAGATGCGTGCATTGAGCGCTCACATGGGATAGCGGCCATGCCTATTATTATTATACGTGAGCAAGTGAACTTAGAAGGAAAATGGGACAGCTTACCGTGTCGCTTTTCGCGTGGTATCGCGCGCTACCGACCCCCAAAAAAATGCAAATGCGTAAGGTTCATCGAGAAATAGCACATACACACGTAAAATGCGTCACTGGGCCAGTGTAGATGCTGCCAGTGCTGCCAGTATATAAAAGACTTTGAAGACCAAGTCTGGCAGCCCAGACCAGGCAAAGGCGGTGCGCGCGCAGATGAATACAATGATGCCTGGTAGCAAGCGCGGGCACACCATAATGCGAGGGACGCTCACGCGCAGTGGGCCTGGTGGGGGTAGGAGGATAAGACGCGATGGCGCAGTCTGTACTCCGCGACGCGCTCCTTGGCGTCAGTCGGTCCATGGATATGTCGCATGGATGTGCATCATATCCGACTTATACGCGACTGATATCGACCGCATTATGAGGCGCATATGAACAGTATATTGTGCGCGTAGGAAAAGACTATCAGTGCAGTCGCAACACGCTAGCGACACTGACAGCGCGCCGCTCGTGATGCGCCAGTACGTTATCATATCGCTCGAGGAGCTAGAGGAGTTCCTGCTCGAGGATGACAGCAAGGTATGCAGAGAGCTGCGGGGTGAATTTCCAGCAAAACTGAATCAGCACAGGTCGGCGAGGAAATGCTGGAGTGGATGTGGACAAAGCGCGATCGAAAGAGCTGTGATCATGCAGCGACGCCAGGTTGCAACGCACCGAAGCAGACGCATCGTATGGACTTTATTTTGTAGCCCAGTTCATCGTAATAGTGAGACAACTTTCCGACGCTGCCAGACCAGAGAATGTTCAGTCTGTTGTCGCCAGATACAAGGCCACGGTTGTAGATGGGCGGCATAAGCATACTGCAGCTTGGTTATTCCGGAAGACAAGCTGGGCCTGATCATGAGAAAGCGGGCCAGCGGTTCTGGTCGCTACGGTCGAGCAAATAATCTGACGGTAAGAACAGTGCGGCAAAAGTCCGGACCTGGAACGCGACTTACCTCGCTCGCCACCGGCACGCAGCGCTGTTCGCCCGCTCCTTCCTCGCTCGCGTCGTCTGTGCTTGCGCGTGCAGAAAAACGATGCAGAAAAACGATGTCGAACTTGTGCGCTCACAGAAACGCGACGTCGAACTCGTGCGGTCAAGACTTCCTCGGCGGCGTAGCGGGTTGCCTGAAGCATTTATACCTTCTAGCAGTCAGCAACCAATGCTCCAGGACGCGCATCAATATTTCACACACCAGCACGCCGATATAAACGAGCACGTAGCTATGCAACAAGCCGGAGTTTACATGGAGCACGGAAACGGCAACACCGCTCCGTTCGCAGACTATCACGACGCGGTGCATCTCGTGCCAGAGTATTATGCCGGCCCGCCCGTCTATTTCACCGGCAATACTCTCCCACTGCCTCCACCACAGCCAGTGTCGTCGGCCATCCACCTTGTCACGTACGAGCACACCCACGACGTCCCCTTTGTCTTCCCACCTCCAGCCGCGCCCCCTGCTGGCCACGCTGTCCTGCAGGACGGGAATTGCCACTTTCCCTCCCTCGTCCCACCGCTACATCCGCAGGCGCCCAGCGGGCAGGACGGAGACAAGAGCGCCACTCCGGCGCCGGCGGTCATATGGGTGGACACGTGGCCCGGGCCCGTATCGGCTGCCCAGAAACCGCACGAAGGGTTAAGCGCCCGCCACGTCACGCCAAGCAACGGTCCCGTACGCAGCGCACGCACCTCGCACCGTGTGCAGCACACGCAACGCCAGACTCTGGAAGGACCGGCGGCACAGTCAAGCAGCAGTGCTCGCAGATACGAGCACGGGGAACTGGTCAGCCGAGACGAGACCCCACTTGGCACCGGCGATCGCGCGACGTCACCAGTCCACGGCGACACCAATTTGTGTTTTGGCGGATGCCGTAAGCTCTTCCGGCGCAAAGAAAGCAGGTCAAAGCATTGGAACGTGCACCCTGCGTGCGAAGAGCGACATGCCAAGTTCGTGTCCGGGACGATCTACGAGGAGGACTATCGCGCCCATCTGCGATGTAAAGAAATGTTCCGTGAAAAAAGCGAGGCGAGGGCGGCAGCGAGGCGTCGGCATCCTGCTTACTAGTTAAAATAGAATAAATCGTCTTGCCGGATGTTAACTACCGGCCGGCAATCTGACAAGCCGGGACCGGGCGGAGTCGGATGTCAAACCACTCTTGACCTCTGACAGCGACCATAGGGTCAGGGCGCGCCGCCCTCTGAGGTGCGCTCACCCTTCTTTTAGACAGCTGGGTGGGCTTCTAAGAAGTTCGCCCGACTCCAGCAGCGCCCGTTGCCCGCATTGGGAAGACCAGGGGGCCTCCTTTCGCCTCCAACGGCGCGTCCGACAGCCCCGGAACATGGCCAGCAAATCACACGCCTACGATGCCTCACTCCTGCGCACATCGTCTGTACGTGACCGCGCTCCTCTGACGCAGTCCACGGCGCGCTCCGCATACGCACATCGCGACGAGAGGGCCGCATCGCTGGCAAGCAGGTACTTAAGCTATCACGTCGGCAAGGCTGGCACTTAACAAAAATCCATAGCAGCTCACCGCCCAATGTCCCCCGTGCACACCGAAAAATCGACCGCCGGCTCTGAAGTCGACGACGTCTTCGCGCCGCAGCCGCCGCCACCGCCCATGCTCCGCGACTTCGTCGTACCGGCCCTGGAGGCAACGACGGGCGTATCGCTCCTGCCTGGCTCCTCACCCGCGCCTCCTGGCACCGCCGCAGTACGCTCTCCGGCGCACGCGGGCCAAGTGCGGTCGGCTGAGGACATGGCCACTCCGCGTGACAAGGCTGCCGACCGCGACGTGGTACAAGACCGCCGTAACCGCCGCCGCGCCTCGATCGAAGAGTACAACGAGGCCGACTGGCCGGCCCTACGGGCGGCGAATCCGGCGACCCGCGCCTCCAGCGAGGGAGGCAGGCGCGAAAACCTGGCCCGCCCAGTCGCCGGACGCGCCCCCAAGAAGATTGACCTGGCGGCGCAGACCACCGCTGCGGGCAGGAGCAACGCTGGCCACGAGGTCCAGGTACGAAGCAGCCTGCTGCCACCGTGCACACCCTCACGCTCGCGCAGAGACTCGCCCGCGCCATGCAGCAGACCGACGTCAGCGACAGAAACGGCGGCCAAGCCGGGCTGCCGTACGCAACTGCTCCGAACGATGGAGCCAGCCTGGCGTCCGCGGACATGGACATCTCGGGGACGCTCCCCGCGCTGCCAGTCTTCCGGCCTGGCTTGGAGAACGAAGACGCTTTCTCCGAGCGCTCCCAGCGCTCCCGCCTCCGCATCACTGCGTGCCCTCCTTCGCCCACCTCGCAGGCCATCGCCGATAATCAGCGCCTGCGTCGCCGCAACAAGGACCTCGAGGCCTGGAACGCGAATATCGCGCGCCAGGCGGCAGCCAAAGCCCAGCCCCACGCCGCGCCGACACCGCCTGCCCCCCTGCCCGACATAGCCCCTGATGACGAGGACGACATGTACGTGGACGACTTCCTCGAGCCCCCGGCCGCGCAGCCTCAGCCAGAGTACTCGGACTACGGGAGCGACTTCGAAGACGCCAGCAGCGCCCATATCTCCGACCTCCTCGACAAAGACCTCGTTCGCGCATCGTAGGACTGCGACCGCATTGACGGCATGGAGGAGGACGCGCACCTGGCCGGGCTATGCCCCAGGACGCGCAAGGACTGGGACAGCGTCAAAGGTGGCAAGTTCGTCTTCTGGCCCAACCGCCTCAACGACGTCACCGACTTCAGCACGGCCAACCCGCTGGTATACATCGCGAAGATGACGCGCGTGATCAAGAGCGTCATCCTCAACAAGGACGCCAACCCCAAGCTCGCGTTAGGCGACCAGGACCCGCGCAGCCCTCTGCGCATCATGCCAGGCCTCACGCTCGTTCATAACCTTTCTCAGGAAGAATGCGACGCGTTCACCCAGAACCGCTTCGCTGTCCTCGCTGGCGCGGCCAACATCACGACTTTCTCGTACAAGCTGCGCGGCGCGACCTTCATTGGCACGCTCTCACGTACGATGGCGGAGCATAACGAGCTGCACACGGCCATCGTTAACACGGTCGAGAAGCTGCAGGAGCTGAGGGCGGCGCTGCGGAAGCACGCGAACATCTACAAGGTCGGCTTTGACGCCTTGATGGCCTCGGTGCTCGACTCGGTCGAACTGAGCCCGCTGGGCACGACCGTGGAGGAGGAGAATATTGTCGAGTACAACGTCTACATCGACTTCACCTTCCTCCCGGTCACCACCTACCGCGACATCCGCAACAAGATCCGCTCCACCAAATTCCACATCCGCCTCGTCGGCACCGGCGTCTTCCTCATCCCCGGCTGGAAGTGCCGCTCGTGCGCACTCAACATGTTCCCTGGCTCGCACCCGACGGGCATGTGCAAGACCAAGGAAGTCGAAGGATGGCACCGCCCGATCGGCCCCCCCCCGCCGCCATCCCTCCACCCCTCGGCTATTGCGTCGGGCAGTGGCAACGCGCAGGGCAACTGGCGCAACGCGCCGACGGGCAACAAACGTGACGGCGGCCCGCGCACGCGCCCTCGCGCCAACTAGGACTCTACCACGCGCTTTGCCCACGACCCCCCGCTCACTCCTCCCTCCTCTCTCGCCCCTATCCACACGTGCTCCATCATCTCCCTACCCGCCCTGCCGTTCTCTACCATCCCCCGCTCGCTTCTGTTGCCGTCGCCAAAATCATTGTCGATCCGAGCTCTATTACAACGGTGTGCTAACAGGATTCCTCCGGACGGCGTCGCCCTTACTAAGGACAGTTATAACTGTCCCCTCCAGCCTTCTTTCAGAAAAGGAGAGTCTCCGGGCCACTATGTGGCTGCGGCCTCTCTGACGCTACACCAAAAAAAAAAAAAAAAAAAAAAAAAAAAAAAAATTTATACCTTCTGGACGTGTGCTTCCCGACGACATGCGCTGCGTTGTCCACTGTAGCGTGCCTGTCACTCGTCTTTCCCGCCACACCACAACACGCCGCGTCTTACTCCAGACTTTTCGAGCTCGTCCCGCTCCTCCAATCGCTGCAACTCTACGCAATCTCATCCGAACTCGCACATTACTTGCCCAGCTCATCTGCTCCCCGCACCCTAAACGAGCTCGAACTGCGCGCCATCGGCGCCCACGACGTGATCCCCCATTACGTCGATTGGATGTCGGGAAACAAGCCCACCGCTTACCTCGCGATGGACGGACGAACCATCTCTTTAAACGACATACAGAATCTCCTTGTCGACTCTGACGCGTTCGAGCTCAGCATCTGGCACCTTCCATCGGTGGTACGCTGGCTGTTGAAGCGACCTGTCCCGACGACCGCAGTTTGTGTCTGTACTTTGGGCACTGTGCATCCGGCGATGGCTGGCCGCTAGCACAAGCACTCTTACGCGCGCAGGCGCTCCTGATCAACGTCGCGACGCCGGAAATACCGGTTCACATGCTAGCCGCCTTTGCCGACCTAAACGCATTTTCTATGCTGCCTAGTCCACAGCTTCTGAAAATAACTGTCCTGGACCTACAGAGGCGTATCATTGAATGGCAATTGCTCGTGCCACTATGGCGCGTGCTGAAGGCTTGCCCACTTCTCCACTCTATCGCCATCGACGTCGCACACATAGATGAGCAGGCCAACTACATCCCTCTTGGCGCACACAACGTGCGCGCGCTACTGGCTGTCCTGCAACGCCTACGTCCGTCACTCCCCAGAATCTGAGTTGACGGCTTTCCCCAGCATGTGTCGCGTGACGTCGACATGCCTCCCAATCTGGACGTCCACTTTCATAACCAACACGATGCGTCGCCCACACTGACAACTAATCGCCCCCCCCATAACCACTCCGCCGGACACAGCGCTCCCGCTGTCCATCCCTCGTAACCTCGCCCTTGAACCTCGCCCTTGCTCCTCCGTTCTACTGCACGTCTAAAAAGAGGCCTAAATGTTTGCAATCGATTCATTTCAAGTTCACAGACGTCGTTGCCGCGGCGAAGCCTGAGAACATATGGACAATGCCATTCAGATTCCAGAGCGTGGTGCCGGACACTGACAAGTTCGCTGCTGCATGATTGACACTCATTCAGACTCTTGAAAAACTCAGGCGAGAATCTGGCGACAGAGTTGGACCGCGCGCCAATGCTGCACATCTGACGATTTTATGACAGACCTTGTCGACACAACTGGAGTTTGGCTCGCGGTGGATCCACGTCTGCGCTCCGTTCCGGAAACGCCATCTCGCCGTTGTCGCATCTTTGTGCTATGAATACTCCGCAACGTGTTTCCCGACACCCACCACGCCTCCTGGGCCGTTAAATTTTCGTTGCTGTTCTCCGAATTTGCTACAACTGTCCTCTGCACGTCCGCGACATTCATGCGTTCGCGACCCGAAACAGTGCACTGTCGCTGGCGCAACTGTCCAGCGGCGCGAGCATCATTCCATGCGAGAGAGCTCTATCAGCACCTATTGGACGCTCACCACGGCATAAGGAGGACCAGTGGTCAGGCATTCGAATGCCTCTGGATTGGCTGCAGATCGCGCTCTGTCAAACATAACGTCGGTCGGCATCTCCTTCGTACGTCTCCATACCTCGCGTTGCTACATGCATTGACCACACGTCAGAACACAGTGGTCATCGCCCTTACATCTGCGAGCAACGCGGTTGCGGCGTCGCATTCAAGAGGCGAGAGCACCTCCTCAAGCACGCGCACGCGGTCCATCATCACCAGCCGTCAAACCCTCCACAGGTGACCATTCACGAGGAGCGCAATACTCATCCAGCAACGTACCGTACACGCAACTCTCACGATGCCAACCGGGACGACGACGACGCAGACCGCAACAATGCAAGGGATCCAGACAATCACGCTCAGCACGCTGTACCGCGGCTCACAGCGTCAATATCCACGCACCCCCCTGTACGTTGTACTGTCCTTCTCATCGCTTCGTTGTCGTTGACAGCATTGCGTAGCATATCCTTCGCCGTAGGCATATATTTCGCTGGTATGACCACGCTCCCCAGCCACCTACAGCAATGGCCGGCTTGGAGGCTATCAATCACGCTCCAGAATCGTTGGCCAGAGCTACCGTCATCCTCCAGTCGGACCCCGCGGCGTGGGAAGAATGGTTCTTACAGTTCATCGATTGGTGTATCCAACAGGACCACAGTTGCACGCAGTCGTCAGTCCTGGCTCAAATGAGCCATAAGGTACGTTTCATCTTCATGTTTCAGCACCCATTTAACTCCTGGCGACGTCCAGACCGGACTTCCGCAGGCGGCATTTACTGAAATGTCGCTAACGCTCGCAAACTACATGCATGACGCCTTCAAGCGCAGGAAGCGGTTGGGTTATGAAGCCGGCCAGACACCCGCCTAGCTACGTGGCCTTATCGCAGTTGGTCTGGGGCGCACAACGTCTTCTCTACCCTATACGTCTAGCAGCTCCGCGTTCTCACAGGCCTTACCAATTGTCTTTCGCGCCAGTCCTGTACTTCGAATATACCCAACTTTGATACTATGCCCCAATATGCCTCGCTGTTTAACGCACAACTGGACTACCGTCGACTTTTCTGTTCTTTGCGCGGAAACAAGCGAGTTGATCCAGTGAGTACCCAAGCGCCCAAGCGCTCAATGCCGGCTCAAGACATGCGAGCTTTGCTACCTCACCACCGTGCCAGCATTCCGTCATGTTGGCCAAGCCATGACCGCCGCTGCCAAGCCGCTGCTGCTCGAGAAGAAATACAACAAGACTGATCTGAAGAAGTTGGTCCAAAACATAAACTTACGATTACCCAGACTCTACTCCGTGCGCTGCCCTCTGTCTCTCTCCCTCTCTCTCTCGCCCACTTTCTCTCGATCACTTTCTCTTTCACATGCTCTTTCACATGCTCTCGCAGGAGTTCGCATACGAGCTTTCAAATGCCTCTGCTTCGCTTCGATATACAGCCCTGACGTTGGCCGCTGTCCCAGGATTCAACTTCGCGGTTGCGGCGCCCATTCTACCTACGAGAACCTTGAAGCTGCCCATTGACGTCCCCCTACACCCAATCACATTTTCCGCCCACACGTGCCTTTGCCTTTGATCCTGGCTCGGACCCCGTCACACGCGCTTCTACGTACCAGGCGTCCCGCGTCCATCTCGAGTAGCGGCGACTTGAACCTAAGTATTCGACCGTTCAAGCTCCACTGTATGCCGACGTACTGTCTCTGGAGACGTGCCACTCATCACCCTGGACTTCTGCGCCAACCTTGTCCCCATACTCGCACCTGTTGTATTTCCCTATTTATGCTGCTCTGGAGCACGGTGAACCCGCAAGCCGTCCCCCTTCAACCGATTCCATTCGTGATGTTCAGGGGCAGCTTCTTCTTCGTTGACGAGAGCGTACCCGAGAGGGACTCGGTCGCTTCACGGCTCCAGGTCGGTATGACTACGAACCACTGCAATATGCCCAACCCCTCACACAACCTGCCCCTTGCGCATTGCCAGGACTACGGCGGCCGTGTCTGCTACACGTTATCCACGGCCAATTTTGTTATCGTCGATACAGCAAATACCACCACCACGCCAACAGGCATAGGCTTGTCATCGAATGTCGTTGATCACACCTGGGTGCAACAGTGTTTAGCGCATCGACGGCTACTGCCCTATACAGATCCATACAAGGTATGGATTTCGACGCCCTCCATACCATTCAGGCCTTA
This sequence comes from Auricularia sp. M13, assembly GCA_037042915.1. NCBI lineage: Eukaryota > Fungi > Basidiomycota > Agaricomycetes > Auriculariales > Auriculariaceae > Auricularia > Auricularia sp. M13. The sequence goes on from CM073199.1 coordinate 2,720,103, forward strand.
ATCCTTCACGTCCACGCCGACCAGAACACCGTGGATGTAGCCGTGCACCATGACATGCTCCACAACGACGACGACGACGACGACGAAGTGCAGGAGGAATTTGAGGTCATTCAACTAGGCGAGTGTTTCTCAACGCTCCTGCCGCAACACCACCAACCAAAAACGTGCTCAAATCACCATCTTAGTGAATGCCTGGTCGTCGGCCGACCATGACAAGGACCCCCAATCGCCGTCGGCCCACCCCATCGACGTCCAAGATGTCGACCAGGACTCTGCAATGAGCGATCCAACACGATTCTCATCAATTCCCCTCTGTCGCCCGTCCGATCTATTTCATCTGGGACATCAGCAAAACCACGAGCCCTCGCACAATGAAAACGAGGGCCACGATGACTCGTTGTACGAGGTGGATGACCATGACCCTCAGGACGAGCACGAGGACGGCGAGAGCTGCTCGTACGATCATGAGGAGAACCAGGAGCAAGACCAGGACCCGCCTTGCGATGACGAGTCTGAGGATGAGCTATTACTCGTCAGCGGCTCGTCGTACCAAGACGAGGAGGAGGATGATGCGCTATTACTCGTGAGTGCTTGCCATGCTACCCTTATGTTATACTCATACTTACTTCAGCGCGCAAAGCCCCGCCCAACCCGCTTCAGTTCACTCCGACATCATATCCTCAGACGACCCGTGAGCTCGGTCGTATCGCCACACCTTGGCTCCAACCTGACGCTTGGTCGAAAGGGCCCACCGCCGCAACCTGCCCGTCAGCGCGCGATCGCCCCTCATGCCGCCAGCCTCTCATACGCTCAAAAGCACGCCCGTAATGTATTGAAACAGGTACTTTTACCTGCCGTGCCCAGTATCCCCCAAACTCACGCGCCGCAGACAACAGTTGGATCCGCCCCTCGCGTTGATAATAGCGCATGCGCCGCCCAACCCGTAAAGACCGCCACTCGTTCAGCACGGCAATCGCTGCCCCCTTCATCTTCGCATCCCGCCACCCTGTCATCCCTACGTTACGCCCGTGCCGCCGAATCGTCCCCCGGAGCTGCTGCTGCTGCGGATGCTGCCCAGCATTCGCTGCCCACGAACGAGTCTGACCCCGATCAGGTTACTGTTCTTACTTCCAGCCGTCTTTACACTTTCTAACATTGCGCGATAGCTTGTCTGCCTGCTTCGAAAAAATTTCCATCTACAGGACTTCAGGGACGGCCAACGAGAGGCCATAGAGGCCGCAATCGAAGGACGAGACGTCGTCCTGCGCCTGCCCACAGGCGCTGGCAAGACTGTTGCAATGCTGGTAACTCTGCGCACTGTTTTGTCATCCCAGGTCTGACTTGTGGCACTCTTCACAGTTGCCCGCCCTTCATCTCCGGCTGGGTACCACGATCATCATACTCCCACTTATTTCACTGCTTCGCCAGCAGGCGGATCGTATACTACACGATGTTGGCACGTCGTCCGCGATCACGTCCGTTATCTTTCTTTATCGTAGCTCTCGTCTTACACCCCTCATTGCGTCTTGTCAGTGTCCATTCGGCGATGCCACAGCCTCTCCTACACTCCCAGCTCGACAGACTTGCGCGAGCCGCCGATACGGAGCAAGATCTACTCCCCATGTTCACTATCATCACGCCAGAGCAGCTTTTCACCCAGAAGATGCAAACCCTACTCGAAGCCCTCTACGCAAAAGGGTTAATTGCTCGATTTGTGATCGACGAGGCTCAATGTGCGTTCACTGTGAGTAGTTCAGACGCGTTCCGACCCGCATCGCTGCAAGCTGACGTGAACCCAGTGGGACGCCTTTAGGCCTGCCGTGCGTGCCGGGATCTAGTTCTGAGCCCACTCGCGCCTCATCTTATTGCAGTACCGCAACATCCTCGGCCGTCTCGCTGATTTCTTCCCCAACACGCCAAAGACATTTGTCGGCGCCACGCTCACTGACGCGCATGTTCAAACTCTCATTGATTCAATCCACATCTCGCGCAGAGCGTCAGTCGCGCGCGTGCTTCGTCCGCTCGATCGCGCCAACCTGTGCTACCGTGTCTTCTACGACAAGAACATTCAGTTCCTCGTGCACTACGCAGAGACAGCAGTACGAGAGTATGTCGTGCTTCGACCTCCCTAACAACGCATTCGTCTCATGTCGCAGTCTCAAAGACACCGAAACTGGAATTGTCTACTGCCTTACGACAAGCTCATGCGAGGACGTCGTCGACGCCCTCAACGCTGCGGGTATTACCGCTGCACTTTATTACGGCCTTCGCTGCAACGATGTCCAATCCGTTCGCCGCGCCCATTCTATCACGTCCGAGGAACAAGTCCGCAACACCCGTTTATGGTTGCATGGTCATGTTCGCATCATGGTCGCCACCGTACGTATACGCTATATGCTCAACCGTTTGAACGGCAATGACCCCACCACCAGTCTGCTTTCGCCATGGGCATCGATAAGCTTGACGGTCTGCATGGTCAACGTTTCCCTGATTGATCTCAATGTGCCACAGTTAGATTCGTCGTGCACTACGGCGCTCCAAGATCGATCGACTCCTGGTGTCAAGAGAGCGGTCGCGCAGGACGGGACGGCCAGCCCGCTGAATGCGTCATTCGTGCGTCCACTCCCAAGCGCCAAGGCGGCCTCTGAAGCACTATCAGTTTACTCGACAGCCGACTTGTGCCACGAACTCGTCATGAACTCGAGATCGGCGGACCAAGGTCCTGGCGATACGACCTCGCTGTACACTCAGCAGGGCCAGACCATCCCGGAACACGACCTGGAGCCGTTGAGGACCATGCATCTCGCATGTCTGAACAGCTTTCTCGGCTCATGTCTTCGCCGTGCTCAGCTCCATCCTTTTGGCCAGGGCGACGTAGCCTGTTCGAAATGTTCGGCTTGCCAGGGCGACTCTCACCTTCCTGCGATAGACATCACCGAATGGGCTAGCCATGCACTACAGGCGCTCGAGTTCCTACACCGTCTACAAGATGGCTACGCATCCAAAACCGACCTCATCCAGTTCTTGGGCGGAAGTCTGAAATTCGCACACTGCGTAACGGATTTGTACGGCAGCGGCAGGATTTTGCGTCATATCAACTTGACACAAAAGAAAATAAGCGTGCTGCTCGACGTTTTGCTCGCTCACGGCGTCTTTACTGTCTGTCGCAGGCGCAGAAAGAGACCCCGGCCGGGTGAACCTCTCTACTACCTTACATGGAAGGCAAGACCGTTTTGTTCTTTGTATATCGACCCGACTGACGGAGTTGTTCTTTCTTTATTTTTTCTCTAGGCCGGACATCGTGCAGATACCGTCAGAGACCAGCATGCCCAACCTGTTATCTGTTGTCATCCATTGTTGCGCTAGTTCGACATTTTCCAGCTGTTGTTTTCGGCGGGCTCTACCCGTGAACATACAGCCGACAGTCCGTCATAATACACTATGCATATTCGCGCCCATCGAAAACATCGCCCCTTCTTGCAGTTGCTATTATCGGCAAGTCCGGAGTATTGTTCGCATTCATGTACGGCAGCGGCGGTGGTCACTATAAGTCCTTTAGCGATATGCCATTTCGATCTCCGTGCCGCGGCGACTCCCGACCTCTTGCCACCCGTCCGTCATGGCGTCCGAGCTCGTGCTCAATACAGCCAAGGCAGGGTTAATATCAGCTGAACGCCTTCTAGCGGTCGAGCGATTGCGTCTTGAAGCTGCACGGCGCGCGCACAGCGAGGCGCTCGCCAGTGTCAAAGAACTTGCACACGCCAAACAGGTCGCACATGACAAAAACGTCGCCTATGCCTCAGAGCTCACGGCAGCCACGAATCTCACGAAAGCGATGGACTGTGCCCGACCACTTTCGCGTCTATCAGGCGTACACGCCTCAACGTCAGACTCAAAGTCCTCGATGTCAGACTCGAACTACGGTCGTGGCGGCATCGCTGCGCGACTACCAGGTGTTATCCTCAGCCAGATATTTCTCCTTTTTGCATGCTCTTACCAATACGACGCCGATTCTGATGTCGTGCTCTATCCGCCCGCGACGACGCTCGCCGCCGTTTCACGTCACTGGCGCTACACCGCTCTTGATACCAGCAGACTCTGGCACCGATTCCGCATCACGCTTTCGCTCGCGCAACCTGCCGACTTTGTCATGCGAATGAATTACTTCGTCTTACGCTCAGATTATCTTCCTCTGGATATCATACTGCGCGTCCGGACCGGCAGTCATGCGGCCATCTTGGACCGCGACACCCGAAACGCTCTTGTCCTCACTTTCGCGAGGTGTTCCCGCCTTCATGTCCACTGGCATTATTTGGAGCATGACATCGAACACGACAACCCGTCCAAAATAACCGCGGGCGAGTCTGCCGAATGGGTTCAGGAAATTGACTGGCCTGAATTACCGCTTCTACGCAGTCTGCTAGTGTCGCAGCGCCCTAGACGCGATCGCGCTACATACAATGGCGTCGAGTGCCCCCTCAGTCTGTTCATGATACCGCTGAACCGTCCGAGCATTCACATGGGCTTCGAACCGTTTCAAATCCTCGGGCCTTCGCTTCATCATCACATCCAATCGCTGACCATCCCGACTGTCATATCCGACGTCGACGTTCACCTCTTGTCTCGCCAGTGTCCCCATCTTCGATACCTCGAAACAAGTGGCATCAAGCTCGAGTCGTCTTCGGCCCTCCGTGGGCACATCGCGTTCGCCAGCCTGGAGACTCTCAGGTGCCACCATCGCGCAAGCAGTATCATGCAGCTACTCCAAGCTGTGCAGCTACCAAACCTCTTGGACCTACAGTCTAGCTGCCGGCCTGATGACGACGACTGCGATATCGAACTTCCGAGTCGCGACAATGCATTCGAGCTTTTAAGCGCCTTCATCGACAGCACTCCGTTCAGCTCTCTGCGCAACTTGACGCTGGCGCGAGGCTGCGTCTCTAAACTGACCGCGCTCTTACAATACCTCCCCCAAATCTCTGCGCTCGAGCTTAATTCGATCGACAGTGATGAACTCCGTCCCTTCTTCCGACGCTGGTCCCTCCCGGGAACACGAAACCTGCCTCCGAATCTGGCATGCCTGCGTCTTGCGCATTGCGATCTGCATTGGGGTGTCCTGCCAGTCCTGATCTCGTTTCTCACGAACCGGAAACTTTTCACACGCGATGGAGAACAGACGATTGAACGTCTCCTGATTCATCAGACAGAATGGGACTACAGACATTCGCGGGTCGTCTGCCCACAATCGGCGCGAGAGAGACTGCTACAGCACGTGTCCCATGTTACAATCACTGGGTCTGACGGAATTGCTTCTTCTTGAGCGCACCTCGAAATGTCGAACGCGGCCCGCGAGCCAGCTGTCATCAAACCAGTGGCGAGAACCTACTCAGCACGGACGTTAATCTCACCTGGCGGTGCCTGCACGAGCTGCACGAGGGCGCGCACCAATACGAGTGTAGTTTATTTCTGAGCGTTCTCCAAGTGCTTCAGTAATGCAAACTACATTTCCGATGAGTCGATCATATAGACACAATAAAAAAAGTTTCAAAAATCATGGACGCACCACCGAGGCCAGCTGCTTGTTCATCTCGCTCCCAAGGCGTGCGTCCTGGCTTGCAGATTGCACGAGCGCCAGTTTTTCGCCTTCGCTGAACACCGTCCCTGTATCCCACGCAGAACAAAATCCAAGCATTGTTTTACCGACCACCACGGCACGAGTAGTCACGACTTTGGCCAGCGCAGGACACAGCTCCCTGTGCGACACTGGCTTGGCCTTCCAATCCGTCCGCTGGCACTGCCGGCTGCAGTAGCGCGAGAATTGGCAGGACCCACAGCGCTGTAGCTTTCCGTTGCCACTCGCCATGTTTGTGCATTCCTGACCAGAGCAGATGCGAGACGTAAAGCAGATGCGAAGGTGCGCGAACACCAGCTCAGCCGGGCGAAAAGGCAGAGGCGGCACGCAGGAGAACCTGTTTGATATCGTACGGCGTATGAATGTCATACGGTAAGATGGCATCGTAAAGAAGACGTTCATAGCCTGCGGAGAGAACGAGCCAATCGTCCAAGCAAGCGTCCGGGCCTCTGAAGATGACGTCCATAAACCTGCAGACAATCATGTCACCAGCCTGCTGAGGTCTTCCGAGTTCAACGTCGTGCGCAAGCAACGCGCTCACCGAGGAGGCAAATTCGGTGTCTATCACTTGCCAGTTGCGCAGAGCCGGAACAATGGTCGCGACAATGCGGTCGCGTGCCGGGAATTGGCGCAATGTCTCGCTGACCTCGAGGCGTGCGCTGACGGTCAGGCGCACGACCAGACGCAACCCGCTGAGAGTGGGGATCGTGGAGGCCCATCGGACATGTGCTCCAACGCCTTTGGGCATGACGTCGCCTATAACGCACGGCCTGTCAGGATTTCTGTATCCTGTGGTTGTCAGTCCGATGTTGGACGACATATTGTTCTGTATTTACACTCCGATAATTAACCGTTCACCAGAGTCCTTACCGCGACAGCCCGCGCGTACCGCGCTACAAGGGCTTGAGCCTCCCGGGAAGCCTATAATCTTCACAGGTTATGAGCCCCGCCCGGGCGGCGGCACTTGCATGGGCACGGGCAGAGGCGGGTCGGCAGCGACCTGACGACAGACGCGCAGGCGCGCGCAGAACGACCACGACGCATTCTACACCCGAACTGCTTTGGCTTGATGTCGACCCGGCGCATAGCTTGCTCTGGAGGCTCTAAGACTCTTCGTTCCGAGAAGGCAACTCGTAGAAAATGTGCCCTGTCTGATACGAACGTATACCGACGGTCAACGCGCATGGAATCGACTTCCTGGCGACGAATTGGCTTTATTGGGTACTGCCTAGGCGACAGACGACTCCAAGGTCCTATCCAGGCGACAGGGGGAGCCAGACGGTGACCAAGTGGACAGTACGGCAGCCGCAGCACTGACTGCGCACCGCAAACGATCTGGCGACCCGCGAGCAAGATACAGCTCTGCTCGGATTGGCGAGCTCTTCCCGGCAAGGAGGACGACGACAGCGCACTCGACATGTCAGTATCGAGGCGTCGATGCGGCGCGAAGGTCACGCACCGACGGACCAGGACGACCGACGACGACCCGTTTCAGCGCGCAAGATTTGCGGCTGGAAGTCTTGTCAGGCGCGGAGTAAGGAAAGATGGCACGCGTTTCACGTACAGGCGTGGCGCAGGACGCGCGACGGGACGCCGCCGCGAGAAGCTCGCTCCGACCGCGATGGCATCGTCAACCACCGAATGGCGGCGGACAGGGGAGCGCACTTGATGCGAGCTCAGTGCCGCGGCCCCCGACAACACGCGAGATAGGCGGCATACCAGGGCCCCGTAATTCGCGACGCAGTGTCTGTGGAGGGCTGGAGCGGCCAACTCTTGCGGCGCAATATCAGCACGGCAACACCGGGCGACGCGACCACGCACCGGCGATTAGTGCAACCCGACGACCTTATAAGGCCTGGCGTCGACATTTCCGTGCGGCACAGCACGAAGAGCGCGACTACACGAGCGGTGGCCGCCGTGTCAGCACGCAGCTAGCGGGCGTTGGACATTACGCACCGCAAATCCCGACACAACGACGGCGGGCGAGCACAATGCCGCGCCGCGTTGCAGACGAGCGCGCACACACGAGCGCGGCTCAACGACAGTCGCACCGGAGGAACGCGAGAGTACACGCACCTCCGGACGACCACAACGCAGCGGGCCGTGCACTGGCCCAGCATGCGCAGATACCTCGCGCGGCCCATCGCGCGCGATGCAACGACCAGGACAGAGGCCTCCGCGACGGCGCGGATGGCAGGCCGGACGTTAGCAGAACATCGAGTGGCGGAGTTGGACACTTACCGCACGCTCACCATCCACAACCGGCGCTTGACGCAGAGCGGCGACACCGGCGGCCGAGCACAGCGTCAGCACATGACGGCGGCCGAGCAGGATATGACGCACCAGACCGCCGACTTAACGACCACGAGCGCGACGGGCGCACACACCGCCGTACGCAGCTCGGGACCACGCGCGCAATGAGCGCAGAAGTCCGCTACTCACCGAGGGCGGCGAGCAGCGGCAACGGAGAGCGCGCAGCCCGACAATCGCCGCAGACGGCAAGGCTGGCGCGCACGACCCAACACCCGCACCCCACGCAGACGTTCTGGATGCACTAGATCTCGACCACGCACCACGGCAGCTTCGAGCTGTGGGGGAGTGTCAGCAGCGGGGAGCAGGGGGAGAGGAGAGCGGCCGATGCTCACCGGCGCTTCCACTCCGACACTCAGCAGCGGACCACGACATGGGCCGACTGCAGGCAGCACGCGCACACACGGCGCGCGGTGCTTGGCAAGACCATGCAGCAGTCATGGGACCGGCGCAGGCTGCTTAGGACCTAGCGCAGCCGCACGGCTCGTCAGAGCGTGCAGAAGACTTCGAACGTCGACATGGAGGACACGTGCGACGCGACGCAGGACCGCGACGGCCGCAGCCGCGCGGCAATCAAGTTTTCCGACACGGGCGGCGCAGGGCAGCACGCACGCCAACGTTTCACGGAGCGCGAGTCGACGACGGCTTAGCGCAAGCCGCACAGCTCTCCGGAGCGTGCAGAGGACCATGTCGGCGCGTTGGGCGCGCACGACGAGCGGAAATCAGTCCGCGGCGGGCTCAGCCCCGCGACTCATTCATTTCTCTTGAGGCAGACGACGCCGCCAGTGGACGACGCGGCACAGCAACCCGCGCACGCAGAGCGCACAGTACTCATCAAGATCTCGACGTCGGCATCGTACAACATGCACGACGGCACGAGCGCAGTCTGCGGCGAGCGCGATATGCACCGCGCAGAGTTTTCTATTCGACCAGCTCATGCATCGAGCTAGAGCTTCGACTCGGGCGCATCCCGCAGGGGGAGAGAGACGCAGGTTGCGGTCTACGCACCGAGTGCTCATCTTTTATTCTTCTTTTGCAGATCTTCTTGCGACTCTTCTCTCGCTCTCGCGCACGAATCACCAACACCGGCGCGACTATATTTTTTCGAAGGGGGAGAGAAGGTACAGGACCCGCATGGGGCCTGACCGACCGCGTAGCGGAGAGGCCGACCAGGCCGTACCGCGCAGACGCAGCATCGGGACGGCCAAGGCCTCGACGAGCGGCATCCCGGACAGGGAAGGACCGCAGGGCCCGACACACGGCGGATGCGACGATGCGACGCGCAGCACCACAGTAGTGGATGCGGCAACGCGTGCTTTCGACGCGCAGCGACGACGATGCACATTGCATCTTCAAGGGGAGTATTTTGAGTACGAGGTTTTATTCTTTCGTTTTGTTTGTCATTCTCCCGCACTATCATCCATTGTTGATTCCCGGACATCGTCCTGAGGGGGAGTGTCAGGATTTCTGTATCCTGTGGTTGTCAGTCCGATGTTGGACGACATATTGTTCTGTATTTACACTCCGATAATTAACCGTTCACCAGAGTCCTTACCGCGACAGCCCGCGCGTACCGCGCTACAAGGGCTTGAGCCTCCCGGGAAGCCTATAATCTTCACACGGCCATGCTCCCTCGCGGAATATGCTCGTGGATTTGGTGTTGGGACCGCGAGACAGCGCCAGGTGCAAACAGGCGCAGAGGGCGTCCATGGCGCGTGAAACGGGGTCCCAGCCAAGGCTCTGCAATGCGTGGCCAGGTCGGACACAAGCTGCCGCATTAGAAGCCAAGCGAGAGCGCAGTGCCGACAAAGGTGATGTGGCACCAGGCATAGAAGCCACCTCTGCGCAAGCTGACTAGAACGCGTGCCGGGAGCTGAGCATCATCTCAACTGCTGGAATGTTGGCCTCGTCCATGAGGATGACTGAGAACGCCTGGAGGCAGACGGGGCACGCCCGGGGTGCTTCAGCAACGGCCAGCTGCCGGGCGTATGCATCGCCGAGCTGCACGATGTTAGCTAGACCTTGGGCCATGGTTGAGCGGGAAGACAAGCAGCCATGTTGACGATCCTGTGGAGAGCGTCTTGGGGCGCCTGCGAGCTATTAGCGCGAATTCTTGATATGGTTTACTGCCATCGGCGTTCCCGAAGGCGCGACCGGAAAGTCGCCGAAGGAAGGAAGGAAGCAAGTTCAATTCTGGGAGGCATCCCGACATAACGGCAATTACAGTCTTCGCTCTCCGAAAAACGCGCGCGCGACCCGCCGCGACCGAGTCCGCGTCACCGCCGGCGCATTTCTCATCCTGCACCCTCCACACTCTGGGGATGAGGTCTTGCAGAGGATGCCCGCTATGCACGCACAAGATTAGAGCTGGTGTGATCTCTTTATTAGAATAGCTAATTTACACTCACACATGGCATGGTTGGTCCAGCGCCGCGAGTATCGAGCGAGGAGCGCTCACAACTCATGTACAGGGTCGGTGGTAGGATAATATAGCTTTACAAGCACTTGTTTCACAGTGTGTCGCGCTCAGACGTTGCCGCTGCCGAGCCTGTTTACATGCTATCTCACAGCGGCCGTTGAGGACCCAGGCATACCGAATAATCCTTAAAAAAAACTGCATAATCCATGGCCATGGTCTACCTACGTGCTCCCGGTGTCAGACCTGAGCTAAGTGCATCGGATGAGCCAGGGGAGCAACAGGGGAGAATGGATGCTCGGATTGCGTCGAAAATCATAGAGTCGACATTGGCCCTGATCCTGCGCGTGGATAGCGGCTATCCTCTGCGCAACCTTAGCCCCAGAGTCTGGAAGGTGTAGCATGAGAAATGCGCCGGCGGTGACGCGGACGGTCGCGGCGGGTCGCGCGCGCGTTTTTCGGCGATTTTCCGGTCGCGCCTTCGGGAACGCCGATGGCAGTATGTAAAGAAACTACATCCGCCAGTCTAGTCTCCGCTGCAGACTTGATACGGATGACAGTCGATCCGTGATTTGAAGCCTGCTGCAACTTGCCGGACCCACATATCCGGTCGTTGTTCGTGAAACTCCGACTGGGAACGGGTCTCTTGCAAGTGCAAGATCTTGCTTGGGCGTAAGGTGTGAATGGGAAACAATTTTTATTTGGCCCCGATAGCTCGCTCAGCAAAAGAGAAAGGGCAAATGACTTCTCCCTGTTGCCAATTACGAGGTCGGACTGAGAAGGGTCCTTGAGCCGAAGTAACCGGAGGCTATTGAAAAGTAATCGGAGTTTCACGAACGACGACCGGATACTCGGACCCGGCAAGTTGATCTAGACTACCGCCAGTCCGACCTACGGCATCTCATCCGCGGTCCGTCTCTCGCACGACGCATGGACCCACTCACCGGCCCCGAGGGCATCGTAGCAGCCGCTGCTGCCGCCTTGTCGTCAGCTCAACGGCGACTGTCGCGCGCGGTCGAGTGGCACGACGCTGCACGGCGGGTATACGACGAGGCGCTGACGTGCAGTGACGCGCAGGCCACTGCGAAAGCGTACTGCGTGAAAACGACCGTTGCTTCCTCGAGATCCTCAGGCCCTGCCGCACGTTTACCTCAAGAGATACTACGCGAGATATTTCTTCTGGTCGCGTTCTCTTACGAATATCACGTCGCCGCCGATTCTGTCCCTCATCCTCCCGCTACGACGATGGCCGCCGTTTCACGTCACTGGCGCGCGACTGCTCTTGATATGCGCAGACTCTGGGCCCGATTCCGTATCACGCTGGCGCTGGCCAGACCTCGTACGTTCTGCATCAGGATGAATATGTTTCTCATGCGCGCCAACGGTCATCCATTGGACATGCTACTGCGCGTCCACACCGGCGTCTGCCTGTCTGTTTTGGAGTTCGAGGTCCGAAACGCACTCGTTCGCGCTTTCTCGCATGTGTGTGGACTACATGTCTACTGGGAACGACCCTCGCTCCCAATGCCGTCCGACGATACGGACACAGAAAGCGAGGATACGGATGAGGATACGGATGATGGAACGCAGCCCGAGTACGGTTTCTACCCCAACAACGTCTACAACGACGGGATATTCTCGTTCCTACTAGCCCCAATGCCGAATCTCCGCCGTCTGCGCGTGTCGCGCCATCGAGAATATAGCGATATGCAAGACCCATCTGGCGAGGCGATCGTCTTCGACCCTCCGAACCCGCTCCACGTTTTCACCCTCTCGCCGAAGCTGACCGACATCAACATGGACTTTATCCCCTTTCGACTTTTCACGCCGGCGTCACTGCGCCGAGTCCAATCTCTGTGCATCGGAACAAAGATCACCGATGAAGACGTCGAGACGATCTGTCGCAACTGCCACGACCTTCGTCGTCTTGACACCCACGAGGTTGGCATCCCGTGGCCTCGTGTTCGCAGAGAACTGTCCTTCCCGAGATTGCAGCACTTGAGTACCACAGGTGCAATCAGTTCCATTCTGGGCTTGTTGAAACCGACCGACATCCCATGCCTGCGCGAACTGTACTTTCACTCTCGTGACCCAGTGCATTTTTTTTGCCGCTTCGTCAAGTCGACGCCGTGGGCAACCCTGGAAAGGTTGACGCTGTCGCAACTATCCGTGTCGAGTCTAATCCCATACTTCGATGGCATTCCGAACCTCTCCGCGTTAGAACTGCGTCGAATATCCGGCGGCGAACTGGACGCATCTCTCGGGAAATGGACGAGTGCCACGTTCATTCACTTGCTGCCCGAGCTGCGCTCGCTCAGCCTGGTCTATTGTCAGTTTACGACAGAGACTCTGGAGCGCCTGGTCTCCTTTCTGACGCAAAGGAGGGCCTCTGTGCCCGACGGCATCGTCAACCTGACCATCGTGCAAGGCTACACCTTCGCCTACAGAAAGTGTACGACATGGTCACAGTCGGCACTCAACATATTATCACTAGAGGTGGCGAACGTCGCGTTGGACGGCGTTCGCGGTTCGACGCAGAACTCCACGGAATCGGTACGTCGTCATGTACTCGGCGTGTAAATGCGGCATTAACTAATGGGCGTTCAGCGCATCACGTGAAATTTCAATTTGCTGTATATGCCGCAGCGTCTTGACCTAGATCATAGATGTGAATATTTCTGCTTCCGAGCCTCGAGACCTTCCTGTACATTGCTGCTTTTCCCAGTTCCAGACAACGTGCCTCTTGACCTTCGCTTGCGTCGTCCTTCGCGCCCCTGCCAATTGCCTGGCCTTTCCGCGCACGCCTCCCTGCTTGCTCGCCGCGGGCGTGACCTGACTAGCACGTCGCTGCTTTTGTCGACACTGATAACTATGAGATCCTATGCGATTCGTACGAGCAGAGCAGTCTCATTTGGCAATGTACGTAGTTTACTAGTTACAAAAGAGAAGGACTTCGACGACACAGTTACGCAAACGAGTGTGGGGGCAACGAGGCAAAGGAGTGCGAGAGCAATTGAGAAGACAACTGCGTGAGCAGGCGAGGGAGTGGAGAACACGAGACGCGGTCACGACGGGGAAGAAGGCGAACATGCGGTATGTGGTCATTCTTCGCGGGCACCTTCAACCTCCTCCTCCTCGAGGACAAGGAAAGGTCGTCGAGAGGTGGCATCGCATCGCCATCATGACCGTCAACCACATCGGAGACGGTGTCGACGATCCTGGGGTGGAGCATGTCATCAACGCGGCGCACGTTAAGCAGCCGATATCGTACGCTCGGCCAGCCAGCGCTTGATATCTTCAGTAGAGCTGAAGTATATGGCGCCGGCTAACGCGACGTTGCTGCTGTTGCCGTTGGAGGTGGGCGACTCAGATGCGCCGGCGTTGCTGCTGTCACCGTGCGCGGTTGGCGACTCTGGCGCGACCCAGGAGACGAAGCGCGTTGACTCCACCGGGGTAGCAATGGCGGCAGCCCTGTTGACAGGACGAATGTCGGTTGGGCGGGACGTCTGCCATGGCGGCAGCTCGGGGCGGATGCGCATGTACTCCGTGAGGTGCCGCTGCACGTTGTCGTCGGACATAACGTGCCAGTACAGAACGGGAACGTAAGACCCATCGTGCTGGCGGCACTCGTCGCATGGCTCGTGACGAGAGCACGTCGCTGGTAGTCCCTCGCGAGCGCGGCTTGCGGCGCACTCGCGCTGCACGATAATGTACTCGAGGTACTCCCTCATCGACAACATGTAGTCGGGGAACTCGTCGTCGGCGGGAAGAGACTGGTCGCTGTCCGAGTCGCTGCCCGCGCCAGGGCCGATGCCTTGATTGTCGTCGTGACGCTGGTACGAGGCCAGGTACTCGTCGAACACGGCACGGAGCGCGTTGACTTCGCCAGGAGCGCCGGCGGCTTCGATAGCATTGTTCCTACGGATGGTGGTCAGTACAGCGCATCGCAGAAGCTGCAAGGCGGGCAGCTCACCCCCGGTGCGAGTCTGGGCTGGTCATGTGACTGTGTGCATCGAGGTCGGCGAGTTACGACGTTGGCAAGAGCTCAAATCTGCGGGATATGAAGAGCGAGCAACAAAAGACCGGTCCTGCGCGTTCATAATCCATATAAGTAGGCGCACCTGTCTGGCAGGTGTGCGCCAAGTCGAGCCAGCGCAGGTGCACCTAAGGGCGAGGTTGGCATGAGCATACAGGGGAGGAGCGGGTCAGGTGCACCTGGGACGCACCATTGCAGGCGACACGTACCCCAAATTGCGCGTCCGTTACGCTCAGTTCGGTAGGCGCTGTCGCGCAACGTTGCAAGAAGACGAGTAGTGGGAAAGCATCGGCGCCTGCCGACGCCTCGTAAACTCGTCCATGTCGTTCGCAGACATGACAGCGCCTTCTCGACATAGGTGCGCCCTCCAGGTGCCCCTAGCGACAAGAGGGCAGACCTAAATTACTCTGCAGCGCCCCGGATAAAAGCGTCAAGCGCACCTGATGAAGTTGCGCAAACTCTCGAACGCCAGCATGCCCGCTACCAATCGTCGCAAAGGGAAGGGCAGTGTCAATGCAGCCTTCCACGCCGTCGATTCCGCAATATCTGCCGGCGACAACGACCCACTTGCGTCGGCGGGTACGCTCATGACCAGCGAGGCCCCGGCCGTCGACCACCCCGCGTTTCCCCCACACGAGGCAGAGCCAGAGGTATGCGTTTCTTTTCGCGTTGGTTGACGAGTTTCTAATTGTATTGTGTCGCAACCAGCGGGAAATGAGCCGCCAGGAAAAGTCTGCGCGGACTCGCAGGCTCAACAAAGAGAGGAAGAGGCAAGCTCAGGCGGAGGCAACAGCACTGGTACGCTTCCCTGCTCATGCTCGGAGTTGATGTTAAACAGCGGCTAATTTACGGCAGGCTTCAGCGTCTGGTGACGCAGACGCGACGCCAGACGTGCCCAGCACGTCTAGACGCCCAAGTCGGCAGCGCAACCCAAGTCAACGGCTGGCCGACGGTGAGCGCTGCCCCTAAGCGCGGCAACCCGGTCACACGCGTGCTGCTGCGTGTAGCTGAGCCATCCCGTGTGGTCGTCGTTTGTTTCTGACGGCAACATGCAGCTTGCTCCAAAGAAAGCACAGAGCCCGCCACCTGCTTCCCCGACCTCGCAGCTGCGAAGCCGATCGTCGGGGAGTCTTCCCTGGAGGCTGCGCTCATCCGACCGGCAACACGCGACTTAGTGACATCCGTCTCCCCGTCTCCCGACTCTGCGCCACCCGTTGCCTCGCACGTTGCCTCGTCCGTCAAGCTGTCGGGAAACAGCTCTGGGCCCCCAAAGCTCGCGCCGCCCAACAAGTCCATCCAGCTTGCAGCGCCGCCAGCCACGCCTGACCGTGGGCTGCCGGTTGCCTCGCCCGTCGAGCCTGCAACTCGCAGCTCAGCATCTTCCGAGTCCCCGTCTCACGAGCCTGCACCCAAGAAGTCCCTCGAGCCCGCGGCGCCGCCAGCCAAGGCCGATGCCCGGGCATCTGCCGTAGTTTCCTTGCCGGTGACGCAGTTTTGCGCATCGCCCGAGTCTTCGTCGCCAAAGGAGGTTCAACGTCGAGCCATTCAATCCCCCGCCGCCACGGGCGAAGCCCGATATTGGCGTCGCAGAGCCTGTCGAGCCCGTGTCGAGCAAGCCCACGCAGGACGGGAAACCCGCTGTATCCGGTTCCGTCGGCTTTCCCGCCGCATCCAAGCAGAAATTGCATGACGTTGCTTCGGACAATGCGGACAAACTGGAGGACGACGGCTCCAGCAGCTTGCCCAGCAAGCGCCACCCTAAGCCGGGGCCACTGAGCGCAGAGGACAATGCTGACTTCTGCGCGCACGTCAAGGCGTTCCAGCAGTACGTCATGGACTTTTCGGTCAAGACGAGCAAGTCACTGCCCTACCTGTGGAACCGTACGGGCGCGATGGCTCAGGAGGTGCGCGAGGTGTCGCTCTGGAACGCCTGGCACCACAAGTGGGCCCTCCTGAATGAGCGCGGGCCGGGTATGTCATACTTGCACTCGTAGACGACTGTCCGTATCTGATTATTCCTATCCCAGATGAAACTCCAGAACAGTTCTCGAAGCGCCGTTCGCAAGAGTACAAGGCTGCGAAGCATGGAAAGAACGAGGAAGAACTGGATGCCATCAGGCGTGAGCTCCTCGACTTTGCGGACGACTACGAGAAGGAGGTTGCGGATCAGATCATCGACAACGGCGAGCTCTTCAAAGTCATGCACCGAGAGTGCGAGCGATTCACAGCGCTTGTGAGTCAATTCACCACAGCGCAACAAGTACCCGTGTTCACCATTGCCAGGGCCGACCGCTTTACACCCATCACAGAGTTGCGGCGTTTGGTTTCGTCATTTGACTGGACTCCACCGACGAAGGAGGCGTGGCGTCGAACGCGTGCTGGGCCAACGGCGACATCGTCCGCAAGTTCCTCCAGGAGAGGAAGGTGCACGTTCGGAACATGGGACAGGGCGTTTGCAACGTGAGGGTGTCGTCCATTGTCTATCGGCAATGTGTGACTCATAAACCATTATTCAGCGTCAAGAGGCTGCACACCGCGAAGGAGCAGGATTGGAGTATGGCGCATACCTAGAATGGAAGGCGATGAAAACGACAGGACGACCGGCGCGACGTGTTTCTCGAGGCTTTCAAGCAACTGCAATGTACGTCTGCGATCCTCTGGGCTGCGCTGCATCTAACTTTTCGGATAGACGTGTTAATGCGCGAAGAGGCGCCGAATAGCGTCGAGTGGGTCAAGTTCGAGCAGCGCCTCTTCGCACGGAAGATGCGCGTCGTCAACTGGCCAGCGTGCCGCTTCCCAGAGACAAGTACTGGACCGAACCGATGCGCAAGTTGATGAAGGCTACGTACCGGATGTTCCACGCGATGGACAAAGGCGCCGCGTGGGGATCTCCGCTCCTAGCGTCCCTGCTTTCGAGGAACATTCGAAAGGTATGCATCCATTTTATGCAATCCATTAGCTTCTTACTCATATGGCAATGCAGAGGAGCTTGCCCTTCAGTCTAAGTTGGAGAACCGTGATGACTGGTACAAGGTAGCAGTCTGGCAAACGACGGATGACACGATTTTGCTGCGCGTCGGAGACTTCATCGGGCCCAACAAGGGCAAGAAGGTCAAGGCGCTGCGCGTGGAGAGCAAGGCGGCCAGAAAGGACAACACGCCGGCAGTCAAGTCCGACGATTCTGACGGCGAGGCGAGCTCGAAACGCGACAAGACTAGAAAGGTCAAGGAGTACATCGACGTCTCTGACGAGGACCAGAGCTCTGCCGCGCCGTCCAAAGGCAAGCGCGCAGCGTCGCACGCGCCAGCCAAGCGCAAGAAGGCCAACAAATCGAATGCCACGGACACCCGTGTCACAGATCGCCCCGAGGCGTTCTTCGTTGCACGCTCGTCTCTCGGTGTGTCCCAACGCCCAACCGTTGCAGCATTGAACTTACAAGCTGCAGCACCACCACCAGAGCTTCTGGCGCAGATTTTCCCATGGATCGAAGGAGAAGAGGCTGCGTTGAAGGCGCGCCAGAAGGCCGATGCAGCGTGCAAATATTTCGCGCTCGAGCGATTCCTTGACACGCCCAAGTGGATGCAGCGCGTTCTGGTTCAAGATCTCGCGGTTTTCTATAGCATGCAGCCGCGCTGGCACTCTCATATCTTCAAATACAAACCGTTCGACTTGCCGATCTTCGATGCGCTTGCGCGTGGCGCCGCCAGTCAAATCGCGGACGCTGAGCGCATGGCGCACCTGCACCTCGACCAGCTTCCAGAACGCATCGTCGACGGATTCCACAGTACCATCCAGGCGGGATCCAGCAACGGCGCGGAGCACGCGACGATCTTTCAAGTCACGAACGCGTTGCAACAGCAGTTCAGTGCACTCGCAACGTCCATCGTGGATCTCAAGCAGGTCGAATCGCCCCCACTCTCGCACGTTCCACACCAACCTCGTCATCGCAGCCGGCCAGCTATGAAGCTATGCTGTTGGCGTATCAGGGCTAGTTAACCTCTGTGAACTTTGATTGCGGCGCGGATTTTGTCAGCACTGGCTCTGGCACTCCCGTGTAGACCGTAGCGCCTAGCAGACAGGCGCTGCCGCATCTGGCACATTGGTTGAATGCCTCGGCACCGCCGCCAGTCGCCGTCATGCAGCCGATGCCCTTGATGCCCACAGCAGCGCCGTCGTCCACGTCTACGCCGCTGCCGCCGCCGTTCTTCGGCGAATTGCACGGCTGCTCGTCAGCCACGAGTTACGATGCACCCTTATCGCTTCCATCTCCTGCTCTGTCTGTCGTTTGCTCGCGCGCCAACAGCTTCACCACCACTTGCTCTGCAATCGCCGCCGCCCAATGCTCTTTTTTGCTATGGAGCCATTCATCCGGCGCCCTCTCAACCGCCACCGCTACCGTCGGTCCACATTACCCTGCCCATTTTACCGATGCTCGCCTTTGCACCAAATGAAGGCGATGCTGCAGCACTCTTCGCAGGCTGGCGCGATATCTGCACGCGCTATTCAGCGCAAATTTCGCAAATCGCGGCGCACTGCGGCGGTGGAGAGTGGCGGCTGTCTGAGGACGGTCGGGGCTGGGTCCCTGGCCAGCTACATATTCTCGAGCAACACCGGAGTCTTCGAGCTGTGGAAGGAGTGGACGGAGGGCCACGACGACAAGCTTTCCATCGAGGCGCTGGACACGGTGTGGTCGTGGTCATGGTGTGTGTCGCAGGCGGCTTGCGCAGCTTACTGCAGACGCTCGCGCGTCATCGCCTTCATCCGCAATCTGATGAAGCAGCAGCGCTGGAACATCCAACTCACCCTTCGCTTTGTGCACTCCAAGGGCCCGGAATATCACAAGCATACGACGCTTTACAAGTTACTTATGACTGCATGGTGTCATTCATTGCCCGCGCCCCAATGTGCCATTCATCTTCTGCACACCCATTCTTGGTGCCATTGTTGCTTTTTCATCCCTCATCTTTTCCCTGCATGCAGACCCGGTCACGGTCTAGCTCCCCATCGTCGCACAGAAGAGCTGATTTCTCAGACCGCAACGAGCGGGTTTTCGACTCTCGCAGTACCAACTTGTTCCGTGACGAGCGCGGCGGCGATTCGCAGGCTTTTCGCGAGTGAGCGGCATAACATCCGCTATTGCAATCCATCATGCTTGTCTCACTTTCCAACTCATTAAAATCCATGTCTCGCACATTGTTCTGTAGTCCCTTGCTCCTGCATTTTAGTGGGTTTCTTCGCTCGCTCGACGCGTCACAAGCTCCTACATTTCGGGAATCATCGCTCACTACCGATTTTTCTTTGCACCTACCTTATGGTCATTTCACCGCTGCAAATGGTGGGGTGGTTGGGATGAGAAGGTAAGGTTTTAATTAAGATTTCTCAATATTTTGCTCAAACCATGCAAGGGCCATACGATTGAGAAATATTTGCTTGACCTCCAAGTTGCATTGGAGGAATGGCAAGGGGATGCATTACTTCAGGATGTGCGGAAACCAGAAATTCGAGTCATTGAGCGTAGGACGTTGCCTGGAGGGAAATCTGGACCGTTGCCTGTTGATCACAGCATACCTGCAGTGGAAATGTTCGTCATCCGTCATATTCTTGGTCTAATATGAATAACGGGTCTCTCTAGGAAGCGCATTGATGGCTTTGCGTCTCAGCCATCAGCTAATACGGTTTCCCCGACTCATTCGCTAGGCGAAGCTTCAACGCAACCCGCTCTTCAAACGTACACTTCTCTCATCTCTCCATTTTCCATAGCTTATTGTTCTCAGGCCGCCTCCTTATCCCCCGTTGCCATTTCCGAAAATCCGAACGATCGAAGAGATCATCTTGTGCTATGAGGAGAAGCGAGTCG
This sequence comes from Auricularia sp. M13, assembly GCA_037042915.1. Lineage (NCBI taxonomy): Eukaryota > Fungi > Basidiomycota > Agaricomycetes > Auriculariales > Auriculariaceae > Auricularia > Auricularia sp. M13. The sequence continues at coordinate 2,740,354 of CM073199.1, forward strand.
AGCTCAACTGCATGAAACCTCTCAGATTATGGACACGACAGGATATCGGTCGATGGCCACGACAGTACCTCAAAGTAATGAGGATCTACAAGGAATACTTGCGGCTAGGCTCGCTTGCCAAATTTCATGAGCAATATCCCGCTTCTTTGAACTGGGGCGAGCTGGTATCAGCGGTCAACATCGTGCTCAAAGGCCGTCGAGAAATCGTGTCTCGGAATCGGTCCTCGATCAACAAAGGAAAGCTCCATGCCTAGTGTTTTCCATGCCGTGGGTGTGCGCTGCCCCCGCCCGCAGGATTCGCCTGCAAAGCAGTCTACCGGCGACGCCTTGACGTCCCCGCCGGTGACCGCACCCGCCACAAAAAAGGCCCATACTGGGTCTTCGCTTTTTCCTCCGTTCCGCACGAGGGCGCCAGCTACTGCGTCGCCGTCGGCTGCTGCCCCGCCGCCCCCAGCAGCATCCAGTGCCCAACGCACCCTGGCACCTGGTAAAGCCTTCGTTTGCATACCCACAGCACCGCTCCGGTCCTCGCTCCCGTTCAACTCGGCTCATCGTACGCTTTCCACGCTCCGTAGGGCCGGGCCCTCCAACTTGGGAGCGATGACAGCATTTGCCATATGTCGGGATAACTCTCGGAATAGACCTTCCTTCCTTCCTTCCTTCCACCTGACGATCCTGCGCGACTCCCTCAACGACGCCGTGCATGACCGGTGGTCTTGTCTGTAGTCTGCCCGCGCAGTGGCCATCTAGTCTTGCACGCCCGTGCGCCGTTCACTGCTTGTCAGTTGCCGGTATATGGCGACATCATCTGGGCTGTACTTCAGAGAGTGTTCGAGCTTCCCGGCAAGGTGCAGCCCCTCTATGAGCCGGATGACGAGTGGTCCACTATCGTTGTTCATTGCGTCCCGCTGCCAATATGGGAGCCTGCGCGGTCGGAGGCGCCACGGCAAGAGTTCTTCTCAGAGGTGCGAGTGGAACGGGATCGACCCTCGAACTCTCAAGACGGAGCGCTTCTTGTGCTCAGACGATCAACTCGAACAACATCTACATGCTTCTATCGCTACCGACCCACAGTGTGTTTCCGTGATGCTTCCACTCTCGGACACTGCTGCTGCACACCGTTTGCTCCGCACTGGAGTCCATTGGCAGGGCTCCCACTGCCGCGTCTCGCGGTATCGCGAGCGCTTCTCCGCGTACTATCCTTCAGAGGTGCTGCTCAGACCGTTTGCACTTCGACGTTTAAAGGTACTCCTTCTTCACTTGACTGGGTCACATTACAGTAGTGACCGCATCGTTTTACTCGACCCAACCACCACCTGATCCTGGCTTGTCCTGGTGATCGGCCCCCAGTACGCTTGATAGCTCGCCATCTGGCCTTTTTATGCGATCCCCCTATGGCCCCTCCTCGTTGTTTATATTTCATGTACAGTTCTTGCCCATTATGGGTGCTGCGTCTTGGCGCACGGTGTAGCAGCCTACGGCAGGGTATTCACAAGGATTCATCATCGTTTTTTCCACCAGCATGTGCGCGCATTCGGTCGCTGCCGCTGGCCCTTCTCTGCCGTTGACATGGTGGAATTGGAACTGGAGCAGCGGCGTGTCCTGTCCCTGAAGGACAGTTCTTGGATGGAATGTGTATTCTAGGTGTCAATTTTGCCTTTCAGTCGCTTACAGTAATGTATTCGTACTGACTAATTTTTGTACGGTGCAAGGTGTGCATCACGCGAATAGCATTTGAGGTGCGCAGGAGTGGCATACGGAGAACGCAGCCCGGTGGAGAGCTCAGACCAATAGCCCACCCATTTCTTGTCCTCCTCGAAAGATGCATACGCGTTGACGATATGGTCAGTCGCGCCCTTCGTCAATCTGGATGACGGGCGCGCTTTCGCGTATGGGCGTATTTTTTGACGAACGCGATGCGGAGCACCTCGCGCTGTTTGCCCGTCAATCAACCGGGCGACATTGTCGTGACTCCGCCGTGCAGCAATGGGTCAAACGTCTCGAATGGCAAGATGTCTGTAGGCGCGGTTGTCTATGGGCAGCGGCTGATTGAGGCTGTTCTGGGCTGGCGTGCCTCTTCAATGCCGGGTTGGAGGTATCGATGAAGGCGCAAGACGTGTTCGGAGATCATGCGGTCGCGTTTTTTGTCCACATCGTCCGTCAGGTTGAACCGAGACAGTAGCGAGTCGGGCAGCGCAATGCTCTTATGCGCCTATGCGGGTCCTTGTGATTGTCATACTACAGGAGAATGTCAGCATTCTGTTGAGCGAGAAACGACATTTTACCTATCCGTATGCCGGATTCGCAGCTATGACGCTGAAACGGACACCTCCTACTGGTGTGGGTGTCGGCCTTGGCGATTGTGATAGTCTGCAGTTCCATGACTTCATGGATAGCGACGCGGTCGATGTCGGACATCTTGTCGAACTCGTCAATGCAGACGACACCATCGGCCAGGATCACGGCGCCTACCTCGAGTCAACGTTCGCCCCTGTCCTTGTCTGTTGTCACGGCCGCTGTAAGACCGATGACAGAACTGCCTCGTCCAGGAGTCGCAATGGCCAATGGTGCAGTGCTGAGCATGAAGCGGAGCATCTGGGACTTGGCGGTACCGGGGTCGCCCACCATGAGCATGTTGATATCGCCACGGATATGGGTGCCGGCCGCAAGTTCTTCTCCGCGCCACCCAACAAGAGCAGGAGGACGGACATCTTAATTCGTTGTTGCCGTAAGTGGAGGGTGCCAGCGACTGCGAGAGCAGTTTGACGATGTTGGTGCACTTGTAGAGGCGGTCAACTGTGTCTGAGCAATGCCGCCGCCGACCTTGGAAGAGAGGCACAATGTTGTTTGCCAAAATGATTGTCCTTGAAGCACCACTGTCATGATCAGTGTACTGGACGAGTTTTAACGGCAAAGACGTACTTGAAACTCCCCAAGCCGCCTCGGCCTACACTGCGGTATATCCCCACCTGGATGTGATTGCCAGGCTTGCAGTTGTCGACAGAGGTCATCGTCGAGGATGACGTCGTCATTCTGAGACAGTTGACCTGTGGGTGAGTGTTCGGGCATTTCTTGAATGCTGATCATCAGCGCTGGTGGTCGCGGAATGTGGAAAGGCCGTACTGTACTCGATTTGCAGCGGGTTGCCCGATTCGTCGGCCTGTGGCGTGAAGGAGGTCGTCGGCGGGAGGTGCGAGGCCGTTGTCGCGTCACGGTACTCGCGAACTGCGAATCGGTTAGTTGCATGACAGTAATGAGATGGATACCCACGATCCTCTCCTCAAGACCGTTCTTCCCCAAAACGCACACGGGCGGCTGTGCGATATTCCTTCATGAGTTCATCGCGTCGCACACATTCGAGCGCGGGGCCCACGGTGGCAGGATTGGTGCGCGAGTCCATGGACGCTGGTGAAGGGCTGTCTTTTCCGCGCAGCGCTTCGACATAGGTAAGCATTGCTGCTGCCTGGGGGTTGGCGGCCAGGCCGGCGTCAAGCTCGGACTGCACGCCCTCGAGCGCGTTGCAAAAGCTTGATCGAGGGCCAAGGAGCCGCGCTCGACCTTTGTGAGGGGCCTCGTGGGAAGACGTCGAGCAGGCCCGACGACATTGCACATAGGCTATACACGCATGTGGGTGTAAGAATCGGGTGACTTCTGGGGCACAAGGGCTCACATACCAGGTGACGGAAGTGACGCTGGACCCATGAGCTCGAAAGCTTTCTGTCGCGCCGGTTGTTGTCCTGGGTGTCCATTGGGCTGCGCGTCATAAGACCGCGCTGCTGACGCGTGTTTCGCGGGTGCAAGTCCCGCTGCCGCGACCTGGTAGGGGGGACGTTAGGGCCGATGGGCGAGCGTCAACGGGAGAAAGTGACGCGCACGATTGGTCAGGTCCTTCGCGATGCAATTTCTGCTGAGGCCGTTCCTCGTCGTCGACGACGAGTGCGCAGTCTGAGTGTGTTGTCGATCACCGGTAGGAACTGGCTGGCGGTGCGGTTGTAGGGGCGCTCACGGAGAGAGACGGGCGGAATCGTTGGCGCAAGGAGTGCGCAGCGGGGAGAACAGAGGACAGACGGGAATGGCGACCGGCGCGCGGTCGACCGCAAACACGGCGAACTCCGAGCGACCAAGGATGTCACGCTCGAAGAGAACTTTCCAGTACCTGTCGCACGCCAGAAAGTCGGAATCGGCATAGGAAAAAATGTCTTGAAGCATTGAAGCACAAGAGCTTATATGGTTTACCATGCGGTTCTTAAGCGCACGTTGAGCATTGAGCTGCGAGCACCGGCACGCCGGATGCAACACGTGCAAAGTCCGACCCGTGCTTCTCTGCACCGCGTGACACAGGGCGCAAAGCCGGTGGACGAATTCAGTGGATTCGACAGACTGACGAGTCACCCGCAGAATGCCGGTTTGTAACAATTGTGCAGTGGATTTACTATTTGTCGCGATGGCAGCAACCGCAAAATGTACATTTTGCCACAATCGAGACTGCGATTCATCAGTCTGTCGGTCGCCGGATTTGTCACCCGCTTTGCGCCCGGTCACTGAAAGAGGTTGAATACGCGCGAAGTATGCCGGTCGTATGGCGCAGATACCCCTCGACTACGAGCCGCATACGAGCCACATACGACCTGAGATATACGGGCGATATCCTCAACCATATGACCTGCATATGGCATGCATATCGTTGGTCCGGAAACAACCTGGCAGCTAGGCCGCTCCGGTCACTGGCATGGCTTGCATATTGTCCTCGGGCTCAGGTAATCGGCCAATAAAGACTTAACGCTCGTAGAGCGTTGGTCACGATGTAAACGAAGCGAGGAAGAAGAACCAACTAGCGGAGTTTATACCGTGGTCTGCGCCACGAAGGGCGGACTATCCTATGCTACATACTTGATGTTTTGACAAGACTCTCCAAAGGAGATATGGATGTAAGTCAACTAAATGATAGCATAGCAACTACACCCGAGCTGGAAACAGCAAAGGATACATGGGGGGGAACACTAAACTGACGCGGGAAGCACGGGTTCGTGGACGGCCTCGCGCAGCTCACCGTCCAGGTTGCCAGCCTCTCTGAGCCCGCGCCAATGCATGTCCCCATATAGCGAATGCCATGCCTGCTCTCAGCCCGGGTCCAGTACTGAAACAACAAGCACGCGCAGCCACGTACCACGCACCTCCTTGCACCCACGCCGCTCCCAGACCAAACGCGGCCTCGGAATCTTGCTCGCTCCCAAAACTGGTGGCTACACTAACGATCAGCATGCAGGCAGTGTAAGAGAAGCTGCACGCACCCGCGGGGCGTAGCGCGCAGACTACCGTCGACACCGCGAGGTAGGACGAAGAAAATCAGTCAAGGGCGAATACTCGCGCGGCCGATGGCAGAGGTACGGAACTGACTGCTTAGTTGCTGGCCGTGAATTTCAAGCTGTGCCAATGGATGAGTTAGTGCCTGGGAACGCGACGCAAGGCGCACCGTAATCTAAGCAATCAGATGCAAACTCGAGCCTAAAGCACCGTATGGGCCACATCAGAGCCTGGTTATATCAGCTCCAAAGTGAAATACGGCGCACCTGACGCGAGCTGTTTGCTTGTGTCGATGACTGTTGTCGTTACTACGCTTCCTGACCATTTCAACGAGTTGAACTTACCCATTGTTGATAAATGCGTGCATTGAGCGCTGGCAATGAATAGTGGCCGCGCCTATTATTATTATACGTGAGTAAGTAAACGAAAGGGAAAACGGGACCACTTGCCGTGTCGCGTTTCGTGTGGTATCCACCTGCCGGCTAAAGAAATATAGGTGGGTAAAATTCACAGATAATTAGTACGTACACTGCGTCACTGGGCCAGTGCAGATGCTGCCAAAGCTGCCCGTAAACACCGGTTCTTGAAGACGAAGTCCGGCGGCCCACCAGGCCCGCTGCGCGCGCAAGCCAGTACAGTGGTAGAAGTGCCTGGGAGGAAACGCGGGCACGGCATGATGCGGGGGGACACTTACGAGCAACGGGCCTAGTGGACGTTGCAGCCAGGAGGGAGAGGCGGCGAGATCTGACGCTCTCGTCGACAAATCGTCGACGGTGCAACCAGAGTCAAGATACGCGAAGAGAACTAAGGCCTTCAGAGTCGTCGAAGTCGTGCCCAGACAGCAGAATTTGTTTGAAGAGGAGGGAACCTGGCGCTCGCGTTGACAAATCGCCAACGGTGCAGCCAGAAGGGACAGGCGGCGAGATCTGACGCTCTCGTCGACAAATCGTCGACGGTGCAGCCAGAGTCAAGATACGCGAAGAGAAATAAGGCCTTCGGAGTCGTCGAAGTCGTGGCCAGACAGCAGAATTTGTTCGAAGAGGAGGGAGCCTGGCGCTCGCGTTGACAAATCGCCAACGGTGCAGCCAGAAGGAAGAGGCGGCGAGATCTGACGCTCTCGTCGACGAATCGCCGACGGTGCAGCCAAAGTCAAGATACGCGAAGAGAAATAAGGCCTTCGGAGTCGTCGAAGTCGTGGCCAGACAGCAGAATTTGTTCGAAGAGGAGGGAACCTGGCGCTCGCGTTGACAAATCGCCAACGGTGCAGCCAGAAGGGACAGGCGGCGAGATCTGACGCTCTCGTCGACAAATCGTCGACGGTGCAGCCAGAAGGAAGAGGCGGCGAGATCTGACGCTCTCGTCGACAAATCGTCGACGGTGCAGCCAGAGTCAAGATACGCGAAGAGAACTAAGGCCTTCAGAGTCGTCGAAGTCGTGCCCAGACAGCAGAATTTGTTCGAAGAGGAGGGAACCTGGCGCTCGCGTTGACAAATCGCCAACGGTGCAGCCAGAAGGGAGAGGCGGTGAGACCTGACGCTCTCGTCGACAAATCGTCGACGGTGCAGCCAGAGTCAAGATACGCGAAGAGAACTAAGGCCTTCAGAGTCGTCGAAGTCGTGCCCAGACAGCAGAATTTGTTCGAAGAGGAGGGAACCTGGCGCTCGCGTTGACAAATCGCCAACGGTGCAGCCAGAAGGGACAGGCGGCGAGATCTGACGCTCTCGTCGACAAATCGTCGACGGTGCAGCCAGAAGGAAGAGGCGGCGAGATCTGACGCTCTCGTCGACAAATCGTCGACGGTGCAGCCAGAGTCAAGATACGCGAAGAGAACTAAGGCCTTCAGAGTCGTCGAAGTCGTGCCCAGACAGCAGAATTTGTTCGAAGAGGAGGGAACCTGGCGCTCGCGTTGACAAATCGCCAACGGTGCAGCCAGAAGGGACAGGCGGCGAGATCTGACGCTCTCGTCGACAAATCGTCGACGGTGCAGCCAGAAGGAAGAGGCGGCGAGATCTGACGCTCTCGTCGACAAATCGTCGACGGTGCAGCCAGAGTCAAGATACGCGAAGAGAAATAAGGCCTTCGGAGTCGTCGAAGTCGTGGCCAGACAGCAGAATTTGTTCGAAGAGGAGGGAACCTGGCGCTCGCGTTGACAAATCGCCCACGGTGCAGCCAGAAGGGACAGGCGGCGAGATCTGACGCTCTCGTCGACAAATCGTCGACGGTGCAGCCAGAGTCAAGATACGCGAAGAGAAATAAGGCCTTTGGAGTCGTCGAAGTCGTGGCCAGACAGCAGAATTTGTTCGAAAAGGAGGGAACCTGGCGCTCGCGTTGACAAATCGCCAACGGTGCAGCCAGAAGGGACAGGCGGCGAGATCTGACGCTCTCGTCGACAAATCGTCGACGGTGCAGCCAGAAGGAAGAGGCGGCGAGATCTGACGCTCTCGTCGACAAATCGTCGACGGTGCAGCCAGAGTCAAGATACGCGAAGAGAACTAAGGCCTTCAGAGTCGTCGAAGTCGTGCCCAGACAGCAGAATTTGTTCGAAGAGGAGGGAACCTGGCGCTCGCGTTGACAAATCGCCAACGGTGCAGCCAGAGTCGAGATACGTGAAGAGAATTCAGGCCTTCAGAATCGTCGAAGCTGTGGCCAGACAGCAGAAGTTGTGGGGAGAGGGCGCATTCAGGATGCGGAGCAAGGCTATCGCCGCATCCGGGGGCTTAACCGCTTCCGATTAAAGCCCGAAGCCCGACTTTCCTCGGATACAAATAAGATAATTCCGTTTTCCTGAGGGGTCTTTCGTTGAATCGGGTTTAAATTTCATTTACCTCTGTCAAATCGGTGTCCCGGTACTCAGCTGCTCTGCCGAGCTCGACCAGGCAGCAGCTATTCAATCCAGGTCCGTATTGCCGCGCTCCCGCGGGCGTACCACCACGCAGTCCGTCTGAAGGGCACGGTTGACCGCTCGTACGAGAGGAAGCACTGTATATCGTATCAGTATGAGTATACCGAATCTACAGAGTCTTTCTAATCTATACAGGGATGGTACTCAGTGTTGAGATACAGGCAGGGAATGAATAAACATTCTTGAAGTTTGACTCGGGATAAAAAAGCGAGGGGGATGAAAAGGCAGCATCGGAACTTAAGGGCTTTGGGCAGATTCGACGGCATTGCTGAGATATTGGAAACCAGAAAGGAATCATTTCCAAAAGCGCGCGGTGCAGATGAGCAACAAGACGGTGGTGGTGTACGAGAGGGCGACAGAGGGCGTGCGCGACAAGACCATATGTATCAGGCGCGGGAGTGTGTAGGGGTGTGCGTCATGGATCCAATATGCAGAGTCTACTGTGTGCGCTGGGCGAGAACCTCACCCTGCCCCCCGGTTCCAGCCGGAGTCCAGGTGGATTCCAGGTGGAATTCCACTGGAAACCCGGTGGGGTCCACTTACCAGCCAGAACCACTCAGTCCCCCTCACCAACCTTTGATCCCAACCGGTATGCAACTGGAAATCCAGCTTATAACTGGAATTCCAATGGCAACTCGGTGTGAGTCGCAGGTCGGTTCCAGGTGGAACTGAACGGCATTGTCATTTGAATAATACTGATTAATAAAAAATAAAAAAAAGCACGGGAGTCGAACCCAGGCCTCCACAAGTCCAGGTCACATGACAGTCATGGACTCGACTTAACCACTGCACTAGAAGGCCGATATGCTCCCTAGGCCAACCTATGGTATATATCACGCTTGCAGCGGGCCCGGGCAACTTGGGCAGTCCTCGGGCGGACCGGCACGAACGATTGCCGGCCGGCGGCAATGCTCCGGCCGCTGGTTGTCGTCCTCCCACCACCCGCCGCCCGCTGCCTCGCCGCCGCCGCTGCCGCCGCACCCTCCCCTCGTCGCTGCGCCGCCATCCCCGCGCGCCGTCACCGCCGCCACAGTCCGGCCTTCATCGACAAGGTGCGCTTTTTTTTTCCCTTCTGCCCGTGTTGCTGATGAGCTCTCGCCGCCCCCGTCGTTCCCCCTCCCTCTTCCGCCGCCGCCCTCTTGCCGCCCCGACTCGCGCTACCCAGCAACCTCGCCGCCCAGCGCCTACCGCCCACTGCCGCCCAGCAGCCCCGCCCGACGCCCGCCGCATCCAATACACGTGCCCGACCCGCCGTCACAAAAAAAAAACAATAAACGTATGTTTTTTTTTCTTTCTGCTGCTTTGGGCGCCGCTGACCGAGCCGCCGCCCTCCCTCCTCTCTGTCCGCTGCCCCCGCCTGCCTGCCCCTCCGCTGTCCGCCCCCCTGCCCGGCCGCTCCGCCCACCCCGTTGCCTGCTCCGCGCTGACGCCGCACGGACAACACGGCACGCCTGCACGTCGACGCGAACGCCGGACGCTCGGCCGTGCGCGCGACGGCTGGGTGCCATACCCGCATGCTCGTTGCGAACCGCGCGTGCCCGCCCGCCCGCCGCCTGCCTGCCGCCCCCACACGACACCCGCCGTCCGCTCGCGCGCGCCGGCCGCCTGCCGCCCGGCTGCTGCCTGCCCGCGCACGCGATGCCCGCCGTCCGTCGCGCGCGCGCCGGCCGCACGCTGCCCGCGCGCCCGCTCGTCCGCGCACGCCCGACCCCACGCCGCCCCGCGCGCCCGCCGTCTGCCCGTCCTTGCCCGCTCGACCCGACGCCGCCCCGCGCGCCCGCCCGCCCGTGCCCGCCCGACCGCACACCCGCGCACGCGATGCCCCGCCGTCCGCTCGCGCGCGCCGCTGCGCCATGCGCTCGCGCGCGCCCGGCCGCACGCTGCCCCGCGCCGCCGCCGCGCGCCCGCCGTCCGCCCGTCCGTGCCCGCCCGACCGCACATCGCCCCGCGCGCCCGACCCCACGCCGCCTCGCGCGCCCACCGTCCGCCCGTCTGCCGGCCCCCACGCGACGCGACACCTGCCCGCCGCCCCACGCGCCGTCCGCCCGTCCGCCCGTCCGTGCCCGCCCGACCCCACACCGCTCGCGCGCCCACCGTCCGCCCGTCTGCCGGCCCCCACGCGACGCGACACCTGCCCGCCGCCCCACGCGCCGTCCGCCCGTCCGTGCCCGCCCGACCCGACGCCGCCCCGCGCCGCCTCGCGCGCCCGCCGTCCGCCCGTCCGTGCCCGCCCGACCGCACATCGCCCTGCGCGCCCGACCCCACGCCGCCTCGCGCACCCGCCGCCCACGTGCTGCCCGCCGTCCGCCCGTCCATGCCCGCCCGACCGCACACCGCCCGCGCACCCGACCCCACACCGCCTCGCGCGCCCACCGTCCGCCCGTCTGCCGGCCCCCACGCGACGCGACACCTGCCCGCCGCCCCACGCGCTGCCCGCCGTCCGCCCGTCCGTGCCCGCCCGACCCGACGCCGCCCCGACGCCGCCTCGCGCGCCCGCCGCCACGCGCTGCCCGCCGTCCGCCCGTCTGCCTGCCCCCACACAACGCGACACCCGCCCGCCGCCCACGCGACGCGACACCCGCCCGCCGCCCGCGCCGCCTCGCGCGCCCGCCGTCCGCCCGTCTGCCGGCCCCCACACGACGCGACACCCGCACGCCGCCCATGCGCCGCTCGCCGTGCGCACAGTATGCCTCCACGGAAACGCGCGTCAGCTGTGGACAACCCTGTGCCACTTCGCCGCAGCAGCCGCAGATCGTAGGTGTTCCTTTTTTTTTGTTTCTGCCCTGTGCTGACGGCACTTCAGTGGTGCCGCTGTGTCCGAGCCTGAGTCTCAGTCCGTGCCCGAGCCTGAACCCGAGCCTGAACCCGAGCCCGTTGCTCAGCCCGAGTCCGGGTCTGAGTCTGATGGTGCCGTGCAGGGCAAGGGCAAGGGCAAGAGCAAGAGGAAGGGCAAGGGCAAGGGCAAGCCTGAACCCCGATCCGAGCCGCAAGAGTCTCGCTCCAAGGACAAAGTGTAAGTCCATGGCTTTTGGTGCTTTGCTTGCAGCTAACTATCCTTTAGTAAAACCTCCAAGCCAAAGCGGACTTCGGTACAGCGCCTCCAAGAGGACCTAGCTGCTACTCCGCCCGCCTCGCTGACTCCGTGAGTCTCTGCCTCTTGATTATCGTTTTATTTATTGACTTGACCCAGCATTGAGCGAGTGCTTGAGGCCGATGGTGCAACGGTTGCCCCGCCCGCTCCTGTGCCCACTCAAACGGCAACCAACCCAGAGGTCCAGCCCGAACTGCCCGACTTTGGGCTCGAGTTCACCCCCGCCAGACCGCCCAATGGGGAACGTGGTCGCCGACAGGAGCGCTCGGCCTCTCCGCAGTCACCGTCTCGCCGCCGCCGCAGTGCAAGCCCGTTTGTGCCGGGTCCGCGTGCATCTCGCCGCCGCTCGCACTCGCGCTCCATATCCCATGACCGCCGCTCGCGTTCATCCAGTGCTGCACCTTCGGTGCGCATTGCTGTGCGTGAGCAGGAGCCAGCCCCTCCAACTGTGCAGTCCGCTCCACCTGCGTCCACACCCCAGGCTGGGCAGGCTGCTGACCCCGAGGCCCAGCCCGCTCCAAAGCCATCGACCAACAACCGCGTTCATCGCAAGAGGGGTTCTCGGGCTGTGTCGGGTGGGGATGGTTTGAACGGCTCTTCGCGCACAGCAGGTGGTACCACTCGGGGGAAGCATCGTCCTCCTGGTGTTCAGGCCAGCTTGCAGCCTTCTCCCCCACCTGTCATAGTTGACAACAGTCTTGGTGCGCTTTATATTTCTTCTTTCTTTGACTAGACTCTCATGGTTGCACAGTCATTGACGTTGATGTTTATTCAAGTGTTACTTCGGAGTCAGGTGACTTGGCCCAGATTCGCACAGTGTCATCACCGACTCTTGGTGACGTCTTGACTGCGCTGCAGCGTGTGGTCCCTGACAAAGGTATGTGCTGCTGCCTCGCTCTGTGATACATACTTACCCATGTTTAGCGAGCTCTGCCATTGTTCATGTTCGCCATAAGGAGCGGTGGATGGCCAAGGGGCCCATTGCTGACCTTCTTCGGTCACGTGAGCTGTTCACTGCGTGGGATACTGCTCCCAAGGACAATGCTGCAACAACGTGCATTGTGCTGGTGCGTTGTGTTGCTTTTTTGTTTTGACACAAACTAATATAAGTATAGGCGCCAAGTGCTGCTGCTGCTGCTGTCTCCCTCCCTGCTGCCTCAACGGGCAAGCTGTCGCACAAGACTGATCAAGCTGCCTCTGTGCGCTCAGCACTGGGTGGCGACCGCTCCCTTTTTCTCCGTCCAGTCGGCGACATCAGGCAGGCATTTGTGCGTTACCAGTACATAACGAGCATGCAGAAGGTCTACGATCAGATGGTCGAGGACCGCGTTTGGCCCATCCCTGGCATCAAGCGTTGCGACATCCCTGGCGCATTTATCTCTATCTCGCAGTGGAGCAGTTATCTGCCGTTCAGAGACGTACGTCGTTTGTGACCCTTAGCCTTGACTGTGTTCTTAGTTCTCATAGGTGTACCCTGGCTCTGCACTGCACAACTACCTCACCCTGCCTGATAAGAAGCACAATGTTGTGTCGATCTTTGGTGTGTACCAGGAGCGGTTCCAGCTCAAGGACCTCGCCACTGCCATAGATCGTCTTCCTCCACCTCCTGCTGAGGAGGAACCCTCAACTCCGTCTTCGTCAAGTGACTCTCGTTCTCCCTCTCCGGCACCTGCTCGTCGCCACCGCTCGCGTTCACTCACTCGACGTGCTCGGGACACTCGCTCGCGTTCACCCACTCGACGTGCTCGCAACACTCGCTCTCCTAGCCGCCCTCGCTCATACTCGCCCGGTCATCGTTATCAGTCTCCCACTCGCCGCCACACCTCTCGTTCACCCAGCCGCCGGCACCGTCGTTCGCGTTCTCCTGGCCACCCTCGTCGTTCGCGCTCGCGCTCTCCCAGTCGTCGGTTGAGTGCTCACCCACGCTCATCGGCTATGCCGTCCTCTCCAGCCCCATCCAGGGCATCTACTTCCCACTCCACCCATTCTCGTAAGCGAGATGGCAACCACTCCCAGGATCGTTCATCTAAGCGCACAAAGCGGTAGGTAGACTGTTATATATCTTAGATCTAGAATAATTATTTCCACAGTGCCAGTGGTTTGGCAACTTGCATCGCTGCATGCGTTCGATTATTCGCCTTACTCCTGCTCGTCCACTGGCTTGTTCCTGGTGTTGCTGCCGCTGATCCTGAGGTGCCTTTCCCCAACATACGCTTTGCGGACTTCAGTTCGTTCATCATGCAGCATTTCCAACCTGACGTCTCTTTGGCTGTGGTGTTGTCCTTCCTGTTCTCTGGTCTTCGGAATCCCGAGGTGTTGTCGCTGCACTTTCGCCGCAAGGTGCGGCGCAGTCCTCGAGATGCCCAGAAGACCGAGTCGAACTGGGGGAAGTTTGTTGCTTCTAGAATGGTCTCTGCCTGGGACAAGCGCTCTCTGGATCAGCCTGGTTCGAAGCTTCTACGACGTGTCACATCGGACGCCCAGCGTGCTGACAAAACCCAGGCGATGCTCACAGCGCTTGAGTCTTTCGTCGAGTTGGCAGGATTTGGACAGCTCGTGAACAATGGTGACTCGCTTCCCCACATTGACGAAAGTCAGCTCCAGCACCTCATGTTCCTTTCTACCACTCGCACAGAGTGTCGGACAAAGGGATGCGAGGGAGCTGCCCTCAAGCGGGGTAGCAAGGACGACGATGTTCCTGAGATTACTGTGATCCAGGGTACCCACATCCACCATGGTGCTTTTCTTCTCGCGGCACATTGCACCCTTTGCAACTCGTACTACTATCCGGACCATTCGACTCATAGTCCCGCTGGTACGAAAATGCGATACTATCAGCCAGCTGCGCCTTACCTCAAGATTGGTCGTTCGCTCTGGGTCGATCGTGCATTTGCTCGGACCATTCTCAATGGTCTCAAGTCGTTTGCGTCGACAGCATCGTTGACAGAGTTTTGGGCACAGTCGTTTTGGCCGCAGGGCAGCTTGACGCGTCGGCATGTCTGGCAGTGCTTTGTCCAGGCTTCAGTTCGCGAGGTCTCAGCCGCGATCAACAAGCGGTTCTTGATACCTGACGCGCTTCCCATCGCCGATGTGGTCAAGCAGGCCAATCTTCACCTGAAGAATGGCGGCAGGACTGAGACTGGCATGATCGGCGGCGAAGTTCCGACTGCCTCTGCGCATTCCTGTTCGGAGTGTGTCCAACCATACCGCGCCCCAGCTGCTCTCGATCGCACTGTTGATGCTGCTGCAACTCAGGGTGTCGATGAGGTCCAGGCAGTTGCGCCTGCCCTGGATGCAGATGCTGTTCGTGATGCCCCATCTGGCTCTGTGCAACTGGAGCTTGAGGGCCAGCGCACTGTGACTGCTCGTGTCATTGATGGTCTTGTGATGGGCCCACTGGTGTGTTTTCTTAATTCCTAACATATGGTTCAAACTGACAAGTTTTTGTAGCACTGCGCAATGGAGGGATGTGTACAACCCCTCGTTGATGCTTCTCGTGGTGTCTGGTGCCAGGAACATCTCGACGAGCGTGGCCATCTCTGCCATGTTAAGGGCTGCCACTCTGTTCTGGTGGAGGGTACGCGTGCGTGCAATGCTCATCGGGCTGAATGGAACAAGCATCTTTCGCGCTTTGGCCGACAATCTCTCCTTGGTGTTCGTCGTCTCATTCGTCGTTCTGAGAACGAGGCACTTCCTTGGAACCCTGCCCAGCGTACACGCCCAGCACCGCCTTCTCACGACATTGACGACGAGGCTGAGCCACCAGCACGAGCCAACTACTTTACGCCTTCTCGCTTTTACTGCGTCGAACTCATGGTTGCTCCATGCGGTGTTCCTGTTGCCTGGGCACTGTTCGATCGCTCTGAATCGCCGACAAAGATTATTGAGTTCATCGAGAAACACCACCCAACGCCAGAGTCCAAGTCGCAGTACTACATCATCGACAAGGCTTGCGCTGTTCTTCGTCGGCTTGTCTCTATGGGCAAATGGGACGAGTTCAAGAAGACCTCTCGCCTTGTCGTCGACGCTTACCACTACATCAACCACCGTGTTTCTGACTACCTTTGTCGGAAATGGTGCAATCCTGCACCAATGGATGGGAGTGCACCAAATCTTGTCATTCGGGAGCAGCGCGATGGTCGCACAGTGTATCGCCGGGCGTTCAACTCTCAGGTATGTTGTGTGCTTCTCAGGTCTGACTTTTCTCATCCGCCTTTCAGGCCTGTGAGCAGCTGAATGCTTGGCTCTCTGGATTTCAGCCCATCCTCAATCGCATGAGCGTGGCCAACTTCGAATGGTATCTCCATGTTCTGCTCTTTTTGCATGCGCTCTCTACCAATGAGCGCATCAAGCGTCGTGCAGATGCAATGGATGTTGACGATGAGGATGGCGCTGACCTTGAAGATGGTGACCAGCCAGCTATGGATGAGATTTAGGACTTATATGTAATCCACTTTCGATGCCTCTGTGTATTTTAAACAATGTATGCATTGCAGCCAACAATGTACTCCTTTGCGGCACAGTATGGTTCGTGACCTTGTCCGCAAGTTTCACAAAAAATATCCTGATCAGCCTGGGTCGTATGAGATGTTCCTGTTACGGCTCATTCGCTTTTCGCTCTTATCGCCGTTGGGCTTCTCAGACCTCATGTCACGGCAGAGCACTTGTCACTCGCCCAGACTGACGCCCAAGAGAGGAGAGAGGGATGAGGAAGAACAGACAAGAGGTACAATTGACCAGACCAAACCTAGGGTATATGCATCTACACCCCACAACCTATATACCCATCCCCAATGACCGCTGATCCGGTCCAGGGTAATCCTGGAGCTGAGGGACGCATCCACCATCATCTACCCTGCCGCCGACACCCTAGGAAATCCCCACGAAGACAAGGACCAAGTAGAGGGGCAACCCTGAGGGTGCGAGGATGGCGCCGAGGTGCAGAGAACATGGGCCTAGGGTCTGAGGGTGTAACCGAGCTTGTACCAGGCAATAATACCCTACATATCATCCATCCGAGGAGTACCACATCAGCGGGAAGTCCAACAGAGGTGCCTCCGAGCTTCTGAGGTTGCACAGGGCGTAAACCCAATGCCATCCGAGGTCCGAAGAGGGTCCTAGAGCATATCCTGAGCTGGACAACACCCGTGTTTGGCGTGTATGACAAGGTGAGAGCTGCCGAACCATGGTCTGAGGGCAGGAAGCCTCCGCCGAGCTGAAATGGAGTATACACCAATGTCGTCTCACCCTATAGACAGATGGAGAGCAGCGCGCAGATCATATCCCAAGCCCAAACAGCCCGAGACGTAAAACCCTGGTCAAGTCTCAGTCTGATGGTAAACAGTGCACCAACTGTATGCAGCAGCGACCGGACGCTCGGCCAAGCAGCGTAGAACCAGCGGGTAAACGGGCAAAGTCTGCGAGGACCGTGACGACCGTAACACCTCACTCATGCTGACGTCACTCAGACTGAGGGTCACTCCAACCGAGGCTCGCCGGCGCATGCACGGCCCTGGTCCGCGATCAGCAGTCCAGCCGGTCCCAGACCCCCCTATATACCTTGTGTTGTCTGCTCTTTGTACGCTAGATTCGAGCTGGTTTGCCCACTGCTGATACATCTCGTCCTTTTTATCCCCCAGCGCAGAGCATCTGTTCGGCGAGTATCATCGGTCACCGTAACAGTTCCTGTTGTACATTTGGCGCTGAACTCATCTCCGCACCACCTCTGACCATCTCCAATGCTCCCTACTCCTCTGCAACTTGTTGGACAACGCTGTTCTCTATTTCTGACACCTTAACACTCCTTCCAACTCAACATCCAATTTATCTACCCAATTCAACATCTAACTTATCTTTCAGCTAAACATCCAATTTACGGTCATTACAAAGTCTTCAAGTCTCGTTCCCGATTTTTTCTGGTGATCGTTCTGACTTTTTCGCTATTAAGCAAAATCTGACTCAGGCAACGATTTCAATAAGTACGTTTTGCAGTCACCATTTCTGACAGTTCCCAGAACACGCATCTGTCACCTTTGGCATGCCCATCGTTCGACTATTTTCCCTTTGTGTAATTGTCAACTTCTAAACATGTTACCAAACCTGCAGGTTCCTAACCAGGTACTGCACCTGACCTGTGGCCAGATGGCTGTGCCTCACAAACTAACCCACTATGTCTGAGCCGCAGAAATTGATGACCCACGGTGAACACTAGCAGGGTTATCCAGTGTCCCAAGTCTTGCAAGCTCAGAAGTCCGCACTGGAGCGCAAATGGATTCCACCGGAATTCCACTGGCCTTCCACCCAAGGGGTACCCTATATTTTTTTTGGTCAATTCGTTGGGACCCCTAGAAAACCGTGCGCAGGGTCCGTGCGCATCCGTGCGCAAGAATATCCGTGCGCAGAACTTCCGTGCGCAGGGTTAGAACTTTCGTGCGCATGAGTTTAACTTTCGTGCGCAGGGTCCAAATGTCCGTGCGCACTTTTCAAAATCCGTGCGCAGGGTCCTGGTCATCCGTGCGCATGAAATGTGCTTTCGTGCGCAATTTTCACAATCCGTGCGCAGGCTCCTGATATCCGTGCGCAGTTTTCACAATCCGTGCGCAAAGTACAAAATCCGTGCGCAGTGTGAAAAACATCAAAAATCTTTTGAAGATGTATATCATAGATGTATTTATGGCACTGTGTGCATTAATAGAGGTGCACATCTCTAGTGTCAACTATTTTAGATAAACTACTGTGCTACATGATTTGTTCGAAATTTCACTTCCACGTTAGTACAGGATCAGAAATATTCAGCCAGCATGTCGGTTTGTGTTCTAAGCTGATTTCCTGAAGAGGCTCTAAGTAGGTACTCATAACTCAAAAGATTTTACCCTCATACAGTTATGTTATGTTAGGTTAGATTAAGCTTGCTAAGGTCAGAACTTATGTTATTTTGGTTCATGAATTCAGGAGTAATATCCTTTGCAGCCTGAGTAACCATGATTCACTCATCTACTAATAGATTCTAAGCCCTGATCCCAGTTTGGTCAAAAAATCTCAAATGAATTGTCTGGGTCAAGGAGAGACGAGACACGTGTTTTGGGCCGTGGAGTGGACCTGGAACAAGCCAAAGTTTGCTGTGTCTGCTCCACCACCTCTGTACCACAGAGGTGCTCACTTTCCGTCCCTTCAGATCTTCTTGTTGATTAGATGGGTTCCAACCTCATCCTCACCATGCCATCTCACAGAGGGACTTGCACGCCCACACCATATTATACTCAAGTTGCCAGGATGTATTTTCTGTAGTTTGGACTAGTGGTTAAAATGTACATGTTCTTAATGGGATTCGAAACACCCTCAGTTCAAATCCAGTCATAGACATCCATTTTGTGGCACTCTACCTGTGTTTACTACATTCTGTAGTGTATTAACAAACTGTACTTGAGCAGTCAATTGCAACAAGACTTATGGAAATTGTTGGTGTTTGTTAATGAACTTCAATGAGTTCAATCAAGTCGCCTAAATGTGCCAAAGTGAAAAAAATAATGCAGTTGTGCTTTATACAGAATCCGTGCGCAACACACAAAATCCGTGCGCAGTGTAAGCATGTCCGTGCGCATGTCTACCATGTCCGTGCGCATGTTTCTAACATCCGTGCGCAGGGTCCAAAATGTCGTGCGCACAAAATCACAATCCGTGCGCAGTCCTCCTTCATCCGTGCGCACAGATTTACAATCCGTGCGCATGATTTCAACTTTCGTGCGCAGTGTGAAAATCCGTGCGCAGTCCGTGCGCATCCGTGCGCAACGTGCGCAACATGCGCGCGGAACTTGAAACCAGTAATTTGACAATATCTTGGCCAGTTTTTAAGGTTTGATAGGTTTGTGCACACAGACATGTGCGGGTAGGTGTAAGCTACTGGAATGTCCTTCAACAATCATTCTAGGATGTCTGAACAGTCTTCTAGGGCAGGATTACTGCTGCGCACGGACCTCGCGCACGTGCGCACGGTTTTCTCGTGACCCAATTCGTTGTTTTGAGTCATTTTCCAGCACTTTTGTTTTTTCCACCCGGAATCCACCTGGAACTGGGGGGCACTGTCACTTACAGCGCTGGGCGCATCAACCGTCGTGGGCGGCCGCATCCACTCGGCGCCGCGCGGTGGGAACGCAGCAAGGGCGGGCCTCAAGTGCCTCACGAGACGACGACGGCGGCGGCCAGCGCGAGGAGGACGACGCTGCCGGCTGGACGTCAGTGCGGGGTGGGCGGGGTGCCTTGGGCTTGCGAAGCGACTTGGAATCGACAGCGCAGGGCACTTGCCGCGCGGTTGAGACGTGGTCTTGCAGATGGGGCACGAATACTGCTTCGGCTCGACGTTGCGCCAAACTGCAGCTCCGTGATACGCGTCCGGAATGGAAAGCTCGAGCAACGCCTCGTGTAGCTGGCGTTGATGTCCGGCCGATAGGCTCACGACTTCATTGACACCATCGTGGCGCTGGATCTCGTATGTGATGTTGTCGGTGTAGGCGTTGTACTCTATATTACCTCGTTGCCCCTGGCGTTGCGCGGAATGATCGAGAGTCATCGGACGTTGAGGTATCTGTGCAACATCTGGCACGCGCGTCGCCCCTGGTTGGGGTGTTCCTGCTCGAGTGCCTTGAAGATCGCGCGGACCTTGCCAGCATTTCTGAAACGCGCGCACACACAGTCAGCGAGGTCGCTGCATGCCATGGTCGCATTTTCCCACGTGCCCACGAAGGTCGAGTCACCGTGTACGCGAGCAAAAGGCCAAGTTCGACTGCAGGCGAGCCTGGCGTGGCACGTCCAGGTGAAAGCAGCGCCAAGCTGCCGGGTCTGGTGTTGGGAATGGTATTCTGCAGGTCGCAGTTCGGAGGGACCTCGTCGAAGTCCGCGATGTCCGTGTCCCAGTCTCCGCTGTGCACGCGCAACCCGAAGCTCGGCGACTGATTCATGTTCCACTCCGAGAGAATGCCCGGTTCGACACCCTCCAACATCTCGCCCGCGGTCATGCCATCGATAAGTTCAGTCGTGAGTGAAGCAGGGCGTATAGGCACTCGAGCCTTCTCGAAGACTGGGTCAATCTGCCCGGCGGCCGCGCGCTCCTCCTCGGTGGCGACGCAGTCGTCGACGGCATCTTCGTTGGTGAGGTCGTCTTCGTCGTCTGTGCGTCCGGTGCAGGAGGAGCGCCTGCAGGATCGTCCGCGTACATACCTTCATCGAAATCCGAGAGGCCGTCAGCGCCGGTCGAGCCCGAATCGCTGATCCAGCTAGAGTTGCTTGGCATCCTGGTCGGGCGCCCGTCGGCTCTGGAGGGACACGGCGCCGATATCCTATTCGGCCTGGACTCTCCCGCGATGGAGTAAGCAACAGACGTGGCTGCCTCGGTAGCGTGGCGAAGTTCGCGTTAGCGCTGCGTGATGGAAGCAGAGACGGGCGAGCGCGGCGGGGAACGTCTGGCGGGTCGAGCATCTGTGACATTGCAGAAGCGTCAGCATTCCGCGAGTCCGCCAAATGTACTGCGCGGACTTGCCTCCATTGGCCGACTGTGGACGCGAGATATACGTGGCTGCCTCGGTAGCGTGGCGAAGTTCGCGTTAGCGCTGCGTGATGGAAGCAGAGACGGGCGAGCGCGGCGGGGAACGTCTGGCGGGTCGAGCATCTGTGACATTGCAGAAGCGTCAGCATTCCGCGAGTCCGCCAAATGTATTGCGCGGACTTGCCTCCATTGGCCGACTGTGGACGCGAGATATCCATCGCAAAGTCCGGGGCGAAGCTGTCGGTGTCATCCGCCGGGAATGACTGGGTGTACGGCTTCCAGTCCTCCCCCTCGTCCGCGGGCGAGATCTTCCTGAGGCTCGTGCCAGTCCGGCTGCACCGGGGGAGCGGCACCATGAATGGCTTGAGTTGGAGGGGACGTGCTTGCGCGGTCAACCGTTGTGCCGAGCGGCGGAGGAGCACGCGCTCCTGCGGCGGACTGCGCCGCCTGCGACGCGTTCGCGTTGCTGGTTACGGGCCGCTTCGTCTGAGGCTTCGCCTGCTGTCTGCGGGAGGTTGCGGCGCTGGTTTGCAGCTTGTTGCCGTCAGTAGAAGTCCAAACGCGCTGTGGCTCGAGCGCACCGAAGGTCAGGTGTCAGCCGCCTGCAGGCGGCGGGAGTCGCTGTCGACTACAGCTCTAGCCGGGATGTGCTCTGGCACGTACGGATTGCAGTGAGCACGCCCGCTGCCCGCCGCTGGCAGGGCAAGTCCTCGCCTGCCGTTGACAACGGAGGGTCGCCCGCCGTGGTAGCGACGAAGGCGTCCGGTGAGCCGCTGCCAGCCTGCGGCTCGCTCGTGGCGCGTTGAGCATTGCCAGACCGCGGGTCTGCTGGAGTCGTGAAGTCGAGTCGACCTAGGGTTTGTACAGAGTCGGTCGCTCGGTTCCTACGCTCCCTCCGTGTGAAACGTTCTGTTCTGGGGGTCGGGCTCGAGCTCCCCCAGCTTCCGGACTGTGCCTCGCTGCTTGGGCAGCCCGTGAACTCGCTTGCCAATTGCTCTGCAGCCTAGGCATCGATTGCGACCTGCGCCAGTAAGTGGAAGCCGGAGCCCGCGAAGATGTCTGCGCGTACAGGTGTGCGTGAAGTTCGCGTCGCTGGTCGCCGTCGTTATTGTCACAGCAAGGAACTTGGAATCTTCCGAAGCTTTGCAATCTGACCAAACTTGCAAACTCAGGAAAATCTGTCGGAAGAGTTGAGAACTTGCATTTTGGTCAGAATACTAGTCTCTCCTGTGTGAAAGAGACCCTATTTTGCATGAAAGTGAGAATTCGGACTCTTTCGGGCCCCCAAAGCCAACGTTCTGCGCTTTCGGTAGCATTTTGCCTTCTCAGGTTCGGAAAAGTCGAAGTTTTGCACCCGACGGAGATATCGGCCGCAGGGACAATATGACGTGTTGCAGCGTTGCAAAATTCGAAATATGCTTGGAAATTTCGGAATAAGAACGGGAAAATATAGAATCTAGAGACATATTCTGAATTTTGCACCACTGCAACACGTCATATTGTCCCTGCGGCCGATATCTCCGTCGGACGCAAAACTTCGACTTTTCCGAACCGGAGAAGGCAAAATGCTACCGAAAGCGCAGAACGTTGGCTTTGGGGGCCCGAAAGAGTCCGAATTCTCACTTTCATGCAAAATAGGGTCTCTTTCACACAGGAGAGACTAGTATTCTGACCAAAATGCAAGTTCTCAACTCTTCCTACAGATCTTCCTGAGCTTGCAAGTTTGGTCAGATTGCAAAGCTTCGAAAGATTCCAAGTTCCTTCCTGTGTGTCTGTTGTTGTCCCCCGCCGCAGAGTGTTGCGTTCCTTCGTCTATGTCTAGGACGGAGAAGCGGTGCGGTGCGAAGAAGACGTTGGGACTCTTTACAGTAATACCGGGGCCCGTACGCGGTCGATTCGGATAGGGAGCCGCGCGCCGCCATTGCCTTCTCGACGACACTTCGCTATCTAATAGGGGGACTGCGGTATAGCCTTGGTTTCTGGGAGCCGTCTCCATCCCATCAGTGGCCTTTTTGGGAATGCACCGGGCAATCCGCTGGTCACTCGGCTTCAAAGCGGAGCATCAGTCCGCATCTCCGTGATGAACCCGCGGAGATTTCCTTTTAGAAACCAGGTTACCTGCGGAAACATTGCTCTTGCCTGCGCAGCGAATATCAGACTGCGTCAACACTTGGTTCATCTAATATTCAGTATCCACGCCGCACGAGATACTAGGTACATTTATCGCTTCAAGCAAAATCGTTTCGCAGTTTTGTTCGGCTCGTCGTACCCGGCTGCACGAAAGCTTCATCATTCTGGCTACCGCGCTCATCTTTTGGTGCACGGATTAGAGGCAGCTGCCGCCCTGGATTTCTTGGCGTTACGGCCGCTTTGACGGATTCGCCGTCGCATCGATTCTCGATAATCATCCCATTTCGCTGTTCCGCGCACGAAGTCGGCATGTCTCTCGTCGCAACCGCCATCCGTGCCCCAGTGTTTGTCTCGCTCTCGCGCTCCTCGAAAAGACTCGCCGCATCCGCCCCAGCAGTACACAGTCGTGTTCGCGCTCCCGCGTCCTATATTCGCCGCTTCCCTGACTTGCGAGTTGGGCCTGCGGCGAGAGCTGGTACGGCCTTGATCATGGTTTCTAACCGTCTGCGAGTTAGCGTGTGGTCCGTCAGACCGTTGGGACAGAGCTCGCCACATGACTGACTGTTGTCCCTCCGTATGGGTCCCAGACGCCGTAGGATGGGGTTGGCGACGGTGGAGGGGCCCTGCGGCCAACGTCCGGTGGTTCGCATGCGAGCGGCTGTGAGGGGATGGGGACTACTCGCTTTCTGCGAGCCTGCGATTGGCACCCTCTCGACACTGCCTGCTGCATCTAACTTGCCCTTGCCGGTCAGTGCAGGTTGGGGGGAATACCGAGTTTGCGGAACGGAATAATTCCGTTCGGCGGATTGCGGAAACGGAATAATTCCGAATCCCCGATGAGCAAAAGCGGTCGATTCCGCACATCAAACCTTATTTTAAGAGGCCGGTATTTGTCAAGAACTGTCGTTGGACAGTGACGCGTCGCCTGGGGCTCGGGTCATTGGACGCTGTGAGCAAGCCGGCGAGGGTACTTCGTGTTCACGGCAAAGACTACCTACGGCACATCCCGGTGTACTATACAGCGAACGGAGGTTGCCGAGGGCACTACAAGCACGCACCCAGAAGACATTCTGACAGTATTACATGTTACAACGAAGCTATGGTCGAGAGTTTACAGTGAGAGGTCCAAACGCCTATGACCCGGAAATAAGCGCCCGGCAAACTCCTAGCTGGGAGACTGTCCAGGGCAACGATTAAGTCCTATGCGCAAGTCTCCGCTCATTTCTCCTCACAATAATTCTTGTAAATAGAATCTCTTGAGAGTAATAGACGGTATTTTTCCATAAGACTGCCCATTCATGCTAGGAGACCATCTATCCAGTCAAATCCCATGAATAGAGCTAGGATTTTCAGAAACCGCCTCTATTAGAATGTGTGTACTGTAAGCACACGCTCTATTACCGGCGCTGCAACCTCTGTGACATGGCGGGGACATTACCATGAGATGGCCGTGACCGTGACCATTACCGGGAGTTCGTTCATCTTCTCAGGCAAAAAACACCTCTTGAGAGAGGAAATTGGAATTCTCACCAGCCGGACAGATGAGAAGTCAGTCAGTGGTGATGGAGATGTTATTTGAAGGCTTACTGGACTGCCGCGAAGCGGGAAAGAAATTTTTGGCTGGATCTGAGCTCTCGCATCTCGATGTGCTGTGACGTCTCAATACCTCGGGCACTCTGTGACCCGTTACAAAACGCGTTTATTACCGCGCCGCGCGACCTCTGTGACGCGTGACGCGGTAATAGAGCGTGTGCTTACAGTAATGGCCTTCGATGAGTATCTGCAAAGGGAGGGGAGTTGTAATGCTGTGGTTAAGGAGATCATTGCCAGTCTTTGCCGGGGTGTCCGAGTGGCCTCTAGAAGCAAGCCGACGGCCCGGATATCTCGGCCATCTTCTCCGCTTCGTGTTTCTCCGTTCTCATTGTAGGATAGTGCATAGCTCAGGGAATAAATACTAGCATTAAGAAACGAGGCAGATACGAAGGATACAAACATCACTACATGTGGATATCGGATAATCACCCATCTAGGCCCTCGGCGCGCGAGATGACGAGGGCTGGGCGCTGCCGGCAGACTCGAGCAACAAAGAAACTCATCAATGCGCCTGCCCGTCACAATGTCCGCACGCGATGTTCCTCGCGATAAGATTTATGAGATTCTATGCGCGGACACAATCACACGTCAGCAATGTCACAGAGGACTGAGAACAGTGCCCGGGACTCACCAACCGGTGCCATCTGCATGCTGTCACAAGCGACTGTGGGAGCAGTCTCGGCGCGCGATTCATGCTACTCCCTGCGCGGACACGATTGTGCGTCAGCGATGTCACAGAGGACTGAGAACGGGAGCCGGGACTCACCAACAGTGGGAGCGGGCCAAGCAAGCCCGACGCGAGTGGTGTCGCTGCGCGATGTTTCTCGCGAGCTGATTCATGGGGGTCTTTGCGCGGAAAGGCTCGCACGTCAGCGATATCACGGAGGACTGGGAACAAAAGCTGGGACTCACCAACGGGCGGCAACTGCGTGCTGTTGCGGGCAACCGCGGGAACGGTGTAGGCGCGCGATAAGTTCCTTGCGATCAGCAAAAGGCGCGGGGGACTAAGAACGAATGCTGGGACTCACCGATGCGTGATGACGGCGTCATCAGGTGAGGTGCGCAACGGTGAGAGCAACCCCACAAAGCCCTATGCCAGCGGTGTCTCTACGACTGAACGCGCGTCAGCGACAAACAGAGTGGCAGCTGGAACTCACCAAGCATGCTGATGGCGCACTGCCGTTGAGCTTGTAAGCTTTGACGACGACTTCTGGTGTTCATGGGCTCAGTGGGCGGGGATGTGGGGGTAGGAGGGCAAGGTGGGTTGGGCAACTTTGTCGGACTTTGTGGTTCACGAGGTTGCGCAACCTAAACCGACGATGCATACATACCAGTAGCGGCGAGAGAGGACATAGCGGCCATATAGGCTCCATAGGGGTTGTGAGCACGCCAGATCAAGGCGCAAAGTCTACGCGGCAAGACTTACCGCTATTCGGTGCTCTCCGGCGCTACAAACGCTATGGAGACGTACGTCTCGCTACGACTCTCTCCAGACTCATACCTGGCCGCTACAACGACTTTTGGTTTTTACAGAAGTCGGAGGGACGTGAGCTCACTCTCAGACGCCTTTTTCCACAAGTTAATTAATCCCAAGGCACTAAATCTGTGTTATAATGGACATATTAGTCCCAATAAGGTGTTATTGACTGTTTCCATGCTCATCTGCCCCCGAACTCAGAGGTTGGACATACGTGCGGATGTACTCGGAGGTATTTTACTATCATAATTGTGCTCCCACACAGCCGACTCAGTTTCCTCGATGGGCATGCAAATGAAAGTAGTAATTACTACATATATAATTCTCAAAACACTTTGTAAGCTCCATGGAGTGTGTTTTCGACCTCGTGGAAGCGAGAATGTCTCGCTGAAAGTCAAGAAGGTGAACCGAGCCTTGAATATACATCCATAGGAGCCTCTCCCTCGCGTTTTTTTTCTCATGAACAATTGGATTCATTGATTACAGCACATCTACATGGATTTAAACCTGCCCCAATGTATTTAGGTGCCTAGATGAGCAAAAGCTGGCACGGAGGACTTATCCCGGGAGCAGTCGGGCACAGCCGATGACCGGCGTTTGGACTACTCATTTACAGTAGAGCAATGCATTACCTGTGATCGCGCCATCCCGAGTAATACCTCCACTGTAGTTCCCATACAATGAAGCCTCTGATTCTGCTCGACGAGGAGCACGTTTTGCGAGCCCATTTGCGATGTCAGCGTCTGCACGGATTCGCGCAATGCTGCAACCTCGTGTCGGAGCTCCTCCACCCCCGATTTGCCGGTGGCTTCCGCGTTCCTCCGTTCCATAAAACTGCTCTGCTCGCGCCAGCCCCCACCGCTGCACTTGCGACCCATGGCGAAGCAGCGATGACATGCCCCAAGTAATCCCGAATTTGCCTTGAATCGTAACCTACACTCCGTCTTTGCAATAGCACATTGGTCGCACTGTGTCACCCAGTGGTTATTAAGTTATGAATTACGGGTAGAACGCTACGCACGGGAATCTGAGCAACGGCACCAGGTCGCAGACCGGATTTTTCAATGCGGCCAGCGATCAGCGGGCTCAGTTCTCCCCTCGCATAGCGAGCCAAAGCTCCATCATGATCATCATCTTTCTCGACGTAGTCGCGGCCGTCGTGCACCACCTTGGCGGAACGAGTGCGCTTTGGACGGGATGCGACGCCCCCGCCATCAATCGCCACGTGCTTCCTTTTTTCCGCCACGGGCATCACGTCGGAATGCCGAGCCGTTTCCGGCGGCGCACTGTTTGATCTGTTCGCCGTGACGATAGTGTGCGACTCGTCGTCGTCTGACGTGTGTTCTCCCAGCATAGCGCACAGAGTCTCTATACGCGCCTCGAGCGCCTTCCGCAGCGGCCCAAGCCGAGGCGGGGGCACCGGTCCCTCCCAGAGCCAGGAGGCAGCATGAGCGGGATCCTCCTTTGCCCAGTCCAGCTCATTCACCGAAAAGTCCGCATCTTGGTGTTGGCTGGCCAAACCCATCCAGCTCTGTGCCAGACGCGCCACCGCAGAGTCGAAATGGGTGCGCATTTGATCGGTGATGTGGTCCACGGCGCCGCACTCCTCGTCGAACTTGCCGAGCTCTGCATACAGCTCGCGGCGGAGGGGCGCTTCCATGCTCCGGTGGTTGGCGGTGTCGGAGAACTGGTCGTGGAGCACCCAGCGCTCTAGCGTAGTTTGCACGCGAGGCACCACGCTGTCCTTTCTCGTGTAGAGCTCGTTCAGCCGGCGCCACAGGATCATTCTAGACCTGATGGAGACGAGCTCAGAGCGAAGTTTGCTCTCCGTCAGCTTGGCAATATCCAAGGCGCCGCGGGACAATGTAAGCGGGGCGAGGGGGGTACGCGCAACTGATGGTCGCGCGAGGAAAACTGTCTGACTTCCGGTTCAATTTCCGACATGCACACAACCACACACAGGAGCCCGGAAAGGTCCATCTGAGGTCCGATCCCAAAATCGGCCGATATGTGGGCCTAATCTCCGCCGGAAATTGCCTTATTAGTAAGGTGCGATTGCATATCTCAGCCAGTTTTTGAGCTTTTGCCCCTAAAGTGCAGGAATGTCATGATCTATTCATTTCACATACAGCTACAACAAAATAATTTTTGCCAGGCCAGCGGTTCTGGAAAAAGTGCCCTCAAAATCGCCTCTGATGTGTGGGCCTAGCGGATCGGACCTTTATCGGAGCTTTCCGGGGGCCTCCACACACGCGTACCCATACTGTACTGTCATAGCCCATGAATAACCTGCAGTAACAGGCAGTAACCCATACTTACTCGTGAGAGTCTCGCCCAATTGGCACGATGTGCGAGGCTGATTCCAATGTTTGGAACACTCTGCATGCAGTTGTGAAGTCAGTTCCATACAGCAAGACGGTTGAAGTTGACATGTTGATGCGCAACTCGTGGAAGAAGGCCTGGTAAGCCCGAATCGCCATGCTCTCACTACTACTGACGCATACGCTAGGCCCACCACACGCCAGCACCTCAATAACGGACCGGCGAAAGCGTCGTTCATCACCGCGGCCGAGCTCGACGACTTCTCGGACATCATCGCGGACGCTGCGGCTGACGGGATAGGATAGAATAGGATATTTACATAAGGCGGGGAGGTCCCTTAAGGAACGACCGCTCTGCGTGTGCTACATTGTTACACCGAAGATACCGAACCAGCCGCGCGGACGTTCCTACATCGTAGCGCCGCTATAGCGGCATTCACCAACTCCGAAGGACTAACTCTCATAGAATTCAGTAGTATTTCTCTGCTCAATCTCTGGTATTAAGTGCGTGGCACGGTCTTCGTGGATATTTTCGGAAGGCCCGGGGGTCTCGCATGCGCGTACCTATCCTCAGAATACAGAAAGCCCGAGGAGTCTCTCGATAGTACACGTGGTATGGTTCGCACCACATTGAGCCGCCTCCAAACTCTTGGCCAGGCGGCTTATGTACAACGGCAATGCGCTTGTCCTGGCGCAATATGCTCACAGCTATAAAGATGTGTGGTGGCCAAGGACTGGGACAAGAATGATTATATTGTTGCACTGCTCACTGTCCGTGCTCGCACACAAGGCTGTAGTTTTCCACGGTGCAAGGACCAGGCGGAGTGCCACGGTGCGGGCCTGAGACCCTCAGGTCGCAGAGTTTCCATCCTGCCCGCGCGGAGCCATGCTGACTCCTTTTGTCCTTGGGGATTCTCAGGACAGCGCGACGCGAGGCGCTGCGCGCCCCGCTGATCGCGCGTTAAATATGTACGTAGAACATTTGCACTCGAAGCGCATCATGCGGCCTGTACGGAGTGATGCGCATGTGGGCGATTCCGCTTCGTGGGAAACGTGCTCAGCCAGTCTACGGACTCGCTTCGGATATGGAATTGCAGCTTGAGGGCCAGTACTAGCATCGAGAGCTGCTGCAATATGGACTAGTATGGCGACAGAGGCGGCGATGACAGCGATTTGACATGGCAATGTGAATCAGACAGTTGCATGCACGCATCTACCGCAAGTGATTGCAAAAAACAAAACAAAAAATTAATCATGACGCAGAGTGGCGACTACCAAGAGCCCAGAGGCGAACTCGATGAAAAAGGCAAGCGCAGTCTGAACAAGTCGATTGATATTTGACAGCAGCAGTGGTCGGGTGGAGGAACAGCAAGGACAGCAGGCCGCGCATCGGGAAGGGCGCGGTGTGCAAGTGAGATTGATGTCCCGTGCGAAGCTGACTACATGGAGACTGCAAGCCGCAGCATCCGCGAACGACGTGACGAACTTGGAGCTATCGCCGAGCGTGCGCGTCGCCCGCGGTAGCGGGCTTAAGGCGTTTTTGGTCGGCCTACTCAGAAACCAGAAGACGGTGGCGAAGGTCTAGGCGCGGCATATATCGCCAACAAGTCGCTGCACCATTGTACAGGACCGGTGGTTGTGGACCTTGCCATAGACATCATCCCCGAGGCTCGGAGCGATCGCGGGAGTGCAGCTGCGGTGTAGCCCGCTGAGCGTGAGCGGGCGGACAAACATCCACCAGTGCCGCAAAGTCTGAAGATGTGGCAATAGTCAGTACATAGCAGAGTCGACAACGTTGCGCGCGGCAGAGGGGACTCGCGGCCGTTCCGCGTAGGGTTGCTCACCGGCAGAATATGGAATTAGGGAGTGCCAACGGGCGAAGCAGGTCTCATATTAGCAGCGGTCTGGGTCCGCAAAGAGAGGGCATTAGTTCCGTTCACTCACATCATGGGAGCACCAAGGTTGCATACCCGGGGCGTAAGACATCAGCACATCAGCACAATAGCAGTTCCGTTAGCAGCAAGTCTAGTAACGCCAAAGGTCGCGCGAGTGGCGGTCGTGACGTTGAGCGGCAGAACTACAAGCGCTGTGAAGACAGATTTCAGCGACGCTATGCATGGGAGTACACTAAACGTACCGAGCGTGAGCTGTTACGACTACAATATCATAGCCGCACTTGGATTTGAGCGCAAGCCCTATGCGCCATCCTTCTCAACCTGTGCGGCCACAGGCTTCGTCGCGATGGGCGCGCCGCCCATTCTGCCCGAGCGCAATGATGCCCTCGACGAAAAGGTCGAGGTACCCACCGGTATGCGAGATGACCGACGACTTGCATCGTGCAGGGTGACACGGGCTTCGCAAGCCTGCAGGCCGCCGCTGCTGCCAACCGCCGGCGTGCGTCGCCCGGACGACGACATCGTCGCGTGCACGCTCAGGCCAGCGCCGCTCGCCTTCCTGCTGGATGACGACGGATGACAGTGGGCGTGTCTGCGCGGGCGAGCTGTTCACTACCTTCTGCTCGCTCGCGCTCGTGCTGTTGCCCGGCCTAGAAGCTCATCAGCAGGTGGCGAGTCGCGCTGGCACGGCAATTTCGAACTGGAGGGAGTGGAGGCGCAGAGACCTCCACAGTGCACGCCCACTCGAGTGCACAGGAAATGTCGACGGCTGGCGGAGGGCCGCTCGCGGAGCACGAGGCCAGGTCGGCGAAGCTGTGCAACTGCAGACAAAACTCAAGACACAGCCGATAACATCGAGCATGCCGGCCTGGACGATGTGCGAGCGGATGGGCTCGGAGCTGCACCCGCCAATGTTGGAAACGTACTGGAAGGCCGGCAAGACCTAGTAGGTGGTCGAGGAAGTCTGCCGGCGTGGTGGGCGCGTGCGTATACTTGTCGAGCTTGCCGACGGAGAGGAATTGGGCGGCGGCAGCGGGAGGAGACCGTAGATCTGGCCAGTTGCGTGCATCGGATGCGGCTCTGGACGACAACACAGCAGAACGAAGAGGCCCAGCACACCAGCGGGCTTATGAGCGCGCACC
Organism: Auricularia sp. M13; assembly: GCA_037042915.1. Classification (NCBI taxonomy): domain Eukaryota; kingdom Fungi; phylum Basidiomycota; class Agaricomycetes; order Auriculariales; family Auriculariaceae; genus Auricularia; species Auricularia sp. M13. Next base: position 2,771,747 of record CM073199.1, read on the forward strand.
TGCGAGGGCCATCGGTATAACGCCAAGGACGCGAGGCTTGTTAACGCCGACAACGCAGAATAGAGGCGGGCACTGGGGCTTTTAGGTTTGGTTGTGCGATACCAGCTGCCTGCGCAAAACGGTCGCGTTGCGCGTCTTGTGCGGCCGTGTAGCGCATTCTTTCGTCGCTTGACAGGCGGGTCTCGAGGCGGAGTCCCGCTGAGCGCGCCGCGGCGGCGCCTCGTCGCTTGTCGCGGATGTCCACTGCCAGTCCAGTCACACAGTTCGAGCCACATGCTGGCAGAGGAAAGAGCGACATCTCGGAACTGTTTCGGGCAGTTCCGGCCCACTTCCGCTCTGCCTCTCCCCACTGAACGTTCCTAAGCCTACAATTCCGGCTCTGAACTTCATTGAATGTAACAAAGCCTACATTTTAGCCCATTATCAGTGCCTCTACAAGATGTATAGGAGCACAGGATGGGCGTAAAGGCATTCAGGGAAAGGATGCAATATTGACGGTGTTCCCAAGCGAAGCCACAATGCGGCAATATCATAATTAGATGAGACGACCGTTCGAGTTTTTGGGGGAGCTGCCACAGGAGAAAATTGCTGTGAGAGCCTCGGACACGGTGACCAGAGAGTACTTGAAGGTCGTTTACCAAAACGGCAAGCCTACGGAGGCAGCTCGGAGGCAGTCCTTGCAATCCCATTGGAGCGGAGCCTGAGCGGACCGAAACGGGCCGAAGATTTTATCGTTTCAAAGACCCCCCTCTGAAAATCCAACAACCTAAAAAGGCATAGACTATCGTCTAACCTTTTAGGAGTTGGTGACAACTTCCGTCACCGGCCATCGAAGGCAGGCCCTCAGGTAAAACTTGGCAGTGGATAAAAAAACCCAGTGGGACAAAAAACAACCACTGCCAAGAATGAGCAGCTGTTCGCAGCATGCTCATGAGGGCCATGACATGGGCTGTGTAAGATTAACACTGAACGGCACTGAGAAAGTGAGTTGAGATATCCGCTCACAGCGAGTTACTGCGAATTCAATCGAGGCAATCGAGAGCACTCAGCTGTCCAACTGTCGTCAACTCAAAGACCGTCAGCTCGAACGTGGCAAAGGACGACTTGGTTGACTATGACCATGATACCGCCCTCCGAGTCTTCTCAGGGTCGGAACCGAGTCGCCAAAGGCCGCCGTACTGTAAGCACACGCTCTATTACCGGCGCTGCAACCTCTGTGACATGGGGACATTACCATGAGATGGCCGTGACCGTGACCATTACCGGGAGTTCGTTCATCTTCTCAGGCAAAAAACACCTCTTGAGAGAGGAAATTGGAATTCTCACCAGCCGGACAGATGAGAAGTCAGTCAGTGGTGATGGAGATGTTATTTGAAGGCTTACTGGACTGCCGCGAAGCGGGAGAGAAATTTTTGGCTGGATCTGAGCTCTCGCATCTCGATGTGCTGTGACGTCTCAATACCTCGGGCACTCTGTGACCCGTTACAAAACGCGTTTATTACCGCGCCGCGCGATCTCTGTGACGCGTGACGCGGTAATAGAGCGTGTGCTTACAGTAGTCGCACCAAGGTGCGATACCCACGCGCGAGGTCCGGTCCGGGACTCGATCTCCAAGTTGTGCTGCCGCGGCGACGGCCAACTGGTGCACCGTCTGGCTCGACAGTGGGCCAGTCGCCATCGCAGGCCGGTCTGTGCGACAGGGGCTCGGTCGATGCTAGCGCCGCCCGTGCATCGGAGCAGTCTGCGTAGCTTTCCTTGACCAATATCCATGCTAGACTCTTGTCATAGGGTCAAGACGCAGGCTGCCAATTTTGGGTATCTATTTTGCTTGAGGAGAACGGCCTGCCGAGACACGCTGCGGCCGCCGTCGCAAAGACTGCCGAATGTAAAGACACGGCTTCTCATGTCTCCGTGATGGTGATAAATGAGTATATCAGTACTCTCTATGGTTTTTGAGTAAGTTCACTCGGTTCTGGGACGATTTTCTGAAGCAGAGGACGCCGAGAGTCCCTGGCTTTAATCTGATAGTCTTACAAGCCGACATGCCCCAGGCGCCGCGTGCAAATGCGTTAAGACGCGTTCAAACTATATCATTGAATGATGACTAGTCTCATTATGAGCGGGAGCGTCTCCTGTGCCTGTGTGCGCCGCGATGGGACGCCCATTCAATCTGAACAGGCGCGTCGCGGCTATGTAGATGCTGGGTTTCCGCGTACGAGCGCAACAGGTGCAAGCTCGAAGTCGTCGTTGATAACCACGTACAAATACTAGTAGGCGTCGATCCGAGAGGCGAGAGAGCATTATTGACTGTACAGTACCGACATCCTGCTGCCATTCTTGCCTTCACAGCGCATCTGAACTTGTTTACAGGAGGGCTATAGTCTAGACTACGATGTAATCTCAGCGAACACTTATTAATATGCAGGGAGTTCGCATGGTACTCATGGAAAAGCTCACATCTTGATGTCAAGTTCTTCGCCCTCCGGTCCATGGAAAATCAATGCATCAACGATATCATGCTCACCATACTATTAGAGTTATGCACAAGGATTTGTGCTCAATAATCGGGACAAATGGTCATTTACGCCTGGAGATTCAGAATCCTCAGCACGAGGTATGGGAGATCACTGATTTACAGCACTTAATGCCGACGGTCGGCGACGTTTGAGGTGGAGAAGGACACCTTAGATGTCGACAGTCGTGGTGAATCAACCCTGGGGATGTTCAAGAGCTGTCCGTCATGAGTCTCAAATCGGACTGGCCCCCGACCGAGCATCATGATCAGCACCGGAGCCGGATCACCGAAGCTGGCCAGTCAGGACTTCCATAGTGCTCGAACCCGCTCGACCGCCGCGCTCTCGCCTCTTTTGTCACCAACAGCTTCACCAACCCACCCGGGATGATTCTATTCGTGAACCCCGGTTCATAAGGTTTCATCGAGATCCGACTAGTCGATCCGATGGCACCGAATCGCCGCGTTGTCCGCGGCCCTGGACACCGTCCTCTGCGCCATGAGATTAGCCAATTTACTCGGATTTAGTGCGTCGGGACGGTGTTCGGCCCCTCCCAGAGCTGCAAGCGCCGGTTTGCTCTGCATGAAGGCGACGACCCCTTTTCTTGCAGGTGAGAGGCGTTGAAATAAAGCAAACAACATGGTAGAAGCCCAGTAGAAGCCTCAAGTCCGATTATGACGCACTGCTACAGCTGCTCTGAGGCCCACTTCGGAACTTTTCGGAACGGGTTCATGTCGACCCACCCGATGAACCCTGGGATTCATGCATGAACCCGGGTTCATGAATAGAACAATCGGAGTTTGACACTCAGGATGGGAGGAAGTTTTGGTGGCCGAGAGGAAGTGACAATACATAAATTATAACGACCGCCTTAGGAGCTGTTGTTTTGGACGAGGGTCAGGTACCGGCTGAATTGGCGACCTGCTGCTGGTTCAAGTCCGGCTATAGTGTACCTTTTATACTTCATTCCCATCATGTAGATTTTTCTTCCTAGATTGTTCCTCAATTGTCATTATTATTTAAAAGGCATCTAATGAATCATAGAAACTTTTGACTTTTTTTTTTCTTTCTTGGACTTGGTCTTAGATTCGTCTCGTCACTCACGCGGAGATCACGGCCGGTGATTAATATTCCCAGTGAGAATCGACAGGCGCGATTCCGAGCGAACCCGAGCCTGAGTTTCCATCTTTCGAGCGAAACCGCGCCTTTCCGAGCGCGCTCTGGAAGATCTGCGCCCGGAATGAGCTTGTATGAGCATGCGGCTCGAATCGCTCGCCTCAAGGCGCAGCTCGACTCAAACTCCAAGTCGTACTCGACTCCGGCTGACCCATGCCGAGTCCGAGAAATAAATCCCGCGAACATGGCGCCATTTCCTCTCATTTTCCCAAGTCCGCACGAGTCGCCTTTCGAGCTCCGTAGTCTCTCTCTTTCTCTTCCCTTCGCCGCCCGCGCTCCATACGCTGCCGTACCACGCAGTCGATGTCAGAGCAGTCGACACCGTCTTGCAAGGTTAGTAGCCTTTCATCTTGCACGTAGCGGACAAGCTAACATTTCACGACACCCAGCTTAGTCGTCGTGTTCGCCGGGTTAGCGCGGTCGCCGCGCGAGCATCGTCTTCAGGTAACGGTGCACCCTTTTACTTTCGCGTTCCACACTCTGACCAACGGCTCTATATTTTCTCCTACAGCGTGCGTGCGAGCCCGCCGTGCGCAGAATTCTTTCATGCGGTACGTCTGAGCCTTCGCGCCATGCCCCTGCTGATCACAACATTTTTCGTTTCCAGGTCGTATCAGCCTATGGGCCACAGGTACGTCGCCCGTGGGCCGCAGCGATGCACAGTTCCCCTCGCATGTACATCTCTCGGCCCTCGCTAGATATGCCCTGTATATACCTTCGAATGCAATTTGATATAGCCGTACAAATCATTTACCTTGACTCGGATTGGCCAAGCAAACCGATTGAGCAACTGCAAAAGAAAGCCAATGGATGCACGCTATCACGACGAGCGTCGCTCGAATACGCTGCGGGGGGCTCGGAATGGCTCGTAGTTGCACCGTATCGCTCGTATCAACTCTCGATCTGGTAGCTAACCCGAGCGATCCCGAGCAAGTACGAGCTCGTGGAGCGCCGCTCGCCATCGCTCGGAATCGCGCATGTCGATTCTCACTGGGGGTTATTGCTGCATCAACGCTCAATGACGTCGTGCAACCGGTCCGGGTCGGGCAACGGTTGTTCCCATGCACTGTCTTCATGCACATTGGGCAACTCTTGAAGCTCTTATACGGCATGACTTTACCAGCGGCGCAGTCCATTCGCAACGAATGTAACATGTTTAAGCTTGACGACGAACATACAAGGAGCGATGCGAACGCATAGCGCTTTGCGATTGAGACAAGCCAGCCGAATCTTATCGGCGCATCTAGCTGTGAAAGCGTTAGACTATGGCACCATGACGCGCTCCGGGGAAAACTCACATATTATTTTGTTTCGGCAGGACGCTCAGCTCGACGGCGCCTCGGGCTCGCACTCCATCGGCGGGTACTGCATTCATGTCTTAGTCATCTTGTCGACTGCTGCGAACGACCCTCAAGACGCGTACCCTGACGCCCCTGCGAAGTTGGTCACCTCCGGCCTGTGTCATCGGCTGAAGCTGGACACGATGTCAGCAGTGCGCTCAAAGACTCGCCCTCAACATACCCTGGTAGGCGCTCTAGCCACCGACCGACGGACTGCATCCTCCGACCCAGGAGCACACATTGGCGGGTACTGCGACATGCCAAATTCGCTCAGCGGTTCAGGATTGCAGATTGAGAGCGTACGCGGACACCCTCGACAACGGCCGTGCCGTCGGCGACGACCTTGACCTGCGAACCTCAATACCGAGCCACTAAGAAGCGATCGCACGTACGGTGACGGCAGGGACTCCGCCGACGACTGCGACTACCTGACGTTTCACCATGGGGGGGTACTGTCGTCGTGGTCAGTCGTTCATACAGGTCATGTTACAACATCGCTTACACGGACGCCGTTCTCATCCGTGTCCTGCAACAACAGATCAGCGAGGATACAGACTCAAGAGGCGGGTCTGTAAGTTTCGCACGTCAACATGAGGGGATACGGCTGTCCCCCCCGGCCGCGCAGACATGGGAGGGTACTGCGCGTCGCTGTCAGCACAGATCGAGCGAGCAAGATATGTCCACGAACTCTGACGCCGCGCAACTGAACACCTTCACCCTGAGAGCAGCGGTGAGCTGCCGTACGCTGAGACGTAAGGGGAATGGGCATGCCTGGACGGGCTTGCCAATGGGGTTATACTGATAGCGATCCAACATTAGCCGAGCGTTGCGATGAGCGTAGTCCTGCCAAACTTACGCGGACTCCGCGGACAAAAGTCGTGGGGGGGATGGAGTAGATAGAATGGACCTCGGGCACAGGCACTGCGAGCGCGGTTGATCAGCCTCAAGGCGACCGCCTCCTTCGGCGAGTTGTCACGCACATGCGAGGGCGGCGGCGGCGGCAAGAACAAGGACGATGCAACGAACGGTGACGCGCATTATTTTGGATTGGATGGGCTACGCGTTTGGGGGAGAGGAGAGAAATGAGAGGTTGTCCGACGACGATGAGCACTGCGCTCGAAAGCATTTATGGGGCAGGCGAGTGAATCAGTCAGTATTCAGCCACCTTTCACTATCTTCCTTGATTTGGGGGTGCCAATACCGCTTGTAGTTTGACCCTGAATCTTGCAGAAGCCTCCTGGTGAATGTTACACAGCGCTTCGACCTGTCCAAGTTTCCTCGAGCATTCAGTACCTGCTACGATGGGGAGGGCGCATTTCTGGAGTTCACCATATCCTCCCTTTCATGTATATCATGCTGATCATGACTGATCTGAGTTGGTTTGAGGGTTTTCCCATTTGCGTGTTTGGCCATGGGACCTCGTCAATTCGGACCCTGACAACCCAAATGGGGCAACCCGGTACCAAATGAATTGTGTTTCAAATACTCAAAGAGTAGGATACAATGAGTGCAATAGTATCGACTAAATGCACTCTATCTTATGAATGTCTGGGGTAGACCTTACCGGTGAGGAATTACTCTTTCAGTCTGAGTCCGGAGCAGTGTTGGAGGCGGTAGGCTTACTATATATGGCAATACGCCGGTGTTACATAAGCGGCCTTCCTCGCCAGGGCTGGTCGGGCGTATCCTATTTGGATTGCGAAAAGAAGGCGTGAGAAGAGTGGCGTTCGAGACTGGGCCCTGGAGCATTCCGCGGAGAACAACCATTGACAGCCTCGCAAGCGTCATCCCTGAGGTCACGTCACTACACCGCTACACGGGAGGCTTCGCTGACAGACGTCCGGCGTGGCTTGTCGGGAGGATTCCGGCAAGTTGTCCGGACGTCATGACAGCGACGTCTGCACCGATAGTGCTCTGCAAAACAGGGGCAGCTCTCCAGACGTTCGATTTCGGACGGCTGTCAGGTGGGGCGTCCGTGTCCTTGGGACATCGGCGGCAGGTCTGCAATCCAGCAGCACGTTGTCTGGGCTTGGCTTGTTCTCGTATATCCCTTACGGACCGCTCTGCTCAATTCCATGGATGACGACAAGAAAACAATTTTATTGCGATGGCACAAGACACGATTATGGTGAATACAGCCGATCAGAGCGCCATACGACGAGGCGAGATGGCCAGCTGAGGGCAAGCGTGCTAAAACTCCGACATCATGCCACACTTTCTGGATGGACAACAACGAGTTAATACTCTGAGAACTCCGCGGCTGGTCGGCGACAGGGATCCCTCTAATGTTTCACGCGGTCGGCGCGGGTTCTGAACACGTCGATACGGCGTGCACACGACCGCTTGCTGCGTTGCGTCGGCAGGGGGTTGGGCTTGGTCGCTGCTGCGGGGAGGTGGAGTCGCTGGCGCTGTAGGGGAGCAGGCGGCGGTGCGGCGGGCGTCGTGGGTGTTGCAGACGGTGAAGTACGACGTTGCCGCATCGGACGCGCCATGGGCCCAGAGCGAACCACGCGGACCTGGATGCTGTCGGCACTGAGCTGATGACAGACAAGACAAACCTCAGGTACGATGTTGTCGCCGGCAGTGCGCTTCGGCCGCTTCGCATTGCCAGCCTCTTCTTCTGCGTCTGAACGATCTAGGAGAACGATATGAGGAACACATGCAAACTTTGAAGATACTCAACTGGATGTACGACGCTTGCTCCCACGTCGAATGGCTAGCTCGGTGAATCCGTCATCGTCTTCATCGTGTTCGTCGCGGCGCCGGTCCCAGTCGTCTTGAGAGCCAGTCTGATATTCTTCATCATCCTGGTCGTATTCATCATTGCCGCGTTCGAGTTGGATGCGATGATCGCGGGTCGCGGGCGTCGGTCCATCCTTTGTATGGGGAGTGCGAGGCAAGTGCGAGGAGCTCGCGCCGCGGCCGTCTGCTTCTGTTCCGCTGCCGCGCCGTCCCGTACCGGCATCGTCGTCGTCCCGCGCGTCGGGGCCGCCTCCCCCTGCGCGCTCGTCGTCTGCTGCCTGCGCGCCGCTCACGTCCGCGCCGTCACCACCGGCCCTTCTCCGTCACCCGCGTCGGCCGAGGACACCCCCGCCCGGGGTGTACGAGCGTCCGGCCCAGCGCGAGCGCCGTCAGGCGTGGGACAACGCGTTCGCCGACGGTCTTATCGACCGCCATGGGGTTCCGACGTCGGTGAGTGTTTCTTTCCATTTCTGCTGTTCGAGGGGTGTTGACATTCGGTAGCCGTGCAGCCGGTGCGTGGACCGCGAGGACAAGTGCCTTCCGGCGCAAGGGCTGGCGGCGTGCCTCGAATGCTCGCGCCGGAAGGTGAAGTGTTCGTGGAAGGACCTGCGCGCGCCGCTCGGGTTCGGGACAAAGACGGGAATGGGTTCCAAGGCGCCGGCGTCGGGCACGCGCGCGCCGCCGTCTCGTTCCCGCGCCGCATCCGTCACGTCCCAGGCGCCCGCTTCGTTGTCGTCCCGCGCGTCTCGGTCCCGGGCCGCGAAGGAGAGCTTGCCGGCGTTGCCCATCGAGGCGCCGGGTGTCGCAGGTGCCGCTGCCGCACCCGTCCTGCACCCCGATTTCGTGGCGCAGCTTGCGGCGGCGTGGTCCATGGTCGCCGGGGGTGCAGCGCCGGCTGCTGGGCAGCCGGTGACGGTGCCGCTGCGCTCAGCGATGCGCCGAGGCACTCGCTTCGCGGCGGATACTGCCGTGCGACCATCGCGCTCGTCGGTGACACCTGGGGCTGCCTCCTCGCGCGCGTCCGCACCACCTGAGTCGGGTCCGGAGGAGGAGGAGGAGGTGGAGGATGCGATGGATTTGGATTAGGGGCTCGGCGCCGTGGTCCTGTACTTAGTTTTCTTGTCGCAAAGGGCGCGTGTACAGAATATAAATAGCTTTCTTGGACTTGTGACCGAGGTGGGAGTCCGAACCAGCATAAAACCAAACGGGGCTCCTTCCTGCGGGTCCGAGGTTCGGTTCCGACCGCCAGCGCATCCATCCTGGTTGGGTTCCATCCAATGTACGCCTCCTGCGGCCGAATCCAGTGTCCGAGGGTCATTGGATTCCAGTCCTGTACCGTGTCCTGTTGGTCTGCGCACCGACCCATAAAGCATAAGGGAGATAAGGAACGTGTGGAAGTCGCCCTCGGCGGCTATGATTCGCGCAGCGAGCGAAGTTACTGGTCGTGGGAGCCTCGGGGCGAGCTCAGAGCATCGTTAAGCGTCGTACGCGTCGTTCAGCCAGCGGCCGGTGGTTCGTGAGGTCCTCGGGGCGAGGGTATGCATATCTCGGGCGTTGCGGCGTGTGCATCCAGTCCATCCGGATCACAGCTGAGGCCCCATCTGCCGATGGCGTGCGAGAGGGGAGGTGTAACAGCTGTGACTTGAGCGCGCAAGTCCAGACAACCGGGGTGGGATTTTGGGCGTGGGCGAGTGTCTCGGTTTACTCGCCGAGGTAGAGGGTGCGGAGGAGGTGCTGCACCAGGGGTCGCCGAGGGCAGGATCGGGGTATCCCGCGCGACCGTGTGGAGGGGCTGTGCCAAGGGCTTGGTCATGCGCTGCGGCCGATGGTGTGGCCATGGAGATAGGGCCTTGGCAGCGTACGCCTCGCTTCTCGGTGTGGGTGGCGACTCCGAGGGGGAAGGATGCAGGTGCCAATAGACCTCGGCTGGTGCACAGCGGCTAGCTGATGGCGAGGCCGGCCTGCTGAGGTCTTCGGCGTGACACACGGGCGATAGTAGTCGGAAGGACGTCGCGGCCATGTGGGGGAGAAGAAGAGGGGTGAGCGTCGGTCGAAAGGGAGTGAAGGTTTGGTCTTATGTCACGGCAGAGCGCTCATCACTCGCCGAGACCGACGCCCAAAGGAGGAGAGAGGGACGAGGAAGAACGGACAAGCGTTACAATTGACCAGACCAAACCTAGGGTACATGCATCTACACCCCACAACCTATATACCCATCCCCCAAGGGCCGCTGATCCGGCCCAGAGTGATCCCGGAGCTAATGGACACACCTCTCGTCACCGCCCATGGCGCCGACTCCCCGCCAAACCTCCAGTCGAGCACGGTCTGAGGCGGGGCTAAGGTGCCGAGATATACCATACACACCGAGGACACGGACCGAGGAGGAGGGCGTTACACGGGCGCATGGGGACGGCGCCGAGCTGCTGAGAGCCAAAGCCGAGAGTCCGAGGGTGTAGCCAAGCTTGTACCAGGCGATAGTAGCCTCAATACTATCCGTCCGAGAGGTAGCGCGCCAGTGGGAAGTCCAATAGAGGCGTTCCTGAGCCCCCCGGGGGCTGCACAGGGTGACCAGCCGAGCCCGTCCGAGGTCCGAAGATGGGCCTAGAGTCTGTCCCGAGCGTCACAGCACCCGTACCTGATGCATACAGCGAGGTGAGAGCTGCCGAACCATGGTCTGAGGGTAGGAAACCTCCACCAAGCCGAATTGGGGTATGCGCCAAGGTCGTCTCACCCCATAGACCGATAGAGAGCGGCGCGTAGATCATATCCCGAGTCGTTCAGCCCGAGGTCTTCAACCCTGGCCGAGTCTCAGTCTGAGGGTAAACAGTACGCCGACTGTATGCAGCAGCGACCGAACGCTCGGCGAAGCGGCGTAAAACCCGCGGACAAACGGACAGAGCTTGCGGAGACCGTGAAGACCGCAACAGATTGTCAGCCATCGCCGCAACCGTAAAAGAGGCCTGATGGAGTATCTCGTTTGATGGGAAGGTTACGGACCCTCGCACAATGAATGGTTGTCCGCGCAAGAACGGCGAAATGCTCCCGCCAGGTTGCTCGATTACCGGCGTGCCCACAACCTTTAAACCTCTAGTTGTCGCTTGGCCCGCGAGCGATGACGGAATCACCGTCCTTACCCGGTCACTAGATATTCCACGTTTATTTTAATTTCCGATTCTCCTTCATTCCTCTTTCCCATGACGAACCCTTTCGAACCGCTCTACTCGCTGGTCACCATCGCCATTTCACGCTACGGGCGGCTCTATGCTACTCCGCCGGGAGCTGGCGGGCCTGCCGTCAGGACTGAGCCCGCGGCCAGGGACCACTCCGCTTTCGCAGTCGAGGACTCGCCTCCAGCCTTCAGGCGCACTGACTGGCACAAGCTGGCTCTGGAGAGCGAGATGATGGCGTTCCCCGCACCCTGGGATGATTCCTTCGCCCCGTTCGAATACAGGCTGCTGTACACCATCGTGTGGGTCACGCACGACATGAAAATCTACCTGGGACGGAACTGCCACGTGCCGACTATACCTCCTCCGCCGGTGAATGAGGGCAACTCGACTTGTCTCTGTCGGAGCGCGGCTACAGGCCTGTACAAGGAGCAGTACGACACCTTCACGACCGCGGCGCAATTCCATCCCACCCAGACACGGACCGTGCCTTCCACGCGCCGTTCGTGCCCGACCTCCTCTCGGGCGCAGGGCCATGCGCCACGCGTAACAAACCGGGGTTCCTGATGCAATGGGACCCACTACAGTGTTGGCCCACTCCTTGATACAGCACCACTCCTTGATACATTTGACATTTCCTCCTTCATATTGTCCATCCTGACTCAATAATAAATACTATAATTGTATATACAGTATTGTGCATATCCATGAATATAATTACGATTTTAGGATGTGTTGTGGGTGAGATGGCTACACGGTGAGACAGGTGCCGTTGCCAAGCGGAGTGCCATGTCGGCCGACCCCAAATCTCCAACCTCTCCCTGTGTGACATCTGACTTCCCCTACTCAAATCATTGCTCTAGCCATATAGACAAGAGCTATATCTGATACTTTAACCCATTTACAGCGGTAAAAGGGGTGCAATTGCCAAGAAAATGTCATTGGTCAAAGTGTATCAAGGACCGGTAAGTGCCGTTTTGACACCTCATACTGAACAATTTACCACAACTGCAGAACTCGTCCCTTGGCTCTGGCTATTTTTTCCATAGACCACAAGAAGGTCTAGTTGGATGCTACAAAAACTCAGATGAAGGGGAAGCAATTTACCGGAGAAAAAGACCCAGTGCAGAAAAGTGTATCACGGAGTGGGCCGACACTGTATGGCTCAAAGAGGCCGACAACGACTACTACGTATGGGACGCCGAGTTCAGAAACCACGTCGAGTTCACCGAGTCCACCGACTTCATTGTCGCGCGCGCGCTCAACATGCGTCGCGCTAACATCAGCCCCATCCAGTTCACTAGCCGTTCCCAGGACGAGATGCATCGTCGCTGGGCGATCTATGTGTCACAGATCCTCGAGAGGTGGGGGCGCATGATCGAGCGACTCGTTGCGCAAGGGATGGCGGGACCTTCCCATCACTGACCTTTTCGAGTTTGCATCAGCGATCATGGACTTACCGATTTGAGTACAGTCAAACCTGTCTTAACCCATACCTCTTGGTTCCAGTCCGGGAGTATGGGTTATCATGGAGTATGGGATGCAGCAGAGGCATCACTTGTTATGTGAGGCGGGCACTCGTCTCTGGAAGTCATGAGACAGGGCAGTCTCAGCACATAATCGCACTGTCTGCCACCGAAACCATTTCCTGTACCCATTTCTGCGTGTTAAAAGACATTTTGAGATGTCAAGAATGGATTTCAGAGCATCAGACTGGTTCCGGAAGTACCCTTAGCCAGAAAATGCTTCGGACACCATGGCCTATGGGATATCATGGACTTCTGGGTTTTATAATGGAACCGAGGTGGTGGACAGGAAAATCTCATGGGATAGTAGCGAGTATGGGTTAGAACAGGTATGGGTTAGGACAGGTTTGACTGTACCCTCTGCCGTAAGCCCCACAGGAGAAGCTGATGGGTTCGAACATGGGCCAAAGGCGTACAAACACAACGCGTCCCTCTCCCCCGCCTCACTCCAGCCTCGCAGCGCGCCGCTCCGGTTCTCTGCTTGTCGCGCTCTCTCGATGGGCAGCCCCATTGCTGTGGCGTACTCCGCCCCCGCCCCGGTGTATATTATTTGCGCGACCCAACCGCGTGGAGCTTGGCAGTGCTTTGGTGCTGCTCACCTCGTCTTCCCCCCCGTCCCGCCCCTACCCCAGTGTATTCACATTCCTGATAGAGACTTTCAGTCCCTATTCCTGTACATAAACCCATACGCCCCTTGCTCGTCCCACATTATTATTTTATTTTATTTTCCCTTGCCCCCAGTGAACCTTCAGCCACAATGAAAATATCGGTTGGTGAAAACTGTTTGATTTAGGTCTTCACTGTCTGAAGAGTAAGTACAAGAATTGTACTGTGCATCCCCTTGGATAAAATACAGGGACTTGGGCTTGACTTCGCCGCTTCAAGACACCAAGCTGAGTGATCCGGGTTTTCAGCGGATTGCCCGGTGCATTCCCAAAAAGGCCACTGATGGGATGGAGACTGCTCCTGCGCAAGGAGTCTGGTGCCGCCTGCAGGCGGAAGATCCAGAGCTAGTGGATACGCTGCGACGCGAAGAATATTTCGACACAGGGGCGCTCGGCGCCTGGTTTCTAGACCCACTTGCAAGGCGAGCGAAGCTGGAAGAGCTCATCCGGCTCGGTGTGCCCGTCTTCTACCCGTGGTCCATGAACTTGGAAGAATTGTCTCCGATACTTGCTATGCCCGCGGAGGCCTCGATCTTCCTGCTTCAGTGGCGCGCGCGCGACCGCTTGCATCCTGGGAGGTCAACCCAGAGCCATCGCGCGCCTCGACCCCGACCGTCGACTCAGCGGAGTCCTGCAGCGTCACGCCGGACGCCTCTCCCGCGCCAGAATTGGTGGAAGAGTCGGACCCCGTCCCGAAAACGTTGCTAGAAAGAATCTCGGTGCCCAGGTCGAGCGTCAGCTCAGACGAGAACATGTACGACTACGGCTATGACGAACAGACCTGGAGCGCACTGGCTGACAAGCTGGACGAAATCGAGGGGGTTGGGCAAGGCGAGACGAATTCGAGCCCGCCGGGCAACGAGCGCATCAAGGAGGACGTCATCGAGGTTAACAACGGCCGCGTCGGTCAGCCGGATGACGCCTTCCCTACCGAGGGCCGCCAGTTCTTCTTCGTACACAGTGCTCGCCTCCAGACGTGGCTGGGAGACGACCTGAAGTTTGCCCCTTGCAAACAGGTGGATAAACAGATACAGTGCGTGCTGTCGGACGACACTGATTTCCTCACCTCGCTCTGCCCACCACGAAGCCGAGTCTACGACGGTGACGACGACACCTGCATGGCGGAAGCGCCAGGAGGAGAAGTCGTTGCTAGGGCCCCTACGCTGCTCATCTATGATGACGGACTAGTTCGTCACGCGTTCTCATACGCATTCTCTGTGGGCATCGTCAGCGACTTCAACGAGCTCGTCGAGTTTCTCATAGAGAACGGGATGCGTTTCTCGACGGGTATAGAGGTGTCTGCGCCAGAGCCCATCCACGCTAGGAACGACCATCAAGTCCCTAGGCACTACTGGTTCGACGAGGAAGCAACCCTGGCGCGGCAGTACGCGCACTGGTCAGCCGCCGTCTACAAGATCGCCGACCTGACGCACGTCGCCAGAGCCGCCATTGCTCGCGGTGGCATACTAGCACTGGCGCTGCGTGCCTTTTCTGAGCCTCTATTCCCTCTTCGTCCCACTGCCGCGGTGTTCAAGTACGGAAGCTCAGCTCCCACACATGTCATGATGACTGGCTGTCGGAGGAAGAGGAGACGCTGCTTCTCGGATACTCGTCGCCGCAAGCCACGGGTAGTCTCCTTCCCCCGGTCGCGGTGTTCAACCGCTACTTCGCCGGTATTCTCTCAGCACAAGTGGAGAACTGGTTCAACAAGCGCATTCTGGAGCTCAAGTGCGGCACGGGCCTCGACTCGAGCAAACGGGAGAAAGGAGCCATGAGCGGCAACGAGTGGAAGCGTGCGCTGCGTACCGCTGCGCGGAATTGGTACTCCTCATGATCGACCCTTGGAGGGGGGGCTCTGTAAGGGGTACTTTGGACTAACTCCGAGCGTCGCTCACTAGGATTGTTTGTTTTGACAATACACATCTTACCGTCTTCGCATTCTCGTTCTCGTTCCGGCGCAAAGCCTGAACCGTGAACCGGGAATAGCGAGACTCTTTCGACGATCTATAGCGCGCCTCTCCCGTCCTCGTAGCTCGCCCACGCGTGCAAGCCCTTTGTACCCTTGAGACTCTCTCCAGCTCTCGAACTCTTTACACCTCTGCCGGTTGCTCGTAGCATGCAGTTAGGCTTTCCTACTTGAACCTCAACGAGCGGACCCGCGCTCGTTACACTGCTTTCTTGCACCATTGACGGCAGACGATCTGCCCAGCGAGCGTGGCCTGACCTCTTCGCATCACAGTGTGTTTTCTCACTGTCAGGGGTCCTCTAAATGCACTAGACACCACTCCGATCTGGTTAGGAGACCCCAGGCAATATCTGGAATTGCTGCTGCTTTTTTGCACCATTGACGGCAGATGGTCTGCCCAGCGAGCGTGGCCTGACCTCTTCGCATCACAGTGTGTTTTCTCACTGCAAGGGGCAAGCTCCTCCCCAGCAGATTCGCCAGCATCATGATCGTGCTTGTATCCTCGCAGGTGTAGAGTACGTAGTAAACCGGTGCAGAGATTGATTGCCGAGAATATACCAAAAGTTGGGGCGATGTTACGCTGGCGAACCGTTGGCACAACTTGTACAAGCGCCCAAGGAGCGCACAGGAGATCAAGCCCAAAAACCGGGCCGTTGATGTCCGCCGGCGTTTGCAGCGCCAGGCGCCGTGGCGCGTCGCGTCGCGTCGCAGTCAGTTTTTCACTTGCACCGTTGTATCGCGCCATGCCGCCGAAGATGCCATCCCTCGAGCAGCATCGACAACGTGCTTTGGAGGTGTTTGGCAAGCTGCCATGCCTTTCACAGGCGCACATCAGTCTTCAGCAGATGCAGGGCAAGAACTGCTTTTTTATCTCGGGCACGGGCAGCGGCAAGACCTTGACCATATGGCTGCCACTCATACACAATGAAATCAGCACACTTCTGGTGTTCTCTCCCTTGCTGGTACTTGCGGCTCAACAAGCTGCTGATCTGACAGCGTCTGCTGGTGCTTCAGGGATCAAGGCTGTTGCGCTGACAGGAACTTCCTGCTCGGCGGTTGCTGTCAAGGTGGGCTCACTGAACAATCCGGTTCTCCCTGGTCTAATTAGTCTTTTAGAGCGTGGCAGATGGACAAACACGTGCTGTGATTATGCCTCCCGAGCTTGTCGACGATCCGTGTGTCGAAGATCTGGGACTCCAAACGGTTTACCAACCATCTCGGGTTGTGTTTGACGAGGTACACTGTCTCAGTACATGGAGCCGCAGCTTTTGGCCCAGCTACATGGCTGCAGTTCAGCTTCTCTGGCGGCTCCCTCCTGGGACTCGCATATACGGACTCTCGGCGACGCTCTCGGAATCTGTTCTATCCGATTGTCTGAGCATCCTGCGTTTGGATCCAGGGAAAACCGTCATTGTCAGACGAAGCAACAATCGCCCGAACATCCGCTACAGTGTCCGGCAGATGCAGTTTGGAATGCAAACTTGTGCTGATGCCGCGTTCATCATCCCCTGCTCTCCTGGCGCTGGTTTCGTGAGGCCGCCCAAGGTCATGCTTTTCTGCAACAGCCGAGGTGATGCTGAGGCCATCGGAGACTACTTCATACGGAGGGTTGGCTTCGGGAAGGTGGTCTGGTACCATTCTGGCCTGAGTGACGCTTTCAAGGAGGAAAAGGTTCGGCAGTTCAAGGTGGGTGAGATCTGGGGTCTTATTTGCACAGATGCAGCTGGAATGGTATGCCCTATACATACTAAATTCGCATATTTCTCATGATCTTTCAGGGCTTAGACATTCCGGATATCAAACTTGTTGTGCAGTGGAAGGTTCCCGATTCCCTCGATACACTGATGCAGCGTTTTGGGCGCGCCGTCTGTGACCCTGCTCTCGAAGGAGCGGCAGTTCTTATCGCAGAGCCATCGCGATTCTGGAAGGACAACGATGGACCGGGGTCTGATGCAGAAGACGCCAAAGCCGTTGTCGCGGCACAGTCCCGAGCGCCGCATGTTCAAAACGTACGCCCACCTGCCACGCTCCTAGCTGCTCCTACAGCAGTCATCCCCGCCAAACGAAAGCGCAAAGGCTCAGAGGTCAATCACGACATGGACCTTTTTGTTAATGCAGGGCGCACGGCGTGCAAATTGATGAATTAGTACCGGTCCGAGCGCATGTACATACACCGTGCCGGACTCCGATATGATAACTCTCCCTTTCCCCGCTCCATCCCCTGCCTGTTCCAACACAAATGCCGTTGGAAGGTGGTGTGCAAACACTACAGCAACGACAAAGCTGGTGCGTAACCATTTCCTTGCTCGAATCTCTATCTTACTTGATGTAGACACTGAGGATTCGTGCTGTGCGTGTTGCCAGCCTCCTGCGGGTCGCGTTTGCTGCGATATTTGTCAACCGGACGAATTTGCAGCACTCGATATCGATGCGCTAGACCGGCCAAAGTGAACTCGGGGCAAGAACAAGACCAAGACCCTGCCCTACGAGCGCGGTCCAAAGGAGAAGGCCATCTGGAACGAGCTACGGGTCCTCCGCGCTGCTCTTGCCGTGCGCGAGCTCGGCAGGATCTATCTCGCCGCAGAGGCCTTTCTTGGTGACGAACTACTTGACATTTTTGTAGATCTGGCCCATTATAAGGCGCTCAACTCTCCGGAGGACTTGTATCGCGAGACCACGTGGGTCTATGCAGAAAAGTATGGCGCCGAGATCCTTGAGCTCGTCAAGACACACATCCCGCAGTCGGGCGCGGAGGCTGCATCCGTTGACAGTGCTACTACTGCTGGTATGTCCTCTGTCTCTCTGATAATCCGTTTCTCACTCTCTTTGTCTAGATGGCCTGCCGGCTCGCAAGAAGGCGAAGACTACAACTACGTCGAGCTCCACGTCGCACCCCGTGCTTGCAGATGCAACCAATACAGCGCCGCCAGCTGCCAAAGATACAAGCTCAGAAGGTTTACGCAAAAAGGCAGCGCAAAGCTGTTGCAAATGTGGTGCAAAGACTCATATTGGTAAGTGCTGCTGCGTGTGCAACGTTGCAGCATCATAACACTTGTTGCAGCATCAAATCGCATGTGCCCTATGCATCCCAAATCATTCACGCGTCCTCCGACCGCCCCAAGCATATCATCTTCCCCTCTCCCAGCCGTCACTTCTGCTCCTGTCGCACCAAGCACATCATCTGACATTGTTCCGCCTGTCGCACCCGTTCCCACTGTCCTGAGTGCACCAACTCCCTTTGTCCCGAGTGCACCAACTCCCTTTGTCCCGAGTGCACCATCATCTGCTCCTGGTCCTGTTGCATCGTTACCGCTGTCCGTGTCAGCCCCATTGACGCTCGGGCCCGTGCCCCCCGAACACTTTTATTCTAATTAACTACAGATCTAGATAGTCTATGAACTCATTGATCTCCTCGTCCGTCAGCAAGTCCGCATATTCATTCTCTAGATCTCCCTCACTGGGATCGGTCACACGATCATCTGGCACACCATCAAGCTTGACAACGAGTATCTTATCCCGCGAGAGTTTAATCATCCCCGCAGTAAGCTGGTTGGGTACAGATTTGGGTGCCTTTCTCCCCGAGCATTCTTGGTGGATCCTGCTTGCAACAATCATGGAGATGAGATTGCGGATCGTCTTCGTCATATCTGGGGGTTGGTGGCGGATATACCGGTGCGTCAAGTGGAAATTGTGCTCGACAAGTGTGAGGCACGAGCGGTAGAGTTCGATCAACAGTGAATGTTTGATTATACGCTCGAGGGTACGGTTTGAACTTTCACCCGCATGAATTGTCTGGAACCATCCCGTTCAGTATGCAGTGACCCTGAAAACATGCTCTCACCTTTTGTAGCATGTTGTTAACCTCCAGGAGCTAGTCAACCCCACGGAAACCATCAGCCTTGCCAGACGGGTTGCAGAGCCAGTTCATTCTGACAGCGCGCGCCGTTTGAGGTGGCAAAAAGTGTTGAAGATTTGTGAGGAAGCGTGACAAAAACGTCGCATACTTGTGCTTCCCCACTGCCATGAAGATGAATATCCAGAAAGCCAGATTCTTCTCCACGCGTCCAATATGGCCATGCGCGGAAGCGTGGCAGAGTTCCAGGTAAAGGATAGCGTCCCGGTGCCACAGCTGCGAGTTCTCCAATTCCTGATCGCACTGACTGGCCGGCCGAAGTCTATCGCCATTGAAACTCTCGCCGGCCACAAACCGTGTGACCAGGGTCTCTGAGAGGGACACAATCTGTGTCCACGGAGGGTTACTCGCGGCAAAGGCCTCCAGACTTTTGTAGCCAAGCTCGCCGACAATAATGGTCCAGCAATCGAGCATAGATGCTTCTGTCACATACTGGATGATATCATGCAGCTGACGGAAGGTAGGCTTTGTACCAATCTTGATAGACTCCTTGGGGCGTAGTTTGCATGCGAAGGTGTATACTGACGTTGAGTCCCCACGAAGAGAGACAAACGGCTCGATGTAAATCCGCCACAGAGCTTCTGCGGCTGCCATCTTGATGTGGAACATGCCAGGTACGCCAAGGACCCATTGCAGGCCATTTTCAGCAGTGCCCTCGATACGGCGACTCTTGATCAGCGAATCCACCTTCTCCAGGGTTGCGAGATCCCCGTGAACTAGCATAACATATTCCTCAAGCTCCTGGGATCGACCTTTGAAGCCAGCCTGCTCTAGCATCTCCGCCAGGATGGCAGCCTGTGCGTCATTGGTGCTCTCGTCTATCTGCATTGTCCTGGCAGGATATTGAACGGTGCGAGAGACTGAAATCTCAATCTCGCCCTCAGTGCTGCGAACAAGAATTCGACGTGCATGGTAAGCATATATTGGGGCGGGATAGTCTTCATCGGGCATGAGCTTGGCTATATCTGTGAAGTTCATGCGGAAAATCGGAACACCGTCAAGGCGTTCGTAATTGAGCACCGATTTACGCCAAAGCTCCGCGCATACACAAAGATCCCAAGGTGTTGCATGCACAATAGCGAGAAACGTAGCAGAGGTGACGTTGAACCAGGTGCTCTGCTTCTCAACAGTGGGCTGCGAGGTCTTGAAGCCGAGGTTCAGGTTGTCGTATGCGAAATTCAGAATCCAACGCCCAGCAAGAGCCATGATCTGATGGCGATTATCGTTGGTGAGAGAGTTTACCATCGCATGGATAGTGCGAGGCGAGACAGAGAGGCCAATGTGCGCAAACATCTCGATCATGGCCTCTGGCGTGTGGCATGACTGCATGAAGAAACCAATGACTGCTGCCAGGCCGTTGCAGCGGCCGTTCGTACTCTGCATCAGGATGCTGATGATCGAAACAGCTCACTACAGAATAATGAGACACATGCATAACCAGAGATTATGGGCTCACGATTGCAAAGATTGCTTGCTGGCGTTCCATTGCGCGCAACCTCCTGCGCGTACGCCGTCCTGGCTGAAGTTCCGGATCAAGCGCTTCAAGAATCCTCAGTTCTTCCTCGCTGAGATCTTCAAGCTCTCACCAGTACAGCTGGTCATCTTTGTCCTGATCCGCGCTCGTCTCGAGGTCGGCAAATGCTGTCGGTGGCTCTTCTGTAGCAGCGTTATGGGCACGTGCATAACGCTCCTGTCGGGAGTCATTCGCATCCAGTAGGGATAGTACAAGATCCCAGAGGTACGGTACTTGCTGCCTGAAAGTTCCAGCCAGTGAAAGCCGGCGCGGACGTCAGTGATCTGCTGGAGTTCCTTGCGAAGCAACGCCCTTGTTGTTGTATAGGCCCAGTCACTGACAGCCGAAGCTGTCCCTGCATCGCTGAGAAGCATGTGCAAGAGAGACAGAATGTTGTCAGGTCCGCATTGGACGAACGCCCGGTCGAAATGAATGCGCCGCCCGGAATGACTGCGGTCAAAAGAACTGTGTATGAGGTCGTACAGTGAGAGATTGGACTGCTGCATGAGCTGAAGCACTAGATCCACGGATCCAGGCGCAGACATTGTCGAGGTAGGTTGGCGAGAGACAGGACCGCAACGTGTTCAACGTGCGGTGCTGTGCTGCACCTGTGGTGCCTAATAGTACCGGTGGCGTGTAAGCCACATTTTCTGTGGATGAATTCAATGCAAACCCTAGGGTCATACTTACTGCTCACTGACACGCCACGGCGCCTGGCGCTGCAAACGCTGGCGGACAACAACGGCGCGGTTTTCGGGCTTGATCTCCTGTGCGCTCCGTGGGCGCTTGTACAAGTTGCGCCAGCAGTTCGCCAGCGTAACATCGCGCCAACTTTCGGTACATTCTCGGCAATCAATCTCTGCACCGGTTTACTATGTACTCTACACCTGCGAGGATACAAGCGTGATTGTGACACTGGCGAATCTGCTGGGGAGGAGCTTGCGCCAGGGGTCCGATGAACCTACTGAACACCACTCCGATCTGCTGCGGAGACCCCAGGCAATATCTGGAATTGCTGCTGCTTTCTCGCACTATTGACGGCAGACGATCTGCCCAGCGAGCGTGGCCTGACCATGTCGCATTACAATGTGTTTTATCACCGTCAGGGATCATCTGAATTCACTAGACACCACTCCGGTCTGCAGCGGAGACCCCAGGCAATGTCTGGAATTGCTGTTGCTTTCTCGCACCATCAAAGGCAGACGATCTGCCCAGCGAGCGTGGCCTGACCATGTCGCATTACAATGTGTTTTCTCACCGTCAGGGATCATCTGAATTGACTAGACACCACTCCGGTCTGCTGCGGAGACCCCAGGCAATGTCTAGAATCGCTGTTGCTTTCTCGCAGCATCGACGGCAGACGATCTGCCTAGCGAGCATGGCCAGACCATGTCGCATTACAATGTGTTTTATCACCGTCAGGGATCATCTGAATTCACTAGCCACCACTCCAGTCTGCAGCGGAGACCCCAGGCAATGTCTAAAATTGCTGTTGCTTTCTCGCAGCATCGACGGCAGACGATCTGCCCAGCGAGCGTGGCCTGACCATGTCGCATTACAATGTGTTTTATCACTGTCAGGGATCATCTGAATTCACTAGACACCACTCCGGTCTGCTGCGGAGACCCCAGACAATGTCTGGAATTGCTGTTGCTTTCTCGCATCATCGACGGCAGACGATCTGCCTAGCGAGCGTGGCCTGACCATGTCGGATTACAATGTGTTTTCTCACCGTCAGGGATCATCTGAATTTAATAGACACCACTCCTGTCTGCAGCGGAGACCCCAGGCAATGTCTGGAATTGCTGTTGCTTTCTCGCAGCATCGACGGCAGACGATCTGCCCAGCGAGCGTGGCCTGACCATGTCGCATTACAATGTGTTTTCTCACCGTCAGGGATTATCTGAATTTGCTAGACACCACTCCGGTCTGCTGCGGAGACCCCAGGCAATGTCTGGAATTGCTGTTGCTTTCTCGCACCATCGATGGCAGACGATCTGCCTAGCGAGCGTGTTTTCTCACCGTCAGGGATCATCTGAATTCACTAGACACCACTCCTGTCTGCTGCGGAGACCCCAGACAATGTCTGGAATTGCTGTTGCTTTCTCCCACCATCAAAGGCAGACGATCTGCCCAGCGAGCGTGTTTTCTCACCGTCAGGGATCATCTGAATTCACTAGACACCACTCCTGTCTGCTGCGGAGACCCCAGACAATGTCTGGAATTGCTGTTGCTTTCTCGCACCATCAAAGGCAGACGATCTGCCCAGCGAGCGTGGCCTGACCATGTCGCATTACAATGTGTTTTATCACCGTCAGGGATCATTTGAGTTCACTAGACACCACTCCTGTCTGCTGCGGAGACCCCAGGCAATGTCTAGAATTGCTGTTGCTTTCTTGCAGCATCGACGGCAGACGATCTGCCCAGCGAGCGTGGCCTGACCGCTTAGCATTACAATGTGTTTTCTCACCTTCAGGGATCATCTGAATTCACTAGACACCACTCCAGTCTGCAGCAGAGACCCCAGACAATGTCTGGAATTGCTGTTGCTTTCTCGCACCATCAACGGCAGACGATCTGCCTAGCGAGCGTGGCCTGACCATGTCGCATTACAATGTGTTTTCTCACCGTCAGGGATCATCTGAATTCAATAGACACCACTCCGGTCTGCAGCGGAGACCCCAGGCAATGTCTGGAATTGCTGTTGCTTTCTCGCACCATCGACGGCAGACGATCTGCCTAGCGAGCGTGGCCTGACCATGTCGCATTACAATGTGTTTTCTCACCATCAGGGATCATCTGAATTCAATAGAGACCACTCCAGTCTGCAGCAGAGACCCCAGACAATGTCTGGAATTGCTGTTGCTTTCTCGCACCATCAACGGCAGACGATCTGCCTAGCGAGCGTGGCCTGACCATGTCGCATTACAATGTGTTTTCTCACCGTCAGGGATCATCTGAATTCAATAGACACCACTCCGGTCTGCAGCGGAGACCCCAGACAATGTCTGGAATTGCTGTTGCTTTCTCGCACCATCAAAGGCAGACGATCTGCCCAGCGAGCGTGGCCTGACCATGTCGCATTACAATGTGTTTTCTCACCGTCAGGGATCATCTGAATTCAATAGACACCACTCCGGTCTGCAGCGGAGACCCCAGGCAATGTCTGGAATTGCTGTTGCTTTCTCGCACCATCGACGGCAGACGATCTGCCTAGCGAGCGTGGCCTGACCATGTCGCATTACAATGTGTTTTCTCACCATCAGGGATCATCTGAATTCAATAGAGACCACTCCAGTCTGCAGCAGAGACCCCAGACAATGTCTGGAATTGCTGTTGCTTTCTCGCACCATCAACGGCAGACGATCTGCCTAGCGAGCGTGGCCTGACCATGTCGCATTACAATGTGTTTTCTCACCGTCAGGGATCATCTGAATTCAATAGACACCACTCCGGTCTGCAGCGGAGACCCCAGACAATGTCTGGAATTGCTGTTGCTTTCTCGCACCATCAAAGGCAGACGATCTGCCCAGCGAGCGTGGCCTGACCATGTCGCATTACAATGTGTTTTATCACCGTCAGGGATCATCTGAATTGACTAGACACCACTCCAGTCTGCAGCGGAGACCCCAGGCAATGTCTAGAATTGCTGTTGCTTTCTCGCAGCATCGACGGCAGACGATCTGCCCAGCGAGCGTGGCCTGACCGCTTAGCATTACAATGTGTTTTCTCACCGTCAGGGATCATCTGAATTGACTAGACACCACTCCTGTCTGCTGCGGAGACCCCAGGCAATGTCTAGAATTGCTGTTGCTTTCTCGCACCATGAAAGGCAGACGATCTGCCCAGCGAGCGTGGCCTGACCATGTCGCATTACAATGTGTTTTCTCACCGTCAGGGATCATCTGAATTCAATAGACACCACTCCGGTCTGCAGCGGAGACCCCAGGCAATGTCTGGAATTGCTGTTGCTTTCTCGCACCATCGACGGCAGACGATCTGCCTAGCGAGCGTGGTCTGACCATGTCGCATTACAATGTGTTTTCTCACCTTCAGGGATCATCTGAATTCACTAGAGACCACTCCAGTCTGCAGCAGAGACCCCAGACAATGTCTGGAATTGCTGTTGCTTTCTCGCACCATCAAAGGCAGACGATCTGCCCAGCGAGCGTGGCCTGACCATGTCGCATTACAATGTGTTTTATCACCGTCAGGGATCATCTGAATTCACTAGACACCACTCCTGTCTGCAGCGGAGACCCCAGGCAATGTCTGGAATTGCTGCTGCTTTCTCGCAGCATCGACGGCAGACGATCTGCCCAGCGAGCGTGGCCTGACCGCTTAGCATTACAATGTGTTTTCTCACCTTCAGGGATCATCTGAATTCACTAGACACCACTCCAGTCTGCTGCGGAGACCCCAGGCAATGTCTAGAATTGCTGCTGCTTTCTCGCACCATCAACGGCAGACGATCTGCCTAGCGAGCGTGGCCTGACCATGTCGCATTACAATGTGTTTTCTCACCGTCAGGGATCATCTGAATTCAATAGACACCACTCCGGTCTGCAGCGGAGACCCCAGGCAATGTCTGGAATTGCTGTTGCTTTCTCGCACCATCGACGGCAGACGATCTGCCTAGCGAGCGTGGCCTGACCATGTCGCATTACAATGTGTTTTCTCACCTTCAGGGATCATCTGAATTCACTAGAGACCACTCCAGTCTGCAGCAGAGACCCCAGACAATGTCTGGAATTGCTGTTGCTTTCTCGCACCATCAAAGGCAGACGATCTGCCTAGCGAGCGTGGCCTGACCATGTCGCATTACAATGTGTTTTATCACCGTCAGGGATCATCTGAATTCAATAGACACCACTCCTGTCTGCTGCGGAGACCCCAGACAATGTCTGGAATTGCTGTTGCTTTCTCGCACCATCAAAGGCAGACGATCTGCCCAGCGAGCGTGGCCTGACCATGTCGCATTACAATGTGTTTTCTCACCTTCAGGGATCATCTGAATTCACTAGAGACCACTCCAGTCTGCAGCAGAGACCCCAGACAATGTCTGGAATTGCTGTTGCTTTCTCGCACCATCGACGGCAGACGATCTGCCTAGCGAGCGTGGCCTGACCATGTCGCATTACAATGTGTTTTCTCACCTTCAGGGATCATCTGAATTCACTAGAGACCACTCCAGTCTGCAGCAGAGACCCCAGACAATGTCTGGAATTGCTGTTGCTTTTCGCACCATGAAAGGCAGACGATCTGCCCAGCGAGCGTGGCCTGACCATGTCGCATTACAATGTGTTTTATCACCGTCAGGGATCATCTGAATTCACTAGACACCACTCCGGTCTGCAGCGGAGACCCCAGACAATGTCTGGAATTCCTGTTGCTTTCTCGCACCATCGACGGCAGACGATCTGCCTAGCGAGCGTGGTCTGACCATGTCGCATTACAATGTGTTTTCTCACCTTCAGGGATCATCTGAATTCACTAGAGACCACTCCAGTCTGCAGCAGAGACCCCAGACAATGTCTGGAATTGCTGTTGCTTTCTCGCACCATCAAAGGCAGACGATCTGCCCAGCGAGCGTGGCCTGACCATGTCGCATTACAATGTGTTTTCTCACCTTCAGGGATCATCTGAATTCACTAGAGACCACTCCAGTCTGCAGCAGAGACCCCAGACAATGTCTGGAATTGCTGTTGCTTTCTCGCACCATCAAAGGCAGACGATCTGCCCAGCGAGCGTGGCCTGACCATGTCGCATTACAATGTGTTTTATCACCGTCAGGGATCATCTGAATTAACTAGACACCACTCCAGTCTGCAGCAGAGACCCCAGACAATGTCTAGAATTGCTGCTGCTTTCTCGCACCATCAACGGCAGACGATCTGCCTAGCGAGCGTGGCCTGACCATGTCGCATTACAATGTGTTTTCTCACTGTCAGGGATCATCTGAATTCAATAGACACCACTCCGGTCTGCAGCGGAGACCCCAGGCAATGTCTGGAATTGCTGTTGCTTTCTCGCACCATCGACGGCAGACGATCTGCCTAGCGAGCGTGGCCTGACCATGTCGCATTACAATGTGTTTTCTCACCTTCAGGGATCATCTGAATTCACTAGAGACCACTCCAGTCTGCAGCAGAGACCCCAGACAATGTCTGGAATTGCTGTTGCTTTCTCGCACCATCAAAGGCAGACGATCTGCCTAGCGAGCGTGGCCTGACCATGTCGCATTACAATGTGTTTTATCACCGTCAGGGATCATCTGAATTCAATAGACACCACTCCTGTCTGCTGCGGAGACCCCAGACAATGTCTGGAATTGCTGTTGCTTTCTCGCACCATCAAAGGCAGACGATCTGCCCAGCGAGCGTGGCCTGACCATGTCGCATTACAATGTGTTTTATCACCGTCAGGGATCATTTGAGTTCACTAGACACCACTCCTGTCTGCTGCGGAGACCCCAGGCAATGTCTAGAATTGCTGTTGCTTTCTCGCAGCATCGACGGCAGACGATCTGCCCAGCGAGCGTGGCCTGACCGCTTAGCATTACAATGTGTTTTCTCACCTTCAGGGATCATCTGAATTCACTAGACACCACTGCAGTCTGCTGCGGAGACCCCAGGCAATGTCTAGAATTGCTGCTGCTTTCTCGCACCATCAACGGCAGACGATCTGCCTAGCGAGCGTGGCCTGACCAGGTCGCATTACAATGTGTTTTCTCACAGTCAGGGATCATCTGAATTCAATAGACACCACTCCGGTCTGCAGCGGAGACCCCAGACAATGTCTGGAATTCCTGTTGCTTTCTCGCACCATCGACGGCAGACGATCTGCCTAGCGAGCGTGGCCTGACCATGTCGCATTACAATGTGTTTTCTCACCTTCAGGGATCATCTGAATTCACTAGAGACCACTCCAGTCTGCAGCAGAGACCCCAGACAATGTCTGGAATTGCTGTTGCTTTCTCGCACCATCAAAGGCAGACGATCTGCCCAGCGAGCGTGGCCTGACCATGTCGCATTACAATGTGTTTTCTCACCTTCAGGGATCATCTGAATTCACTAGAGACCACTCCAGTCTGCAGCAGAGACCCCAGACAATGTCTGGAATTGCTGTTGCTTTCTCGCACCATCGACGGCAGACGATCTGCCTAGCGAGCGTGGCCTGACCATGTCGCATTACAATGTGTTTTCTCACCTTCAGGGATCATCTGAATTCACTAGAGACCACTCCAGTCTGCAGCAGAGACCCCAGACAATGTCTGGAATTGCTGTTGCTTTCTCGCACCATGAAAGGCAGACGATCTGCCCAGCGAGCGTGGCCTGACCATGTCGCATTACAATGTGTTTTATCACCGTCAGGGATCATCTGAATTCACTAGACACCACTCCGGTCTGCAGCGGAGACCCCAGACAATGTCTGGAATTCCTGTTGCTTTCTCGCACCATCGACGGCAGACGATCTGCCTAGCGAGCGTGGTCTGACCATGTCGCATTACAATGTGTTTTCTCACCTTCAGGGATCATCTGAATTCACTAGAGACCACTCCAGTCTGCAGCAGAGACCCCAGACAATGTCTGGAATTGCTGTTGCTTTCGCACCATCAAAGGCAGACGATCTGCCCAGCGAGCGTGGCCTGACCATGTCGCATTACAATGTGTTTTCTCACCTTCAGGGATCATCTGAATTCACTAGAGACCACTCCAGTCTGCAGCAGAGACCCCAGACAATGTCTGGAATTGCTGTTGCTTTCTCGCACCATCAAAGGCAGACGATCTGCCCAGCGAGCGTGGCCTGACCATGTCGCATTACAATGTGTTTTATCACCGTCAGGGATCATCTGAATTAACTAGACACCACTCCAGTCTGCAGCAGAGACCCCAGACAATGTCTAGAATTGCTGCTGCTTTCTCGCACCATCAACGGCAGACGATCTGCCTAGCGAGCGTGGCCTGACCATGTCGCATTACAATGTGTTTTCTCACCGTCAGGGATCATCTGAATTCAATAGACACCACTCCGGTCTGCAGCGGAGACCCCAGGCAATGTCTGGAATTGCTGTTGCTTTCTCGCACCATCGACGGCAGACGATCTGCCTAGCGAGCGTGGCCTGACCATGTCGCATTACAATGTGTTTTCTCACCTTCAGGGATCATCTGAATTCACTAGAGACCACTCCAGTCTGCAGCAGAGACCCCAGACAATGTCTGGAATTGCTGTTGCTTTCTCGCACCATCAAAGGCAGACGATCTGCCTAGCGAGCGTGGCCTGACCATGTCGCATTACAATGTGTTTTATCACCGTCAGGGATCATCTGAATTCAATAGACACCACTCCTGTCTGCTGCGGAGACCCCAGGCAATGTCTAGAATTGCTGTTGCTTTCTCGCAGCATCGACGGCAGACGATCTGCCCAGCGAGCGTGGCCTGACCGCTTAGCATTACAATATGTTTTCTCACCTTCAGGGATCATCTGAATTCACTAGACACCACTGCAGTCTGCTGCGGAGACCCCAGGCAATGTCTAGAATTGCTGCTGCTTTCTCGCACCATCAACGGCAGACGATCTGCCTAGCGAGCGTGGCCTGACCAGGTCGCATTACAATGTGTTCTCTCACAGTCAGGGATCATCTGAATTCAATAGACACCACTCCGGTCTGCAGCGGAGACCCCAGACAATGTCTGGAATTCCTGTTGCTTTCTCGCACCATCGACGGCAGACGATCTGCCTAGCGAGCGTGGCCTGACCATGTCGCATTACAATGTGTTTTCTCACCTTCAGGGATCATCTGAATTCACTAGAGACCACTCCAGTCTGCAGCAGAGACCCCAGACAATGTCTGGAATTGCTGTTGCTTTCTCGCACCATCAAAGGCAGACGATCTGCCCAGCGAGCGTGGCCTGACCATGTCGCATTACAATGTGTTTTCTCACCTTCAGGGATCATCTGAATTCACTAGAGACCACTCCAGTCTGCAGCAGAGACCCCAGACAATGTCTGGAATTGCTGTTGCTTTCTCGCACCATCGACGGCAGACGATCTGCCTAGCGAGCGTGGCCTGACCATGTCGCATTACAATGTGTTTTCTCACCTTCAGGGATCATCTGAATTCACTAGAGACCACTCCAGTCTGCAGCAGAGACCCCAGACAATGTCTGGAATTGCTGTTGCTTTCTCGCACCATGAAAGGCAGACGATCTGCCCAGCGAGCGTGGCCTGACCATGTCGCATTACAATGTGTTTTATCACCGTCAGGGATCATCTGAATTCACTAGACACCACTCCGGTCTGCAGCGGAGACCCCAGACAATGTCTGGAATTCCTGTTGCTTTCTCGCACCATCGACGGCAGACGATCTGCCTAGCGAGCGTGGTCTGACCATGTCGCATTACAATGTGTTTTCTCACCTTCAGGGATCATCTGAATTCACTAGAGACCACTCCAGTCTGCAGCAGAGACCCCAGACAATGTCTGGAATTGCTGTTGCTTTCTCGCACCATCAAAGGCAGACGATCTGCCCAGCGAGCGTGGCCTGACCATGTCGCATTACAATGTGTTTTCTCACCTTCAGGGATCATCTGAATTCACTAGAGACCACTCCAGTCTGCAGCAGAGACCCCAGACAATGTCTGGAATTGCTGTTGCTTTCTCGCACCATCAAAGGCAGACGATCTGCCCAGCGAGCGTGGCCTGACCATGTCGCATTACAATGTGTTTTATCACCGTCAGGGATCATCTGAATTAACTAGACACCACTCCAGTCTGCAGCAGAGACCCCAGACAATGTCTAGAATTGCTGCTGCTTTCTCGCACCATCAACGGCAGACGATCTGCCTAGCGAGCGTGGCCTGACCATGTCGCATTACAATGTGTTTTCTCACCGTCAGGGATCATCTGAATTCAATAGACACCACTCCGGTCTGCAGCGGAGACCCCAGGCAATGTCTGGAATTGCTGTTGCTTTCTCGCACCATCGACGGCAGACGATCTGCCTAGCGAGCGTGGCCTGACCATGTCGCATTACAATGTGTTTTCTCACCTTCAGGGATCATCTGAATTCACTAGAGACCACTCCAGTCTGCAGCAGAGACCCCAGACAATGTCTGGAATTGCTGTTGCTTTCTCGCACCATCAAAGGCAGACGATCTGCCTAGCGAGCGTGGCCTGACCATGTCGCATTACAATGTGTTTTATCACCGTCAGGGATCATCTGAATTCAATAGACACCACTCCTGTCTGCTGCGGAGACCCCAGGCAATGTCTAGAATTGCTGTTGCTTTCTCGCAGCATCGACGGCAGACGATCTGCCCAGCGAGCGTGGCCTGACCGCTTAGCATTACAATGTGTTTTCTCACCTTCAGGGATCATCTGAATTCACTAGACACCACTGCAGTCTGCTGCGGAGACCCCAGGCAATGTCTAGAATTGCTGCTGCTTTCTCGCACCATCAACGGCAGACGATCTGCCTAGCGAGCGTGGCCTGACCAGGTCGCATTACAATGTGTTCTCTCACAGTCAGGGATCATCTGAATTCAATAGACACCACTCCGGTCTGCAGCGGAGACCCCAGACAATGTCTGGAATTCCTGTTGCTTTCTCGCACCATCGACGGCAGACGATCTGCCTAGCGAGCGTGGCCTGACCATGTCGCATTACAATGTGTTTTCTCACCTTCAGGGATCATCTGAATTCACTAGAGACCACTCCAGTCTGCAGCAGAGACCCCAGACAATGTCTGGAATTGCTGTTGCTTTCTCGCACCATCAAAGGCAGACGATCTGCCCAGCGAGCGTGGCCTGACCATGTCGCATTACAATGTGTTTTCTCACCTTCAGGGATCATCTGAATTCACTAGAGACCACTCCAGTCTGCAGCAGAGACCCCAGACAATGTCTGGAATTGCTGTTGCTTTCTCGCACCATCGACGGCAGACGAGCTGCCTAGCGAGCGTGGCCTGACCATGTCGCATTACAATGTGTTTTCTCACCTTCAGGGATCATCTGAATTCACTAGAGACCACTCCAGTCTGCAGCAGAGACCCCAGACAATGTCTGGAATTGCTGTTGCTTTCTCGCACCATGAAAGGCAGACGATCTGCCCAGCGAGCGTGGCCTGACCATGTCGCATTACAATGTGTTTTATCACCGTCAGGGATCATCTGAATTCACTAGACACCACTCCGGTCTGCAGCGGAGACCCCAGACAATGTCTGGAATTCCTGTTGCTTTCTCGCACCATCGACGGCAGACGATCTGCCTAGCGAGCGTGGTCTGACCATGTCGCATTACAATGTGTTTTCTCACCTTCAGGGATCATCTGAATTCACTAGAGACCACTCCAGTCTGCAGCAGAGACCCCAGACAATGTCTGGAATTGCTGTTGCTTTTCGCACCATCAAAGGCAGACGATCTGCCCAGCGAGCGTGGCCTGACCATGTCGCATTACAATGTGTTTTCTCACCTTCAGGGATCATC
Source organism: Auricularia sp. M13 (assembly GCA_037042915.1). Classification (NCBI taxonomy): domain Eukaryota; kingdom Fungi; phylum Basidiomycota; class Agaricomycetes; order Auriculariales; family Auriculariaceae; genus Auricularia; species Auricularia sp. M13. The sequence goes on from CM073199.1 coordinate 2,803,754, forward strand.
TGAATTCACTAGAGACCACTCCAGTCTGCAGCAGAGACCCCAGACAATGTCTGGAATTGCTGTTGCTTTCTCGCACCATCAAAGGCAGACGATCTGCCCAGCGAGCGTGGCCTGACCATGTCGCATTACAATGTGTTTTATCACCGTCAGGGATCATCTGAATTAACTAGACACCACTCCAGTCTGCAGCGGAGACCCCAGGCAATGTCTGGAATTGCTGTTGCTTTCTCGCACCATCGACGGCAGACGATCTGCCTAGCGAGCGTGGTCTGACCATGTCGCATTACAATGTGTTTTATCACCGTCAGGGATCATCTGAATTCAATAGACACCACTCCTGTCTGCTGCGGAGACCCCAGACAATGTCTGGAATTGCTGTTGCTTTCTCGCACCATCAAAGGCAGACGATCTGCCCAGCGAGCGTGGCCTGACCATGTCGCATTACAATGTGTTTTATCACCGTCAGGGATCATCTGAATTGACTAGACACCACTCCAGTCTGCAGCGGAGACCACAGGCAATGTCTGGAATTGCTGTTGCTTTCTCGCACCATCGACGGCAGACGATCTGCCCAGCGAGTGTGGCCTGACCATGTCGCATTACAATGTGTTTTCTCACCGTCAGGGATCATCTGAATTCAATAGACACCACTCCGGTCTGCAGCGGAGACCCCAGGCAATGTCTGGAATTGCTGTTGCTTTCTCGCACCATCGACGGCAGACGATCTGCGTAGCGAGCGTGGCCTGACCGCTTAGCATTACAATGTGTTTTCTCACCGTCAGGGATCATCTGAATTGACTAGACACCACTCCGGTCTGCTGCGGAGACCCCAGGCAATGTCTAGAATCGCTGTTGCTTTCTCGCAGCATCGCCGGCAGACGATCTGCCTAGCGAGCATGGCCAGACCATGTCGCATTACAATGTGTTTTCTCACCTTCAGGGGTCATCTGAATTCAATAGACACCACTCCTGTCTGCTGCGGAGACCCCAGACAATGTCTGGAATTGCTGTTGCTTTCTCGCACCATCGACGGCAGACGATCTGCCTAGCGAGCGTGGCCTGACCATGTCGCATTACAATGTGTTTTCTCACCATCAGGGATCATCTGAATTCAATAGAGACCACTCCAGTCTGCAGCAGAGACCCCAGACAATGTCTGGAATTGCTGTTGCTTTCTCGCACCATCAAAGGCAGACGATCTGCCCAGCGAGCGTGGCCTGACCATGTCGCATTACAATGTGTTTTCTCACCTTCAGGGATCATCTGAATTCACTAGAGACCACTCCAGTCTGCAGCAGAGACCCCAGACAATGTCTGGAATTGCTGTTGCTTTCTCGCACCATCGACGGCAGACGATCTGCCTAGCGAGCGTGGCCTGACCATGTCGCATTACAATGTGTTTTCTCACCATCAGGGATCATCTGAATTGACTAGACACCACTCCGGTCTGCTGCGGAGACCCCAGGCAATGTCTGGAATTGCTGCTGCTTTCTCGCAGCATCGACGGCAGACGATCTGCCTAGCGAGCGTGGCCTGACCATGTCGCATTACAATGTGTTTTCTCACCTTCAGGGATCATCTGAATTCACTAGAGACCACTCCAGTCTGCAGCAGAGACCCCAGACAATGTCTGGAATTGCTGTTGCTTTCTCGCACCATGAAAGGCAGACGATCTGCCCAGCGAGCGTGGCCTGACCATGTCGCATTACAATGTGTTTTATCACCGTCAGGGATCATCTGAATTCACTAGACACCACTCCGGTCTGCAGCGGAGACCCCAGACAATGTCTGGAATTCCTGTTGCTTTCTCGCACCATCGACGGCAGACGATCTGCCTAGCGAGCGTGGTCTGACCATGTCGCATTACAATGTGTTTTCTCACCTTCAGGGATCATCTGAATTCACTAGAGACCACTCCAGTCTGCAGCAGAGACCCCAGACAATGTCTGGAATTGCTGTTGCTTTCTCGCACCATCAAAGGCAGACGATCTGCCCAGCGAGCGTGGCCTGACCATGTCGCATTACAATGTGTTTTCTCACCTTCAGGGATCATCTGAATTCACTAGAGACCACTCCAGTCTGCAGCAGAGACCCCAGACAATGTCTGGAATTGCTGTTGCTTTCTCGCACCATCAAAGGCAGACGATCTGCCCAGCGAGCGTGGCCTGACCATGTCGCATTACAATGTGTTTTATCACCGTCAGGGATCATCTGAATTAACTAGACACCACTCCAGTCTGCAGCGGAGACCCCAGGCAATGTCTGGAATTGCTGTTGCTTTCTCGCACCATCGACGGCAGACGATCTGCCTAGCGAGCGTGGCCTGACCATGTCGCATTACAATGTGTTTTATCACCGTCAGGGATCATCTGAATTCAATAGACACCACTTCTGTCTGCTGCGGAGACCCCAGACAATGTCTGGAATTGCTGTTGCTTTCTCGCACCATCAAAGGCAGACGATCTGCCCAGCGAGCGTGGCCTGACCATGTCGCATTACAATGTGTTTTCTCACCGTCAGGGGTCATCTCAATTCACTAGACACCACTCCAGTCTGCAGCGGAGACCCCAGACAATGTCTGGAATTGCTGTTGCTTTCTCGCAGCATCGACGGCAGACGATCTGCCCAGCGAGCGTGGCCTGACCATGTCGCATTACAATGTGTTTTATCACCGTCAGGGATCATCTGAATTCACTAGCCACCACTCCAGTCTGCTGCGGAGACCCCAGGCAATGTCTAGAATTGCTGTTGCTTTCTCGCAGCGTCGACGGCAGACGATCTGCCTAGCGAGCATGGCCTGACCATGTCGCATTACAATGTGTTTTCTCACCGTCAGGGATCATCTGAATTCACTAGACACCTCTCCTGTCTGCAGCGGAGACCCCAGGCAATGTCTGGACTTGCTGTTGCTTTCTCGCACCATCGGGGGTATCCAGATGAGGCCTTTCCAGTAAAGTAGTCCCATTTTGTACTTAGCGCTGTCACGGATTTTGGACCCAACTGTCCCGAAATCCGAGCCAGAACTTGTATATACATGTCCCCAAAAACCGCAGAGGCCGTCCCGAAGCGCAAAAACTCACTCTAACTAGCTAAGTGTGAATGTACACTGAAAGTAACTAAAATGTACAACTCCGTCGTGTCCCGAGAAACGGTCAAGTCGTGTCCCGGAAAATGAGAATGTCCCGGAAAATACTCAAGTCGTGTCCCGGAAAATGAGAGTATCCCGGAAAACAACCCAGCCGTCGCACAAAATGACCATGTCCCCTAAAACTACCAACTCGTGTCCCGAAAAAAAAGACAGAAACATATGAAAAAAGCTACTTCGAGGCTTTCCGCGCCGCTGCGACGCGGCGGTCACGGTTCCAGACGGCTAAGAAGGTATACGCGTAGACGATCGCATGCCGCTGAGTCATGTAGCTCAGCGGGCGCCGGATTTTGAGGAGACCGCCGTTGCCGCACTCTGCGGCGCTCGAGTTGATGGAGGCGAGGTCGGGGGAGTTTTTCTTGTAGGCGCTGATCATGCAGGCTTTGGAGCAGCGCCTGTGACCTTTGGCATGAAAGCCGTCAATTAGGAAGCGAGTGCGCGCAAAGAACTTCGGCTCGCGCTGCATGCAGTACGGGCCGAGCGCGCACGCGAAGTCGTACACAACCACCTCGGGCGCCGTCTCCCAGCGCGTGAACAGCGCTGAGAAGACGTCGTTTCGCCCTTCGCCCTTGGGGATGCAGTGAAACCCGAGGCAAACGCAGTGGGGACACCACGCCGCCATGAGTCCACCCGTCTGGCCGCGCAGCCCGTATGTCTCGTAGTATTTCGAGCAGCCTATCCCGCCCGCTCCCGCGTCTGTCACGACAAAGCGGTCGACCTTCTTGTCGCCGGGGAGATGCGGATATTCCGGGCGAAGGCGCACGCGAGGCCGCCCGTAGAATGTGCCTGTCTGCTCGGCCAACGGTTAGTATTCGTCTGCACCGCGTACTTGGTACATGCTCTGACCTCGCGCCAGTCCTCGTTATCCGCGCTCGGGTCGGGCGCCTCGAAGTCGTGGTCGGAGAGACTGCTGCGAACGCGCACCGCGCGACGCCACACAAACTCCACGACGCCCTTGAGCTCGTCCGTGTACTTGCCGTCGAGCTGTTGTTCGAGTCGTGCGACAGCACCCAGCGCGGGTACTTCGCGCAGTAGAACGGCGGCGGCAGTTGGGTCGTCCGACAAAAGCCGGCGCAGCGTTAACCAGCACGACTCTGGCATAAACAGCAAGACCGACTCGTAAGCGAATATCTAAGCCCACATGGTCAGCCGGTATTCTCAACGGGATTCGCATCCGCGCTTACATGGTTGAGTAATTCGAGATACAATTTTCGATGCTTCTCCAGCTTGTCATCGTAGTCCGTGGGCACAAACGCCGCAAACATGACGCCAAGTGGCTTGTCCACCAGGGCGACCTGCTTGATGAGAGCTGGGAGACCGGTACGCATAAGCGCATCCGCAGCATCGCGTTTAGTTTGCCTGGAGAGCGTCTGACGTTCGGCAGTCGTGATGTTGATGTCAGCGTCAGCGGCGTCAGCGTCCTCGTCACCCGCGATGCCGTCCAAGCGCGAGTTATTCGCCTTCGTGAGGCCCATGCGCCAGCGGATGGCCTTTTGTGCGGCGGCGCGAATCCTTCCCCACACGAGCGCCGTTGACTCAACCGGCGCTCGTGTCTCGTCACGCCGAGGCGCGCCGGGCAGAACCGTTGTCGGCGGGGTGAGACTCGACGTCCGGTGCTTTGCATTGAAGCCGGCCGTGACGCCGTCGAAAATGACGACACGCGGGTTGTCACCGCACTCGGTGCATTGAAAGGAGTCGGCCAGATGCTGTATGCGCCGGAAAGAGAACCACGCCATGCGGAAAGCGTCGTCGCCAACGAAAGGTATCTCGGACTGTTCTTCTTGATAAGCTTCGCGGCTTCGCAGGCACCTTTACCATGTCGGCTCCTCGCAAGTAATCTGTTGTACCGCTCGTCTATGCCGTTTGTGAACATGTATGCACCCGACCATCTATGCCAATCTATGCCAATCTATGCCTATTGCCCATGCACCTATCCTCTGATATGAGAATTGAGTTTATTTAAATATCATTTAATTGTCAGCATTGAAGAAACCTCAATTTCCCACAGCACTCCTGCTGATGCACCAGGATTTGCGATGATCTGCACGGAAGCAGTGCAGTTCTCGGTGCCAAATTTGGCCCCACCATACGTGCGTAATTCTCCGCGTTCTCGAAACCGCTGTTCGCCGAACGGCGAACGGCGAACACCTTAAGGTGTACACCTGAACACCTTAAGGGGGTGAAGCTGAACGACTTGAGGTGTTATGACTCGACGGTTAAGGTGGTGCATTCCGACGGTTAAGGTGCAGGATGTGAGCGCCTGAAGGTGGTGCACTGTAGCACTTAACGTGCATGGGGAACCACCTGCATTGATTGTATCTACTGCCTTCAGATTCTAGCGTAGTCAAGTTGAGTTGGTCATAATACCGACCTATAGTTCACCCACAAATGGCATTAACGGCATGTAAATCTCACCTGAACATCCTGTCCCGTCTGACTTCATGTGTTCTGACAAGTACCTGAACACTGAGAGCACAATGCCTTCAGGGCCTTACTGGAATATCTTCAGGGTTTTGGTTGCTAACCTGAAGGGATGCCTGAATACAACCTTCAAACACTTGACCCGATAACTTTATGGGCTTCTTACTGGGCCTTGCTCTTGACATGCCAGAGTTCAATGTTCACCTTGGCTCATTGTTGCCACTCAGCCGACATATCCAAGTCTTTGGACATCTCTCTTGCCAACATACTGCCTGTCAAGGGGGGTCACACTTGCTCAAGTAGAGCAGTAAGTTCTGGAATGCCAGAAACTTTGGACAGAGTTGCTCTCCAGTTGTAATGGAACATTCTCAACACCATCATCGTCATTGAGTCGTTCCATGCGTCGCAATCCAGGGCAGCAAAGGGGAGCATGCCGGTGCTTCCCATTGAGACACCGAGCGTAGTCAGCCCCTGCGATGCCCACCCTGCACCCACAGTTTGTGGAACAGTTCGCAGTGGTGTGGGCCGCCTTTGGTAGCTGGGGGTGCAGCGCCAATGGCACTGCCGTCTGCTCCAGTTCCTCTGCACTCAGCGATGCGTTGGGGCACTTGTTTTGCAGCTGGAACAGCAGTGCGATCATCTCAGTTGTTGGCCACGCCTGGGGTGGCGTCCTCGGCTCCTCACGTGCATCAGCGGCACCTGAGTCTCTGCTGAGTCAGGTCCAGAGGAGGAGGAGGAGGAGGAGGACGACGACGACAAGGTGGAGGAGGCAATGGACATAGATTAGAGGTTCGGACTGGTCGTCTTGTATGTAGTTTCCTTGTCACAACGGGCGCATGTGCAAATATAAATAGCTTTCTTGGACTTGTGACCGAAGCGAGGGTCCATGCCAGCATAAGACCAAGTAGACTCCTTCCTGCAAATCCAGGGGTTCAGTCCCAATCGTCATCAGGTCCGTCCTGGCTCAGCCCCATTCGACCCAGGCATCCTGTGGCCGCGTCCAGTGTCTGAGGGTCCTTGGAGTCCGATCCTGTACCGCATCCTGTGGGTCTGATTGTGCCCGTGCACCGACCCGTAGATGATAAATGGAATAAAGAGTGTGTATGAGTCGCCTTTGGCGACTGGGATTCACGCAGCAAGTGACTGTACTGGTCTTCGGAGCTTGAGCTCAGCCTGTCGTTAGAGCCTAGAGGTTGTAAAATTCGTTAGGCCAGCGACCAGTGGGTTGTGACCTCCTCATGGAGAGGGTGTTTGTATCTTGGGCACTGCGGTGCATGCATGCAGTCCATCCAGATCACAGCCTAGGTGTCACGGAAGAGCGCTCGTCACTCGCGGAGACTGACGCCCAAGAGAGGAGAGAGGGACAAGGAAGAACGGACAAGCGGTACAATTGACCAGACCAAACCTAGGGTACACGCATCTACACCCCACAACATATACTGTATACCGATCCCCCAAGGGCCGCTGATCCGGCCCAGGATGATCCCGGAGCAAATGGACACACCTCGCATCACCTCCCATGGCGCCAACTCCCCGCCAAACCTCCAGTTGAGCGCGGTCTGAGGCGGGGCGAAGGTGCCAAGGTATACCATACACGCCGAGGACACGGACTGAGGAGGAGGGCGTCACACGGGCGCATAGGGATGGCGCTGAGCTGCTGAGAGCCAAAGCCGAGGGTCCGAGGGTGTAGCCAAGCTTGTACCGGGCGAGGGTAGCCCCAATACTATCAGTCCGAGATGGAGCGCGCCAGTGGGAAGTCCAATAGAGGCGTTTCCGAGCCCCTGGGGTTGCACAGAGTGACCAGCCGAGCCCGCCCGAGGTCCGAAGAGGGGCCTAGAGTCTGTCCTGAGCGTCACAGCGCCCGTATCCGACGCATACAGCGAGGTAAGAGCTGCCAAACCATGGTCCGAGGGTAGGAAACCTCCACCGAGCCGAATTGGGATATGCGCCGAGGTCGTCTCACCCTCTAGGCCGATAGAGAGCGGCGCGTAGATCATATCCCGAGTCATTCAGCCCGAGGCCTATAACCCTGGCTGAGTCTCAGTCCGAGGGTAAACAGTACGCCGACTGTATGCAGCCGCGACCGAACGCTCGGCGAAGCGGCGTAAAACCCGCGGACGAACGGACAGAGCTTGCGGAGACCGTGAAGACTGCAACACTCTGCCGTGACGACACACACACTTGAGATTCCTTTCCTTCCCCCATCTACACCTCTATATCTATTCTCTCATGTGTGGGGTATAGTCCACCCACCCACCCACCCTTTTGTTCCGTGGCTCCTCTCTATTCCTGATTTAATTGTCGTAGTCTTTCCCGGCTGTTCAGTGTTCAAGGTGTAGTGTGTCCACCTTCAGTGCTGCTCACATCCACTTTAATGTTCCCTGGGACCCACCTCAAGGGCTTCAATTCCTCACCTTAGGGGCTGTATATCTGTACCTTAAGCTCCCATTGTTCTCACCTTAAGGGCTACATACATTCATCTTAAGTGCACTATATGTCTACCTTAACCATGTTACTCTACTGCCTTAACCGATTTATAGCCTCGCCTTAACGGTTTTAATGACACACCTTAACGGTTTTACTTGTTCACCTTAACGGTTTTACCTGTTCACCTTAAGGTGTTCGCCGTTCGCCGTTCGGCGAACGCCGTTTTCGAAAGCGCCGACGTTCTCGCACGTGTGCGGGCAACGGGTAATGCCGGATCTCTCACGTCTGTCTGCACAGTTTATGTGTCGCAGCGTCTGACCGTCCATAACGCCTGTCCGCGCAGTATATGTGCCGCAGCGCCTGACCATCCTTCACAACGTGCGCGAAAAGCTGGACGGCTCGTACAGTCTGTGTACCGCCTGCTGCAAATCAGCGCCAAGCCCGAACGCTCACCCAGGGACCCTCCACAGATAGAGGCCAGGTCCACACATTCGTTGGAGAGCCGCAGTCTTTGACAGGGCACCGTGAGCTGAATATTTGAATTATGTCGTTACCAGCGCAATTGACTGCATGGCAGCGCGCAGGTTATCTGGACGAAGGACGGCAAGAACGAAACCCGGGCCGCATACACCAAAGTGAAGCCAGGACCGTGCGTATTTCGTCGGGCGGTTGAAAGTTGATGTTGATTGACGAGACCAGCGCTCAGCACAAGCTCGACAGTTGCGGCATACGACAGGCAAGGAGGCCGCACGCGCTCTCGTAAGGCAGACATAGCATTTCAGCGAGCTCGTTGACTTGGGCAATACAGGTCGTCGTACAGAAGCTGCTTGCACAGTCAGCCGAGATGAGTGAGCAAGCTGCCCAAGCAAGCACGCCCGTACCACCGTAAGGCTTCTGGGCGAGGCGATCGTTGACACTACTGACGGTCGCCCAGGCCAGACAACACCAGCGACAGCGGGTTGAACCCCAGCCCCGCCAGCCCCGCCGCAAATGACGACGACGAAGACGCAAAGATGCTGTCGCTGGGCCCGGTTGTCGACTACATCGAGATCAGGTCCAGAGTCGACGCGCTCGTTGAGCGCGTGAGCTGGTCCCAGCTCAACGATGCGTTGAAGGAGTGCGGAGGGCGAGGATTCCTCAAGTCTCCCCCCGAGATCCATTGGTACGATCCCGAGTTCGAAGAGTGGGCGCGCAGGGTGCATGCGACCGGCCGCGCGGAGCAGGCGCGCAAAGGCGCAGCACCTGGGCCCATGCCCGACTTGCATCCAATACCGATCCCAATGCACGGCTGGAACAGCAGGCGGCTGTTGACGTTCCTGGACGACTACGCAAAGACCGGCCGCGCGTGGTTGAATTCGATGGAGCACGCGCAAACGACTGGCGCTCCCGACCGGAGGCCCGGAGCGCCCCAAGCTGCCCTCCTTTGTGCCCAACACAGTGCCCACCTTCGAAGGCGACCCTTCCGCGCCGAGTATCGCCCCCAACATGTTCGGCTTCACGTCGCGCGTCGAGGCTCCCGATGTAGAAGATAGCAGCGCGCCCGCCATCTCGCGCGGGCACTTCAAGCATAGCTACGCGTTCATCTACAAGGGCGACATCGTGGGCGGGTGGACAAACGACGTGTTGTTCTTGTCTAACGTGGACTACATCCCGGAACGCCGCCGAACGAATTCCCGACGCGCCGCGTCGACGGTCGCTTTGGACACCACGAAGCGACGCGGTTCGCGCAGTGGCACGAGGTCGGGCGATACCATATGGCGTTCGTTCCGACCTGCATGGACGGACGCGTGGAACGCCTCTACCACAGGTCCCTCACTGGCGACATGGCCTGGTACGACGTGGACTTTGACGAACATTGCGTCAAGTTCGGAGACCCAGAGAAAGGCGACAATCGTCCAGTCACTGCGTCGCGCGCACTGCGTGACGCACTGACTGCAGCCTGGACGAAAGCTCACGATGAATACGTCCACTGGGGGAACGTTCGTGGCGCGCAGCCAGGGATACCGCACGTGCAGTTTCTGCGCGGTAAACAGGCACTCGGTTTCTTGGGTCACGCTATGTCGCGGCGCGAGCTAGTGGACACACTTGCGGGATTCCAGCGCCCTGCAGGAGGTACGGGGCTGGAATAACTACCAGCAATACCGCTCCGAGCTTGGCGACATTGCAAAATTCTACGCTCGTCGCGGCACGCGCTGCCTCCGGCCGTCAATACCGAGAAGCAACCCTGGCACCGCAAGCCATACCGCGGGATCTTCACCTGGGACGAGAACGTGGCCAAGCGTGTCGCGCAGTTCGGCGTCCCGGCATTCCTCATGGTATCCTTGAAGCGCGACCAAGTGCTCGATCCGGTCTGGAAGCGAGTCGACTTGCTGCGTCCGCAGTACGAGAGCGCCGTCTGGGACGACGTGCGCGGCCCGTCGTACGTTGCTGCGGTGCAAGAAACGCAGCCTCTGCCCATTGCCGATACACGTGGGCTGGCAGAACCACCTCCTGCGATAGACGATCACCGGCCGTCACATGCCGACGACGCCCCTCAGCAAGAGTACGACGACGTCCCAATGTCCACAGACGATCCCGCAGTCATTCAGGACGAAGATCGCGCAAGCGTTGCTACCTCGGGCGCACGCCAGGCTGCATCGTCGACGCAGGCGAGCGCTCAGACGCAGGCGAGCGCGCGCGAGCAGACGGAAGCAAGAGAGGTCGTCCGAGCGGGCAAGCGGAAAGGTACTTTTTTTCTCGCTCTACAGCGCGAAACGTGCTTACGCGTAGCACAGCGGACGATGTAGCGGAAGACGCCCGACCCGCAACGCGTGTTCGCTCGCAGGCAGGCAGTGCGCCACAGGCGACGAGGGCGCAAGTGCGGCACCCCAAGGCAGAGGTCTTCACGTGGCCGACATACTTCCCCCAGCCCTGGACGGTCGCGCAGCAAGCGACGAAGAGCGTCATGTGCGACGACAAGCGATATCACAAGCTCTACGTCGTTAACGACGATGAGTGGCCAATGAACGACGATCTGCTCCATGGGCGCGAGCTTATGACGCCCACGCCCAGCTTGTTTGCGCGCATCACCAAGGAGGGCTACCTCTCGCGCATGTTCGCATCGTATGTCGCTCTGCGGCCGTCGTTCATCAAGGAAGCGGCGACGCGCTCGTCAGAAAGCGCACACCGGTTCACGTCCGCGCAGTGGCGCAACATCCTGAGAGGCTTCGTGCCATCGCCAGCGCACTTGCAATACGGCCTGAAGCTTGGGCTCTACAGCGATCAACGCGAGGATCGCGTCTGGCAGGGAGAAGAGTCGAGTGCAGCAGGCACTTCTGACGAAGGCCGCGGGCACGAAGAGTCCGTTTCCTTGGACGCTGCTGCACTGGCAGCGGCGGCGGCGGCGGCGGCGGCCTCGAACAGTGCACTGCCGCAGTCACGACCAAGCACTCAGCTGCCTGCGCACGATGAGCGTGAGGTGCTGCCGTTCATGGACCTCGAGGAGGAGGAGACTCCCGAGCAGGCTGCCCAGGACTTCGAAGCTCACGTCTTTGTGAACCCGCTTCCTCCTGGCGAACGCCCGCTCGCGCCGGAGGAGGAACGCTATCTCCACGAGCCATCGGCATGGCGCATGAAGGGCGTGGGTCAACTGCGCTCGCTCGATTACTTCAGGTGGTACGTCGAGGAGGATTCGAGGTGGATTATGCGGAGCAAGATGCACGTCGCCGTGAAGACGGGCGCGTGTTCGACATGGTTGCAGCGGGCAAGCAGAAGCGCAAGAACCTCGACGACTACGACCTCTGGTGGAATTACGAGCGAGGCTGGGTTTTGGCGTTCGAGTTGACGAGCGGGTTTCGCGCGGTCGCGCTCGGCGAGCGGCTGACCAAGAAGCTGCGATTTTTCCAGGCCGACGGCGCGCAGGGCAGGAAGAAGTTTCTGCACGATTCTGAGCATGCACCGATGCAGCTTCGAGTCTGGCAAGCACGCCCGATGAACCAGAGGTGAGTTGCCGCTTGGGCTGTGCGTGTGGAATCTGACGAAATGTAGTTTGTCGCTTGGGTATGACCCGCTGGGCCAGGTCGGCGTACGCACCCAATGTCCGAACTGGCTCAAGCTCGAGCCCGATGCGTACGCAGTGGTGTTTGCCGGTGCGCGCGACGTCGCTCGCATCGCCGCACAACAGCGACGCGAGGAAGAGGAGCGTCGCGCCGCCGAGGAGCAGCGCCTCGCCGAGGAGCAGCGCGCCGCCGAGGAGCGACGCGAGGAAGAGGAGCGTCGCGCCGCCGAGGAGCAGCGCCTCGCCGAGGAGCAGCGTGTCGTCGAGCAGCAGCGTGGCGTGCGACAGGTTGGCGCACCGGTCGCCCCCGTCGTGCGGCCCGCAGTCGCTTCGGCTGTCTTGCCCAACGCAACCGTGTTCAAGGGCCCTAAGCCGAACAAACGGAAGGACAAGGGCAAAAAGCAGGGCAACCAGGACAACGACGCCGGCGGCGAGGATGCAGGAGTCAGCGACGCGCGAGTCCCCCAGAGCGACTGGAACCTCATCAGCGCGCTCACGCCACGCGTGCCCATGTTCGACGGCGTCACGCTGCAGGAGTATGCATCGCCTCCGAATAGCGACCCCGACTTCGCGACGTACAGCTGGCCCAGTGAGACATGGCGCCGCTATATCATATGGGACGTCGCTGAGTTGCTATTCCGCTTCGAGTTTTACGCTCTGGACGCGTTTCTGCGTCTCCAGTATCCGCGCGCCGGCGTTGGCTCAGCAGTCGAACCTGGAGCGCCTGCATGCGATTTTTGCGGTTTGGCAAGGCGAGAATTTCTTGCCAAATGGCCCCAGTCCGCTGACTGCGGCGGACTGGCGAACGAGAGAGCCCGCCGTGCGCGCGTCGCGCAGATCGTGCAAACCTGGCCGCGAACATCAATACCGGACGCGCCCGTCACGTTCACTCAGCACGAGTTCGAGGCTTTCGAGCACGGTGTGTGGAGCGCATATGCGCAGACATACACGGACTATCACTGGCGCGAGGCGCCGTTTCCTTGCTGTTACCCCGATGTCGTCCCATTCTCATCATGAGATCGCTTTTTACTGTCCTCGTGTATTACATGTCGAATCGAGAAGCGCAAAAATGTAGATACATCATCTTGACTGCGCCTCAGAATGGTATGCAATGGTAGTGTACATCAACATGTCCCGTGCAGAAGCTTGGCGCAGCGACCTCTGACGGGGCGGTAAGGCAGGGAAGGTAAGTTGGTACATCTTCCCCAACCAGCTTCCAGCTTCTGATGTACAAAGCCCAGAACTGAACGATCGAAGTGCGGGCATGGCGACTCCATGTCAACGACGGGACAATTGAAGTATGTGGTGTATGCTAGGTCTGCGGAATTACAAGCAACTCAACAGTTCACGACAGCAGAATCTGATATTAAAACTCTCATCGAGTCTGTGTGAACAGCGGGTCACACGACGGCCGATCTGAAATTGCTCGTATGCGACAGTGAATCGGAGCAGTGAATAACAGAGACTACTATCATTTGCGCAAGTTCGGTAATGTTATCAAACATGGTACAAGAGGAACGTGAGCAGGTCTGTCAAGTTTGCCCATTGTGACTGAGACAGACGCGCCAACCGAAATATGACATCTGAACTCGACATTATGACAGGTAAGTCACTTCCATCCTTCAAGAAAATGTGGCTCGATTTATTTCTATACATGTCTCGGGACGCGTATAGGTCCAAGAAGCAAGAAACGAAACGGAAGGCTGCCGGGAAACTCAAGAAAATACAAGAACAGCCGACATGTGTTCAAGCGAGTGCGAACGTCTCCAGCTCTACGACAGCGTGCGCAAAAATATCGGAAAAGAGGTACGCAAGTGCAATGCCCTTGCCAGTAGAAAAGATCCAGACAATCCATAGGTCGGGATATTTCTTGGCGAAATAAACGCCTCCAAAGCCGATGACCCAGATATTCCAGGCGAAAAAGATGGAGAGTGCGTTGAAAATGGGGAGGGCTAGCTGACGGAGGCCGAGAATCTTCAGGAAGTGCTCATGCACCATCGCGAGCGTCTGCACGCGGCCAGGAATACGGCGCATTGCTGAGATCGTACGGCCAGCTGGAGTTGGTCGGCGCGTGCTGACAGTGTTGCAGCGCGCGGTATGAAGGAACGCAAGCGCATACATGTCGGCGAAGAGGTACGCGATGCCTGTTGCAACGGTGTTGAAGATACTGAGCACAGATGCGTTCGACGGATAGCGCAGGATTAAAAAGGCGTCAATAGCCCAAATGAAGAGCATGCTCCCACAGGCGAGGATGCTGAGGGCGCCAAGAACGCGAAGAACGATGTGCCGCGGAGCGAGCATTAGCAAGGTGCGAGCATGAACCATGCTGATGGCCTGCATATGGTGAGACATCGGAAATAAACAGCGCGAAATAATATGTAACCGTACCTGCGGTCTTAGAAAGGCGAATCGCGCCAGAAACCTGCGTTCAAACGCATGCTGGTCGGCGTGGTCGACGTCGTCGGTGAATTCGCCATCGCTTGGTGGGCCCAGGACAGCTTCGACGGACAACTCGATCTCGTCTTCGCGCGGTTGTACGTCGCCAGCATGAGCGAGCTGTGCCGTTGCGTCCACACCAGGGCGAGCATCGTCGACCGCCGGCGCGCCGTCCGCGCGAAGACGTTCGCCGTGCAGGCGCAGCTGGAGCTCGACGTCGTCGAAGGGAAGGCGCTGCTCGCGCGCGTCGCCAGAATCGCCAGCACGAGCGATCAGTATCGTCGCGTCCAGCGCGGGCGCACCAGGGCGAGCATCGCCGACCGCCGGCGCGCTGATGGGGAGAGCGCTGTCGTCGAACGCCGACCGGTTGTCCAAGCGAAGACGGTGCTCGAGCATGCCGTCCGCGTAGGGCAGCCGTGGGAGCACGCCGAGCGGGTCGTCCTGCTGGTGGCTCTTGTCGGGCCCGTTGTGCAGCGCCAGCGCGCCGTCCACGCGAAGAGGCTGGTCGGGGTGCTTGCCAGCTTCGCCGCACGCGCGAACGCCGGGGGCGCCGTCCGCGCGAAGACGGTCGACGTGCGGGCCGGGCTGGTCCTCGACAATGTCCGTCGGGCGACGCCCTACACGCGCGCGCCCAGCATCAGTGCGCCTTGCGGGAAGACGCGGCGGGCGGGCGACGAGCGTGTCGTACGGTTCGTCGTGCATAACTACCAAGGACAGCACGCCGGGCGCAAGGATGGCGTCAGTCAGCTCGCGGCCCGTCGCGTTCAGGACCGGCGCACCCTCCTCGGGAAGACCGGACGAGGCGAATTCGAGCAGGTCGCCGAGCTGAGGGCGGCCGTTGGGCATATGGTCCGCTGCCTGCGCGCCGTCCGCGCGAAGACGCGTTTCGCGCAGGGCGGCGTATTGATCGTGCTCGTGCGGACGCAGCGCAGCGACGAGCGCCTGTAAGCTGTCCTCGCGAAGAGGCAGTGGACGCACGACGAGCCGGTCGCCAGCGGTATCTCCCAAAGCCAGCTGGCCGTCTGCGCCCATATCGCCCAGCGCCGGCGCGCAGTCCGCGCGAAGACGCTGACGCGCCTCGCTCGCCCGTTCGAACCCCGGCGCGCCATCCGCGCAAAGAGGGTCGACGTGCGGGCCGGGGAGGCGCTTGGCATCGTCAACCTGACGGTGCTCCTCGCGCGTGCCGTCGAACGCCGGCTCTCCGTCAGCGCGAACACCGTCGTCAACGGGCTGGCTATCCTCGCCCGCACGTTCGACCGCCGGCGCGCGATCCGCGCGAAGACGGGCGACGTGCAGGCCGGGCTGCAGCACGCCGTCGCCCGACAGACCATACACCCGATGGCGCTGTTCGCGCGGGCCATCGAACGCCGGCGCACCGTCTGCGCGCAGACGCCGACGGCGGGCTGGCTAGCCTCGCCCGCTCGTTCGAACGCCGGCGCACCGTCTGCGCGAAGACGCCGGCGACGTGCTGGCTAGCGTCGCCCGCACGTTCGACCGCCGGCGCGCCATCCGCGCGAAGACGGGCGACGTGCGGGCCGGGCTGCAGCTCGCCGTCGTCCACCTCCCGGCGCTCCGCGTGCAGAGCCGGCCAGCGACGGCGCGCCATCCGCGCGAAGTCGCTGGGCGAGGAACTGGGCGGCCTCGCCCGCACGCGCTGAACGCTGGCGCGCCGTTCGCGCGCAGACGGTCGACGCGCGGGCCGGGCTGGTGCTCGACGTCGTCCAACGGCGGGCGCTCCTCGTGCGAGCCGTCCAGCGCCGGCGCGCCATCCGCGCGAAGTCGCTGGACGAGGAGCTGGGGTCGCCAAGTCGACGGCGCTCGTCGTGCGTATCCCCCAGCGCCGGCACGCCGTCCGCGCAAGGACGCTGGGGCAGCGCGTCGAGCCTGCCGTCAAACGCGCCGGACTTGCTGCTCTCATCGCGCTTGCCGTCCCGTACGACCGCGCTGTCGGCGCAAAGACGATCGGGGGGGCGCGTAACGTCGGCCGTCGTCGCGGTGTATGGCCCGGGGCCGCCTGCGCGCGGCTGGTGGAGCGGATGCTCGGGCGACTCGTGCTGGGCCATGTCCAGCTGGCGGCGCGGTTTCACGCGCATACTGTTGTCGGTTGCGCGTGGTTCAACGTGTATATCGGGCTTGAGGCGCTGCTTCTGCGACGCCGCCGTGTGGACTAAGCTCGACATGACGAGAGAGGAGGGCAGAGCCGTGGGCTGTCAGGCTTGACAGCTGCAAGCCGCGGCTCTCGCGCCATAACGGTTGCCTCCCTCAGCGTGCGCGCTGTCCGAATGATTCGTTAAGTGTACATGCATGAAAATAATGTTCGCGGCGCCCGAGTGGCCTGGAAGTGAAGGTTCCGACGCGGTATTTTAGTAGTCGGTGAGTCGGTAATTAACTTGAAATATGCGCGTCGAGCGACGGTCGACATACTGCGCATTTGTCTCTCGTCTGGCGGTCTGCCATCGCTGGTACAGCACGCCGCTCGCCGCGTGCATAGTCTGTATGAACCGGGTGCGAGCGGCGTGCATAGTGTCTTCATCTGACACGCAGAACTGTGGTCGTACTGTACTTTGTACATAGTCTGCCGCGCGGAGGGCGTCCGTTATGCACAGCGTCTGCCGCAGTGAGCACATGCGGACCCCTAGAAAACCGTGCGCAGGGTCCGTGCGCATCCGTGCGCAAGAATATCCGTGCGCAGAACTTCCGTGCGCAGGGTTAGAACTTTCGTGCGCATGAGTTTAACTTTCGTGCGCAGGGTCCAAATGTCCGTGCGCACTTTTCAAAATCCGTGCGCAGGGTCCTGGTCATCCGTGCGCATGAAATGTGCTTTCGTGCGCAATTTTCACAATCCGTGCGCAGGCTCCTGATATCCGTGCGCAGTTTTCACAATCCGTGCGCAAAGTACAAAATCCGTGCGCAGTGTGAAAAACATCAAAAATCTTTTGAAGATGTATATCATAGATGTATTTATGGCACTGTGTGCATTAATAGAGGTGCACATCTCTAGTGTCAACTATTTTAGATAAACTACTGTGCTACATGATTTGTTCGAAATTTCACTTCCACGTTAGTACAGGATCAGAAATATTCAGCCAGCATGTCGGTTTGTGTTCTAAGCTGATTTCCTGAAGAGGCTCTAAGTAGGTACTCATAACTCAAAAGATTTTACCCTCATACAGTTATGTTATGTTAGGTTAGATTAAGCTTGCTAAGGTCAGAACTTATGTTATTTTGGTTCATGAATTCAGGAGTAATATCCTTTGCAGCCTGAGTAACCATGATTCACTCATCTACTAATAGATTCTAAGCCCTGATCCCAGTTTGGTCAAAAAATCTCAAATGAATTGTCTGGGTCAAGGAGAGACGAGACACGTGTTTTGGGCCGTGGAGTGGACCTGGAACAAGCCAAAGTTTGCTGTGTCTGCTCCACCACCTCTGTACCACAGAGGTGCTCACTTTCCGTCCCTTCAGATCTTCTTGTTGATTAGATGGGTTCCAACCTCATCCTCACCATGCCATCTCACAGAGGGACTTGCACGCCCACACCATATTATACTCAAGTTGCCAGGATGTATTTTCTGTAGTTTGGACTAGTGGTTAAAATGTACATGTTCTTAATGGGATTCAAACACCCTCAGTTCAAATCCAGTCATAGACATCCATTTTGTGGCACTCTACCTGTGTTTACTACATTCTGTAGTGTATTAACAAACTGTACTTGAGCAGTCAATTGCAACAAGACTTATGGAAATTGTTGGTGTTTGTTAATGAACTTCAATGAGTTCAATCAAGTCGCCTAAATGTGCCAAAGTGAAAAAAATAATGCAGTTGTGCTTTATACAGAATCCGTGCGCAACACACAAAATCCGTGCGCAGTGTAAGCATGTCCGTGCGCATGTCTACCATGTC
Source organism: Auricularia sp. M13 (assembly GCA_037042915.1). NCBI lineage: Eukaryota > Fungi > Basidiomycota > Agaricomycetes > Auriculariales > Auriculariaceae > Auricularia > Auricularia sp. M13. Next base: position 2,822,122 of record CM073199.1, read on the forward strand.
CGTGCGCATGTTTCTAACATCCGTGCGCAGGGTCCAAAATGTCGTGCGCACAAAATCACAATCCGTGCGCAGTCCTCCTTCATCCGTGCGCACAGATTTACAATCCGTGCGCATGATTTCAACTTTCGTGCGCAGTGTGAAAATCCGTGCGCAGTCCGTGCATCCGTGCGCAACGTGCGCAACATGCGCGCGGAACTTGAAACCAGTAATTTGACAATATCTTGGCCAGTTTTTAAGGTTTGATAGGTTTGTGCACACAGACATGTGCGGGTAGGTGTAAGCTACTGGAATGTCCTTCAACAATCATTCTAGGATGTCTGAACAGTCTTCTAGGGCAGGATTACTGCTGCGCACGGACCTCGCGCACGTGCGCACGGTTTTCTCGTGACCCAGCACATGCAGAGCCGCACGACGCTGCGTCAGCTAAAGTCTTCCGTCCCACCACCCCATCGCGTGCCGGTCGCAGTAAGCTAGGACTGCTCTCACGACGCGCCCGAGCTGACGCCACGGTGTGCATGTCGATGAGGCGGGCGCATCGGCCGCGGTGATGACGACGGCACCTGCCGCAGTGAGCAAGAACCTTGCTTCACGCCGTGGGAGCCGTTGAATTTATTGGGAGGACATGCTATACAAGTTCTGGTCATGCTATTGTGGGACACTTGGGTGTAAAATCCGGGACAACGCTAAGTACAATAAGGGACTACTATCCCGGAAAGGGCCTCTTCCGGATATCCGCACCATCGACGGCAGACGATCTGCCCAGCGAGCGTGGCCTGACCATGTCGCATTACAATGTGTTTTCTCACCGTCAGGGATCATCTGAATTCACTAGACACCACTCCTGTCTGCTGCGGAGACCCCAGGCAATGTCTAGAATTGCTGTTGCTTTCTCGCACCATGAAAGGCAGACGATCTGCCTAGCGAGCATGGCCTGACCATGTCGCATTACAATGTGTTTTCTCACCGTCAGGGATCATCTGAATTCACTAGCCACCACTCCGGTCTGCTCCGGAGACCCCAGACAATGTCTGGAATTGCTGCTGCTTTCTCGCACCATCAAAGGCAGACGATCTGCCCAGCGAGCGTGGCCTGACCATGTCGCATTACAATGTGTTTTCTCACCTTCAGGGATCATCTGAATTCACTAGACACCACTCCGGTCTGCTCCGGAGACCCCAGACAATGTCTGGAATTGCTGCTGCTTTCTCGCACCATCAAAGGCAGACGATCTGCCCAGCGAGCGTGGCCTGACCATGTCGCATTACAATGTGTTTTCTCACCGTCAGGGATCATCTGAATTCACTAGACACCACTCCAGTCTGCAGCGGAGACCCCAGGCAATGTCTAGAATTGCTGTTGCTTTCTCGCAGCATCGACGGCAGACGATCTGCCTAGCGAGCATGGCCTGACCATGTCGCATTACAATGTGTTTTCTCACCGTCAGGGATCATCTGAATTCACTAGCCACCACTCCGGTCTGCTCCGGAGACCCCAGACAATGTCTGGAATTGCTGCTGCTTTCTCGCACCATCAAAGGCAGACGATCTGCCCAGCGAGCGTGGCCTGACCGCTTAGCATTACAATGAGGTTTCTCACCGTCAGGGATCATTTGAATTCACTAGACACCACTCCTGTCTGCAGCGGAGACCCCAGGCAATGTCTGGAATTGCTGTTGCTTTCTCGCACCATCGACGGCAGACGATCTGCCCAGCGAGCGTGGCCTGACCATGTCGCATTACAATGTGTTTTCTCACCGTCAGGGATCATCTGAATTCACTAGACACCACTCCAGTCTGCAGCGGAGACCCCAGACAATGTCTAGAATTGCTGTTGCTTTCTCGCAGCATCGACGGCAGACGATCTGCCTAGCGAGCATGGCCTGACCATGTCGCATTACAATGTGTTTTCTCACCGTCAGGGATCATCTGAATTCACTAGCCACCACTCCGGTCTGCAGCGGAGACCCCAGACAATGTCTAGAATTGCTGTTGCTTTCTCGCACCATCAAAGGCAGACGATCTGCCTAGCGAGCGTGGCCTGACCATGTCGCATTACAATGTGTTTTCTCACCTTCAGGGATCATCTGAATTCACTAGACACCACTCCGGTCTGCTCCGGAGACCCCAGACAATGTCTGGAATTGCTGCTGCTTTCTCGCACCATCAAAGGCAGACGATCTGCCCAGCGAGCGTGGCCTGACCGCTTAGCATTACAATGAGGTTTCTCACCGTCAGGGATCATTTGAATTCACTAGACACCACTCCTGTCTGCAGCGGAGACCCCAGGCAATGTCTGGAATTGCTGTTGCTTTCTCGCAGCATCGACGGCAGACGATCTGCCCAGCGAGCGTGGCCTGACCATGTCGCATTACAATGTGTTTTCTCACCGTCAGGGATCATCTGAATTCACTAGCCACCACTCCGGTCTGCTCCGGAGACCCCAGACAATGTCTGGAATTGCTGCTGCTTTCTCGCACCATCAAAGGCAGACGATCTGCCCAGCGAGCGTGGCCTGACCGCTTAGCATTACAATGAGGTTTCTCACCGTCAGGGATCATTTGAATTCACTAGACACCACTCCTGTCTGCAGCGGAGACCCCAGGCAATGTCTAGAATTGCTGTTGCTTTCTCGCAGCATCGACGGCAGACGATCTGCCTAGCGAGCATGGCCTGACCATGTCGCATTACAATGTGTTTTCTCACCGTCAGGGATCATCTGAATTCACTAGCCACCACTCCGGTCTGCAGCGGAGACCCCAGACAATGTCTAGAATTGCTGTTGCTTTCTCGCACCATCAAAGGCAGACGATCTGCCTAGCGAGCGTGGCCTGACCATGTCGCATTACAATGTGTTTTCTCACCTTCAGGGATCATCTGAATTCACTAGACACCACTCCGGTCTGCTCCGGAGACCCCAGACAATGTCTGGAATTGCTGCTGCTTTCTCGCACCATCAAAGGCAGACGATCTGCCCAGCGAGCGTGGCCTGACCGCTTAGCATTACAATGAGGTTTCTCACCGTCAGGGATCATTTGAATTCACTAGACACCACTCCTGTCTGCAGCGGAGACCCCAGGCAATGTCTGGAATTGCTGTTGCTTTCTCGCAGCATCGACGGCAGACGATCTGCCCAGCGAGCGTGGCCTGACCATGTCGCATTACAATGTGTTTTCTCACCGTCAGGGATCATCTGAATTCACTAGCCACCACTCCGGTCTGCTCCGGAGACCCCAGACAATGTCTGGAATTGCTGCTGCTTTCTCGCACCATCAAAGGCAGACGATCTGCCCAGCGAGCGTGGCCTGACCGCTTAGCATTACAATGAGGTTTCTCACCGTCAGGGATCATTTGAATTCACTAGACACCACTCCTGTCTGCAGCGGAGACCCCAGGCAATGTCTAGAATTGCTGTTGCTTTCTCGCAGCATCGACGGCAGACGATCTGCCTAGCGAGCATGGCCTGACCATGTCGCATTACAATGTGTTTTCTCACCGTCAGGGATCATCTGAATTCACTAGCCACCACTCCGGTCTGCAGCGGAGACCCCAGACAATGTCTAGAATTGCTGTTGCTTTCTCGCACCATCAAAGGCAGACGATCTGCCTAGCGAGCGTGGCCTGACCATGTCGCATTACAATGTGTTTTCTCACCTTCAGGGATCATCTGAATTCACTAGACACCACTCCGGTCTGCTCCGGAGACCCCAGACAATGTCTGGAATTGCTGCTGCTTTCTCGCACCATCAAAGGCAGACGATCTGCCCAGCGAGCGTGGCCTGACCGCTTAGCATTACAATGAGGTTTCTCACCGTCAGGGATCATTTGAATTCACTAGACACCACTCCTGTCTGCAGCGGAGACCCCAGGCAATGTCTGGAATTGCTGTTGCTTTCTCGCAGCATCGACGGCAGACGATCTGCCCAGCGAGCGTGGCCTGACCATGTCGCATTACAATGTGTTTTCTCACCGTCAGGGATCATCTGAATTCACTAGCCACCACTCCGGTCTGCTCCGGAGACCCCAGACAATGTCTGGAATTGCTGCTGCTTTCTCGCACCATCAAAGGCAGACGATCTGCCCAGCGAGCGTGGCCTGACCGCTTAGCATTACAATGAGGTTTCTCACCGTCAGGGATCATTTGAATTCACTAGACACCACTCCTGTCTGCAGCGGAGACCCCAGGCAATGTCTGGAATTGCTGTTGCTTTCTCGCAGCATCGACGGCAGACGATCTGCCCAGCGAGCGTGGCCTGACCATGTCGCATTACAATGTGTTTTCTCACCGTCAGGGATCATCTGAATTCACTAGCCACCACTCCGGTCTGCAGCGGAGACCCCAGACAATGTCTGGAATTGCTGCTGCTTTCTCGCACCATCAAAGGCAGACGATCTGCCCAGCGAGCGTGGCCTGACCGCTTAGCATTACAATGAGGTTTCTCACCGTCAGGGATCATTTGAATTCACTAGACACCACTCCTGTCTGCAGCGGAGACCCCAGGCAATGTCTAGAATTGCTGTTGCTTTCTCGCAGCATCGACGGCAGACGATCTGCCTAGCGAGCATGGCCTGACCATGTCGCATTACAATGTGTTTTCTCACCGTCAGGGATCATCTGAATTCACTAGCCACCACTCCGGTCTGCAGCGGAGACCCCAGACAATGTCTAGAATTGCTGTTGCTTTCTCGCACCATCAAAGGCAGACGATCTGCCTAGCGAGCGTGGCCTGACCATGTCGCATTACAATGTGTTTTCTCACCTTCAGGGATCATCTGAATTCACTAGCCACCACTCCGGTCTGCTCCGGAGACCCCAGACAATGTCTGGAATTGCTGCTGCTTTCTCGCACCATCAAAGGCAGACGATCTGCCCAGCGAGCGTGGCCTGACCGCTTAGCATTACAATGAGGTTTCTCACCGTCAGGGATCATTTGAATTCACTAGACACCACTCCTGTCTGCAGCGGAGACCCCAGGCAATGTCTGGAATTGCTGTTGCTTTCTCGCAGCATCGACGGCAGACGATCTGCCCAGCGAGCGTGGCCTGACCATGTCGCATTACAATGTGTTTTCTCACCGTCAGGGATCATCTGAATTCACTAGCCACCACTCCGGTCTGCTCCGGAGACCCCAGACAATGTCTGGAATTGCTGCTGCTTCTGCACCATCAAAGGCAGACGATCTGCCCAGCGAGCGTGGCCTGACCGCTTAGCATTACAATGAGGTTTCTCACCGTCAGGGATCATTTGAATTCACTAGACACCACTCCTGTCTGCAGCGGAGACCCCAGGCAATGTCTGGAATTGCTGTTGCTTTCTCGCAGCATCGACGGCAGACGATCTGCCCAGCGAGCGTGGCCTGACCATGTCGCATTACAATGTGTTTTCTCACCGTCAGGGATCATCTGAATTCACTAGCCACCACTCCTGTCTGCAGCGGAGACCCCAGACAATGTCTGGAATTGCTGCTGCTTTCTCGCACCATCAAAGGCAGACGATCTGCCCAGCGAGCGTGGCCTGACCGCTTAGCATTACAATGAGGTTTCTCACCGTCAGGGATCATTTGAATTCACTAGACACCACTCCTGTCTGCAGCGGAGACCCCAGGCAATGTCTAGAATTGCTGTTGCTTTCTCGCAGCATCGACGGCAGACGATCTGCCTTTAGCGAGCATGGCCTGACCATGTCGCATTACAATGTGTTTTCTCACCGTCAGGGATCATCTGAATTCACTAGCCACCACTCCGGTCTGCAGCGGAGACCCCAGACAATGTCTAGAATTGCTGTTGCTTTCTCGCACCATCAAAGGCAGACGATCTGCCTAGCGAGCGTGGCCTGACCATGTCGCATTACAATGTGTTTTCTCACCTTCAGGGATCATCTGAATTCACTAGACACCACTCCGGTCTGCTCCGGAGACCCCAGACAATGTCTGGAATTGCTGCTGCTTTCTCGCACCATCAAAGGCAGACGATCTGCCCAGCGAGCGTGGCCTGACCGCTTAGCATTACAATGAGGTTTCTCACCGTCAGGGATCATTTGAATTCACTAGACACCACTCCTGTCTGCAGCGGAGACCCCAGGCAATGTCTGGAATTGCTGTTGCTTTCTCGCACCATCGACGGCAGACGATCTGCCCAGCGAGCGTGGCCTGACCATGTCGCATTACAATGTGTTTTCTCACCGTCAGGGATCATCTGAATTCACTAGACACCACTCCAGTCTGCAGCGGAGACCCCAGGCAATGTCTAGAATTGCTGTTGCTTTCTCGCAGCATCGACGGCAGACGATCTGCCTAGCGAGCATGGCCTGACCATGTCGCATTACAATGTGTTTTCTCACCGTCAGGGATCATCTGAATTCACTAGCCACCACTCCGGTCTGCAGCGGAGACCCCAGGCAATGTCTAGAATTGCTGTTGCTTTCTCGCAGCATCAACGGCAGACGATCTGCCTAGCGAGCGTGGCCTGACCGCTTAGCATTACAATGAGGTTTCTCACCGTCAGGGATCATTTGAATTCACTAGACACCACTCCGGTCTGCAGCGGAGACCCCAGACAATGTCTGGAATTGCTGCTGCTTTCTCGCACCATCAAAGGCAGACGATCTGCCCAGCGAGCGTGGCCTGACCGCTTAGCATTACAATGAGGTTTCTCACCGTCAGGGATCATTTGAATTCACTAGACACCACTCCTGTCTGCAGCGGAGACCCCAGGCAATGTCTGGAATTGCTGTTGCTTTCTCGCACCATCGACGGCAGACGATCTGCCCAGCGAGCGTGGCCTGACCATGTCGCATTACAATGTGTTTTCTCACCGTCAGGGATCATCTGAATTCACTAGACACCACTCCAGTCTGCAGCGGAGACCCCAGGCAATCTCTAGAATTGCTGTTGCTTTCTCGCAGCATCGACGGCAGACGATCTGCCTAGCGAGCATGGCCTGACCATGTCGCATTACAATGTGTTTTCTCACCGTCAGGGATCATCTGAATTCACTAGCCACCACTCTGGTCTGCTCCGGAGACCCCAGACAATGTCTGGAATTGCTGTTGCTTTCTCGCAGCATCGACGGCAGACGATCTGCCTAGCGAGCATGGCCTGACCATGTCGCATTACAATGTGTTTTCTCACCGTCAGGGATCATCTGAATTCACTAGCCACCACTCCGGTCTGCAGCGGAGACCCCAGACAATGTCTAGAATTGCTGTTGCTTTCTCGCACCATCAAAGGCAGACGATCTGCCTAGCGAGCGTGGCCTGACCATGTCGCATTACAATGTGTTTTCTCACCTTCAGGGATCATCTGAATTCACTAGACACCACTCCGGTCTGCTCCGGAGACCCCAGACAATGTCTGGAATTGCTGCTGCTTTCTCGCACCATCAAAGGCAGACGATCTGCCCAGCGAGCGTGGCCTGACCGCTTAGCATTACAATGAGGTTTCTCACCGTCAGGGATCATTTGAATTCACTAGACACCACTCCGGTCTGCAGCGGAGACCCCAGACAATGTCTGGAATTGCTGCTGCTTTCTCGCACCATCAAAGGCAGACGATCTGCCCAGCGAGCGTGGCCTGACCGCTTAGCATTACAATGAGGTTTCTCACCGTCAGGGATCATTTGAATTCACTAGACACCACTCCTGTCTGCAGCGGAGACCCCAGACAATGTCTGGAATTGCTGTTGCTTTCTCGCACCATCAAAGGCAGACGATCTGCCTAGCGAGCGTGGCCGGACCATGTCGCATTACAATGTGTTTTCTCACCTTCAGGGATCATCTGAATTCACTAGACACCACTCCGGTCTGCTCCGGAGACCCCAGACAATGTCTGGAATTGCTGCTGCTTTCTCGCACCATCAAAGGCAGACGATCTGCCCAGCGAGCGTGGCCTGACCGCTTAGCATTACAATGAGGTTTCTCACCGTTAGGGATCATTTGAATTCACTAGACACCACTCCTGTCTGCAGCGGAGACCCCAGGCAATGTCTGGAATTGCTGTTGCTTTCTCGCACCATCAAAGGCAGACGATCTGCCCAGCGAGCGTGGCCTGACCATGTCGCATTACAATGTGTTTTCTCACCGTCAGGGATCATCTGAATTCACTAGCCACCACTCCGGTCTGCTCCGGAGACCCCAGACAATGTCTGGAATTGCTGCTGCTTTCTCGCACCATCAAAGGCAGACGATCTGCCCAGCGAGCGTGGCCTGACCGCTTAGCATTACAATGAGGTTTCTCACCGTCAGGGATCATTTGAATTCACTAGACACCACTCCTGTCTGCAGCGGAGACCCCAGGCAATGTCTGGAATTGCTGTTGCTTTCTCGCAGCATCGACGGCAGACGATCTGCCCAGCGAGCGTGGCCTGACCATGTCGCATTACAATGTGTTTTCTCACCGTCAGGGATCATCTGAATTCACTAGCCACCACTCCTGTCTGCAGCGGAGACCCCAGACAATGTCTGGAATTGCTGCTGCTTTCTCGCACCATCAAAGGCAGACGATCTGCCCAGCGAGCGTGGCCTGACCGCTTAGCATTACAATGAGGTTTCTCACCGTCAGGGATCATTTGAATTCACTAGACACCACTCCTGTCTGCAGCGGAGACCCCAGGCAATGTCTAGAATTGCTGTTGCTTTCTCGCAGCATCGACGGCAGACGATCTGCCTAGCGAGCATGGCCTGACCATGTCGCATTACAATGTGTTTTCTCACCGTCAGGGATCATCTGAATTCACTAGCCACCACTCCGGTCTGCAGCGGAGACCCCAGACAATGTCTAGAATTGCTGTTGCTTTCTCGCACCATCAAAGGCAGACGATCTGCCTAGCGAGCGTGGCCTGACCATGTCGCATTACAATGTGTTTTCTCACCTTCAGGGATCATCTGAATTCACTAGACACCACTCCGGTCTGCTCCGGAGACCCCAGACAATGTCTGGAATTGCTGCTGCTTTCTCGCACCATCAAAGGCAGACGATCTGCCCAGCGAGCGTGGCCTGACCGCTTAGCATTACAATGAGGTTTCTCACCGTCAGGGATCATTTGAATTCACTAGACACCACTCCTGTCTGCAGCGGAGACCCCAGGCAATGTCTGGAATTGCTGTTGCTTTCTCGCAGCATCGACGGCAGACGATCTGCCCAGCGAGCGTGGCCTGACCATGTCGCATTACAATGTGTTTTCTCACCGTCAGGGATCATCTGAATTCACTAGCCACCACTCCGGTCTGCTCCGGAGACCCCAGACAATGTCTGGAATTGCTGCTGCTTTCTCGCACCATCAAAGGCAGACGATCTGCCCAGCGAGCGTGGCCTGACCGCTTAGCATTACAATGAGGTTTCTCACCGTCAGGGATCATTTGAATTCACTAGACACCACTCCTGTCTGCAGCGGAGACCCCAGGCAATGTCTGGAATTGCTGTTGCTTTCTCGCAGCATCGACGGCAGACGATCTGCCCAGCGAGCGTGGCCTGACCATGTCGCATTACAATGTGTTTTCTCACCGTCAGGGATCATCTGAATTCACTAGCCACCACTCCGGTCTGCTCCGGAGACCCCAGACAATGTCTGGAATTGCTGCTGCTTTCTCGCACCATCAAAGGCAGACGATCTGCCCAGCGAGCGTGGCCTGACCGCTTAGCATTACAATGAGGTTTCTCACCGTCAGGGATCATTTGAATTCACTAGACACCACTCCTGTCTGCAGCGGAGACCCCAGGCAATGTCTAGAATTGCTGTTGCTTTCTCGCAGCATCGACGGCAGACGATCTGCCTAGCGAGCATGGCCTGACCATGTCGCATTACAATGTGTTTTCTCACCGTCAGGGATCATCTGAATTCACTAGCCACCACTCCGGTCTGCAGCGGAGACCCCAGACAATGTCTAGAATTGCTGTTGCTTTCTCGCACCATCAAAGGCAGACGATCTGCCCAGCGAGCGTGGCCTGACCGCTTAGCATTACAATGAGGTTTTTCACCGTCAGGGATCATTTGAATTCACTAGACACCACTCCTGTCTGCAGCGGAGACCCCAGGCAATGTCTAGAATTGCTGTTGCTTTCTCGCAGCATCGACGGCAGACGATCTGCCTAGCGAGCATGGCCTGACCATGTCGCATTACAATGTGTTTTCTCACCGTCAGGGATCATCTGAATTCACTAGCCACCACTCCGGTCTGCAGCGGAGACCCCAGACAATGTCTAGAATTGCTGTTGCTTTCTCGCACCATCAAAGGCAGACGATCTGCCTAGCGAGCGTGGCCTGACCATGTCGCATTACAATGTGTTTTCTCACCTTCAGGGATCATCTGAATTCACTAGACACCACTCCGGTCTGCTCCGGAGACCCCAGACAATGTCTGGAATTGCTGCTGCTTTCTCGCACCATCAAAGGCAGACGATCTGCCCAGCGAGCGTGGCCTGACCGCTTAGCATTACAATGAGGTTTCTCACCGTCAGGGATCATTTGAATTCACTAGACACCACTCCTGTCTGCAGCGGAGACCCCAGGCAATGTCTGGAATTGCTGTTGCTTTCTCGCAGCATCGACGGCAGACGATCTGCCCAGCGAGCGTGGCCTGACCATGTCGCATTACAATGTGTTTTCTCACCGTCAGGGATCATCTGAATTCACTAGCCACCACTCCGGTCTGCTCCGGAGACCCCAGACAATGTCTGGAATTGCTGCTGCTTTCTCGCACCATCAAAGGCAGACGATCTGCCCAGCGAGCGTGGCCTGACCGCTTAGCATTACAATGAGGTTTCTCACCGTCAGGGATCATTTGAATTCACTAGACACCACTCCTGTCTGCAGCGGAGACCCCAGGCAATGTCTAGAATTGCTGTTGCTTTCTCGCAGCATCGACGGCAGACGATCTGCCTAGCGAGCATGGCCTGACCATGTCGCATTACAATGTGTTTTCTCACCGTCAGGGATCATCTGAATTCACTAGCCACCACTCCGGTCTGCAGCGGAGACCCCAGACAATGTCTAGAATTGCTGTTGCTTTCTCGCACCATCAAAGGCAGACGATCTGCCTAGCGAGCGTGGCCTGACCATGTCGCATTACAATGTGTTTTCTCACCTTCAGGGATCATCTGAATTCACTAGACACCACTCCGGTCTGCTCCGGAGACCCCAGACAATGTCTGGAATTGCTGCTGCTTTCCGCACCATCAAAGGCAGACGATCTGCCCAGCGAGCGTGGCCTGACCGCTTAGCATTACAATGAGGTTTCTCACCGTCAGGGATCATTTGAATTCACTAGACACCACTCCTGTCTGCAGCGGAGACCCCAGGCAATGTCTGGAATTGCTGTTGCTTTCTCGCAGCATCGACGGCAGACGATCTGCCCAGCGAGCGTGGCCTGACCATGTCGCATTACAATGTGTTTTCTCACCGTCAGGGATCATCTGAATTCACTAGCCACCACTCCGGTCTGCTCCGGAGACCCCAGACAATGTCTGGAATTGCTGCTGCTTTCTCGCACCATCAAAGGCAGACGATCTGCCCAGCGAGCGTGGCCTGACCGCTTAGCATTACAATGAGGTTTCTCACCGTCAGGGATCATTTGAATTCACTAGACACCACTCCTGTCTGCAGCGGAGACCCCAGGCAATGTCTAGAATTGCTGTTGCTTTCTCGCAGCATCGACGGCAGACGATCTGCCTAGCGAGCATGGCCTGACCATGTCGCATTACAATGTGTTTTCTCACCGTCAGGGATCATCTGAATTCACTAGCCACCACTCCGGTCTGCAGCGGAGACCCCAGACAATGTCTAGAATTGCTGTTGCTTTCTCGCACCATCAAAGGCAGACGATCTGCCTAGCGAGCGTGGCCTGACCATGTCGCATTACAATGTGTTTTCTCACCTTCAGGGATCATCTGAATTCACTAGACACCACTCCGGTCTGCTCCGGAGACCCCAGACAATGTCTGGAATTGCTGCTGCTTTCTCGCACCATCAAAGGCAGACGATCTGCCCAGCGAGCGTGGCCTGACCGCTTAGCATTACAATGAGGTTTCTCACCGTCAGGGATCATTTGAATTCACTAGACACCACTCCTGTCTGCAGCGGAGACCCCAGGCAATGTCTGGAATTGCTGTTGCTTTCTCGCAGCATCGACGGCAGACGATCTGCCCAGCGAGCGTGGCCTGACCATGTCGCATTACAATGTGTTTTCTCACCGTCAGGGATCATCTGAATTCACTAGCCACCACTCCGGTCTGCTCCGGAGACCCCAGACAATGTCTGGAATTGCTGCTGCTTTCTCGCACCATCAAAGGCAGACGATCTGCCCAGCGAGCGTGGCCTGACCGCTTAGCATTACAATGAGGTTTCTCACCGTCAGGGATCATTTGAATTCACTAGACACCACTCCTGTCTGCAGCGGAGACCCCAGGCAATGTCTGGAATTGCTGTTGCTTTCTCGCAGCATCGACGGCAGACGATCTGCCCAGCGAGCGTGGCCTGACCATGTCGCATTACAATGTGTTTTCTCACCGTCAGGGATCATCTGAATTCACTAGCCACCACTCCTGTCTGCAGCGGAGACCCCAGACAATGTCTGGAATTGCTGCTGCTTTCTCGCACCATCAAAGGCAGACGATCTGCCCAGCGAGCGTGGCCTGACCGCTTAGCATTACAATGAGGTTTCTCACCGTCAGGGATCATTTGAATTCACTAGACACCACTCCTGTCTGCAGCGGAGACCCCAGGCAATGTCTAGAATTGCTGTTGCTTTCTCGCAGCATCGACGGCAGACGATCTGCCTAGCGAGCATGGCCTGACCATGTCGCATTACAATGTGTTTTCTCACCGTCAGGGATCATCTGAATTCACTAGCCACCACTCCGGTCTGCAGCGGAGACCCCAGACAATGTCTAGAATTGCTGTTGCTTTCTCGCACCATCAAAGGCAGACGATCTGCCTAGCGAGCGTGGCCTGACCATGTCGCATTACAATGTGTTTTCTCACCTTCAGGGATCATCTGAATTCACTAGACACCACTCCGGTCTGCTCCGGAGACCCCAGACAATGTCTGGAATTGCTGCTGCTTTCTCGCACCATCAAAGGCAGACGATCTGCCCAGCGAGCGTGGCCTGACCGCTTAGCATTACAATGAGGTTTCTCACCGTCAGGGATCATTTGAATTCACTAGACACCACTCCTGTCTGCAGCGGAGACCCCAGGCAATGTCTGGAATTGCTGTTGCTTTCTCGCAGCATCGACGGCAGACGATCTGCCCAGCGAGCGTGGCCTGACCATGTCGCATTACAATGTGTTTTCTCACCGTCAGGGATCATCTGAATTCACTAGCCACCACTCCGGTCTGCTCCGGAGACCCCAGACAATGTCTGGAATTGCTGCTGCTTTCTCGCACCATCAAAGGCAGACGATCTGCCCAGCGAGCGTGGCCTGACCGCTTAGCATTACAATGAGGTTTCTCACCGTCAGGGATCATTTGAATTCACTAGACACCACTCCTGTCTGCAGCGGAGACCCCAGGCAATGTCTGGAATTGCTGTTGCTTTCTCGCAGCATCGACGGCAGACGATCTGCCCAGCGAGCGTGGCCTGACCATGTCGCATTACAATGTGTTTTCTCACCGTCAGGGATCATCTGAATTCACTAGCCACCACTCCTGTCTGCAGCGGAGACCCCAGACAATGTCTGGAATTGCTGCTGCTTTCTCGCACCATCAAAGGCAGACGATCTGCCCAGCGAGCGTGGCCTGACCGCTTAGCATTACAATGAGGTTTCTCACCGTCAGGGATCATTTGAATTCACTAGACACCACTCCTGTCTGCAGCGGAGACCCCAGGCAATGTCTAGAATTGCTGTTGCTTTCTCGCAGCATCGACGGCAGACGATCTGCCTAGCGAGCATGGCCTGACCATGTCGCATTACAATGTGTTTTCTCACCGTCAGGGATCATCTGAATTCACTAGCCACCACTCCGGTCTGCAGCGGAGACCCCAGACAATGTCTAGAATTGCTGTTGCTTTCTCGCACCATCAAAGGCAGACGATCTGCCTAGCGAGCGTGGCCTGACCATGTCGCATTACAATGTGTTTTCTCACCTTCAGGGATCATCTGAATTCACTAGACACCACTCCGGTCTGCTCCGGAGACCCCAGACAATGTCTGGAATTGCTGCTGCTTTCTCGCACCATCAAAGGCAGACGATCTGCCCAGCAAGCGTGGCCTGACCGCTTAGCATTACAATGAGGTTTCTCACCGTCAGGGATCATTTGAATTCACTAGACACCACTCCTGTCTGCAGCGGAGACCCCAGGCAATGTCTGGAATTGCTGTTGCTTTCTCGCACCATCGACGGCAGACGATCTGCCCAGCGAGCGTGGCCTGACCATGTCGCATTACAATGTGTTTTCTCACCGTCAGGGATCATCTGAATTCACTAGACACCACTCCAGTCTGCAGCGGAGACCCCAGGCAATGTCTAGAATTGCTGTTGCTTTCTCGCAGCATCGACGGCAGACGATCTGCCTAGCGAGCATGGCCTGACCATGTCGCATTACAATGTGTTTTCTCACCGTCAGGGATCATCTGAATTCACTAGCCACCACTCCGGTCTGCAGCGGAGACCCCAGGCAATGTCTAGAATTGCTGTTGCTTTCTCGCAGCATCAACGGCAGACGATCTGCCTAGCGAGCGTGGCCTGACCGCTTAGCATTACAATGAGGTTTCTCACCGTCAGGGATCATTTGAATTCACTAGACACCACTCCTGTCTGCAGCGGAGACCCCAGACAATGTCTAGAATTGCTGTTGCTTTCTCGCACCATCAAAGGCAGACGATCTGCCTAGCGAGCGTGGCCTGACCATGTCGCATTACAATGTGTTTTCTCACCTTCAGGGATCATCTGAATTCACTAGACACCACTCCGGTCTGCTCCGGAGACCCCAGACAATGTCTGGAATTGCTGCTGCTTTCTCGCACCATCAAAGGCAGACGATCTGCCCAGCGAGCGTGGCCTGACCGCTTAGCATTACAATGAGGTTTCTCACCGTCAGGGATCATTTGAATTCACTAGACACCACTCCTGTCTGCAGCGGAGACCCCAGGCAATGTCTGGAATTGCTGTTGCTTTCTCGCACCATCGACGGCAGACGATCTGCCCAGCGAGCGTGGCCTGACCATGTCGCATTACAATGTGTTTTCTCACCGTCAGGGATCATCTGAATTCACTAGACACCACTCCAGTCTGCAGCGGAGACCCCAGGCAATGTCTAGAATTGCTGTTGCTTTCTCGCAGCATCGACGGCAGACGATCTGCCTAGCGAGCATGGCCTGACCATGTCGCATTACAATGTGTTTTCTCACCGTCAGGGATCATCTGAATTCACTAGCCACCACTCCGGTCTGCAGCGGAGACCCCAGGCAATGTCTAGAATTGCTGTTGCTTTCTCGCAGCATCAACGGCAGACGATCTGCCTAGCGAGCGTGGCCTGACCGCTTAGCATTACAATGAGGTTTCTCACCGTCAGGGATCATTTGAATTCACTAGACACCACTCCGGTCTGCAGCGGAGACCCCAGACAATGTCTGGAATTGCTGCTGCTTTCTCGCACCATCAAAGGCAGACGATCTGCCCAGCGAGCGTGGCCTGACCGCTTAGCATTACAATGAGGTTTCTCACCGTCAGGGATCATTTGAATTCACTAGACACCACTCCTGTCTGCAGCGGAGACCCCAGGCAATGTCTGGAATTGCTGTTGCTTTCTCGCACCATCGACGGCAGACGATCTGCCCAGCGAGCGTGGCCTGACCATGTCGCATTACAATGTGTTTTCTCACCGTCAGGGATCATCTGAATTCACTAGACACCACTCCAGTCTGCAGCGGAGACCCCAGGCAATCTCTAGAATTGCTGTTGCTTTCTCGCAGCATCGACGGCAGACGATCTGCCTAGCGAGCATGGCCTGACCATGTCGCATTACAATGTGTTTTCTCACCGTCAGGGATCATCTGAATTCACTAGCCACCACTCTGGTCTGCTCCGGAGACCCCAGACAATGTCTGGAATTGCTGTTGCTTTCTCGCACCATCAAAGGCAGACGATCTGCCTAGCGAGCGTGGCCGGACCATGTCGCATTACAATGTGTTTTCTCACCTTCAGGGATCATCTGAATTCACTAGACACCACTCCGGTCTGCTCCGGAGACCCCAGACAATGTCTGGAATTGCTGCTGCTTTCTCGCACCATCAAAGGCAGACGATCTGCCCAGCGAGCGTGGCCTGACCGCTTAGCATTACAATGAGGTTTCTCACCGTTAGGGATCATTTGAATTCACTAGACACCACTCCTGTCTGCAGCGGAGACCCCAGGCAATGTCTGGAATTGCTGTTGCTTTCTCGCACCATCGACGGCAGACGATCTGCCCAGCGAGCGTGGCCTGACCATGTCGCATTACAATGTGTTTTCTCACCGTCAGGGATCATCTGAATTCACTAGACACCACTCCAGTCTGCAGCGGAGACCCCAGGCAATGTCTAGAATTGCTGTTGCTTTCTCGCAGCATCGACGGCAGACGATCTGCCTAGCGAGCATGGCCTGACCATGTCGCATTACAATGTGTTTTCTCACCGTCAGGGATCATCTGAATTCACTAGCCACCACTCCGGTCTGCAGCGGAGACCCCAGGCAATGTCTAGAATTGCTGTTGCTTTCTCGCACCATCAAAGGCAGACGATCTGCCCAGCGAGCGTGGCCTGACCGCTTAGCATTACAATGAGGTTTCTCACCGTCAGGGATCATTTGAATTCACTAGACACCACTCCTGTCTGCAGCGGAGACCCCAGACAATGTCTGGAATTGCTGTTGCTTTCTCGCACCATCAAAGGCAGACGATCTGCCTAGCGAGCGTGGCCTGACCATGTCGCATTACAATGTGTTTTCTCACCTTCAGGGATCATCTGAATTCACTAGCCACCACTCTGGTCTGCTCCGGAGACCCCAGACAATGTCTGGAATTGCTGTTGCTTTCTCGCACCGTCAAAGGCAGACGATCTGCCTAGCGAGCGTGGCCTGACCATGTCGCATCACAATGTGTTTTCTCACCTTCAGGGATCATCTGAATTCACTAGCCACCACTCTGGTCTGCTCCGGAGACCCCAGACAATGTCTGGAATTGCTGTTGCTTTCTCGCACCATCAAAGGCAGACGATCTGCCTAGCGAGCGTGGCCTGACCATGTCGCATTACAATGTGTTTTCTCACCTTCAGGGATCATCTGAATTCACTAGACACCACTCCGGTCTGCTCCGGAGACCCCAGACAATGTCTAGAATTGCTGTTGCTTTCTCGCACCATCGACGGCAGACGATCTGCCCAGCGAGCGTGGCCTGACCATGTCGCATTACAATGTGTTTTCTCACCTTCAGGGATCATCTGAATTCACCAGACACCACTCCGGTCTGCTCCGGAGACCCCAGACAATGCCTGGAATTGCTGCTGCTTTCTCGCACCATCAAAGGCAGACGATCTGCCCAGCGAGCGTGGCCTGACCGCTTAGCATTACAATGAGGTTTCTCACCGTCAGGGATCATTTGAATTCACTAGACACCACTCCTGTCTGCAGCGGAGACCCCAGACAATGTCTGGAATTGCTGCTGCTTTCTCGCACCATCAAAGGCAGACGATCTGCCTAGCGAGCATGGCCTGACCATGTCGCATTACAATGTGTTTTCTCACCGTCAGGGATCATCTGAATTCACTAGCCACCACTCTGGTCTGCTCCGGAGACCCCAGACAATGTCTGGAATTGCTGTTGCTTTCTCGCACCATCAAAGGCAGACGATCTGCCCAGCGAGCGTGGCCTGACCGCTTAGCATTACAATGAGGTTTCTCACCGTCAGGGATCATTTGAATTCACTAGACACCACTCCTGTCTGCAGCGGAGACCCCAGACAATGTCTAGAATTGCTGTTGCTTTCTCGCACCATCAAAGGCAGACGATCTGCCTAGCGAGCGTGGCCTGACCTCTTAGCATTACAGTGTGTTTCCTCACCGTCAGGGGTCATCCGAATTCACTAGACACCACTCCGGTCTGCTGCGGAGGCCCCAGGCAATGTCTGGAATTGCTGTTGCTTTCTCGCACCATCGACGGCAGACGATCTGCCCAGCGAGCGTGGCCTGACCGCTTAGCATTACAATGAGGTTTCTCACCGTCAGGGATCATTTGAATTCACTAGACACCACTCCTGTCTGCAGCGGAGACCCCAGACAATGTCTGGAATTGCTGCTGCTTTCTCGCACCATCAAAGGCAGACGATCTGCCTAGCGAGCATGGCCTGACCATGTCGCATTACAATGTGTTTTCTCACCGTCAGGGATCATCTGAATTCACTAGCCACCACTCTGGTCTGCTCCGGAGACCCCAGACAATGTCTGGAATTGCTGCTGCTTTCTCGCACCATCAAAGGCAGACGATCTGCCTAGCGAGCATGGCCTGACCATGTCGCACTACAATGTGTTTTCTCACCGTCAGGGATCATCTGAATTCACTAGCCACCACTCTGGTCTGCTCCGGAGACCCCAGACAATGTCTGGAATTGCTGTTGCTTTCTCGCAGCATCGACGGCAGACGATCTGCCTAGCGAGCGTGGCCTGACCATGTCGCATTACAATGTGTTTTCTCACCTTCAGGGATCATCTGAATTCACTAGCCACCACTCCGGTCTGCTCCGGAGACCCCAGACAATGTCTGGAATTGCTGCTGCTTTCTCGCACCATCAAAGGCAGACGATCTGCCCAGCGAGCGTGGCCTGACCGCTTAGCATTACAATGAGGTTTCTCACCGTCAGGGATCATTTGAATTCACTAGACACCACTCCTGTCTGCAGCGGAGACCCCAGACAATGTCTAGAATTGCTGTTGCTTTCTCGCACCATCAAAGGCAGACGATCTGCCTAGCGAGCGTGGCCTGACCATGTCGCATTACAATGTGTTTTCTCACCTTCAGGGATCATCTGAATTCACTAGACACCACTCCGGTCTGCTCCGGAGACCCCAGACAATGTCTGGAATTGCTGCTGCTTTCTCGCACCATCAAAGGCAGACGATCTGCCCAGCGAGCGTGGCCTGACCGCTTAGCATTACAATGTGGTTTCTCACCGTCAGGGATCATTTGAATTCACTAGACACCACTCCTGTCTGCAGCGGAGACCCCAGGCAATGTCTGGAATTGCTGTTGCTTTCTCGCACCATCGACGGCAGACGATCTGCCTAGCGAGCATGGCCTGACCATGTCGCATTACAATGTGTTTTCTCACCGTCAGGGATCATCTGAATTCACTAGCCACCACTCTGGTCTGCTCCGGAGACCCCAGACAATGTCTAGAATTGCTGTTGCTTTCTCGCACCATCGACGGCAGACGATCTGCCCAGCGAGCGTGGCCTGACCGCTTAGCATTACAATGTGTTTTCTCACCTTCAGGGGTCATCTGAATTCACTAGACACCACTCCAGTCTGCTGCGGAGACCCCAGGCAATTTGTGGAATTGCTGTTGCTTTCTCGCACCATCGACGGCAGACGATCTGCCCAGCGAGCATGGCCTGACCATGTCGCATTACAATGTGTTTTCTCACCGTCAGGGATCATCTGAATTCACTAGCCACCACTCTGGTCTGCTCCGGAGACCCCAGACAATGTCTGGAATTGCTGTTGCTTTCTCGCACCATCAAAGGCAGACGATCTGCCTAGCGAGCATGGCCTGACCATGTCGCATTACAATGTGTTTTCTCACCGTCAGGGATCATCTGAATTCACTAGCCACCACTCTGGTCTGCTCCGGAGACCCCAGACAATGTCTAGAATTGCTGTTGCTTTCTCGCACCATCGACGGCAGACGATCTGCCCAGCGAGCGTGGCCTGACCATGTCGCATTACAATGTGTTTTCTCACCTTCAGGGATCATCTGAATTCACTAGACACCACTCCGGTCTGCTCCGGAGACCCCAGACAATGTCTGGAATTGCTGCTGCTTTCTCGCACCATCAAAGGCAGACGATCTGCCCAGCGAGCGTGGCCTGACCGCTTAGCATTACAATGAGGTTTCTCACCGTCAGGGATCATTTGAATTCACTAGACACCACTCCTGTCTGCAGCGGAGACCCCAGACAATGTCTAGAATTGCTGTTGCTTTCTCGCACCATCAAAGGCAGACGATCTGCCTAGCGAGCGTGGCCTGACCTCTTAGCATTACAGTGTGTTTCCTCACCGTCAGGGGTCATCCGAATTCACTAGACACCACTCCGGTCTGCTGCGGAGGCCCCAGGCAATGTCTGGAATTGCTGTTGCTTTCTCGCACCATCGACGGCAGACGATCTGCCCAGCGAGCGTGGCCTGACCGCTTAGCATTACAATGAGGTTTCTCACCGTCAGGGATCATTTGAATTCACTAGACACCACTCCTGTCTGCAGCGGAGACCCCAGACAATGTCTGGAATTGCTGCTGCTTTCTCGCACCATCAAAGGCAGACGATCTGCCTAGCGAGCATGGCCTGACCATGTCGCATTACAATGTGTTTTCTCACCGTCAGGGATCATCTGAATTCACTAGCCACCACTCTGGTCTGCTCCGGAGACCCCAGACAATGTCTGGAATTGCTGCTGCTTTCTCGCACCATCAAAGGCAGACGATCTGCCTAGCGAGCATGGCCTGACCATGTCGCACTACAATGTGTTTTCTCACCGTCAGGGATCATCTGAATTCACTAGCCACCACTCTGGTCTGCTCCGGAGACCCCAGACAATGTCTGGAATTGCTGTTGCTTTCTCGCACCATCAAAGGCAGACGATCTGCCTAGCGAGCGTGGCCTGACCATGTCGCATTACAATGTGTTTTCTCACCTTCAGGGATCATCTGAATTCACTAGCCACCACTCCGGTCTGCTCCGGAGACCCCAGACAATGTCTGGAATTGCTGCTGCTTTCTCGCACCATCAAAGGCAGACGATCTGCCCAGCGAGCGTGGCCTGACCGCTTAGCATTACAATGAGGTTTCTCACCGTCAGGGATCATTTGAATTCACTAGACACCACTCCGGTCTGCTCCGGAGACCCCAGACAATGTCTGGAATTGCTGCTGCTTTCTCGCACCATCAAAGGCAGACGATCTGCCCAGCGAGCGTGGCCTGACCGCTTAGCATTACAATGTGGTTTCTCACCGTCAGGGATCATTTGAATTCACTAGACACCACTCCTGTCTGCAGCGGAGACCCCAGGCAATGTCTGGAATTGCTGTTGCTTTCTCGCACCATCGACGGCAGACGATCTGCCCAGCGAGCGTGGCCTGACCGCTTAGCATTACAATGTGTTTTCTCACCTTCAGGGATCATCTGAATTCACTAGCCACCACTCTGGTCTGCTCCGGAGACCCCAGACAATGTCTGGAATTGCTGCTGCTTTCTCGCACCATCAAAGGCAGACGATCTGCCTAGCAAGCATGGCCTGACCATGTCGCATTACAATGTGTTTTCTCACCGTCAGGGATCATCTGAATTCACTAGCCACCACTCTGGTCTGCTCCGGAGACCCCAGACAATGTCTGGAATTGCTGCTGCTTTCTCGCACCATCAAAGGCAGACGATCTGCCTAGCGAGCATGGCCTGACCATGTCGCACTACAATGTGTTTTCTCACCGTCAGGGATCATCTGAATTCACTAGCCACCACTCTGGTCTGCTCCGGAGACCCCAGACAATGTCTGGAATTGCTGTTGCTTTCTCGCACCATCAAAGGCAGACGATCTGCCTAGCGAGCGTGGCCTGACCATGTCGCATTACAATGTGTTTTCTCACCTTCAGGGATCATCTGAATTCACTAGCCACCACTCCGGTCTGCAGCGGAGACCCCAGACAATGTCTAGAATTGCTGTTGCTTTCTCGCACCATCAAAGGCAGACGATCTGCCTAGCGAGCGTGGCCTGACCATGTCGCATTACAATGTGTTTTCTCACCTTCAGGGATCATCTGAATTCACTAGACACCACTCCGGTCTGCTCCGGAGACCCCAGACAATGTCTGGAATTGCTGCTGCTTTCTCGCACCATCAAAGGCAGACGATCTGCCCAGCGAGCGTGGCCTGACCGCTTAGCATTACAATGTGGTTTCTCACCGTCAGGGATCATTTGAATTCACTAGACACCACTCCTGTCTGCAGCGGAGACCCCAGGCAATGTCTGGAATTGCTGTTGCTTTCTCGCACCATCGACGGCAGACGATCTGCCCAGCGAGCGTGGCCTGACCGCTTAGCATTACAATGTGTTTTCTCACCTTCAGTGATCATCTGAATTCACTAGACACCAATCCAGTCTGCTGCGGAGACCCCAGACAATGTCTGGAATTGCTGCTGCTTTCTCGCAGCATCAACGGCAGACGATCTGCCCAGCGAGCGTGGCCTGACCATGTCGCATTACAATGTGTTTTCTCACCTTCAGGGATCATCTGAATTCACTAGACACCACTCCGGTCTGCTCCGGAGACCCCAGACAATGTCTGGAATTGCTGCTGCTTTCTCGCACCATCGACGGCAGACGATCTGCCCAGCGAGCGTGGCCTGACCGCTTAGCATTACAATGTGTTTTCTCACCGTCCGGGATTGTCTGAATTTACTAGACACTACTCCGGTCTGCTGCGGAGACCCCAGACAATGTCTGGAATTGCTGTTGCTTTCTCGCAGCATCAACGGCAGACGATCTGCCCAGCGAGCGTGGCCTGACCATGTCGCATTACAATGTGTTTTCTCACCTTCAGGGGTCATCTGAATTCACTAGACACCACTCCAGTCTGCTGCGGAGACCCCAGACAATGTCTGGAATTGCTGCTGCTTTCTCGCAGCATCGACGGCAGACGATCTGCCTAGCGAGCGTGGCCTGACCGCTTAGCATTACAATGTGTTTTCTCACCTTCAGGGGTCATCTGAATTCACTAGACACCACTCCAGTCTGCTGCGGAGACCCCAGGCAATGTCTAGAATTGCTGTTGCTTTCTCGCAGCATCGACGGCAGACGATCTGCCTAGCGAGCGTGGCCTGACCGCTTAGCATTACAATGTGTTTTCTCACCTTCAGTGATCATCTGAATTCACTAGACACCACTCCAGTCTGCAGCGGAGACCCCAGACAATGTCTGGAATTGCTGTTGCTTTCTCGCACCATCGACGGCAGACGATCTGCCTAGCGCGCGTGGCCTGACCGCTTAGCATTACAATGTGTTTTCTCACCGTCAGGGATCATCTGAATTCACTAGACACCACTCCAGTCTGCAGCGGAGACCCCAGACACTGTCTGGAATTGCTGTTGCTTTCTCGCACCATCGACGGCAGACGATCTGCCTAGCGCGCGTGGCCTGACCGCTTAGCATTACAATGTGTTTTCTCACCGTCAGGGATCATCTGAATTCACTAGACACCACTCCAGTCTGCAGCGGAGACCCCAGACACTGTCTGGAATTGCTGTTGCTTTCTCGCAGCATCAACGGCAGACGATCTGCCTAGCGAGCGTGGCCTGACCGCTTAGCATTACAATGAGGTTTCTCACCGTCAGGGATCATCTGAATTCACTAGACACCACTCCAGTCTGCAGCGGAGACCCCAGACAATGTCTGGAATTGCTGTTGCTTTCTCGCACCATCGACGGCAGACGATCTGCCTAGCGCGCGTGGCCTGACCGCTTAGCATTACAATGTGTTTTCTCACCGTCAGGGATCATCTGAATTCACTAGACACCACTCCAGTCTGCAGCGGAGACCCCAGACACTGTCTGGAATTGCCGTTGCTTTCTTGCACCATCGACGGCAGACGATCTGCCTAGCGAGCATGGCCTGACCATGTCGCATTACAATGTGTTTTCTCACCGTCAGGGATCATCTGCATTCACTAGCCACCACTCCGGTCTGCAGCGGAGACCCCAGACAATGTCTGGAATTGCTGTTGCTTTCTCGCACCATCGACGGCAGACGATCTGCCTAGCGCGCGTGGCCTGACCGCTCAGCATTACAATGTGTTTTCTCACCGTCAGGGATCATCTGAATTCACTAGACACCACTCCTGTCTGCAGGGGAGACCCCAGACAATGCCTGGAATTGCTGTTGCTTTCTCGCAGCATCAACGGCAGACGATCTGCCTAGCGAGCATGGCCTGACCATGTCACATTACAATGTGTTTTCTCACCTTCAGTGATCATCTGAATTCACTAGACACCACTCCGGTCTGCTGCGGAGACCCCAGGCAATGTCTAGAATTGCTGTTGCTTTCTCGCAGCATCGACGGCAGACGATGTGCCTAGCGAGCGTGGCCTGACCGTTTAGCATTACCATGTGTTTTCTCACCGTCAGGGATTATCTGAATTTACTAGACACCACTCCGGTCTGCTGCGGAGACCCCAGGCAATGTCTGGAATTGCTGTTGCTTTCTTGCACCATCGACGTCAGACGATCTGCCCAGCGAGCGTGGCCTGACCATGTCGCATTACAATGTGTTTTCTCACCGTCAGTGATCATCTGAATTCACTAGACACTACTCCGGTCTGCTGCGGAGACCCCAGACAATGTCTGGAATTGCTGTTGCTTTCTCGCACCATCGACGGCAGACGATCTGCCTAGCGCGCGTGGCCCGACCGCTTAGCATTACAATGTGTTTTCTCACCGTCAGGGATCATCTGAATTCACTAGACACCACTCCTGTCTGCAGGGGAGACCCCAGACAATGCCTGGAATTGCTGTTGCTTTCTCGCAGCATCAACGGCAGACGATCTGCCTAGCGAGCATGGCCTGACCATGTCACATTACAATGTGTTTTCTCACCGTCAGGGATCATCTGAATTCACTAGACACTACTCCGGTCTGCTGCGGAGACCCCAGGCAATGTCTGGAATTGCTGTTGCTTTCTCGCAGCATCGACGGCAGACGATCTGCCTAGCGAGCGTGGCCTGACCGCTTAGCATTACAATGTGTTTTCTCACCTTCAGTGATCATCTGAATTCACTAGACACCACTCCGGTCTGCTGCGGAGACCCCAGACAATGTCTGGAATTGCTGTTGCTTTCTCGCACCATCGACGGCAGACGATCTGCCTAGCGCGCGTGGCCTGACCGCTTAGCATTACAATGTGTTTTCTCACCGTCAGGGATTATCTGAATTTACTAGACACCACTCCGGTCTGCTGCGGAGACCCCAGGCAATGTCTGGAATTGCTGTTGCTTTCTTGCACCATCGACGGCAGACGATCTGCCCAGCGAGCGTGGCCTGACCATGTCGCATTACAATGTGTTTTCTCACCGTCAGTGATCATCTGAATTCACTAGACACTACTCCGGTCTGCTGCGGAGACCCCAGGCAATGTCTAGAATTGCTGTTGCTTTCTCGCAGCATCGACGGCAGACGATGTGCCTAGCGAGCGTGGCCTGACCGCTTAGCATTACAATGTGTTTTCTCACCGTCAGGGATTATCTGAATTTACTAGACACCACTCCGGTCTGCTGGGGAGACCCCAGGCAATGTCTGGAATTGCTGTTGCTTTCTCGCACCATCGACGGCAGACGATCTGCCCAGCCAGCGTGGCCTGACCATGTCGCATTACAATGTGTTTTCTCACCGTCAGAGATCATCTGAATTCACTAGACACTACTCCGGTCTGCTGCGGAGACCCCAGGCAATGTCTGGAATTGCTGTTGCTTTCTCGCAGCATCGACGGCAGACGATCTGCCTAGCGAGCGTGGCCTGACCGCTTAGCATTACAATGTGTTTTCTCACCTTCAGTGATCATCTGAATTCACTAGACACCACTCCGGTCTGCTGCGGAGACCCCAGGCAATGTCTAGAATTGCTGTTGCTTTCTCGCAGCATCGACGGCAGACGATGTGCCTAGCGAGCGTGGCCTGACCATGTCGCATTACAATGTGTTTTCTCACCTTCAGTGATCATCTGAATTCACTTAGCACACAATGTGTTTTCTCACCGTCAGGGATCATCCAGTCTAGACACCACTCCAGTCTGCAGCGGAGACCCCAGACAATGTCTGGAATTGCTGTGGCTTTCTCGCACCATCGACGGCAGACGATCTGCCTAGCGAGCGTGGCCTGACCGCTTAGCATTACAATGTGTTTTCTCACCGTCAGGGATCATCTGAATTCACTAGACACCACTCCAGTCTGCAGCGGAGACCCCAGACACTGTCTGGAATTGCCGTTGATTTCTTGCACCATCGACGGCAGACGATCTGCCTAGCGAGCGTGGTCTGACCGCTTAGCATTACAATGTGTTTTCTCACCGTCAGGGATCATCTGAATTCACTAGACACCACTCCTGTCTGCAGGGGAGACCCCAGACAATGCCTGGAATTGCTGTTGCTTTCTCGCAGCATCGACGGCAGACGATGTGCCTAGCGAGCGTGGCCTGACCATGTCGCATTACAATGTGTTTTCTCACCGTCAGTGATCATCTGAATTCACTAGACATCACTCCGGTCTGCAGCGGAGACCCCAGACAATGTCTGGAATTGCTGTTGCTTTCTCGCACCATCGACGGCAGACGATCTGCCTAGCGAGCATGGCCTGACCATGTCGCATTACAATGTGTTTTCTCACCGTCAGGGATCATCTGAATTCACTAGACACCACTCCAGTCTGCACCGGAGACCCCAGACACTGTCTGGAATTGCCGTTGCTTTCTTGCACCATCGACGGCAGACGATCTGCCTAGCGAGCATGGCCTGACCATGTCGCATTACAATGTGTTTTCTCACCGTCAGGGATCATCTGCATTCACTAGCCACCACTCCGGTCTGCAGCGGAGACCCCAGGCAATGTCTGGAATTGCTGTTGCTTTCTTGCACCATCGACGGCAGACGATCTGCCCAGCCAGCGTGGCCTGACCATGTCGCATTACAATGTGTTTTCTCACCGTCAGAGATCATCTGAATTCACTAGACACTACTCCGGTCTGCTGCGGAGACCCCAGGCAATGTCTGGAATTGCTGTGGCTTTCTCGCACCATCGACGGCAGACGATCTGCCTAGCGAGCGTGGCCTGACCGCTTAGCATTACAATGTGTTTTCTCACCTTCAGTGATCATCTGAATTCACTAGACACCACTCCGGTCTGCTGCGGAGACCCCAGGCAATGTCTAGAATTGCTGTTGCTTTCTCGCAGCATCGACGGCAGACGATGTGCCTAGCGAGCGTGGCCTGACCATGTCGCATTACAATGTGTTTTCTCACCTTCAGTGATCATCTGAATTCACTAGACACCACTCCAGTCTGCAGCGGAGACCCCAGACAATGTCTGGAATTGCTGTGGCTTTCTCGCACCATCGACGGCAGACGATCTGCCTAGCGAGCGTGGCCTGACCGCTTAGCATTACAATGTGTTTTCTCACCGTCAGGGATCATCTGAATTCACTAGACACCACTCCAGTCTGCAGCGGAGACCCCAGACACTGTCTGGAATTGCTGTTGCTTTCTCGCAGCATCGACGGCAGACGATGTGCCCAGCCAGCGTGGCCTGACCATGTCGCATTACAATGTGTTTTCTCACCGTCAGAGATCATCTGCATTCACTAGCCACCACTCCGGTCTGCAGCGGAGACCCCAGGCAATGTCTGGAATTGCTGTTGCTTTCTTGCACCATCGACGGCAGACGATCTGCCCAGCCAGCGTGGCCTGACCATGTCGCATTACAATGTGTTTTCTCACCGTCAGAGATCATCTGAATTCACTAGACACTACTCCGGTCTGCTGCGGAGACCCCAGGCAATGTCTGGAATTGCTGTGGCTTTCTTGCACCATCGACGGCAGACGATCTGCCTAGCGAGCGTGGTCTGACCGCTTAGCATTACAATGTGTTTTCTCACCGTCAGGGATCATCTGAATTCACTAGACACCACTCCTGTCTGCAGGGGAGACCCCAGACAATGCCTGGAATTGCTGTTGCTTTCTCGCAGCATCGACGGCAGACGATGTGCCTAGCGAGCGTGGCCTGACCATGTCGCATTACAATGTGTTTTCTCACCTTCAGTGATCATCTGAATTCACTAGACACCACTCCAGTCTGCAGCGGAGACCCCAGACAATGTCTGGAATTGCTGTGGCTTTCTCGCACCATCGACGGCAGACGATCTGCCTGGCGAGCGTGGCATGACCGCTTAGCATTACAATGTGTTTTCTCACCGTCAGGGATCATCTGAATTTACTAGACACCACTCCGGTCTGCTGCGGAGACCCCAGGCAATGTCTGGAATTGCTGTTGCTTTCTTGCACCATCGACGGCAGACGATCTGCCCAGCCAGCGTGGCCTGACCATGTCGCATTACAATGTGTTTTCTCACCGTCAGAGATCATCTGAATTCACTAGACACTACTCCGGTCTGCTGCGGAGACCCCAGGCAATGTCTGGAATTGCCGTTGATTTCTTGCACCATCGACGGCAGACGATCTGCCTAGCGAGCGTGGTCTGACCGCTTAGCATTACAATGTGTTTTCTCACCGTCAGGGATCATCTGAATTCACTAGACACCACTCCTGTTTGCAGGGGAGACCCCAGACAATGCCTGGAATTGCTGTTGCTTTCTCGCAGCATCGACGGCAGACGATGTGCCTAGCGAGCGTGGCCTGACCATGTCGCATTACAATGTGTTTTCTCACCTTCAGTGATCATCTGAATTCACTAGACACCACTCCAGTCTGCAGCGGAGACCCCAGACAATGTCTGGAATTGCTGTGGCTTTCTCGCACCATCGACGGCAGACGATCTGCCTGGCGAGCGTGGCCTGACCGCTTAGCATTACAATGTGTTTTCTCACCGTCAGGGATCATCTGAATTCACTAGACACCACTCCTGTCTGCTGCGGAGACCCCAGGCAATGTCTAGAATTGCTGTTGCTTTCTCGCAGCATCGACGGCAGACGATCTGCCTAGCGAGCGTGGCCTGACCGCTTAGCATTACAATGTGTTTTCTCACCGTCACGGATCATCTGAATTCACTAGACACCACTCCGGTCTGCTGCGGAGACCCCAGGCAATGTCTAGAATTGCTGTTGCTTTCTCGCAGCATCGACGGCAGACGATTTGCCTAGCGAGCGTGGCCTGACCATGTCGCATTACAATGTGTTTTCTCACCTTCAGTGATCATCTGAATTCACTAGACACCACTCCGGTCTGCAGCGGAGACCCCAGACAATGTCTAGAATTGCTGTTGCTTTCTCGCACCACCGACGGCAGACGATCTGCCTAGCGAGCATGGCCTGACCATGTCGCATTACAATGTGTTTTCTCACCGTCACGGATCATCTGAATTCACTAGACACCACTCCTGTCTGCTGCGGAGACCCCAGACAATGTCTAGAATTGCTGTTGCTTTCTCGCACCATCGACGGCAGACGATCTGCCCAGCGAGCGTGGCCTGACCGCTTAGCATTACAATGTGTTTTCTCACCTTCAGTGATCATCTGAATTCACTAGACACCACTCCTGTCTGCTGCGGAGACCCCAGGCAATGTCTAGAATTGCTGTTGCTTTCTCGCACCACCGACGGCAGACGATCTGCCTAGCGAGCATGGCCTGACCATGTCGCATTACAATGTGTTTTCTCACCGTCACGGATCATCTGAATTCACTAGACACCACTCCGGTCTGCTGCGAAGACCCCAGGCAATGTCTGGAATTGCTGATGCTTTCTCGCACCATCGACGGCAGACGATCTGCCCAGCGAGCGTGGCCTGACCGCTTAGCATTACAATGTGTTTTCTCACCGTCACGGATCATCTGAATTCACTAGACACCACTCCTGTCTGCTGCGGAGACCCCAGACACTGTCTGGAATTGCTGTTGCTTTCTCGCACCATCGACGGCAGACGATGTGATAGGCCGGATGTATATAGAGTCCGATATATCTCTTTCCTCCGCTCCGTGACCACCGAGCCGCCCACACGTGGTGACCGCTGCAGTCCGAGCAACTGCGCGCCGCACACAGCGCAACATGGTCCTCCAGAGTCCGTTTACACCGGCTCGCCCACGACGCAACTCGGCGCCTGACTCGGCGGCCCTGCATCGAGGTTCGCCACCGCACTTCAGTGCCAGCGGCTTGAATCTCGTCACGGCCGTTCCGGGACCCGCTGCGCCGATGCTGCCACCCTTTACAGGCGAGTCGGCGGCAGAGGCCCACCAATGGGTCGACCAGTTCGAGAAGATCATGATCCATCAAGTTATCAGTCTCGGTGCTCGGGCAGCAGACCAGCATCGGGCAAAATCCTTCGCACTCTACGTAGCCGATGGCACACCCGCACACAAATGGTGGGAGGGCCTCGGCCGCGACGTTCAGGGATCAAGTGGATGCGCCCAAAGCCGCGGATGCCCAACAAGAACGACCACTGGCGCGACTTCCAGAACCTACGCGTATCGCTCGACGACCTCGTCCGGCTCGTGCCCATCGCGACGGGCGGTAGCCGCATGGGGTACCTGGACTGGATCGACAAGGTTCAGAACATCGGCGAGAAGTGCGGCACAGCGCACGAGGTCCTTATCTCGACGGTACACTCGGATTTGCTTCCCGCCGACGTATCCGACATCGCGCCGGCCGTAGCGGACGACTGGGTCGCCTTCTGCGATGCGATACGCAACCAGCCCGCGGAGAACATTGTGCGCCAGGTCGACAAGGCGCGCCGCGCCCGCGAACTCCAAGAGATGACAAGGGATCTCGAGGTGAAGTGGGCGGCCACGGAGGCGCGCCTCGCCGAGTACGAGCGCCTCTTCGCGTCCCCCAACTACCGCGGCAGGGGTCGAGGGGCGCCCACCCCGCCTCCAGGATACCAGTCGCGCGAACAGAGCCAGAGCCCGCGGCGCCAGAACGACGGCTGGTATCTCGCACGCTGCGCGTCCCCACAGGCATCGCCGCCGCGCCGCACCACGCAGGTTCTTACGCCGGACCTGATGACGCCTCGCCCACATGCGTCACCTGCGGCTACGCCGCCACCGTCCACGCCGCGCCCACGGTGGGGTGCACCCGTCCCTCAAACGCCCGGTACGCTAGCGCCGGACGTCGGCTGCACGCGATGCGGGCAGGGCGAGCACAGCACGTACACGTGCACGAACAAGCCGCTGCCTATGGCGGAACAGCAGTGGCGCGAGGCGGAGCGTAGGCGCGCATACCACCGCGCTCGTGCATCTGCCGTATCGCAGCAGCAGGCACTGCCGATGCACGAGCGTGTGCCCATCCCGCAGACGCCTGGATCCCCGTCGCCGGGTCCCCGTCCCCGCGCGGCGCAGCAAGCCCTCGTGGACGCGTACTACTACGAGGGCGACGACTTCCAGCCCGACTCGGTCTGCGTACTCAACGACGACGACGAGGAAGCCGATATGCTCGCGTACGTTCATGGGTATTATTACGACAGCCCGGGAAATGGGGGCGGGGCGACGCAGTGATTGAGCATGCGCCGTCCCACTCGCTCCCGCTCGATACGCTTGCCGCGGTGGCGCAGGACCCGACGCTACCCCGACGCCGCCGTGCGAGGAGGACCAGGAGAAAAGCATTGTCATTTACTCGGGGGTCGTGTACATACGGCCCCGCAAGGGGAGTTTTACAGTTGTTCGCGCTCGACACCAGGCTGAATGAAGAATTGTTCCCTTATTCGTGTGACAACGAAATCCCAGTCCTCCAGGTACTTGCAGACATCCGAGACGTGACGATCCCGTTTTGACATCCCGCCGCCATGACATGTGACGGTGGGTACTGGATGACGATAATGCCCACCGTGGATGGCGGTGGGATGCTTAACGTCATGGACCTGGCGTGCTACAAGGAGTACGCCGAGGCCCTCGGCCCTCTACTGCCGTCGCTGGCGCGCGCCCGGGTCGCAAACGGCGCGGTAATACCGTCCGTTGGGCGTGTCGTTGTCGCAGTGCAGCTTGGACCCGCCATTGCCATGGGCGGGTTCGAGGTATTCGACTCCCAGGGCAGCTTTGATGTGCTGCTGGGGAAACCATGGCTGCAGCGTGCAGGGCTCGCGCACGACTTTGCCGCCGATGAAATGGTCACCACCGACGGCCAGCATATCCGGAATGAACACGCTCGTGCGCGGCGGATGCGCGAGCGACGGGCGCAGGTAGACGATGCCAAGGAGGTGCTGGAGCTGACACCCCCGCCGTCTGCACCGCTGACCGCCGCACCGACGGAGGTCTGGGTCACGCCAAGGACCGCCGTCGCTGCTCCCTCACCGATGCAACCACCGAGGGTGCCAGCGCCCGAGGTCGAGTTGTCGCATGCGATTGCGGAAGTGACGGGCATGACAGTCGGGCCCGGCGCCGACGATGGAGACTGCAAGTCGGAGGAGCCGCAGCAGCGGAAGCGCAACCGGTGGCACCGATACCGGCTGCGTGGTCGAGCACGCCGTGCTGCGCTGGAGGCCGAGGAGCTTGAGCATGCTGTGCTCGCGCAGGCACAACGGCGTGCACAGGAAATGCGCGAGGCGTATACGCGCGACCTCCTCGCGGTATTCGACGATGACCCTGAGTTTGCAGCGGACGCCATACCGCCCGGCTGCGTCTCGGTGCTGGACGTGCTACCGCAGCTGCTAATGCTCGATCCGGAGATCGGTGGACCCGCCCGTGGCTCGGAGATGAGCATGGAGGAGCGCCTGCACCCGGAGCGAGCGCAGCGGGTGGCGGACACCGTCAAGGTCGGCAATGACCTTGAGGCCGACCAACGTGACCGCGTGCGCGCACTCGTTCTAGAGTATGCCGACATGTTCACGCTTGACATCAGCGAGGTCAGGTTGGTCGACTTCAAGACGCACAAGCTGGGAGTCCCGAGCGGCACAGAGGGTCCGCGCACGGCGAAGCAGAAGCCGCTGACGGAGGTGCAGCGCAGGTGGTTGTATGACCATCTGGATAAGCTCGAGCAACACGACGTCGTGTGCAGGATCCCAGCCAGCGCAGCCAAGTGGGTGTCTGCAATTACGTTGGCGCCCAAGGATCAGGGCAAGAAGGGCTTGTCGTTGGAAGAGCTGCGGCGCCGGGCGAACACCGCGCTGGTTGAGGCAGGCTTGGAGCCGATGTTTGAGGACGTTCCCGAGGAGCCAGTGGAGACAAGCGCCGCTAGAACACAGGGGGGTGACGGAGCCACGAAACCCCCCGCAGATGTTAAGTGGCGACTGTGCCAGAACTTTATTGCGCTGAACAAAGTCTCGCGGCAGAACTCATTTCCCATGGGCGACCTGGAGTCCAAACACCAGAACGTTGCGGGCAAGCGCTGGATCTGTGTGGCTGACTTCATGGCCGGGTTCAACGCGATCCCGGTTGCGGAGGAGGACATACCATATACAGCGTTTGCGGTGCCAGGACGCGGCATGTATGTGACGCCACGCATGCCGTTCGGTTTGACCGGCGCACCAAACACGTTTGGCGAAATGGTGGCCGAGGCACTGGACAAGCTCATCGGTACCGACGTAGAGCCGTGGGTGGACGACTGTGCGCTCGCCGACGATGACTTTGAGATGCTGATGGGGAAGCTGCGCCGCTTCTTCCAGCGGTGCCGGGATCGCAGGCTATCGCTCTCGGCGCCGAAGACGCAGCTCTTCATGTCCGAGGCTGTATTCGCGGGCGCGCGGATATCGGCCGCAGGCATTGCGTCTGACTTATGAAAGGTGTCGGCCATACTGGACTGGCCGGAGCCAAAGAACGCGCTGGAGGTGCTTGGGTTCACCGGGCTGACGGGCCATTTCCGCACGCTGATCAAGGACTACGCCAAGATCGCGCAGCCATTGACCGATCTCACGCGTGACGTGCGCCCGGACCGTCCCAAGGGCGCCAAGCCCAGCCGTGGTGCGTACAAGAGGGCACTCTCGCGCGAAGACGTGTCATGGAAGTGGGGAGATGCACAGCGCAAGTCCTTCGCGCGGCTCAAAGCAATCCTCACGACTGAACCGGTCCTGAAGCCACCCAAGTACGACCGCCCGTTCATCGTCACCACAGACGGGTCGAAGGTTGGGTTCGGCGCGACGTTGACGCAGCGATGGACGGTCCGCAACGCCCGCGGTGAGGAGGTCGAGCGTGAGTTCCCGGTGGCGTATGCGTCCAAGCGTACGTCGCGCACAGAGGAGAAGTACACACCGTACCTCCTCGAGTTTGCAGCGCTGAAGTTCGCCCTGGACAAGTTCGACAAGATAGTCTTCGGCCAGCCGCTCGAGCTCGTCACCGACTGCAAGGCACTGCGCGATACGCTGAACTCCGAGACGCTGTCGTCGACGCACACCAGATGGATGGAGTCAGTCATCGCACGGAACATCGTCGACGTACGCCATCGCCCAGGCGTGGACAATCAAGCCGATGGCCTCAGCCAGAAGTGGATCTCGCATGCAGACCGCGACGTCGACGGTGGAAGGGAGAACGTCGTTGCCGACTGGGAAGCCAAAGACCTGGAACCCGACTTGTTCCAGATCGTTGCGGACGGGGACGACGCAGCAGCACTGCGCGAGCGATTCAAGGATGACCCACACCTGAAGGACGTCGTCGAGTGGTTGACCGCGTTACGCACGTCGGACTCACTCACACCAGCTCAGGCGAGACAGGCGCGACAGCGCGCACGCGAGTATGTCGTCCAGGACGGCAAGCTCTGGCGTGTGCCGGGCCGCAGTGGGTACCGTACAGCACGTGTCGAGTGCGTGCCAGCCGCAGAAGGCGCACGCCTCGCGGCGGAGTGCCATGCAAGGGCACACTGGGGGCGCGACCTGTGCAAGACCGAGCTGCGTACCCGATACTTCTGGCCCAACATGCGCCGCGACGTCTGTGATGCCATCCAGCAGTGTTTGCCGTGCAAGGCGTTTGGCGCACGGCATATCACCAGCCTACTGCAGCCTGTGACACGCGCACGCCCGTTCCAGATGGTCGTGGCCGACTATCTGTCCATGCCGGTCGGCAAAGGCGGCTATCGGACATTGCTGTTGTTCGTGGACGTCTTCACCCAGTTCATCTGGGCATTCAAGACGACGCGCAAAGCCGGCACAGGCGCGTTTACCGTGGATTCACTGGATGCGCTCGTCGCACGCTGCACCAGGCCGGAGCTGTTCTTCACGGACGGCGGCTCGCATTTCGACTGCGCTGAGGTACATGAGTATTGCGACAAGATGGGCATCGAGTATAGCAAGGCGCCGCCATACTCACCGTGGGCAAACGGGCTCGTGGAAGGGTCAAACCGCCTACTGCTCTCACGCCTCCGCAGATACTGCCAGCCTGACTTTGTCGAGGACGAGACGAGTATGTCCGCGGCTGAGCGGGCGAAGCGCTTGCCGTCCAAGTGGCCCGACTTCCTCGACAAAGCGAGAACCTTACTCTCCCCCACGTTTCCAGGTGGAATTCCAGGTGGAGTGACCTCCAAATTAAGAAAATTTGACCTAACCTAAATTAACCTAACCTAACCCCTAACCCATCCCCACACTAACCTAACCTAACCGAACACTGATGCCTGTGTTATAACTCAATCAGTCCGCATTCCACATGGAATTTGGGAAGAAAACGTTCCCCAACCTAACCTAACCTAACCTAACCTAACCTAACCTAACCTAACACCTAACCTAACCCCTAACCTAACCTAACCTAACCTCGATGCGCATGCCATGGCACTATTTGTGTTTACTCCACGTGGAATAGGTGGAACTAGGTGGAATAAAGTGCCGGAATCTCCACGTGGAATTCCACCTATTCCACCTGAGAAACTTTTCATATTTAGATGTTACACTTCATTTTTGACAACTTTTATTTTTGAGGTGGAATTACACGTGGAATAGTGGGGGACAGTCACTTACAGGACAAAGCCATCGCCGACCTGAACTCGCGCATCCTGCCGGCCGTCTGCTACAGCCCGCGGGAACTGCTCTTTGGCATGGCTCTGGATGACGCCCGCGAGCTCCCAAGCACGATCCCGGAGGCGGATGAGGAAACGGTCGCGGGCCACCTGGCCTTCGTCGACTCGCTGCGTAGCGACGCGCACGCCCGTATTCTCGAGCACGCCGTTGCACGCAAGCGGCGCTTTGACGCGCACGTCAAGGAGGTCGAATACGAGACGGGCGACCTGGTACAGATTTACCAGGACCGCCTCGACGGCACCCTGTCGACCGAGAAGAAGCTGGCGGCGCGCTGGTCGGGGCCGATGCGCGTCACAGGCAAGTACCTAGGAGCATGGGCGGTGAGCCCACTGAACGGTGATGGCACACTGCACGTGTCGGGCCGCAGGCTGCGCAGATGGATCCCGGCGCGGGGTACGGCCCTGCACAAACAGGCGCTTGAGCGTGAGAGGCTCAAATTACACGGCACTGGGATGGTGAAGGCGAAGGTGTAGAGGCTCGGTGCACAGGATTTGGTTTCTTTCTTTTTATGCTCCCTCAGATCTCACGGTTGACTTTCATCTCTTATGGCATGTTTCCTCTTTGTCTATGTTTTCGTCCCAGGAGGGACTTGACTACAGGGGGGGCACCTGTGATAGGCCGGATGTATATAGAGTCCGATATATCTCTTTCCTCCGCTCCGTGACCACCGAGCCGCCCACAACGATCTGCCCAGCGAGCGTGGCCTGACCGCTTAGCATTACAATGTGTTTTCTCACCGTCAGGGGTCATCTGAATTCACTAGACACCACTCCGGTCTGCTGCGGAGGCCCCAGACACTGTCTGGAATTGCTGCTGCTTTCTCGCACCATCAAAGGCAGACGATCTGCCCAGCGAGCGTGGCCTGACCATGTCGCATTACAATGTGTTTTATCACCGTCACGGATCATCTGAATTCACTAGACACCACTCCGGTCTGCAGCGGAGACCCCAGACAATGTCTGGAATTGCTGATGCTTTCTCGCAGCATCGACGGCAGACGATCAGCTCAGCGAGCGTGGCCGGACCATGTCGCATTACAATGTGTTTTATCACCGTCACGGATCATCTGAATTTACTAGACACCACTCCGGTCTGCAGCGGAGACCCCAGACAATGTCTGGAATTGCTGTTGCTTTCTCTCACCATCGCTGGCAGACGATCTGCCCAGCGAGCGTGGCCTGACCATGTCGCATTACAATGTGTTTTATCACCGTCACGGATCATCTGAATTCACTAGACACCACTCCAGTCTGCAGCGGAGACCCCAGACACTGTCTGGAATTGCTGCTGCTTTCTCGCACCATCAAAGGCAGACGATCTGCCTAGCGAGCGTGGCCTGACCATGTCGCATTACAATGTGTTTTCTCACCGTCAGGGATCATCTGAATTCACTAGACACCACTCCGGTCTGCTGCGGAGACCCCAGGCAATGTGTGGAATTGCTGTTGCTTTCTCGCACCATCGACGGCAGACGATCTGCCTAGCGAGCGTGGCCTGACCTCTTAGCATTACAATGTGTTTTCTCACCGTCACGGATCATCTGAATTCACTAGACACCACTCCGGTCTGCAGCGGAGACCCCAGACAATGTCTGGAATTGCTGTTGCTTTCTCGCAGCATCGACGGCAGACGATCTGCCTAGCGATCGTGGCCTGACCATGTCGCATTACAATGTGTTTTATCACCGTCACGGATCATCTGAATTCACTAGACACCACTCCGGTCTGCAGCGGAGACCCCAGACAATGTCTGGAATTGCTGTTGCTTTCTCTCACCATCGATGGCAGACGATCTGCCCAGCGAGCGTGGCCTGACCATGTCGCATTACAATGTGTTTTATCACCGTCACGGATCATCTGAATTCACTAGACACCACTCCGGTCTGCAGCGGAGACCCCAGACAATGTCTGGAATTGCTGTTGCTTTCTCGCACCATCAAAGGCAGACGATCCGCCCAGCGAGCGTGGCCTGACCGCTTAACATTACAATGTGTTTTCTCACCGTCAGGGGTCATCTGAATTCAGTAGACACCACTCCGGTCTGCTGCGGAGGCCCCAGGCAATGTCTGGAATTGCTGCTGCTTTCTCGCACCATCGACGGCAGACGATCTGCCTAGCGAGCGTGGCCTGACCATGTCGCATTACAATGTGTTTTCTCACCGTCAGGGGTCATCTGAATTCACTAGACACCACTCCAGTCTGCTGCGGAGACCCCAGGCAATGTCTAGAATTGCTGTTGCTTTCTCGCAGCATCGATGGCAGACGATCTGCCCAGCGAGCGTGGCCTGACCGCTTAGCATTACAATGTGTTTTCTCACCGTCACGGATCATCTGAATTCACTAGACACCACTCCGGTCTGCTGCGGAGACCCCAGGCAATGTCTAGAATTGCTGTTGCTTTCTCGCAGCATCGACGGCAGACGATTTGCCTAGCGAGCGTGGCCTGACCATGTCGCATTACAATGTGTTTTCTCACCTTCAGTGATCATCTGAATTCACTAGACACCACTCCGGTCTGCAGCGGAGACCCCAGACAATGTCTGGAATTGCTGTGGCTTTCTCGCACCATCGACGGCAGACGATCTGCCTAGCGAGCGTGGCCTGACCGCTTAGCATTACAATGTGTTTTCTCACCGTCAGGGATCATCTGAATTCACTAGACACCACTCCTGTCTGCTGCGGAGACCCCAGACAATGTCTAGAATTGCTGTTGCTTTCTCGCACCATCGACGGCAGACGATCTGCCTAGCGAGCGTGGCCTGACCATGTCGCATTACAATGTGTTTTCTCACCGTCAGGGATCATCTGAATTCACTAGACACCACTCCAGTCTGCAGCGGAGACCCCAGACAATGTCTGGAATTGCTGTTGCTTTCTCTCACCATCGCTGGCAGACGATCTGCCCAGCGAGCGTGGCCTGACCATGTCGCATTACAATGTGTTTTATCACCGTCACGGATCATCTGAATTCACTAGACACCACTCCAGTCTGCAGCGGAGACCCCAGACAATGTCTGGAATTGCTGTTGCTTTCTTGCACCATCGACGGCAGACGATCTGCCCAGCGAGCGTGGCCTGACCATGTCGCATTACAATGTGTTTTATCACCGTCACGGATCATCTGAATTCACTAGACACCACTCCAGTCTGCAGCGGAGACCCCAGACAATGTCTGGAATTGCTGATGCTTTCTCGCACCATCGATGGCAGACGATCTGCCCAGCGAGTGTGGCCTGACCGCTTAGCATTACAATGTGTTATCTCACCTTCAGTGATCATCTGAATTCACTAGACACCACTCCAGTCTGCAGCGGAGACCCCAGGCAATGTCTGGAATTGCTGCTGCTTTCTTGCACCATCGACGGCAGACGATCTGCCCAGCGAGCGTGGCCTGACCGCTTAACATTACAATGTGTTTTGTCACCGTCAGGGGTCATCTGAATTCACTAGACACCACTCCGGTCTGCTGCGGAGGCCCCAGGCAATGTCTGGAATTGCTGCTGCTTTCTTGCACCATCGACGGCAGACGAGCAGCCCAGCGAGCGTGGCCTGACCATGTCGCATTACAATGTGTTTTGTCACTGTCAGGGGTCATCTGAATTCACTAGACACCACTCCGGTCTGCTGCGGAGGCCCCAGGCAATGTCTGGAATTGCTGCTGCTTTCTTGCACCATCGACGGCAGACGATCTGCCCAGCGAGCGTGGCCTGACCGCTTAGCATTACAATGTGTTTTCTCACCGTCACGGATCATCTGAATTCACTAGACACCACTTCGG
Source organism: Auricularia sp. M13 (assembly GCA_037042915.1). Lineage (NCBI taxonomy): Eukaryota > Fungi > Basidiomycota > Agaricomycetes > Auriculariales > Auriculariaceae > Auricularia > Auricularia sp. M13. The sequence continues at coordinate 2,861,766 of CM073199.1, forward strand.
TCTGCAGCGGAGACCCCAGACAATGTCTGGAATTGCTGATGCTTTCTCGCACCATCGACGGCAGACGATCTGCCCAGCGAGCGTGGCCTGACCGCTTAACATTACAATGTGTTTTCTCACCGTCAGGGGTCATCTGAATTGACTAGACACCACTCCAGTCTGCAGCGGAGACCCCAGACAATGTCTGGAATTGCTGTTGCTTTCTTGCACCATCGACGGCAGACGATCTGCCTAGCGAGCGTGGCCTGACCATGTCGCATTACAATGTGTTTTCTCACCGTCAGGGATCATCTGAATTCACTAGACACCACTCCAGTCTGCAGCGGAGACCCCAGACAATGTCTGGAATTGCTGTTGCTTTCTCTCACCATCGCTGGCAGACGATCTGCCCAGCGAGCGTGGCCTGACCATGTCGCATTACAATGTGTTTTATCACCGTCACGGATCATCTGAATTCACTAGACACCACTCCAGTCTGCAGCGGAGACCCCAGACACTGTCTGGAATTGCTGCTGCTTTCTCGCACCATCAAAGGCAGACGATCTGCCCAGCGAGCGTGGCCTGACCATGTCGCATTACAGTGTGTTTCCTCACCGTCAGGGGTCATCCGAATTCACTAGACACAACTCCAGTCTGCTGCGGAGGCCCCAGACAATGTCTGGAATTGCTGTTGCTTTCTTGCACCATCGACGGCAGACGATCTGCCCAGCGAGCGTGGCCTGACCGCTTAGCATTACAATGTGTTTTCTCACCTTCAGTGATCATCTGAACTCACTAGACACCACTCCAGTCTGCTGCGGAGACCCCAGGCAATGTCTGGAATTGCTGTTGCTTTCTCTCACCATCGATGGCAGACGATCTGCCCAGTGAGCGTGGCCTGACCATGTCGCATTACAATGTGTTTTATCACCGTCAGGGTTCATCTGAATTCACTAGACACCACTCCAGTCTGCTGCGGAGACCCCAGGCAATGTCTAGAATTGCTGTTGCTTTCTCGCAGCATCGACGGCAGACGATCTGCCCAGCGAGCGTGGCCTGACCATGTCGCATTACAATGTGTTTTCTCACCTTCAGTGATCATCTGAATTCACTAGACACCACTCCAGTCTGCTGCGGAGACCCCAGGCAATGTCTGGAATTGCTGTTGCTTTCTCTCACCATCGATGGCAGACGATCTGCCCAGTGAGCGTGGCCTGACCATGTCGCATTACAATGTGTTTTATCACCGTCAGGGTTCATCTGAATTCACTAGACACCACTCCAGTCTGCTGCGGAGACCCCAGGCAATGTCTAGAATTGCCGTTGCTTTCTCGCAGCATCGACGGCAGACGATCTGCCCAGCGAGCGTGGCCTGACCATGTCGCATTACAATGTGTTTTCTCACCTTCAGTGATCATCTCAATTCACTAGACACCACTCCGGTCTGCTGCGGAGACCCCAGACAATGTCTGGAATTGCTGTTGCTTTCTCGCACCATCGACGGCAGACGATCTGCCCAGCGAGCGTGGCCTGACCGCTTAACATTACAATGTGTTTTATCACCGTCAGGGGTCCTCTGAATTCACTAGACACCACTCCGGTCTGCTGCGGAGACCGCAGATAATGTCTGGAATTGCTGTTGCTTTCTCGCAGCATCGACGGCAGACGATCTGCCTAGCGATCGTGGCCTGACCGCTTAGCATTGCAATGTGTTTTCTCACCGTCAGGGGTCATCTGAATTCACTAGACACAACTCCAGTCTGCAGCGGAGACCCCAGACAATGTCTGGAATTGCTGCTGCTTTCTCGCACCATCAAAGGCAGACGATCTGGCCAGCGAGCGTGGCCTGACCATGTCGCATTACAATGTGTTTTATCACCGTCAGGGGTCATCTGAATTCACTAGACACCACTCCAGTCTGCAGCGGAGACCCCAGACAATGTCTGGAATTGCTGTTGCTTTCTCGCAGCATCGACGGCAGACGATCTGCCTAGTGAGCGTGGCCTGACCGCTTAACATTACAATGTGCTTTCTCACCGTCAGGGATCATCTGAATTCACTAGACACCACTCCGGTCTGCTGCGGAGACCCCAGGCAATGTCTGGAATTGCTGATGCTTTCTCGCAGCATCGACGGCAGAAGATCTGCCTAGCGAGCGTGGCCTGACCATGTCGCATTACAATGTGTTTTATCACCGTCAGGGTTCATCTGAATTCACTAGACACCACTCCAGTCTGCTGCGGAGACCCCAGACAATGTCTGGAATTGCTGATGCTTTCTCGCACCATCGATGGCAGACGATCTGCCCAGCGAGCGTGGCCTGACCGCTTAGCATTACAATGTGTTTTCTCACCGTCAGGGGTCATCTGAATTCACTAGACACCACTCCGGTCTGCTGCGGAGACCGCAGATAATGTCTGGAATTGCTGTTGCTTTCTCGCAGCATCGACGGCAGACGATCTGCCTAGCGATCGTGGCCTGACCGCTTAGCATTGCAATGTGTTTTCTCACCGTCAGGGGTCATCTGAATTCACTAGACACAACTCCAGTCTGCAGCGGAGACCCCAGACAATGTCTGGAATTGCTGATGCTTTCTCGCACCATCGATGGCAGACGATCTGCCCAGCGAGCGTGGCCTGACCGCTTAGCATTACAATGTGTTTTCTCACCGTCAGGGGTCATCTGAATTCACTAGACACCACTCCGGTCTGCTGCGGAGACCGCAGATAATGTCTGGAATTGCTGTTGCTTTCTCGCAGCATCGACGGCAGACGATCTGCCTAGCGAGCGTGGCCTGACCAGGTCGCATTACAATGTGTTTTCTCTCCGTCAGGGAACATCTGAATTCACTAGACACCACTCCAGTCTGCAGCGGAGACCCCAGGCAATGTCTAGAATTGCTGTTGCTTTCTCGCAGCATCGACGGCAGACGATCTGCCTAGCGAGCGTGGCCTGACCAGGTCGCATTACAATGTGTTTTCTCTCCGTCAGGGAACATCTGAATTCACTAGACACCACTCCAGTCTGCAGCGGAGACCCCAGGCAATGTCTGGAATTGCTGCTGCTTTCTTGCACCATCGACGGCAGACGATCAGCCCAGCGAGCGTGGCCTGACCATGTCGCATTACAATGTGTTTTATCACCGTCAGGGATCATCTGAATTCACTAGACACCACTCCAGTCTGCAGCGGAGACCCCAGGCAATGTCTGGAATTGCTGCTGCTTTCTTGCACCATCGACGGCAGACGATCAGCCCAGCGAGCGTGGCCTGACCATGTCGCATTACAATGTGTTTTATCACGGTCAGGGATCATCTGAATTCACTAGACACCACTCCAGTCTGCTGCGGAGACCCCAGACAATGTCTGGAATTGCTGTTGCTTTCTCGCACCATCGACGGCAGACGATCAGCCCAGCGAGCGTGGCCTGACCATGTCGCATTACAATGTGTTTTATCACGGTCAGGGATCATCTGAATTCACTAGACACCACTCCAGTCTGCTGCGGAGACCCCAGACAATGTCTGGAATTGCTGATGCTTTCTCGCACCATCGATGGCAGACGATCTGCCCAGCGAGCGTGGCCTGACTGCTTAGCATTACAATGTGTTTTCTCACCGTCACGGATCATCTGAATTCACTAGACACCACTCCAGTCTGCAGCGGAGACCCCAGACAATGTCTGGAATTGCTGCTGCTTTCTCGCAGCATCGACGGCAGACGATCTGCCTAGTGAGCGTGGCCTGACCGCTTAACATTACAATGTGCTTTCTCACCGTCAGGGATCATCTGAATTCACTAGACACCACTCCGGTCTGCTGCGGAGACCCCAGGCAATGTCTGGAATTGCTGATGCTTTCTCGCAGCATCGACGGCAGAAGATCTGCCTAGCGAGCGTGGCCTGACCAGGTCGCATTACAATGTGTTTTATCACCGTCAGGGAACATCTGAATTCACTAGACACCACTCCAGTCTGCAGCGGAGACCCCAGACAATGTCTGGAATTGCTGTTGCTTTCTCGCAGCATCGACGGCAGACGATCTGCCCAGTGAGCGTGGCCTGACCATGTCGCATTACAATGTGTTTTATCACCGTCAGGGGTCATCTGAATTCACTAGACACCACTCCAGTCTGCTGCGGAGACCCCAGACAATGTCTGGAATTGCTGTTGCTTTCTCGCACCATCGACGGCAGACGATCAGCCCAGCGAGCGTGGCCTGACCATGTCGCATTACAATGTGTTTTCTCTCCGTCAGGGAACATCTGAATTCACTAGACACCACTCCAGTCTGCAGCGGAGACCCCAGGCAATGTCTGGAATTGCTGCTGCTTTCTTGCACCATCGACGGCAGACGATCAGCCCAGCGAGCGTGGCCTGACCATGTCGCATTACAATGTGTTTTCTCACCGTCAGGGAACATCTGAATTCACTAGACACCACTCCAGTCTGCAGCGGAGACCCCAGGCAATGTCTGGAATTGCTGCTGCTTTCTTGCACCATCGACGGCAGACGATCAGCCCAGCGAGCGTGGCCTGACCATGTCGCATTACAATGTGTTTTATCACGGTCAGGGATCATCTGAATTCACTAGACACCACTCCAGTCTGCTGCGGAGACCCCAGGCAATGCCTAGAATTGCTGTTGCTTTCTCGCAGCATCGACTGCAGACGATCTGCCTAGCGAGCGTGGCCTGACCTCTTAGCATTGCAATGTGTTTTCTCACCGTCCGGGGTCATCTGAATTCACTAGACACCACTCCGGTCTGCTGCTGAGACCGCAGACAATGTCTGGAATTGCTGTTGCTTTCTTGCACCATCGACGGCAGACGATCTGCCCAGCGAGCGTGGCCTGACCATGTCGCATTACAATGTGTTTTATCACCGTCAGGGTTCATCTGAATTCACTAGACACCACTCCGGTCTGCTGCGGAGACCGCAGATAATGTCTGGAATTGCTGTTGCTTTCTCGCAGCATCGACGGCAGACGATCTGCCTAGCGATCGTGGCCTGACCGCTTAGCATTGCAATGTGTTTTCTCACCGTCAGGGGTCATCTGAATTCACTAGACACAACTCCAGTCTGCAGCGGAGACCCCAGACAATGTCTGGAATTGCTGCTCCTTTCTCGCACCATCAAAGGCAGACGATCTGCCTAGCGAGCGTGGCCTGACCATGTCGCATTACAATGTGTTTTATCACCGTCAGGGAACATCTGAATTCACTAGACACCACTCCAGTCTGCAGCGGAGACCCCAGACAATGTCTGGAATTGCTGTTGCTTTCTCGCAGCATCGACGGCAGACGATCTGCCCAGTGAGCGTGGCCTGACCATGTCGCATTACAATGTGTTTTATCACCGTCAGGGGTCATCTGAATTCACTAGACACCACTCCAGTCTGCAGCGGAGACCCCAGACAATGTCTGGAATTGCTGTTGCTTTCTCGCACCATCGACGGCAGACGATCAGCCCAGCGAGCGTGGCCTGACCATGTCGCATTACAATGTCTTTTATCACGGTCAGGGATCATCCGAATTCACTAGACACCACTCCAGTCTGCAGCGGAGACCCCAGACAATGTCTGGAATTGCTGCTGCTTTCTCGCAGCATCGACGGCAGACGATCTGCCTAGCGATCGTGGCCTGACCGCTTAGCATTACAATGTGTTTTCTCACCTTCAGTGATCATCTGAATTCACTAGACACCACTCCAGTCTGCAGCGGAGACCCCAGGCAATGTCTAGAATTGCTGTTGCTTTCTCGCAGCATCGACGGCAGACGATCTGCCTAGCGAGCGTGGCCTGACCAGGTCGCATTACAATGTGTTTTATCACCGTCAGGGAACATCTGAATTCACTAGACACCACTCCAGTCTGCAGCGGAGACCCCAGACAATGTCTGGAATTGCTGTTGCTTTCTCGCACCATCGACGGCAGACGATCAGCCCAGCGAGCGTGGCCTGACCATGTCGCATTACAATGTCTTTTATCACGGTCAGGGATCATCCGAATTCACTAGACACCACTCCAGTCTGCAGCGGAGACCCCAGACAATGTCTGGAATTGCTGCTGCTTTCTCGCAGCATCGACGGCAGACGATCTGCCTAGTGAGCGTGGCCTGACCGCTTAACATTACAATGTGCTTTCTCACCGTCCGGGGTCATCTGAATTCACTAGACACCACTCCGGTCTGCTGCCGAGACCGCAGACAATGTCTGGAATTGCTGTTGCTTTCTCGCAGCATCGACGGCAGACGATCTGCCTAGCGAGCGTGGCCTGACCAGGTCGCATTACAATGTGTTTTCTCACCGTCAGGGAACATCTGAATTCACTAGACACCACTCCAGTCTGCAGCGGAGACCCCAGGCAATGTCTGGAATTGCTGCTGCTTTCTTGCACCATCGACGGCAGACGATCAGCCCAGCGAGCGTGGCCTGACCATGTCGCATTACAATGTGTTTTATCACCGTCAGGGATCATCTGAATTCACTAGACACCACTCCAGTCTGCAGCGGAGACCCCAGGCAATGTCTGGAATTGCTGCTGCTTTCTTGCACCATCGACGGCAGACGATCAGCCCAGCGAGCGTGGCCTGACCATGTCGCATTACAATGTGTTTTATCACGGTCAGGGATCATCTGAATTCACTAGACACCACTCCAGTCTGCTGCGGAGACCCCAGACAATGTCTGGAATTGCTGTTGCTTTCTCGCACCATCGACGGCAGACGATCAGCCCAGCGAGCGTGGCCTGACCATGTCGCATTACAATGTGTTTTATCACGGTCAGGGATCATCTGAATTCACTAGACACCACTCCAGTCTGCAGCGGAGACCCCAGACAATGTCTGGAATTGCTGCTGCTTTCTCGCAGCATCGACGGCAGACGATCTGCCTAGTGAGCGTGGCCTGACCACTTAACATTACAATGTGCTTTCTCACCGTCAGGGATCATCTGAATTCACTAGACACCACTCCGGTCTGCTGCGGAGACCCCAGGCAATGTCTGGAATTGCTGATGCTTTCTCGCAGCATCGACGGCAGAAGATCTGCCTAGCGAGCGTGGCCTGACCAGGTCGCATTACAATGTGTTTTCTCACCGTCAGGGAACATCTGAATTCACTAGACACCACTCCAGTCTGCAGCGGAGACCCCAGGCAATGTCTGGAATTGCTGCTGCTTTCTTGCACCATCGACGGCAGACGATCAGCCCAGCGAGCGTGGCCTGACCATGTCGCATTACAATGTGTTTTATCACGGTCAGGGATCATCTGAATTCACTAGACACCACTCCAGTCTGCTGCGGAGACCCCAGGCAATGCCTAGAATTGCTGTTGCTTTCTCGCAGCATCGACTGCAGACGATCTGCCTAGCGAGCGTGGCCTGACCTCTTAGCATTGCAATGTGTTTTCTCACCGTCCGGGGTCATCTGAATTCACTAGACACCACTCCGGTCTGCTGCCGAGACCGCAGACAATGTCTGGAATTGCTGTTGCTTTCTTGCACCATCGACGGCAGACGATCTGCCCAGCGAGCGTGGCCTGACCATGTCGCATTACAATGTGTTTTATCACCGTCAGGGAACATCTGAATTCACTAGACACCACTCCAGTCTGCAGCGGAGACCCCAGACAATGTCTGGAATTGCTGTTGCTTTCTCGCAGCATCGACGGCAGACGATCTGCCCAGTGAGCGTGGCCTGACCATGTCGCATTACAATGTGTTTTATCACCGTCAGGGGTCATCTGAATTCACTAGACACCACTCCAGTCTGCTGCGGAGACCCCAGACAATGTCTGGAATTGCTGTTGCTTTCTCGCACCATCGACGGCAGACGATCTGCCTAGCGAGCGTGGCCTGACCATGTCGCATTACAGTGTGTTTCCTCACTGTCAGGGGTCATCTGAATTCACTAGACACAACTCCAGTCTGCAGCGGAGACCCCAGGCAATGTCTGGAATTGCTGCTGCTTTCTCGCACCATCGACGGCAGACGATCTGCCTAGCGAGCGTGGCCTGACCATGTCGCATTACAATGTGTTTTATCACCGTCAGGGATCATCTGAATTCACTAGACACCACTCCAGTCTGCAGCGGAGACCCCAGACAATGTCTGGAATTGCTGTTGCTTTCTCGCAGCATCGACGGCAGACGATCTGCCCAGTGAGCGTGGCCTGACCATGTCGCATTACAGTGTGTTTCCTCACCGTCAGGGGTCATCTGAATTCACTAGACACCACTCCGGTCTGCTGCGGAGATCCCAGGCAATGTCTGGAATTGCTGCTGCTTTCTCGCAGCATCGACGGCAGACGATCTGCCTAGCGAGCGTGGCCTGACTGCTGTGCATTACAGTGTGTTTTCTCGCCGTCAGGGATCATCTGAATTCACTAGACACCACTCCAGTCTGCAGCGGAGGCCCCAGGCAATGTCTGGAATTGCTGTTGCTTTCTCGCACCATCGACGGCAGACGATCTGCCTCGCGAGCGTGGCCTGACCTCTTAGCATTGCAATGTGTTTTCTCACCGTCAGGGGTCATCTGAATTCACTAGACACCACTCCAGTCTGCTGCGGAGACCCCAGGCAATGTCTGGAATTGCTGATGCTTTCTCGCACCATCGATGGCAGACGATCTGCCTAGCGAGCGTGGCCTGACTGCTGTGCATTACAGTGTGTTTTCTCGCCTTCAGGGGTCATCTGAATTCACTAGACACCACTCCAGTCTGCTGCGGAGACCCCAGGCAATGTCTGGAATTGCTGTTGCTTTCTCGCAGCATCGACGGCAGACGATCTGCCCAGCGAGCGTGGCCTGACCTCTTAGCATTACAGTGTGTTTCCTCACCGTCAGGGGTCATCCGAATTCACTAGACACCACTCCGGTCTGCTGCGGAGGCCCCAGGCAATGTCTGGAATTGCTGCTGCTTTCTCGCACCATCAAAGGCAGACGATCTGCCCAGCGAGCGTGGCCTGACCATGTCGCATTACAATGTGTTTTATCACCGTCAGGGGTCATCTGAATTCACTAGACACCACTCCGGTCTGCTGCGGAGGCCCCAGGCAATGTCTGGAATTGCTGCTGCTTTCTCGCACCATCGACGGCAGACGATCTGCCTAGCGAGCGTGGCCTGACCATGTCGCATTACAATGTGTTTTCTCACCGTCAGGGGTCATCTGAATTCACTAGACACCACTCCGGTCTGCTGCGGAGGCCCCAGGCAATGTCTGGAATTGCTGCTGCTTTCTCGCACCATCAAAGGCAGACGATCTGCCTAGCGAGCGTGGCCTGACTGCTGTGCATTACAGTGTGTTTTCTCGCCTTCAGGGATCATCTGAATTCACTAGACACAACTCCAGTCTGCTGCGGAGACCGCAGATAATGTCTGGAATTGCTGCTGCTTTCTCGCACCATCAAAGGCAGACGATCTGCCCAGCCAGCGTGGCCTGACCATGTCGCATTACAGTGTGTTTCCTCACCGTCAGGGGTCATCTGAATTCACTAGACACCACTCCGGTCTGCTGCGGAGGCCCCAGGCAATGTCTGGAATTGCTGCTGCTTTCTCGCAGCATCGATGGCAGACGATCTGCCTAGCGAGCGTGGCCTGACCTCTTAGCATTACAGTGTGTTTCCTCACCGTCAGGGGTCATCCGAATTCACTAGACACCACTCCGGTCTGCTGCGGAGGCCCCAGGCAATGTCTGGAATTGCTGCTGCTTTCTCGCAGCATCGACGGCAGACGATCTGCCTAGCGAGCGTGGCCTGACCTCTTAGCATTGCAATGTGTTTTCTCACCGTCAGGGAACATCTGAATTCACTAGACACCACTCCAGTCTGCAGCGGAGACCCCAGACAATGTCTGGAATTGCTGTTGCTTTCTCGCACCATCGACGGCAGACGATCTGCCTAGCGAGCGTGGCCTGACCATGTCGCATTACAATGTGTTTTCTCACCGTCAGGGATCATCTGAATTCACTAGACACCACTCCGGTCTGCTGCGGAGGCCCCAGGCAATGTCTGGAATTGCTGCTGCTTTCTCGCACCATCGACGGCAGACGATCTGCCTAGCGAGCGTGGCCTGACCATGTCGCATTACAATGTGTTTTCTCACCGTCAGGGAACATCTGAATTCACTAGACACCACTCCAGTCTGCTGCGGAGACCCCAGGCAATGTCTGGAATTGCTGCTGCTTTCTCGCAGCATCGACGGCAGACGATCTGCCTAGCGAGCGTGGCCTGACCTCTTAGCATTGCAATGTGTTTTCTCACCGTCAGGGAACATCTGAATTCACTAGACACCACTCCAGTCTGCTGCGGAGACCCCAGGCAATGTCTGGAATTGCTGATGCTTTCTCGCACCATCGATGGCAGACGATCTGCCCAGCGAGCGTGGCCTGACCATGTCGCATTACAATGTGTTTTATCACCGTCAGGGGTCATCTGAATTCACTAGACACAACTCCAGTCTGCAGCGGAGACCCCAGACAATGTCTGGAATTGCTGTTGCTTTCTCGCACCATCGACGGCAGACGATCTGCCTAGCGAGCGTGGCCTGACCTCTTAGCATTGCAATGTGTTTTCTCACCGTCAGGGGTCATCTGAATTCACTAGACACCACTCCGGTCTGCTGCGGAGGCCCCAGGCAATGTCTGGAATTGCTGCTGCTTTCTCGCACCATCGATGGCAGACGATCTGCCTAGCGAGCGTGGCCTGACCTCTTAGCATTACAGTGTGTTTCCTCACCGTCAGGGGTCATCCGAATTCACTAGACACCACTCCGGTCTGCTGCGGAGGCCCCAGGCAATGTCTGGAATTGCTGCTGCTTTCTCGCAGCATCGACGGCAGACGATCTGCCTAGCGAGCGTGGCCTGACCTCTTAGCATTGCAATGTGTTTTCTCACCGTCAGGGAACATCTGAATTCACTAGACACCACTCCAGTCTGCAGCGGAGACCCCAGACAATGTCTGGAATTGCTGTTGCTTTCTCGCACCATCGACGGCAGACGATCTGCCTAGCGAGCGTGGCCTGACCATGTCGCATTACAATGTGTTTTCTCACCGTCAGGGATCATCTGAATTCACTAGACACCACTCCGGTCTGCTGCGGAGGCCCCAGGCAATGTCTGGAATTGCTGCTGCTTTCTCGCAGCATCGACGGCAGACGATCTGCCTAGCGAGCGTGGCCTGACCTCTTAGCATTGCAATGTGTTTTCTCACCGTCAGGGAACATCTGAATTCACTAGACACCACTCCAGTCTGCTGCGGAGGCCCCAGGCAATGTCTGGAATTGCTGCTGCTTTCTCGCACCATCAAAGGCAGACGATCTGCCCAGCGAGCGTGGCCTGACCTCTTAGCATTACAGTGTGTTTCCTCACCGTCAGGGGTCATCCGAATTCACTAGACACCACTCCGGTCTGCTGCGGAGACCCCAGGCAATGTCTGGAATTGCTGATGCTTTCTCGCACCATCAAAGGCAGACGATCTGCCTAGCGAGCGTGGCCTGACCATGTCGCATTACAGTGTGTTTCCTCACCGTCAGGGGTCATCTGAATTCACTAGACACCACTCCGGTCTGCTGCGGAGACCCCAGGCAATGTCTGGAATTGCTGATGCTTTCTCGCACCATCGATGGCAGACGATCTGCCTAGCGAGCGTGGCCTGACCATGTCGCATTACAATGTGTTTCCTCACCGTCAGGGGTCATCCGAATTCACTAGACACCACTCCGGTCTGCTGCGGAGACCCCAGACAATGTCTGGAGTTGCTGTTGCTTTCTCGCACCATCGACGGCAGACGATCTGCCTAGCGAGCGTGGCCTGACCATGTCGCATTACAGTGTGTTTCCTCACTGTCAGGGGTCATCTGAATTCACTAGACACAACTCCAGTCTGCAGCGGAGACCCCAGACAATGTCTGGAATTGCTGTTGCTTTCTCGCACCATCGACGGCAGACGATCTGCCTAGCGAGCGTGGCCTGACCATGTCGCATTACAATGTGTTTTCTCACCGTCAGGGATCATCTGAATTCACTAGACACCACTCCAGTCTGCAGCGGAGACCCCAGACAATGTCTGGAATTGCTGTTGCTTTCTCGCACCATCGACGGCAGACGCTCTGCCTAGCGAGTGTGGCCTGACCTCTTAGCATTGCAATGTGTTTTCTCAGCGTCAGGGAACATCTGAATTCACTAGACACCACTCCAGTCTGCAGCGGAGACCCCAGGCAATGTCTGGAATTGCTGCTGCTTTCTCGCAGCATCGACGGCAGACGATCTGCCTAGCGAGCGTGGCCTGACCATGTCGCATTACAATGTGTTTTCTCACCGTCAGGGATCATCTGAATTCACTAGACACCACTCCAGTCTGCAGCGGAGACCCCAGACAATGTCTGGAATTGCTGATGCTTTCTCGCACCATCGATGGCAGACGATCTGCCTAGCGAGCGTGGCCTGACCATGTCGCATTACAATGTGTTTTCTCACCGTCAGGGGTCATCTGAATTCACTAGACACCACTCCGGTCTGCTGCGGAGGCCCCAGGCAATGTCTGGAATTGCTGCTGCTTTCTCGCACCATCAAAGGCAGACGATCTGCCTAGCGAGCGTGGCCTGACCATGTCGCATTACAATGTGTTTTCTCACCGTCAGGGATCATCTGAATTCACTAGACACCACTCCAGTCTGCAGCGGAGACCCCAGACAATGTCTGGAATTGCTGTTGCTTTCTCGCAGCATCGACGGCAGACGATCTGCCCAGCGAGCGTGGCCTGACCTCTTAGCATTACAGTGTGTTTCCTCACCGTCAGGGGTCATCCGAATTCACTAGACACCACTCCGGTCTGCTGCGGAGACCCCAGGCAATGTCTGGAATTGCTGATGCTTTCTCGCACCATCGATGGCAGACGATCTGCCTAGCGAGCGTGGCCTGACCATGTCGCATTACAATGTGTTTTCTCACCGTCAGGGATCATCTGAATTCACTAGACACCACTCCAGTCTGCTGCGGAGACCCCAGGCAATGTCTGGAATTGCTGCTGCTTTCTCGCACCATCAAAGGCAGACGATCTGCCTAGCGAGCGTGGCCTGACCATGTCGCATTACAGTGTGTTTCCTCACCGTCAGGGGTCATCTGAATTCACTAGACACCACTCCGGTCTGCTGCGGAGACCCCAGGCAATGTCTGGAATTGCTGATGCTTTCTCGCACCATCGATGGCAGACGATCTGCCTAGCGAGCGTGGCCTGACCATGTCGCATTACAATGTGTTTCCTCACCGTCAGGGGTCATCCGAATTCACTAGACACCACTCCGGTCTGCTGCGGAGACCCCAGACAATGTCTGGAGTTGCTGTTGCTTTCTCGCACCATCGACGGCAGACGATCTGCCTAGCGAGCGTGGCCTGACCATGTCGCATTACAATGTGTTTCCTCACTGTCAGGGGTCATCTGAATTCACTAGACACCACTCCGGTCTGCTGCGGAGGCCCCAGGCAATGTCTGGAATTGCTGATGCTTTCTCGCACCATCGATGGCAGACGATCTGCCTAGCGAGCGTGGCCTGACCATGTCGCATTACAATGTGTTTTCTCACCGTCAGGGATCATCTGAATTCACTAGACACCACTCCAGTCTGCTGCGGAGACCCCAGGCAATGTCTGGAATTGCTGCTGCTTTCTCGCACCATCAAAGGCAGACGATCTGCCTAGCGAGCGTGGCCTGACCATGTCGCATTACAATGTGTTTTCTCACCGTCAGGGGTCATCTGAATTCACTAGACACCACTCCGGTCTGCTGCGGAGGCCCCAGGCAATGTCTGGAATTGCTGCTGCTTTCTCGCACCATCAAAGGCAGACGATCTGCCTAGCGAGCGTGGCCTGACCATGTCGCATTACAATGTGTTTCCTCACCGTCAGGGGTCATCCGAATTCACTAGACACCACTCCAGTCTGCTGCGGAGACCCCAGGCAATGTCTGGAATTGCTGTTGCTTTCTCGCACCATCAAAGGCAGACGATCTGCCTAGCGAGCGTGGCCTGACCTCTTAGCATTGCAATGTGTTTTCTCACCGTCAGGGATCATCTGAATTCACTAGACACCACTCCAGTCTGCAGCGGAGACCCCAGACAATGTCTGGAATTGCTGATGCTTTCTCGCACCATCGATGGCAGACGATCTGCCTAGCGAGCGTGGCCTGACCATGTCGCATTACAATGTGTTTTCTCACCGTCAGGGGTCATCTGAATTCACTAGACACCACTCCGGTCTGCTGCGGAGGCCCCAGGCAATGTCTGGAATTGCTGCTGCTTTCTCGCACCATCAAAGGCAGACGATCTGCCTAGCGAGCGTGGCCTGACCATGTCGCATTACAATGTGTTTTCTCACCGTCAGGGATCATCTGAATTCACTAGACACTACTCCAGTCTGCAGCGGAGACCCCAGACAATGTCTGGAATTGCTGTTGCTTTCTCGCACCATCGACGGCAGACGATCTGCCCAGCGAGCGTGGCCTGACCTCTTAGCATTACAGTGTGTTTCCTCACCGTCAGGGGTCATCCAAATTCACTAGACACCACTCCGGTCTGCTGCGGAGACCCCAGGCAATGTCTGGAATTGCTGATGCTTTCTCGCACCATCGATGGCAGACGATCTGCCTAGCGAGCGTGGCCTGACCATGTCGCATTACAATGTGTTTCCTCACCGTCAGGGGTCATCCGAATTCACTAGACACCACTCCGGTCTGCTGCGGAGACCCCAGACAATGTCTGGAATTGCTGTTGCTTTCTCGCACCATCGACGGCAGACGATCTGCCTAGCGAGCGTGGCCTGACCATGTCGCATTACAATGTGTTTTCTCACCGTCAGGGATCATCTGAATTCACTAGACACCACTCCAGTCTGCAGCGGAGACCCCAGACAATGTCTGGAATTGCTGATGCTTTCTCGCACCATCGATGGCAGACGATCTGCCTAGCGAGCGTGGCCTGACCATGTCGCATTACAATGTGTTTCCTCACCGTCAGGGGTCATCCGAATTCACTAGACACCACTCCGGTCTGCTGCGGAGACCCCAGACAATGTCTGGAGTTGCTGTTGCTTTCTCGCACCATCAAAGGCAGACGATCTGCCTAGCGAGCGTGGCCTGACCATGTCGCATTACAATGTGTTTTCTCACCGTCAGGGATCATCTGAATTCACTAGACACCACTCCAGTCTGCAGCGGAGACCCACCCCAGGCAATCTGTTTGTGACCCCTCGGGCCTCTAAGCGAGACCACTGATGGCTGACCCAAGGGGTCACACCAAACAATGTCCCTTTGCACAGCCACCCCTCTCGGTCACCTCCAGCAGCACTGGCCAATGCATTACTGCGCTGAAAGCAATCTGGCGCATTCCCAGCGTGTTCAGATGGTCCACTGGTATTGCCCCATCACAAATAGCTTCTAGAATTTGTTCCCTAGGTGCCTCTGAGCATGCTGCACACTGGCAGCTGCAGCAGCAAATGCAGCTGCAGCTGCAGTGATGCTCCTCGTCGTTCTGGTTGTGCGCAGCAGTCTAGAATGTAATTTAGCGATGTAATACACTATTCCTTGCAGAGAGCGGCTGCCACATTGAGCTACACATGGAGTACATTGTTTTCACGGTCGCCGCGAAAATCAGCACAGCCACAGCGTCGCATCACAGCCAGCAGCATTGAATGCAGCACAGCGGTAATGCGAGCAGCCTAGGGCACTAGTTGTGCATTAAGGAGGTCTACATGTGTTATCCCATTTCTATAGTGCAAGGAAAAGTGTCTACTGAGCTGTCCCTTACAGGCTGTTGGCTGTTGGTAGCAGCAGCAATGGCGCAGTAGCACCAGCAGCGGCAGAGGGTGTTCTGGTCGCGCACCATGTTGGAAAACACAATTCTCTATTGCTAGACACTATTCCACATCAGGGGGACATGCTATACTATGCACTATATCGACGGCATCAATTTCGCGGCGACCGCGAAATCTGCACAGCCACATCTCACGGTCACCGCCAGCAGCGGCAAGCACTGCGTTGCAGCACTGCAAATGGTCTGGCACACCTGTAGCAAGCTTAGGGTGTCTCCCGCCATGATACAAGCTCATCGCATTGTACATAACAGTGTTCTTAGCACTGATGGATAGGACTGCTCGCTGTCAACGGCAGCAGCAACAGTGCAGCAGCACTGGCAAACCTCAAATGGTGTACTGATCGCGCGCTAGGCTCAGGAACACATCTTCTCATTGCTAGACAGTATCCCTTGCGATTCCAAAGTGCTGTGCTGTACTGTACGTCAATGATGTCGATTTCGCGGCCGCCGCGAAACCTGCACAGCCACAGGTTCGCGGTCACCGCCAGCAGCAGTGAGCACTATGTAGCGGCACTGCAAGCGATCTGGCGCATTGGCAGCAGGCTTGGGGTGTCTTCTAGTATTGTAAAAACTCAAAAGCTAATAGAAAGCAGTGTTCTCAACATTGCTAGACAGGCTGCTCACTGCCTGCAGCAGCGGCGAGGGTGCAGTGACAGCAGCAACGCTTGTTGTTGTTCTGACTGTGCAGTATGCCTTGGAATGCTATTCCGCACCGCCAGACACTGTTTTGAGCAAGGGAGAGTGTCCTGGGCGAGCTGAACACCAAGAGTGTCGATTTATCGGTCGCCGCGAATCCTGCACAGCCACATTCCCGCAGTTGCCTGCAGCAGCATGAACACCTTGTTGGAGCATCAGGAATGTTGCAGTGCATGGCCAGTAGGTTTGTACAGTCTAAAAAGGACATCCCCTGCGAAAGAATTGAGTTGAATGACCTTCTGGATGTCCCTGAGTGTGGTGCTCACTGTCTGCCAACAGTAGGACCACTTCCGGCAGCAGCGACGAGTGCAGACACTGCAAAAACACTCTATTGTAATCATCTGTGACCCTTGAAACCTTCCCCTGCACAAAGGGCTCCTAGGGCAAGTCCCTGAGCATGTTGCAGGCTCAAGGGCCAGTTTATCGGCCGCCGCGAGATTTTGCACAGCCACTGATATCCATCGATCAATCCGGACTTAAGGCCGCTTTTGCCCTAACCTAAGTGCATTTTGGGCATGGGAATTTCGAGGAAATGAGACTGGCTTATGATTCATTACATTAGGACAGTCTCAATGGCGCAATTCCAGGTGCCTGGAGTGCCTGGAAGGTGTGCAGTGAGCCAAATATACCTCCAGAATGCGAGCATAATAGCACCTCAGTCTTGGCTCTAATCCATTGGGTGTGATAGTGAAAACCACTTGGTTTTACGTCTAGATCATACTCCTAAAAGCCCTCACAAATGCATTCAGAACTGGGAGCTGGGTGCAAGTGCACATTTCCTGATGGGGCAAGCATTTGCACCCAGCTCTGTAGACATCTCCAATGCGCATGGGACTTTGGGATTACCTTCTCTGAGTATATCTAAGCATATTCCGTGCATGTGCCTGGTGGGATATAACAATGGAAGCGTCCCAGAAGCGAAGCAACTGGAGCTCAGGGTAGCATAAACTCCCATGAATTCCCCACTATCCCTCGCATTCCAGCTCGGAATTTCAATGCGGACTATCTCAGGGGTACTCTATGCATGATTTCCAACAGTTTTCTGGTGGATTAAACTTGATTCCACCAAAAGATACATGTTCACTCATGTTTGCTGAATGTTCACTAAGATTGCATAGACAACCTACTTGACCTTCCAGTTCGGAGTTTTCCGGCGTGATTTTGACTGGTATACATGCATAGAGTACCCCTGAGATAGTCCGCATTGAAATTCCGAGCTGGAATGCGAGGGATAGTGGGGAATTCATGGGAGTTTATGCTACCCTGAGCTCCAGTTGCTTCGCTTCTGGGACGCTTCCATTGTTATATCCCACCAGGCACATGCACGGAATATGCTTAGATATACTCAGAGAAGGTAATCCCAAAGTCCCATGCGCATTGGAGATGTCTACAGAGCTGGGTGCAAATGCTTGCCCCATCAGGAAATGTGCACTTGCACCCAGCTCCCAGTTCTGAATGCATTTGTGAGGGCTTTTAGGAGTATGATCTAGACGTAAAACCAAGTGGTTTTCACTATCACACCCAATGGATTAGAGCCAAGACTGAGGTGCTATTATGCTCGCATTCTGGAGGTATATTTGGCTCACTGCACACCTTCCAGGCACTCCAGGCACCTGGAATTGCGCCATTGAGACTGTCCTAATGTAATGAATCATAAGCCAGTCTCATTTCCTCGAAATTCCCATGCCCAAAATGCACTTAGGTTAGGGCAAAAGCGGCCTTAAGTCCGGATTGATCGATGGATATCAGTGGCTGTGCAAAATCTCGCGGCGGCCGATAAACTGGCCCTTGAGCCTGCAACATGCTCAGGGACTTGCCCTAGGAGCCCTTTGTGCAGGGGAAGGTTTCAAGGGTCACAGATGATTACAATAGAGTGTTTTTGCAGTGTCTGCACTGTCGCTGCTGCCGGAAGTGGTCCTACTGTTGGCAGACAGTGAGCACCACACTCAGGGACATCCAGAAGGTCATTCAACTCAATTCTTTCGCAGGGGATGTCCTTTTTA
The DNA here is from genome assembly GCA_037042915.1 of Auricularia sp. M13. Taxonomy (NCBI): domain Eukaryota; kingdom Fungi; phylum Basidiomycota; class Agaricomycetes; order Auriculariales; family Auriculariaceae; genus Auricularia; species Auricularia sp. M13. Next base: position 2,880,298 of record CM073199.1, read on the forward strand.
GACTGTACAAACCTACTGGCCATGCACTGCAACATTCCTGATGCTCCAACAAGGTGTTCATGCTGCTGCAGGCAACTGCGGGAATGTGGCTGTGCAGGATTCGCGGCGACCGATAAATCGACACTCTTGGTGTTCAGCTCGCCCAGGACACTCTCCCTTGCTCAAAACAGTGTCTGGCGGTGCGGAATAGCATTCCAAGGCATACTGCACAGTCAGAACAACAACAAGCGTTGCTGCTGTCACTGCACCCTCGCCGCTGCTGCAGGCAGTGAGCAGCCTGTCTAGCAATGTTGAGAACACTGCTTTCTATTAGCTTTTGAGTTTTTACAATACTAGAAGACACCCCAAGCCTGCTGCCAATGCGCCAGATCGCTTGCAGTGCCGCTACATAGTGCTCACTGCTGCTGGCGGTGACCGCGAACCTGTGGCTGTGCAGGTTTCGCGGCGGCCGCGAAATCGACATCATTGACGTACAGTACAGCACAGCACTTTGGAATCGCAAGGGATACTGTCTAGCAATGAGAAGATGTGTTCCTGAGCCTAGCGCGCGATCAGTACACCATTTGAGGTTTGCCAGTGCTGCTGCACTGTTGCTGCTGCCGTTGACAGCGAGCAGTCCTATCCATCAGTGCTAAGAACACTGTTATGTACAATGCGATGAGCTTGTATCATGGCGGAGACACCCTAAGCTTGCTACAGGTGTGCCAGACCATTTGCAGTGCTGCAACGCAGTGCTTGCCGCTGCTGGCGGTGACCGTGAGATGTGGCTGTGCAGATTTCGCGGTCGCCGCGAAATTGATGCCGTCGATATAGTGCATAGTATAGCATGTCCCCCTGATGTGGAATAGTGTCTAGCAATAGAGAATTGTGTTTTCCAACATGGTGCGCGACCAGAACACCCTCTGCCGCTGCTGGTGCTACTGCGCCATTGCTGCTGCTACCAACAGCCAACAGCCTGTAAGGGACAGCTCAGTAGACACTTTTCCTTGCACTATAGAAATGGGATAACACATGTAGACCTCCTTAATGCACAACTAGTGCCCTAGGCTGCTCGCATTACCGCTGTGCTGCATTCAATGCTGCTGGCTGTGATGCGACGCTGTGGCTGTGCTGATTTTCGCGGCGACCGCGAAAACAATGTACTCCATGTGTAGCTCAATGTGGCAGCCGCTCTCTGCAAGGAATAGTGTATTACATCGCTAAATTACATTCTAGACTGCTGCGCGCAACCAGAACGACGCGAAGCATCGCTGCTGCTGCAGCTGCATTTGCTGCTGCAGCTGCCAGTAAGCAGCATGCTCAGAGGCACCCAGGGAACTGTTTCTAGAAGATATTTGTGATGGGGCAATACCAGTGGACCATCTGAACACGCTGGGAACACGCCAGATTGCTTTCAGTGCAGTAATGCATTGGCCAGTGCTGCTGGAGGTGACCGAGAGGGGTGGCTGTGCAAAGGGACATTGTTTGGTGTGACCCCTTGGGTCAGCCATCAGTGGTCTCGCTTAGAGGCCTGAGGGGTCACAAACAGATTGCCTGGGGTGCGGAGACCCCAGACAATGTCTGGAATTGCTGATGCTTTCTCGCACCATCGATGGCAGACGATCTGCCTAGCGAGCGTGGCCTGACCATGTCGCATTACAATGTGTTTCCTCACCGTCAGGGGTCATCCGAATTCACTAGACACCACTCCGGTCTGCTGCGGAGACCCCAGACAATGTCTGGAGTTGCTGTTGCTTTCTCGCACCATCGACGGCAGACGATCTGCCTAGCGAGCGTGGCCTGACCATGTCGCATTACAATGTGTTTCCTCACTGTCAGGGGTCATCTGAATTCACTAGACACAACTCCAGTCTGCAGCGGAGACCCCAGACAATGTCTGGAATTGCTGTTGCTTTCTCGCACCATCGACGGCAGACGATCTGCCTAGCGAGCGTGGCCTGACCATGTCGCATTACAATGTGTTTCCTCACCGTCAGGGGTCATCCGAATTCACTAGACACCACTCCAGTCTGCTGCGGAGACCCCAGGCAATGTCTGGAATTGCTGTTGCTTTCTCGCACCATCAAAGGCAGACGATCTGCCTAGCGAGCGTGGCCTGACCTCTTAGCATTGCAATGTGTTTTCTCACCGTCAGGGAACATCTGAATTCACTAGACACCACTCCAGTCTGCTGCGGAGACCCCAGGCAATGTCTGGAATTGCTGATGCTTTCTCGCACCATCGATGGCAGACGATCTGCCCAGCGAGCGTGGCCTGACCATGTCGCATTACAATGTGTTTTATCACCGTCAGGGGTCATCTGAATTCACTAGACACCACTCCAGTCTGCTGCGGAGACCCCAGACAATGTCTGGAATTGCTGATGCTTTCTCGCACCATCGATGGCAGACGATCTGCCTAGCGAGCGTGGCCTGACCGCTTAGCATTACAATGTGTTTTCTCACCGTCAGGGGTCATCTGAATTCACTAGACACCACTCCGGTCTGCTGCGGAGGCCCCAGGCAATGTCTGGAATTGCTGCTGCTTTCTCGCACCATCAAAGGCAGACGATCTGCCCAGCGAGCGTGACCTGACCATGTCGCATTACAGTGTGTTTCCTCACTGTCAGGGGTCATCTGAATTCACTAGACACAACTCCAGTCTGCAGCGGAGACCCCAGACAATGTCTGGAATTGCTGCTGCTTTCTCGCAGCATCGACGGCAGACGATCTGCCTAGCGAGCGTGGCCTGACCATGTCGCATTACAATGTGTTTTCTCACCGTCAGGGATCATCTGAATTCACTAGACACCACTCCAGTCTGCAGCGGAGACCCCAGACAATGTCTGGAATTGCTGTTGCTTTCTCGCACCATCGACGGCAGACGATCTGCCTAGCGAGTGTGGCCTGACCTCTTAGCATTGCAATGTGTTTTCTCACCGTCAGGGAACATCTGAATTCACTAGACACCACTCCGGTCTGCTGCGGAGGCCCCAGGCAATGTCTGGAATTGCTGCTACTTTCTCGCACCATCAAAGGCAGACGATCTGCCCAGCGAGCGTGGCCTGACCATGTCGCATTACAGTGTGTTTCCTCACTGTCAGGGGTCATCTGAATTCACTAGACACAACTCCAGTCTGCAGCGGAGGCCCCAGGCAATGTCTGGAATTGCTGATGCTTTCTCGCACCATCGATGGCAGACGATCTGCCTAGCGAGCGTGGCCTGACTGCTGTGCATTACAGTGTGTTTTCTCGCCTTCAGGGGTCATCTGAATTCACTAGACACCACTCCAGTCTGCTGCGGAGACCCCAGGCAATGTCTGGAATTGCTGTTGCTTTCTCGCACCATCAAAGGCAGACGATCTGCCTAGCGAGCGTGGCCTGACCACTTAGCATTGCAATGTGTTTTCTCACCGTCAGGGGTCATCCGAATTCACTAGACACAACTCCAGTCTGCAGCGGAGGCCCCAGGCAATGTCTGGAATTGCTGCTGCTTTCTCGCAGCATCGACGGCAGACGATCTGCCTAGCGAGCGTGGCCTGACCTCTTAGCATTGCAATGTGTTTTCTCACCGTCAGGGAACATCTGAATTCACTAGACACCACTCCGGTCTGCTGCGGAGGCCCCAGGCAATGTCTGGAATTGCTGCTGCTTTCTCGCACCATCAAAGGCAGACGATCTGCCCAGCGAGCGTGGCCTGACCATGTCGCATTACAGTGTGTTTCCTCACTGTCAGGGGTCATCTGAATTCACTAGACACAACTCCAGTCTGCAGCGGAGGCCCCAGGCAATGTCTGGAATTGCTGCTGCTTTCTCGCAGCATCGACGGCAGACGATCTGCCTAGCGAGCGTGGCCTGACCTCTTAGCATTGCAATGTGTTTTCTCACCGTCAGGGAACATCTGAATTCACTAGACACCACTCCAGTCTGCTGCGGAGACCCCAGGCAATGTCTGGAATTGCTGCTGCTTTCTCGCACCATCAAAGGCAGACGATCTGCCCAGCGAGCGTGGCCTGACCATGTCGCATTACAGTGTGTTTCCTCACTGTCAGGGGTCATCTGAATTCACTAGACACAACTCCAGTCTGCAGCGGAGGCCCCAGGCAATGTCTGGAATTGCTGCTGCTTTCTCGCAGCATCGACGGCAGACGATCTGCCTAGCGAGCGTGGCCTGACCTCTTAGCATTGCAATGTGTTTTCTCACCGTCAGGGAACATCTGAATTCACTAGACACCACTCCGGTCTGCTGCGGAGGCCCCAGGCAATGTCTGGAATTGCTGCTGCTTTCTCGCACCATCAAAGGCAGACGATCTGCCCAGCGAGCGTGGCCTGACCATGTCGCATTACAATGTGTTTTATCACCGTCAGGGGTCATCTGAATTCACTAGACACCACTCCAGTCTGCTGCGGAGACCCCAGACAATGTCTGGAATTGCTGATGCTTTCTCGCACCATCGATGGCAGACGATCTGCCTAGCGAGCGTGGCCTGACCGCTTAGCATTACAATGTGTTTTCTCACCGTCAGGGGTCATCTGAATTCACTAGACACCACTCCGGTCTGCTGCGGAGGCCCCAGGCAATGTCTGGAATTGCTGCTGCTTTCTCGCACCATCAAAGGCAGACGATCTGCCCAGCGAGCGTGACCTGACCATGTCGCATTACAGTGTGTTTCCTCACTGTCAGGGGTCATCTGAATTCACTAGACACAACTCCAGTCTGCAGCGGAGACCCCAGACAATGTCTGGAATTGCTGTTGCTTTCTCGCACCATCGACGGCAGACGATCTGCCTAGCGAGTGTGGCCTGACCTCTTAGCATTGCAATGTGTTTTCTCACCGTCAGGGAACATCTGAATTCACTAGACACCACTCCGGTCTGCTGCGGAGGCCCCAGGCAATGTCTGGAATTGCTGCTGCTTTCTCGCACCATCAAAGGCAGACGATCTGCCCAGCGAGCGTGGCCTGACCATGTCGCATTACAGTGTGTTTCCTCACTGTCAGGGGTCATCTGAATTCACTAGACACAACTCCAGTCTGCAGCGGAGGCCCCAGGCAATGTCTGGAATTGCTGCTGCTTTCTCGCAGCATCGACGGCAGACGATCTGCCTAGCGAGCGTGGCCTGACCTCTTAGCATTGCAATGTGTTTTCTCACCGTCAGGGAACATCTGAATTCACTAGACACCACTCCAGTCTGCTGCAGAGACCCCAGGCAATGTCTGGAATTGCTGATGCTTTTCGCACCATCGACGGCAGACGATCTGCCCAGCGAGCGTGGCCTGACCATGTCGCATTACAATGTGTTTTATCACCGTCAGGGGTCATCTGAATTCACTAGACACCACTCCAGTCTGCTGCGGAGACCCCAGACAATGTCTGGAATTGCTGATGCTTTCTCGCACCATCGATGGCAGACGATCTGCCTAGCGAGCGTGGCCTGACCGCTTAGCATTACAATGTGTTTTCTCACCGTCAGGGGTCATCTGAATTCACTAGACACCACTCCGGTCTGCTGCGGAGGCCCCAGGCAATGTCTGGAATTGCTGCTGCTTTCTCGCACCATCAAAGGCAGACGATCTGCCCAGCGAGCGTGGCCTGACCATGTCGCATTACAGTGTGTTTCCTCACTGTCAGGGGTCATCTGAATTCACTAGACACAACTCCAGTCTGCAGCGGAGGCCCCAGGCAATGTCTGGAATTGCTGCTGCTTTCTCGCAGCATCGACGGCAGACGATCTGCCTAGCGAGCGTGGCCTGACCTCTTAGCATTGCAATGTGTTTTCTCACCGTCAGGGAACATCTGAATTCACTAGACACCACTCCAGTCTGCTGCAGAGACCCCAGGCAATGTCTGGAATTGCTGATGCTTTCTCGCACCATCGACGGCAGACGATCTGCCCAGCGAGCGTGGCCTGACCATGTCGCATTACAATGTGTTTTATCACCGTCAGGGGTCATCTGAATTCACTAGACACCACTCCAGTCTGCTGCGGAGACCCCAGACAATGTCTGGAATTGCTGATGCTTTCGCACCATCGATGGCAGACGATCTGCCTAGCGAGCGTGGCCTGACCGCTTAGCATTACAATGTGTTTTCTCACCGTCAGGGGTCATCTGAATTCACTAGACACCACTCCGGTCTGCTGCGGAGGCCCCAGGCAATGTCTGGAATTGCTGCTGCTTTCTCGCACCATCAAAGGCAGACGATCTGCCCAGCGAGCGTGACCTGACCATGTCGCATTACAGTGTGTTTCCTCACTGTCAGGGGTCATCTGAATTCACTAGACACAACTCCAGTCTGCAGCGGAGACCCCAGACAATGTCTGGAATTGCTGTTGCTTTCTCGCACCATCGACGGCAGACGATCTGCCTAGCGAGCGTGGCCTGACCATGTCGCATTACAATGTGTTTTCTCACCGTCAGGGATCATCTGAATTCACTAGACACCACTCCAGTCTGCAGCGGAGACCCCAGACAATGTCTGGAATTGCTGTTGCTTTCTCGCACCATCGACGGCAGACGATCTGCCTAGCGAGTGTGGCCTGACCTCTTAGCATTGCAATGTGTTTTCTCACCGTCAGGGAACATCTGAATTCACTAGACACCACTCCAGTCTGCTGCAGAGACCCCAGGCAATGTCTGGAATTGCTGCTGCTTTCTCGCACCATCCAAGGCAGACGATCTGCCCAGCGAGCGTGGCCTGACCATGTCGCATTACAATGTGTTTTATCACCGTCAGGGGTCATCTGAATTCACTAGACACCACTCCAGTCTGCTGCGGAGACCCCAGACAATGTCTGGAATTGCTGATGCTTTCTCGCACCATCGATGGCAGACGATCTGCCTAGCGAGCGTGGCCTGACCGCTTAGCATTACAATGTGTTTTCTCACCGTCAGGGGTCATCTGAATTCACTAGACACCACTCCGGTCTGCTGCGGAGGCCCCAGGCAATGTCTGGAATTGCTGCTGCTTTCTCGCACCATCAAAGGCAGACGATCTGCCCAGCGAGCGTGACCTGACCATGTCGCATTACAGTGTGTTTCCTCACTGTCAGGGGTCATCTGAATTCACTAGACACAACTCCAGTCTGCAGCGGAGACCCCAGACAATGTCTGGAATTACTGTTGCTTTCTCGCACCATCGACGGCAGACGATCTGCCTAGCGAGCGTGGCCTGACCATGTCGCATTACAATGTGTTTTCTCACCGTCAGGGATCATCTGAATTCACTAGACACCACTCCAGTCTGCAGCGGAGACCCCAGACAATGTCTGGAATTGCTGTTGCTTTCTCGCACCATCGACGGCAGACGATCTGCCTAGCGAGCGTGGCCTGACCTCTTAGCATTGCAATGTGTTTTCTCACCGTCAGGGAACATCTGAATTCACTAGACACCACTCCAGTCTGCTGCAGAGACCCCAGGCAATGTCTGGAATTGCTGCTGCTTTCTCGCACCATCAAAGGCAGACGATCTGCCCAGCGAGCGTGGCCTGACCATGTCGCATTACAATGTGTTTTATCACCGTCAGGGGTCATCTGAATTCACTAGACACCACTCCAGTCTGCTGCGGAGACCCCAGACAATGTCTGGAATTGCTGATGCTTTCTCGCACCATCGATGGCAGACGATCTGCCTAGCGAGCGTGGCCTGACCGCTTAGCATTACAATGTGTTTTCTCACCGTCAGGGGTCATCTGAATTCACTAGACACCACTCCGGTCTGCTGCGGAGGCCCCAGGCAATGTCTGGAATTGCTGCTGCTTTCTCGCACCATCAAAGGCAGACGATCTGCCCAGCGAGCGTGACCTGACCATGTCGCATTACAGTGTGTTTCCTCACTGTCAGGGGTCATCTGAATTCACTAGACACAACTCCAGTCTGCAGCGGAGACCCCAGACAATGTCTGGAATTGCTGTTGCTTTCTCGCACCATCGACGGCAGACGATCTGCCTAGCGAGCGTGGCCTGACCATGTCGCATTACAATGTGTTTTCTCACCGTCAGGGATCATCTGAATTCACTAGACACCACTCCAGTCTGCAGCGGAGACCCCAGACAATGTCTGGAATTGCTGTTGCTTTCTCGCACCATCGACGGCAGACGATCTGCCTAGCGAGTGTGGCCTGACCTCTTAGCATTGCAATGTGTTTTCTCACCGTCAGGGAACATCTGAATTCACTAGACACCACTCCAGTCTGCTGCAGAGACCCCAGGCAATGTCTGGAATTGCTGCTGCTTTCTCGCACCATCAAAGGCAGACGATCTGCCCAGCGAGCGTGGCCTGACCATGTCGCATTACAATGTGTTTTATCACCGTCAGGGGTCATCTGAATTCACTAGACACCACTCCAGTCTGCTGCGGAGACCCCAGACAATGTCTGGAATTGCTGATGCTTTCTCGCACCATCGATGGCAGACGATCTGCCTAGCGAGCGTGGCCTGACCGCTTAGCATTACAATGTGTTTTCTCACCGTCAGGGGTCATCTGAATTCACTAGACACCACTCCGGTCTGCTGCGGAGGCCCCAGGCAATGTCTGGAATTGCTGCTGCTTTCTCGCACCATCAAAGGCAGACGATCTGCCCAGCGAGCGTGACCTGACCATGTCGCATTACAGTGTGTTTCCTCACTGTCAGGGGTCATCTGAATTCACTAGACACAACTCCAGTCTGCAGCGGAGACCCCAGACAATGTCTGGAATTACTGTTGCTTTCTCGCACCATCGACGGCAGACGATCTGCCTAGCGAGCGTGGCCTGACCATGTCGCATTACAATGTGTTTTCTCACCGTCAGGGATCATCTGAATTCACTAGACACCACTCCAGTCTGCAGCGGAGACCCCAGACAATGTCTGGAATTGCTGTTGCTTTCTCGCACCATCGACGGCAGACGATCTGCCTAGCGAGCGTGGCCTGACCTCTTAGCATTGCAATGTGTTTTCTCACCGTCAGGGAACATCTGAATTCACTAGACACCACTCCAGTCTGCTGCAGAGACCCCAGGCAATGTCTGGAATTGCTGCTGCTTTCTCGCACCATCAAAGGCAGACGATCTGCCCAGCGAGCGTGGCCTGACCATGTCGCATTACAATGTGTTTTATCACCGTCAGGGGTCATCTGAATTCACTAGACACCACTCCAGTCTGCTGCGGAGACCCCAGACAATGTCTGGAATTGCTGATGCTTTCTCGCACCATCGATGGCAGACGATCTGCCTAGCGAGCGTGGCCTGACCGCTTAGCATTACAATGTGTTTTCTCACCGTCAGGGGTCATCTGAATTCACTAGACACCACTCCGGTCTGCTGCGGAGGCCCCAGGCAATGTCTGGAATTGCTGCTGCTTTCTCGCACCATCAAAGGCAGACGATCTGCCCAGCGAGCGTGACCTGACCATGTCGCATTACAGTGTGTTTCCTCACTGTCAGGGGTCATCTGAATTCACTAGACACCACTCCGGTCTGCTGCGGAGGCCCCAGGCAATGTCTGGAATTGCTGCTGCTTTCTCGCACCATCAAAGGCAGACGATCTGCCCAGCGAGCGTGGCCTGACCATGTCGCATTACAGTGTGTTTCCTCACTGTCAGGGGTCATCTGAATTCACTAGACACAACTCCAGTCTGCAGCGGTGGCCCCAGGCAATGTCTGGAATTGCTGCTGCTTTCTCGCAGCATCGACGGCAGACGATCTGCCTAGCGAGCGTGGCCTGACCTCTTAGCATTGCAATGTGTTTTCTCACCGTCAGGGAACATCTGAATTCACTAGACACCACTCCAGTCTGCTGCAGAGACCCCAGGCAATGTCTGGAATTGCTGATGCTTTCTCGCACCATCGACGGCAGACGATCTGCCCAGCGAGCGTGGCCTGACCATGTCGCATTACAATGTGTTTTATCACCGTCAGGGGTCATCTGAATTCACTAGACACCACTCCAGTCTGCTGCGGAGACCCCAGACAATGTCTGGAATTGCTGATGCTTTCTCGCACCATCGATGGCAGACGATCTGCCTAGCGAGCGTGGCCTGACCGCTTAGCATTACAATGTGTTTTCTCACCGTCAGGGGTCATCTGAATTCACTAGACACCACTCCGGTCTGCTGCGGAGGCCCCAGGCAATGTCTGGAATTGCTGCTGCTTTCTCGCACCATCAAAGGCAGACGATCTGCCCAGCGAGCGTGACCTGACCATGTCGCATTACAGTGTGTTTCCTCACTGTCAGGGGTCATCTGAATTCACTAGACACAACTCCAGTCTGCAGCGGAGACCCCAGACAATGTCTGGAATTGCTGTTGCTTTCTCGCACCATCGACGGCAGACGATCTGCCTAGCGAGCGTGGCCTGACCATATCACATTACAATGTGTTTTCTCACCGTCAGGGATCATCTGAATTCACTAGACACCACTCCAGTCTGCAGCGGAGACCCCAGACAATGTCTGGAATTGCTGTTGCTTTCTCGCACCATCGACGGCAGACGATCTGCCTAGCGAGTGTGGCCTGACCTCTTAGCATTGCAATGTGTTTTCTCACCGTCAGGGAACATCTGAATTCACTAGACACCACTCCGGTCTGCTGCGGAGGCCCCAGGCAATGTCTGGAATTGCTGCTGCTTTCTCGCACCATCAAAGGCAGACGATCTGCCCAGCGAGCGTGACCTGACCATGTCGCATTACAGTGTGTTTCCTCACTGTCAGGGGTCATCTGAATTCACTAGACACAACTCCAGTCTGCAGCGGAGACCCCAGACAATGTCTGGAATTGCTGTTGCTTTCTCGCACCATCGACGGCAGACGATCTGCCTAGCGAGCGTGGCCTGACCATATCACATTACAATGTGTTTTCTCACCGTCAGGGATCATCTGAATTCACTAGACACCACTCCAGTCTGCAGCGGAGACCCCAGACAATGTCTGGAATTGCTGTTGCTTTCTCGCACCATCGACGGCAGACGATCTGCCTAGCGAGTGTGGCCTGACCTCTTAGCATTGCAATGTGTTTTCTCACCGTCAGGGAACATCTGAATTCACTAGACACCACTCCGGTCTGCTGCGGAGGCCCCAGGCAATGTCTGGAATTGCTGCTACTTTCTCGCACCATCAAAGGCAGACGATCTGCCCAGCGAGCGTGGCCTGACCATATCACATTACAATGTGTTTTCTCACCGTCAGGGGTCATCTGAATTCACTAGAGACCACTCCAGTCTGCTGCGGAGACCCCAGGCAATGTCTGGAATTGCTGTTGCTTTCTCGCACCATCAAAGGCAGACGATCTGCCTAGCGAGCGTGGCCTGACCTCTTAGCATTGCAATGTGTTTTCTCACCGTCAGGGGTCATCTGAATTCACTAGACACCACTCCGGTCTGCTGCGGAGGCCCCAGGCAATGTCTGGAATTGCTGCTGCTTTTCGCACCATCAAAGGCAGACGATCTGCCCAGCGAGCGTGGCCTGACCATGTCGCATTACAGTGTGTTTCCTCACTGTCAGGGGTCATCTGAATTCACTAGACACAACTCCAGTCTGCAGCGGAGACCCCAGACAATGTCTGGAATTGCTGTTGCTTTCTCGCACCATCGACGGCAGACGATCTGCCTAGCGAGCGTGGCCTGACCTCTTAGCATTACAGTGTGTTTCCTCACCGTCAGGGGTCATCTGAATTCACTAGACACCACTCCGGTCTGCTGCGGAGGCCCCAGGCAATGTCTGGAATTGCTGCTGCTTTCTCGCACCATCAAAGGCAGACGATCTGCCCAGCGAGCGTGGCCTGACCATGTCGCATTACAGTGTGTTTCCTCACTGTCAGGGGTCATCTGAATTCACTAGACACAACTCCAGTCTGCAGCGGAGACCCCAGACAATGTCTGGAATTGCTGTTGCTTTCTCGCACCATCGACGGCAGACGATCTGCCTAGCGAGCGTGGCCTGACCTCTTAGCATTACAGTGTGTTTCCTCACCGTCAGGGGTCATCCGAATTCACTAGACACCACTCCGGTCTGCTGCGGAGGCCCCAGGCAATGTCTGGAATTGCTGCTGCTTTCTCGCAGCATCGACGGCAGACGATCTGCCTAGCGAGCGTTGCCTGACCTCTTAGCATTGCAATGTGTTTTCTCACCGTCAGGGAACATCTGAATTCACTAGACACCACTCCGGTCTGCTGCGGAGGCCCCAGGCAATGTCTGGAATTGCTGCTGCTTTCTCGCACCATCAAAGGCAGACGATCTGCCCAGCGAGCGTGGCCTGACCATGTCGCATTACAGTGTGTTTCCTCACTGTCAGGGGTCATCTGAATTCACTAGACACAACTCCAGTCTGCTGCGGAGACCCCAGGCAATGTCTGGAATTGCTGATGCTTTCTCGCACCATCGACGGCAGACGATCTGCCTAGCGAGCGTGGCCTGACCTCTTAGCATTGCAATGTGTTTTCTCACCGTCAGGGAACATCTGAATTCACTAGACACCACTCCGGTCTGCTGCGGAGGCCCCAGGCAATGTCTGGAATTGCTGCTGCTTTCTCGCACCATCAAAGGCAGACGATCTGCCCAGCGAGCGTGGCCTGACCATGTCGCATTACAGTGTGTTTCCTCACTGTCAGGGGTCATCTGAATTCACTAGACACAACTCCAGTCTGCTGCGGAGACCCCAGGCAATGTCTGGAATTGCTGATGCTTTCTCGCACCATCGACGGCAGACGATCTGCCTAGCGAGCGTGGCCTGACCTCTTAGCATTGCAATGTGTTTTCTCACCGTCAGGGAACATCTGAATTCACTAGACACCACTCCAGTCTGCTGCGGAGACCCCAGGCAATGTCTGGAATTGCTGATGCTTTCTCGCACCATCGATGGCAGACGATCTGCCTAGCGAGCGTGGCCTGACCGCTTAGCATTACAATGTGTTTTCTCACCGTCAGGGGTCATCTGAATTCACTAGACACCACTCCGGTCTGCTGCGGAGGCCCCAGGCAATGTCTGGAATTGCTGCTGCTTTCTCGCACCATCAAAGGCAGACGATCTGCCCAGCGAGCGTGGCCTGACCATGTCGCATTACAGTGTGTTTCCTCACTGTCAGGGGTCATCTGAATTCACTAGACACCACTCCGGTCTGCTGCGGAGGCCCCAGGCAATGTCTGGAATTGCTGCTGCTTTCTCGCAGCATCGACGGCAGACGATCTGCCTAGCGAGCGTGGCCTGACCGCTTAGCATTACAATGTGTTTTCTCACCGTCAGGGGTCATCTGAATTCACTAGACACCACTCCGGTCTGCTGCGGAGGCCCCAGGCAATGTCTGGAATTGCTGCTGCTTTCTCGCACCATCAAAGGCAGACGATCTGCCTAGCGAGCGTGGCCTGACCGCTTAGCATTACAATGTGTTTGCTCACCGTCAGGGAACATCTGAATTCACTAGACACCACTCCGGTCTGCTGCGGAGACCCCAGGCAATGTCTGGAATTGCTGATGCTTTCTCGCACCATCAAAGGCAGACGATCTGCCCAGCGAGCGTGGCCTGACCATGTCGCATTACAGTGTGTTTCCTCACTGTCAGGGGTCATCTGAATTCACTAGACACAACTCCAGTCTGCAGCGGAGGCCCCAGGCAATGTCTGGAATTGCTGATGCTTTCTCGCACCATCGATGGCAGACGATCTGCCTAGCGAGCGTGGCCTGACTGCTGTGCATTACAGTGTGTTTTCTCGCCTTCAGGGGTCATCTGAATTCACTAGACACCACTCCAGTCTGCTGCGGAGACCCCAGGCAATGTCTGGAATTGCTGTTGCTTTCTCGCACCATCGACGGCAGACGATCTGCCCAGCGAGCGTGGCCTGACCATGTCGCATTACAATGTGTTTTCTCACCGTCAGGGATCATCTGAATTCACTAGACACCACTCCAGTCTGCAGCGGAGACCCCAGGCAATGTGTGGAATTGCTGTTGCTTTCTCGCACCATCGACGGCAGACGATCTGCCTAGCGAGCGTGGCCTGACCTCTTAGCATTGCAATGTGTTTTCTCACCGTCAGGGAACATCTGAATTCACTAGACACCACTCCGGTCTGCTGCGGAGGCCCCAGGCAATGTCTGGAATTGCTGCTACTTTCTCGCAGCATCGACGGCAGACGATCTGCCTAGCGAGCGTGGCCTTACCTCTTAGCATTGCAATGTGTTTTCTCACCGTCAGGGAACATCTGAATTCACTAGACACCACTCCAGTCTGCTGCAGAGACCCCAGGAAATGTCTGGAATTGCTGATGCTTTCTCGCAGCATCGACGGCAGACGATCTGCCCAGCGAGCGTGGCCTGACCATGTCGCATTACAGTGTGTTTCCTCACTGTCAGGGGTCATCTGAATTCACTAGACACAACTCCAGTCTGCAGCGGAGGCCCCAGGCAATGTCTGGAATTGCTGATGCTTTCTCGCACCATCGATGGCAGACGATCTGCCTAGCGAGCGTGGCCTGACCTCTTAGCATTGCAATGTGTTTTCTCACCGTCAGGGAACATCTGAATTCACTAGACACCACTCCAGTCTGCAGCGGAGACCCCAGGCAATGTGTGGAATTGCTGTTGCTTTCTCGCACCATCGACGGCAGACGATCTGCCTAGCGAGCGTGGCCTGACCGCTTAGCATTACAATGTGTTTTCTCACCGTCAGGGGTCATCTGAATTCACTAGACACCACTCCGGTCTGCTGCGGAGGCCCCAGGCAATGTCTGGAATTGCTGCTACTTTCTCGCACCATCAAAGGCAGACGATCTGCCCAGCGAGCGTGACCTGACCATGTCGCATTACAGTGTGTTTCCTCACTGTCAGGGGTCATCTGAATTCACTAGACACAACTCCAGTCTGCAGCGGAGGCCCCAGGCAATGTCTGGAATTGCTGATGCTTTCTCGCACCATCGATGGCAGACGATCTGCCTAGCGAGCGTGGCCTGACCTCTTAGCATTGCAATGTGTTTTCTCACCGTCAGGGAACATCTGAATTCACTAGACACAACTCCAGTCTGCAGCGGAGGCCCCAGGCAATGTCTGGAATTGCTGCTGCTTTCTCGCAGCATCGACGGCAGACGATCTGCCTAGCGAGCGTGGCCTTACCTCTTAGCATTGCAATGTGTTTTCTCACCGTCAGGGAACATCTGAATTCACTAGACACCACTCCAGTCTGCTGCAGAGACCCCAGGCAATGTCTGGAATTGCTGATGCTTTCTCGCACCATCGACGGCAGACGATCTGCCCAGCGAGCGTGGCCTGACCTCTTAGCATTGCAATGTGTTTTCTCACCGTCAGGGGTCATCTGAATTCACTAGACACCACTCCAGTCTGCTGCGGAGACCCCAGGAAATGTCTGGAATTGCTGATGCTTTCTCGCACCATCGATGGCAGACGATCTGCCTAGCGAGCGTGGCCTGACTGCTGTGCATTACAGTGTGTTTTCTCGCCTTCAGGGGTCATCTGAATTCACTAGACACCACTCCAGTCTGCTGCGGAGACCGCAGATAATGTCTGGAATTGCTGTTGCTTTCTCGCACCATCAAAGGCAGACGATCTGCCCAGCGAGCGTGGCCTGACCATGTCGCATTACAGTGTGTTTCCTCACCATCTGGGGTCATCTGAATTCACTAGACACCACCCCGGTCTGCAGCGGAGACCCCAGACAATGTCTGGAATTGCTACTGCTTTCTCGCACCATGGATGGCAGACGATCTGCCCGGCGAGCGCGGCCTGACCCCCGTGCATTACAGTGTGATTTCTCAGTGTCATTCGGAACCGAAGCCCTTGCATTTGGGTGCATCTTCAGGCTACTGTGCAGACAGACCGCTGTCGACTGATGTGCGTTGATCCCCTTGACGAGGTGTCAATGCCCTTGAAATGCTCATCGAAACCTCGTTTTGGTTACCTGCATCTCCGTGTACGTACTGCTTGCTCAAACGCCGTACCAGTCTGAAGTAACCTGCATTGCGGGTAATAACGCATCAATGTATACTCTAATGCCCCAAAGTGCTTCATATACTACAATAGTAGTACTCGCATTTGCCGAGTAAATGAGTTGCTTCTCGGTGCACCAATGTGCCAGACAGCCGTCTGCATCGCAACGAAGTCTCGCTCGAAAAAATGTTCATATTATGTTTCCAATGGGTTTGTATAGCATACGGAATGTGAAACACAAAGTATCTTTAGCTGGAGAATAGGATGGGTTCCGGCTCTACCAGGCCCCCGGAAAGCTCCGATAAAGGTCCGATCCGCTAGGCCCACACATCAGAGGCGATTTTGAGGGCACTTTTTTCAGAACCGCTGGCCTGGCAGGAATTGTTTTACTGTAGCTGTATGTGAAATGAATGGATCATGACATTCCTGCACTTTAGAGGCAAAAGCTCAAAAACTGGCTGAGATATGCAATCACACCTTCCTTATAAGGCACTTTCCGGCGGAGATTAGGCCCACATATCGGCCGATTTTGGGATCGGACCTCAGATGGACCTTTCCGGGGCCTGCTCTACCGGATTGCTCCAGGCCCCTCTCGGTGCGCGCATATGTCCGGCCAAACATTGGCAATCACGAGGAACGAATGTCTGCCTGGCCGCGCGCACCGTACGAGGGCCTGATCATCCAGGCTAGTGCATGGCGGTCCGCCGCTTGGCAGCCACGACGGCTGCGACGGCCCCGAGCTCGGCTTGTGTGGAGAAGCGACTGGGCTCGGGCTGATGCCGGCTTGCCGCATCAGGCGACACCGGCGGCCCCGCCTGATGATTCTCCAACTTCAAGAGGTCGTCCCGTCACATCAAAGTCCATGGAGCAGCAGTTCTCGGAGTTCCGCGAAGTGACATCCGGGTGAACATCACACAAGTCTGTCGACGTCGCGGGAACCAACACTCTGGTTTGACAGTACAGACAATCGGGTATCCCATTCAAATGCCCGACAAGTCGGCTTAGCCTGTGGTAATAAGTACCGGCGAGCCTGGTTTGATATTGCGTGCGGGACGCGGTCGATCCCCGCGCGTGTTCGCAGTCTCCATGCTCTGGATGAGGACGAGGAGGACTGGTCGCACGTCGATGACTGGGACATCGAGATGTTCCGCTGGGACCGCTTGACGAGGATGCGACAGAGAGAGGAGCAGGCATATCGACGCCTGCGGCCGCTCTGGGGCCAGGGGATTCCGACTTTCTACGGCACGGTCGAACTGGAACTTGAACGTGAACTCGGGCGCTCATCTGAGGCCCACGCCTCGATCAAATCCGTCTTTGGCATCGTGCTTGAGTATCTCGAAGGCGAGAGCCTCGACCTGCTTCCCGATTCTGATCAGAGCGTCGCTCCCACCGAGCAGGATCAAGCTCGCGGGCACAACGCACTGAACATTCTGCGACGCGCGCACGCTCTGGGCGTCGCGCATCGCGACGTGGTCTGGCAGAACGTCCTGAGACGCCCGGACGGCGAATATGCGCTCATCGACTGGGGCTTCGCGCTCGTGCGCGCCGCAGGGGACTCCGACGCCGAGTGGCTGGCCAAGCTCGCGGAGTGCCACGACCTCTTCCGCCTGCGCAACGTGCTGTGTCAGAAGGGCTACTATGACCCCAGCCCCGTCGACATCGACGTGCCCGATAGGAGACTCGGTTTCATGCAGGTCAATAATTCAGCAACGGACGTGAAGTGCCCGCGCCGACGAGAAGCTTGGTTCGAACGTGTTCCGTATCCCGCCCCTGGTTGGAAGGAAGTTCGCCTTCCCGGGGACAAAGGTGAATATACCTGGGAGTACCGGAAGTATCGTGTACGGCCAGGTGTCCGACAGTGCGACATGCACAATGGTAAATATGTACGTATGTGATCTGAGTGTTTTACTACGTCGTCTGCGCTCACCAAAGAACAGTTATGATGCTGACGGCGGTATAGCGCGCCACAGGTCCGGTTCCTACGGACAACTGAAGTCGATAGAGACCGTAACAGAGGTTGGTCAACAGAGTTTTTGGTGCAGATATCTTTTGCCTGTCTTGGCCCTCGACGTCGCGCTCGTGGCACCGCAGGCGCCCAGAGTCGCGCAGAGAGAGCGCGACGTGACTGGACATCCCAGCTGCCGCGCGCTGATGCGATTCCCTGAACCATTCCAATCGGGTTCTGTACGGATGTCTGTCCGTGCTGCCGTGACGCGACAACATGAGGCAGAGGCGTGTGTATGATGCTGTTTATCCCGCCTTTCATCCTCTTCTCTACCTTCCTATGGTCAGTGCATGCATTTTCATTGACCTACTGCTTAATGTTACGCCCAGGACTACTATCAGGGAGAGGTTTCTGTTCCAGCCAAGGAGTACAAGCTCCCGATGGGCGAACTTGATACCGACTTCAAGAAAGAGTTCCCACCGGACCCGCACCTCGGTCACGAACTCGATGACGGGGCACGCGTTTGGAAAGTGTACCGCAAGGAGGCGACCGCCTACGATAACGACATGCTCGACGGCTGGAGCGGCACGCTGGACATTCTCCTCATTTTCGTAAGTACTGAAACTACTGGCAGCTCGGAGAGTTGAGCACTGAGACTCCTTAGGCTGGTCTCTTCTCGGCGGTTGTCACCGCCTTCGTAATCGAGAGCTATGCGCTGCTCCAGCCCGACAACACCGCGTACATGGCAGCTGCGCTGTACATCATCGCGTCGGCGAACAACGCTTCTGCTAGCTTGGTGCTGCCACCACCGCCCTCGCTGGAGCTTTCCCCATCCCGTTCATCACGTTGGATCAATGGACTTTGGTTCACCAGTCTCTTGCTCTCGATCACCGTGGCGTTCCTCTGCATTCTCATCAAGCAGTGGATCCGCGAGTACAAGTCCCGTAACACCGCGTCCGCTCAGAGCCCGAGACACTGGGCCCGCCGCCGGGAGATATTCTTCAAGGCGCTCAAGGACTGGCCTATCGGAGAACTGGTCTCCGTTCTCCCCGTTCTCCTCCACCTCTCGCTGTTCCTTTTTTTTGCAGGCATCATCGCGTTGCTGTGGCCTCTGGATAGGGCCATTGGCATCTGGATTGTCGTCCTTGCCCTGATTTTGGCTGTGTTCTATGCTGGCTGCACGCTGATTCCCGTGTGGATACCTGAGTGCCCAACATCGACTCCACTCGCGCACATGGTACGCAAGCAGCTAATCCCTGTGGCGCTGCTCGTTCTTCGCACCTACGCTCGCGCACTTCCGCGACTACAGCAGTACGGATCTGGTGCGCTGGATATCCTGTCACGACTAGTGCCGCGTCTCGGGTCGCTGAATGCTACCATTGCTCCGTCCCGTCTGAGCGCAGAGAGCATCGCTATGTCCCGCCTAAGCACGCGCTTAGACGGCTTGCATACCGTTTCGTCTTCCCGGCGACCTCGAGCTTCTCGCCTACAATCTATCATCGGCACGCTCGAGGCCCAGAGATCGGCGGACACCTACTTTTCTCGATGGTCAAAAAGCAACAGTGATGCTCTTGACGCGGCGGCCCTGCAGTGGGCAATCCTCGAAATATCGGATAGTGATTCCGTCGCTGTTGGGCTGCAAGCCCTGGGCGCCCTCCCGTTGGACTCAGCTCTCGCGTGCCTGCTGCGGCAGGAACCCCGATTGCGCACATTCACTGCTGATACTGCTCTTACGAGGACATCTGGTATGTATAATGCTGCAGAGGCTCTCCGTGTCGTACGCAGTCTGTTATGCATGCAAGGCGCAGAATATAAAAACGACACTCGCCTTCGCCGTGATATCGCTTCTCTGGACGATAACGTGCTCTCCAAAGCCGACTATCCAGACGCCACTCTCGCGCACGCGTTCTTCAATTGGGGAATATTCTATGTGGCCGAGAATGCTACGGCGTGGCGCACGGCCTCGCCTACGTTGACATCGACTGCCATGCTTCTCATGCAAATGGCAGACTCAGAAGATCTAATCATCCCCCTTCTGCTGTGTTGCGACTTAAAGCAGTTGCTCGATGTCGATTGGCTTTACATCATACACAATCTCTCCCTGTTTCTTGCTATTTCGCAGTTCGCTGGTGGCCGCCACTTTGGCCTGAGATCTAAGGAGATCTCAGTCGCGGAGCTTGTAGCCACGGCTGTCTTCAAGCGCGACAGTCTCACGGATCTCCCGACAGCCGCGGCGGACATCATCGGTCGCCTTCTACTGCAGATTCCCCACACTGACCACGCTCTCATCGCACAATGTCCCTCCCTACTGGAGTGCATGGCCGATGGGCGGTTCTTCTCTCCAGAAATCGACGTGGAAAAGCTTGTCGAAGTTCTTCGCATCATCGGAATGTGTTTGCCTAAGGATCAGCCTAGGCAGCTGTGGCACGCGGTAGCGCATGCCATCCACAAATTACTTCCCACCGTGACCAATCCCTGGATGGTCTACAGCCATACACATCACTTTTGCGAGAATGCGTTACATGCAGCGCTGGCAGCACCTCTCCAGGAACGAGATTCGAGACTGAGCGAATCATTGGATCTCATCCTATACCCCATGAATATTCCTGATATCAACCGGTCCATTTGGTCGATGCTCAGCATTGAGGATTCGTCGCGCACCTGCGGGATTCCCTGGCTCAGACTCGCCGACACTCTTTCAAATGCTCTTTGTGCCCAAGAGCTTAACGATTCGCACAATGCTGCTTACTTTGCGGAGTGTAACGGCGCCAACTTCCTGGCGGCAACATCGAGCTTATACAGCACGAACGAGTCACGGGAGGTGCCCGTGCGTGTCATTCAGCACAATGTCGAATTACGGTCTCGGTGGTGGCAGGACATCCTCGATTCTCAGCTTGAGAACAACGCCTACACAGAGATAATACGGGCGTTGGACAAGGAGTTTAGGCGTGCGCCCGTATGCAATAACATATGGTGTGCTGTCCGTCGGCTGCATGTTCCTCAAAGTTCGGTCGAACTTCAAGTTGGCAGCACCTGATATATATCCCCCACGATTTACTGCTGCTATGAATGTATATAACATACTGTGAAATATGCATAATTAGCGCTCTCTATTGCCGATTCGGGCGGGATGACTGGGTGACCAAGTTGACCGACGTGGCGCGCGAGTGACTCGTTGATAATGACGCAGAAAATATCCACTGAAATATTTTCAGGCCTGCGAACGCAGGAGAAAAAAGCGCTGGGAGAGACAAAGTATTCGGGCAGAGGCGTAGACGTCGTTGAGGAAGGGTTTCAGTATGCACGCGTCGAGCGGAGGGGACAAGAAGAACAAGGGAGGGAAACCCGGACAGTTCCGAAATCCTTCTGCCCGCGTCCTGGAAGTTCAGCATGAGAGAAATATGTATGGGCTAAAGGCGCATGAATACGGAGTGCATAATGTTCATTGCAGATCGTACAAGTACAAGTATCATACACAATAACGTACGTACACAGAGCGGCGGAAACA
The DNA here is from genome assembly GCA_037042915.1 of Auricularia sp. M13. Classification (NCBI taxonomy): domain Eukaryota; kingdom Fungi; phylum Basidiomycota; class Agaricomycetes; order Auriculariales; family Auriculariaceae; genus Auricularia; species Auricularia sp. M13. The sequence goes on from CM073199.1 coordinate 2,901,634, forward strand.
TGACGGTCAAACCATTTCGAACTCGTCAGTCCGCTGCAAGGGGGGAGACGACTCGGACTGCACGTCAGTCGAGGAGGGGGGTGCATCTGAGCGCTCGGTGACAGCGATGTCGTGCGAATGCGACGGCGAGTCGGAAGCGTCGATGTGGATACGAACAGGCTGCGCGTCGACGACAGGGACGGACTGAGCCTCCGCATACGCAGGAGCACCTTGCGTGATGGATATACGGACGGGTTCGGACGCGTCGGGGGCAGAGGGTGGAGTGGGCTCGACGTCCATGCTGTCGTGCGAGTTGTCCAGAGAGACGGCGGGGTCCGAGCTGCCCGCAGGTTGAGAGGACGCAGACGACGCGGGCGACGGCTCGACGTCCATCGCATGGGGAGCTGCAGACTGGCTCTCCTCCTGCGCAGAAGACGATGGCGACGGCTCTGCTGCAGGGGTGGCAGCCGCGGGCTCTACCGCTGGTTCGACCTCCATTGGATGGCTAGCAGAGGATCGACCGGCGGCGGCACCCGTGCTTGAAGCTGGTGACGAATCCGACGATTCTGAGGCAGGCTCGACGGCGACGTGCTCGGCGTTGGCGGGCTCGACGACGGTGGGCTGGGAGGAAGGCACCTCCGCGGCAGCGGGCTCGACGTCCATGCGGTCCTCGGCAGGCGCGGCATCGGCATGCTCGACGTCCATCTTCTCGTCGTCGTCCTTCGCCTCCTCCTCGGGGTGCGTCTTCCTCCACTCCTCGGCCAACTTCTGCTCAAGCTCGCCAAGCGCGCCCTCGACGAGCTCGACGACGCGTTTGCGCTCCTTGCGGATTTCCGCGACGCCCGCGCTCTCGACCTCGTCGAGCTTCTCGAGCAGCTTGCCCAGCTCGTACTCGTACGCGCGCACGGGCGCGTTGGTCATCGAGAAGCTGAGCTCGCGCGGCGCCTTGAACTCGAGCTGGGATGGCAGGGAGAACGCTTCGCGTAGCTTGGAGAGCGTGGACTCGACGGCGGCAATGGCGGTGAGTGCGGTTGTTGGCTCGGGCGTAGCAGGTGCAGGCTCGGGCTCGGGCTTGGATGTCGCAGTGGGCTGAGCGGGACTGGGAGCGGGAGCGGGGCGCGGGGGCGAGCGAGAGCGGATGGGAATGCGGACGGGCGTCGACTGCTTCTCTTGGACAGGTCGCACATCCGGCGTGACACGGCCGAGCTTGCGATTGGACTGCTTTGAGTTCATCTGCTGGGAACGTGGAATTAATACCAGCATGACAACGACAGAATATAGACATACCTTCTGCTGAAGCGCATCAGCGTAAGCCTGGGCCTGCTTGTAGGCATGAGCCTGGCGGCGCTGCTCTTCGGCGGCAGCGAGCGCGCGCTGGCGCTCCTGCTCTGCCGCGAGCTGAGCCGCACGAAGACGCTGGCGCTCGTGCTCCGCGGCAATCTCGCGTGCGCGTTCCTGTTCGAGGGCACGTGCGCGTTCCTGCTCAAGAGCACGGGCACGGATGGCGTCCGACCATTTGTCGTAGTGCGCGTGGCGGGCATAGTCCTCGTCCTCCTCGTCCTCCTCGGGCTCATCAAAGTAACGCTGCTGGAACCGAGGGCGCTGCGTAGCCGGGAAGCCGTAGCGAGCGTATGGGTCTTCAGCGCCGTACTGCTCCTCCATGCGCCGCAGCTCGCGCTCGGCGACAGCATCAGCGTATGCCTTGCGGGCCGCCTGTTGCTCGCGGAGGGCCTTCAGGTATCGTTCGCGCGCGAGCTCTTCTTGTGAGATGCGAGGCTCGGGCTCAGGCTGGGCGTAGTAGGACGAGCCGGGGTAGGCGTAGCGAGGCGCGTAGTACGGGTGGTTAGGCCGGACGTAGAACATGGCGTAGTGGTAGGTGGTACTGGTGTATTGACTCCATGCGGGGCGGGACGCGCTGTATTTATGACTGCGCGGGGAGCGTTCGAGAGTGTTCGCGACAGCAGCGAAGCATGTTCCAGAACTCGCCGTGGCCGCGGAATGTTCCCGAACGCTGTGCACCGCCACGGCCACAACTCCCGCATCAGGCACCCATGGCATCCTGTGCGAAGATAATTAATGGCAGCAGTTGCCCGCGCACGCTGCGGCGCTGGCGGGTGCTATAAATCTAAATTTCAAGCTAAGCAACTCAGAGAACCGCTAACAACCAAGCAATTACTCACCGTCCGAGCTCCAACATCGTCTCCCTAGTTCACGAGCTATCACAATCAGTAGTGCCTGCTGCTGGAACGCCCCCAGATCGTCGACCATGAGTCACATCGAGCGCTCAAACCGAGCAAGCAAGAGGCCTTCGACTTCTGCATCGATTGTGCGAGGTGTCAGGCCCTGGACAATTCATATTCAGATGCCACTGTTGACCCCCGTATATGGCTGCAGGCCCTTCAGCAAGCGATTGTGATTCAGTGGAAGAACGCCGTGTGGCGAGTAGATCGGAGGCGGGCGCAGTTCCCATCGCCATTAAGGGCGGCGTGGAAACAAGCCAGACGGTAGACAAATCCCAGTTGCTGCTCGAAACGGCAAGATAGCTCAGTCCACGCGTGAAGAGACTCTAGAAGAGGTAATTAACGACGGCCATCGCCATGTGCGCCGCTGAATCTGCGAGTGTTCGTGCGAAACGAGCCAATTCGGGATACTGTAGCTCGGAACCGCCCGCAGTCTGCCTGGCAGTTTGACGTGAGCCATGGGTGGGTTGCGCGGGTCGTAAAAGTGGCCGAGCCGCTCGAGAAGTTCATAAAGGCAGCGCCAAAGTAGGGGAGCAGCTAGCAACAACACACGGAAGAATGCGCTTCACCGCGTCCGTCGTCCTCGTCCTCATCGTCGCCTTGGCGGGCGCCTTACCGCAAGACCAGCGCGCGACAACACCATCCCGCAGGGAGGCCATAGTGTCGGATGTTCGAGGAGACCACCAGGTAGTGACTCTCCCCTGCTTCTGCAGCCCTTGATGACCGACCGTACAGAGCGCGAAGCGTCAAGAGAAACTGGGTTCTGGAGACTGGCCACCCCGGTCTTGATCTGGTCCTCGTCGGGAGACGCCAGACTTCGGGCAGTCTGTCGAGCGAAGCAAACGCGCGTGTGGTGATTATGGTGCTTGTGGCTCCAAGGACATGGCGCAGAGACTCCCTTTGGCTGTTCTGGTAAATGGTCTCGAGATGTGTTGCATTCTGCGTTTATGAAGGTTTTCCACGCCCGAAGTGTTTGGAGTCCATCGGCGCCCGTCAGCTCCTGTATAGGTACCGTGTTAATCAGACCCTTAACAGGAAAGATCGTACACATTGGACGTGAGAGTCAGTAAAGCAAACTGGAACTGAGCGGCCGGCGTCGCTTCCTGACAGTGTCATTCAGGCGGTCGTTGGTCAAGTTTGCGGAGTTTTTGAAAACTCAGGGCCCGGGCTCTTCTCTTCCCAACCATTTAACTGATTCGACACTTCCGGATTTCAGAGGCGCGAGATTGCAGGCCGCGGCTTGAGTACTTGGAGAATGCTCCAGATTGCAGCGATAATATCTCCTCGGTTTTCGTTTCATCGCAACTATCTCCATCCTTCTGTCATGCTTGCTGTGGCCACATTGTCCAACTTCCCGGGGTTACGACCCTATACGCGCGTTGTCTGCGGCCATATCAACGCGGAGATGGTCACAATACGACGCCAATGCTGACGAAGCCCACCCAGTGCAAATCAACCACTTCTTCCCGACAAGCAACACGCTGGTGAAAAGAAGCTTTCAGGTCTCGCGCACTCGAACGGGGTCCGTGAAACTGTGTTGATATGTCTTGCAGCAGTCCAGCAGCTTCATTACCTTCCTGAACGGTGAGTGATGTTATCGTCGTCCACAAGCCTTGTTCAACGCGTTCACAGGTATTCAACTAGGACTCAACAAAATGATACCATACTTCCGAGTCCCGAAGCGCGCTGTAGGTTTATATTTCGCGTGTCTGCGCGCCCAGTTGCGCGGAGCGCCCTGAGTCCATTCATGCCACGGTGCCGTGTCAGCCGGCGCACAAGTGCAGATCCATGATTGACTTTTACTGTGTTTGCAGGAAAACATTCTGCGGATACCGCGGGGTCGTCGAGCAACATCCTGCAGAGCTCTCGTTACTGTTTGGTCCTATGGTCGTCGTCTCCGCCTGTGGGCTTTGCAGCTGCGCCAACTCACTGATACGTGTTTTCTACTTAGTGGGAAGGCAATAAACCTTCCCCTTGGCTGGCTGCGGGCGGAGCCCGCCTGGTATGAGCCTGCGTGGCCCTAACCTACGGCTCCGGGTGTCAACGCCGTCTACTTCTCGGCAAAGTCCTCTGTTACCGTTCTTTCCTCCTCTGACATGTCCTCCCACTATACCATGTGGACTCTCCTCGCCAGTGCGACAATTGCTATTAGTCGAGCTGCAGTTGTGGTGGGTCGGATGAACAACTACGGCCGCTGATCATACTCATTGATTCTTCCGCTTTTAAGGATGTAATATTCCCCCCGCAACTAGAAGAGCGGCCGCGCGAGATTGGGACGGTCTTCATCAAGGTCTCCAAGGGAGATGTTATTCGCTGGAAATTCAACGAGACCGACAAGTAAGGGGACATTGCACCGCTTCCTCCTCGAGATTTCCAAAGACGATTTAATTCCATTACAGGGCCGGGAACCACTCTGTAATCCAGGTGTCGTTTGATAATCCATGCACGCCATTGCCAAATGGATTTGCGTCGCCTGTCGGGGCTCTGAATACGAATAACGAATTCTCAATCACTATCGACGACGACTCTACTCGTCAGTCTCGTCATTCACACAAAGCCAGGCTCACTTACACCTATGTACTACAGCCATTTACTGGACTTGCTCCTCAACAAGCTCAGATCCGACTCATGATCACTGCCAGGAGGGGGAAGTCGGGATCCTTTCCGCGCTCGATATCTCGGACAACGACCGCAATCAAGTGCACATTAATGCCCACGCATCTGCTCATACCGGCGCTCTCGGGCGTGTGGCTGCAACTTTACTTGGTTCGGGGACCGGTGGTGCGCGTGTGAGCAATACATCTGCAGTTGGAAACCCGAACGCCAGCTCTAGCACCAACCCGTCAGGATCAGCATCTCCTTCTTCCTCCGGCTCCGGTACACCCGAGGCGTCAGCGCCTTCATCCACGACCGAACGTCCACAACCGAACGACGGAACCGGCGATTCCGCCGCACCTCATCACTCCACCTCCCTGGCCATATACATCGTGCCCGCATTGCTTGGCACTGCTGTCCTCGGCGGTCTCGTCTATCTAATCATATTCATCAGACGACGGAGGCGCGCCGCGCGCGAAGTGCCAGTAACGCCTTTGGCGGCAAACTCGACGCAAACATACGGCATCGTCTCGCAGCCGGAATCTCTAGGCTGGGATGGCACCAGTAGTCAACGCGGTACCAGTTCGGACGCGACCGTTCAACATTCTCCGCGTGTAGCAAAGGCCAAGGCATTGGGCATGCTCCGGTCGAGCGGAACCTGGACTGACGGCAGCAGCACATCGCGAGGCTTCAGTTCAGCAACCGACGCCAGGTCAAATCAGCCTGAGCCGGACGTCGACGGCTTGCACTGGCAGGCCGTCCACCAAGCTGCTCGCGGTGCAGGATTCACGCCACAGGCTCTCCTGGCGTCTCTGACTCGGGTCCAGCACCCTGAGCATGCACATGCGGGTTCTGAGTTGGAGGCGGAGACTCTGCCACCGCGGTATGATGGCTGAAGGACTTGGTTTCGTTCCTTTTTCTATATCGACTGTGCTTGTTCTGCTACCTTGCCTCGATTGGTAGACACATTAATTGGAGGGCCATCGATGGGGCGTCACGCAGATCTTGACGAGTGCATGCATCTGCAACCGCCGCCGCCAACGCTGACATGCGTTCCTGCCAAGCAGTATATGCCAACGTACATGTCTATGTCATTGCTGTGGTTATACAATTCCAAATTTTCGCAGCGACATACCCGAGCTCACCATGATGACGACTCGGAGAGCAAGGGCTTGACATGATCAGCCCCTTATGCTTGTATTAGTAGCGTCGTAAAGTTCAAAGCGTTACAGAGCCGGGCGTAGAGTGACTAGCAGCGGTACCCCACAAATCAAAAGTATATCCAGGTGTAGATGACAGCGGCTGTAAGCAACGATATACACGGCGATGACATCCGCAGCCTGGTTAAACCGCACAGCTCCCAGAGGTCTCGCGGCAATGCGGGCTAGACCTTGTGGATAGCATCTTCGCTCGAATCTGAATGCTTGTACCCCGAGCCCATCATGACGACCGTCGTCGACCCAGGGTAAGCATATGGATTCCCAGGCGCGACAGTCTTCAAGGCATTGAACATGGACGTCCCAGTCTGGACACCCGTTGTAGCCGCCGTGTCATCGGTGAGAATATTGCTCTCGTAGAAAAGGAACGCAGTGACGGCCGTCGGATAGAGGCCCTTCGAGCGCTGAGCTACAGGAGCATAACAAAGTCGCGAGTGATACTTACCACAAGTTGGTATAACATGGCCTCGATGATTTGTGTCGCGTATGTCACCTTCGAAGGGAGTGGATTCAGATTCGGGTTCGCGAACGACGTCAATCGTGGAAGCTGCAAGAGAATCGTCAGCGATAATCAAAAACGCTGCTCCGTCGTGCATGTTCTCACCCCGAGAAGGAAGTAGATGCATCCGGAAACGACGAGGACATGCAGGACGCGTTTGACCTTGCTTTTCTTGGTTACGTCTTGAATCCTGTTTGCCCTGCGGAGCAGCCTAATAGTAGATGATCAACACCTGGCTTTGGCATGCCGAAGGGGCCCGAGACGAGTTACCAGGCGATACGGGCAAGAAGGAGAGTCGCCAGGCCGTTGAAAACCAGTGAAATGACCCAACTGGTATTCTCGAGTGTTGTGCAAAGCCGTGGCAGATCTCCAGTGAGTGCAAAGTTGCTGTGTACCACACAGCCGATGAGGCCAAATCCGGTAGCTAAGGACCGTCAACCGGTTCAAGCGTTTCAAAAGATGATCTACTGACCGAAGGACCCAAGCCAGAGAGCGAACATGGTGATCGTCGTCCAGATTACCCACTGCGAAAGCACAAGGACGCGCCACTAGGTCGCGGTAAGCAACCCGCGGACGTTTTCGAGTCATAGCCTACGGCAATTATTGCGTCTCCAATCAAGTACTATTTGCGCATGAGTGACCCGAGCGACAAGAGTGCAAGCAGGATGCTTACCGACACGACAAACATTATGTCGCTCATGTATCTTAGCTTGGCCGTCGATGTGTTGGCTATCCTAATCCTCTTCACGATGTCCAGATCCGTGCGGACAAAAACAAGGTTCATTCTTTGGACTAGAACAGCGATGTTTGACGCCCAGAGGAAAGTCGATATGGTGAACGTCCCCAGAGTGATCGCTGCAAAGACGAGGGCAAAGCGCTGGATATTCCTCCTCTTCCTGCATGGATCATTAGAACCGAACGGGCTTCGATGCCAGGAAGACTGACAGGAAGTTGTACGATGCCACGGAGAACACAATGAGGTATGTCCCTGCCTCATCGTGAGCAAGAAGCAACGAGGACTGTCACTGCGGCAGCAATCACATACCGTAGAGAACCGACTGCGCGATTATAGACGCGATGTCCCGCATGATGGCGGTCATCAGGCGAGGGAGTAGGTCTTCAATGGTTTGAGGCTGGGGGGACATGACTGTGAGCCACTGATCAGGAGGTTGCGCGGATTGGCTGCATATTTCAAGGACTGGACTCCAGATAGACCCTGAGGCTGTTCCTGGGCCAACGAATCTACAGGCAAGGCGCTAATGCCACGGATCGGAGCCGGGGCCACATCCATCTGTGGCGTGTTTAACAAGTTGCTGTCGCGTTTCTGGGGGGAGTCCTGCAGATACATATGAGCGCGGATCGAGCGCTATAGCCAGCATGCTTATACTAGTATAGAAAAAGCTCTGCGCTGCCCAGGGCTAAGGGAACGACGGCATGCAGCAAGGGGCCGGGCAGCAGTGCAGTCGTGCGCAAGGGGTCTACAAGTCAGCAATCCGGGGCGCTCATTCAGATAAGGGCACAGCGCAGTTCAGAACAGGGCAGACCCGGCAGAGCTGTCGTTGCGAGCAAGAGTGACGGTTGTCTGATCGTAAACAGCTCCAGACCTAGGGGCCAAAGCGCACGTCACGTCCAGAGACTAAGTAAATGCGCGCGGGAAAGGAACAGGAGATAGGTCAGGAATATCGTCGGCATTGCACACGTTGGGTGAAGAAAAGCAGTTGGCGGAGTTTAGATGCCAGCGCCGGGTTTGCACTGTGCATGAGCAGTGCCAGTTCATAGTCTCATCTCTCAGAGTCATAGTAACTCCGTATAGGGGCTTAATATTGATGCTATTAACAGGTGAAATTCTCAGAATCAATTGCAATGAAGCTGCTTTTTGCACGGCCAAACAAGGATACAGATACAGTATGTAGTCTCCACAGCGCAAAAAGGATCATCTATGTCTGCAGCTGGAGGGCTACGTGTCGGGATGAAAGCGTAGATGAGGAACTAACACTGGCGGCAGCCTGGCAGGCTTGGGAGACAATTCGGGGAGGACGCTCCGAATAAGAAGCAGTGTATGTCCGCTATATTTTTTCCATTGGAGCGATTGTTTCGCGGTTCTGAATATGTGCCGAACATCCTGCAGGCTCGATTTTTGGACTACAGATGGTCGGGACAGCAGACAGCGATTTTATCGGGAAATCCCGCACCTCTTCCTCCTTTTGTCCACCTTCCCACGGGCCACGTTCCCTCGTCGCAGAACACGTGTTCTTCCCGTGCCCTCGCTGCTCCACGCGTACACCCAGTGCGATACGATTGACCACGTTGCTCATTCCATCCCGACACGTTCAGAGGCACAGTCGGAATTGCTACTTCGTCCCCGAGTGTCCGGCATTCAAAGCAATATTTCCTGATTCAACACCTGCTGGTCATGCGTCCGACCACCGCACTTTCTATTCGCTGCTGCTGCAGCTTGAATCAGAATGGCACCATTTTCTCTGCTGTCCTTGGCACGGGCACTTGTCTCCAACCTTGTCGGACGTTCTGGACCTTGTGATCCATGCGGCGTAGCTCTGTCCGCGCCGCAAGGAGGACTGCGCCTCCGGTGCCGAATTCGGCATGACTTGGAGTCTTTGGAGTATAAAAGGCTGGGTGTCTGAGTCTCCAGCACCCCCGCTTTCGAGCACCTTGCCCTAGTCCTTTGATTAGTGTTATCCCAGCATTATGTTGCCTACCCCGGCTTACACCTACCCTCAGGCCAGGCGCCCGTCGCCTGTGTTTGCCGATAGGCCTTGCCCTCCCGTTGACCCTGTAATCCAAGGTCTTCGTCGCTTCGAATCCAGCTTTTCTAGTATCGAGCAGCAGGATTCTGGCACCCACCCCTTCACCAATGCCATTGACAATCCCATGGTTGGAAACACACGTATTCTCGGCGATGCTGTCGCTGAGTTCAGGCGTGCCGTTACTCGTAAGAGGCTCGTTATTGACGCGATAATGAGGAATCTGGGTACTGGAGACACTGCGGCAGTCAATCGCATTGCGAACTGGGTTCGCGACGTCGCGCAGCAGACTCAAGACCCACCGTTCATCAGGCCTGCCCGAGAGTGTGACGCACCCCCCCTCTTCCCACGGCCTCGTCGTGTGAGTTACTTCAGGCTCCACACCAACGTCGCTCACCTTTCATTCGCCCAGCATACTCGCCATCCATCTCTTCGGCCCACTGTCGCAGAGGGCTACGTACCGTGCCCCCTTAGGGACACAGCATTGACCAGGCCCTCGACCCCGTCCACCGCGGCCGCGCTTACCCCGGCTCTGGCACTTGCGCCGACTTTGAGGACCGAGCGCCCCGCTGGCAATCTCCCCGGCATTCAGGTCACCGTCGACAAGCTCGCTGACATCGGACGACTCGAGCGCAAGTTCGACCGTGCTCAAGCGCTTCCTGTGCACTCCAGCGACCGGCTGGATATGCTGTGCGGCATACTCGAGGCGCTGGACGGTATGGTCGTCCATGGGGACAGACTCGTGCGCTATGCGCGCCGCCGACTTCTCCTGCGTGTGCTTCCCGCACTGGGAATCGACAGCGCGGCGCCGACGCCCGCTACCGCTGCCACTGCAGGTGCGCTCGATCGCATCGCTCACCTGGAGCGCGTCTTCGAATATATCATGGCGACGCCGACCCGGACTCGTGCCCGGCAGTACGGTCTGATCATCCCCGCCCTGGACGATATTCCTTCCGGTGGTGCCGCAGAGGTCCGTCGCGCCCGTCGCCGCCTCGTGCGTCGTATTCTCGAGGCACTCGGGGACCGCCGCCCAGCCCCACCGTTCGACACCGTCGCCACCGCCAGGGCGCTGTCCGATATTGCTGCGATTGAGCGTCACGTCGCGCGCATTGCCTCGCGGCCTCCTACGCCTTCGAATCCCTACAGGAAGGCGCTCGCCATCCAAGCGAAGAATCTCACAGCGGTCAAGATCGGCGGCGTCCCGGAAGTGCGCGAGGCGGCCGAGCGCGTCCGGCGGCTCATCATCGACGCCCTCAAACGGACGCGCCGTGTCAGGTTTGCGCCGGACACGCCCTCCCTCGATGGGCAGCAGCCGCGCATCCAATCGCCTCCTCCGCCGTACGGCTCGCCCGTGCCTCGCAGGATGGTGGGCCGGTCGCCGTTTGGCCCGCTCCCTCCAAGCCCCACCCCGACCAGCTCGTCGCGCTTCCTCGAGGTTCCGCGGCTCCCGATGCACCACGCAGCTCCAGCGAGGATGCGCGGGCCGCACCATCCTCCATCTCCCAGTGGCGCGCCTCACTCGGTGGTCTACTTCGGCCAGATTCCTGTCCTAGTTTTCCCACCTCGCGCGGCGCTACTGGAGATGGAAAACGGCATGGAGCACGTCGTCCCCACCCTGGTCATCACCCCACCCGAGGAAACAGCACCCGCTGTACCCATCGCCCGCGATGGAGCGGTCCGCGTGGCCGCTTCCTCGTCCTTCATCCGGGTTGCTTCGCCGGTCGAGAGCGCCCCGTCTCGCACGCCTCTCCAGCTGATCGACGGCGCCGCACCCATCGATACACGCACCACCGATACGTTGGTGTCCTCTTCGGACTCGGACTGGGAGGACGTTGAGGAGAAGGCCGACACCGACTCGGACGGCTTTGAGGTCGTCTAAATTTCTGTAGAACGTTTCTTTCTTTCTTTTATTTTGCGCTTGTTTCTTAGAGCGCCGTCCCGTAGCAGCCTGATGTACTTATTCGCCTTCTGACCAGCCTTCTTTTAGTATTTCGTCCTCCGTGCAAGCATGTAGCATGTATCCAAGTAGCACCTCAATCGAATTATAGATTATATTTATGGAAAACTGGCGTGCAGACCGAAGTAATTTGAAAGCGCAAGTACGACGAGCGCGTGACGGAGAAAGCAGAGCGTCGGAGCGCAAACGCGCTTCAGAAGCGGAAGAAACAAATGATCACGTGATGTTTGACTCTTTCATATTGCAAGCATTTGCGACGTCTCTAGCATTCTAAAGGATGGATATGAAGCGAAAATATCAGACTCCCTTTCTAGAGCTTCACGAAGCCGAGTCGAAGGGTCCACAGCGCGTCTCGGACTCGCATTTCGTCTACATTCCGTCGTGATCATCTTCAGTGGTCGTGGATAAAAGCAAACACTACGAGGGCAAATTTCAGCTCCTATAGCACAAACGAGGCTACTCAGATCCACGCACGCTGCGAAGTGACAGCCTTGGACGTTGATCCGCGCATCCGGCCCATCTGGCCTGGCGGCGCGGTAGGCGTCACGTCAGCTCGACAAGGAAGCATTATTATCCATACGCACCGAGTATGACGCCCCAGTGTCCAACCTCCTCGTACACGCTGAGTCTCACGTCGCGCAGCCCAATTCCGCGCAGAAGCTCCTTGGTGATCTCCGACTGCACATGCTCGACGCTCTGGTCGAGCCCTCTGGAAACCGTGTCAGCATCTGCGGCCGAGAAAGTAGTGCTCATGATCATCGTACCCGTGGAGTAGCATCACACGCGGCGGCAGCCGTCGCTTCACATCGAAGTTTCGTGACGCATAAAGCAAGTGGCTAGGCTTCGGTAAACGGGTCAGTCCCTTGCCCTGCCAGTTCAAAGTAGCCGCGTGCATACCGAGTGCTGCAAGCTCGTCACCTGAGTCGGCCCGCACACGCGGCGCACAAGGCTGATATTATGCACGCCCTGCACGCTTTCGTGGATGATATGCTTGTCCACGTCGGCAATCGGCGCGAACCTCCGTGAAATCCCTTCCGCGTCAGCTTCGTCCAGAAAACCAGATAGGTCGCACTCACAAAATCAGACCCGCGAGATCCGGGATGATGACCTCCCTCGCATAAATACTCAGATCGCGGATGCCGTTGGGCACCTCCAAAGTCTTCTTGGACCGCGTCCTAGGCGCGCTCTCCTGCATGTCCCGCGCATGCACCACAGCCTGCTGCACAGGCACCAACAGCGCGAGCAACCCGCTGAGTCCATGACCCGCGAGGAACACCCGTCGGCCGCCGGATCCTGGCTGGGTCTCTGCCCCGTCACCTGCGCTACCGTAGCGTTCGGCGACCCAGCGCAGCACAAGTCGCGTATCCTCGATCTGCTGCGGCAGTCGTCCCGAGGGGTACGTCGCAATGTCGGGTACGACGACGATGCATTTGAGCGATGCGCTGAGGTTGCGGCCGAGTGAGGCGAAGAGGGTGCGCCCGCGCGGGAGGAAGCGCAGTTGTGGCGGGAGGAAGACGAGTACTGGCATCTTCTCCGTGTCTGTGTACGAGGTGCAGAGGGGTGTGTAGACGTCTAGACGCATGTTGGGCCGCGGGGAGCCGTAGTGGATGTTGCGCCTATTGCGAGGAGCGTTAGCAGTTCTCCGAAAGCGCAGATAAAGAATAATGAAGGCAGCATACGCTATGGTGACCTTGGACCGCGCAATCTTGCGGTAGAACCAGTCCGTCCAGAGCAGCGCGAGGAAGCGCGCACCCTCGCGGAGATACATAAACACCGCGCGATCGACGAGCAAGCATCGCGTCCAGTCCCAGGCCAAGAAGGGAAGAGCGCGTTTCGGCGGCGCGTCCTGCTGCGCGAGGAGCAAGTATGCGAGGTGAGAGATGCCGTAGACGAGAGCTTAGTGGCCCCATGTGATATTATGAGACCATGTAGACAGGGGAGCACTCAGAGTTTTAATCCTCACCTGCAGCGAGCGCAGCCAAAGCTGGAAGTATAAGAAAGCCGAGAATGGGTACTTGACAGTGGCACAAATGGTCAGCAGGTTTGTGGAGAGCACACAGCTTGGAGACTTACTGAAGCATAGCAGGAGGAGCATAGGCAGGCTGAGCGTGCCGCCAGATACAAAAGCCCACGCTAGGACACGGCTTACCCTCGTGCGCAACGGCTCGTGAGTGCGCACGGGGTGTTCTGGTGTTGTGTTGCGGCGCGGGACGACGGTCGCGTCCGAGGCGCCAGATAGGTCGCGCGTGTGCGCGTGCAGGTACTCCATCGTCTCGACCTCGATGCTGCTCATCTTATCAATTCGTAATAAAGGGCTGTAGAGTATTGGGAAGATAGAGTGGAGGAGAAAAGACAAGCGACGGTTCCTAATCTGTGGCCAGATTCCGTGATAAGCGACTGTACACAGCTCCGGGAACCCGGCGGCGCACATGATTTTGACAGCTCATGACATTGAGAGATCTGAGGATTTGCCAATGCTGGAGTGTGAAGCGCCTGTCGCGCCGCAAGTCTGAGCTTCGCGACGCGACAGTTCCTGGGGACGAGATGAGAGGGTCAATCGCTGGAGGAAGCTGTGGGGGAAGCTCGGAGCCGTCGCGTTGACGATGCAGGTCCCAGGGACCCAACTACCTGACTCAGGAAATGACCACGGCAGCGCAATGCAGCGGTTGGAAAGACGGCCCCGTGTTGGACCTCCCGGTGTGCGGTAGCACAGCGACTGAGCAAGGGCTCAGGCAAGGAATGCATAGGAAAATACAACAGAGCTCCAATCCACAATATACAGAAATATACAAGGGTTCCATAGATACTGCAATCAGATAGAACTAACGGTAAGCGGGCGGACTCGAGAAGGGGTCGTCCTGCGAGTCTACGGTCGGCCGCCGCTTGCGGTCGGGCGAGAAAGATGGGTTGCTCATAACGTGTATCGATTGCGTTGTCGCGCTCGCGTTCGACCGGCTGCGCGCAGCAATGATTTGCATTGCTGCCTCCAGCTCAGGGTCGTACGTTGGACCGCTTGAGTGCGAGTCGAAGGAGGGGCCTCTGCTCGCTGTATAGGACGATATTAGCCTGTGGGAAATGGATGCAATGGAATCGAGGGACTGACAGCTGTGACCGGGACGCGCGCTTGATACGTAGGCTGTCATCGGGATGGACGACGTCAGGGACGGCGGCTTGAACGGCGAAGGCTCGGTGTAAATCGCTCGCTCTGCATCCGCCGGTGAGGTGGCGCGATACGGTGAGAAAAATGGCGATATTCCACGTACCGTGAGCGACCTGTCTCCGTCTGCGGATGAAGAAGAAGGCTCCGGCGAGAATGACGGCGATGATCACGAGCAGTGGGATCACGATGGCGGCGACTGGCAGCGACTTTTTCGCGGGCGGCACCGGCGGCGCGTTTGGGTCGGGTGTCCCGTCGTCGATGACGGCGTAGTCGATAAGCAGGCTGAGTTCACGTGGCAAGTCAGCGTGGTGGAGTATCGGGAGGGGGTGCAACGTACTCGCTCGAGCGCGCGGCTCCGGCGTGATTGCTAATTTGAAGCGTGTGTTGGGCAAAACGGAGGCCAGAAACGTTATAGATGGGGTAGTTGTAGATGTTGTGTGGGCATCCGAGTTGACGCTCGAGGAAGGGTTGCTCGGTGTCCTTGCCGTCGAGTTCGAATCTAAGTAACGATGAGCTACCGAGCACGCAAAATCCATTTCGCAGCACTGACGTGAAATGCCCCCTGTAAACATCGTTTTCATGCGGACCTGTACACCAAAGAATAAGCTACGAGCCATGAACTAATTAATCAGCGATCATGCATACCCGGGCAGATAGTGTAGATCGTGACAGCCGTCCCGTTAAACGTTAACGTCGCTGTTCCTTCAAGAGCTATGAGTACGCAGGCCGTATTCGATGAGGGGGCAGCACGCACCGTCCTTGGAACAGTCATGCCATGTCCCACCCATCGTCTGCGTCGGGTCCGGCTGACTCTGGCAGTCCGCGCAAGGGTTCGAGGCAGACATAGCGCCCCAGGCATCCTTCGCGGGCGCATACGCCCACGCAGTGTCGACGTCGTCAATCGTGACGTTCAGCGCGCGCGCCAGCGCCGAGAACGCGATGGTCAGCGCAAGAGAACGCATGAAGCTGAATGGTGAGAAACAGGAAGAGAAAAGCAACCGGGCATCATCTGGCCGACCGTTGACGCGGACTGGATAACCACGTGCTGCATCAGCCGAGACCCCCACAGCACCGCTTATGGAGATCGTCGGATCCCCCCGCCAGCATAATCCCAATGAAAGGTGAATCTCAGGGGTAGTAGTCCGTCTGACAGGCTTGCTCATAAAGAAATAATTAATTGAACTCAGTCTGGCTGAATGGCACAACGTGCGGCCTCCGGAAGAACACCGGACGGGTCCGCGGCAAACCAGGTGGCAACGGCTCGAGCCCTCAAAGTCTAAGGATCTATGTAAACAATCCTTGAAACATGCACAGTAAGGATACAGAGCGTATGTTCATATCTCCATTATAAAAAATCGACTGCGGTCTCCGGTGAATCTACTTCTGGTCCTGCCATGAAAGACGAGGATAAACATAGTCAGGGCCTGGTCGTCGTGTGTTGCCCTATGAAAACGAGTACGCATGCTACAGCAGACCGAATGTGGTAACTCATCTCATAGTCCCAGGGCAAAGGGCGCCTCGCCTGGACCCGTCTCCGTGAAACTGCACAAACTGCATCGCCCACTGGCAGCCCTGCGTCCAAACTAAAGAAACCGAGGTGATTCCATATGCGGCCTCCGTATCAGAACACTCGTAAGGCGACCGTCCAATTTAGCAAGCACTCAGGCCAAAATGGGAGTTGCATTCCCAACGGGGGACTGACGGTTGATAACAACGAAAGAGTGGAGACAGATCAGAAATGAAACTCTATTCTAGGTCGACGAAGACTTCTCCTTTCCAGCGTGGTCCATCGCCCAGCGCGCAAGCGCCTTGAGCTCAGCGAACTGGACCTCTTCGAGCGGAGCTCGCTTCGCCTCGCTGACACGTTTCCCGTCAGCAGCCTCCACAGCGCGCTGAAATTTCAGCGGGCCGCCTTGGCCGTCGTACAGCCGCTTGATGAGGGGGTGCTCGAGAGTTTTCCAGATCTCTGTGAGTGGGTATGAGGCATCGCATCGCAATCTCGTCTGGCGATAACAGGAACGCACCTTCGGCCTCAAGGTAAAGCTTCTCCCTGCGATGGACCACGGCGAAGATAAGACGCGCAGTGCGATCGTGGTCGTGGAGCAGGCCCACATGGCAGTTCTCATGCACCGCGATGAAGTCGTCGTTCAGGAGATGCAACGCTGTTGCGTTGTAAGCCAGCGACTAAGGTAGGAGGACGGCGCGCAAAGCCCAAAGCGTACCAGCACGAACGGCCGCGGTGGTCTCGAGCTCCTCGATGCGGTCGTGCAGGTCCGCGGCGTATGGCTGCCTCAGCGGGCACAGGCGCGGGCGCTCCCGTTCGGAAAGAATCGCGAATACGTCTTCGACCGCCTGAGAGCTTCCCGCAGTAATCTTCGGGCGCTTTGAATTCTTGGGGGCGAGAGAGAGCTCGGCCAGCTGCTCTTCGATGGAAGGACTGGGAGTCTTCGACGAGGCTGCTGATGCGGTGGAAGTGCGAGCGGACGACATAGTGGGATGATCAGAAATCCGCGGCTACGACGAGGCCTGCGAGTCGTGGAGAAGAGTAGCAGTGCGTCCCCCTGAGCATACTATTTAACCCATACTCCCTCCATCAGAATAATCGGCGAGCTTTCTGACTACACCGTCGTTATCAGAACATTCTACAGCGCATTCTGACCACAGCACGATGGGCAACCAATCGGAGAGCTCGAAACGTTTCTACCGGTGGGAGCGTGCCTGGATTTGCGCTTTCAGCATCAGAAATGGTGGGAAAACGCCATCAGAAATGAGCTGGAATGATCCGGGAAAGGCAATGGACCAATAGGAGCACATAAACGTTCCTCCGCTCGCGTCATATGCTGCGCGCAAACGTGGACTGAGAGGACAGGAGGAAGTGAGTGCACGTCGTCAGGCCGTCCGGTCGTCGCGGAGCGCGTGCACGTGACCTCGGTGGCTGCTGGCGACCAGTTTGCGTGACCTGCTTCGCCGATGGTGAACGCGGGTTGCAGCTTGGCGCAGTAAAGACCGTGACGTCGAGAAAGGAGGTTCAGACTGGTTGTCGCTATTTGCCGACAACGCGGCTGGCATGTCGTTTGCTGCTGATCTTGACCCCAACGCTGGCTGGGCCGCAGTTGCAGAGCCTCCTGCACCTCGAGATGTTATCAAAGAGGCTATAGAGAAGGACAAGGTTATAAAGTACGGTGCATTTCATTCATGGTACGATCTAATTGCTTATGTCGACCTGAAGGGACATCACAGCAGCGCAGAACGACCTTCGCGGTGCGCGCTACTTCTATGCATACCCCCATCGGATATCTGATCAGCTTTCTTCAGTCATACTATCGAAGATACAGACTGCAGAGGCTGACTGCGACAAGCTTTCGTCCGGCAATGCCACACTTCAGATGTACATCGACAACTTGACGAAACAAATCGCAGCCCGGCGTTGAGTCTGTCTTACGCCATACGCGCACCATACTGCTCGATTTCTTTGCCATACACACCATATGTTGCTGCTGGGTTTGAAGTGGGCATCGGGCAGCATTCTGCGAAGGCCAAAATCCCCACCCAGAATTCGATGATCGCTGCCAGTGTCGTTGTCATGGATTTGTCCTTGTCCTGCGGTAGTCTCACTGCAGCTCTATACGCCTACCTAGCGCCGGATATGCCCTGCTACACTGTTCCTGTGGATCTCCAGGGTCGCTGCTGTGACTTCCAAGCGCCATGGACCATGTACTAGCAAGGCTACAATGGAGCATCATACAGTCGGCCCATAGATCGCATGTTCAGACCTTCGCATTTGGCTTCCGAACCATGCAGACGTGTGAAAACGTTCCCTCGCCTCCCCAAGACGCAAGGTCGAACGGGATCTCCTTCACGACCTCAAATCCGTTCTTCTCATAGAGACCTCGGCCCATGGGAGTAGCGTCCAGATAAGTTTCGAGTCCGAGCTCGTCCGCGCGATCCAGTCCCCACTGCACGAGCATCCCGCCGGCGCCACGGCGGCCCTGGCAAGGTCGGCGACGAGCGACGAAAGAAACGCGTGCGGCCTGGTGCCCATAATGTCCTTGTGGGCACGGCGGAGCGGGCCCAGGAGCGCGTTATGCATGGCCAAGTTGAACTCCGGGATGATCTCGTCCGCCGGGAACACGGCGTCGCGCTCCGCATCGGTCTCGCTGCGCTCGGTCTCGTAGAAGTGCCATTTGGCGGTTGCAATGATCTCGCCCGTGCCGACGTCGGTGGCCTTCATGTAGCGCACGGTGGGATTCTCGCGGAAGGCCCGCAGACGCGCCGCAGTGAGCTGATCGAGCGACGCCTGCGATGGCGGGCGAGTGAGAAGCAGCGCGCTGATGCCGTTCGGAGATACATAAGCCTTATGGAGGAGCTGGGTGATGACGGGAATCTCGCTTTCCATCATGGGACTGATTTCCAAAGACATGATGGTGGTCGAGAGCAAAGAGTGAAATTCACAGCGCGCAGTCAATTGCAAGCGGTGACGGTACCCCACCACCTCATCTCATCCAACTTCGACTTGTGTTGCAATGCCCAGGAAACGCAGGGAGATGATTGCATATCATATTTCACTCGTCAACACCAGGGAGCCCAAACCAAAGTCAGTTCTTGGCCCACAAACTCTGTTATTGAAGTACTCAAGTTCAGTTACCAGTCTTCGTCCAAGGCTCAAGCAAGGCAACTTGAAAATATTGAACAAGAAAAAAGATAGATTCAAGGAGTGAGGAACTAATAGGCTAGTACAGTAGATGTAACAGTGTGGGTATACAAACTGAGAGTGAGCAAATACACAATTAGACAACCTCGTAATCACTCTTCTCGCCTTCGCTCCCGCTCGAGCCCGGCCTCTCCCACTCGCCGTCGGAGCCAGCGTCGACGGCCGGGTGCGTCGGCGCGGCGAAGGTTTGCGCGGGTGGGTAGGACGCCGTCAGCGGGGTCTCGTTGGGGGTGAGCGAGGCGATGCCATCGGGGTCAGCGACTACAGGCGACGTTGGTTCTGCGGCGACGGCGGCGGGGGAAGTTGGGTCGGCAACAGTGGTGGGCAGATCGGGGACGGCGGCAGGCAGAGAAGCGGACCCGGCGGCGCTGGTAGGCGAGGTAGGAACAGAGTCAATATCAACGCCCGAGGACGCGGCCTCGACGGAAATGCTGTCGTCGTTGGCCAGAGCTGTAGTTGCAACAGGTTTATCCTCATTCATAGCGACGGAGCCCTCGTCAGTCGTAGCAATGGGCTCCGCGCCAGCGCTGGTGATGGTTTGGTCTTCCTCGAACGTGGTAGCCAGTTCGGCAGCAGGAGCCTGCTCTGCGTGGTCTCGTACTGGGAGCACGCCCAGATGTGCTGGAGTAGACGAAGCCGGAGAAGACGGCGCAACTGGTGTCGGCTCGAGGAAGTCGTCCACGACGTAGCCTTCAACGACAGGCGCAGCATCAGTCATGGCAGAAGGAGCAGCTGGCTCTTGAGGTTCGGGCGCAACATCGACGTCTTCCAGGATGACTTGCTCCGATGCTGCGGGCATGGGCGCCGCAGTCGCGTCGGAGTGAACGGACACGGCGGATGGTGCAGGTTGCGGGACAGCCTTGACCTCGACGCGGCTGGCAGCGGGCTCATTTATCGTGATACCGGCAGAGCGGCGGGGAGCGGTGGGAATGGCGTCACCACGCTCGACCGCAACGAGCGCCTCCTCGATCCGCCTCACAAGCGCACGCCGGACCTCGCGTACGGCGTCGTGACCTCCGCTCTCGATAGCATCGACGCTCTCGAGTATACCGTTGAGCTGGTGCCTGAGGAGTGGCACCGACGTCGCGGGATTAAGTGCATCGAGGTCCGCCTCAAGCAGCGAAAGAGCGGCGATGGCGTCGGCTGGCGCGAGCGACTGGGACGCAGCGGTGGATACTACGTTGATGCGGACTTGCGACGAAGCCTTGCCCTTGGACTCGCGGATGGGAACGCGGATAGCAGCAGCGGCCGCAGCAGGTTGGGGTGGAGTTGGTGCCGACGCGGACGAGGATTCGGCCTTGGATTCGCGGATGCCAATACGGATGGGCGCTGGCGGTGATGTGGGCTTTAACGCCGACTTAAGCGTGACGGGAGTGGCTGCTGACTTCGAGGGCGAGGGGACGGGAACACGGGCAGACGATACCGGCGGGGAGAAGCGGACGCGCGGTTGGAAAGCAGAAACGGGGCGCGACGGCGCAGCTCCGACAGGAACTGACGTTGGCTGCGGTGGTGTGGGTACGGGCGTAGGCCTGACCGTCCTATGCACGTGTCTATGTGCGCAAGCGCAGGCTGGACGAGCTGGAGCATGTTCAACGTGACGAGGCTGAGTATAGAAGTCAGTATTGGGTTTAAACCGCGAGAACAAGATACGAACCTCGACGTGGCTGGCCAGCTCAAAAGCCAGCATCAAAGCCTGGCTAAACTCGTGCTCCTCAATCTCCTGGCGGCGTCGGCGGAGTTCCTCCTCGCGACGGGCCTGGATGAGCTGCTCGTGCCGAGCTCGCTGGGCCTCCTCGATTGCAAACTGGCGGCGAAGACGCTGCTGCTGCTGGAGGTACACGGCGGCCTCGTCCTGGAAGGCTCGCAGCTGGTGAGCAGCATACGCCTCGCGTGCGGCCTGCTGCTCCTCGAGCGCGTGCAAGTAACGTGCCCGAGCAAGCTGCACAGGGTCTGCCAGGGCCAGCTCAGGGACCAGAGCGTAAACCGGAGCTCCGAAGCCAAATGGATCGTAGGACGGGAGCCTGGGAGCGCGGCCCTGGCAGAATGGGTGCGTGTTGACGACGAACATGGCGGTTGTAACTGATCAGTTGAAAGCAGACCAAAGCCAAGATAGCCAGCTTTATACGCAGCCAGCAGAGCGCTGAATCATCCTGGACGCGCGTTGCAGCTGACGCGTTGCGCTTGCACAGTCTGCAATACACCGTTCGCGAACGTTCCGGAATGAACCTGAGAAACGCTTCCAGCTCCGCCTGAACCTCCTTCTCCTCGTCTTCCATCACTCTACGAAGCTACGGGTTAGAGTCTATTTTGTTCAATGACGCTTTCTCATCACAGGTGCGTGTTGGCCACCTGTTTTCAGAAGCGCGAGTTGCAAATCAATCGTTCTCTATGAACTTGGAGTGTCAAAGTCGACGCGCTGCCACAGTACATACTGCGCACAATCAGATCATGACGACGGATTTTTCAGATAATGAAAGCGGCAATGGATATCTCCAGCAGATGGCAGCTTCAGGCCTCTGGAGGCGGAGTGAATGGATACCTTCGGTAAAAGGATCAAAACGCTAGCTACCAGACCGCGCAAGCAGCGTATCGGCGTACCTCCACCGGGATAGATCGTCGTGCTGTATTTTGCAGAACCGCCCATCTAGAATCTCCAGCGGCCCAACTAGATTCACATTTTCGAGCACCAGACTGCAGCGAGGTCTCCCTTCGGCGTCTTGAGGGAGGTCTAATGCCGAGCCAACAAATGCTTCCACATCTTCGTAGGACATCACCAACGGAGTGGCGGATTCGAGCGCAACACCAGACTCTCGACCGAGAGACAGTCGAAGCGGGGCTTCGTCTGCGTGCCTAGCAACGCAAAGTCGATCCCATCGTCGACGATGAATCTGAGGCTGGACAAATTCTGGTCCTTCATTCCGAACGCGGCTATCTGCAGCCACTCCCACGTAGCGGATATTGTGAGGGAGATCATCCGCTCGGGCGTGGCATGGAGCTCGAGAAGACTATGGATTTCGGGCGCATAACCTGGCGTCCAGCGCGCAGTATAGACCCGCGTGATACGGGTGTTTCTGTCCGTGAAACAGACCTCGGAGCGCTGCAAAGTGGTCGACCTGATAGCTACATCCAGCGGCCCTGGTATGTGGGACCGGCATTGGCGCATCGTCCATTCGTAAGGATGGAAGACCCTAATGATGGGAAGCTTTGACAAGAATTTCAGTTCTTTGAGGAGATAGTACGCGCTGCTGACTTCCAGATCCAAGTGCAATTGCTGAATGGTCCGCCAAGACTGGGGATCGCGATAGACAGGATGCCACATTTCAGCTGGCCCCGAAAGGGTAAGCGCGCTGAGTGCCGGGAAGTATTTCCACATGCGCTCAGAAGAGCGCTGCCTCGGCGCGCTGGGAGAATAGCCCATGTGCAAATGAATTACACTAGATAGCGTGCGTGTCATGGGACCGGGCAGGAAATCCACGTTATCAAGAGACAGCGATTTGAGATTGGGCGCGTGGTTGTCCAGCAAGTCCAAGGGTAAACCGGGTAGATCAATGGGTGGATGGGTTAGGTCCAACGATAGACCGCGACTGATGGCAGATGAATCCTGGTCCAGTATGAAGGCCAGGCGAAGCCTACGCAGCCGCAGAGCGGGACGTCGCAAACGGTCCATAACGCTTGCAGCGTCTGCAGAGTGACACTTCAAGCTCAGAGCCCCAATACCAGACAGGTGTTCCTCGATGGCGGGCATGACCAGGGTACCCAGCAGCTCCCATGGCTGGTCAATCGACACCTCCAACGTGGGTTGTCGCGACGCGGTGCGCCTCAACCGTAGCAGGAATAGTTCCGCAGCTGAATGTTTCGGCCTTTCGAGCACGATGTCAGATGCATACGCGTTGCATTCGAATGCAACGGCCCTCCAGAGCCAGCAAACTTGCATGACGACCAGAATCCCATCGAGAGACATATCCTGGAATATACGGTGCCAGAGCTCGAATGGAACACGCTCAACAGGCCATGGCCGGGAGACGCAGGCCATCGGTGACTCTGCAGGGTTGGACTGAGGGGCACTGACCAAACCTTTCGGCGCGGCATCGGCCGGTTGGAAATCGCACGGTGCAGCCGCTATATGTTACCTATGTCGCTGTCCGCTGTCTAACCAGACGTAGAGCGCGATTCCTCGCGTCCCCGCATAAAATACATATCGCTCCTGCAGGCGCCATCTTGTGCTCTGCCAGCAGCTTCAGGCGTAGAGTACTTTGCTCCGCACACCCGCCGGCGCTCCCCGCCACGCCGCGGTCCTCAAACTGTTCCTCGCACGCTCTTGGTGTAGAACATAGCGCGACATTACTACTGGTGATTCTCAAGGTGCTAGAGCCGCTCGAGCGCCCATTTGTTGCAGATGTCTTCCACGTAGCCGCAGAGCCGATCTCCGTAAATTTTGAATATGCCGCGATGGTTTGTCACTGGCTCGATGCGGACATTCTAGTAGAAGGACGGAAGGTGTGAGACCTGATAGTTAATGTCACGTGTGCCAGATCCATAGGGAGTCAAGAGAGCGAACAGTAGAACCGTAGAAGTTGTTCTGGTTCAAGACGCTGTACGGGGCACAGCCATCTACGAAGAATTTAAGCAACGGTAGCCGTCAGATGCATGGGTGCTGACCGATGTAGTTACAGTAGTAAGGATCATAGCTGTACCCCGTGCGAAGCCCCGGGCAGCGAAGTTGATCTGGGACTTCAGCCAAGACTTCAGCATGCTCACTGGAGATATAATATCTTTTCCCAAACATTACGCTGTAATTACTGACTTTCCAATGCATGGGAGGCCCTTAGCCGCTTTTGGCGGACTGGCGGACAGATTGCGCGCACGATTCCAGGCTACTGCGGAATCACAATGGCGGCTCGGAGCGGTGAAGAATCCCCTGTTATTTTCTATGGCCAATCATGTGCCCCATATCTGCCGCCTTGACTCGTGTGGCCGTGCGCTCCAAAATTCCGATCTAGATCTGAGCCACATCGTACTCTGCAAATGATACTTGCTGCAAGGACGTAGGCTTCGATGTCATATCCCTGAGAATGTCATCGAATTGCCGTCCTTCACAATTGTAGTGTCAGTAGTTCGGAATGACTGGCGTTATGTATCGGGTAATCGGAGGTTGCTTCTTGTTTCAACGGCAATCGATTGCTTGAATTCCACAGAAGACAGCGCGCGTGCATGCGGCAGTCATATGTTCTCCTCCGTCCAAAAGAAGAACCGTGGCCTCCCTGTCAAGTGGTTCGGACTGGGCAGTACGTGAGCAGATGAGGCATTTTCCGCCGGTGCCCATTGTCATTTGCACCGCGCTCGTCGCGTTCCGAATACGGCGGCATATGTAGGTCCACAGCAAAGCGCCGCAGGCTGGTTGCCGGGTCTTCTGTTGACCTACGCATCGCTGGATGAGCAATCAGGGACATCCGTGGCTACATAGTAAGTAGTGTTCCCGTGATGCCCTCCGCCGAGGGTTTGACAGAAGCGGATCCTGCCTCTTGAGGATGCTCTTGGGACGTTCACCCGGCATAAACAACCCAGCTCAGCTCCAAGCCACCCCTATTTCCTATAGCCAATCATGTGCACCATCTGTCTCATGTGGCTGTGGGCTGCACGAGCCGAGCCATATCGATATTGAAAATGTATTTGCTGCAAACGCTTTAGGTGCTGTCACATGGATCTTTTAACCGTTGTCTGTCGTCGTAGCTGCCGAGAGTTCGGCATGATTACCGTTATGTACCTGGAACTCCGAGGAGTTATTTTGCTTCATGTCTCGGCGGCATTCGATGATGCCTTAGATATGTTATGACGATGCAGTGTATTCCCTAGATGAAAGTGGGCAGGTGGGTTCTACAAGAAGTTGAGGTCGCAGTTAGTCATTCCGAAGGCTTGGAGCCCCTGGCGGGTGCAGCAGGCTTCTTCATCTAGCTTCGCCGTACTTTTCGTCTGCTCCTGCAATGTTACCGTCAGTCGTTTTCATGTCATGTGCTTCCTGTGATTGGCTCATGAGATCTTGGTGGGCAAGTCCGACGGAGAAGATGACCGCGGGGCGGGGCAGGATAACAATCCCTGGTGGATGCCGACACGTTCTCGAGCAATAGTGCCGGAGTCGAGGTTACGTGAACTGCGAACCATCAGTCAAGGGACCCGATCTCAGCATTCTCACAAAAACAGCCGATGTCAGAAGCAGCGTCTTCTGTGTTGTGTCTAGTCACTGCTCCTACTCGCCATTGTGCTTCATTGGGAACACATGTGGCTAAACTCCGTCCCCACTGGTATATAAGCCACTACCATTGGCATGGACTGGTGACACATCCGCCTCGCATTCTGTTGTGCTCATTGTCGACGCTCCATCATGAACAACGCAGGAAACGCCCTCAACCCCCCCAACCCGATTCTCCTTAACCAATCCGTACAGCCATATATGGTGGAGGATTATGGTCTATACGACCCCGAGAACAACGTGTTCACGCCCTATACAAGATCTCAATATGACAACAGCCTAGGTGAGCAGCATGTAACACGATTCCAGTTGGGCAGTATCCAATGAGGCGTCATGTCAGTGCCTGTTACGTATGGAAGATGCCAGCGCTTTGAGCTTGACGCCACTGCTGGCGTGTATAAAGACAACGCCTATCGAGGTCGCCCTGCTGTCATGGACATTCTTAATCGTCAACAAGCCATCAACCGCTTTTGTACGTGGGGCAAGAGTTATTTTGCATCTGCCTGGTTCTGAGCTGCACCATCTCACAGTGGCCGAAACCGGGCAAGCTGTCAATCCTAACAGACTCTACCTGCACAATCACGCAGCGAGCCTCTGGGTCTCAGCGCTAGGTGGTGGGGAACATACATTGGCGCAATCGAACTGGGAGTGGCTCTATGTGCTTTGGGTGAGGAGTGATCTGACAGATCTGGCCGCACGCACTGAACCTACCTCTCCCAGGGCACCCAAACGTCTGCAACTGATCTTCACCTTATGCGCGAGACTTACAGACTTTGGCGTAAAGCCAGATGTGTGATTGGTGCTCAGGCGCTTGTCGACCGCCTACTCCAGAAATACGGCGGCACCCTGGTGAGACAATTGCTTATACCATTATCTGCGGATAGCTGATCGGTACATTTATCCACTACTCAGAGCTCGCATGGTCTCGACCAGTACTAGTGATGACCGCGCACTGGCGGCGAGGACGACGACTGCGGCACAAGGCACACGTGACCACTACGAGTTGCGGCGTGTCGTCTAGTCTCGCCTCGAGCATCTCAACAAGGAACCGGTACGGAAAAGCAACGAGGGCAGAAATGACGGAGGAAAAAAAATGACAGAAAATGGAGAGAAAAGTGACGGGAAAAAAACGGAAAATGGGAGAAAACCGTAGAAAAAAGGAGTGGTGTTTCGATTCGACAAGTGTACAATGTATTACGTCCTGGCCCAATGCAGTGACTGTTTGGAACGTTTCGTAGTCGTTGCGTCGAAGTAAGCTGCCTCAAGGCTCGAGTCCTGCAACGCGCGCACGGCAATGCATAGTGCGCCGAGGCATGATGCAGTGAGAGAGGGCAAAGGTACCTGTCCCGCGCGATCGATGAGTTGCTCAGCACGTCGGCTTGCCGCGATCAGATGCATTGTTTCCGACGCCGAAGTTCCTTCGCTGGATAGAACACTGTCAACTCCCTATTGCAACGTGGTCACATGCGAGGAGCGTTCAGAGTCAGACGCGGTGATAATTCGAAGTAAGAGCAGACAGCGCCGGTCGAGTCAAGAATGAGCATGGCGACGCGTGCAGGTTCGCAGGTAACACTAGGGCGTGTGCAGCATCTGGAGTTCACGGTGAGACATCGAGAAGTCTGTAACCAGTGTGAGCCTCCGCGAAATCTGGTTCAGCAATTGCCAAAGCAAAGATCCTGCTGACTCGCTTGGTACCATACTAGGCGGCTGTGGACGCCAGGATGCGTGGCAAGCGCACGGAGGAAGCATAACGAACGCCAGGCCAAGGCATATCTCGATTTACGATGCACAGTCCGGCGTGTGCAACCTGTTAGACAGTGCGAGGACGAGGAGAACCGGCTTCCCTACGCCATGTCGGCCGGCGGGCTCCTGCTACAGCATGGCGACACTTGCAGGTGGCGCTATGCACTCACTGGGCTCCCCATACTCGTCGCGTCGACTCCATCGAGGTCTCCGATGTGTGTCGCGCGCCGTGCCCACACGCTGCGGCGATGCGTCATGAGTCTGCGATACACGCAAAGCCGTTTACGCTGCACGACAGGCTGTTCGCCTGCTCCGCGGCTCTGGATGGCGCGTACATGAGGCCGGGTAGGCCCAGACGAGCCCCCACACGGCATCGTTGCGCGAGAGGGCGCTGCGCTCAGTGCGGTAAACAGGGCGCCGCACAGAATTGACAGCGGCTTGGGACGCGGGGAGCCCCGTCTGCTGACTGGCACGGCGAGCACGGCCAAGGTGCGCGTCGCGCCGTCACGGAGCTTCAGTCACACACCGCGCGGTGTCCGAGCACAGTGTGAAGTCAGAGAGCTCAGGGCGATGTCATCAGCGAGCGTGTACCACGACATTATGCGGCGCGCGGCCTCCTGGTCACGGTTTGAGCACAGGTAGGTGCTCATCGTGAGCACACGTATTGGGTTAGAGATGACCGGGCAGGCGCGACGGAGATAATACACAGCGGGACGCTATAGGAGCAGGCGGCGCACTGGCAGCAGAAAATTGGCGCGCTCAAGACGAGTCGCAGGTAGCGTTCGAGTGCCATATTCACGGCCCAAAGTCCCAAACAGCAGTGGCGCCCGCTACCGCCGAAGCATCGTGCTCAACGCGCGCGCGGAATCTGCATGCGTGCGGCGTACCGTTGCGCACAGCGGTCCGCGTTTCCAAGAGCCGACGGAAGTCGGGCAACGCGCCAGTCATCGTAACGTCAAGGCACATAGCTTCGCATAGTATAGTCGTCGCGGCAAGTTTCCAAGAAGGCCATCAAATTTTTGCGACTGAACGACGGCGGCGGCCGGGAAAGTTACGAGGTTCGAACTTGAAGACGAAAAAACCTCCAGACGTCACTAGTTCACTGCGCAGGGCAAGTCCATCCTGCCGCGGGTCGGGCGCGGGAGATGTTGGTTACAGCGTAATCAAGCCACTATTTCGAATCGATTGGCATTGGCCCGAGGGGCTGGTGAACGAGCAGGAAGAAGAGATTTCCGGAGGACGCCGGCATCCACTGCCCTCTCACACCTGACACCTTCAGAACCGAGCGCCTACCAAGAGTCTCACGCAGTTGGACGAAAGAATGCAAGATTAACATTAATATGATGCAATAACAGTGCAAGAAAATATGCTTTAGAAGTATTACATCGAGGCTACAGCACTTCATAGTCGCTCTTCTCGCCCTCACTCCCGCTGGGCCTCTCCCACTCGCCGTCCGAACCGGGATCAACAGCCGGGTGCGTCGGCGCGGCAAATGTCTGCGCGGGCGGGTAGGACGCCGTCAGCAGCGTCTCGCTGGGTGTCGGCGAGGCGGGTTCGGGCGAAGTCAGTTCTGCGGCGGCGGCAATAGGGGAAGTTAAGTCGGCGGCAGCGACGGCGACCGCGGTAGCAGAAGTTGGCTCGGCGGCAGCGACGGCGACGGCGGAGGATGCAGCGGGAAGAGAGACGTGTCCCGCGGCGGGCGAGCTGCGGGAGGACGCAGCGTCGAAGGAGGTGAGGCTGTCGTTGGTCGCGGCCGGCGTTGCAACGGGCTGCTCGCCACTCGTAGCAATGGGCGTAGCAACGGATTCCTCGCCAGCGCTGTCGATGGATTGGTCTTTCTCGACTACAGGAGCCAGTTCGGCGACAAGAGTAG
Source organism: Auricularia sp. M13 (assembly GCA_037042915.1). Taxonomy (NCBI): domain Eukaryota; kingdom Fungi; phylum Basidiomycota; class Agaricomycetes; order Auriculariales; family Auriculariaceae; genus Auricularia; species Auricularia sp. M13. The sequence goes on from CM073199.1 coordinate 2,930,617, forward strand.
GCTTAGCGGGATCCGGTGACGCGAGCTCGTCGGGTGGCGCGGAAGTAGATGCAGGCGCCGGAGAAGATGGCGCGGCTGGCGTTGCGTCGAGGAAGTCATCCACGACGTAGCCGTCGAGCCCAGGCGCGGAATCTGTCGCGGCGGTATGAACAGCAGTTTCTTGCGACGCAGGCGCATCCTCAACAGCCCCGACGAGATCAGGCTCCGATGCTACGGGTGCGGGCGCAGCAGTCGCGTCGGAGTGAACGGGCACGGCGGATGGTGCAGGTTGCGGGGCCGCCTTCACCTCGACGCGGCCGGCAATGGGCTCATTGATCGTGATACCGACAGCGCGGTGAGGAGCGGCAGGCACAGCGTCACCTTGTTCGACCGCAACCAGCGCTTCTTCAATGCGCCTTACGAGCGCACGCCGGACCTCGCGCACGGCGTCGTGCCCACCGCTCTCAATGGCATCGACGCTCTCGAGGATACCGTTGAGCTGGTACTTGAGCAGCGGCAACGAGGTCGTGGAGAGAGCCAAAGCGTCAAGGTCCGCTTCGAGGAGCATGAGAGCGGCGATGGCGTCGGCAGGCGCGAGCGACTTAGGCGCGGGGGTGGACACCACATTGATGCGGACTTGCGAGGACGCCTTGCCCTTGGACTCGCGGATGGGAATGCGGACGGGAGCAGCGGCCGCCGCAGGTTGTGCCGGGGTTGAAGCCGATGCGGACGAGGATGATTCGGCCTTGGACTCGCGGCGGATGCCAATGCGAATGGGCGCCGGCGGTACGGTTGGCTTCAACGCCGACTTGAGCGTGACGGGACTGGCTGCTGGCTTCGAGGGCGAGGTCACGGGAACGCGAGCAGACGATTCCTGCGGGGAGAAGCGGACGCGCGGTTGGAAAGCAGGAACGGGGCGCGACGGCGCAGCTCCGACAGGAACCGACGTTGGCTGCGGTGGTGCGGGTACGGGCGCAGGCCTGGCCGGCCTATGCGAGTGCCTATGGCCGCAGGCGCATGCCGGGCCGGCTGGAGCGCGTTCGACGTGACGAGGCTGACCATACAAATCAGCTTTGGCTGCAGAATGCGGCAGCAACAAACGAACCTCGACTTGGGTAGCCAGCCCGAAAGCCAGCATCAAGGCTTGACTGAACTCGTGCTCCTCGATCTCCTGTCGGCGTCGGCGGAGTTCCTTCTCGCGACGGGCCTGGATGAGCTGCTCACGACGAGCTCGCTGCGCCTCCTCGATTGCAGCCTGGCGGCGACGCTGCTGCTGCTGGTGGAGGTACACGGCGGCCTCGTCCTGGAAGGCTCGCAGCTGGTGAGCAGCATACGCCTTGCGTGCGGCCTGCTGCTCCTCGAGCGCGTGCAAGTAACGTGCCCGAGCAAGCTGCACAGTGTCTTCCAGGGCCGGCTCAGGAACCAGAGCGTAAACCGGAGCTCCGAAGCCAAATGGATCGTAGGACGGGAGCCTGGGAGCGCGGCGCTGGTAGACTGGGTGCGTGTTGACGACGAACATGGCGGTTGTAACTGAGCAGTTGGAAGCAGAGTCCGGGCCAGCATCGCCAGCTTTATACGCAGCCAACAGAGCGCTGAATCATCCTGGACGCGCGTTGCAGCTGACGCGTCGCGCTTGCACAGTCTGCAATCGACAGCATGACTCGGAGAATGGACGCGTAAACACCGTTCGCGAACGTTCCGGAACGAACCAGATTGATAACGCTTGAAGCTCCGCCTGAACACCCTTCTCCTGCTTCTTTACTTACGCGCGAAACACGCTTTTAGCAGTCAATAACTATCATCCTTTCTGCTGGCATCGGAATATTCTAAGGGCTGCTTTTCTGAGCTTTGCTTAACCTTTTGCTGTGAGGCTGAAGATCAGAGGAACTCTGTCGAGGTTGGGGTTTCCTGGGCCCGATTCCATAATTGTGCAGCTCAGCTAGCACGGAGAGCTATACCAGGGCAAGGTGACGTCCATCATTCAAGGTCTCCTTACAGCAATTGATGACGACCAAACAACTTAAACTTTACTTCACGCTTTGCCAGTCGTCGCCACATCGCCGTTCCTGCCTCGCGCATCCCATGCAACATGGCGCACAACCTGCCCGACGAGCTGCTGCGCGAAATTCTTGGGCCTTCGCTGCTTGTTCCCGACGAGCTCTTTGCAGACTGTGGTCCACAATCGCGAAGTGACGCCAAATAGACCCTAACAGAGCTTTCACGCTGTGGACTAGCTGTGAGCTGGACGCTGGACGGTGCTCGACGAACGCAGCCGGGCACATACAATAGGGACGTCGCTGGGTACCTGTACCATGGCACCAGTTGCATGAGTGCCAGACACCGCCGCGGCCGCTGCAATGGTCACACCGCACGTTGACAACCATTACGCCTGTCCCGCCGCAATCGAGGCAGGATCGGCCCAGCCTTCTGCATGGTTGCCTCCGAAGTACGAAACCGTCGCCGCGGCAGACGTTACATCTGTAGCGGGCACCGCCTTTGCCGCCGCAGGGCTGGCAGGTGGGCAAGTACATCGTGAACTAGAGCCCACGCTTCAAGATGAGTGCCAGAATGTCAGTGATCTGATTGAAAGGTCTCTCACTGCGTTGGACTATGGTGAGGCTGGTCTGAGGCGTGAGAGGTGCTTGGGAAAGACCTGGTCCTGGGGGAAGTGCGGTAGAAGTCTGCATTTTCTTCTTGAGTTATCTGTGCGGCCCCTCAGCGGCATTTCAACTCTGGTACCCCTTTCCGCAGCATCTGAACTAAATTTGGAAGAAAGGAAGGTATAGACTGCACTGCTGACCAGCTGCTGATAGCATTCCCTTCTGCCGAATAGGGTAGGATAGGGAGATTATCTGAGGGATCGACGCCGATGTGATCAGCTGCACGCAGAATCTTGGCGAGGCGTCCAGCTTCGGATGGTCAGCAGATGCCGCGCTGACCGGTCGACTCCCGAATTGGATGGCAACACTTCGACCGCTCTCACGCCGGCTAACGCCTATCGCTGGCTTGGCGTTATGTGCGACCCTCAGCAGACGTTCAACCGCTGCCCATGTCAAATCGTGGCACCGCTGGGTTGCGCGACAGTCATCGACTCCTTGCGGTGCCTAGGAAGAAAAGAACCCAGGGGAACGCCGAACCGCTCGGGTCTTCAACCTCACAGCGGAAGGTTAAACAGAAAGGCTCTGAAAAACAGGCGCGGTCTTTTAGAAGCCTGAAAGCACGATTGTGATTGACTGTTAAAAGCGTGTTTGGCGCGTGAACGGCAGGAGGAGAAGGGCATTTAGGCGGAGCTTAAAGCGTTTCTCTCTTCGTTCCGGAACGTTCGCGAACGGTGTTTACGCGTCCATTCTCCGAGTCATGCTGTCGATTGCAGACTGTGCAAGCGCGACGCGTCAGCTGCAACGTGCGTCCAGGATAATTCAGCGCTCTTCTGGCTGCGTATAAAGCTGGCGATGCTGGCCCGGACTCTGCTTCCAACTGCTCAGTTACAACCGCCATGTTCGTCGTCAACACGCACTCGGTCCACCAGCGCCGTGCTCCCAGGCTCCCGTCCTACCACCCATTCAGCGTCGAGGGTCCCGTTTACGCTCTGGTCCCTGAGCCGGCCCTGGCAGACCCTGTGCAGCTCGCTCGAGCACGTTACTTGCACGCGCTCGAGGAGCAGCAGGCCGCACGCGAGGCGTATACTGCTCACCAGCTGCGAGCCTTCCAGGACGAGGCCGCCGTGTACCTCCACCAGCAGCAGCAGCGTCGCCGCCAGGCTGCAATCGAGGAGGCCCAGCGAACTCGTCGTGAGCAGCTCATCCAGGCCCGTCGCGAGGAGGAACTCCGGCGTCGCCGCCAGGAGATCGAAGAACACGAGTTCAGTCAGGCCCTGATGTTGGCTATCGAGCTGGCTGCGACCCACGTCGAGGTTCGTCTGTCGCTTCCATGTTCTGCGGCCGAAGTTAATTCGGATACTCAGCCTCATCACGTCGAGCATGCCCCGGTTCCCCCAGCCTGCGTCTGCGCCCATAGGCACTTGCATAGGCCGGTCAGGCCTGCTCCTGTGCCCACACCGCCGCAGCCAACGTCGAACCCCATCAGACCTGTGCCGCCGTGCCCCGTTCCAGTTTTCCAGCCCCGTGTTCGCTTCTCCTCGCCGGAATCCTCTGCAGGCGTTCCTGTTGCCTCGCCCTCGAAGCCAGCAGCCACTCCCGTCACGCTCAAGTCGGCGTTGAAGCCAATCGCGCTGCCTGCGCCCATTCGCATTCGCTTCCGCGAGTCGAAGGCCGAATCATCCTCGCTTGCATCGGCTTCAGCCCTGCCCCAGCTTGCGGCATCTGCTGCTGCTATCCGCATTCCCATTCGCGAGTCCAAGGGCAAGGCTTCCTCGCAAGTCCGTATCAATGTTGTGCCCACCCCCGCACCTCAGTCGCTCGCGCCGGCCGACGCCATCGCCGCCCTCTCACTGCTCGAAGCGGATCTCGACGCGTTGACGCCCCCGACGACCCCCGTTCCACTGCTCAGGCATCAGCTTAACGGCATCCTTGAGAGCGTCGATGCCATTGAGAGCGGAGGTCACGACGCCGTACGCGAGGTCCGGCGTGCGCTTGTGAGGCGCATCGAAGAAGCGCTGGCTGCGGTCGAGAGTGACGCTGTCCCTGCCGCTACCCGGCGCTCTGTCGGTGTCACGATGAATGAGCCCACTGCCAGTCGCGTCGAGGTCAAGGCGGCCCCACAGCCTGCCACGTCCGCTGTGCACGCGCGTGCTGACGCGACTACTGCGTCCGTGCCCGTGGCATCGGAGCCTGATCTTGTTGGGAACGTCGAGGATGTGTCAGCGTCTCAAGAAAGTGCTGTTCATACCACGACTGATTCCACGGCTGTGCTCAAAGGCTACGCCGTGGAGGGCTTCTTTGACGCAACGCCAGCTGCGCCATCTTCTCCAGCGCCTGCATCTACTCCCGCACCACCCGACGAGCTCGCGGCGCCAGATCCAGCTGAGCCTACTCTTGTCACCGAACTGGCTCCTGTAGTCGAGAAAGACCAATTCATCGACAGCGCTGGCGAGGAATCCGTTGCGACGACCGTCGAGCAGCCCATTCCCGCCACAACCAACGACGACCACACCTGCTCCTCCAACGCGCCTTTTTCCGCCGCTGCCTCCTCCGCTGTCGCCGTCGCTGCTTCCGACACAACTTCCTCTACTGCCACCGCAGAACCGATGTCGCCCGAACGTGCCTCGCCGATCCCCAGCGAGACACCGCTAATGGCGTGTACCCGCCCGCGCAGACCTTCGCCGCGCTGATGCATCCGGACGTCAAACCCAGTTCGGACGGCGAGTGGGAGAAGCCCAGCGTAGCGCTCAGTTAGTTATCTCCCGTGAGGTAACTAACACGTTACTAACATTAGGTGTTACTAACACTGTGTTAGTAACATTGTTAATAACAGCTGTGCTTATATAATACAATGTAGGTTGAGTGTATATCTTGGGCTTCACTGGGGTCAGGAAATAGCATACTAGAGGTGCTCTCAGCAAGCTCTGAGGTCAAATGTACATGTTAGGCTCTCCAGGACAGTTCATTCAGTTCCACACAGCGAGTGGAACACTCAGGTATATGAGGATTGGTCAGATTGAACACCTCCCAGGAGATATAGGACATTTGGAGGCTGTGAGAACCGAGATTCACTTGATGGGAGCCACTCAAGAGCTAGGCTCCCTGCTTCAGCTGGTGGCTCTGATGTACCTGTGAAGTTATTAACATGACCGGCCCCCATCCCTGGTGTTACTAACGTGTTACTAACTAACAAGTTAGTAACAAAGTTAGTAACTTTCGGTATCTAACTGAGCGCTAGCCCAGCGGGAGCGAGGGCGAGAAGAGCGACTATGAGGTTGTGTAAGCTGTTGAATGTGTTGAATTACTTATCAAACTGTTACTGTATAGTGTATTATCAATCTCACTTTTCCACTCTTTTATTTAACTGCGTGAGGCTCTTTTACAGTATGAGGCAAAGGTGCCAGGTGTGATTTCACTTCGAGTTGGGTGGCGGCGTCCTCCGAAACCCTCTTCGTCCTGCTCGTTTATGAACACCACACCATATAGGCCTGCACCGATTCGAACATTTCAGGCCTCAGCGTGGCGTTACATGTGCCCGCTTCTCTTGCGCCCTACTCGCGTGGCATGTCCGGCGCGGTGTGTTTTGTTTTCTTTGTCTTAACCTCGTAACATTCCCGAATCCCGACCGCCGCTATCGTGAAGTTAGAACATCCGAACGACCTGCTCGACAACTCGCCGCGATGTGTTCATGTATTCTTGGCGAAATCAAAGCACACTAGGCGAAGCTTTGCGTCAGGGTTTCGTCGTTTCTGGAAGACTCGTGCTTCAGCGAGGCGCTTTTCTGCTCTCTAGACATCTCTGTTGAGCATGCAACGCATATGGTATATTGCTCATTTGATCAGTAATTGGCAGGGCAGGAGCCCACCCCGTTTTATCTGCACCGATGCCTTTGCTTACAGAAACTCTGCACTGCATACCCGACTCCACAAGTCGGAAAACGCAATAGCGCGGTCTATTCTCTTTCCCGCGGTGGCGGCAGCTATGTCCCTGCTGGAAGTGCAATCTGTGACATGCAGCTCTGTCGAGGAATATGGGTTTCTCGGAGCATCCACGCACACTGATGTCAACGCCTGCGCCTTGATTTAATCCGATTTTCTCCACGAGGATATCCAGGCTGATAACTCAGAAGGAGCAGCGGGTTGAGGATTCAGCACCCGTGACTCCTTGCGCTGCACCATGGTTGCAGAAGTACTGTCCATCACGGCGCACTGCCCAAACGAGGTGCCGGGAGAGCTAGAAGCACTCTCAGCGTGCGTACTGCGTGTGCCTGGCCTTTATGGGGCCCAAATTCCCGTATAACTGGCCAGGAATCGCCTCCCGACTCCACCAGTCTGCATCCTCTCGCATTCTGCGCCTTCTTTCCCATGGCGTCGAGAAGCACTCTCTCCTGGAGCTCGGCACTGCTCGTGCAGACCATCCTTGTTTCAGTGCTGTATGGTGCGAATTCCGCTTATCATCGTGTCAAGTCTCGTGCATTCAAACAGCGGCAGGTTTTGCCATAATGCTCTTCCTCGATTCGATGAGAGCACTGCTCAGGCGGGCCAAGACGCGGGATACGGTCAATTATCCGCTATTCATCTCCGCCCCGTTCCTCTTTGTATTTGCCACACTCGTAAGCACATCAAGAGTCTCGCTGCTCCGTGCCATTGACTTCTTGCCTTACGCCTAGCACGTGCTGGGCACATGGCTGCGTGCATACCGCGGCTTCGTCGTGTACGCTCCTGGGCCTGAAGCATACTGGGCCCTCATCACGACTCCGGAGAAGACGCTCGGGCAGGCAGGCCAGATCGCCGGCGTCGCACTCGCTGATGGCATGACGGTTTATCGGTGCTGGGCAATTTGGGATCGCAGGTGGACAGTCGTGCTCGTCCCAACGTTGACTCTCGTCGCGACTTTCGGTGCGTGCAAATCGCCGAACTCGAAGTGCAGACACTGCCTGACGATTGCGCCCTTGCAGTGTCCTCGGTGGTGTTTGTTACACTGCAGCATCACGTAGATGTGCAGACGAGTATATTCAACCCGACGGTCACTCGATGGACGGAGGCATGGCTGGCAAGTAGCCTCGTCACGACGGGAATATGCACGTGTACGCCGGATCGCCGCTGCTGCGAAATACCTCCAGTGCTCTCACCTCAGACACCGCAGTTCTTATAACGTGGAAACTGGTCAGCGTGCAGAACTCGCTGCGAGACAGTGGGGCGCAGCTTGGCGCGGGGAAGCGGACCACCGTGGCATCGCGGGTAGTCATCATCCTCATCGAGAGTGCGGCTATCTACTCGCTCAACAACTTGCTGTATTGCATACTATACGCAGTGAACCAGGTGCCCGAGACATGGTTCTCCGGCATGGTAAGTACATTGCCCACTGGGATCGATGATTTATAATGATGCCTAGGAATCTACGGTGGCGAGCATTACATTCAGCTTGATCATAGTGCGGGTGGACCGTGCAGTCGCAAATCGGCAAGTGATTGCGTCCTCTTCGATACCGTTGGCCAGTATGCCGCGACAGTCGCCTGGAGCGGTGTTCGACTTGAAGGGCACTGGGAAACGGAATTCAAGCTCTGCAACGGACAACAGCGACAAGCACGTGCCTGCTGTCTAGTTTTTTGTAGACGCTAGAACTACTGTCGGAAATTTGTTACGTAGGCCTCCACCTCACAGACAACAATGAGTCAATGACTGTCCAGCAAAGTCAATTGATAGGTATCCTGAAGCAATAAAATACAATCCTTGAGCCTGCCAATGACTAGCATGCGACGATATGAGCAACTAATACATGTGCGCAGAGTTCAAATCCATATTCGGACCAAGAGTTACCGAGTGGCCCGCAAGTTCACATCTCAAATCTAGTCCCTTCTTACCCAGACATAGAGATAGCGTTGAGTCTCGCTTTTATATGGCGAGCCATGAGGAAGTGGATGGCCTGGCGGACTTGGGCGTCAGCCCGGGTCAAGTTGAACGCAAAATCAAGTTGAACGCAAAATCTGGGACGCACGTAGTCTAGCAGGAATTGGAAGATATATATCCCTAATACGGTGGGTATACTGATTGATCCAAGTCAGTGAAGCTGGGCGGGTGAAGAAATAACTTACAATCCGCCTGAATCGATGAAGTTATTGAGCTTCGCCGGATGGAAGTCCAGCAAGAACAGCATCCCAAGTCCAGCGGCGACGACAGCCCGAGTCACCACAGACCAAGCAAAATAAGTGTCTGCTCAGATGATCAGTGTCGGTTAAAGACAATCTCGATGAGATACTATGCACTGCTCTTGCCACCGCGGAAAATCATGAGGAGCAAGAGGGAAAACAGGTAGCCCGCTGCGACCAACGCGATCCAGCTGACCGGACTGATTTGCGCCTTCTCCACCCTGTCTAGCAGCTTGTCCAGATGTGTTTCCCCCTGCGTGAGAGTGGCATCCTCGAACGCAAAATTGGAGGAAGTGCCGCGGGAGAAAATGTAATCGTCTGTCTCTTTCTTGAGCTCGTCGCTCAGTACACCGAATTGCTGGTGGTGTGCATCAGGCTTCGACATCAAATGGGCGGCGCCTGTCAGTGGGTCGTACTTACGTCCAGTATCGCCTGTATGGCCTTTGCCAAGAGACGGAACTCTTGTTCCGAGTCAACGGTGTCCTGAGTCTCGCCTGGTCTTGTGCTGTTGACGGCCTGGATCTGTGTGAGGACGTCCCTGAGGTCGAGCCCGATTGCAGCAAATTTGGTCTTGAACTTGTCTAAGCTCAGCGGCACGGTGGAAGAAAAAGTTCTGTCGACAAAGAAAGCGATTGAATTTGCGAGATTCTGAAAGCCAAATACATTAGTGGGATGCTGATACGTCATAAGTCACAGAGTAGACATACGAGGGTCCCCATCACCGATTTCATTCCTGTCGTCGCGTTTTAGCACTGGTAGAGACGACAAGGACCCTTTCTCGGTGCTACCGACCTTCCAGAACTGGAGATATCTGTCATTACTGCGACAATATGAGGCGTAGGCGACGACATACGTAATACGATGAGGAGGTGGGTGGCAAAATGCACCAGCACGATCAGCTTCTGGTGGCCCTCGCTCACGGTCGCACGCCAGTCAAAGCTCGCATAGTAAAGCATAAAGACCATCAACACCAGGAGGGCCATGCTCAGAATCTGCGCAGCGCTGGAAAAGCCAAAACCGACGGATTTGGCGACAGATACAAGCGGTGTAATGAGTCCATTGAGTCCTTCGCCTGTGCAAAGAGAGAAAACTCAACAAGTCGAAGTTGATGTGGGCAACGTTGCACTTACCCAGGATAATGGGCGTCAGTGCTGCCAACCGCGCTGACATCGACCCGGGCCGTCGGATGCCCAGCGGCGCTGACGAATACAGCCATACGCCAATTTCGAGCCAGATTGCAACAAGCCAGATGAAGAACTTGGAGATATTCGCAATGCCGCCTGAGAATCCGTTCGGGTAGGCCAGGAGCAGAAAAAAAGAGATGAAGAAGAGCACCGCGGAGGCTAGCAAGGATGCGATGACCGCGAAGATGTTCCCGCCAGCACGATGCTTCACCAGCAAGGACACTGCGATGCTCGCCGGTCAGTGGTCGGCGGTGAAAGGAGGCTTGACATAGCATTACCGCGGATATATTGGATGGCAAGCAGGAAACGAGTTATGCCGAACACGAGGGCGATGGCTCTGAACGCGCGCGAAATGTATTGGTCTTCTCTGCGGGGATGTGAGAGATGGTGCAAAACTGTCAGAACACTGACACTGACACTTGCAGATCAATGCCGTCTGTGGTCTGGTCGTGTGTTATTCCTGGAGTGCTGTAAGTAAAGCTGTGTCCCGCACTAGATTAAGCGCAGCCTGAGCACCGGTGAAGATATCAAAGCCTTCAGTGAAGCTGAGCGACACGTCAGACATCTAAACATCCATTTTTGTAAGGGCCAAACCTGCCTGGACAGCGCAACAAATGCGATGAACTGGAAGACAAGCATGATGCGGTGGAAAACATCGTTCGTGAAGTACTACGGCCAGCTCAGCAAACCAAGCCTCGAGGTCGAGTATCAAAACAAGAGATAGGGAACCTTTGTATCGTAGAGCACCTGGCATATCACGAGGTCAAAAAATTATTCTCGGCGGAATGTGAGCTTATACGCACCTGCGCCGCCCACAGCCACCAAGCAAGGACAAAGAACACAGCATACGAGACAATTGCCTGCAATGGGCGTAAGTGCCTGCCCTGGCAGATACCAAAAGGCTGCCAACCCGAGAACCGTTAATTGGTGTGCCTTCTGTCAGGCCAGCGAACGAGACGGTCCATGCGAGGTCGAAGAAAAGCTCGAGCCAGTCTGGGGCTTCGTCGTCATCGGCCTTCCCGACTGTCTCCTGATCTTCTTCATCACCGAGGCCTCCCTTCCCCTCCGTAGCCCCGGCGCCCCCCACGGATTCGAGTTCCCCGAAGGGGGACTTGGATAACGGGATGACTTTCTCAGAGAGTTGTCTGTGCACCCTCTGGCTGGAAAGAGGCAAAGGAATGAGCGATTGTCTATGGACGCTGAGGAGAATTCTCGATACGTACTCATGCGGGTCCACGGGAGTGCTAAACGAACGAAAAATGCGGTTCCGAGGCGGCATAAATGGGCACTGCGCTCAGCGCAAATGAACAAGAGGATGCTAGGGTGAAGGGGGTAGAGGCGTGTAATTCGCACGCCTGAAGCGTATATGAACCGCGGCTGCAATCCATGCTGTTTGACACAGCGACGCTATCATTCCTCAATTGCGGGAGCGAGGATCCTGGCATTGCCCAAAGACAGATACAAACACGGTGCCGATGTTCATCCAATTCCGGGCTCGTGCTACACAGTGATGGTGCTTCAAGAGCAATTGCATGGGAGCTAACCCATAGTTTACTGAAAGTGTGTGCTCCGTTGGATGCAGGACCGCCATGTCTTCGTCCTCTTCGTCATCCTTGTCGGGCGTGGAATGCTTGTGCAACCTGAAGTAACAGCCAGAAGCACGAGGCGAGGCAAACATCGGGCTTGTCGCGTATCTGCAACTACAGCATCACAATTGTCTTCACGATAAAACTTCCCGTGAACTGAGTAGCAAACGCGTTAACATTCCTCATTACGCTTGCCTCGCTTCAAAGACATTGTGAGTACCCTAGGCTGCGTGAGATGCAGTCCTCACAGAAATAGGCGGCGACTCACATTCATTCTGTGTTTTGCAGGTGCTGCCCGCGGCACAAGTTGTACAGCCAGTGAAACCTTTGGCAGGTACTCAGAGCCTAAATCGAAGGTCATACCAGACGTGCTCACCATTTCCACCGCACTGTCCCCATTTTGCAGTCGTGCAGCCAGGCGTTCCTGCCGTTGATGTTGGGACGGTAGTGGTTGTCGTTGCCGTTGATGTAGGGATGGTAGTGGTTGTTGTGGGTGTGGACGGCGTGGAGACGCTGGTCGACGACGGGGGCGGCGTGCTGCTGGCGTCACTGGACAGGATAAACGTGACCATCGCTCGCGCGGGCACGCTAGCCGTTGCGCGACCCCCGCTGAGGCTCGCGCTGAGCGTGCCGATGTCGACCGACTGGGACGAGACCCAGGCCGCGACGCTCTGCGGCACGAAATCGCCGCCGGCAACGGCGACGCTGACCGTCTGCGCGGACCCGCCGTTGTTGATGACCTGCACACTGACCGTGCCGTCCGTGTTCCTGAACGCCGAGAAGCTGAGGCCGCTGCCAGCGCCCGAGGTGCCCAGGCGCACCGCGCCGGGGCGCACGAAGCGCGACCACTGCGCGAACGCCCAGAGGCGCTTCGACGCCGTCGTCGTCGTGCCGGACGTCAGGATGAGCGCGCTGTTCGTGTTGCCCGGCTCGGCGCCGATCCAGTAGAGGTACGCCGAGAGGCCCGAGTTGACAATGCCCGAGTAGATATTGTTCGCCCAGGTCAAGCCCTCGCCCGAGCCGCCATTCGCGTACCAGTTATTGGGGTTCAGCGGGCCCGAGAGGTCCGCGTATTCCGTCTGCCAGACGTTCCTGCTTGTGCGGATGGGACCGTTGGGCCTCGAGGAGTACGAGTGCGAGGTGATGACGCCCAGGCTGTCCTCGACGCCTGCCGCGATGAGCTGCTGCGTCATCGTCACTTGGTTGTTCCACCCTTCCGAATCGCAGCATGCGATTTGCGTGCTCAGCCCCGCGCTCCTGATGGTCGGCGCAAGAACCTTGATGAAGTCTGCGGCCTGCGTACCGCTGGACTGCATCGACGAGTAGGTCGGCCTACAAAGCACGTCAACACCAACGACTTTCAGTCGTCAAGACAGACGTACACATATTCAGGCTCATTCAAGAAGCCGACGTGGGTAATGTTGATGCCCTCCTGCTGGTAATACTTGATGTACTGCACGATCATATTGGCATAGGCCTGCCGCCAGTCGCCCGACGCGCAACTCGCGCCGCTGACACCGCACAAAAAACCGCCATTCGCCTCGTTCCCGTTCGTCTTCATGAACCCGGGCGCGCTCCACGCGTCGGCGTAGAAGGTCGTGACGCCGTACTTGAGCGCCTGCTGCGACACCCACACCTGGCCCCTGTCGCTGCGGTCCCACACGTAGCGCGGCGTGCCGCTGGGCGACCCGGGGCTGGTCGGGAGGATGCTGTCACCCTGGCCGCCGGAGCCGATGCGGTTGCGCAGGATCGTCATGCCGGCGCCCTTGGTCGTGCTGAAGAGCAGGTCGAGCACGGTCTGCTGCTGCGCGGCGGGATAGTTGACGAGGTCTGTGCCGTGCCCGAACGCCTCGGAGAAACCGAAACCGTCCATCGTCTGGAAGGTCTGGTTCAGGTTGACCGTCACCGTCGTCTGAGCGTGGGCGACGGCAGCGGCGAGGGTGACCACCGCGACTAGCGTGCTAAAGACAGCCATGACGCGTGAGAGACGTGGGACGGCGAAGGCGGAGAGCTGCTAGGAGGGCGGGGTATTATACGCCATACGCCAAATAGCAGCGGAGACGACGACAGTGACAACGCCGGGATGTCGCCCATACATCGTCAGCTCGGCGCATCGTCGCCGGCGAATCGGAGGTCTTCCTAGTCATAAGACATGATCCACAACCAGAAAATGTGTGCCTAGATGCACGCTTGTACACTAGTACACTTCTTGCAGCGTGTGAAGAATCACCAATTGCCGAGCTCCGGGCAGAAAGAGGTGGGAGAAAATAGTTTGCGAGGTCCGAGGAAACTGCATGTCGACACACGTGGCACGAATAGCCGTGACCGCGACATGACCGTTGGAGATGCAGGCTTTAGCGGAAGAGAAGAGAAGTTTGGTTTGACGGCCGCCTCTATATTCCATCGTAGGCTGGAACGTACAAAAGACGTGTAGATGGCCGTTGCGTCGTCCATGGCAGTCATCGCCGCAGCAAGATGCAGTAGAGTCGAAAGATGCCATTGGACCAACATGAAGGTCAGGCATCGCATCCTGAAGCCGTTATTGCAGGATGGGGAGCAGTGCTTCGTCGACCGGGCTAAGCACATGGGATTCATTTGGGTCAGCGGAAGCTGAACACAAAATCACGAAGTAAGAAGGCGTACCAAGTAATGGCTGTTAATACGGCTGTAAAGTCTACACCATCTGACCTTGCTATAACTTGGGAGTCCTTTCTTTGGAGGTGGTTGAGCGCGTAGAATCACTCGCAGCGGCGTCAGCTGGAGCTGGCGGAGGCATCCTCTTTTCGAGTTGATCGGAAACCCATATACCCGCCAAGCTGGTGGCCCCTAGAAAGATACCAAATGCAAGGCGGCCGCCACGCCCAAGAGCTACGGGAATCGCGTCGAAACAGAGTGAGTTCAGATTGCACGAATGTCGCGAAGTCGACACACATTTGTAGCTATCGACCAGCGATTTCTTCTGTTGCGGAGAGCTCATTCCAGTGATCGACACGTCGGATAATGGACGCGAATCGTTAGACAGTTAAGCACGTGCAAGACGAGGAGCAATTCAAGTTCAACGCGTCAAACTCCGACGTTTGTACGTATACCTTGTCCAGCCCGTCCCGAACGGAAGATGTGTCGAATTCTCTCTGCCTGACTGCTATGCTTGTGCCTGCATAAAGCGTTCAATGTCTGTCTTGTCCTCGGCCGCATTGTCCTGCTGCTGCAGGTGTCGGCGCATCTCATCGCGTAGTCGGGACACGGCGCGTGCACTCGCGCATCCTGTCACCTTGCTTTGGCTCTGAACCACGGAAATTACTTTCATGGGCGTACTCATCAGAAGTTGAGCTTTAGTTTATCTCATTGCTCGCATCGTCTGGAATAATTCTACATGCGCTGGACACTGACTAGCCTCTGGCCCATCAGTAGCACTGGTAATAATCTATTCGAGAACAATGGCTCAGCATGACATCGACAACTTACAACGCTCAGCACTCACAATCGTTGATCTTGTTGCACTTGAAAGGCGAGACGCATTGCGTCGGCCCTGTGTAGTTGATGCCACCGCACTGGCCCCACTGAAGGAACAACTCAGCCACGATGCTCTAGCGGTGGATCTTCACGTACCTGGCCAACGGTGCCGCCGGTTCCGGGGTTTGTGCTGGTGGGGGTGCTCGGAGTCGTGGTCGTCCCTGGCAAGGACGTGCTGGTGACGGTGGTGGGCGGCGCGGCGTCGTTGCGCTTGCAGCCGCTCTTCGCAATGAGCTCGCTCGGGCATGCCGTCTTCTTGAAGTTGACCGTGGGGTTGTCCGCGTTCCGGAACCAGTCGAACCGCCAGAAGCAGCCGGCCTGCACCGCGGCGGGCAGGTTGTTGCAGTCCGAGCGACTCGACACGCCGCCGTACTGCTGGCCGCTGCCCACATAAATGTGTAAGTCGTCGGTGCTGGGCGCTGGATGGGAATGATGGGCATGCAAGGCTTACCCGTTCCAGCTGCCGAATTGCGCGGGGCAGCCTTGAGTGAAGATGCCAACGCCCCCGCCCGGGATGAGGAGGTCGAAGTGGTTCGAGCCAAGATCGCCGCCCGTATTGGTGGCTTGCACGATCAGTTTCTTGCCCTGCGCTGCCGTGCTCGTGAACCTAGACCAAGGCTCCAAAGTAAGTGATCATATCTCAACAACCATGAGCCGCGTTGAAGAACACGCACGTCAACTCGTAGCACTCGCAGCACCATTGCGCCTCAGAAGACCCAGCAATGCTGACGGCCGCAAAACCGTAGGACAGCTGGTCGTTGATTGCCCAGGGCTGGTTGTCCGTGCAGGTGAACGCCGAGCCGCCATCACAGCCCGACTTGACGTCCGGGTCGGTGAGCTTCGACCCGCCTCTGTCGCACGACAGGACGGGCTGGCTGACAGCTGCCTTCCCGGACCATCCGCACGATTGCTTGCAACAGTCCCTGCACAAGGAACACAGTCAGATTCACGTGCAGGGAAACAGGGAAACGCACCAGTAACGCGTGGTCACTCCAGCGCCAGACTGCGCTTGTGCGACGCCAGCGAGGAACAGCGCGAGGGCGGTGGCTTGGGCTGATTTCATGGTGGGATGTAGGATGCCTGTCGCAACGGCGCCGCCGTCGACTTATAGTAGAGCGCGAGGCGGATTCTCGGGCTCTCTTCGTGATGCAGCGCCGTTGAGTTGAGACTGTTGGCAAGCACTTTCGCTTGATTATCGGTGCACGCCCAGAGCGCGTTGTCAGGGGACAGACACGCTGGCTCCCGGGAATATGCCCCGAGCTCCAGCGAGGATTAGGGTTCTCCACGGCCATAAACATGTCTGCGTGGAATGGAGAGAGTGAATCGAGCAGACTCGAGGAAGGGATCATTGCGGGGGATATGCCGAGGAATATCCGACCACGGCCGCGAAACCCAGACTGACTGAACCTTTGCTCGACGCGCCGACGCGACCGCCCGCGGCGGCGCGGCCGCTGTCCGTATACCCACTGGCACTCTTGACGTTGACATGGTCACATGACGCGGCTCTCGCTCATTTACGCGCCAAGCGCCAGTGTAATAGCCAGGCGCCCGTGCAGCCCGCGTCACCGACTCACCGCGGCACCAGGCCACGCACAGACTACTCAGAATGTGTCCCAGGCTTGCGCTCCTTTGTATAAACAGGTCATCTACGATATGAAGGCTATGATCACGCGCGTTTTGGCTCTGACTGGTATGCTACTGTGCTCCTGGCTGGTCATGGTGCTTGAGACGCTGCTCGAGGACCGCGCTGACAGGCATGTTTCCCTGCTGTCTATATGTGGTGCTGTGGATATCTGCGCCGATGTGACCACTTTGCTTCTCAACCCTGGCGATAATATCCCGGCTGGCTCATGACTCTGCGCTCTGGCAGCTCCAGAATGTTGTCGAGATGGGCCGACCTCGACGGGATTCTGGAGCTTGCACTGGCTAGTACCAGACGATTTCCTTCTATCCTGAGGAACAGAGAGCTCTGATGTTGCTCCAGCGTCATTCTTCTCGAGATCATTAGGATCGTCGCGTTTCTGCCACGCAGTGCAGCGCCTGCAACTGGCTGTGCTGAGGACGCTTTGCCTTCGTCTCACAGAGAATACAGCTTACTCTGCTTAATGTAGACTACGAGCTGCTAGGGTCCGCGTTCTTGGAATTCTAAATCTGCAATGGATGGCGGATGGAATGCGCGACGTGCGTCGTGCTTACGATTTGCACTTGCGAATTTTATCATGATTCTGTGACGATGCGGCCATTGGCTAATGTGTCAGTTCGAGTCATCCGAAGATATTCTACGTTGAAAATGCCACTCGCGCTGCTGTGGTTGTTTGACTATGACGAATATGCTATGCGCTCGCCAAGGCCACCTATAGCGCTGGACGACTGGATCTACCGGCTTCCTATATGAAATCAACTTCATGCTCAACATGGACTACCCGATTCTAGCCTTGATTGTACCTGGAGATGCCTCGCCCTCGCGCTGCTATGATCTATCGGAACTCGGAAGTGCTGTTGCCCCGTCCTCCAAAGCCTGACGTTCTGCTGCCATTCTCAATATCACCACCAGATCCTCTGGCAACAACGGACCTGAGGAAACTTCTATATGTCTGCGTATACCATCTGGGAGATCGCGAACCACTATCGCGTGCCGTCGGTGGCACACCTTGCATTTTCTTGGACATACCTGAAGACCTCGTCCATGAGCGGCCGCCGAAGATTCATGTGCCATAAAAACTTGTGCCATGTAGTTTACTGACTGGTACGTTGCCGTTCAGTCGTTTTTGTGATATGCTTTCACTACCGCAGGGAATAGATGTGCTACACTTAAATTTTTTTCGTTAAGCTTAATTTCACATATGGGACTGACTGAAGAAAAAAGATTGCGCACAGCCAGCGCCTTTCAGCATCGCATGGCGGCTTTCTTGACATTCTTCGAGGTTCGTCGGAGTTCATTACCGTGTTGTTTGGTAGTGTTTGGCCAGGGAACCGCTCCTGCTGACGACCATGCCGCCACGACGGACAACGCGCGCAGTTTCGACCGCCAGCACCGCGTCTACGGCGATGGCCAGGTCCACGAGAAAGCGCAAGGCCGCCGATGCTGATGAATCGGGCAACGACACCGACGCTTCAGTGATCTCGGCGTCGCGCCCCCGCCGCGCAACACGCGCCGCTTCCGTGTCTGCCGCCAGCGAGGACGAGAGCCAGAATGAGGAGGGCGACATGGTGACACCCAAGAAGCCTGCGCGTAAAGGCCGCGCGAAGAAGGCCGTGCCGGTCGACGACGACGACGACGATGACCAGGCCGCGTTCACGCCCAAGCCCAAGCCGGCGAAAGCAGGACCCAAATCCACACGCGGAAAGAAGAAGGCCGCCGTGCCTGCTCCTGCCGAGCCTGACTCGGATGACCTGTTCACGCCCAAAGCCAACCGCAAGATGGCGGCGGAGTCGACGCCTAAGCCGCCGCCGACGCCGCAGGTCGAGCTCGACAGCGAGGACGAGAGCTTCATGGCGTCCGGCGGTCCTGTCCGCAAGCGTCAGCCCAAGAAGGACAAGGAGAGCACGGCCTCCGTCGTCGAAGAGTCCGAGGAAGAGGACATCGACATGTCAGAGGCTGCCGAGCGATGCTGGGAAGAGCGCGCGAAGCTCGAATGTGGAGCCAATCTCGAGGAAGGGAGGCGATTTGCAGCGAATAGACGTGTTTGCGCCGTGCACCAGGAGCGGAGTGGCTGGACCGATAAGTACGTTTTTCGAGGAAAGTTGCAAGTAGAATTCGTTGCTCCGTCAGATGAACAAACTTCATGGTCTCTTTTCCTGTTGCTCACTCTGAGGCGCCCGGGCGCCCGTCTTGTGGGCACCCGGGCGCGCTCTTTGCGGAGGACTATGTACATGGCCGGGAACACGGTGCTGTCCGATTCTCTGGCGCAAATCCATCCTCCGGTGCAAATCCCCCCGCCGTCGTGCAAGTGCAAGTCAGTGCCTGTTTATCAGAGCGTATTGCGGCTCACCTGCACGCTGTCTGTCTAAGCGCCGGCGAGCGAAAAATGCGCAGGGGAGCGCGAGCAAGTCTGAAATCCAAAATTAGAATCTATGCCCGCAGCGCAGAAATGGCTGGCTTTCACCGAGGCGGGCGAGCTGGACGCTCTCAGAGGCAAAATAAGCGCCGGAAATGCGCTGGGAAACGAAAAGTCACGCTCCTCGCCGGCGCTTGGGCCGGCGGGACGGATGCGGTCAAGACGGTGTATTGCGCACAAACTAGCTATTTCTCAGCGAGCGCGGCAGGGCGCGGGATGGCCTTTGGAACGTGGATGTGTGGACATGATTCGCATCTGAAAACGATGCGGGGTAGGCGGTGGGAGTGACGGTGCGGCGCGCGCGCGATGTGGACGGTATCGCGACAACCGCGGGCACGGCTCGCGAACGGAGAGTGGGACGGGGGCGGGAACTGGGCGCCTATGTAGGCGTAGGTTGCGCAAACTCGTGTGTGAGAGGGCGACGCGCGGAACGACGAGATGCGCGCTGGCGGCCCGATCTTGGTCGCGGCCGATACAAAAATCGACGCTGCGCGACCAGCTCTCCGCCAGCGCTGCCCCCGCGCATCTCGTGTGAGTCACGTACATCGGACGAGCTCGGGCGACGCCCCATTTCGACGCTCCCGCGAGATTTTCAAAACGAGCGTTTCGCGCGGTTTCATGGCAGTCGGATTTTCTGCGCGTCGAGCAGGTGAGATCCGCTGCGGAAAAGCGTAAGTAAGTGATAGATGTATGTCATATGACGTACTAACCCACACCGGGGACGAGGATGGCGCGCGGAATCGTGAGGCGGCGGTCGCAAGGGCCGCCGTCGAGATGAAAATCGAAGCCGCGCCGCGACGCTGGCCTCGGCTCGATGTTCGTGCGTCGCGGAATGGTGGTAGGCATGAAATGAGTCGGGGCGACGCACCATTTCGACCTCCCGCTCACGTTTCTGAAACGACGCGTTCGGGCGATGTCATGACGCTCGAATTGAATCGGCGTATCCGGAGCCATTTCTGCACTGCAAAATCGTGAGCAAGCATCAAACACATTCATAGCAAGCGCACATACCATGCGCAACGAGACGAGGTCGCAGCGCTCGAGCTCGGCGGTCCGCGGCTCGTCGGTGCTGCGGCTCGCGGCGTACAAAAACGGCGGTTGCGAGCCGTCCTCGCAGCGACTCGGCCCTAATCTGCGATGGGCAACGTACTACCATCGGAGCGACGCTGCCCTCACCCCCAGATGGCCGTGGGACGCGAATGGCTGCAAAACCGCGGTCAGCTTCAACGCGTTACTAATAATAGCAGACACGTACCAGCAGCAGCAAGCGCATAATGGAGCGCGGGCACTGGTAGAGGGCATGTACCGCGTCCTTCTTGCGCCGCCAGAAGTCGCGAGGTGCAGCGGCGGGCGAGAAATCGGCTGGTTGCTGCCGCGGCAGTGGACAACCGCGACACCGTTCCCGGGCGGGCGGTGGCGATGCGGAAGCCCGCCGCCGCTCCTTGAGCATTGAGGGCATGCCACGCGCCTCATGGAGCGCTGAGGCATGCTCGCGGGACGAAGAATGCTGCAAAAAAAAAAAAAAAAGATGAGACCGAGACGACATTGCGCAGGCACTTGCTTACCAGCCGCGCCGCGGGAAGCTCGGAGAGCATGCTCGGCACGTGAGCGCTGGCCCCTCCAGCCCCACGTATCCCATGCAGAGCCCGTGTGCTGGTGTGTATCCCGAGAGACGGGCGGGAGAGCTCGCGCGGCCGTACAGCGCGACCGTGGACGAGAAACTGCGCGACGAGAACCGTCAGCGATTGCAACGCGGAAAACTCGACTGTAGCAGCATACCGTAAGCGCAGCGCCGCCTCCACAATTGGAGAACGTTGCGTGTCGATGGTGGGGTCGGGGAAGCAGCAGACTCCAAGCCTGCCCAAAGCGCCATCAGCCCGCGCCCACCAGGCACCAGGCTGAGCACGTACCCCGTGAGAAGCCAGCCATAAGCACGGTGTCGACGGCGCGCAAGGGATATCGCGTGTGGGTGCCAACGACTGCGAGTGCGTCGGCGGATGGTGGGCGAGTGGAAAGAGCTGCGGCAAACATGAGCAAAGAACGCGCGCATCAAAGCCACCGGTGATCAGCTTACCTCCGCGGGTTCGAGCACAATGCCAGCCTCGTGCACTGCAGCCACCTGCCGGTGCAGTGTACGTGAGAGCGTTGACGCGAGGGAGCAAGCGCCGAGCGTTGGCGCAGCAAGACACGGTGAGCGCAGCAACACGACCAGGGGAGTCGACGCGTCGGTTTTGAGCTGAACCGCGCACGGCCTGGGTTTTGAGTCTGGAAGGAATGAAGAGCGAAACCGGCGCGTGACAAAACGGAAATTTTTGCCGTGCGGGGTCACGGTCGTGACTTCTCTCCGCGAGCCGAGTGCGGTGCTCCCGTGCTCGATCATCTCCATGGAGTGCTTCCCACGCTCGTGAATCCATTGAACCAATACACATGCCTTGTAAAGCGATATTCCGGCGCCGCAGCGCCGAAACGATATGGAAGGCACGCATTTGGCCTACCATCATCGTCATCTATCCAACGTCGCCGCCCTCTGAGTTCACTGGAGCACAGTCGGCGGGAGGGCTTTGATCTGTCACCTCTACGTCGTACAATGCTCAGAGGAGTGTAAGTGCTCATTATTTTCACGTCAATCGAGAATGCAGACACTGGCGCCGGCGGCGACTCTGCGCCGCGACGTGGACTACTGAAGTCGGCCAATCACGGGATGCAGTCACCGGCGCAGCGGTGAGAAAGCGCATCAGTGGCTGTGCTTGTGTTTGGAATGACACAGCGACCGCTTGAACTCGCTGGAAGTTCGAAGTTCTGAGCGGGAAGAGCAGTTTCAAGCTCCGTTCAGCATGCATACCTCGTCGGAAGACGAGCAGACGCAGTCTCACGCTCATGTTCTGCATTAATCATACGGATACCTACAGCGTAGAGCTGCACGCAATGCGATCTCCTCAAAAAAATTGCAGTAACTTCGCCAGCGACGCAAACCACGTTGTGGGAAAGACAGCCGAAAACGCACTGGGCGCGAACGCCGCAGTATAGTCACAGCCTTGCCACATGGAGCGGTCCAGAGCAGCTCCATTGATAGAGCTGTGTGTCATTTGGCGGCGAAGAGACGCGAGCGGAAACCGCTCAGCAGACGAAATACGCGGTTTCCGTTCGAACCGCTGACGGCTCCCGGGTTCCCACGTTACAGCCATCATTACTGACTCACTGATTGCTGATCGTGATGCGCCTAGAGCGCGAGAAGCGCGCTGCGCCGTCGGGAAACGCGACCGCCGCTGGGATGGGGTTTTTGTGCATACAGAGACGATACCCCTCGCTCCCCTGCTAATTCATCCTCTGTTGTGGTCACGTGACCTTACATTAGGCGTCTATATGCACGAGAGAGCGTGCGCGATGCGGGACAAGTCCAGAATGCCAAACTCAGTCTGGAAATTTGAACAGCAGTCTAGGTTTCACGGGCGCCTATTTCGCTCAAGGACCTTGAAATATATTAAGCGCCCAAGATTTGAGGTGGGGAATGGTCGGGCTGGCGCGAACAACGGGTGGGATTGCGGGCACGGGACCAGGAAGACGTGTTCCAAACTCCGCTCAGCATGGACAACGCCCGCACTCGGTCGGCCTCCGCGGCCTCGGGGCAGCGTTCCCGGCCCTCATCTGCGCAGCAGTCATAATAAATGCCCTTATTAGACTGATTTGCGTAAATTTGACGTGGGACGAGGCCTGGAAGCACGCCGGAGGTCGAGCAACCGATTGAGCCATTCAGCGAAAACGGAGGGATTCGCGTTGACTCCTCGTTTCACGGCCATCAGCATTGTATTAGAAGCATGATGGCGCGTAGATCCCGCCGAGATCGAGCGGTTACAGCGCGTCGGTTGGCGATACGCGCAGAATGCTCATCCGGGGGGTATGGGACCGCTGGCCCCCACCCTCGCCAGTACGGGCGCTTATTTGGGCTCAGCCAGACGGATACATGCGCTGACTAAGCAATTTCGTCGTCTGGGGGCCTGCGGGCAACGAAATTTCCATTCTCACGTGCGGGAGCGGGCGGGAAGGCACCGTGCAAACTCCGCTCGTGACAGCGACAACAGCCCAGAACTCGCCGCCAACGGCCGGCGCTTGCGTCTCTACAACGTCACATGCTGCGCATGGATGACGGCATCTATATTCTGCTTAGAAACGAAAGAAATAGCCCGGAAATGAGGTGTGGAACGAGATCTGCGTACGCGGCGCGTTTCGCGCGCTGTTCAGTTCTCCTTCGTTTCCCGGGCTTCTGAGCACGCGGCCATCAATCTCCGGTAGATCACGCGTCAGAACCGCCGATGATACGCGCAGGAAACGCACTTGGGCGGTGCCCGAGCTCTAGCACCCTTTCTGCGTTCAGCGGGCATAGGGGTACCCCCTGCGCTCGCTCTCTGCAGAACGGGCGCTTAATTGCAATCTGGATGGTGGGTTAACTTGCTCGTGCAGAAAACTGTCAGGGGACGCGTCGGGCGATGCGGAATGGACGTTGCGAGTGGTTGCCGGGGGTGGCTAAATGCGTTGCACAGGCACACCGGGGCCTCGGCACCCGATGCGTCGTACTTCCTACAGAGTCCATCGTACGATCCGCCGCGTGTAAGCCTGCGCTGTTACCGCCCGGAATAGATACGGGCGCGGCGAGGGTATAAAGTCGGTGCGGAAACGGCGCAGGCTTCATTATCACCACCCGACCTTCCTTCCCCTCTCCGTTCCTTCCTCGCGTCCTCGCACCCTCGTCCTCATCGATCGACGCATTGCAGGTGACGTGCTCGCTCCTGCCGTCGTCGACGACGTTCCGTGCTGCTCACGCTCCGTCGCTGCCAGACCGAGTCGCTGCATGCATGCAGCTCGAGCGTCGTCGCCGTTCCCTGCGTCCGACCTCATCGTCGATCGTACAGGTAAGTGGCATCCATTCCTTAACGCTGTATACCACCTATGGCTGATTCTGCCGTCGATTGGACGCAGGGTACGCCTGTTAGCATGCAAGTCGTCCGATCGCGCGTGCACAGCGCCAGCCACAACCAACGTCGTCGCCGCATGCTCGTCGCTACATTCAGTGAGTCCCCTATTTGAATTACCACGATGAGCCGCGCTGATACATCATCATCTCCTGGAATTCAGATCAGGAGACGGGCATCGCAGTCGACGGCGCGTTCGCTCAATCCGCGCCGTCCGATTCAACGACCGTCAACACAAGCAAGTACGTTTCTTTTCGCATTTTCCGCTCAGCCTATCCTTGGCGCTGATATCCCGTTGCAGCAGGCTCATCCACACGACGCGGAACGGGTGGGCGTGCAAAATGTCCGACGTGTTCATTGATAACTACTCTACGGTACGTACACATCCTCACCGTCATTTTTCTGCCTATCGAACACACGCAATCCATTCCCCGCATCCCTGCGCACGTCCAGCGGTCGTCATTCCGCGCCGCACGCGTTTTTGACGGTGACGAGTGTCCGGGTCGGCCAAAGGCTGTATCACCCGAACCGCGCCTCGACACGCGCGCTGCGTGCGAGGTGTCGATGCACGATGATCGTCCGAGCGAGCCGCGGCCGTCCGAGCGTCTGCGCGAAGTTCGTGAGCCCGAACGCGTCTGCGGACGATCCAAATTCATACCTCGAAATCCGCGCTTCGGGCGGTCGGGGGTGATGCAGAGGATATCCCTGAATGATACCATGAGCACGGAATCGCGGAATCACGAGCGCACCGTCTGCGGTACAGCTCGATGCTCCGCGCGCACACCATCCGAGTCGGCGGCGTCCCCGCCGACTCGGGGCGTTATTCCTTCACGGGGGCCATCGCGGCACACGCGGCCTCCGTGAAAATGAGCTCGAATGCGGGGATTATTCAGCGCGCGCGGTGGAGGAGCCGGTGCTGGTCCGAATCGCGAGCCGAAGTTTTCGAGCTCGCAGGAATTTTCCGCGCGCGCTGACACTTTGTGAGCGGCATATTGGGCATGCGGGCATGGCTTGGCTTACGTTGATGAGCCGGGATTCCGCGCGGTTTTGACGATCGCGAGTTTTGGGACGGCGTGAACGGTCCAAGGTCGCCCAAGTCGAAGCGCGCCTTGCCCGCGCAGTTGAACGGCGCGCATTGAGTCGAGAGAACCCTATGATCGTCCCACGCCCATTTATAGCGGCTCCGGGGCCCCTATCGCAAGCGCACGATACACGGGATAGTGACCTAACCACGACCAGTCGTCAGCAAACGAGCAAAGCGAATTGAGTAAATCGGCGCATACCTATCGAAAGCGCGCATCGAGGAGGCCCTGAAGCGACGTTCATGAAGGGATTGGATTTTTTCTGCGGGCTCTACAGCAAATTCCGTCAGAAAGAACATTTAGATAAAGGTTATCGGATTTGCATGGGAAAGGTACGTACTTGAAGCCCTGAGTCGCGCGCACACGCTGATATAGTTTTCAGAGCATATAATTAAAGGGCGCGATGGCGAGGAGAGAGTCGCGATCGGGTGTGAGCGGCCAGCGCGCAGAGGTTCTTTGCGGTCGCGAACTCGGGCGTGCTGCTTGAAACAAGGAGGTGTACTGGCCAAAGTCCAGCGCGGCGCCTGGGGCAAGAAAAGGTGAGCTTCACGTTGCAGTCGAGCAAAGCTGACGAGTCGCGACTTGCACCAAAATGTATTCAGATTCAAATAAACGAGATACGTACTTGAAGCCACGGATCGCGCGCACACAGTCGTGCCATTTGTAGCGCGCATTATTGAGCGGTTGGACGGCGAGTAGAGACTGGCGACCGGCGGTCTTTGAGCGCGCAAGCTGCCATCCGGGGTTGTAGGTGTAGAGCTCGAGGCCGCTCATCTGGTCAGTCTGTATTCTTTTTTGCCTGCAAGTAAAAAGTTAGTGCTCGAGCACGCGCGCCGCTCGCATGCTCACCTGGTAATATCCTCTTTGAGTGGTCGAGCTGAGCGTGTTGGTCGATGGGCGCATCGAGCGCGGGATGGGCAAGACGGCTGGGTGGGACGACGAGCAGCGAGGCGCGGCCGCCAGCGTGGGCATGGGATCGAGAAGTGTGTGCTGTCGCCGGTGACGTCGTGGTCGAGTGCAACGACCGGTCCGGGGCGCCGGCGGAGTTCACGAGCGTGTTGACGCGCTGTTTGGCGTCCAACTTGTGCTGCTGACGACCATGCCGCCACGACGGACAACGCGCGCAGTTTCGACCGCCAGCACCGCGTCTACGGCGACGGCCAGGTCCACGAGAAAGCGCAAGGCCGCCGATGCTGATGAATCGGGCAACGACACCGACGCTTCAGTGGTTTCGACGTCGCGCCCCCGCCGCGCAACACGCGCCGCTTCCGTGTCTGCCGCCAGCGAGGACGAGAGCCAGAATGAGGAGGGCGACATGGTGACGCCCAAGAAGCCTGTGCGTAAAGGCCGCGCGAAGAAGGCCGCGCCGGTCGACGACGACGACGACGACGACGACCAGGCCGCGTTCACGCCCAAGCCCAAGCCGGCAAAGGCAGCGCCCAAATCTACTCGCGGAAAGAAGAAGGCCGCCGTGCCTGCTCCTGCCGAGCCTGACTCGGACGACCTGTTCACGCCCAAAGCCAACCGCAAGATGGCGGCGGAGTCGACGCCTAAACCGCCGCCGACGCCGCAGGTCGAGCTCGACAGCGAGGACGAGAGCTTCATGGCGTCAGGCGGCCCCGTCCGCAAGCGTCAGCCCAAGAAGGACAAGGAGAGCACGACCTCCGTCGTCGAAGAGTCCGAGGAAGAGGACATCGACATGTCAGAGGCTGCACCCCGGCCCAGCGTCCCACCGCTCAGCCAGCCAATTCCGAAAGAGCTTGAAGAGCCCCAGGGACCTCGGCCGCGTCTTATTATCCACAAACTCGTGCTGGTCAACTTCAAGAGCTATGCTGGTCGTCAAGAAATCGGCCCTTTCCACAAGTCGTTCTCTGCCATCGTCGGACCCAATGGATCCGGCAAGTCCAACACTATTGACGCCCTGCTCTTCGTCTTTGGTTATCGCGCAACCAAGATGCGGCAGGGCAAGCTATCCGAACTGATCCACAACTCGGCCGCGTATCCCGACCTACAAGACTGCAGCGTCGAAGTCCATTTCCGCGAGATCATCGACCTGGTATGCTTTTCTCAGCATTATCTCTCACTTAGTTGACCACATCTGTAGCCCGGACCAAACGCATGCGAGGTCCTGCCTGGCTCGGCGCTCGCAGTGACGCGCACGGCGTACAAGAACAACAGCAGCAAGTACACCATCAACGGCACGACGAGCAACTTCAAGGAGGTCACGACGCTCCTGAAGGGCAAGGGCATCGACCTCGACCACAACCGCTTCCTCATTCTTCAGGGCGAGGTCGAGTCGATCGCGCAGATGAAGCCCAAGGCGCCGTCCGAGCACGAGGACGGGCTGCTCGAGTATCTCGAGGACATCATCGGCACGAGCCATTACAAGGAGCGCATCGACAGCGCGCTCGTCGAGGTCGAGCGATGCTCGGAAGAGCGCGCGGAGAAGCTCGCGAAGCTGAAGAATGTGGAGCGCGAAAAGGCCAAGCTCGAGGAAGGCAAGCGCGAGGCGGAGGACTATATCCGCACACAGAACGAGTGGGTGCGCGCGCGCAGCCGGCTTGTGCAGTGGAATGCGTGGCAGGTCGGCAAGCTGCGCGACGCCGCGGCTGCCACCGTCGTACGTAGAGCTATCATTGCTTGAGCGCAATCTCGCATGCTGATGACATTATTTCTATCAAATAGGACGAGACTACGCGCGAGCTTCAAGAAGAAACCGAGCGCCATGGCGACGATGTCGCTGAGGCCCAAGACCTTCAGGCGCATTACGACGAGCGCCTCAAGCTGTACGAGGAAGTCAAGAAGCACTCTGCCGCCATCATGAAGAACCTGAGTGTCCATGAGAAACAGGAGGTTGGGCTGGAGGAGCGCAAGAAGCACGCCGCTGGCAAGGCCAAGAAGCTCAAGAAGTCTATTACGGACGTATGTAGAATTTCGTCTTGTTGCTCGACGGTGTTGCTCATGGGTGTCATAGGACACCAAGGCGAAGAACGAGGCGGAGCGCACGATTGAGGACAGCGAGTCCAAGATCGAAAAGGAGAAGAAGGCGACGGAAGAATTCGAGGCGTCCCTCCAGGTCGAAGAGAAGGCCCTTGAAGCTATTACTGACTCGCTGCGAGGTAATGTCGCTGCTTGCTTTATTTCGCGGCGGTGGTTGACTATGTTGTCTGTGCAGGCAAGACGCAAGTCTTCCACGACCAGATCGAGGTCAAGCAAAAGGAGCTCGAGCCTCTAAATGCGCAAGTCAACAAGGTGCAGGCGACGCTGGACATTGCGACATCTGAGCGCGACCTGCTCGTTCAGAAGGCCGAGGAGGCTCGCGCAGCAGCCAGGTCGGCCGAGGACAATGTTGCGGAGCTCAAGCTGCAGCGCACGGCAAAGGACACGGAGCTCGACGAGCTCAAGCGTGACGCTGCCGTCCTCACCAAGGAGGCCAAGAGCAGCGCTACACGGTTGGAGCAGTTGCGCGCCCAAGTAACCGAACTGCGCGGCAAGGCGACCAACTCGCGTCAGAAGGTAGACGAGGCCAAGGCCTCGCTTGCGCAAAACACGTCGCAGAACGCCGTCTTGGATAGCTTGACGCGGTTGAAGAACGCGGGGCGTATCACCGGATTCCATGTGGGTTCTCTTCATCCTTGACGCCCATGGTTGGATATGCTGAGCTCGTGATAGGGTCGTCTTGGAAGCCTGGGTACCATCCCGGACAAGTACGATGTCGCGGTGACCACTGCCTGCGGCGCCCTCAACAACCTCGTCGTCGACACCGTCGAACAGGCGCAGGCATGTATCGACTACCTGCGCAAAAACAACGTGGGCCGTGCGTCCTTCATGGTGCTGGAGAAGCTGCCCAACAACGCGCCGCCGGATGGCGCGACTCCCGAGAACGTGCCGCGCCTCTTCGACCTGATCAAACCGCGCGACGCGCGTTTTGCACCGGCGTTCTACAAGGCCGTCGGACAGACGCTGGTCGCGGACGACATGGACCAGGCGAACCGCGTTGCGTTCGGCGGGAGCAGGCGCTGGCGCGTCGTGACACTTGCTGGGCAGCTGATCGACGCGTCGGGCACGATGAGCGGTGGCGGTACGCGGGTGCAGCGCGGCGGGATGAGCGCGAAGCTCGCGCCGGAGGGCGTCTCGCCCGACGTGCTGCGGCGGTACGAACGCGAGAGCGAAGACGCTGCGCGCGCGCTGGAGGAGCGCGCAGCCGAGGCCGCCGCGTGCGAGGCCGAGTGCGAGCGGCTCGCGCAGGAGGCGCCGCGCGTCGACATGCGCATTCAGAAGGCCGAGCTCGACCGCTCAACGCTCGCCGCCCGTCTCGCTGAGGCGGAGAAGCGCGTCCGCGAGCTTCGTGCGCAGAGCAAGCCGGACGCTGGCGATGCGGGGCGCATCAAGACGCTTGAGGCCGAGATTGCAGAGGCGCAGCGGCAGCTGGCGCGCGCGAAGGAGACGGCTGGCGAGGTCGAGGCGGCCATCAAGGCGCTCGAGAAGAAGATCCTCGACGTCGGTGGCTCGAAGCTGCTCGCGCAGAAGGCCAAGGTCGACGGGATCAAGCTGCACCTGCAGCTCTCCTCGGACGAGATCACCAAGGCCGAGGTGGCCAAGGCGCGTGCGGAGAAGGACGTGCAGAAGCTGAGCGCGGCGCTGAAGAAGCACGAGCGCGAGATGGCCGATGCGGACGCTGAGCTTGCGGACTTGGAGGAACAGTGGGCTGAGTGCGCGCGCGTGCTGAAGGAGATGCGTGCCAAGGTCGAGGAGGCGCAGACCGCGGCGGAGACTGCGAAGGAGGACCTGGACGGCATCAAGCAGGACCTCGACGAGAAGCAGGCCAAGCTGCGCAAGTTCAGAGAGAAAGAAGTGAGTACTACGACTGTGACGCATGCATATTCTCATATTCGCCCCGTAGATGATGCTGCAGCAGCGCTTGGAGGATGCGCAGAAGGAGATGGACGAGCACGAGCGGAACCTCCAGCGCTACAAGCTTGCTCACGACGAGCTGCAACTGGAAGAAATTGAGTGAGTCTTAAGCATTGGCACAAAACATCTTCTAACCCTCTGTCAGCGATGATGACGACGAGGAAGAAGCTGGGGATGAGAAGCCAAAGGTTGAGCAACCACCAGCTGAACCTTCTGAGTCTACGGAGGGAACGCCCGACAACGAGGACGCGATGGAGGTCGACCAAGAGGACGTCAAGCCGAATATCAAAGAACTGAAGGCCCGCGACAACTCGATGGAGCTCCGCATTTACACCGAGCAGGAACTGTCGCAGTTCAACAGAAAAGAGTTGATCGCCGATACCACTTTGCTTGAAGGTCGGTTGCAGGCATCTTGATGTCTTTTAGCTCTTACTAATGGTTTTATAGAACGGCTCAAGAACGCGAGACCAAACATGAACATCCTCAAGGAATACCGGAAACGCGAGGAAGAGTTCCTGAAGCGTGCCCAGGACCTGGACGCCGTGACCAACGAGCGCGACAAGCACAAGAAGCTATACGACGAGCTGCGCAAGTCGCGGTTGGACGAATTTATGTCTGGCTTCAACATCATCTCCGCGAAGCTCAAGGAAATGTACCAGGTGCGTTCTCTACGCTACGCCAGCTGTCGTCCGACTAAGTGTGGTTAGACAATCACGTTTGGCGGAAACGCAGAGCTTGAGTTGGTTGACAGCATGGATCCTTTTTCGGAAGGCATCATTTTCAGCGTCATGCCGCCCAAGAAGAGCTGGAAGAACATCTCGAATCTGTCGGGTGGCGAGAAGGTGAGCAGCGTTGATCTACCTGATGAAGTGTCCCGCTGACCATCGCAGACGTTGAGCTCTCTGGCTCTGGTATTTGCACTGCACGTATTCAAGCCGACGCCGCTGTACTTCATGGACGAGATCGACGCCGCGCTCGACTTCCGCAACGTGTCTATCGTCGCGAATTATATCAAGGATCGGACCAAGAACGCCCAGTTTATCATCATTTCGTTACGGTATGTTTGACAATTTTGCGGTGCGAGCGCAGCTCATGATCTGTTAGAAACGACATGTTCGAACTGAGCCATCGGCTTGTCGGCATCTACAAAACTTCCAATGCCACCCGTAGTAAGTCAGCTGCCGTGGAAGCGCGATGTTTTGCTAAGGTGTTTGCTAGGCATCTGCATAGATAACACGCCGCTCAGTGTCGCGGTCAGGGGCTAATGATGTGACTACTTTATTTGCTATCATCTGGATTGTTATTTGTACGTGTACCATGTAGAACGCCTCTTGTTTGAATGAGATTTCGCTTGCGACGGCCTCTACCTGAGTGGTAATGATCAGCGAATGTGGATTGTCTCTTGCCTGCAAAGGGAGGATAGGATTGCCTCGGGATTGCCCGGACTTCCGTCCCGACGGCGATTGCTTGCAGATCCGTTCTCAGCCTCCGACGGTGACTGCGGCGGTCCACATGGCCGCGTCCTTTGCTGTTCTCCGGGGCCGTGGCTTGCTACCGTTTGGCCAGTCTTGCTTTAGACTGCCACCTATGCCCACCCAACGGCCGGTAATCCTGCAGCGTCGCGCGATGGGCCACTGGAAATATCCTCCCGCGCGCCGGTCGGACCACGTCGACGTGTACAAGAGCGCGAAGCACGGCGAGGTGCGCGTGCCCGATCCATACGAATGGCTGGAGCACAAGTCCTCGGAGACGGACGCCTGGATCGATGCCGAGGTCAAGCTCACCAAAGAGTACCTGAGCGACTTCAAGGAGCACTCCAAGTTGGCCGCCGATTTCAAGCTCGCGTACAACTACGCAAAGGTGCGCGATTTTTGCGCCGCCATTCTAGCCAGTCTGACGCCTTCTGAAGTTCAGCTCCCCGAGTCTGAAAGGCGATGGCCGCTGGTACGTGACGGGCGCTCAGGATAGAGCCGAAATTAAACTCTAAACCGATCATCGGTGGCTGCAGGTACTGGTATTCCAACACTGGACTTGAACCTCACTCGGTCCTGCATCGGTCCAAGGGACCCGAGCTCCCGGACTTCTCAAAGCCTGAAACCGTCGAGGAGGAAATATTTTTCGATGTGGGAGCCATCGCTACTCATGTTATTGGAGGCCTAACGAAGTTCCAGCCGAACCTCTTGTCAGAAGACAAGACTGCCGCCATTCAGATGACCAAGTTCTCCGACTGCGGTAAATACTTTGGGTTTGGCATATCTCGCTCGGTGAGTTTGGCCGCGCTCACTGCATTCCTTCGTCCGCTTGCTCATTAGCCGGTATACAGGGCAGCGACTTCAGCACCATCTACGTTCGTCCCACGGACTCTCCCTTCCGGAAAGGCGAGGACGGATCGATTCCCGACCTGAGCGACGGCCAATTGCCGGATGAACTCCGTTTCGTGAAGTTTTCCAACATCGACTGGACCGCCGACTCGAAGGGCTTCTTCTATTCTGTCTGTTGCGCACTTTCATCCGCGATTCGCTCTGACACCGTGGTTTCAGCGTTACCCCGATCGTAGCACTCATGGTAATGCCACTGACGATGTGGCCGGGACGGAAACAGACGAAGACAAATGGGCAAAGTTGTACTACCATCGCGTTGGCACGCCGCAGTGTACGTTCATTCTCCCAGAAGTCTCCCTTGCTCTAATCGCTTGTAGCCGAGGACATCCTTGTCTTGGAAGACCTCACCAACCCACATCTGTTCTTCGATGTAAACGTTTCCCACGACGGGAAATACATCATCGCGATCATGGCGCAAGACACTGCTCATGTACGACTTGAGATTCTGAAGCCGATATCTCCGTTAACCTCCTTGCAGAAATACAAAGTCTGGATAGCGGACATCGAGAACCAGTCGATCGGGCAGGACCTCAAGTGGATCAAGTTCACGGACAAGTTCGAACAC
Source organism: Auricularia sp. M13 (assembly GCA_037042915.1). Classification (NCBI taxonomy): domain Eukaryota; kingdom Fungi; phylum Basidiomycota; class Agaricomycetes; order Auriculariales; family Auriculariaceae; genus Auricularia; species Auricularia sp. M13. Next base: position 2,963,594 of record CM073199.1, read on the forward strand.
CTCTGGACCTAGTATGTTCACTGCATCTCATGCCCTAACACAAACATAATAAATTCGCCGAACAGCATCACGAACACCGGCACGAAGTTCCTCTTCCAGACGGACAAGGACGCGCCGAAGCAGCGCATCGTCAGCTTCGACCTCGCCGACCCGACATTCGCCCTCTCCGAGGTCGTGCCGCAGGACCCCGACGCGCTGCTGCAAGACGTCGTCGTGGTCGCGTCGGACTACATGGTGCTGAACTACTCGCGCAACGTCAAGGACGAGCTCTACGTCCACGCGCTCTCTGGCGAGCGCGTCGAGCGCGTCGCGGAGGACTTCGTCGGCACCGTCACCCTCAGCCGCCCGCCGCGCCGTACCGACCAGCAGTTCTTTGCTATGCTCGTTGGGTTTACGAGCCCCGGTATTTCGTGCCGGTATGACTTTAGCAAGCCGGTCGGACAGCGGTGGGAGGTTTATAGGAAGCATGAGGTTAAGGGCCTTAATCCCGACGAATTCGTCTCGGAGCAGGTATGCAGTCACCACCGTGCTGCGTGTGTGCATTGCGGGAGGCTGATGGCTGTATGATTGTCAGGTGTGGTTCACGAGTAAGGATGGCACAAAGGTTCCCATGTTCATCGTACGCCACAAGGAGACCAAGCTCGATGGCACTGCGCCGGCCTTCCAATACGGGTAAATACGCTCCTCCCCACTCTGGGGGAGATTCTCACCATGAACTTTGAAGCTATGGCGGATTTGCGATTGCGATTCCGCCGCGTTTCTCCACGTGGTGGCTCACCTTCGCCAAGCGCTACCGCGCAGTCATCGCCTCCGTCAACATCCGCGGCGGGAATGAGTTCGGCGAGGAGTGGCACCAGAACGGTATGAAGGATAAGAAGGTATATTGCAGGACCCAGTATCCGTCTTTCCGAACGAATCTCATCCTGCCTTACAGATGAATGTCTTCAACGATTTCATTAGCGCAAGGTATGTTTCCGTTTTCCAAGGCTGCAATAGATCGGCTGAGCATTCTACTTGCGACAGTCAATGGCTCGTGGCTAACAAGTACGCCGCGCCCGGGAAGGTGATCATCAACGGCGGCTCGAACGGCGGTCTGCTGGTCGCCGCCTGCGTCAACATCGCGCCCGAGGGCACATTTGGCGCAGCCATCGCGGAGGTCGGCGTGCTGGACATGCTAAAGGTCGTGTCTCTCTCCGGTGTCCGCTGAATGGCTGATACTGAACTTGCGTTTTTCCAGTTCCACAAGTTCACGATCGGTAAGGCGTGGACCGCCGACTACGGCGACCCCGACAAGCCAGAGGAGTTTGATTACATCTTCCCGTACTCGCCGCTGCACAACGTTCCGAAGGACAAGACGCTACCTGCGGTGCTGCTCATGACGGCCGACCGTACGTAGAGTCGAATTCATAGTTGCTGACGCACTGACAAGGACCGCAGACGACGACCGTGTCGTGCCGCTGCACTCTTTCAAGCACGCTGCGCAGCTGCAGTACACCCTTCCGGACAACCCCAACCCTCTCCTCATCCGCATCGACCAGAAGGCGGGCCACGGGTCGGGGAAGTCTACTGATAAGCTGTGAGGCTCTGACCTCTGACTGCGCTTTCGGAGCTGACGATCGTGGCTAACGTTTTCGTAGGATCAACGATGCTGCCGACCGTTATGGGTTTGCCGCGCATGCGCTTGGGCTGAAGTACTACGATGACTGAGTACTGAGCCGTGGAACTTGTGGCTCTGTGGAGGCCAGTATCACTTCGCGCCTCTAAGACGGTGGCCGCTGTCGACTCGTTGTGTACATGGGGCATGCTCTGCAATTACTTGCTATTGATATTCCACCGACATAGGCAAATCCAGTGGTAAAGAGTACTACAGTGTGAAAGACTTGCATCATTTCATCTTAAACCCGTTCAAGAGGCTCGGAGACTGGGGGCAATTGATTATGAATGACGTTATTACGCTCTTCCTTGATCTCAGAGCTTATCTATTACCTGGAATTTGAGCCTATTTCCTTCGCAAGGACTCCATCTGAAAATAGAAAATCCAGAGTCGAACAAAACGAATTCTGACTCCGCGATCTCGTTTCATCTTTCCGACGCGAAGCGGTGCGCGTCTAACATCTCACTGTCCGCCTAACGCTCGTTCCACGACCCGGCCACGATGAACGGCTTCGGCGCGCGCGTAGTGCCCAAGAAGGGTGCGCTGGGCGTCGCCGCTGGCTGTATGCGTTGCTGACGCGTGGCGCTGGCAGGCGAAAACTTCGAGCTGCGTGCGGACCTGAACAGCGAGTACCGCGAGCGACGCAAGGACGCGATTAAGCGGGTCATCGCCAACATGACCGTCGGCAAGGACGTCAGCGGGCTGTTCCCCGACGTCCTCAAGAACATGCAGACCGAGGACCTCGAGCAGAAGAAGCTGGTTTACCTCTATCTCATGAACTACGCAAAGACCCAGCCAGAGCTCGTTATTCTCGCGGTCAACACTTTCGTCAGGGTAACTCCTGCAAGCCATACAAGTCGTAATTAACTAAACTAACTACAATTTATTACACAGGACTCGGACGACCCCAATCCTCTTGTCCGCGCGCTGGCCATCCGCACGATGGGCTGTCTACGCGCAGAAAAGATAATCGATTACCTGTGCGACCCGCTGCAAAAGTGCTTACGAGACGACAACCCGTACGTGCGGAAGACGGCCGCACTGTGTGTCGCCAAACTCTACGATCTCAAGCCTGAGCTCGTGCTGGACAACGGCTTCCTCGAGCAGCTGCAGGAAATGGTCTCCGATCCCAACCCCATGGTCAGCGCTGCGTTACATGTGCCATCATCGCCAAATTGACGTTTATTCTGTCACTTTATTTTGCAGGTTGTCGCAAACGCCGTGACGGCGCTGACAGACATCCACGTGCAGGCCACATCACAGCCCGACTCCTCCGCCGAGAAAGCGGCCTTCATCATCAACGCTGCAATATTGCAGAAGCTGCTCATCGCGTTGAACGAGTGCTCTGAATGGGGGCGCGTGGCGATCTTGACAGCACTGGCAAGATACGAAGCTACCGACGAGAAGGAGAGTGAACACATCTGCGAGCGTGTGGTCCCCCAATTCCAACACGCGAACGGCTCTGTCGTCCTTGCTGCTGTGAAGGTAATACTCGCACTCGAGCTGCGAGCGGAGCGCTAACGTCTGCGTATTTGCCAGGTCGTGATGATCCACATGCGCGGCATCCGACGCGAGGAGCTCATCAAGCAGCTCGTGCGCAAGATGGCGCCGCCACTCGTAACGCTGCTCTCCTCGCCGCCCGAGTTCCAGTGGGTCGCGCTGCGCAGCATAAACCTGCTGCTGCAGAAGCGCAGCGATATCCTGCAGAACGAAATGCGCGTGTTCTTCTGCAAGTACAATGACCCGCCGTACGTCAAGATCGAGAAGCTCGACATTATGGTCCGGCTGGCGGGAGAGAGTAATGTGGATGCGCTGCTCAGCGAATTGAAAGAGTACGTGGAGGTCGCGTATGACAGCGTATGCGTCGATACTGACAGGGCATTAGGTATGCGAGCGAAGTGGACGTTGACTTTGTGCGGAAGAGCATCAAGGCCATTGGCCAATGCGCAATCCGAATCGACGCCGCCGCCGAGCGCTGCGTGCATGTGTTGTTAGAACTCATCGCAACACGCGTCAGCTACGTCGTCCAGGAGTCCATCGTCGTCATGAAGGTGCGCCGTCCGCCCGACCATACATAGTACGCCTTCAAATCGGCTTACACGCTCGTCCATCCCCCAAAAGGACATCTTCCGGAAATACCCCTCGCGATACGAAGGCATCATCCCGACCCTCTTCGCAAGTCTCGACGACCTCGACGAGCCGGAGGCGAAGGCGTCGTTGATCTGGATCATCGGCGAGTACGCGGCGAAGGTGGACAACGCCGCGGAGCTGCTCGCTATCTTCGTCAAGTCGTTCTCGGACGAGGGCATCCCGGTGCAGTTGCAAACACTGACCGCTGTCGTGAAGCTGTACCTGCAGAAGCCCGACGCCGCGCAGGGTCTCGTGCAGTCCGTGCTCAATACAGCCACCAAAGATTGCGACTCGCCCGACGTGCGTGACCGCGCGTATATTTATTGGAGATTGTTGTCAACGGACCCTGGGGCTGCGAAGGTTTGCTTGCTTTTTTTTCTGTGGGCATGTAAATGGGTTGACTGACTGGTGCGCAGGCAGTTGTGCTGGCACATCGGCCGCCGATTTCGTTGCCGCAAACGACGGTGCCGCCGGCGCTGCTAGAAGAGCTGCTGGGCGAGATTGGTTCGCTGGCGAGTGTGTATCACAAACCGGCAGAGACCTTCGTGGGACACGGACGCATCGGCGCGGATTCGTTACAACGGAAAGCCAACGAGTGCGTCCTGACTTATTTATCAAACCCGGTGCGTGGTGCTGAGGCGGTCATTACAGGGTGCAGGACGTGCAGAAAGCGCTGCGCACAGTCGTTGAAGGCCAGCACTCGGAGAACCTGCTCAACTTCGACGACGACACCAGCGCAGACGGCGGCGCGGCAACCGGGCTGGGCGCGACAGATCCCCTGGGCGCGCCGGCGGTCGCGAACATCCTGGCATCGAGCAACCCGCTCGACGACCTCGTCTCGATCTTCGGCGGCGCAGGGCTCGGCGGGCCCACGCAGGCGCCCGGTGCGCCCGCGCCCGGCTTCGGCATGGGCACGTCGACGAGCAGCGCGGGCCTCCTGGCGTCGACATCCACCGCGAGCGACCTGGCGTCCGCGAACTCCGCGACGCAGCTCGGCGGGCTCGGCGGGCTTGGTGGGCTGGACTTTGGCTCGCCGCCGCCGCCCGCTGCGCCTGCGAAGCAGCCACAGCAGGCGGCGTCGGATGATTTGTTGGGTTTGTTTTGAGCTTTGAGTTTTGATGATTTGATTTCTTTCTTTCTTTCTTGCCGTTTTCCTTTTCCAGTCTCGTGTGGTCAAGCTGTACATCCTGTGCTCTGAAACTCGAACGACAAACTCGCGGAATTGCTGCCTGTGCTGGTGCTACGGGTCCAAGCGGGCCCAGTATTCGAGTCTGGAGCGGCGCTCTGCGTGACGTTCCTTCCCCTCCTCCAGGCTAATATTGGGCTCTCTATTCTGACCATCTGCAAGCTGAAACAGCGATCCACGCGGTCTCTCTCTCCCTTCTCAGCCCCTTTGCGATCCCGCTGCAGTCTTTTGCCGTTCAGGATGCGTCTCGTGGAGTCACGTTCAACTTGCAACTGACTCATCCGATGATCACGCCAACCGCGGCCGAGGATACTGTAGACGCAGTGTCAGTACCCTTGCTTCTGCACTTTCTTTGCTCCTTCGGGATTATGCCAACGATATTACCCGCTGTGAAATCGACATTCCGTTGTCAGTGCCCGTGCCGCGGTGACAGGTCGGAGATGAACTCAGAAGTTGCACTTGACAGGCGGCCAACACCGCTGCTCTTCCTTCGCTTCGTTGCACGGTGCCATTGTGTTCCCCCTGACTCAGCCTGGACGGCCAACTATCGCACGACCGTCTCAACCTGTTACACTGCACACTCGCCATCCCAGGCATAGTATGCACTGCGGCTCCGCCTAGCGTTCAACGATCTCGTGGATAGGCTGTAATGACTCCCGTCACTGTGTGCTAGCCGTCGTCGTCGGTGAGGGCGCTCCCTTTTTGTACATTAATCAGGCGGACCAGGGTTGGGAGGTCAGATTCACCTGGAGCTCGGGGCCGGCGCCGCATCCATCCAGAGGAAATCGAGATCGCGGTAGAACGGTCCACACGGCTTATCGATGTTCGATAGGTATTGTACATTCTAGGATGCCGCAGTTCATTACACGCAGACTAATTGGGCGCAGGAGTCTAATAAGTGTCTTCCAACGAGCAGCGAATTATGCCGGAAAACTGGTCAGGGGACCATGGATATCGTTATCAATAATGAATGAGCAGGTGCTCTGGCTTACACGAGCATGGCTGGAGCAATGGTGAGCCAAATGGATATCGGTAGCAGACTTAGAAGCTCACACACCTAGCAGTGCAATCCCTATCCCATGCTGAGTTCCGTCTCCGCCGCGCCCTCTCGCACGTAGCCACGTCTTTCGAGCGCGCGAATTGCATCGAGGAGCCAGTCCCAATCGGACCACCCCTGGCCCGTGAGGAACAGGCCGCGATGCAATTTTGCGCGCACGAGCGCATCTACGACGTTGATGGTGCGGAAATGCTGTGGCCCGCCGGCGAGTGTGACGGCGCGCACGAAAGTGAACCGGGCGCTGTACGGGTGGTGCGGCGGGAAGACGTCCAGGACGAGCCGCCCGCGGACCACGCACAGTGCTATGCATGCCGACGCAGTTTGCGCGAAGATGATGGCTACGAGGGGGCCGCCGCCTGATATGCGCTCGAGACAGCAGTACAGCGTGGTCACGTATTGGAATAGGAAGGGTATTGTCCGGCGGGAGATGATGGGAGAGGGCAGTTCGCGCGACTGCGAGAGATGTTGTGGCGAAGCGCTGGTGTTTGCGGCCATCTATGTGGACCGTCGGTCGCTCAGCGACGTGTAGCGGCCTCGGGAGGAATAGAATTGCACTCACTGCAAGCGATATGCGTCGTCGAAGATGCAGATGGGTCTGCTGTAGGGAGAGCTGGAGCTACGCTCTTTCAGATGAGGGAACGGGCTGAGAGATGAAATGCGCTCTTTAAGATGAAAAGGTGCTGTGCCAACTATTGAAATCTGACGTGGATATGCGGGTGCAGTATACTGATTACTGGGTCATTCTTATACGAATCTGGAAATCCTCGACGCATAGCTTGCCTCGTGTGTCCTGCACGTTTTCAACCCGATTCCCATGGACCACAGCATCCTACAGGCATATTCCACAGTGATTACTCTAGTCTCTGGTCCTTCCATGTTGCTCTTCGAGGTGTTTAACCGCCTGCTACACCGCTGACTCTCTGAGATGTCACAATCCTAGTCATAGTCAGAGTCATGTATTTCTCGAACGCTCATGCGAGAAGCTTAAGGCTCCGAGCATTTCGTCCTCCTGATGTTTGACTCAGGCACGACGACGGTCCCGGACACGTTGTAACGGCGAGGCGTGTCGCGGAGAGGTTTGCCAGAGAAGGAGCGGGGTAGATGTATGGCGGTGCTGGTGCGCGCAGAACTGAATACACAAACCGTTCACTGACAGCTCGGGGTTTGACTCGTGGCGACCCAAGCCAAGCGCCCGGGTCGGCGTCCTGCAAGTCCTCGGAGACGCGTACACCATTCTCCTCATCATCCAAACACCTCTTTCTTGCTATCAGACTGTTTTCTGAAGTCTTCGGAGTACGATTCACACCATGTGTGCCCGGAATTATTGTGTTGTATCCGCGGTAGTGATCATGACTCGCACAGCCACAGAAACGCGATACGTCATGCCCCTGTCTGCATTTGGCATTCCGTTGCGACTCACGCGCCTGGTACCGGGTTTACTCACGACTGCCTGCAGCTGGCGTCCGGTAGATATGGAACCCCGGGCTCTGTCATTCTTTTTCCGATAGGCATGGAAATTCTCTGGCAGGCTGTCCTCTCCTCCCCGCCGCCGACTCGAAGCTGTACTGACAGCTGAGTCCTGACGGACGTGCACTCTCCCCGGCGGAGACGTTCGCTGTGCCAAGTTCTCCGGCTGTCTTTCACACGGCGCTTTCGTTGAGCAGCATTGGAAGCTCACATGAGCTGTGCTCAGGTGTAAGTAAAGTTTCTTTTGGAGCGGCATTCCGGACGCTATTGATCTGACTCATTGGCGTCTCACCATAGCCTTTCGTAAATGGCGAATGACGTTTCACGTAGGTTTACTCAGGTTCTATGCGTGTGAATATGTCCCCGTCTGACCTGGGCGGTCCAAGGTTGCCGTATTAATGTCAGCGTCTGTGAAGAGTTCCCTCGCGCAGATCAAGCAATGAGGTGGCAATCTACAGAATGCGTAGCAGGTAGCGTATTCCGTCTGACTTGCGATCGGGTTCCATTTCAGGATAACGTGTTTCACCGATCTCATTGCCGTCATTGTGGCTTGGGAACAATTTCCAATTACACAGAGATAGAGTAAGTTTCCCGATTTCGTGCCAGACGTGCGTTGCTTGCATGAGTCGCAGGGGTTTCAGGGGCCAGAAACGGACGCAAGATCGCGTCTTGCAACTTCGTGCGGAGCCGTCCGCCGTGCGAAATTCGCGATCGGCAAGCGACGTGACACCTGACAGTTGAATGTATTGTTCGAAGGGTGAGAGTCCCCTTTCACTGCTCAGTGGAACAGTGCTAGAAGGGGGCGAACATCCCCTTAGTATTGCTGCGGTCGTTATCGCTGGCCCATGATTTTTAGCTCCATCCTCACATCAATCTCGTCCTGAGATGGGACCTCAGCGCTCAGCGCTAGGAGCGTCGCGGGTACAGTTTTTTGAGGGCAGGGTTTCTCAGTAGAAGCTTTCCATCACCTCGCTGGTCGCCGTGCATCTGCATCAGATTCCGCTCAGCGCCGTCATGCGGACGTCGGCAGCTCTTGTGCTTCTCGCCATCGCTCTCGCCGACTTACTCATCACTGCGACCGTCAACAGAGCGCATTTAGAATTATTGCTCTAAGTAGTCCAGATTTTTTGTTGGCCCTCAGGTGCGTGTTGTTGTGAAGGCACAACAGGGACGCATGTCGCTGTGACGACAGCACGTTGGCCAGCACCGCCACTCCGCGTGGGAAAAAAATTGGGCGCCGGGCGGTTGAAGCGGGATTTCGGGAGTCGGAGTTTCGACTTCGTCCTCTCTTCCACCCACCCACCACAGCGCGCAGCGCCTGGCCGGCCCTTACCCTTTTCTTTTCCTCCCCGTTGTTGCTGCATATCCGCCTCGCGCATGTCGTCTGAAACCAACGTGATACGCGCTGGCTGGGCGACCGTCAAGCGCAACGGCCTGCTCGCCTTCCTGGCCTGGCCCAAACGGTTCGTCGAGCTCGGCGACAAGACGCTCAACATCCGCAAAAGCGAGGTGCGGACCTTACTAGTTTAAAATTTAAATCCCAGACTCAACCTGATATTTTTCCCGTATTAGCGTGGAGCCTCGCGCGGGACGGTGCCACTAGGCGAAATAGCCAAGATAGAGCGGCTGGACACGAAGCCGTACTGCATCCTCGTAGAGACGCGCAATTCGCGGCGGGTGTATCTGAACCTGTCGTCGGACACGGAGGTCTACGACTGGATGGACGACATCTACAACCGCTCGCCGCTGCGCCAGGGCGACCCGACCAACTTTGTGCACACCCAACACGCGACATTTGATCCCAACTCCGGCAAATTCGTCGTAAGTCCATTGTGCCAGTGCCAGCCGGTTCCAGTGTGGCTGAATGCACGACAATCCCAGGGACTGCCCACAGAATGGGGCCAGACTCTGAACGGCTCGCACGCATGAGTATCATGCCCTCTGTATATGGTCACTATGTCGGTCCACACGCCGCGCCGGGAGCGCGCTTTCCCGTTCATCTTGGGGTTCAATCCGTCGTTTTCTTGTATGTCACTCCGCGCACAAGCCCATCATCCATCGCTCTCTCGTTTGCATAGTCTCCTGCTGCTGTATTGCCCCCTCGCCCATATGCAATGTTTATCGCTTTCATTCTTGTAAAACGCCCTTGCCCGCCCGCCAGCTCGCCCAAGATTCCCGGTCTCGTCATCTCAGATCCGATATCGCCAGCGCTCTAACGGCGCGAAGCACGATCCCAAGACCAGTGACCGTGCCACCGCAGCCTAGGCACAGCGTCCCTGAAGATCGCCTCCCATGCCAGCGCCGCTCTCGAACCTTGCAGGACACACGTTGGTGATCGACAATTTCTTCCTTGGCTATCTATGTACAGCACAACGCGACGGCCGCACATCGGATTCGCAGACTGCGTTGACGACAAGGGTTGACTGCAGCGGGAGAGCCCGCGTTTGCGCCACCCTGGGCGCCCACGGCGGGGTGCGCATCGAGGCAGCGCGGTCAGCTGACGCATCCTTATAGGATGTCTGACCGGCACAACGGACACGTTGACGCATGGCTGCTTTTGAACCACTGCACGAGCACACACAACACGGCGTCAGTGGCGAGCTGGGTGAGGGCCGCGGCATGGGAAGCAGAAACGGACCTTGTACAGACAGCTTGCGTGGTACCGGTTCTTGCACGTCCTGCAGGGCTTCGTAGGCAGCGACTGGTCCGTGACGCTGATAACGCTAAACGCCCACCGGTAATGAACAAACGATCGAACAAACGCGGGGAAGGGGCCGCGACGGCGTACCTATAGCAGATGGCGCACTCGACCTGGCCCTCAAAGTGGCCCGCGACGTTCTTGCGGAAGTGCAGCAGGCCGCCGAGCACGCCCTCCTCGCCGCCGGCGATGATCTGCGCGCCGAGCACCCACGCGCGCCACCGGTTCTCCGGGATGCCGCCCACCTTGCGCACCTCGCGCACCTCCGCGCCCTTCAGCGGCCAGTCCGCCGGCAGCCGCAGCGCGATCTCCAGCGACTGCTCGTCCACGGTGTACGATAGCAGCGCCTCGTTCGCCGACACGCGCACCGCCCAGTTCTCCTCCCGCAGCTCCGAGTCTGCCGGGAGCGAGCGCAGCGGCGCGAGTAGGTGCTGGATGAGCGGCGGGGAGAAGTAGGACGAGGTGAAGGTTGATACGGCATTGTGCAGCTGCCGATCGCTCGACTTGACGAACCACGCCCGGACAAGCGAGGGCACGCATTGCAGTGCGCGGAAGTACAGGTGCGCGGCGAGTAATCTTGCTGAAAGCAGTGATGTGTGGTCGTACACTGTTACCCCTGTCAGCACGATCAATATGCAGACTGAGGTGGACACTCACAGGCCAAGTAAAACTCGTCTACTGCCCAATAATCAAGCTTGAACGGTTTCCGACTTCCAGATGGCACCATGACGCCTAACAATCCGAGTATGTTCGGCGCAAAATACGTTGCGATGAGGTCCAACGAGCGTATTTGCTCCGTATAGCCAGCTTTGACTTTGGCCGACTACAGCAAGGGTCGAAAGTGAGCGACAGCGCTCGAGCACGCAGGAGCAAACGCACCGCATCGGTAAAGGAGTCAAATATGAGCATCCACGCAAGAAACATGCCTTCCCAGGCCTGCGCATCCCACAGATCAGTCACAACGCATGTCAGGTAAGCGCAACATACGATCAAGAGGGGCTCGGAGTCCTGGCCCTCCTCCAGCTCAAACTCCAGATGCATCTCCACGAGCTGTAGCAGCTCGTCCGGCAGCTCGACTTTGGGCGGTGCGGGCTCGTTCGGATCGGGCGCCTCGCCGTCCTCAGCGGCAGTAGCCTCTACTGTCAGGGTCGTCGCCGCGGACTCAATGACGATGAACTCCGTGCGCTTCGCCGCGGCCTGCTGCAAGAAGCCATACGATGCCTGCAGCACGCTCGGACTCGGCGAAGTGAGCAGATGAACGGTCTGTATGAAACGCGCGTGAACAATTGTTCGTACGACACGAGGCTGGCACGTGTTACCTTTGCAAGGGTGTGCTGGTCGAGCAGTGAAGATGGGATGTGCTGCGCCAGGTTCACAAGCAACTCCTTGCAGATGGAGCGCGGTTTCGATTCTTCATCTTGGTCATGAGCAGTACGAACATGCAAACACCGCATCACTTACCTGCTGGAGACGACGTTTCCAATAGCCGGAGAACAAGGCCCATAATGGCCATCTCGCGCGGCGCCCAATACTCAGACCTGAGCATCTTGGTCGAAGCCGCCAGGTCGATGACGCTGGCAAGTAATCGCAGCGTCCGCGAGAGCAGCAACAGGTCTCCATCCTCGTTGAGGTCCGCGTTCTGTTCAAGATCATGAGCCGGGGACATCGACCATGAAGGAAAACTACGCACCTCAAGATTATTCTCGACCATATCAAGCACGACCTCCCAATGCTTCCCCAGCACAGTCTGCAGCACGGGCGCAAGCTGTACAAACAGCTCCGCAAGCTCGCACTCGACGGCCTCGTCGAGCTCCTCGTCGTCACTCTCGACCCACCGCTCGAGCGCCTTGACGAGGAACACCGCGCGCTGCTGCGGTACGAGCGCCGCGTCGCCCGCGGCGTCCGGCGCGGCGGCATTCAGCGTGCGTAGTAATCGCAGGCCCTCGCCGTTCGCCTTGCCCGGCGGCACGCCTGCGAGCGTCGCCGCGAGCTCCGTCCGGTACCGCGCGAGCAGCGGCGGCTCGAGCGCCGTGGCGGAGACCGTGCGCAAGATGGCGTGTGCGGCGAGCGGTGCTGTTCAACGGCTTCAGCGTCAGGATCGCAGAACGAAGCGAGACGCACCAGTCTTCTCCATCCCGCGCGCAGCCTTCACCCACGCCTCCGCGTCGGCCGTCTCGGCGCCCGCCATCAGCCGCCTCAGCATCCAAGCCACGCCGACCGCCTCGCGGTGCGTCGCGCACTTGCGCACAACCTCGCTTACAGCCTGTCCGAGCGCATCCTCCGCGCGCCCCTCGGCGACGCGCGCGTGCCAGCCGTCGTCGGGCGGCGGGACGAGCAGGTACGCCGCGAGTGCGAGCGCGTCGGACGTCGACGGGCGTAAGGCAAGATGCGCGAGGATCCACAAGTTATCCTTCGCCAGCGCGCGCTCGGCACTGAAGAGCGGGAGCAATGCACCCAGCACGCGCTCGTAGGCCGTCTTGCCATGCGCGTCCACCCTCTTCCCAGCCCCCGACGACGATGAGGAGCTCGAGGCCGCGCCGACCGCAAGCGGCTCAACGACCGCCCACCCAGCGGGGAACGGCTCCCTCGCAGCGTCCGCGCGCATGCGCTCGAGCACCGCAGGCTGCGGGACGAGCAAATTGAGCACGCGCCGCGCATCGTCCGCCGCGGCGCGCATCGCCGCGTCCAGGATCTGCGCGGGCGTCGGCAGCGCGGTCGTATCGACCAGCAAGTCCGCGAGGTCCAGCAGCACCGCATCGCGCTCCTCCTCGGTGAGCGCGACGACGACGTCGCCGGGCAGCGCGCCGGGCACCAGGCGCGCGATGAGGAACGCCTTGGGCCGCACGCCGCGCCACGCGCGTGCCGGGCTGGCGCCGACGAGCGCGAGCGCCGCGCGCGCGGCGGTGAGGTCGACGTGCGGGTCGCGCAGCAGCGCCGCGGCCGTCGCGCCGACGCTCTCCGCGACGCGCGCCTCCGCGGCGTCCAGCGCGTCCGGCGAGAGGAACGGCGCGGGGTGCGCGAGCAGGCGAGCGGCGAGCGTCGGCGGCGTCCTCCCCGCCAGGACGTCCGACAGCAGCGCGTCGAAGAACGCGTCGAGCTCGCGCGCGGCGGGGCGCAGCGCCTGCAGCGCTGGAGAGTTCGGCAGGGCGTCCAGGACGAGTTCCAGGACGGCGCTGTCCGCGCGCGAGAGGACGTTGTGCCAGATTTGCGCGCGGAGGGCGCCGTCGGCGCGGTGCGTCAGGTACGCGATGAGCACGGCTGGCGCCGCATTATCTTCTCCGACGAGTGCGTCAAGCGTCTGCCGCAGAATTTCAGTCAATTTTGTCGCGCGAAACGCGCAATGGCTACGACGTACCGAGCAGAATTCCTCGTCGGCCATGAGCGACGCGCTGAACGCGCCAAGCAGCTTCACGAGTGCAGCATCGTCGCGCCTCGCCACGGCGTCGCGCGCCAAATCGCGCACCAAAGTCTGCAGCTCCGGCCTCGCATGCAGCTCAGTGAGCAGCGCAACAGCATGCGCCTTATCGCCCTCCGCAGACGCCAAAACATCCTTCGAACTCTGAACGATGGCCGCCCACGCCTTCTCGTACGCAGCTACGTATCAAAAACATCAGTCTACCGCGCAAAGCAATGGCGTGTCGCGCACCAGCATCCATCTTGGCCAGCTTGCCCAACCCGTCCGCAAACGCAGCCACATGCGCGTTCTTCAGCTCCTTGGCGAGCAGCGCGTCCCACGCGCGCGCAAACTGCGCCGGCGCGAGCCCGCCCGGTGCGCGGCGGCTGGCGAAGAAGAGCGCGCACTCGACGAGCGCCTGGAGGAACGCGCGCGCTGCGCCCGGCGTGCCCAGCGCGCGGCCGTCCACCGCCGCCCAGAGTGCCGCGAAGAACGCGCTGCCGTCGCCGATTATCTGCATTCCGGCGGGGCATGAGTTCAAAGAGGGAGAGGCAGCGGGAGACGCGGAATGGCGAACGCACGTCTGGCGGGATGGTGCTCAGCGCGACGAGCACGATGGGATACCCGCGCGCGGGCGAGCCGCTGCAGCCCAGGGTGAGGAAGTGCAGGAACTCGGCGTACGCGCGCGATTCGCGCGGTGCGGGGCTTGAGGACCGTTGCTCGTGTTCGTGCTCCTCTTCGTGCTCTTCGTCGTCGTCAGAGTGCTCAGCTTCATGTTCATGTTCGTCATGATCGCGTTCCAAATGCCATGCTTGCGGATATTCTGTGACAGTCCGCATTGAGTATTATGATGAATACTACGTACACGGTACGCACTCGTCAAGAACACGAGCAGCGGCTCCCACATCGCCAGGCGGACAGCAGCGTCCGCCTCCACCCACGCAGACCGTAATACCGCCACGCTCAGGGCGGGCAGCTCATCGTCACGCACGCCGCGTGCCGCCAGCGCGCCGACGAGCGTCCAGCACGCCCGCCGTACTGGCGGTTGCCCATCGCCGAACGCACGACGCTCCGCGCTGAGGCTGGTCCATAGATCTGAGGAATGAAGCACCGCAGGCCGAATGTCGCTAGCCACGAGCCAGGACAGCGCGCCAAGTGCGCCCACGCGCAGACAGGCGTTGCGGTCCGCTGGCGCCTCGTCGTCGCCCTCGGCCTTCTCGCGCGGCGGCGGCGTAGCAGCTACGCCTTTTCGTCCAGGCGTCATTGGCGCTGGCGGAGGTGCCGGGTTAAGGTCGGCGTGCACGGCGGCGGGATCGGTCGCCGCGCGCGACACGAACTCCTCGACGGCCTCGCGCTCGTAGTCGCCGCGCGCAACGAGCGGCGCGCCGTGCGCGTCCCATGCAGAACGCGCAGCTACCGCGATGCTGCGGTCAATATCGTGTGCGAGCATGCACCAGGGCCCGAGCAGCGGCGCCATGTCCACGTTGTCGCGAAGCACGGGCAGAAGCGCGAGGTGCGTGCTGGCGGTCAGCGCGCGCACGCGGCGCTCGGCGTGCAGCGCCAGCGAGGGGAAATGGTGTGCCCAGACGGGCGCGGCGTCGACTACGGCGTCGCGTGAGGCGGCGGCGAGGGCGGCGAGCTCGTCGAGCGCGCGGCGCTTTGTCACTGCGTCCTTCTTGCCGAGCCTGCGCAGGACGACGAGCAGATCGGGGTCGATGCGCGCGGCGAGGCCGGGCGCGTCGAGCGGGTCGGGCCTGGGCGGCGCGGGCTTGCTGGGCGGGATGTACTGCTTGACCTTGGGCGCGTGCTTGTCCTTCTTGCCCTTGCCCTTCTTCGCCCCGCCCTCGTTCACCGCGGGCAGCGGACCCGCCTGGGCATCGGCGCCTGACGCGGCGGCCGCCTTGCGCGCGTGCTTCTTGCGCGTCGCGGACGACGCCGACGATTTCTGTTTTGCCATTGCTGGACGCGACCGACGATGGCAAGGGACAAGTAAGTGATGACGGAGCCGCGTTCCGGGTCCGATCGAGCGCATCATTTGCTTCCGCGTCCGCGACACGCGCCGCACAACCATGACTCCTCCTGACTCCAGCCAAGCATCTGCAATAAAAATTACGTGAAATGGTGAAATGAATCTATGACTCGAGCTGACATGGCAGCGGTGTCGAAGAAATAACGGCTAAGAAATTCGCAACTGTGGACAGCGAGCCGCGGGCGGCAGTGAGAGTAGCGTAATATACGATGCATGCAAGCCAGGCCATGGCCAGGCTGAGTACAGCACATCCCAGAGAGCCAGTGGACGTACGCCAGCCAGCTCTGCGGTAATACCGCCGGACATCAGGTGTGTTCGACTCAGCCGCGACAGAAGGTCTAGGGCAGCCGCATTCTCGACTTTTCCATTCATTTTATCGTGGATATGGTAGCTATATGCGGGATGGGGATGGGGATTCCAGCAGGAGAAGACCAGAGTCAGAAGGAAGGGGCAGCAGGGAACAACTCATCGTAAAGCTCGACATCCCAAGCACGATCCCAGATAGATTCGGTCGGTACAAGTTGAGAGGCACAGGTTCAGTATTTGTCGGGGTCAGCAGTGAGAGTGTAATTGTCCGCGAGGAATTGACGACCGGGGCGGCTCTTCCCCGTACCACCATGTACGGAAGCAATACCATGCTGAAGAGCAAACCAAACGCCTCCCCCCTCGCTTCACTGCCATACCATGGCCCAGAAGCTAAGGCCGCTGAGCATAACACTATCCAGCGAAGAACACGCCGCGTTATTTCTACCCAGCCTCCTTACTCGTGCCGTGAAACCAATTGATATCAACGCGCGTCACGCGTAGAAACATGGAAAATACAGGCCTCGAAGGCAAGAAACGATACTGTGAGTCTCTGCGCAGAAGGGTGGGGACGTGGCGCTCTCCTGGACATCGACGCGGGCGCTGTTAAGCGTCATGAGCGGTCAGAGGACCTAGGCAGTGACAAAGACTCACAGATCGGCCAGCCGAGCGCCGGTCTACAGTAACGTAAGCAGATCAGCCAGCAAGGCTGCGACGACGCAGCACGTACGTTGTGGGCCTAAGCAAAAGACGAGCCCTAGGCAGCGGCGCCGCTGCCGCCGTTGCCGCGGCGGTTAATTGGCTGAAGCCCGTGGTTAGGGCAGCGGTAGGCGAGAGTGCAAAGGCACCCAGGAAGCGGACCGCAGGAGGGGCAGGTGGTGCGCGAGCGAAGAATCCGCGTGTTCGCCGGCGTCTGAGGAACGATCAGCGGACCCCTTCGGACAGATTGTCACGCACGTCATGGCAATGAACACATTCGCAAGACACGCAAATAAGCCAGTCAGCGTCGACGCAGTCCGGAGAGGGACACTCGAATAATATCTCGGGATGAACCCAGTCGCTCAGTTCGTGCTGAGAAAAATGAGAGGAGGAAGAAAAATTGAATAGACGTACGTCGCAGCGATACTTGACGATGATCCTACGAACAGTCAAGACCCACAAAATGAGAGCGAGGAGCTGGAGCTCACTTAAATGGACGACACATGCTGGAACTGCGCTGCGAGTACGAGGACGCGCTGTAGGGATGTGAGGCCTTCCTGACTGGAGGGGAACGTACCTTTATACCTCGGGCCCCAGCAGCGATTTGCGAGTCCCCGTGGTCCCAAATGACGCGTCACGCAGCTCGAGACGTGGAAGTAGAACTCAACGTGTAAGCAGTGCCAATTACGAGGACAGGACGAGCAAGCATGGTGAGAAGCGGAGACGATGCAGATCTCGCTCTGTACCGTGAAATGTCGCATAGATATACGGCTCCTGTCCAAGCTCCAGACTTTGAGTCCTGTCGGAACACGGTAGATTAATATGAGAGACGACAGGCGAAGAGTCTTCTAAACGGGGCGCGCAGTGTCCATGCAATGTCCGCGCTAGCGGAAGACGCGCTGTCAGCGAGGGCAACGAAGAGCATGGCTCCTTACCGAGGTCCTAACTCTCGTGCTCCCGTCCCATCCCGTAACCTCGCTCCGTCCGCAGCGGGTGCTCTAGATCCCGGAACAGGAAGGACAGCCGGAAAGGAGAATATCCCCGCTGAACTGAGCGATGTTCAACGGCATGAAGCTGCGTAATCAGCGCGCGCGAGCCAATGCTGGAGTACTCACAAAAAGCAACGCCAGCAACCGCACCCGGCGCTATCGCCAAGCAACGTGCAAAGCGGTGAATAGCACCGCACAGCCCGGTATCCCAGCCATGCGCGCTGGGAATAATCAGACTGACGCCGGGATAAGCCGGAAAATACATACTCCGCAACCGCAATGTAGCGTAACCCTGCGAATACGCTCAACGGATGCGCTGCAGAGCACTCGACCTACGCGACAAGTCGACACATTTTCTGAAAGCAACGGGGCAGAGTCTAGAAAGCTTTGGCACGAACCGAGAGTTGATCAGCCTTTTAAGAAAATGCTGACAAGGCAAGACGCAAGGAGAGTGCCTGTCGCCCTCGATAGAAAATGGATAACCAAGCATCGTCATCGACCCCGATATCATCCAGCTCAGCCGAGGGCGAAAACCATTCTCCTTGAGTCTCGACCTGGATGACGTGAGACGCCAGGAGGCGAATTGCTCTAAGGCATTGACTCCTCAGCGCTCTCACCCCTTCATGATGACGTCCTCAGGAGGTCAAAGGGAAGACGATCCTGCAAACAGTAAGCCTTTAAAGCAGGTCGCACACCATCGTACACACGTCAGGACCTCCCTGTCCGAGACGTCCACCATCTGATGGAACCGATTCCCACAATGCTATACAGCACAACGACAGTCCCAGACGACGAGCAGACCTATCCTCCTAGCCGCTCGCCCACACCAACGTGGAACATCACTGTGCACAACGCATGTGACGAACACGCAGCTGCGCGCGCGAGAAACGGAGAGCCCGAGGCCACAGGCCCATCGCCGACTGCACAGGTCCTGGCCAAACCAATAGGGCAAAGGGTACAAGACGGCAGACAGCCACGCAGCGCGTACGGAGAGCAACGAGCCCGCGCGCCGTCTGCGCCGTCTGGACGAATCTCGGCGCGCATCGATGACATCTTGCAAAATGTCCCGCCGCCTCCTGCGCCGTACCACGCAAAGCGCTCATATCCATGCCTGGGAGGGTGCGGCGGGAAATGGGGCCAACGGGACAGAAGGGACATGCACTGGCTCCAGCATCCAGCATGCGAAAAAGATCACATTGCTGCGATTAAAGGAACGCACCTCGTAATCGACTACAACAAAACATTGGAGTGGCGCAAGAAGCGCAAGGAGGGTCGAACGAGACGATCGCGTTTTGGAGAATCCGAGGGATCATCAGTCCGCAGCATCCCGGAGTGACTTGCCCCACATATCCCGGCGACAAGAATAGCACTATCACGTGAACCATGTATCCCGGCGCCAAAAATAGCACTACCACGTGAAATCACAAATAGCCAAGCACCGGGCCGCCCGGAAGCACATCAGCCGAACGTCGGCCCCGGACAGTGCGAACGTCGGCTCAGAACAATGCGAGCGTCGCCCCCGAATAGCGCGATCGCCGCCTATGAATAGCGAGAGGCCTCGAGGCTGGGCCCAGAGAAAAAGAAACGCCTGCCGACCATGCAATGCGTGATCAGCGACAGGCTCGACCCTCAAGCTGCAGCATGAGCACACGGCGGGTCAAGCGTCATCAATGACCTCAAATGATGCGCGGGGGGTCTGGAGCGCGATTCGCACGCCCTGGACGTGGAAAATGCCATTGATGGGGCCGGGCAGGAAGCTGACGTGGCCCCATGCCTTTCAAACTCCGATCATCCCCCAGCGTACGGCCCCGTATCGCGCACTTCAACGCCGCCACGACACACGGGCGCCAGACGTATGTGGCGCATGCGTCTGGCGCCCACCGACAGGCTTCGATGAGCCCAGCATGACAACGTCGCGTCCAGACCCTGGACGACGCAATCCGCAGTGAGCTGAACCATTTCAGTGGCGACCTACGCCCTCTGACGACTCTGTCCGGGCAACAGGGACTGCAATGGCGTAGATCTGCGAGCAAAGAGCCCCAGTCATCCAAGCCCCTCGGCCCCTACGCCATCGACTCATGCGAGACCGTGGCACCCTCACGCAATCGCCATATCTCGAGCCCCGCGCTCGCTTCTGCTCACAGCCCTCTGCACGTCCTGCTTGCCGCGTCCACCTCTCCCCCCGTGCCTCTACAGTGCGCGACTGCGACTACCAGGCCACACCAGCGCGCCGTCAAAATGGCTGAAGGTACGCTAGCCTCCATGCTGCGGCAGCCCAATGCTCAATACTTCATTTCAAAGAAGAAATCCTCGTCCCAGCAACTGCGCCGACGCCCCTTATCGAAAAGAACGTGCCCGACGAACTCGAGACCACGACAGCGGCGCCGCTGCTTCCCTCCTCACCGCCTCCTGCCGCAATCCACTCGGCAGGCTTCTCCCCTGCGCGGCCAGCCCAAACGCGAACGGCCGAAGAAGCAGCAACGCCGAGCGACAAGGCAGCACAGCGCGCACTCGTCGACGAGCGATGGACGCGCCGCCGCCGCTCCTTCGACATCGGGGACGACACGGATTGGCCGCGACTGCAGCGCCCGGCAACGGTGGAACCGCCGAATTCCACCAAGCCGGAGCTGGGCCCCGTGAGCGTGGACAAGCGCGTCATCGCGAAGCCGCGCCACCAGCACCAAGACGTCTCCCAGCCGCTTCCCCAGCCACGACAAGGCCCGCCAGCGCACGCAGACACCAGCGGCGCGGCCCGAGACGTTTCGGCGCCGCCGCCGCGGGCCAGCCACACTGGGCAGCCACAGTTGCATGCCCCGCGCCCTGTGTGGGGACGCGACCAGGCGCCAATCCCGCCACGCCCAGAGGCGACCCGCAAGCCGACGCAGCGGCCCCTGCCCGTAGCACCGCACTCCACGGTCTTCAGACCATCCTCGCAGCAGCCCACGCGTGGCATCTTCGCGCCGCGCACTGCCACGCTTGACCGGGAACAGGCAGAGGACGGCGGGGACCCAGCAAGCATCTATGAACTACCGGACCGCCAAGTCTCCCCCTCTGAGCGCCGCGCGAAGATCGCAGCCGACCGCAGACAGAGTGCGTCGGCACTGCAAGCCCAGCCCGAAGACACGCAGGGGAACAAGAGCCAGCGTGGGAAGCCCGCGCCCGTCCTCAGTGCGCACGAGATGGACATCGACCTCGACGACCCCATACAGGACTACAACGAGCAGGAGATGGCGTTCATCGCTCAGGGCCAGCGTCCCCGCCGCGACACACCGGACGAGGACCCAGACAGTGGGTTCGAAGACGACGACGATGATGTCGAGGACACCGACGACGAGGCGGAGAACGACGACTTCTCACTCCACCCCGCGTTCAACGAGCGCACAGTCCACGTCGCGTCAAACGGCAACAACAACAGGATCGACGGCATGCTCGCCGGGGCACACCTCGCGAACCTATGCCCAATCCAACGGGAAGCTTGGACAGCGCACAAGAAAGCCAAGGCGATTTTTGTCTGCGACAGCATCGGTGGACAAGACCCCACATCTATGCACCCCCTGGCAGTCGTCAAGAAACTCGCCAAAATTATTAAGGGGGCCTTCCCCTCCAGCAAGCCGCAGGTCACCCGCGCAGAGTCCGACCCGAGGAGCGTCAAGCCCATCCGAAAAAATACGTTCCTTCTCACGGGCATCTCCCGCGACCAGGAAGATGCAATTTGCCATCGCCGGCATTATGTCATCGACAACGCCAGCCTCACCACCTTCCGCTTTACTCTACTCGCGTCCCAACACCTCGGCACGGTCACAAACTCGGAGCTGCGAGGCGTGCAAATCCGCGACAGCCTGAAACCGTCCTGGGGGGCAAACGAGAAGTTCCGCGCACCCTTCGAGAAGTGGGTACACGACGGCCACATCCCCACTCCTTGCACTAACCACACACAGGCACGCGGCCCGCAACAAAATCCCGACGCAAGCACTGATCGACGTGTTCCTCGACTCCGTGTCAGTACGCGCGCTAACCACGACGGCGAGCACCGAGTCGATCAAGGAGTACAACGTCTACGCTGACGTTGACTTCTTGCCAAACGACCTAATCCTGGAGCTGCGCGAAGCCATAAGCAATATCCCGATCCGCCACCCTTTCAAAGGCCATGGCAAGATCAGGAAACCGGCCTGGCTATGCTCAACCTGTGGTAGTGCAGGCCACCCCACCGGAAAGTGCCCCACCGCAGAAATCGAGGGCTGGACGAACTCCATCCAGCCCCTCAAGCTTACCACGAGCGGCCAGACCGCGACCGGCGCCTCACGCGGAGCAACGGGCAACAGGAGCCGCGGCGGGGCGCCGCGAGGAGGCCGACGGGGCAGGGGGTATTAAGAACGCGAAGCACGCTCACGAGAAGCAACGCCCGCGCAGTGCGCCGCCCCCACCCTCCCAGTAATGTCTATTGCCTCCCCCTCCATCCTCCCTTCCTTTCTTCTCTTCCCACACGCCCCCACACCGGGCGGCACACACACACCCCGCTACTCCCTGCTCAACCCTCCCAAACCCCTTTCTTGAAATAACGGGAGGCTGTCGTATATCTTGAAACCCACCAAAAACCCCCACTCCTTCTCGATACGTCTCTCGAGCACCCAAAATCCTCTAGATGCCCAGGAACCCCAACACACTGACCATGCGGCCTAGTAACCACCGCCCAATCTTCTTGCTACACCAACGCCGCCCACCAGTCAGCCTCCACACATTAGATACCTCGGCCAAAGAATAGAATCGCCCGTAAAGGCACGTCTGCGACCAGACCAGCGAGATCAGCCAGCCCTAAGCAAGACCCAGAACCCTGCGTACCGTACCCATGTTTGCCAATACTGACACCTGCAGCACGTTGCGCCTCTCGCGCTGACACGCGCGCTATGCTCCATCATATCGAGGCGCGCGCACCGCGCTCTCTTGCATCAGCGCGGACACTGCGCTCTCTCGCGCCAATGCGCGCACCGCGATTTCTCGTGCCGGCGCGCATCAACATACCTTTCCCGCGCCGGCGCGCGCACCGGCCTCTCTCACGCCTGCGTGCACCTCGCGCCTCCTCGCGCCAGCGCGCACACCACTTTCCCCCGTGCCGGCACGCCCCGCCGCGTCTCTCGCACCGATGCACACGCTGCGCCCCTCGCGCTGGCACGCACGCAGTACTTCATCATATCGAGGCGCGCGCACCGCGCTCTCTTGCATCAGCGCGGACACTGCGCTCTCTCGCGCCAACGCGCGCACCGCGATTTCTCGTGCCGGCGCGCATCAACATACTTTTCCCGCGCCGGAGCGCGCACCGCCTCCCGTCACGCCTGCGTGCACCTTGCACCTCCTCGCGACAACGCGCACATTGCGCCCTTTCGCGCCAACGCGCATACCACTTTCCCCCGTACCGGCACGCCTCGCCGCGTCTCTCACACCGATGCACACGTTGCGCCTCCTCGCGCTGACACGCACGCCGTGCTCCATCATATCGAGGCGTGCGCACCGCGCTCTCGTGCATCAACGCGCATAATGCGCTCTCTCGCGCCAACGCGCGCACCGCGATTTCTCGTGCCGGCGCGCATCAACATACTTTTTCCGCGCCGGCGCGCGCACCGCCTTCTCTCACGCCTGCGTGCACCCCGCGCCTCCTCGCGCCAACGCGCACACCACTTTCCCCCATGCCGGCACGTCTCGCCGCGTCTCTCACACCGATGCACACGTTGCGCCTCCTCGCGCTGACACGCACGCCGTGCTCCATCATATCGAGGCGTGCGCACCGCGCTCTCGTGCATCAACGCGCACAATGCGCTCTCTCGCGCCAACGCGTGCACCGCGATCCCTCGTGCCGGCGCGCATCAACGCACTTTCCCGCGCAGGCGCGCGCACCACCTTCTCCCACGCCAGCGCGCACATTGTTCCTCCTCGCGCCAACGCGCACATTATACCTTCTCGCGCCGACGCGCACACCACTTTCCCCCGTGCCGGCACGCCTCGCCGCGTCTCCCGCACCGATGCAAACGTTGCGCCTCCCCGCGGGGGCATGCACGCCGTGCTCCCTCATACCGAAGCGCGCCCTGCGCCCATTTGCACCAGCGCGCACAATGCGCTCTCTCGCGCCAACGCGCGCGGCGCGATTCTTCGTGCCGACGTGCATCAACGCGCGTCTCCCGCGCTAGCGCGCGCACCGCCCTCTCCCACGCCAGCATGCACGCTGCGCCTCCTCGCACCAACGCGAGATACACCTTCCACCGCGCAGACGTGCGCCGCCACGTTTTCTCACGCTGAGGCGAATACCATGCCTCCTCGCAACTACACGCGAAATGCGCAGTCTCACAGGGATCATCATACCGTATTTACAATACAAATATACAGTATCCTCTACCCTCTTTCCGCTGACACATGCCGGGGACTCCTACAAAATGCATGCCGTGCATCCTCGCGGCGACGCACGTCGTACACCATCATGACGACGTCCGTTGGACCTCACAGGAAAACACACCCTGCGCTTCTCTTGGAAAACACAATATACGCTATCACGCCAAACAAAACATGACGTTTTTTTTCACCGATACACGCCGTGCACCTCTGCGCAGATGCACTCCGTGCTCCTAGGGCAAAATTAATCACCCTCACACTAACACACTCTCCTACCATACACTACACCCTGCGCAGGTGACATGTAAGCAACACCGCGGATACACCTTGGCAACACCTCAGCCGCGTCTCGGTGACTCCTCGGCCATTCTCCGGCAATACCACGGCCACATCTCGGACAAACTCCGAACAATATCCGCCTCTGCCCTAACTACACAGGGAGGAACACACATAGCATAGCGCACGTCCTTCTGACACCTCCCCCCCACAACATAGAGCTACACAGCGCCCTGAACCGGCAACGGCCCTGGTAGTCTCACACCCTGGCTACGCACAACCCAAGCTAGTGCCCTCCTGCGGCCTAATTTACTGACCTTCGGGGACAGGAAGCAGCGGGAGTGAGCGGAGGTCTATTTAGATCAAGAGCGAGCCGCGCGGAGACGCTGAAGCCTGATGGAAATTGCACAGTCCGGACTGTGCGAGTAGTACTGACTGGCATAGCTCACCGTGCTGGCCGGCATGCCAGCTGCGCGAGATGGGTGCGCTGGCCCCTCTCTGCAAGATTTACAGCGCGAAGCCCAATTATCACCAACAACTCATCTCAGGTGACAATCGATCGGTCTGGTTACACGTTCCAGAGCACCGAACCAGAGGTTTCTGATGCTGCCCTTCCCTCTGTGGATGATGGTGCTCAGGAAGCAGGAGGCAGCGCTTCGGGGGGAGAGTTCGTGATGAACAACATTCTGACGCCAGAAGGCTGGCGTCAGGATTCGCATCAGTCTGGCAAATCCAGTACTAATGCAAGCGACCTCATTATGCCGCGATCAGTGGCAGGGTCGAGCTCAGCATACATACAGACACCATCTGATGCTGGGAATAACTACTCAAACCATGCAGTATTACCAATAATGCAGGACAATCAGATGCGCTCAAAGAAGAGCACCAAGGCCTATATCAAACTGGCCTCTGAGAATATGAAAGGCCGGGGCGCACAGAGGGTAGCTGGCAGCATCAAATGGAAAAAGATTGCCGAAGACATTCGCAGTCATAAAATTGGAATCATGGCCATCCAGGAGACTCACCTCGATGCGCAGCACATTGATGAGATTCACCAGTACTACGAGCACCTCCACGTAGAAAATAGTGCGCTGCCAGCAAATCCCACAGGTGCTGGAGGTGTGGCGCTGGTCTTCAACAAACTGCTCACAAACTATCGCACTATTGACACTCACGTCCTAGTTCCAGGAAGGGCGATAGTGTGCAAAATCGAATGGCACAGGAACTCAAGCCTGGCCGTCCTTGCCATATATGCACCCACCACTGCCAAGGCAAATAGAGAATTCTGGGAAGCTCTTAAAAAGACTCTCAAGCGTGCAAAGGGTAAGATCCCTAAGCCAGATGTCATGTTGGGAGATTTCAACCAGGTGGAAGACCCCATCGATCGCTTCCCTGCAAAATTGTCAAAGATAGACGCACCACAGTCCTTTGAAGACCTTAAACGATATCTAAAAGTCACCGATGGGTGGAGAGACACTTTCCCTGATAGCATCGAATGGACATGGCGAAACATGTCTCTGTCCTCCATGTCTCGCATTGACAGGATCTACCTGACCAACAAAATGCGTGCGGTCAGCAGACAGTGGGAAATTAATGTGTCTGGCATAAATACATATGACCACAGCAGAATCTCTGTGGAACTAGTGTGCAGAGATGCTCCAGACATTGGTCCTGGACGCTGGACCATGTCTGAGAACCTAACAAGGGACAAAGTTTTCATGTCAGAGGTGTACAAACTTGGCAAAAGCGCCCAGTCAGAGATGGACACCATTGCCTTCTTGGGCAGGACAGCATTCAACAACCCCCAGCGCACCTGGGAGCGTCTGAAAGAGCAGATAAGAAAGGCAGCCAAGGCCAGAAGCAAAGATCTCAATTGCGCCAGGCGCACAAAATTGACAAAAGCGCAAGAACAGAGAAACTCTGCCAAAACCCGCCTGAGAGCAGCATCCTCGCCTGATGAAATCACAGAGGCAAAAGCGCAGCTCAGAAAAGCTGAAATGGAGATCTACAATCTACAGGATGGCTCGCACACCTCCATATTCCAGAATAGATCAACACGTGTCTGGCTGGAAGCAGAGACCATGTCCAAGTCCTGGTTCAGTTGGGTGAAAAGTAAAAAACCGCGTGATACCATGATGCAACTCAAGCGCCCAGGGTGTGAACCAGCACAGTATGTTCTGGAATCACGCGATATGGCAGATTTGGCTGGAGAATACCACAACTCGATCCAGTCCAAAGATCTGGACGTAGATGAAGCTGCGCGCTCACTGGCCATAGAGCACGCTTTAGATCACCTGGAGCGTCGCGCAGAAACAAGTGCGCGTGCCAAACTAGCAGCTGTAATATCAAGAGAGGACGTAACAGAATCTCTGGCGTCCTCGAAAAGTGGGAAAGCTGCTGGCTTAGATGGACTCATATATGAACTCTGGAAAGTCATCCACAAGCAGTTCTGTAAATCCAGGGGCAAAGAAGATCAAACCTTTGACGTCGTGGGTATGATGACAATGGTCTTTGAAGATATTGAACTCCATGGCTTAGACGCAGACTCCAAATTCGCAGAAGGCTGGCTGTGCCCCTTGTACAAGAAGGGAGATAGAAGTGAGATCGCGAATTATAGGCCGATCACACTCCTCAACACAGACTACAAAATTTACACCAAGGCCTTGGCGCTCAGGCTGGCTAGCATTGCGCCCCAGCTCATTCATGAATCTCAGGCTGGCTTTGTCCAGGGCCGCAGTATCACAGACCATTCCAAAATCACGAGTCTCATCCTTGATTACGCTGAAGCCAAGGAAGAAAATGGCGCCATTGTGGCACTGGACCAGGAAAAAGCTTATGATCGCATAAGACATGACTATCTGCACAAGATTCTCAAAGCCTTTGGCTTCCCAGAGCACTTTGTGAATGCGGTCAGGACGCTGTATGAAAATGCTTTCACTGTGGTCATGATCAACGGCTTCGCAAGCAAAAAGTTTAGAGTTACCAGAGGCGTCAGGCAGGGAGATCCGCTCTCCTGCTTGCTTTTTAACTTGGCAATAGAGCCGCTCTCAGCTATGCTCAGACGCTCTGAGCTGCAAGGCTACAAGATTGATGGCATTGAGGGCAAATTAATTGCCACATTATATGCAGATGATACAACAGTATACATGAGTGAGAAGGACTCTTACCAGCGCCTCTTCCAGATCCTGGACCAGTGGTGCCTTGCAGCAGGTGCTCGCTTCAATGTGCAGAAAACTGAAATCGTTCCAATGGGTACAAAAGAGTACAGGACACAGGTCCTGGATTCGAGATGCCTCAAAGATGGGGACCCTGCCATCCCAGACTCAGTGCGCATTGCCAGAGATGGCGAACCCATTCGCATACTTGGTACCTGGCCAGGCAATGGAGTGCAGAATGTGAATGCCTGGTCCTCCATCCAGGACAAAATTGCCGAAACTCTACAAAGATGGGAAAGTAAGCGCCCCTCGCTTAATGGTAGAAGCATTATATCACAGGTTGTGGTAGGCGGATTTACCCAGTACCTTACTGCTGCCCAAGGCATGCCAACCAAGCTGGAAAAACGCCTGGATAAAATGACGCTTGACTTCCTCTGGGCAGGCTCTCGCCGTCACCCAATTAATATGGATACTCTGCGCCTGGGCAGAGACCATGGAGGTCTGGGCCTGTTCCACACTGAGAGCAGAAATGATGCGCAATACCTGAAATGGGTGGGCGCATATATCAAAAATGATGAGACGCGTCCAATGTGGACCTACCTGGCAGACTTCATCTTCAGAATTGCCATCATCAACAAGGACAAGAAATGGGTGCCAACCGACGCACGCATCAACCCCTTCCAACAGGTGTGGCGACCCAACAAGCAGAAACTACCTTTCATCTTGCAGCAAATGGTGAGGGTTGCAGCAAAATATAATGTCGCCCTCGATGCGCCTCAGATCCCAGAGCAGATAAGGGAAGATATGCCCATATGGGCACACCCAGCCATGGGACAACCAGATGTTCTGCGAGAATACAGGAGAGAAGTGCGATGCCTAAAGACCTCTCATGCGGTCTGTACGGTTGAAGATCTCGAAGAGATAGCTGAACCTGATGACTTTGACCATGAGGAGTCTAGTACCTGCATATGCGACAATTGCATGACTGATAGAACAGAGGGCTGCAAGAACCCCTTCAAATGCCAGGAGTTTGCTCGTGACATACTGAGCGAGCTTGCGCCCAAGTGGAACACTGCGACCACGCAGGCTGAAGTAGACTCCAGCATGTGGGAAACTTTCGTAGAGGGTCGCATGGAGGCAATTCAGACTGGTGAACCAATAATTTTCGACCCAACCCTACACCAAGGTGATGATCTGGCCAGCTACTACAGAGCTTTCGTGGACACAATGGCCCTCAGTGGGAGAGGGGTGACAGATACCATATGTGATGCAGCACCTGTACGACCACATGGAGACAAGGATGCGGAGGCTGTGGAAGTGGTCGTCTGCGGTGCAATCATAAATGGAGACTCAGCAATTGCCAAGGGCGGCTTTGCAGCATATTTTCCAGAACACGATTTCGACGACAAAGTGGGCTTCTGCCCAGGGGATACACACTCCTATGTGCGCAGTGTGGCCACAGCAGTAAAAATGGCAGCAACAACGGCACCAAGACATCGCCCTCTGCACATGATCAGCACCAGTGCAGCAGTGGTAAGAATGCTCACCCTCGATTTATCCAAGCATGAGTCCACTGGATGGATGGACTTGCCAAATGAGGCAGACGCCATGCGAGCAGCGGCTGCAGCTCTGCGCGCCAGAGGTGCACCGACCTCATTCACATGCATAGCCAAGAACAGAGTCAAGCACTGGCCACAGGTTGGAGAGGCAAGAAAAATGGCCCTTGTGGCTGCAGAAGTGGGCCCACCTTTTGATTTGGACCTCGAGGAGCTGGTGCCCTTTGATAAGCCTGGGCTCGCAATTGCAAATATCACTCAGAGAGAAGCACATAGAGCCATAAAATGGCTCGCCCAGAAAAAAGTCAAACAGCGAAAAGCGACTCTGGAAAATCTCAAACTAATAAAATGGCGTGTACATCATGCGACAGACTTCATGCCACTGGAGTCTCAATTCTGGCAGAGTCTGCAATCCAAAAACCTTTCGCGCAGTGTGCGCAACTTCCTCTGGAAAATGGCCCATGGTGCGCACAAAGTTGGCGACTATTTCAGCAAAATGCCAGAACCATGGGCGTCATATGCCACATGTCCATCATGCCAGGAAACTGAGACCATGGAACACATCCTCCTAAAATGCGAGAGCTCAGGTTTTGAAACAGTATGGGCCTTGGCCCAGGACTTCCTGAAGAGTCGCAAGATCAACATAGACATAGACATCGGGGTTATCATGGGTTGTGCGACCATGCGAATTGGACACATGGGGTCTGCAAGAAATCGTGCGCTGGAGCGCATCTTCTGCATTATTGTGTCAGAATCCGCCTTCCTGATCTGGAAGATAAGGTGTGAAACCCGTATTGAGCACGCTGAGGATCCAGACTGGGCCATGCCTGAAGAGGAGGTGGCCAAAAGATGGAAGAAAATGTGCGAATCACGTCGCGTGCAGGATAAACTTCTCACAAATAAACATCGTTACAAAACAAAGGCACTGTGCAATGTACTATATGAAGATACTTGGATAGATCGCAGTGCCAACCCTGATTACTGGAAAGCACAATTTTGGAATAAACAGACCGGTTTTTTAGTGGGTACGGGGAATGATGCCAGGAACGGTGTCGGTTGATTCCCAAGCCCCACACTACCCCAACAGGTGTGCTAAAGGCTATTTTTCCGGTCGGTGTCGTCGTTTCATATGGACTGCCTCCCAGTCCTAACTCCAGCAGCCCGCCACGGCGGGCAAGGATGGGCAAGGGATAACTATGTTATTCTAACCCTATCTGACGCTCCACAAAAAAAAAAAAAAAAAAAGAGGAATTGACGACCGTGACGGTATGCATCAGACGTCGATACAGTAATATCTGGCAGAGACAGAGTGACGACAGCTCAAGAGGAATATCCTGGGGTCCATCATTCTCCAGGGTGACGCGGTCGATCAAGGACTTTGCAGTAGGCTCCGAGTGCCCCTGTACCACGGCGATCAGGACCCTGACAAAGTCCAAAGGTCACCTTGACCAGCTTGTGGACGTGCTGCTTCCCAGAGTTCAAAAGCGGAAATAAAACAAAGGATAGCAGGGTATCCACGAAGGAGAAAACTTCCCGAGCACAATTGCAATATACGTATGCCAGGCAGGAACGTGGTAGACAGTAGCGCTGCGTTGCAAAATCGCGAGAAGCATTCTAGGCGGACCCCCAAGGGGAATTCATTTGCAGCCTAATGAGCGTAAAAAGACGGTTCAAGCGCAAGAGGGGAGGCTCGGAGCGTATTCTGGGTAGTCTGTGCCCGCGCGCCGGCTGGTCCTCGCTGGTTGTACTCGTGCGGCCCGTATGCGGCGCAAAAAGCAATGCTGTGACAGGAATGAGGAGCTAGAGTCGTGTCACGAGCGCGCGCTAATTAGCGTATAAGCAGCGCGGCGGGCGGGCAGATTGACGCGTCGAGCGCGTGAGCGTACAAAAGGTAAAGCGTCGGGTTCGGAGCTTGAAAGCAGGCTGCTTCCGACCGAGGCAAGGGTCACATGATGAGGTTCCCTTAGTTCAGCCCATTTTCACTGAGGAAACTAAGCTCGGTGAATGCTCGGTCAATCAGCAAAACAGTTCTTAAACAGTGGTTAGATAAAGTGCTCCTGCAAGAGGAGCTAGCGATTATCAATCGCGATTAGCGAACTCCAAGTTGTCACTCTGCACATGATTCACAGCGCAATATGCGTTGTCGTAGTAGACAGCATTTATAACTCTTCTCCAGTATTGTCTCTTTGCCAATCATGGTTCCGCCACTAGACGGCGCCAATTGGTAGCGAGAGTGGGAGCTGCGAGTCCGTTCACATTGCTGCTCGGCGACCCACTGGCAAGATATCGGCCCCAGACATGCAGCTTTTAACAGTGTTGGGTTTTCAACTTACCGTGTCCCAGCGCTGCAGGTCAGGGGACGCACACCACTCGTTCTCACCAACTCTGCCGTCGACTCGCGCTTCGGGAGGTTTAAATCGGCTTTGGAAATTGGAATTCGTGGCATTCGGCATTCGCACCAATTCTACATTGCCGAGTACTAACAGCGTTCCTCATCAATTCCTTCCTACGACATTTATTTCACGGACTGGCTGTCTGCTGTAAACTCAAATCGACGCCACTTCCTCCAAGATGCCCAGCCTGTAATATGATGCGCCATGAACAGAGCCCGCAAAACATGTGATTGCACGCCGCTACACACGCAAAACAATACGTAAGGAAGTGTCAGGAGCAGCCAATCGCCGAGAAGCTGCATCTGCACCCTGAACAAGTAGGTATTAGATAAGCCACAAGTTGCCTTTTGCAGCCAGATGCCGTCGAAAACGAAAACGGACGCGGGGCATTATCTGACAAGAATCCTCGACCCTGACGGCTTGAGGTTCGGCATTGGTGATCCCGTGCTCCCATTGGCGCTGCCTTGGTTTTCTGGCAGGAAAATATATGTGCGGGAAAGAGCTACACACACACGCGGTGTCGAAATACCTCCGGATAGCGTTGAGCACGTGACGTCACGTCACGTGGCACTTCCGCAATCTGAGATCTCCTTGGCAGTGCCACTGGCAGCGAAAACGTGCGCCTCCCGGGCGGCCGCGCGAAACGCCGGATACTGTATTGCTGTGAGCGGTCTCAGTACACGGTCGAGGCGAGCCTGTCGTCCGTGGGGTCCGGGTGTATGCGATTGTGGAGCGGTCAGGCGACGCGGGTACTTATAGTGAGGTCGAACTCTGCACGCTGCGGCGGCGTTGTTTGTGCCAGTGCACAGGTGCCTGGAACGTGCTGCTGGAGATTGCAGTGCATTCGGGTCTGTCGCGGCGTCACGGTAGATCTCCGTCGGGTTGCGTGCGGCAGCCCTATAAAACATACTATGGGATACCGTCTACTTATCTGTAGTGGATGGCTTGCTGCGTTCCCTGCGGGTCGTTGTCAATGTAGTAGGTCGGCGCTCTTACTGACCCGATGCCGGTGCGCTGTGTCACCGAGCGGCACAGGCGTGACAGTGGCAGAGGTCGAGTGAGACCCGGTCTCGGACGACGTGTGCTGAGCGGTCGTCTACTGTCACTGGCAGACGCTCTCACTATTTACAATAGGGGCATTGGATTCTCTACGCAGTCGACGCGTAGCTCGGGCGTCACGCCTCAGCACCAGTTCGCTACTCTACTCGATTCAGCAAGTTCAAGCCGAATCCCAATTTTTGGCGCCGTGGGCCGCCTAAGATACAGCGTGAAGTATGCGATGCATGACAACTCGAATTCGAATACCAATTCGAATTCGAACTCGAACTCGAACTCGAAGCATCCCCCTGGCCACTCTCCCAAAGCACCCACATCCGGATTTCGGCCAGCGCTTGGCCAGCGTGAAATGCCCCAAGAATAAATGATGGGGACTTGGGAAGGGAAGGGACGAGGGACGAGGCACTAACGCGCCCTAGTGTGCCAATGCGTGGCCGGGATATGAGAAGCCTCGAAGCCTGAGAATCATCAGGGACGTGGTGCTGGTGCGCGGGCGGATTGCAGCTGTCATTCCGAGAATTCTTGATGCGAATTGGGTGCACCGCATACATGCACCGTGCTCGCGTGCCTGCTGCAACGTGCACTCTGCTAGTTCCGGCAAGAGACGAATTCTCCGAGTCGCCTCTCAGCCTGAGTCGCAGTAGCAGCACTGGCAGCAGTGATGAGAACCTGGTGCGCTGGCGCTGCAGCGTGTTTGATGAGTTGGTGTTTGTGAGAGTCCGAGAGAGAGAGAGAGAGACGTGCATGCCGAAGCCCGTTCGAAGCTGAGACTAGTGGCGCGCACGCAGGCTCCTCAGTGACTCTGCACTGTGCCGGCCCAAGCGGGGAGAGAGAGCGCCACGTACGCGGTTAAGATGCGGTGGGCTTTATTGTTACTCAACTCGGGATTGTGTTGTTAGCGGGAGGTCGGGAGTCCGGGGAACGACCCCGACGGCCGACGCAGGCTCGCGTAGATGAGCCTGCGGGAGGCCGCAGCGAGATTAGACGTAAGCCGACACCGACCTCGAGTCGCAGAGTTTGATTATGCTCTCGCGAGCCCGCTCTCGCCCCACGTCCTCACAAGGTATAGTCTGAGCGTGCGTGCGTTGTCGCCCCATCTGCGCGACGTCGGACCGCATCCCGCGCGCGTTCCCCACCAGAACAAGCTGGGTGAGAACAATTAGGGGGATCCCCCAGCACAGTGACAAAGTCTCTTTTTGTGGGCCATGCGCACGGGGTCCCTGATTAATGATCCCAGTTCAGTTGGGGATCATTGCATGCATGCATTCGGATGCACGGGTCGGAACTCGCGCCGGACCTCCTCCCTCTTTGCATTGAGAATTGGGATCTTGAGAGGTTCGCGCGCAGGCCCCCTGACCACCGCATCAAGTCGAGAAGACGCAAAGCGATCCGGGACGTGGTGCATTGAATGGATAGTAAGCGGTCGCGGGATTTTCCAGTACTAGTGAAGTGAAGGGCGAGGGTGCAGTTAAAGACAGAGAATCCGCGGTGACGGCGCTGGCAGCGGGTCGAGGGAGCAGTGAGGGAGCGGTCGCTGAGACTGACTGGGGGAGTCGGGGTCAAGGGCAAGAACGGATAGTTCGGGCGCAGGCGCCGGAGGGGGTGCATGTGATGCAGGTGCCAGATGATCTACGCGCGCGCGAAGCCACGACCCGCTGCTGGAGCCGCAGCGGGCGTTGCTGGAGTAGTGTGTGGGCACGAGGCATATATATTGGCAGCACGAGCAGCTGGCTATCTAGGGTCCGGCGGGCCTGGGCGAGGAAATGCCGAGCTCAGCTGGTGCGGCCGGAAGGAGTCGGTGTGTGCTGGGCTGAGGGTTTTTTCTGCTTCCGGGACGTGTAAACTGTACAGTTATTTTTTTTTATACAGCCGCTAATGCGAAGCAGGGAGCCGGGAGCAGCGTTCGCATAGGGGCTGTTCCTCGCTGGCCGCTACGGGCTACGCTGGCCAGGGCCCTTCATGACGAGGCGAGTCGTGCAGGGTGGGAGTTGGGGGTCGGGCGACGCGGACCGAAGATCCTTGGGGCCGAGGACTTTCCGGGGTCCTCCGTCGCTCGGCAGCTACACGTTTTTTGCTGTGCACGCGGACTCTGGCGCAAGTACAAAGCTCGCCGACTGTTCTGCTTTCTTTCCTCCTCAGCCTCCTCTCTCCCGCACCCAGCCCCCAGCCCCCAGGCCCCCCTCCACCCGCACCCCGCGCCCCCGCCACCCCCGTCCGCGAGGAGAGCAGGGCGCACGCAGCATACACCCACCGCCATGGCTCCTTTTGTGCTCAAGTTCAAGGTCGGTGGCCGGCGTAAATGCGCATATAAAAAAACTTATTTTATTTTATTTTACGACAGGGCAACCGGTCCTTTGTCGCGTTCCAGTCGATGGCCGACGCCGACGCGCTGACCAAGACGTGGAAGGTGTGCACCAAGGTCGCCCAGCACCTCGAGCAGGGCGCCCGGCTCGAGAACCTGTCCTGGCGGCTCTGGCACCTGCATAACCTCATCGTCGAGGCCGACAACGCCAAGTCCAAGCGCGACTTCAAGAAGCTTTCCAAGAATATGGGCGACAAGCTGGACCGCGAGAAGGGCAGGTACGCATATATTCTGCCCTCGTTGCCCAGCCCAGTCATCCAGTTCTGACCCCGACGTCCGCAGGAGCATCGAGGAACTGCCCGCGCCCGGCTTTAAGCCCACGCCCGCCCAGGAGAAGCTCCGCCAGCGCGCAGAGGAAAAGGAGCGCGCGCGCGAGGCCGTCAGCAACGGCACCGTCCCGCCCAAGGCTCATTACAACTACACTTTTTCAGTTGAGCCCGCCGCGGCCCCGCACACCGAGCGCAGGCCCAGCTTCGGCACCAGCGGCACCAAGTCACACAAGAAGGCCGGCGGAGCCCTCAGGATGACCTCCGCGGACAAGGCGGCGACGACGGTCCGCTTCCCCGCGGTCTTCGGCGATTCGAGCTTTGAGCCGCACGCGCTGCTTTATTCGTCTACGGCGCACTCAACCGCCACCGCCCGGACGTACGGCGAGGGAGCGCCGACGAACGCCGACGAGCGCGCGGCCGAGTTCGGCGTTGTCAGGCCAACGTTCGAGCTCGCGCTCGACGACCTGCTCTCCGACGGCCAGTCGCCCGAGGCCGGCGGCCACAACGCCATGCTCGACTCGCAGGCGACGCTCGTCGACGCCCACGCCATGTCCTACGCCGACAGCGCCAGCCAGGCCAGCGGCTCCGGCTCGGGCGGCACGCCGCCCACCGCGAGCACCGAAACACACTTCGACTACGCGCCCTTCGCGTTCTACAGCGCCCTGCACCAGCACGTGGTGTCCACCAGCCAGGCGTCAGCCTTCTCGCCACCCAACGCCGGCGCCACGTTTTCGCCATCGGCCACGGCCCACACCGGCTTCTCCTTCGGCTCCCCGCACGCATCTGGCCTCGGCCTGCAGATGAACGACGTCGACTGGGCGAGCCCGCTCAACCTCAACGTCTCCTACATGGACCCGCAGTCGCTGGAGCCCGCTGCCCAGGTACGAGAATTTTAGTTTGCTGTTACAGCCGTTTGCATAAAAACCGGAATCGCGTTGAAGCGTGAAAACGGCCCCTCAGGGCAGAACGAGCAGAGTGCGGGTCTCAATCTATTGCCTGAGGTTGTGCTTCAGGTCCCTCGGACGAAGTTGCACAATTTTCAGAGCAGTTTTTCCGCACTGCTGTTGCCTCTGCCCTCTGGCTGTTGTTGGGACCGTCGACTAATGTCGGTACAAAGTGGGGTTTGGTGCGCTGTGGGGCCGTTTTCAAGAGAAAAGCGATTCCGGTTCTTTTATGCGAACGGCTGTCGAGAGGTGGCACGGCAACTGACGCGCGCGAAACGCTCCTGTGTAGCCCGACACCGCCATGGAGCTGTTCCACGACGAGCCCCAGCACGAACTAAACAACCACAACAACAACGCCGACGATGCAGCGGAGCGCAGCCCGTCGCCGCTCGTCGCGCCCATGCCCAGCCCGGAGATCCCGCTCGCGCAGGTCAAGGCCGAGTCGCTCAAGGACGGCTCGACGTCGCCGTACGCCTACAACAACAGCAGCGGGAGTGGCAACGAGTACAATGCGTCCGCGGAGCCGTCGCCGCCGCCCCCGCCGCCGCCGCCGCCAATGCCGGCCGCGCGCCCGATCGCCGGGCGCAGCACGAACAACAGCGCGAGCACGTCGATGCCGCCGCCGGCCGCGCCGACGGGCGCGCGCCGCCAGCGCAGCGAGGACGATAGCGGTTACGAGGACAATGTGGGTGGGATGCGCACGCCCAGCGCGACGGCCACGCCGCGCAACCCCGACGGCAAGACCGAGTGCTCGAACTGCGGCGCGACGCACACGCCGCTGTGGCGCCGCGGGCTTAACGACGAGCTTAACTGCAACGCGTGCGGGCTCTACTGCAAGCTGGTACGTTGCCGTTGCTGTCTTCTTCGTTTTGCGGCCCTGGCGCTGACGCTTCGTGTGATACCTTCCAGCACAAGCGCCCGCGACCGAAGAACTTCCGCAACGGCCAGGACGGCGCGCGCGCGGGTGCCCGTGCGGGCGCTGGCTTCGTCGACGGCGGCGACGGCGGCCCTGCGGAGCCCGTCAGCTGCTATAATTGCCATACGACGACTACGCCGCTGTGGCGCAAGGACGAGGAGGGCCGGACGGTGTGCAACGCGTGAGTGTCCCTCACTATTTCCGTCCCGTGCCGGCCGACGTCGGAGCGGCTGCTGACCCTTGCTTGCAGATGCGGACTGTATTCGAAGCTGCATGGCTCGTCGCGGCCCATGTCGATGAAGAGCGAGTCGATTCGCAAGCGCGCGCGCCACGAGGGCGGCGCGGCGGCGACGCGGCGCTCGTCGGTGTCTTCGCGCCACCACGCGACGAATCCCGCCCGACGGCGGCGCTCGCCTACACCGCCTGCTCAACTGCCTGCTCCCCAGCAGCAGGTGCAGCCGATGAGCCCGCCGGTGATGCAGGTGCAGGCGCACGACGTCGCAGAGACGTACAACGGCGTGCTCGACGCGAACGGGCGCATTAACCTCGGCGACCTCGACCCGCTCGAGGACGGGCTCGCGAGCC
The DNA here is from genome assembly GCA_037042915.1 of Auricularia sp. M13. Lineage (NCBI taxonomy): Eukaryota > Fungi > Basidiomycota > Agaricomycetes > Auriculariales > Auriculariaceae > Auricularia > Auricularia sp. M13. The sequence goes on from CM073199.1 coordinate 3,001,090, forward strand.
TCGGCATGAGCTTCGGGCCTGTCACTTACGAGCAGCACGTCACGTCCTCCGGCTCGAGCCAGCGGTACGACGTCCCGAACTACAACGCGGTCGAGAACCAGCAGGCGGCCGTGAGCCACCAGCAACAGCAGCAGATGAGCGACGAGCAGTACGCGCAGATGCTCTCGCAGGAGGTCGCGCAGAGCGCGTGGGCGCAACCTCAGGCCGGCCCGTCGCAGCAGCAGCAGCAGCAGGGGGAGGAGGCGCCGACGTTCGTGACGACCGTTAACTCGCCGCAGTCCAACAAGCGGCGACGGCTGAGCATGGACACCGCGTCGCAGCTCAGCTTCGCCGCGTGGGCAGGCGCAGGTGTGCCACTGCCCGACGGCTACCTCTACGGCCATGGCTACCACCCGCCGCTCAACTCGGCAGGCGGTGCGGTGCCGGAAAGCCCAGTCATGCACCCGCCGCTGAACTTGCCTGGCGGTGCCCTTCAGCAGCAGCACGACCAGCACGACCAGATGGACGGCCTCGACGGCCAGATGGACCAGATCGTCGACATGAACGCGTTCTGGGCCGACGAGGGCAGCAGCCTGTGGTGCAGCAGGGCGTAATCGGCTTGCAGCCTGCCCGTTCCCTCTCGTATTTTTGGTCTCGTCTACATCGCCAACCTACGATTTTATCTCGCCCGCGTCTCATCTTCGCATCTGTCGCGCTTCAAGTTATCCATTCGTGCTATCCTCGTCTTAACTGGGTTTTATTCTGGGTGTGTGGTGGTGGTGGTCGTTCTGCTTCTGCTTTCGCCGTTTGTTGTTGGCTCGTTCCCGCCTCTCGAACTTCGCTTTCCGGCGCGCGGCGCTGTTTTCTCCCCCGCCTCGACTTGCTGCATCTCTCGATCCGTGTCTCCGCCATCGCCTCTATCGTACCGCACCGCTCTTGCTCTGGTCCGCTCGCCTCTACGACCTGTCACGAAGCAACCTCGGTTCTCGCTCACCGCGTGCGGCCGTATTGCGCCGCCATACCATACACTCCCCGCGTTGCCAATCCGCGCACGCGCGCCCTCGCCTCCGATCCGCATTCACCCTCGCCTTGACACCGCACACCCGGCCTGCGGAGGACATTCGAGTCCCCCTCGCCGGTACTCACACAGCCGCACACAGCGGCTGTTCCCTTACGACGTTTCTCATCTCTCTCGTCTCATCTTCTCGCTCTCGAAACGCCAATAAACCGTGATCTTTCCCGCCGCCTGTACCCGTAGCGATGTAGACCATCATCTCTCCGCCCTATCTCTTTCCCCAGATACTTGCCCAATACCGCTCTCCCGCCCCACCCGGTACGCCCCGCTGCGTCCCTCGCATAGAGGGGCACAGGGAGGGCGCGCCGGGTCTGCATTGCTGACTCTGCCCTATTTTTTCTCTTTTTTGTTTGCTTGCTACTGTCTCGTCTCGAAGGAATGAATGAAGAAGATGCGCAGTGCGCCGCGTCTCGTTTCTCGCTGTATACATGCCATGTGTCCGATCGCAAGTGTTGAACTTCAAGCTGCTCGGTGCAATCTCGCTACCGTGTTTGTCGGGATCCTGAGGAATCGACCTCAATCGTGCTCGCCGCGGAGTGCAGTTTACGTCCGCGCAGGACGCTCTCAGAGTTAGTCCGCGGCTCCCCCGTATCGTACCGCAGCCCCCGTCATTGTGTTTGGGCTGCGACACGACCCTTGGGCGTGCACGAACGGGTCCCAGTTGCAGCAGGGCGCGAGTAGCTGCAGCCAGCCGGATCTTGCGCGAAGCTCGCACACGTTGCAGCGCGCCTGCCTATCCGGGCCCGACCCTGAGCAGTTCCTGCGAACGTGGGGTGCGTGACTGACATGGGGTACTGTGCACTTGCATGCCGAGATGCACCGAGCCGTGTGAAACGCGCCGTGCCCGAGGACAGGGAGAGACGGAGATAGAGTGACCGATAAGAACGTTTTTCGAGGAAAGTTGCAAGTAGAAATTGTTGGTCCGTCAGACAACAAAACTTCATGGTCTCTTTTCCTATTGCTCGCTCTGAGGCGCCCGGGCGCCCGTCTCGTGGGCACCCGGGCGCGCAGTTCAAAGGATTATGTACATGACCGGGAACACGGTGCTGGCTACGATTTTCCCACTCTCCGGCGCCGTCGTGCAAATCCCGTGCAAGTGCAAGTCAGTGCCTGCTGATGGACTTGAGCTGCAGCTCACCTGATCTGTCTGCAAGCCGTCAGAGTCGCAATAAGCGCTGGCGAGCAGAAAATGCGCAAATATGTCTGAAATGCAAAGTCAGATTGAGAGTGCGGGGCAGAAACATCTGAGACTCACCGACGCGGGCGAGCTGGACGCATCCAGAGGCGACATATGCGCCGGACGACGAGAAAAGTCACGCTCCGCGCCGGCGCTTGTGCCGGCGGGACGGATGCGGTCAAGACGGTCGTATTGAACACAAAACTAGCTATTTCGCAAAGAGCGCGGTAGGGCGCGGGATGGCGATTGGAACGTGGGAATGTATACATAATCCGCATATGAAAACGACGAGGGGTGGACGGTGGGAGTGCCGGTGCGGGGAGCGCGCGATGGGGAGGATATCGCGACAACCGCGGGCACGACTCGCGAACGGGGAGGAGGACGGGGACGAGAAGTGGGCGCTTATGTAGAGGTAGATGGCGCGAGCTCGTGTGCGCGAGGACGTAGCGCGGAACGGCGAGATGCGCGCTGGCTGCCCGATCTCCGTCGCCGCCGATACAAAAATCGACGCTGCGCGACCAGCTCGCCGCCAGCGCTGCCCCCGCGCATCTCGCGTAAGTCACGGACATCAGCTAATCTCGGCCCACGCACCATTTCGACGCTCCTGCGAGGTTTTCAAAACTCGCGTTTTGCGCGGTGTCGTCGCAGTCGGATTTTCTGCACGTCGACCCAATGAGATCCGCTGCAAAAAAGCGTGACTAGGTGGTAGATGCATGTCATATGACGTACTTACCACACTCGGAGACGAGGTAGGCGCGCGAAATCGCGAGGCAGCGGCCGGAAGGGTCGCGGTCGTGACAAAAATCGAAGCCCCGCCGCGACGCTGGTCTCGGCTCGAGCTTCGTGCGTCGCGGGACGGTCGTAGGCATGAAATGAGTCAGGGCGACGCACCATTTCGACCTCCCGCGCACGTTTCTGAAACGACGCGTTTGCGCGATTTCCATTACGCTCGAATTAAATCGGCGTATCCGGAGCGATTCCTGCACTGCAGAATCGTGAGCAAGCATCAAACACATTCATATCAAGCGCACATACCATGCTCAACGAGACGAGGTCGCAGCGCTCGAGCTCGGCGGTCCGCGGCTCGTCGGTGCTGCGGCTCGGCGCTTGCAAAAACGGCGGTTGCGCAACGTCCTGGCAGCGGCACACCTAAAATCCGCGATGGGCAACGTCCTACCATCGGAGCGACGCTGCCCTCACCCCCAGATGGCCGTGGGACGCGAATGGCTGCAAAACCGCGGTCAGCTTCAACGCGTTACTAATAATAGCAGACACGTACCAGCAGCAGCAAGCGCATAGTGGAGCACGGGCAGTGGTAGAGCGCATGTACCGCGTCCTTCTTGCGCCGCGAGAAGTCGCGAGGTGCAGCGGCGGGCGAGAAATCGGCCGGTTGCTCTCGCCGGAGTGGACAACCGCGACCCCGCTCCCGGGCGGGCGGTGGCGATGCGCACGCCCGCGACCGCTCCGTGAGCATTGAGGGCATGCCACGCGGCGCATGGAGCGTTGAGGTACGCTCGCGGGATGAAGAAAGCTGCAAAAAAAAATTGTTCAGACCGAGACGACATTGCGGAGGCACCTTCTTACCAGTCGCGCCGCAGAAAGCCCGGGGAGCATGCCCAGCACGTCAGTGCTGCATCCCCCATCCCCGCGTATTCCATGCAGAGTCCGTGTGCTGGCGTGCATCCCGCGGCACGGCCGGGAGAGCTCGCGAGGTCGTACTGCGCGACTGTGGACGAGAATCTGCAAGATGAGAACCGTCAGCGACTGCAACGCGGAATACAAAGCTGCAAGAACGTACCAAAAGCGCAGCGCCGCCTCCAACATTGGAGGACTGCGCGTGCCGATGGTGGGGTCGGGGAAGCAGCAGACCGCGCGCTGGAGACTGCACAAAATGCCGTTAGCCCGGCGTCCACAAGGTAGCACCAGACTGAGCACGTACCCCGTGAGAAGCCGGCCATAGGCGCAGTGTTGGCGGCGTATAAGGGAAGCTGGGTGTGGGTGCGAACGACGCGGAGCGCGTCGGCGGATGGTGGGCGAGCGGAAAGAGTCTGCGGCAAACATGAGCAAAGAACGCGCAAAACGAAAGCGCCGACGATCAGCTCACCTCCGCGAGTTTGAGCACAGCGCCAGCGCGTCGTAGACTGCAGCGTTCCGCAGCCAGCACGCATGAGAGCGTCGACGCGGGGGAGGAAGCGCCGAGCGATGGCGCAACCGCAGACGATGAGCGCAGCAATGCGACGAGGGGGTCGACGCGTCGGTTTTGAGCTGAACTGCGCGCAGCCTGGGTTTTGAGTCTGGCTGTAAGGAATGAAGAGCGAAACCGGCGCGTGACAAAACGGAAATTTTTTGCCGTGCGGGGTGTCGTGACTTCTCTCCGCGAGCCGAGTGCGGTGCTCCCGGGCTCGATCATTTCCATGGAGTGCTTCCCACGCTCGTGAATCCATTGAACCAATATACATGCCTTGTAAAGCGATATTCCGACGCCGCAGCGCCGAAGCGATATGGAAGGCACGCATTTGGCCTACCATCATCGTCATCTATGCAACGTCACCGCCCTCCGAGTTCTCTGGAGCACAGTCGGCGGGAGGGCTTTGATCTGTCACCTCTACGTCGTACGACGCTCAGAGGAGTGTAAGTGCTCAATATTTTCACGTCAATCGAGAATGCAGACACTGGCGCCGGCGGCGACTCTGCGCCGCAACGTGGACTACCGAAGTCGGCCAATCACGGGATGCAGTCACCGGCGCAGCAGTGAGAAAGCGCATCAGTGGCTGTGCTTGTGTTTGGAATGACACAGCGACCGCTTGAACTCGCTGGAAGTTCGAAGTTCTGAGCGGGAAGAGCAGTTTCAAGCTCCGTTCAGCATGCATACCTCGTCGGAAGACGAGCAGACGCAGTCTCACGCTCATATTCTGCATTAATCATACGGATACCTACAGCGTAGAGCTGCACGCAATGCGATCTCCTCAAAAAAATTGCAGTAACTTCGCCAGCGACGCAAACAACGTTGTGGGAAAGACAGCCGAAAACGCACTGGGCGCGAACGCCGCAGTACAGTCACAGCCTTGCCACATGGAGCGGTCCAGAGCAGCTCCATTGATAGAGCTGTGTGTCATTTGGCGGCGAAGAGACGCGAGCGGAAACCGCTCAGCAGACGAAAACGCGGTTTCCATTCGAACCGCTGACGACTCCCGGGTTCCCACGTTACAGCCATCATTACTGACTCACTGATTGCTGATCGTGATGCGCCTAGAGCGCGAGAAGCGCGCTGCGCCGTCGGGAAACGCGACCGCCGCTGGGATGGGGTTTTTGTGCATACAGAGACGATACCCCTCGCTCCCCTGCTAACTCATCCTCTGTTGTGGTCACGTGACCTTATATTAGGCGTCTATATGCAAGAGAGAGCGTGCGCGATGCGGGACAAGTCCAGAATGCCAAACTCAGTCTGGAAATTTAAATCGCAGTCTGGGATTCACGGGCGCTTATTTCGCTCAAATACCATCGAATATATTAAGCGCCCAAGATGTGAGGCGGGGAAAGGTCGGCTTGGTGCAAGAAACGGGTGGGATTGCGGGCACGGGACCAGGAAGGCGTGTTCCAAACTCCGCTCAGCATGGACAACGCCCGCACTCGGTCGGCCTCCGCGGCCGCGGGCAGCGTTCCCGGCCCTCAGCTAAGCAAAAGTCATGTTAAATGACGTTTTCAGCTTGATTTGCGTAAAATCGAAGTGGGACGAGGCCTGGAAACGCGCCGGAGATCGAGCAACCGATTGAGCCATTCAGCGAAAACGGCGGGTATCGCGTTGACTCCTCGTTTCACGGCCATCAGCACTGTATTAGAAGCATGATGGCGCGTAGATCCCGCCGAGATCGAGCGGTTACATCGCGTCGGTTGGCGATACGCGCAGAATGCTCATCCGGGGGTGTATGGGACCGCTGGCACCCACCCTCGCCAGTACGGGCGCTTATTTGGGCTCAGCCAGACGAGTACATGCGCTGACTAAGCAATTACGGCGTCTGGGGGCTTGCGGGCGACGAAATTCTCATTCTCACGTGCGGGAGCGGGCGGGAAGGCACCGTGCAAACTCCGCTCGTGACAGCGACAACAGCCCAGAACTCGCCGCCAACGGCCGGCGCTTGCGTCTCTCCTACGTCACATGCTGCGCATGGATGACGGCATTTAGATTCTGCATAGAAACGAAAGAAATAACGCGGAAATGAGGTGTGGAACGAGATCTGCGTACGCGGCGCGTTTCGCGCGCTGTTCAGTTCTCCTTGGTTTCCCGGGCTTCTCAGCGCACGGCCATCAATCTCCGGTCGATCACGCGTCAGAACCGCCGATGATACGCGCAGGAAACGCGCTTGAGCGGTGCCCGAGCTCTAGCACCCTTTCTGCGTTCAGCGGGCATAGGGGTACTCCCCGCGCTCTCTCTCTGCTGAACAGGCGCTTAATTAAAATCTGGATGGTGGGTCAACTTGCGCGTGCAAAAAATTGGGCAGGGGACGCGTCGGGCGGCGCAGAATGGGCGTTGCGAGCGGTTGCCGGGGGTGGCTAAATGCGTTGCACAGGCACACCGGGGCCTCGGCACCCGAATCGTTGTGCTTCCCACGGAATCCATCGTACGATCCGCCGCGTGTAAGCCTGCGCAGCTACCGCCCGGAATAGATACGGGCGCGGCGAGGGTATAAAGTCGATGCGGAACGCCTCACTCTCACCATCCGACCTTCCCCTCCCTTTCCGTTCTTCCTTCCTCCCGTCCTCAACACCTCGCTCATGCTTCTCAATGCAGTTAACGACCTCGATCCTGCTCTCGACGATCTGCGCTGACCGTCCGTCGCTGGCAGACCGAGCTGCGTGCGTGCAGTTCGTACCCTCGGCGGGCGTCGTCGCCGTTCCCAGCGTCGTCCGACCTCGTCGTCAATCGTACAGGTAAATGGCATCCATTCCCTAACGCTATATACTACCGATGGCTGATTCTGCCGTCGATTGGACGCAGGGTACGCCTGTTGGCATGCAAGTCGTCCGATCGCGAGTGCGCATGCACAGCGCTGGCCGTCGCCGCCGCCATGCTCGTCGCTACATTCGGTGAGTCCCCTATTTGAATTACCACGATGAGCCGCGCTGATACATCATCATCTCCTGGAATTCAGATCAGGAGACGGGCATCGCAGTCGACGGCGCGTTCGCTCAATCCGCGCCGTCCGATCCAACGACCGTCAACACAAGCAAGTACGTGTCTTTTCGCATTTTCCGTTCAGCCTATCCTTGGCGCTGATATCCCGATACATCAGGCTCATCCACACGACGCGGAACGGGTGGGCGTGCAAAATGTCCGACGTGTTTATTGATAACTACTCTACGGTACGTACACATCCTCCCCGTCATTTTTCTGCCCATCGAACACATCCAATCCACTCCCTGCACCCCTGCGCACGTCCAGCGGCCGGAATTACGCGCGCTACGCATTCTTGCCGTTGCTGCGTGTCCGAGTCGGTCGGGTCGGCCAAAGGCTGTATCACCCGAACCGCGCCTCGACACGCGCGCTGCGTGCGATCTGTCGATGCACGATGATCGTGCGAGCGACCGGCGGCCGTCCGAGCGTCTGCGCGAAGTTCGTGAGCCCGATGCGCTCGCCGGACGACACCTATTTATTCCTCGAAATCCGCGCTTCGGGCGGTCGGGGGTGATGCAGTGGATATCCCTGAGTCATATCATGAGCGCGGAATCGCGGAATTACGAGCGCACCGTCTGGGGTGCATCTCGATGCTCCGGACACCATCCGAGTCGGCGGCGTCCCCGCCGACTCGGGGCGTTATTCCTTCACGGGGGTCATCGAGGAACACGAGGCCTCTGTGAAAATGCGCTCGAATGCCGCGATTGTTGAGCGCGCGCGGCGGTGGAGTCGGTGCTCGTCCGAATCGCGAGCCGAAGTTTTCGAGCTCGCAGGAATTTTCCGCGCGCGCTGACACTTCGTGAGCGGCATATTGGGCATGTGGGCATGGCCTGGCTTACGTTGATGAGCCGGGATTTTGCGCGGTGGTGGCGATCGCGAGATTTGGGTCGGCGGGGCCATCCAAGGTCGCCAAAGTCGAACCGCGTGTTGCCCGCGCAGTTGAACGGCGCGCGTTGAGTCGAGTGAACCCTATGATCGTCCCACGCCCATTTATAGCGGCTCCTGGGCCCCTATCGCAAGCGCGCGACACACGGGATAATGACCTAACCACAACAAGTCGTCAGCAAACGAGCAAAGCGAATTGAGTAAATTGGCGCATACCTATCGAAAGCCTGCATCGAGGAGATCCTAACGCGAACTCCGTGAGCGAATTGGATTTTTTCTGCGGGCTCTACAACAAATTCGGTCAGAAAGAACTTTTAGATAAAAGTTATCAGATTAAGATGGGAAAGGTACGCACTTGAAGCCCCAACTCGCGCGCACACGCTGATATAAATTTCGTAGGATATAATTAACGGGTTCGGCGGCGAGAAGAGATTACTGTCCGGCCTTCACCGGCCAGCGCGCAGAGTTTCTTCGCGGTCGCGGACTCGGGCCTACTGCTTCAAACAAGTCGAAGGGGTCGGAGGTGTACGGGCCGAGGTCCAGCGCGGTGCCTGGGTCAAGAAAAGGTCAGCTTCACGTTGCAATCGAGCCAGGCTAACGAATTGCGACTTATCCAGATTGTTTTCAAATTTCAAATTTAAGGGTACGTACCGTAAGCCCTAACTCGCGCGCACACGCTGATATAATTTGCATAGGATATAATTAACGGGTTCGGTGGCGAGAAGAGAATCCTGTCCGGCCTTCACCGGCCAGCGCGCAGAGGTTCTTCGCGGCCGGGGACTCGGGCCTGCACCCTCAAACGAGCGGACAAGGTCGGGGCCATAAGACTCGAGCTCTAGCGCGGCGCCTGTGGCAAACAAAGGTCAGCTTCATGTTGCAGTCGCGCAATGCTAACGAGTCGCGACTTGTACAGATTGTTTTCATATTTCAAATACAAAGGTACGTACGTGTAGCCCTCATTGGTGCGCACGCGCTCATATAATTTGTAGCGCATATAATTGAGGCGTTCGAGGGCGGGGAAGGAGTCTTGAGCGGCCGTCGCCGGCCAGCGCGCAGAGCTTGGGTCGTGGCCGCGGACTCGTTCCATCGAGGATGGAACGACTTGGGGTGGTCGAGGATGTCATGCTCGAGGTGTAGCGCCGCGGTCTGTGCGGATAAAGCTCGGGATGTCGTTAGTGTAGAGCAGCTGCAAGTCGGCGCGCGCGGGCTCGGGGCGGTAGCGCCGGGCTCGCGGGCGGAGACGGAGGCGGCGCTGGTCCCGCGGAGCGCGCGAGTTAGCGCGCGACGACGACGCGGCTGTGGGGCGAGAAGGAGGAGAGGGAGAGGTAAAGTGGCCAACCCCTATTCTGACTCCGGCCCGGGAATGCTGACTCGCGCCTTTGTCGCGTTCCAGTCGATGGCCGACGCCGACGCGCTGACCAAGACGTGGAAGGCGTGCACCAAGGTCGCCCAGCACCTCGAGCAGGGCGCCCGGCTCGACAACCTGTCCTGGCGGCTCTGGCACCTGCACAACCTCATCGTCGAGGTCGACAACGCCAAGTCCAGCGCGACTTCAAGAAGCTTTCCAAGAACATGGGCGACAAGCTGGACCGCGAGAAGGGCCGGTACGTATACATTCTGCCCTCGTCGCCCAGTCATCCAGTTCTGACCTCGACGTCCGCAGGAGCATCGAGGAACTGCACGCGCCCGGCTTCAAGTCCACGCCCGCCCAGGAGAAGCTCCGCCAGCGCGCAGAGGAAAAGGAGCGCGCGCGAGGTCGTCAGCAACGCCACCGTCCCGCCAAACGCCCATTACAACTACACTTTTTCTGTCGATCCCGCTGCGGCCCAGCACACTGAGCGCAGGCCCAGCTTCGGCACCAAGTCCCACAACAAGTCCGCGCTCAGGATGACGTCCGCGCACAAGGCGGCGACGACGGTCCGCTTCCCCGCCGTCTTTGGCCATTCGAGCTTCGAGCTCCAGGCGCTGCTTTATTCGTCCATGACCCACTCCACCGCCACCGCCCGGACGTACGGCGAGGGCGCGCAGACGACCGCCGACGAGCGCGCGGCCCGAGTTCAGCGTTGACAGGCCGATGTTCAATCTCGCGCTCGACGACCTGCTCGCCGACGGTCACCCTCTCGCCGCCGCGGGCCACAACGCCAAGCTCGACTCCGACTCCACGCTCGTCGACGACCACGCCATGTCCTACGCCGACAGCGCCAGCCAGGTCAGCGTCTCCGGCTCTGGCGGCACCCCGCCCACTGCCAGCACCGAGACGCACTTGGACTCTGCGCCGTTCGCGTTCTATAGCTCCCTGCCAGCGGCCACGCCCCAGCCTTCTCACCACCCAACGCCGGCGCTCCGTGTTCTCCAATGGCCACGGCCCACACCGGCTTCTCCTTCGGCTCCCCGCACGCATCTGGCCTCGGCCTGCAGATGAACGACGTCGACTGGGCGAGCCCGCTCAACCTCAACGTCTCCTACATGGACCCGCAGTCGCTGGAGCCCGCCGCCCAGGTACGAGAATTTGAGTTTGCTGTTACAGCCGTTTGCATGAAAAAACCGGAATCGCTTTTCTCTTGAAAACGGCCCCACAGGGTTTGTAGCGATTCCGGTTTTTTCATGCAAACGGCTGTAGAGAGGTGGCACGGCAACTGACGCGCGCGAAACGCTCCTGTGTAGCCCGACACCGCCATGGAGCTGTTCCACGACGAGCCCCAGCACGAACTAGACAACACCAGCAACAACAACGACGACGCGGCGGAGCGCAGCCCGTCGCCGCTCGTCGCGCCCATGCCCAGCCCGGAGATCCCGCTCGCGCATGTCAAGGCCGAGTCGCTCAAGGACGGCTCGACGTCGCCGTACGCCTACAACAACAGCAGCGGGAGTGGCAACGAGTACAATGCGTCCGCGGAGCCGTCGCCGCCGCCTCCACCGCCGCCGCCGCCGATGCCGGCCGCGCGCCCCATCGCCGGGCGCAGCACGAACAACAGCGCGAGCACGTCGATGCCGCCGCCGGCCGCGCCGACGGGCGCGCGCCGCCAGCGCAGCGAGGACGATAGCGGTTACGAGGACAATGTGGGTGGGATGCGCACGCCCAGCGCGACGGCGACGCCGCGCAACCCCGACGGCAAGACGGAGTGCTCGAACTGCGGCGCGACGCACACGCCGCTGTGGCGCCGCGGGCTTAACGACGAGCTCAACTGTAACGCGTGCGGGCTCTACTGCAAGCTGGTCAGTCCCTCCCGCCGCCGTGGTCTTCTTTGCTTTCCGGCCCTGACGCTGACGCTTCGTGTGATACCTTATAGCACAAGCGCCCGCGGCCGAAGAATTTCCGTAACGGCCAGGACGGCGCGCGCGCGGGCGCCCGTGCGGGCGCTGGTTTCGTTGATGGCGGCGACGGCGGCCCTGCGGAGCCCGTCAGCTGCTATAACTGCCATACGACGACTACGCCGCTGTGGCGCAAGGACGAGGAGGGCCGGACGGTGTGCAACGCGTGAGTCTCTTTTCATCCCTCTTCCGTCCATCCTTCTTCCGTGCACCTCCGGCTGTCCCGTCATCATTGTGATGATGGGACTTGGGTTGCAAACCGTACCCGTGCTGCAGACCATGTACGGACGCGGGTGCCGTAGCGTGGTCGTTGCATTCCCAGGCTGCGACGCGCTCTCTACGGGTCCAGCGCCCCCGTACCCGCGGTGACGTGAGCTGTACGGCTCTCTGCCCAGGCTGCGAAACGTCTTGAATCGCCGCGGCGCAGATAAGGCCATTGCGGTCTTTTAGGCGCCGTAACACCGTGACGGTCGTTTCAAAGCCGAATTTTATGGGTGCAACGCCGTACTGTCCACACTCTGAGAGCTGGACGTACCCGAGGTGTACGGCTGCCCGCCCTGGCTGCGAGGCGCTTGAACTGCCGCCATGGCGCGGACAAGGCGCTCGGGCACCTTGATACCGCAACGGCCGTGAAACGGGTCGTTTCAAGGCCGTATCTTACGGTCCAGCGAGTCAACGCTCCGAGTACGGCCGTGGCACTGCGGGTGCGGCTTGCAGCCACACTGTCCCTCTTCCCGTCCCCCATCTCCAACTCGTTTTTCCATCCCCCATGTTTTACGCCCATGTTTTACGGTTCCTGCGCCCGTGTCTTCTACGCTCTCAGAGCTGGACGTATCTACGCTGGCGTGAGCTGTACGGCTCTCCGCTCAGGCTGCGGGGCACTTGAACCGCCTCGGCGCGGGCAAGGCGCGTAGGCGCCGTATTACCGGCCCTTTAAGGCCGTATTTTACTGGCTCAGCACCGTAACGTCCTCGCTCTGAGAGCTGGACGTAGCCGCGGTGATGGGAGCTGTACGACTGCCTGCCCAGGCTGCGAGTGGCTTGAGCCGCTGCGGCGCGGGCAAGGCTAATTACGGCCGTATTTTGGGAGTCCCGAGCCCGTGCCGTCCACGCTCTCAGGGCTTAACGTACCCGCGGTGACGCGAGCTGTACCCGTGGCAATTGCGGGTACGCGTTGCAACCCAACCAGTCCTCTTCCATCCCCCATCTCCGTCCGACCCGTGCTTCCATCCTCCCACTTCCGGCCAACCGTGCCGGCCGACGTCGGAGCGGCTGCTGACCCTTACTTTGCTTTGCTTGCAGATGCGGACTGTACTCGAAGCTGCACGGCTCGTCGCGGCCCATGTCGATGAAGAGCGAGTCGATTCGTAAGCGCGCGCGCCACGAGGGCGGCGCAGCGGCGACGCGGCGCTCGTCGGTGTCTTCGCGCCACCACCACGCGACGAACCCCGCGCGACGGCGGCGCTCGCCTACGCCGCCCGCGCAGCTGCCCGCCCCGCAGCAGCAGGTGCAGCCGATGAGCCCGCCGGTGATGCAGGTGCAGGCGCACGACGTCGCAGAGACGTACAACGGCGTGCTCGACGCGAACGGGCGCATTAACCTCGGCGACCTCGACCCGCTCGAGGACGGCCTCGCGAGCCTCGGCATGAGCTTCGGGCCTGTTACTTACGAGCAGCACGTCACGTCCTCCGGCTCGAGCCAGCGGTACGACGTCCCGAACTACAACGCGGTCGAGAACCAGCAGGCGGCCGTGAGCCACCAGCAGCAACAGCAGCAGTTGAGCGACGAGCAGTACGCGCAGATGCTCTCGCAGGAGGTCGCGCAGAGCGCGTGGGCGCAGCCTCAGGCCGGCCCGTCGCAGCAGCAGCAGCAGCAGCCGGAGGAGGCGCCGACGTTCGTGACGACCGTCAACTCGCCGCAGTCCAACAAGCGGCGACGGCTGAGCATGGACACCGCGTCGCAGCTGAGCTTCGCCGCGTGGGCAGGCGCAGGCGTGCCACTGCCCGACGGCTATCTGTACGGCCATGGCTACCACCCGCCGCTCAACTCGGCGGGCGGCGCGGTGCCCGAGAGCCCGGTCATGCACCCGCCGCTGAACTTGCCTGGCGGTGCCCTTCAGCAGCAGCACGAGCAGCACGACCAGATGGACGGCCTCGACGGCCAGATGGACCAGATCGTCGACATGAACGCGTTCTGGGCCGACGAGGGCAGCAGCCTGTGGTGCAGCAGGGCGTAATCGGCTTGCAGCCTGCCCTTTCCCTCTCGTATCTTTGGTCTCGTCTACATCGCCGACTTTTATCTCGCCCGCGTCTCATCTTCGCATCTGTCGCGCTTCAAGTTATCAATTCGTGCTATCCTCGTCTTAACTGGGTCTTATTCTGGGTGTGTGGTGGTGGTGGTCGTTCTGCTTCTGCTTTCGCCGTTTGTTGTTGGCTCGTTCCCGCCTCTCGAACTTCGCTTTCCGGCGCGCGGCGCTGTTTTCTCCCCCGCCTCGACTTGCTGCATCTCTCGATCCGTGTCTCCGCCATCGCCTCTATCGTACCGCACCGCTCTTGCTCTGGTCCGCTCGCCTCTACGACCTGTCACGAAGCAACCTCGGTTCTCGCTCACCGCATGCGGCCGTATTGCGCCGCCATACCATACACTCCCCGCGTTGCCAATCCGCGCACGCGCGCCCTCGCCTCCGACCCGCTTTCACCCTCGCCTTGACACCGCACACCCGGCCTGCGGAGGACATTCGAGTCCCCCTCGCCGGTACTCACACAGCCGCACACAGCGGCTGTTCCCTTACGACGTTTCTCATCTCTCTCGTCTCATCTTCTCGCTCTCGAAACGCCAATAAACCGTGATCTTTCCCGCCGCCTGTACCCGTAGCGATGTAGACCATCATCTCTCCGCCCTATCTCTTTCCCCAGATACTTGCCCAATACCGCTCTCCCGCCCCACCCGGTACGCCCCGCTGCGTCCCTCGCATAGAGGGGCACAGGGAGGGCGCGCCGGGTCTGCATTGCTGACTCTGCCCTATTTTTTCTCTTTTTTGTTTGCTTGCTACTGTCTCGTCTCGAAGGAATGAATGAAGAAGATGCGCAGTGCGCCGCGTCTCGTTTCTCGCTGTATACATGCCATGTGTCCGATCGCAAGTGTTGAACTTCAAGCTGCTCGGTGCAATCTCGCTACCGTGTTTGTCGGGATCCTGAGGAATCGACCTCAATCGTGCTCGCCGCGGAGTGCAGTTTACGTCCGCGCAGGACGCTCTCAGAGTTAGTCCGCGGCTCCCCCGTATCGTACCGCAGCCCCCGTCATTGTGTTTGGGCTGCGACACGACCCTTGGGCGTGCACGAACGGGTCCCAGTTGCAGCAGGGCGCGAGTAGCTGCAGCCAGCCGGATCTTGCGCGAAGCTCGCACACGTTGCAGCGCGCCTGCCTATCCGGGCCCGACCCTGAGCAGTTCCTGCGAACGTGGGGTGCGTGACTGACATGGGGTACTGTGCACTTGCATGCCGAGATGCACCGAGCCGTGTGAAACGCGCCGTGCCCGAGGACAGGGAGAGACGGAGATAGAGTGACCGATAAGAACGTTTTTCGAGGAAAGTTGCAAGTAGAAATTGTTGGTCCGTCAGACAACAAAACTTCATGGTCTCTTTTCCTATTGCTCGCTCTGAGGCGCCCGGGCGCCCGTCTCGTGGGCACCCGGGCGCGCAGTTCAAAGGATTATGTACATGACCGGGAACACGGTGCTGGCTACGATTTTCCCACTCTCCGGCGCCGTCGTGCAAATCCCGTGCAAGTGCAAGTCAGTGCCTGCTGATGGACTTGAGCTGCAGCTCACCTGATCTGTCTGCAAGCCGTCAGAGTCGCAATAAGCGCTGGCGAGCAGAAAATGCGCAAATATGTCTGAAATGCAAAGTCAGATTGAGAGTGCGGGGCAGAAACATCTGAGACTCACCGACGCGGGCGAGCTGGACGCATCCAGAGGCGACATATGCGCCGGACGACGAGAAAAGTCACGCTCCGCGCCGGCGCTTGTGCCGGCGGGACGGATGCGGTCAAGACGGTCGTATTGAACACAAAACTAGCTATTTCGCAAAGAGCGCGGTAGGGCGCGGGATGGCGATTGGAACGTGGGAATGTATACATAATCCGCATATGAAAACGACGAGGGGTGGACGGTGGGAGTGCCGGTGCGGGGAGCGCGCGCGATGGGGAGGATATCGCGACAACCGCGGGCACGACTCGCGAACGGGGAGGAGGACGGGGACGAGAAGTGGGCGCTTATGTAGAGGTAGATGGCGCGAGCTCGTGTGCGCGAGGACGTAGCGCGGAACGGCGAGATGCGCGCTGGCTGCCCGATCTCCGTCGCCGCCGATACAAAAATCGACGCTGCGCGACCAGCTCGCCGCCAGCGCTGCCCCCGCGCATCTCGCGTAAGTCACGGACATCAGCTAATCTCGGCCCACGCACCATTTCGACGCTCCTGCGAGGTTTTCAAAACTCGCGTTTTGCGCGGTGTCGTCGCAGTCGGATTTTCTGCACGTCGACCCAATGAGATCCGCTGCAAAAAAGCGTGACTAGGTGGTAGATGCATGTCATATGACGTACTTACCACACTCGGAGACGAGGTAGGCGCGCGAAATCGCGAGGCAGCGGCCGGAAGGGTCGCGGTCGTGACAAAAATCGAAGCCCCGCCGCGACGCTGGTCTCGGCTCGAGCTTCGTGCGTCGCGGGACGGTCGTAGGCATGAAATGAGTCAGGGCGACGCACCATTTCGACCTCCCGCGCACGTTTCTGAAACGACGCGTTTGCGCGATTTCCATTACGCTCGAATTAAATCGGCGTATCCGGAGCGATTCCTGCACTGCAGAATCGTGAGCAAGCATCAAACACATTCATATCAAGCGCACATACCATGCTCAACGAGACGAGGTCGCAGCGCTCGAGCTCGGCGGTCCGCGGCTCGTCGGTGCTGCGGCTCGGCGCTTGCAAAAACGGCGGTTGCGCAACGTCCTGGCAGCGGCACACCTAAAATCCGCGATGGGCAACGTCCTACCATCGGAGCGACGCTGCCCTCACCCCCAGATGGCCGTGGGACGCGAATGGCTGCAAAACCGCGGTCAGCTTCAACGCGTTACTAATAATAGCAGACACGTACCAGCAGCAGCAAGCGCATAGTGGAGCACGGGCAGTGGTAGAGCGCATGTACCGCGTCCTTCTTGCGCCGCGAGAAGTCGCGAGGTGCAGCGGCGGGCGAGAAATCGGCCGGTTGCTCTCGCCGGAGTGGACAACCGCGACCCCGCTCCCGGGCGGGCGGTGGCGATGCGCACGCCCGCGACCGCTCCGTGAGCATTGAGGGCATGCCACGCGGCGCATGGAGCGTTGAGGTACGCTCGCGGGATGAAGAAAGCTGCAAAAAAAAATTGTTCAGACCGAGACGACATTGCGGAGGCACCTTCTTACCAGTCGCGCCGCAGAAAGCCCGGGGAGCATGCCCAGCACGTCAGTGCTGCATCCCCCATCCCCGCGTATTCCATGCAGAGTCCGTGTGCTGGCGTGCATCCCGCGGCACGGCCGGGAGAGCTCGCGAGGTCGTACTGCGCGACTGTGGACGAGAATCTGCAAGATGAGAACCGTCAGCGACTGCAACGCGGAATACAAAGCTGCAAGAACGTACCAAAAGCGCAGCGCCGCCTCCAACATTGGAGGACTGCGCGTGCCGATGGTGGGGTCGGGAAGCAGCAGACCGCGCGCTGGAGACTGCACAAAATGCCGTTAGCCCGGCGTCCACAAGGTAGCACCAGACTGAGCACGTACCCCGTGAGAAGCCGGCCATAGGCGCAGTGTTGGCGGCGTATAAGGGAAGCTGGGTGTGGGTGCGAACGACGCGGAGCGCGTCGGCGGATGGTGGGCGAGCGGAAAGAGTCTGCGGCAAACATGAGCAAAGAACGCGCAAAACGAAAGCGCCGACGATCAGCTCACCTCCGCGAGTTTGAGCACAGCGCCAGCGCGTCGTAGACTGCAGCGTTCCGCAGCCAGCACGCATGAGAGCGTCGACGCGGGGGAGGAAGCGCCGAGCGATGGCGCAACCGCAGACGATGAGCGCAGCAATGCGACGAGGGGGTCGACGCGTCGGTTTTGAGCTGAACTGCGCGCAGCCTGGGTTTTGAGTCTGGCTGTAAGGAATGAAGAGCGAAACCGGCGCGTGACAAAACGGAAATTTTTTGCCGTGCGGGGTGTCGTGACTTCTCTCCGCGAGCCGAGTGCGGTGCTCCCGGGCTCGATCATTTCCATGGAGTGCTTCCCACGCTCGTGAATCCATTGAACCAATATACATGCCTTGTAAAGCGATATTCCGACGCCGCAGCGCCGAAGCGATATGGAAGGCACGCATTTGGCCTACCATCATCGTCATCTATGCAACGTCACCGCCCTCCGAGTTCTCTGGAGCACAGTCGGCGGGAGGGCTTTGATCTGTCACCTCTACGTCGTACGACGCTCAGAGGAGTGTAAGTGCTCAATATTTTCACGTCAATCGAGAATGCAGACACTGGCGCCGGCGGCGACTCTGCGCCGCAACGTGGACTACCGAAGTCGGCCAATCACGGGATGCAGTCACCGGCGCAGCAGTGAGAAAGCGCATCAGTGGCTGTGCTTGTGTTTGGAATGACACAGCGACCGCTTGAACTCGCTGGAAGTTCGAAGTTCTGAGCGGGAAGAGCAGTTTCAAGCTCCGTTCAGCATGCATACCTCGTCGGAAGACGAGCAGACGCAGTCTCACGCTCATATTCTGCATTAATCATACGGATACCTACAGCGTAGAGCTGCACGCAATGCGATCTCCTCAAAAAAATTGCAGTAACTTCGCCAGCGACGCAAACAACGTTGTGGGAAAGACAGCCGAAAACGCACTGGGCGCGAACGCCGCAGTACAGTCACAGCCTTGCCACATGGAGCGGTCCAGAGCAGCTCCATTGATAGAGCTGTGTGTCATTTGGCGGCGAAGAGACGCGAGCGGAAACCGCTCAGCAGACGAAAACGCGGTTTCCATTCGAACCGCTGACGACTCCCGGGTTCCCACGTTACAGCCATCATTACTGACTCACTGATTGCTGATCGTGATGCGCCTAGAGCGCGAGAAGCGCGCTGCGCCGTCGGGAAACGCGACCGCCGCTGGGATGGGGTTTTTGTGCATACAGAGACGATACCCCTCGCTCCCCTGCTAACTCATCCTCTGTTGTGGTCACGTGACCTTATATTAGGCGTCTATATGCAAGAGAGAGCGTGCGCGATGCGGGACAAGTCCAGAATGCCAAACTCAGTCTGGAAATTTAAATCGCAGTCTGGGATTCACGGGCGCTTATTTCGCTCAAATACCATCGAATATATTAAGCGCCCAAGATGTGAGGCGGGGAAAGGTCGGCTTGGTGCAAGAAACGGGTGGGATTGCGGGCACGGGACCAGGAAGGCGTGTTCCAAACTCCGCTCAGCATGGACAACGCCCGCACTCGGTCGGCCTCCGCGGCCGCGGGGCAGCGTTCCCGGCCCTCAGCTAAGCAAAAGTCATGTTAAATGACGTTTTCAGCTTGATTTGCGTAAAATCGAAGTGGGACGAGGCCTGGAAACGCGCCGGAGATCGAGCAACCGATTGAGCCATTCAGCGAAAACGGCGGGTATCGCGTTGACTCCTCGTTTCACGGCCATCAGCACTGTATTAGAAGCATGATGGCGCGTAGATCCCGCCGAGATCGAGCGGTTACATCGCGTCGGTTGGCGATACGCGCAGAATGCTCATCCGGGGGGTGTATGGGACCGCTGGCACCCACCCTCGCCAGTACGGGCGCTTATTTGGGCTCAGCCAGACGAGTACATGCGCTGACTAAGCAATTACGGCGTCTGGGGGCTTGCGGGCGACGAAATTCTCATTCTCACGTGCGGGAGCGGGCGGGAAGGCACCGTGCAAACTCCGCTCGTGACAGCGACAACAGCCCAGAACTCGCCGCCAACGGCCGGCGCTTGCGTCTCTCCTACGTCACATGCTGCGCATGGATGACGGCATTTAGATTCTGCATAGAAACGAAAGAAATAACGCGGAAATGAGGTGTGGAACGAGATCTGCGTACGCGGCGCGTTTCGCGCGCTGTTCAGTTCTCCTTGGTTTCCCGGGCTTCTCAGCGCACGGCCATCAATCTCCGGTCGATCACGCGTCAGAACCGCCGATGATACGCGCAGGAAACGCGCTTGAGCGGTGCCCGAGCTCTAGCACCCTTTCTGCGTTCAGCGGGCATAGGGGTACTCCCCGCGCTCTCTCTCTGCTGAACAGGCGCTTAATTAAAATCTGGATGGTGGGTCAACTTGCGCGTGCAAAAAATTGGGCAGGGGACGCGTCGGGCGGCGCAGAATGGGCGTTGCGAGCGGTTGCCGGGGGTGGCTAAATGCGTTGCACAGGCACACCGGGGCCTCGGCACCCGAATCGTTGTGCTTCCCACGGAATCCATCGTACGATCCGCCGCGTGTAAGCCTGCGCAGCTACCGCCCGGAATAGATACGGGCGCGGCGAGGGTATAAAGTCGATGCGGAACGCCTCACTCTCACCATCCGACCTTCCCCTCCCTTTCCGTTCTTCCTTCCTCCCGTCCTCAACACCTCGCTCATGCTTCTCAATGCAGTTAACGACCTCGATCCTGCTCTCGACGATCTGCGCTGACCGTCCGTCGCTGGCAGACCGAGCTGCGTGCGTGCAGTTCGTACCCTCGGCGGGCGTCGTCGCCGTTCCCAGCGTCGTCCGACCTCGTCGTCAATCGTACAGGTAAATGGCATCCATTCCCTAACGCTATATACTACCGATGGCTGATTCTGCCGTCGATTGGACGCAGGGTACGCCTGTTGGCATGCAAGTCGTCCGATCGCGAGTGCGCATGCACAGCGCTGGCCGTCGCCGCCGCCATGCTCGTCGCTACATTCGGTGAGTCCCCTATTTGAATTACCACGATGAGCCGCGCTGATACATCATCATCTCCTGGAATTCAGATCAGGAGACGGGCATCGCAGTCGACGGCGCGTTCGCTCAATCCGCGCCGTCCGATCCAACGACCGTCAACACAAGCAAGTACGTGTCTTTTCGCATTTTCCGTTCAGCCTATCCTTGGCGCTGATATCCCGATACATCAGGCTCATCCACACGACGCGGAACGGGTGGGCGTGCAAAATGTCCGACGTGTTTATTGATAACTACTCTACGGTACGTACACATCCTCCCCGTCATTTTTCTGCCCATCGAACACATCCAATCCACTCCCTGCACCCCTGCGCACGTCCAGCGGCCGGAATTACGCGCGCTACGCATTCTTGCCGTTGCTGCGTGTCCGAGTCGGTCGGGTCGGCCAAAGGCTGTATCACCCGAACCGCGCCTCGACACGCGCGCTGCGTGCGATCTGTCGATGCACGATGATCGTGCGAGCGACCGGCGGCCGTCCGAGCGTCTGCGCGAAGTTCGTGAGCCCGATGCGCTCGCCGGACGACACCTATTTATTCCTCGAAATCCGCGCTTCGGGCGGTCGGGGGTGATGCAGTGGATATCCCTGAGTCATATCATGAGCGCGGAATCGCGGAATTACGAGCGCACCGTCTGGGGTGCATCTCGATGCTCCGGACACCATCCGAGTCGGCGGCGTCCCCGCCGACTCGGGGCGTTATTCCTTCACGGGGGTCATCGAGGAACACGAGGCCTCTGTGAAAATGCGCTCGAATGCCGCGATTGTTGAGCGCGCGCGGCGGTGGAGTCGGTGCTCGTCCGAATCGCGAGCCGAAGTTTTCGAGCTCGCAGGAATTTTCCGCGCGCGCTGACACTTCGTGAGCGGCATATTGGGCATGTGGGCATGGCCTGGCTTACGTTGATGAGCCGGGATTTTGCGCGGTGGTGGCGATCGCGAGATTTGGGTCGGCGGGGCCATCCAAGGTCGCCAAAGTCGAACCGCGTGTTGCCCGCGCAGTTGAACGGCGCGCGTTGAGTCGAGTGAACCCTATGATCGTCCCACGCCCATTTATAGCGGCTCCTGGGCCCCTATCGCAAGCGCGCGACACACGGGATAATGACCTAACCACAACAAGTCGTCAGCAAACGAGCAAAGCGAATTGAGTAAATTGGCGCATACCTATCGAAAGCCTGCATCGAGGAGATCCTAACGCGAACTCCGTGAGCGAATTGGATTTTTCTGCGGGCTCTACAACAAATTCGGTCAGAAAGAACTTTTAGATAAAAGTTATCAGATTAAGATGGGAAAGGTACGCACTTGAAGCCCCAACTCGCGCGCACACGCTGATATAAATTTCGTAGGATATAATTAACGGGTTCGGCGGCGAGAAGAGATTACTGTCCGGCCTTCACCGGCCAGCGCGCAGAGTTTCTTCGCGGTCGCGGACTCGGGCCTACTGCTTCAAACAAGTCGAAGGGGTCGGAGGTGTACGGGCCGAGGTCCAGCGCGGTGCCTGGGTCAAGAAAAGGTCAGCTTCACGTTGCAATCGAGCCAGGCTAACGAATTGCGACTTATCCAGATTGTTTTCAAATTTCAAATTTAAGGGTACGTACCGAAAGCCCTAACTCGCGCGCACACGCTGATATAATTTGCATAGGATATAATTAACGGGTTCGGTGGCGAGAAGAGAATCCTGTCCGGCCTTCACCGGCCAGCGCGCAGAGGTTCTTCGCGGCCGGGGACTCGGGCCTGCACCCTCAAACGAGCGGACAAGGTCGGGGCCATAAGACTCGAGCTCTAGCGCGGCGCCTGTGGCAAACAAAGGTCAGCTTCATGTTGCAGTCGCGCAATGCTAACGAGTCGCGACTTGTACAGATTGTTTTCATATTTCAAATACAAAGGTACGTACGTGTAGCCCTCATTGGTGCGCACGCGCTCATATAATTTGTAGCGCATATAATTGAGGCGTTCGAGGGCGGGGAAGGAGTCTTGAGCGGCCGTCGCCGGCCAGCGCGCAGAGCTTGGGTCGTGGCCGCGGACTCGTTCCATCGAGGATGGAACGACTTGGGGTGGTCGAGGATGTCATGCTCGAGGTGTAGCGCCGCGGTCTGTGCGGATAAAGCTCGGGATGTCGTTAGTGTAGAGCAGCTGCAAGTCGGCGCGCGCGGGCTCGGGGCGGTAGCGCCGGGCTCGCGGGCGGAGACGGAGGCGGCGCTGGTCCCGCGGAGCGCGCGAGTTAGCGCGCGACGACGACGCGGCTGTGGGGCGAGAAGGAGGAGAGGGAGAGGTAAAGTGGCCAACCCCTATTCTGACTCCGGCCCGGGAATGCTGACTCGCGCCTTTGTCGCGTTCCAGTCGATGGCCGACGCCGACGCGCTGACCAAGACGTGGAAGGCGTGCACCAAGGTCGCCCAGCACCTCGAGCAGGGCGCCCGGCTCGACAACCTGTCCTGGCGGCTCTGGCACCTGCACAACCTCATCGTCGAGGTCGACAACGCCAAGTCCAGCGCGACTTCAAGAAGCTTTCCAAGAACATGGGCGACAAGCTGGACCGCGAGAAGGGCCGGTACGTATACATTCTGCCCTCGTCGCCCAGTCATCCAGTTCTGACCTCGACGTCCGCAGGAGCATCGAGGAACTGCACGCGCCCGGCTTCAAGTCCACGCCCGCCCAGGAGAAGCTCCGCCAGCGCGCAGAGGAAAAGGAGCGCGCGCGAGGTCGTCAGCAACGCCACCGTCCCGCCAAACGCCCATTACAACTACACTTTTTCTGTCGATCCCGCTGCGGCCCAGCACACTGAGCGCAGGCCCAGCTTCGGCACCAAGTCCCACAACAAGTCCGCGCTCAGGATGACGTCCGCGCACAAGGCGGCGACGACGGTCCGCTTCCCCGCCGTCTTTGGCCATTCGAGCTTCGAGCTCCAGGCGCTGCTTTATTCGTCCATGACCCACTCCACCGCCACCGCCCGGACGTACGGCGAGGGCGCGCAGACGACCGCCGACGAGCGCGCGGCCCGAGTTCAGCGTTGACAGGCCGATGTTCAATCTCGCGCTCGACGACCTGCTCGCCGACGGTCACCCTCTCGCCGCCGCGGGCCACAACGCCAAGCTCGACTCCGACTCCACGCTCGTCGACGACCACGCCATGTCCTACGCCGACAGCGCCAGCCAGGTCAGCGTCTCCGGCTCTGGCGGCACCCCGCCCACTGCCAGCACCGAGACGCACTTGGACTCTGCGCCGTTCGCGTTCTATAGCTCCCTGCCAGCGGCCACGCCCCAGCCTTCTCACCACCCAACGCCGGCGCTCCGTGTTCTCCAATGGCCACGGCCCACACCGGCTTCTCCTTCGGCTCCCCGCACGCATCTGGCCTCGGCCTGCAGATGAACGACGTCGACTGGGCGAGCCCGCTCAACCTCAACGTCTCCTACATGGACCCGCAGTCGCTGGAGCCCGCCGCCCAGGTACGAGAATTTGAGTTTGCTGTTACAGCCGTTTGCATGAAAAAACCGGAATCGCTTTTCTCTTGAAAACGGCCCCACAGGGTTTGTAGCGATTCCGGTTTTTTCATGCAAACGGCTGTAGAGAGGTGGCACGGCAACTGACGCGCGCGAAACGCTCCTGTGTAGCCCGACACCGCCATGGAGCTGTTCCACGACGAGCCCCAGCACGAACTAGACAACACCAGCAACAACAACGACGACGCGGCGGAGCGCAGCCCGTCGCCGCTCGTCGCGCCCATGCCCAGCCCGGAGATCCCGCTCGCGCATGTCAAGGCCGAGTCGCTCAAGGACGGCTCGACGTCGCCGTACGCCTACAACAACAGCAGCGGGAGTGGCAACGAGTACAATGCGTCCGCGGAGCCGTCGCCGCCGCCTCCACCGCCGCCGCCGCCGATGCCGGCCGCGCGCCCCATCGCCGGGCGCAGCACGAACAACAGCGCGAGCACGTCGATGCCGCCGCCGGCCGCGCCGACGGGCGCGCGCCGCCAGCGCAGCGAGGACGATAGCGGTTACGAGGACAATGTGGGTGGGATGCGCACGCCCAGCGCGACGGCGACGCCGCGCAACCCCGACGGCAAGACGGAGTGCTCGAACTGCGGCGCGACGCACACGCCGCTGTGGCGCCGCGGGCTTAACGACGAGCTCAACTGTAACGCGTGCGGGCTCTACTGCAAGCTGGTCAGTCCCTCCCGCCGCCGTGGTCTTCTTTGCTTTCCGGCCCTGACGCTGACGCTTCGTGTGATACCTTATAGCACAAGCGCCCGCGGCCGAAGAATTTCCGTAACGGCCAGGACGGCGCGCGCGCGGGCGCCCGTGCGGGCGCTGGTTTCGTTGATGGCGGCGACGGCGGCCCTGCGGAGCCCGTCAGCTGCTATAACTGCCATACGACGACTACGCCGCTGTGGCGCAAGGACGAGGAGGGCCGGACGGTGTGCAACGCGTGAGTCTCTTTTCATCCCTCTTCCGTCCATCCTTCTTCCGTGCACCTCCGGCTGTCCCGTCATCATTGTGATGATGGGACTTGGGTTGCAAACCGTACCCGTGCTGCAGACCATGTACGGACGCGGGTGCCGTAGCGTGGTCGTTGCATTCCCAGGCTGCGACGCGCTCTCTACGGGTCCAGCGCCCCCGTACCCGCGGTGACGTGAGCTGTACGGCTCTCTGCCCAGGCTGCGAAACGTCTTGAATCGCCGCGGCGCAGATAAGGCCATTGCGGTCTTTTAGGCGCCGTAACACCGTGACGGTCGTTTCAAAGCCGAATTTTATGGGTGCAACGCCGTACTGTCCACACTCTGAGAGCTGGACGTACCCGAGGTGTACGGCTGCCCGCCCTGGCTGCGAGGCGCTTGAACTGCCGCCATGGCGCGGACAAGGCGCTCGGGCACCTTGATACCGCAACGGCCGTGAAACGGGTCGTTTCAAGGCCGTATCTTACGGTCCAGCGAGTCAACGCTCCGAGTACGGCCGTGGCACTGCGGGTGCGGCTTGCAGCCACACTGTCCCTCTTCCCGTCCCCCATCTCCAACTCGTTTTTCCATCCCCCATGTTTTACGCCCATGTTTTACGGTTCCTGCGCCCGTGTCTTCTACGCTCTCAGAGCTGGACGTATCTACGCTGGCGTGAGCTGTACGGCTCTCCGCTCAGGCTGCGGGGCACTTGAACCGCCTCGGCGCGGGCAAGGCGCGTAGGCGCCGTATTACCGGCCCTTTAAGGCCGTATTTTACTGGCTCAGCACCGTAACGTCCTCGCTCTGAGAGCTGGACGTAGCCGCGGTGATGGGAGCTGTACGACTGCCTGCCCAGGCTGCGAGTGGCTTGAGCCGCTGCGGCGCGGGCAAGGCTAATTACGGCCGTATTTTGGGAGTCCCGAGCCCGTGCCGTCCACGCTCTCAGGGCTTAACGTACCCGCGGTGACGCGAGCTGTACCCGTGGCAATTGCGGGTACGCGTTGCAACCCAACCAGTCCTCTTCCATCCCCCATCTCCGTCCGACCCGTGCTTCCATCCTCCCACTTCCGGCCAACCGTGCCGGCCGACGTCGGAGCGGCTGCTGACCCTTACTTTGCTTTGCTTGCAGATGCGGACTGTACTCGAAGCTGCACGGCTCGTCGCGGCCCATGTCGATGAAGAGCGAGTCGATTCGTAAGCGCGCGCGCCACGAGGGCGGCGCAGCGGCGACGCGGCGCTCGTCGGTGTCTTCGCGCCACCACCACGCGACGAACCCCGCGCGACGGCGGCGCTCGCCTACGCCGCCCGCGCAGCTGCCCGCCCGCAGCAGCAGGTGCAGCCGATGAGCCCGCCGGTGATGCAGGTGCAGGCGCACGACGTCGCAGAGACGTACAACGGCGTGCTCGACGCGAACGGGCGCATTAACCTCGGCGACCTCGACCCGCTCGAGGACGGCCTCGCGAGCCTCGGCATGAGCTTCGGGCCTGTTACTTACGAGCAGCACGTCACGTCCTCCGGCTCGAGCCAGCGGTACGACGTCCCGAACTACAACGCGGTCGAGAACCAGCAGGCGGCCGTGAGCCACCAGCAGCAACAGCAGCAGTTGAGCGACGAGCAGTACGCGCAGATGCTCTCGCAGGAGGTCGCGCAGAGCGCGTGGGCGCAGCCTCAGGCCGGCCCGTCGCAGCAGCAGCAGCAGCAGCCGGAGGAGGCGCCGACGTTCGTGACGACCGTCAACTCGCCGCAGTCCAACAAGCGGCGACGGCTGAGCATGGACACCGCGTCGCAGCTGAGCTTCGCCGCGTGGGCAGGCGCAGGCGTGCCACTGCCCGACGGCTATCTGTACGGCCATGGCTACCACCCGCCGCTCAACTCGGCGGGCGGCGCGGTGCCCGAGAGCCCGGTCATGCACCCGCCGCTGAACTTGCCTGGCGGTGCCCTTCAGCAGCAGCACGAGCAGCACGACCAGATGGACGGCCTCGACGGCCAGATGGACCAGATCGTCGACATGAACGCGTTCTGGGCCGACGAGGGCAGCAGCCTGTGGTGCAGCAGGGCGTAATCGGCTTGCAGCCTGCCCTTTCCCTCTCGTATCTTTGGTCTCGTCTACATCGCCGACTTTTATCTCGCCCGCGTCTCATCTTCGCATCTGTCGCGCTTCAAGTTATCAATTCGTGCTATCCTCGTCTTAACTGGGTCTTATTCTGGGTGTGTGGTGGTGGTGGTCGTTCTGCTTCTGCTTTCGCCGTTTGTTGTTGGCTCGTTCCCGCCTCTCGAACTTCGCTTTCCGGCGCGCGGCGCTGTTTTCTCCCCCGCCTCGACTTGCTGCATCTCTCGATCCGTGTCTCCGCCATCGCCTCTATCGTACCGCACCGCTCTTGCTCTGGTCCGCTCGCCTCTACGACCTGTCACGAAGCAACCTCGGTTCTCGCTCACCGCATGCGGCCGTATTGCGCCGCCATACCATACACTCCCCGCGTTGCCAATCCGCGCACGCGCGCCCTCGCCTCCGACCCGCTTTCACCCTCGCCTCCGATCCGCATTCACCCTCGCCTTGACACCGCCCGGAGGACATTCGAGTCCCCCCCGCCGATACTCGGGCAGCCGCACACAGCGGCTGTTCCCTTACGACGTTTCTCATCTCCTCTCTCGTCTCATCTTCTCGCTCTCGAAACGCCAATAAACCGTGATCTTTCCCGCCGCCTGTACCCGTAGCGATGTAGACCATCATCTCTCCGCCATATCTCTTTCCCCAGATACTTGCCCAATACCGCTCTCCCGCCCCACCCGGTACGCCCCGCTGCGTCCCTCGCATAGAGGGGCACAGGGAGGGCGCGCCGGGTCTGCATTGCTGACTCTGCCCTATTTTTTCTCTTTTTTTTGTTTGCTTGCTACTGTCTCGTCTCGAAGGAATGAATGAAGAAGATGCGCAGTGCGCCGCGTCTCGTTTCTCGCTGTATACATGCCATGTGTCCGATCGCAAGTGTTGAACTTCAAGCTGCTCGGCGCAATCTCGCTACCGTGTTTGTCGGGATCCTCAGGAATCGACCTCAATCGTGCTCGCCGCCGCCGCGGAGTGCAGTTTACGTCCGCGCAGGACGCTCTCAGAGTTAGTCCGCGGCTCCCCCGTATCGCACCGCAGCCCCCGTCATTGTGTTTGGGCTGCGACACGACCCTTGGGCGTGCACGAACGGGTCCCAGTTGCAGCAGGGCGCGAGCAGCTGCAGCCAGCCGGATCTTGCGCGAAGCTCGCACACGTTGCAGCGCGCCTGCCTATCCGGGCCCGACCCTGAGCAGTTCCTGCGTTCCTGGATTTCCCGGCCAACGTGGGTCGTGGTGGGGGATTGCGCGATGCCTCGCTCGGCCGCTCCGACGCCCCGAGCCTCGCAGAGACCCCGGGAAGCGCACGTGGCCGCTTCATATGCGCTGCGGCCAGGGCTAGATCGTGCTGGTCGTACTCCTGCTTGCAGCGATAAGATTGCCGCCAAAGTTGATCACGCTGGGGCCGTGTGGGGAAAGGGGCTCCGTGGGCATGCGTGCTCCCAGTCCTGCATTTCCTTCACAGTTGGTATGGCAGAGACGAGGTAACTATCGCTATTGGAAGCTCTGAAGCGTGCACAGCACACAATCGCGGGTTTCCGGCGGATATATGTGGCTGCCGTAAGGAAGAGATTCCTCGCGCCGAAGACCGCCCCATATTCGAAGGGTGGTGCACCGTAACCATAACCGAAATTCTGAGAATACGTTCACGTTCGGTGCGGCTCTCAACCTCTTCTTGGCGCGAATAGTCGAAATTGGATGCCGGAGTCGGTGGAAAAGACTCGGAGGCGGGAACAATGAGGGCGCGTTGAGGCATCTTGCAGCAGCTGTGCGAAGCCTATGAAACGGTGCGCGTTGAGGACATGAGGCACGAAACGCTGGCGGTGCCCGCGGTGGAATTTCGCAGCTGCTTCTGAGGCTCAGTAAGTCCCAGACCGTTCTAGTTGCAGTGATGTCGCGATGCGTCCTTCGCATATGCTGCTACGCGGGTTTCCAACAGAATGGTGGGAACGTCGCAAATATTGAGCCAAGCCGTCCTGGATATTCTTTGGACCGAATTGCGACGGAACCGTGAGACGCTGTCTCGTCCAGTCACAGGTAACCCGTCGAACACGTATATAGGGAAAACAGATATGCAATCTGTTTTATCATCTACATAGTTCACGAGCCAGGGAAGGATCCCAGCCGTTGTGTAGATCTCCGAGTAGGTTACGACGAACTCAGGACAAATTCCACGATGAAATTCTGCCCTCAACTGCAAGCTTGGGATTCCTATCTATCATCCAGTATCATATAGACACGCGCTCTACTTCTCAGTATGGATATATGCCATCGCAGTCGCAGGTTGTGCTCGCGGCATGTGGTGCTGGCACATGATTTGCCAGAGTCACGGCGGCCCGCTCCGTGAACAGCCACCGCGCCGAACTCCCGAGTTTAGCGTGCGGATCTGACATAAGCTGCCAAATGACGTCAAGTTATTTTTCATCGCCGTGCCTCAGGCCTTAGGACCGATCTCTTAACTTGCAAAGTCTGCCTATCGGTACCTAGTCCCTGATCTCAGAGAATCATCCTGAGCGATGCAAATTGAACGCCAAGAAGTGGGATGCTTGCCTGAAGGCAAGGAACGGTGATTAAGGAAATGGCTTGAGTCCTGCAGACAGAGTGCGAGGAACCCAAGACCTTCTATTGTGGCATTACATAGCACAGGCTCTGGTCTGGTACAACCCCCACTCTGGCTACGTGATATTTCAACGGATGGTGTCACCGAGCACTCCGCCGCAGCCACAACGCACCAGTGCTCGCAGCGAACGATTTTATGAGCAATGCGAATTCCTCGTATGTGCAGGCAAGAGCCTGTCGGCGCGGTCGGCGCGACATTGCAGGCCCACGCTGCATACTACGGGTTGCAGCGGGAAACCGTTTTGTTTTCAACTTCAATGACGCGCTGCACCATGAGCAAAATTCTGGCCATTGAGTCGATACATTATCAAGAAGATGCAGGCAATTCTTCTTTCGCCTTCCCCACTCCTTCTTCACTTGCAGCTTCCTGCGTGTACTGATATTTCGGCCCCCCGCGCTCTTCGATTCCCGAATCTGTCGCGCGCCTTGCCAAGGCAAACGCAACAGCGTCGCGCCGCCCTTTGCTGACGTCGACGCCGAACCAGATAACGAGTGATGCGGCAGCGCAGAGCGCGAACAGGAATGCTATGCGATATTCCGTTTAGCCTTCGTAATTCCTGCAAACGCATTCAGGGAGACGGCGAACTCACGGAAACCCATCCAGTTATTGCCAGACTTATCGATAATGGCCTGAATCACGTTTGGCCCTATCATGCTGGAGGCGCGGTTGCTCAGCCCAAACAGTCCAAAGAACTGCAAGGCGTCAGCACCCTGCAGGACGTTGGTCGCGAAGCCAAGGTACGGACCATGTTGTCGAAGCCAGGTGGCGTTAGCTCTGCCATCATCGCTATCGTCGGGAAACCGGTAAAATGAGCACTGGTGGCTATCATCGGATACAACGGTTCAGGACACACTTTGGCTGAAGGAGTAATACGGCGCTTGGAATATTCCAAAGAAGACGTTGTAAAGCCTGCCGCGAAACGGATCAGCGGGCTATTCGTAACGAGGGCATTCGGTATGCGAACCAGAATTCCCAGGTGTGGTGGAATCCTGGTCGTACAAGTCACACCTACGGAAATCCAATAATTATGCCAGTACGCACCGATCTTGGTCGTCCAGAGACCAATCATTCCCCTGATAGCGACGGTTAAGAGACATCCTTCACGGCGAGAAGAACGGGACTGACCACAACGGAATGATGACAGTCGCAACATTCGTGACAGCAAACTAACACAAATCAGTAGGTTTACGTTTGGCGCTACAACCTGGGGACAACTGACCATGGTTTTCGTATTGAGTTTGTACCGCCTCTGGATCAGCCAGAATCCGTACGTGCTGACCGAGCTGAATCAGGATACTATCTGCCTTCGTCAAGTGTTTACTCACGCGCATGTGCTGGTGACCGCTTGCGCAATACCGTAGTACGTGTTTGTGAGGAACGAGAAGTGGACCTTCTCATTTTGAACTGTAGATATCTTAGCTACACAACCACGTGAGCGGAAGGATGGGCAACGCACTAATGCTGACGAGCGTGCCAGTCGTGTTCAGGCCCTACGACACGGCACTTAAGACTTGTTTCGGGAACCAGGAGGCATGACTTACATCTGCGATTGGCATCAGTCAGGAAGGGAATGTGGCGCAGAGATGCGTACCTGCGAGCAGGAAGAACGCAAATAAGTACGCGAAGGTGTACGGGAGCTCTCTGTATTGGCGGAACGCGCTCCATATCTGAAGCACGATGTGAGAATCCTTGATGAGGCAGGGCAAGTCCAATCACCTGTTTCCAGCCTATTGTGAAGTAACTTTCGCTCTTCGGAAGAGGCGGACCTGGGCGAGGTTGCTGGAAGATGACTGATAGTGCAAGGATCAGATCGCGAATTGTTGTTGTCGGCAGACTTACACCACCAAATTCCGCAAACGACCCAGTACGCGTTGGTCCTAGGAAAGAAATCGCTCAGAATGCGTAGGCGAGATCTGCCAAGATACATACAGGACAATCGCGTAGTTGTTAGCACGTGGATTATCCATGAGCGGCAACAAGACGCTTGGATCAGTTAGCAAGGCAGCTCCGGCCACTGCGATCGATGCTCACCTGAGGTTGATCAGGAGCACAAATAGGTAGCCGATATTGCTATGCGTCTGTGGGCGTCCAACGTCAAACGCGAATGCCTACCAGAAGATTGTACTTCACGTACAGTAGAGATATTGCTTATGCGATTTTTCTCAAGGCTTTCCTCCTGTTCGTAGACTGCCGCTGTGATATCGCCGTTCTCAAGCTTCCGGCGAAGTTCACGAGAGTGGGGCGTATTGCGAGCCAAACGCGGAAACAGAGCAGCGTAGAATACAAGCGTCGCGCCGTCTTGAATTTGCTGAGAACTAGGTGCATTGGAACGGCGGAGGACTTACAAGAGATGAACGAGACCATGTACAGGCCCATCGCAACGCGCCATAGGTTGGGGCCTCCAGAGACTCAGTAAACAATAACCAGGTATCTGAGAGGGCTGAGAGACGTACCAACAAGTGCGACACTAGCAAATTGGGCACCCCAGCAGATGATGGTGACTACCATGAGAAGCCACCGTCCAAAGTTTCCATAGTCAGCTGCAGAGCCGACGGTCGTGAAGATGAGAGTCATAAACTAAACATGTCAGTGATCTTCGATACTACAGGGGCCAAGTTGACACACCATGAAAGATAAACCGTTTGCGACGAGGACGACAGAGCTGACTTGCTTGGTGCCGCCCGCCCAGGGAAGAACGCACTGTCCAGACGCATCCGGTGCTGAACACGACGAGCCACGCCCCTTCACTGGGTCCCAACCTGGCGCGGAAGACACGCATCAGCGCTTTCAAACGCGCCATTCGTTTCTCTGGCTCACCTGCGCCAAAAGCAAGCGACTGGAAGAGCGTCTGGCCGTAGCTCAGCGGTCCAACGCCATTGCTGTCAGGCGCACGAGTACCCGTTATCCCTCGGGATCAACACAATATAACAAAGCACTCACTCGCCATTGTAGTACAAGTAGTACGACCTAAGTGACCGTCAGGTCTCGCAACCGTGAGGCGAAGCAGCGTGCTCACCAGAGTTCGCGGCGCGTGACGATCTTGACGGCAGGAGGGAAACAACCATCAGACAGCTGCGGAACGGTCGCGGGCAGCACTCACCGGGCCGTCGTGGTCGACGCTCACCAGGCCGACAGCGTCCGCGCGCACAACCTCTGCGACGGCCGCGTCCTTGGAGTCTTCGAGGGGCTCGGCCTGGACCGCGTTGGTCGCCGCGGGCGGGTGAAACACGTTCTCGACCGGCGCTGGGTGCGACATTGAGGGGGACAATGGCAGCCGCGATACGCGCGGGCTGGCGCTCGCTGCTGTATATATACCGCAGCACGCGGGCCATATCGGCACGACAGGAGATAGAAGCGCTCTCCCATGGAGCCGGGACGGGCGGCTTGCTTCTTGAAAGTTGACGCGCGGTTAGGAATCTATTATCTCCGCACTGGGACATTCAGGCCTCAGGTCTGGAATTGCAGACGATGTAACGGTCAGGTTGCGCGTTCGCGACGATCCCGAAAGCGGGAAGGACGGCGCAAGGCGGCATGGCAGACTTGGGACGATGAAGCTCTGCACTTGAAGGACATTCGCCGCAATCACTGCTCACTTGCAAAACGCCGTAAACGGCATGATTCACATATCCACCGCAGGTGGAAACCTGTGTGGCGGGCTGCCGCTCGCCGTAGGGAGCATGCTGTTCAGTGCATGTACCTGATATTCGAAACAGCTTTTGTACGCGGAAATTTCTCCACAGCGATAGCGTCCTCATTCTACGGCCAGATGAATCAATAAGTAAATCAGACCAAAAGACGTGACTTACATTCCAGAACACGAATGGATCTAATCGGAGAATGACGCCTTTCTGTGCACAAACGTTTTTTAGAGCTTGAAAGTCGTCCTGTTCCTGCGTGTAGGTGTCGTACGTCACAACGCGCAGCCGTGGTAGCGCTTGAACAAGGCCTATGATGGGCGCCAGCGGATCGCGGCCAAGGTTGGCGAACGCAAGGTGCACTACGGTCGGGGGCAGGTCGGGAGACAGCAGGGTGGGTATGCGGATCATCTTGTACTCCTCAAGCGCCGTGCACGCCGCCAACCAGTGCTTCCATGGGAGCGAGTGCAGATACACCCGCAAAGACCTCAGTTGCGCGCCATGGAGCTCCAGGAAGTTCTTCAGAGGCGGGCTGGGAAAGTCCCAAGATTCCAGAATCTGCAAGTTCTTCGCCGCCGAAAGGATCCATGTCAATGCGTTGTTGCTGGGCGGTCGCCGCAGGACGAGCTCGTAGAGTTCGAAGCGCGGAGGCACGTCTGGCACGCGACACGAGAGCTCACTTTGAAGCCGTAGGTGGCGCAGCGCAGGCGTATGCTCGAGAATATCAAACGGCAGCCGCGACATGGTTGGCCATGTCTGCAGAATGAGCGAGCGCACATTCGGCATGTCGCACAGCGGCTGGTCGAGCTCTTGCACCTTAATGCTCACGCGGAGCTGGTACAGCCGCGGGCAGGCCAGTACGACGAGGTCGAAAGGTATATCAGCTTGCAACGCCATGTCGAGCGAGCTGATAGATTCTGCCAGATGCCGGCTGGCTAAGGCGTTGGTAAACCGACCGAATGCAACCAAGCCGTATGAGTCGATTGAAACCGAGCGCCAAAGGTAGGGCTGGGCGCAGGCGCGCCATTGTCTGTTCACGAGGCACAGGTTCGCGAGCGTCTGGAAATTCGGGTTACCATCGGTCTTGTAGTATAGCTGTTTGTGTATTATGAGTAGCCGGGAAAGGTAAAGTAGTAAAGCTCGCACCCGTTCAATTATTTCCTGGACAGTATCGTTGTTGAGTTGGAGGGACATGAGCACGTGCAAGCCACAAGTCGACCGGTTTCTACCGCATATCCGATCATATCATATCCTTTGCTGCTAATAGTTTGACTCGAAGCGCAAGTTGTTTTACTTCGAATGATTGTATTCGATGCGGGCTGCAGCTGGCAACGTTGTTGCAGCAGAAATATCGAGCGTAAAGGAGAGAAGAGACGGAGTCGTCATCGCGATTTGCCGAGAACACGATCATGTCTTTTGCCGCAGACCTTGACCCTGACGCCGGCTGGGCGGCCGTCGCTGAGCCCCCCGCGCCTCGAGATGTGGTCAAGGAGGCTATAGAGAAAGACAAAATCATAAAGTAGCTGACACTTTGCACAGAGCGCGCTCCAATCGCTTACATTGATTTGCAGGGATATTACAGCAGCGCAGAATGATCTTCGTGGTGCGTGCACGATTCGTATGCATGGCTAGGGATGCCTGGTCAACTGTTTGTAGTTATACTATCCAAGATACAGACCGCAGAAGCCGACTGCGACAAGCTGTCTTCCGGCAATGCCATGCTCCAGATGTACATCGACAACTTGACGAAGCAAATCGCATCCCGGCGCTGAATCTGCGTCTTCCGTCGGCCATGCGCGTGCTCTATGCCTTGACCATGCACTTGCTGTACCGTTCGACTTCCAGAGACTTCACAGCATTCTCTGGTGCACGTCAACATTCGCAATTCATTCGACTCGAAATTTCTCACGATGCCGACGTCCCTTTGAGCCTTTGCCTTTGACTTCAATGCCCTGCTTTTCTTGTTTTCGAGGAAATTTATTCCCGTTATTTGCCGCAATGTCCTCGACTCATCGTGCTAACCTTGTGCATCTTTGTCGCCCCTCCGCACCCTTCGCAACTTCGCAGTCCCATAACGCATCCGGCCTTGAAAGTACTACATTGCCTCGGGGCCTACAGCAGCAGCGAGTTACTGCAACTGATGCAGGGACCCTGGCTCGTTTACTGGCTGACTTCGTTGTTTTCTCCATTTCGGGCCGCCGAGATCATCACCACGTTCTTCTGGTCCGACTTGCTTGGATGGACAGCAGCATCAACACACAATGCAACCATCTTGAGCTGCATGGGCCTTACAATAAATCTGCAAAAGTCGTGTTATTTACGAATCCAGCAATTCTGCTTGATGGATCATCGATCAGATCTGAATGTAGGTCAATGCAGTCACAAAAGCAGGTCCAACTTTGAAGAGACCCATGGTGCCTGGTCAATGTGAGCAAAATACGGTGAGAATTGCGGGTGCAAGTGTGCTCCTACCAATTATTAATATGGGAATACTTCAGTTGCATCCACAGGGACTCAGCCTTGCTTTTGCTTGCTCTCCAATGTAATGGGGCGATTCAGGTGACTCAACAGGACAGTGTTCAGTTGTTTTGTGAGTCCTGGAAAACCACATAGAGCTGGTCGGTTTAGTGCCTTGGTCAATGTCTGCGATGTGTCGGTAGCTCCGAGCCGATCCGTGGGAAAAGTTGACTCGAGGCTGACTGAGGACGGCTGAGCACCTTGCAGAGGCTCCGAGGGCAAGACTGAGCTGGAGCTGGTCCTTAGTAATGACAACAAAACATGATCCGGAGCAAGCTAGTCCTAAATGAACAGATTATCTAGGGAGACAATGACCTTTTCATAATATATAATAAATTTTATAATGCGATAATGAAGGGACCCGTTGTAATTATTGAGTTTGTGGTGGTCCATCGGACAAGTCGGAGCGCGAAAGGACTTCAGCATAGCGAACCGGCAGCTCTTGGGATTTTTTGAAGTCCCTTTTTCTGATCACCCACACGACCTGGCACTGGGCGCACGCGCACTGCTGGCCGTGCCCCTGGACTCTGCTGAGCCCCCTGGATCCTCGTATTCATGTCCGCCGCCGCGAAAGCCAAGGGCAAGCAACCCCCGGCGCGAGCACCAGCCGCGTCGACGCCCGCGCCGTCCCAGCCGCTCCCAGCGCCGCCGCCGACCCCCGAGCCAGTCGCCGCGCTGAACGGCAAGAAGAAGAAAAAGAAGAAGGGCAAAGCCAAGGCCGGCGCGACCCAGACGGACCTGCCCGCGCCCGTCGACGACGACGAGCTGGACGACGAGGACGGCGGCCCCGGCGCGCACACGGGCCTCAGCCCCGAGCTCGAGTCGGTGCATCTGAGCACCACGGCCTCGCTCTCGGCGTCCATGACGGCGTCGACGCGCATTGCAAAGCAGGCCGAGCTCACGCAGCACGCCGAGCAGCTGTTCGAGCACATCGACGCCCACGGCCTGGCCGAGGACGACGACTACCTGGCGAGCCTGCCGCAGAGCATACGCAACTTCATGCGCTCGACCTACGCCGCCGCCGGCAACGGCGAGCGCATCAAGCCCCAGGCCATGTACGCCGCGTTTGCCCAGGGCATGCTGCAGGCGGGCAACAAGGCCGCCGGCGGCCAGTTCCAGATCGACCCCAGCTTCTTCGCCGACCCGCAGCTGGCGGCCGCGATGGAGCAGATGGGCCACGTCGCCGCCCGCCAGACAGTCAACGCGGCCGCGGTCAGCGAGCTGCAATACGAGGGCGAGCTGCAGTACGACGACGAGTACTTCTCCGAGGACGACCAGGACGACGACGGCGGGTGCCGCCGCCGTCGCCTGTGGCCGCCCAGACGACGACGACAGCGGCGAGCAAGAAGAAAAAGAAGAAAAAGAAGAAGAACAGCGCCCAGCAGCAGCAGCAGCAGCAGCCCGCCGCCGTCGCGCCGCCGCCGTCGAACCCGTTGCCCGTGCCGCCGCCAGCGCCGACGCCAGCGCCCGCGCCATACGTCGCGCCAGCACGGACCGCCCCGCACGTGCGCCTCCACCGTCCTCACGTGCCGCGGGCAAGCAACCCATGACCTATGCGCCCGCGCCTGCAGCCATCCCGCCCGCGACGCGGACCAAGGCGCCCGCAGGCTATCACCCGTCGCCACCGTCGTCGAACGCTTCGCGCGCACCTGCGGCCAAAGCTGCACCGCCGCCGCAACCCAACAAGATATGGTCGACGAATTCGTCCGAGGAGCGGCAGCGGATCAAGGAGTTCTGGCTCGGCTTGCGCGAGGACGAGCGGCGTGCTCTCGTACAAGTCGAGAAAGAGGCTGTCCTGCGCAAGATGAAAGAGCAGCAGAAGCATAGTTGCTCTTGCGCCGTCTGCGGACGAAAGCGGCATGCGATCGAGGAGGAGCTCGAGGTGCTTTATGACGCCTATTACGAGGAGCTCGAGCATTATGCCAACCGTCAACAGCAGCACGAATCCTCAGGCGGCCGTATCCCTGCACCGCCGGGTCCTGGCCCGTTCCCCGGCAGCGTCGAACTCGACAAGGACGGCGCGCTCGTGCGGCACCATACTGCTCCAGCCAAGAAAGCGCCTCCTGCGAAACAGGAAAGCGAATTTGACGGCGAAGAGGAGGACGAGTATGACGATGACGACGGCTACGACGACGAGGAAGAGGAGGAAGAGGAAGAGGAAGCCGACGACGAGGGTGAGGACGAGGACGACGATCAAGCGCCGCCGCCCAAGCCTCGCGCGCCCGCCGCCAACACACGGCCCAAGGTCAACGGCGTCAAGCACGCCCCGCCACCTAGAAAGGACTTTTTCAATTTCGGCAACAGTCTAACTGTTAACGGTGCGTGTATCATTTATTCTATTTCGCATCTGCTCATGATAGTATACAGGTCCTGGCGGGATTCTGACTGTCGCTGATGACCTGCTCAAGAATGACGGCCAAAAGTTCCTCGAGATGATGGAGACGCTTGCCGAGCGTCGCATGCAGCGCGAGGAAGAGGCCGCGGACGCCGTCGAGATGGAGAGCGACGAGGAGGACGATGTCGAGGGTGAGGAGGACGACGAGGACGAGGAAGACGAGGAGGAGGATGAAGATGATGAGGAAGACGAGGTAATGAATTGTTTGTTCTTGCCGTTGCCTTCGCTGATGTTGCTACCAGCCTGCCATGACCGAAGAGCAGAAGACGGAGGAGGGCAAGAAGATGTTCTCCATCTTTGCCGCTCGGATGTTCGAGCAGCGCGTCCTGCAGGCCTATCGGGAAAAGGTCGCGCAGGAACGTCAGCTGCAACTTCTCCGCGAGCTCGAGGAAGAAACCAGGGCGAAGGAACGTCGCGAAGAAGAGAAGCAGAACGCAAAACAGAAGAAAAAAGACAAGAAGAAGTGCGCTGTCGTCTGCTATTCTTTCGTGTCGCGTGGCTCATCGGATTGCAGGCAGCTCAAGGAAGCCAAGGACCAGGAGCGCGCGGCCCAGGCATCCAAGAAGGCGGCTGAGGAGGCGGCTCTCAAGGCCAAGCAGGCTGCGCAGGAAGAGGAGCAGCGCAAGAAGCGCGAGGAGGAGCGCGCCAAACGCGATGCTCAACGCCGTGCGCAGGAAGAGGAGAAGATGCGCAAGGAGGAGGAGCGTCGCAAGCGCATCGCGGCCGAGAAGGAGCGCGAAGCCGAGCGGGAGCGCCAGCGTAAGGAGCGCGAGGAGAAAGCGCGTGCCGAGCGCCGTGAGAAGGAGGAGCGCGAGCGCAAGGCTAAGGAGGAGCGCGAGGCCAAGGCCGCTGCAGAGAAGGCCGCGAGGCTTGAAGAGCAGCGGCGGCGCGAGCAGGCTGAGCGTGAGGAAAAGGAGCGGCAGGAGAAGGAGCGCAAGGCGGCCAAGGAACGCGAGGAGCGTCTCGAACGCGAGGCGCGCGCGCCTTACTGCCCACAACCGCGCACAGCAGCCGCCCATGCCCCGTGCGATGCCGACGTCGCCCCGCGCACCGACAACGCCCGCGCCTCGCAATGCGCCTTCAATGCCGAGTCCCGCGCAGCAAGGCCCGCCTGCGAACAGCCCGATCGCAGGCCCGTCAAACTTGTCGCCGCGCCCGCTCGCGATGTCGCCCGTTCAGCAGCTTCCGCACCACCACCAGCTACAGCATCCTCAGCCTCAGCAGATGCACGCCATGCCCCCGTCAATGTCGACACCGCCGCCTCCTGGCCCGATGCCGATGGGCATGGGTGGTCCGCCGCCACATGCGCCTCACCCGCAGAACCATGGACTCCCTCCCCAGTTCATTGCTGGCGGTCCAATCTCGCCTGTCATGTCTGGGCCAATGTACGGCTTCTCGCAAGGACCGCCGCCGCCGCAGATGCAGCAAGTCTTTGGCCGTCCTCCGCCGCTGCCGCAACAGATGGCACCTCCCATGCCATTGGGTCCGCCTGCGCCCATAGGCCCACCCAAGGCATTCGCCACCGCACCCGGAGCCGGTGTCCCTCGGCGTGGATCTACCGCGGACTATGGTGCCGTTCAGCGCCCGCGCGGTGCCACGATCCCCAAGGGTCCTGGCGGGTCGCGTCCCGGCAGCCCGGAGCAGGTGCTCGGCAGCTCCGCACTCGTCGCGGACGACGACGAGCCGATCATCCCTGCGAACTCCGGGCGGCGCGTGCCGCTCACGCCCATGTGGCGCCCGCCGTCCGCGCACCCGTTCGCCACGTCTCCGCCGCCCACTTGAGCTGTCGTTCTTTTTGTACGTGCCCCCCCGCGATCTCTGATCTTTTCTTATCCATCCCTCATCCATCTCATCCCCTGAGAGTCTCGCATCTTGTTCTCTGCTCTCTTTTGCCGTCCACTCAATCACTCTTCGTATCGCTCGCTTGCTTTCCTAGTCTACCTCCCATGCAGCATGAACTACGAATACAAATGTCCGAAACTCTCAAACTCGTTGCGTGAGTCCTGAGAGTTGTGCGAGGCCACCCACTCCACTCAGGCAAATTGTGGATGACAGAAGACATCGAGAGTAACACTAAGATTCATGCAGCATTTTGGCAACTTGTTTACATTCACAATTCCACCTCCGCTACTAAGAGCTAAGGACAAATGCCACGGTGGCACAAATAGGTCGATATAAAGTATGATATGTCTTCACGAGTGGATCAGGAACACCAGGTCAAGCCTGCTGCCCCCTTACAACGCAGCTGTCCGTAAATACGGCCTTACACGCGTGCGCTGCTACTCGTGTCACCCTCTGAGGCTCTTTCCTTCCTCGTACGACCTCCTCTGATTACTGAGCGCGTTGGGATGGAACGAATACAATCTTCACGAAATAGATAAACAGAAGAACCCTCCTCCTCAGAATGCGCCTCCTTTGGCTGCGTTAATCCAGCCAGAGTCTGCACGGGGGAACTCCCATGACATGATCCCGCCTTTCCAGCCTTTAGCAACAGCAGCTGAAACGCACTCCCCGAGCGCCTCCGGTGCCATGTACCCATCCTCCGCATCGTTTGGCCCGCCAGGCTTCCCAACAACTGCATACGGTCCATTGTTAGAAATCTTGGCAGGCTAATGGAAAATGAACGTCGGACGGGACGCACCTATCTTGTCGAGCGGCACACCATTCTGAGCGAGCTCAAACACACTCGTGCCGGGCCAATTCGGTGCGGCGTCAAAGAGCGAGCCGCAGTCATTGTAGTCGCCCTGGTTGTAGAACTGCATGTTGTAGAAGTCGATGAGATCGCCCACCTCCTGGTGCACACGCAGGTACCCGCCGCCGGGCCAGCGGTTGTCTCCCTGGAACCACGGTGCGAGCGGAGCGTGTGTCAGGGTGTACTGCGGCGAAGGGAGCTCCTGCCGGAGCGTCTTGGTGAGCTGGATGATGAAATCCTCTGCCCCAGAGCCTGTGTTGAAAGCATCGAGGTCTTCGAAGTCGACGTCGATGCCGTCCAGATCATCTAAAATTGAATAGAGCTTGTCAGTCCACCGAATGCGTCTCGGCATGTAGGTGATGAGAAAGAGCTCACATTGCTTGACGAAGTTCGCGGCGCGCTTAGCCACGTCGTCGGGGTTGTACCCCTGCGACACGGGCTGCTCTGTGGCCCCGAACAGGGACAACACGATCTTGATCCCTGCGTCGCTGTACGACTGCTTGATGGCGGCGCGCTGCCCATCATCGAGCTGCTGCCACGCGATGGCGTTGTCCGCCGGCTTGTCGGACAGCATGAACGCGATGTAACTGCAGAAGGTCAGACTTCTAAGACTCAGAACTGGAGGGAGGTACTCGCAGATAATTCCATCCTTGGAAGGCCGACGCATCCGGCCACTGGTCGAACCATTCGTCCGCTGGATACCGACTGAGTAAAAAGGCGCTTCGTTGTGACGGAAGGATTAGCATGTACGCACCGTATACTACGAAGTGGCCTCCCTCCCCACCAACGCCGCCGCCACCGCTAGGCGGAGGCGTGACAGTGAGAATGGGTACCGGTGCCTCCGTGGACGTCGGGTCGGGCAGTTGCGTCGAATGGCACTTGCGTTTCGCCACGCGGGTTCCATTTACGTAGCGACGGTGAGGACGAGCAGCAGCACTGGTGAGAAGAAGGGTTGCCGCCGCAAAAACTTGAAGTGGAAACTTCATCGGAAAATAAATGAAAGCAACGGGAACAAAATGGCCACAAGAGGGAAGAGGAATAAGAAGACGGCCTGTGAATGTAGGCCTCTGCGTGGTATTTATGGCTTTCTTTGCCCGTGAAAGCGCTGATGCACTGCCCAGTGTCCTGAGTCTTGATAAATTTGCTGTACAACGTGCCCAGCAGTATCCTGAACATCCGGTGATCCTTCCGCGGCAATAAGTGAATCTTTGTCTGCCACGAGCGAGCAGTGGTTCGATAGAGCGAGCTGAGCGTGTATTTGCGCAGACACGTGCGGGCCCTGCAGTAACGTGTCAGCATTGTGACAGACATCGGAATCCGAGGGCGTCGGAGGCTTCACGGCGAACTTGAGATGCCCGGAATGCTCTGCAATCAGCGTCTCCAGATGCATTCAATGCGATGGAGAAAGGATACGCATGATTTCCGTTGCGGCTGGAACCTGCAGGAGGATAATGAGCCCGTGTGGATCTTGTATTCACGATCGCGTCAAGAATGTGTACGAATTCGACACTACATACTGCGCATAATTGTATCATGAGAACTCGCTCGCCAGTGAATGATGCGAGAAGATACTCCTCAGCACGTCGGACGCGAAGCTTTCGACGCCGGGAGATTCTTGTAGAACCTCCACCCTCACAGTTCCGTTTTCGCGTGGGAGTGGCTCATGTTCCCCGGAAACTCCGTCTCGAGAACGGACGGTGAGGTCATCTTCAACGAGCGAGGAACTACTGGCGGTCAGTAATCGTCAACTCGCTGAAATACGAAGCTGCTCGCCGTCTGTCCACGACCAACATCCCACGCGTATGCTCTCCGACGCGTTCCACAGCGAACGTGCGCCAGGTAGACTTCCAACCAGGACGCAGATTATCGGCATCGTCGTGCGAGACGACGAAGTACGCAGCGAGAGGGTCATGCATCTCGAAGACGTCGCTTGTATACCCGAGCGAAGCGAGCACACGGCGCGGCCGGGCCAGAATCGCAGAAAAGAACGCCGCGAGCAGGGTGGCCGGAGAATCCTGGATTATGGCCGAGAAAGGGAGGGTGTGCCGCGATGTGATATCCAGCGGGACCAGCAGTAAAGGCAGAGTCCCGGAGGCTGAGAACACAATGTGGGCGGCGTGGGGATCGGCGAAGACGTTGAATTCTGCGACGGCGGAAGTGTTTCCGGGCACTTCGAAGTTCCCGCCCATGATGACGATGCGTTTGGCACGCGCGAGGGTGGCTGCGTCTCTCATGTAAGCTCGCGCGACGTTCGTCACTGAGATGGCTGAGTCGTGGTGATCTAGTGAATGAACCTGTACCATGCTTACATGGGCCAACCGCGAGCAGAGTGACAGTGCCCGGCGGTTCTCTCTTCAAGACTTGGAGAATCACGTCGTGCGCATCGGTGGCGGTTTCTGATATCCACGGCAACATCAAGGGTCGAGAGAAGCCGTATTCAGGATGCGTTTCTGAGATGTTTGAGAGACCATCTGCGCCATGCTGCTGATGTGAGAGACCCACAACTGGTTATGTAATTGGGCACGCACAAAATATTCGGCAAGCTCCAATGTTCCTTCTAAGGGGCCTCTTGCACCCCTGGC
Source organism: Auricularia sp. M13 (assembly GCA_037042915.1). Classification (NCBI taxonomy): domain Eukaryota; kingdom Fungi; phylum Basidiomycota; class Agaricomycetes; order Auriculariales; family Auriculariaceae; genus Auricularia; species Auricularia sp. M13. Next base: position 3,044,643 of record CM073199.1, read on the forward strand.
TAGAACACAAGGGGGACGCGAGTTTAAATGCTCAAAACGTCGTCCGTCTTCGGGATGCTGCTGGCAATGCCGCTGGACCATGTCAAAAACCTTCAGGACGTTGTTGTACGCGTGATCAAGGTCTGTGTTGCCTACCACAGAGTCAGTTTGACGCATATATCATAAGAAATGTCAGACGTACCGAAAGTGACAGTTATAGCTTCGAGCTGGACATCGGCGGAGACAAGAAGCAGAATTAAAGCGATCACATCGTCGACGCCAGGCTGTCTGCACGAGTCAGCATAGGAGCGCAAGGTTACTGGGCATTTTCACATCGGTGTCGAATATCACGCTGTGTGTCATCGTGGTTGATGAGACAGAGCTTATCAGCGGACTTTCGTTCCGATTCAGCAGTGCGGAGTTTTATGTTCTTTTACCTGTCCTTCTTGCGCCCGCCGCCTTGCGCATGCGCAGCCTCGTCACCATCCATAACGCTCACGCCTCAGATAGCTAACGACCTGCGCACTGAGCTTTACCAGCCAGAAATCGATGTTCATTACGTCTGGCTGTCGTCTTCCGGAGCCTCTACATCGCCTTCAAAACTTACAAGATGGCGCGTGGCAAACGCGTATAAGCCTTGCAACGTTCCTTTACCGAGCAATGCCCGACCTGGGGACTCTTGGAGGCTCTTGATGTGGGCTGGAGATCCGAAGCCACCGGCTGCTGCTTGTCTCAACGATTCGACCGAACTCGGGCGTATGCCGCTCAGCGTGCTTTCTATGCCTGTGACCTTCATGAAAAACAAAGGAGGTGCCACGGACAAGAAGCAGGAAGAGATCGAGCGCGTATTTCGAGTCGGAATTGCTACGTCCGCGACGTCAATTCGAATTCGCGAGAATACATCATTTGCCCTGGACAAGGTCTGTACCGCGCACTGACAGTTTGTATCCTGTGCATAATGTAAGCTTAAATTGCACAGAAAATGTGGGACTCGGGTCTTGGGCTAAGTGCATGGCTCGTCCAGACGCTGAGTGCGGAACACGAGCGTAACACATTGGTCTCTCGCGTCCGTGACTGCCTATTGCAGCAGGATTGTTCAGTACTCGAACTTGGTAAGCTCCGTGAACAGCACTATGGCTAGCTACTCAAGTAGTTCATTCTGTGGCTCAGGGACGGGAACGGGCTTTGTGTCGCTCATGCTTTACGCTCTCCTGTCTCGTTCCAGGTCGCGCGCACGCATCCTCGCCACGGATCTGCGTACGTCTGTTTCTACTCATTTCTGCTTAACTATCTGTCATGCTGATCCTTGGGCGGCAGCGTCTGCATTACCTCTCATCGATCACAATATCGCAGCCCTCAGAAAATCTGTTGAAAGACCCACTGATCACGAGTTTGAATGTACGGTGACCATCTCCAGCGGCGTGCTCGACTGGGACGACCCCACCATTCCGCCAGAGGCCGCTCGACCTAATGTCGTAATGTGCGTCTTATGCTGGCTCTTCGCGATTTGTAACATTGACCGCGCGCAGAATGGCGGACGTTACTTATAATACCGCTGCATTCCCGTCGCTCGTAGCCACCCTGCAACGGCTTAACCCGCCGCTGCTCGTGTTGGGATATAAAGAGCGCGATCCCGAAGAGAGGGGACTGTGGGATCTTTTGCAGGCGGAGAATATCCAGTTGACGCTTGTCGACGATGTGGCGGGCGCGGGAGGTGCACCGGTGGAAATTTGGATTGGGGTACGGGTTGAAAGGGGGCCTGGTAAAGAGGCTAATTGAGGGTACGTGAAACCTTTTCGCTCGAGATGGTGTTGAGCTGTTTGCGCTAGATTTTCTCAATGCGAACCACATATGCTTTCGATGGGAGCGCACGGGAACGGTCTGGGGATCACGGCTCGTCATGCGGTTTACGCCGCAGTGAAACTCTCGTTTAAACATGTTTAAGATACGTCGAAATGCCGCATTTTGCTTACCCTCTCACCTCATTGCGCATCTATCTGGTCCGACGCGACAAGCCCACAGTTATTCTACGCTTGATCCCGCACCTGTCGCTGCTTTCAGGGGCATTCAAAAATCCAATGTCTCAGTGCCGGGCACATTTCAGTTCGAACTGGCGGGATATTTTAATGTCGACCGCGGCATCGACGCCGGATGAGCGGCACCGGTCTCGGGATTTCCGCTGTGACTGAACCCCTGGTGCGCTCTGAAATCTCACTCCTTATATATTGTGACCCCCGCATGCCGTTCTCTGCCATCAAAACGTCCCGAGCTAGTTCTCACTCCAGTCACTCTCAACAGTACACTCACCACAATGTCTACCGAGATGTTCACCCTCCCCACCGATATCTTCGCCCAGGTGGCGACATCCTTCACGGCCATCGATTATTCGGCCCATCCGGACGTCGTGCTCGCAGATGAGAACACCGACCCGGACGATTTCATCGTCGAAGGCATCAACTTCACCAAAACCGCAGAACGGATGCTGGAGGCGAAGGAAGATATGCCTGACATGCCTACCCTCACCAGAACCTATTCGAATACTTCGAGTGTCGCGCCGACGACGCCCGCCCAGGAGGTGGAAACTGTCGCGCTTCGCGACCTCGAAATTGTCCCCTCGGCTGTTACGACGCAAAACATTCCCGATATTGCGTTCGACCTCGAGGCCAAGTCGACTACAGCATGCCCGCCGCTTAATCCAGAAACTGACTCCTTCTACTATCCAATGGCGACTTTCGACCCCATTCGCACACCGTTCCCGGAGTTCAGTGCTCCTGCGCCGGTCGCAGTTCCTCAACTGCCCTCCTATATGGCCGCCCCGCCACAGCCGATGGTCTCTCCCTACGATATTGCCCTCTACTACCAGCAGCTCATTGCCATGTCTCAACTGGCTTATGCAGCGCAAGCTCAGTACCATTTGCCGTGTGCGCCCCGCACTGCGGGACCAGCACGCACATCCAGCAAGGCCAAGCGGGCTCGCGCCGCTCCCTATGTCCTTTCTAGGCCAATCATCCCCACCGAAGCCGTGCGGCTCAGACAGGCCTCTGCGCGGTCGATGGCCTCGCTCGTCACAGGCTGGCAGCCTGAGCCTAGCGAATCGCCCAAGCCGAAGCCGACCGTCGCGCGGCCGCAGGGCGGAGCGCCCTTCTTTGCCTATGCACCTGTGGCCCAAGGGCATGCCTCTTCCCGGAATCCCCCCAGCATCGATGCAGGCCGTTGAAAAGAGGGTGGATAATATTGGTGCTCCATTGTAATTGATAAGTCAGTTTCTCGAATGGAATTTCGCATCGATTCCTTATCACATGTGCGTCTGAAAGAACCATTTTGCTGCGTAAGTTAATCCTGTACACAACACAAATGCAGATACTCACAGCCTGAACAGTCCTCACCGACAATGGTTAAATTTAGTAGTCACACTAGGTACCAGTCGCTCGCAGCAATGTTGCATCGCATTGGCTTCAGTGGCAAGAGCTTTTCTCAGGATGAGGCATTCGTAGAGTGTGCTCGTCATGTTGCCACCCGTGCGCGGCTGTCCAAGTGTAAAGGATCAACTAGTCTCCTTCGCAGACTTTGACGTTCGAAGATAATCGTTCGAAGTAAAGTCTGCATCAATACGCGCCCCCCTGATAGGGAGCCCCCAATTCGGAGGCAATCGCTGATCCGCCCTGATCCGTGACCAGCGCTTAGTTCTTTGGGACGGTCGTGTGCTTCGTAGAGAAGTCCCAATCCTGCAGGCGGACAGCACAACCTGAGATGAGTTGCAATTCCCCTCGAATTCCCATTTGAAATATAGGAGAGATTTTATTTTGGCGACTTGGACACGACGCGTCTGGATCACGTGCATCACGGCCCCAGCCGAATTGGGGGCTCTCTATTAGGCAGGTGTGATTTGATACAGACTAAGGATCAACTGTGTGGCGAACAATAAGAGTGCCTTGAGTCGGAGAACAAGGTCTTGCCATTATTATCTCGTGCATTCTTGCAGCATGGGACAATTCAACAGCAAAGTAGCCTTATATATGCAGCAACAGGAGTACCAGGTTAGGATCCTTGGACCGCGGGTGAGTACGAGGCTCGGTCACGTGAGCTCAAGTCTGGTAAGCGCAAAGGTCACGGTCGAGCTCCTCCACCATCGTATCGAATCAACCTCGCCACTCACTTTCTACATACTCAGCTACACACGCATGAGTTGAAGACCCTGAAATGCACATTTCACCTGCGCAAACAAACCCCGTAAGTATGGTTGCCAAAAGGCATCACGAGAGCTCGACTGACCGTGGTGCAGCCCATCTTTGACGGTGTGGAACCTACAGGGCATAATCGCACCGACAGTGTCAATTTGAATGACACGCAAGGCTCGACGACAGCCGTTGAGCACGTCGACCCGCCACCATCGAACATTCCGCGCGCGATAAAGCGTCCCGCAGTCGGCGACGATGACCTGGACGACGTTTCATCCATCCCGGTAGCCAAGCGCCGCCGGGTACCCAATGGAATGGCCCCGAAGTCGACGACGGAGCTACTGGCTTCCACCCAGGAGTCGTCCACTCCGGCGGCCGCTCCAGTAACCTTTCCATCAGAAACTGCGGCAGCACCTGCTGTCTCGGACGGTACCACCACCACCAACACGTTCCTAGAACGGGACAAGGTAAGCAGTGTCAAGCTATGATTTGCTCACTTTTTCTTCTTTCTGACGCCCCAGCTTGCTGTTCAGGTTCCCAGTGTCCACAACGCGGAATCCGGCAGCGCGATGGACGACGCTGAGGAAAGAAGCACAGCGGACATCGAAGAATCGCCCGAGGCCGCAGTGTCATGGTTGCAGACGCCCAGCGCGGCAAGTCAGGCAAACGAGACCGCTGGAGTATACTGTACAGCACGCTTGCATGCCCGATGTCAACGATGCAACATACGCCGGAGAATGCGGCGCTCTCGACAGAACTACGAGACGAATGTCTAGGCTGCTGACGCTCTGATGGGTGGTCGTTACGGCCACAGCGGCGGCCGCCCCGAAAATCGATATAATTAAAACCGCGGTGGCACCTGCTGTCACGGAAACCACAGTAAATGAGAACAGAGAGCCCAACGAGGTGAGCAGAAATAAACGCTCGTCGGTAGTGCTCACTTTTGGAATATCTCTGACAACGTGAAGGTTCGCAACGTCAGTAATGCGCCATCTGGCAGCCCAATCGCCGTTCGACAGAACTGCGCGGAGAACAGCCAAGCACCCGCCACGCACGCTCTGATAGGCCAAGGCTTGGACGCCGATATGGGCGTGAGCTTCGAGACGGACGCCAACGACGCCCCATCAAACACTATGGCGTCGCTGCAGGTACGCGCCACGCACCCCTTTACCATCGACACCGGAATGCCAGACTCAGACACCGAGTACGAGGCCGTGACGCAGATGCAGATGCTTCACGGGTGCGGGAAGTGCGGGAATACTGCACTGGGCGGCGCCCGACCGGCGACGACGCACGGCCATGGAGTCGCGCCACTCCCTCCCGATGAGGAGGATCACGAGAACCTCCCACCCGGTGAGCGGGGGTGCCGAGAAGATCTGTCTCTGCCTTAGAAAAGAAGCAGTTCCTTTCAAGGACCTGAGTGAAGATGCGGAGCAGTAACGTCGGAGTCTTGATGCAAATCGGCCCTTATACTGTATAGCGACCACGCTGCATTCTGCTGTTCCGCCGCAGCGTGATACTCTATGATGATTGCAGACAAGGCTAGACAAGGGCACGCCGAACGTCAAACTCGTGGGAAAACTGATTTGTCATGGGGCTACATGTTAGCACTTATGTACATATAATACAACAAAAAACTACATAACGCTCTGAGAGATTTCAGTCCACGAGACTTTGTCGCAACGAGTCGACTTCGACACTCAATGAAGACGTGGAGCTGGATGCACACACCGCGATAGAACGAGGCTCGCCCCGTCAAGGGCAGAGGCTCGGTCTTTCAAGCTATATGCACCCCACGCCGCGTCCCCAGGTGTCAGTCCCAGTGGTTCTGGCAGGATGATTCCCACTGCCGTGTTGTGGGCAAGCTTTATACTCCTTGGAGGACACAATGGACCTTTGTGCCACCCGCTGCGGTGCGTTGCTACTAGATTCTTCCCTTGTCCTCCATTATGAATCTGAAACAGCGACGACGTCAATGACAAACCGCAAACCGAACTTTGCGACCACATCTAGCACAGCCCGAACACATGGGAGATGCGTGCACAATTGCCTTGTTCGACTACGTATCAGTGCCTTGAGTCTTCGATAATCGGTCTCGTAGATGAATCCAACTCTCATATGCTTGCCGCATGAAACTACGAATACATGTCCTGAATGCTCACGATTTATGGAGGGGATAGCAAGAAAGAGCGCGCCAACCAATAAACATAGAGTAAGCGAAGCCCGAGTGCGTCTATAATATCTACATGCACCGTGACCCCCAGCGAGTTGCTGCTCCCTTTATGTGAGCTTGCTCGTCGCGGCCGGGGCGACGCGACTCCGGATGAACTTGATCATGTACAGCGGGAAGGAGCTCACGGCAACAATGACCGCCACCTTCCATGCATACCGCGCCGAAAGCACGAAAGTCAGGTCTGCAGTGGTCCAGCCAGGTCAGCCATGGCCAGCGCGACGATAACCTGGCGGCGACGTACCGAAGTATTCCGGCAGGAACGCCATGCTGACCATATATATGATGAGCGTGACAATCTCCGAGATGACCATGTAGATATGCCTGTCCCGACCCGACTACAATCAGCATGGGCCGACAGTACAGCGAATAGGTAATCGCACCATGTCGTAATCTCCAGCGCGACCATGATGAGCTCATTGAGGATGAGCGCGGTGAACGAGATGGCGACGATGTTGAGGAACTCGTTTTCGAAGAGTGCGAGCGAGATGATCATGATGGCCGCGCCCTGGTACAGGCTGATCATGAGCCACTCAAAGAAAGTCTTGTTCGACAGCGCGCGGCCCTTGGTCAGGTCCTTATAGAGCTCCGGGTACAGCAGTGCCAAGTCTGCATTGACGTCCGTGTCGAGCACAAGAGAGAAAACCGGCGCCATGGTGTAGATTGTCTACCCAACAGGTTAGCCCACTAGCGCAAATAGAACGCAGTCAGACGTACTGCGTAGCCAACGAGTAGCCAGCCCTGGTAGAGCGCAATGGGTGCGAAGTAGAATATGGACGAGAATACTGCCTGCATGACCGAAATAATCAAGCCACGGTGGATGATAAATTGCGCGAGCTTGGCCGAGCGCTTGTACGAGTTGCGGCCGTGCCACATGAGCAGCTTCGACAAGAAGCTGAACTGCGTGACGCTGAAGTCTGCCGCGAGCGACGCCTGCTTGCCCTCCTTGCCGACGATGCCGACGCCGACGTCCGCCGCCTGGATCATACTGACGTCGTTACCGCCGTCGCCAATGCAGCAGACACGCTTCTTGGTGTGCGCGCGGATGAGGCGCGCGACGTCGGCTTTCTGAGTGGGCGAACAGCGGCAGGCCACCACTGCAGACAGCTTGGTCGTGATCTCGATGAACTCGTTCTTGAAAAGGTTGAGGCAAAGCTGTAAGGCAGTATTAGGTTTTCACGGTCCTATCGCGAAGACGCGATGCTCACCTGCAGCGATTCGCCGTCGATAACCAAGCAGCAATCCTGCTTGGACTGCAAGAAATCGAGCTCGTTCTTCGCAGCATCGGCGGTCTTCACTGGTAAGACGTGTAAGCAGATTGGAACGAGCAGAAGACGCTAAGAGAGAACGCACACTTGGCAACCTGGTGGATGTACTGATTCCTCGCGACAAGTTTCGTCGAGATCGCAATGCACGTAGCAGTCTCGATCTTGTCGCCAGTAAGCATCCAGATCTTGATGCCTGCATTGCGCAACAACTCCAGGGTAGAGCGGACATCGTCCTGCAGCTTGTCCTCGACGCCGGTAATGCCCAGCAGCTCAAGTTCCTTCTCCAAGTGCTCGGCAATGACACCAGCCATGGCCTCTCCGCGCCCAGCGTCCACGCGGATACTGGCAGCATGATAAGCGCTCTTGAATGCATCGTATGCCTCGGTGCTGAGCCGCTTGCGGCCAACGACGAGCGTGCGCAGGCCCTCACGCGCCATGTTGCCGCACTCCTCCTCGAGCCAGTCGTTGCGCTGCACGATGCGCGCCATGACGGTGTCCGCGCCCTTCTGGAGGAACGTAAGGTCGCCTGTCGCGCGCTCGCGCACGACGATGCCCATGCGCTTGCTCTCCGACGTGAACGGGAAAAGCTCCAAAACGTCGAACTCCAACGTGCTCCCGTCCGGCGCGCGGAGCTCAAGGCGCGTGCGGTCGCGCATGGTCAGGGTGAGCCCGACGGACTCGGTCCACTTGACAATCGCGACCTCGTCCGGCGACGACGCCTGGTACGTCACCGTGCCGTCGTCGTTCGCCACGGGCGTGACGTTGTGGCAGAGCGCGAGCGAGAGCACGACGTCGCGCACGCGCGACGACATGTCGCGCCGCCCGCGCGCCGCGAGCTGGAAGCCCGTCGCCGTCGGGCTGCGGTGCTTCAGCGCGTCCTCGGCCGTCGCGCCAAACGCCATCGCGAGCTGATGCGCGACCTCGTCCATCGAGTCGAAGCCGAACGACATGGTGCCCATGTGCAGCTTCTTGAGCTCCATCTCGTTCTGCGTGAGCGTGCCGGTCTTGTCACTCAGCAGGTACTCGATGCGACCAAGCTCTTCTGGGAGGGTGCTCGTGCGCACAACCGTGCCCGGGATCTCGCTGTCGCTCATAATCTGTTGCGCGTAGACAGTCTTGCCCATGTCGAGGTTGACGCGCAAGCTGAGTGCATGGGTCAGTCATGAAGCCTCAATAAGACGTTCAGTTCTTACCTGATCGGAATAATCGACGAAAAGAGGATGAGGAACCGGAAGATGTAGACATACCACTGCCCGCGGAAGCCGTTGAGCGCAACGAGCAGTATCGACATTGCGAACGTCACAGCACAGAGAATCTTGGCAATTCTGTTGATCTCGAGGTCGAGCAAGCCGACCTTGGTGCCGGGATGACTGGTGTTCATGACGGCGCGCGTCTCCGAACCAGTGTAGACTACGAAACCGACCGCGGAGCCCGCAGCGAGGACGGTGTTAGACCACAGGACGTTCTCCGCAGTCAGCGGCTCGACCTTGGACGCGGCGCCGCTGTGGAGAGAGAACGTGCCGACAAACGTATGGATGTCCTTGATGGGCGCGTCGGCGTAGATCTCGGCGTTCAGTTGCAGCAGATCAGCGTCGGTGGGGACGCTCTGACAGGAAGGCACGGCGACACGCAGCTTCCAGTCCGTCTCGCCGTCGAGCTGGTCGGTGCGGATGAAACAAGTGCCGCTGGCATCGGACGTCTTCAGCAAGACCATATCGGCCGGTACGCGCTGATTCTTCTCCAGGTAGACGAGGTCGCCGACTCGCAGATCGGATGAGGGCACAGCGCGCGAAGGAAGGCCGACCGAGTTGCCTTCGGAATGGGATTCTGGGTCGAGAATGAGGTAGCGGGCCGAGTTGGCTTCCCGATCCCGTTGAAAGCGCTTGTAGTCGTCGTATGCCTCCTTGCCAATAGTTACACATAGCACAAATGCCAATGGTGCAACATATGTCACAATAAATCCTTGGATCATGTCAGTTGCACTTTTAGTGGCAGCAGGCAGTTAAAGCATACCGATCTTGAGAGCGGGCACAAACTGGGAGAGCGCGACAAGTAGAAAATAAAGATTGAAGAAGAACTTGAACTGTTCGTAGAAGACGAGAGGTAGGAAGGTGATGGGATTATACTTCTGGTTGCGGACGACATTGCGCGGAAATCGACTTTGCAATTTGTCTGAGCACATTTAGCACATGTATGAGCAATTGAACTGGGAGTAGACACGAAAATCCGAAGACTGAGTCCTGAGTATTTTGGCATGGTTCAAATATGGTATGCTCATAAGAGCCTCCCATGCACACAGCAATGGAACTCATGGGAGAGTCATGCATATCTCAGCAAATCATGCCAGAATACTCAAGACCCAGTCATCGGATTTTCATATCGGCTCCCAATGAAAGCCGCGCGCGTACCTGGCGGTCGGAAGGGTACCGTCCTAGACTTGTCACCCTTTCGCGGAGGAGATATTTGCTTCTGCAACAATCCTGAGCTACTTTGCGAAAGCCACGCTGAGCGACATACCGGTCTAGTATCCAGCGGAATTTCCTCAGCCTCTTGCTGCGCCTCGGCGTCAATGTCTGTGTCTCCGGCGAGCAGGTGGGCGCCCTCCTCGTCCTGGTTGTCGTCATGATATCGTGTGAGCTTGCGCTTGCCCTTGCTGCGGGCCTGGGCGCTAGTCTTGGCTACGCGGGCACTCGACATCTCTGAGTCTTCCTGGTCGTCGTGGCCGCTCAGCGCGGTGTAGGCAGCGCCTTTAGTCCTGTTGAGTCCAATTTGGCGCAACGGAATGCTATCTGTCATAGAATGGCCCTTAGCAAGGGCTCCAGTGTATGCTGGGCGCGGCCGCTGCGCCCGTTATGGTCAGCAGGAAAGGCGGGTTCGGAAATGACCGGTGACGCGTCTTGCCCTGCTTCCGCGAGCGACAGCATTGACGGCTTCAATTATCAACGATGTCAATAAATTCCAGGTGATCAGCACCTCCAGGGTATTCGGTTTCAAAAAATTGTTCGCGTCCTGGTGTAGTAATTCATACCATCAAGTCAAGCGTAAACGGCAATTGGCCTGTACTTCTCTGTACTTCCGTCCCGTGAGTATTACAGCCCATCCTCAGACAAATTGACTCAAGTAGCGCAGCGTACTACCCGATTCTGAAGCAGATAGAATGCACTCTACATCATACAAACTGCGAACCTATCCTCTTGACCTTGAACGTCCGTGCAAGTGCGAGAAACATCGCAGATGCAACCAAGAATGCCTGAAGCATACCGTCAGCCGAGCCTCAAAGTAATCGCATTCTGCACCACGCACCGCGCCGAAAGTGTTGGCTTTCCACCAGTGATACTCCTTCGTGAGGAGCCAGCCGATGACCGGGGAGCACAGCAGGGCGGCAAAGCCAGTGAAAAGGAAGCCTACGCCCGTCCGTGTGCTTCATGTCCGCAACATGATCAGTTGGTTGAAGCGACCGGGAGGCTACTGCATACCCAATTTCGTGAACTGTGTGTGCCTCTGACGCAAGCGCAGTGTTTATCTGTGAGAGTACTGTCACACACTCAGCGTCCAGTATACGATATCTGGGAGCCGAAGGCGTACTAGCGCCTGAGAAGAATCCGTAGATGACGGATATGACGATGAATGGTGCCGGCGCCGCGTCTTCAATGCTCAGCATCGACAGGATGACGGCCGCACACACAACCGCGTTGAATATCATCGTGTTTAGTATGCCTATCCTTTGGCTGATGTAGTTGAGGATGAGCCGCCCGGGAATGGCAGACGCGTTGATGATCGTCGGCTAGCCACAGCCGTTAGTGAACGTGTGGAATCAGGAAGAACGTGGGATCAGTGTACGGACTATTTTGAATGCGACACTTTCGCGCACTCCGTGTTGCGTTGCATTCAATTGCATATAGAAGACTATGCTGCAATCAGTCAAAGGAGGGCAACATGAGGAGACCGAGACTGACGCGGATAAATTACTGATATTGAGATGCAAAACAAGCTGTCAGGGCGAAGTCAGCAAGCCGACAAACGTCACATTTTCACGTTCAGGATTGCTCTATACGCACCCAATCACAACCGCGACATACTCAGGTTCCTTCGCATATGCCAGCATGCCAGCAACCGTCGCCGGAGGGGCAGCAACAATCCGAGACGACTTGGGACGCAGATTACGCGGTCGCATGAGCGCGATGCCCGCAAACGACAGCGTACCAATTATCCCAGCCACAATCTTAATGGTGGACGCATAGCCCAGGTCGGTGTACAACAATTTGTTCAGGATGAGAGGCATGACGAGACCCCCCACACTTGCGCCGGTGTAGGCAAAGCCCGTGGCCAGAGGACCGCCGCGAGGGAAGGATTGTCCGATGGCCGCTGTGGCCGGCAGGAGAATGCACCCGGCACCGATGCCTGAGGCTACTCCGAGGGACAGCATAATCTGCGGTACAGCGCGTCGCATCTGTCAGTATCTCGACTCACGCAAGCGGATGGGCATTTTGACCTGGTAGAACTGCTGCGGCTGGGCGAGCGAGAGCATGAACAGGGAGAACGTGTTGAACGCAGCGCCGAACAGGACGATGTGACTGTCGTCTGTCAGAAGCGTCGCGGGAGGAATTCACTCAGTGCGGTTGCTCACTAGAAATACCCTCGGTCGAAGGGAATACCGACGACCAATCCTGTGGCAAATATAAGGAATTCCTGCACGCTCGCGATCCATCCAATTGCGAATAGCGATGTGTCTGATAGGTAAACTCGGACGAAGTAGTCTACAGCCGCGCGGCAGTCATGTCAAGCTCGCCAGACAATACTGCAGCTGGCATGAGCGTACCTTCCAGTGCCCCAAATGAATTGAGCAGCCCGAAAGAGGTGAAAATCTCGAGCCATCTAGTGGGAAAGGATCCAAGATCGGTTTCACAGCGTCGAGAGTGTCGACTACGTACGCTCCAGCCAGAGTCATCCATGCACGCGTTCCAGCTTCCTGGTATACGTCATGGGCTTGAGAGTCGGTACCAGCAGGTTCAATGGACACGACGGGTGCGCATTCCTTGTCGCTCGCCAATTTATGATGCGGCTCGTCCATGGCCATGGGTCAAGCCAACTCGCAGAGTCAAAGCGACGAGATTTTCCGCTCTGGGAGTCATAACGGGCTACAGACCATTGCGTCTTGCCTTACGTTTCGGGTGCGGCAGGAGAAATCCCTCAAGGGAAAGACCAAATGTTGACGACGCCGCTCTCAGCTATTATTATTTCGGCCGACATCGGCAAGTCGGCCCGGACGTGGAGAACTGTCACGTGATGCTGTTCGTGGTTGAGGTGTTGAGTCGGAGATTGAAGTAAAAGTTCAGCCCTTTCCTTCCTTCTCTACACTCGGCCTTCACCATTCCATATCTGCGTTGACTGTCGAGTCAGAAAGACATTCAGCATGCTCGAACCGCCTGCCAAATCAGAGCCAGTACGTGTCGCTGCAGCAGGCGGCAACCATAGAGCTCGACTGACCGTGGCGCAGGCCGTCGAGGCCGGAACCAGCCCAACGGGGCATCGGCGTACAGACAGCACCGCATCGACTGGCACCGAAGGCTCGACTACGGCTGTCGAGGATACTCTGGATACCTATAGCCCAATGTCAGCGGCGGGCCTACGCGCCAGGAAGCGCGCCGCTGAAGAAGACGAAGACGAAGAGGATGCCGTCAGCCAGGTCCCGGGAGCGAAGCGCCTCCGAGTTCTGACTGGACCGGCCGCGGGGTCGACGATGGCCCCCGTCGCCACCAGCATCGCGGGGCTGGCCACAGTGGCGGCCCCGCACACCGATTCAATCAATACCGCGGCGGCACCTGCTGTCGCGGGATTTCCCATCAACGGAAACGGAGAGCCTGACGAGGTGAGCAGGAATAAACGGTCTTCTGTAGTGCTTACTTTCGGAATATTTCTGACGACCTGAAGGTTCACGATGTCAGTAATGCGCCATCTGGCGGCCAGATCGCCGTTCGACAGAACAGCGCGGAGAACAGCCAAGCCCCCGCCGCGCACGCTCTGATAGGCCCGGTCCTCACGGAAGGCTCGGACGCCGATATGGGCGTGAGCCGCGAGACGGACGCCAGCGGCGCTGACCCATCCAACACTATGGCGTCGCTGCAGGCTCGCGCCACGCCCTCCTTTGCCATTGACACTGGGACTCCGGACTCAGATCCGGAGTACGAGGCTGTGACGCAGAGGCAGATGGAGCAGATCGCGACGCGGGTGCGGGAATACTGCACTGGGCGGCGCCCAACGACTACGCACGGCCACGGTGTCGCGCCACTCCCTCCCGATGAGGAGGATTACAAGAACCTCCCACCCGGTGAAGGGGGCCCCGAAGACGATGAAGACGGGAGTGACGACGATGAAGGTGATGGTTACGACGGTGACGATGAGTGAGCCGAGGATCCGTCGAATATGCTTCCTGCTGTCTATTATCGATGTAACGAGTCCTTGTGTGGTTCAGACGCACGGTGAATCAACAAGCATGCGTCTTGCGGATGACTGGAAGTGGAACAGCAATTGCGGAGCTTGATCTCAGCAGCTGACTTTTGACCTTTCTCTTCCGTAGACTGACGAGGACGCATGAAAACGTGAGCATCACTGCAATATTGCTGTAAATCAAGAAGGACGAGATGCACCAGCAACACATTTTCTAGTGACCGCAATTGGGACGCGTCATCCTCGTATTTCAAACTCATTTCCGCTTCTCTCCCTCTTTTTCTCTCTCTGATGCGGATTCTTGGTGTACTCGCGCTCATCCGCTCTCTGCTCACCGCTGCCTATGCTCGCGATGCCTGGGAAACCCATGATGTTGCTATATTCCCGTTGGGCGTCTGGCTCGAGAATATCGCCGTCCGTGAAAATGGGGACTTGCTTGTGACACGAGTCGACCACGCCCAGGTTATCTCGGCCAACCCTTGGTCAGGCAAAACCAAGGTCGTCTTTGACTTCCCAGACACCACTGCCGCGCTGGGTATAGCCGAGGTTGAGTCTGAGGTGTTCGCCGTTGCAACAGGAAATTACTCCATTGCGGCAGGCACGACAGTCGGCTCGTATTCCATATGGGTCCTAGATCTCCGCCCTGGACATCTGAAAGCGCGTAAGGCGGCAGACGTCCCTCCAGCCGGTACTTTGAACGGGGTCGCGCGTCTAGACGATGGTCGGGTCCTCGTTGCCGATACGGTCTTTGGTGTCGTGTACAGTGTCGACCTGCTTACAGGAAGATTCTCTGTCGCACTATCGGGGCCGGAGTACGAGCCTGTCGCTCCTCCGGCGCCGCAATTTGCAGTCAACGGTCTCCGCGTTGTCGATTCGAAACTCTACTTCACCAACACCGGCGCAGGGACCATATCGCGCGTCCCCATCAACCCAGATGGTACTGAGGCTGGTCCTGTCGTAATGATAGCCGATAATCTCGAGCTGCCCGACGACTTCGCGGTTGGACCAGGTGGCGAGGTGTTCGTCGCACTCCACATGGCGCAGGCGGTCGATCAGCTCACCACTGAGGGCAAGAAAACACGCATTGCTGGTGGACTCGACAAGATGGACTTCGCATCTCCTACTGCCGCACAGTTTGGACGGACATCGCGTGATACCGATACGCTTTATGTGGTGACTGGCGGCGCGCGCGACGAAGCTGGAAACGCGCTCAGCCCGGCAAAGATTCTGGCGCTTTCCAGCACCGCGCCCGCTAGGAGTCGCGAGGAGTTGTAGGATCACCTAAGCTCATAATCCAAGACTTGGATGGTTTGTTTCATTAGCACACATGTATAGGTGATGTGTGAGTAATGCTCATTGATAGTAAACGAGTTGCAGCACGTTCCCATGGCAGGGATGAAAGTCGGACGCGGTGTCGATGATCCCAATGATGAGCCTGTCGAGCGCGTCGTCGGTGTATCCCGCGCCTTTAATGAACGCCTTGCGCAGGAAGAGACTGAATTCGTCGTCGCCGTAAGAGGTCAGGCGCGAGCGCAGGCCAGTGGCGTGAGGGGAAGACATGACGGCCAACGGCAAAGGTCACGTTACGGATACTGTAACTAGCGGGCCGCTCGCTGTCCGGTGCAAGATTACCAGGCTGGCAGGGTCCCTGCATGTCGCTAGAAGGCGTGATGGGGATGGCCTTACTATTCGTCGCACATTGACCGTCACAGCTTAGTTCTTACACCGCCGTAAAACAGGTAAAAGGCGGCTGGCGCGTCAGGAGACTCTTGAAGAGACGTTGAGAGCAACCGTCGGACTTGGCAGAATCGGCTAGATCGGTCCGAAAGGTCAGTTTGCTCAGGCCTACAGGGATGAGTTGCTTGAGAAAAAATATACAAGAGTGTTTGGAAGCAAATCTCTGTCAGGGCGAGATCACGATGGTCACGTGATCGTGACACGATTGAGTGGGTCGGAGGTTGAAGATTTCCGTGACTCACCATTGAAAATACTTAGTCACCCGCCGCACTTTGCGCCATGAGCAGCAACAGATGGACGTCGGCATCACCGCACATCATGGACATTTCTTAGCAAGATGATCACTAATGATATTGGTAATAGTCAGTCAGCGACGCGTCGCGTTTTGCATATAATTCTCAAACTCACCTCAATGTAGTCCTTCATTCCATCGTTCGCTTCTCAGGCCTCATGCTCTCAAATACCGTACTCGCTCTCGTCTGCTCTATAATCTCCTCCGCCTTCGCTTGGGATGGCAAAGACATTCGCGACGTAGCCGTATTCCCGCTCGGCAACTGGCTCGAGAATATCGCCGTCCGTGCGAATGGCGACCTGCTCGTGACGCGCATAGACTAAGCTCAAGTCATCTCCGTGGACCCTTTCACAGGCAGAACCAAGGTCGTCTTCGACTTCCCGGTCACCACCTCCGCGCTTGGCATCGCAGAGGTCGAGCGCGATGTCTTCGCTGTCGCGACTGGAAACTACTCCACCGCCACGGGCACGACAGCCGGCTCGTATTCCATTTGGCAACTGGACCTGCGCTCGTCCCATGCGAAGGCACGCAAGGCGGCAGACGTCACACCGGCTGGCATCCTCAACGGAGTCACTCGTCTGGACGACGGTCGCGTCCTTGTTGCCGACTCGGTCGCCGGTGTCGTCTATCGCGTCGACCTGCGCACGGGAGCCTTCTCGGTCGCGCTGTCCGGACCTGAGTACGAGCTCGCCCCTCCCCCCGCCTTCCAGCTCGGCGTCAACGGTCTCCGCGTCGTCAACTCGACTCTCTACTTCACCAACTCCGGCACTGGGACCATCTCACGCGTCCACATCACCTCGAACGGGAGCGCGGCCGGACCGGTTGAGCAGCTGGCTGGCGGTCTCGAGCTTCCCGACGATTTCGCAGTGGGTCCGCGCGGAGAGCTGTTCGTCACCGTCAACATCGCTCGCGAGGTCGACCGTATCACTGCTGACGGCAAGAGAACGCGCATTGCGGGCGGAGCGAACTCGACGGACTTTGCCACTCCCACTTCGGCTCAGTTTGGACGGACGGTGCTCGACAGCCAGACGCTGTATGTGGTGACTGGCGGTGTGCGCGATGACGGTGGAAACGCGCTCAGCCCAGCAAAAGTCTTGGCCATTAACACTCGTCGCAAGTAGTTGTAGTACTTTAATGGTTCCCCGTGATGCAATATCTCGGACTGGGTTGATTGTCGGCGGAAGCATGCCTGAATGCGAGTAGAGTGCAAGTGAAACGCACGCCAAGGATCAGACATGGGAATCACCCTTGAAGATTACGAACCAAGATAACAGAGTCGTAAGGATTGTCCAGGAAGATCATGAATTGATATAGCAGGGTCGTGTCGCCATCGGCCGTCCAAGGAGAGGCAGTGAAATCATCATAAAAGACAAACAACCCTCGCTGTCCTCCGCGGATCATACTGTCACAGACCCTGCTAATCGAGAACACCAGAAAGAAGTAGTCTGTCCAGCGTAGCCGTGTCTAGGACGAGAGGCCAATACGAGCGAAGATTCCGTGAATAGCAAGTGAATAGACCGCGGATTGTGCGTCTCGGGCGCGTCCACATGGGATATGGTCCTCAGCATTCGCCGGCGTGCTGAATTCAGGCAAATGGTCAAAGTCCAAAGGAGACAGCGCGGGACTTCGCGACCGAGAGTACTGTAATGGCGCGTGTGGCGACATCCACGTTGCACGGCCGTTCACGGACGAGTTACGTCGGGTAGAGTCGGGACCGTCGGACGCCAATCGTGCCCGCCGCCGTCCAAGCAGTCCGACGACTCCGACGAGCGGGTTTCCGCCCGTTCTGTCTGTCCCGTCCTCCCGGGTTACACGGTGACAGATTCTTAAGCCACGCCTGTTATGAATGGTACACTGAAACCTGAAGAGACCAGCCAAATTCGACACGACTAGATACCTCTTCAAATTCCCACGTACTGCTAAGCACCTTTCTGAGTTCGTGGTTATTTGCAGCCAAAGTAATGAGAGGAAAGCAGTTCGGTCTCCGATCGTGCTTCGCGTGAAAGTCAGGAGGAGCCGCGGAGAGCCGCGAGCAAGTCCAGGCTCCTGAGAACACAGGCGTTAGGAGCGCGCGAACAGGGATGATCTGGCTGCTTTACATTTTTGCCTTAGCTGAGCCGCCATTATGGCCGTTCTGAGCGCGTTGAATCAGGTGCAAGGCCTGCAGACCAGGTCAAGTGAATTAAGGAGCCAATCGGAGTGCGCCCGAATGGAGACGGGTTCGGCGCCGAGTGTGAAACGGTGATATCACAGGCTCGGAATACATTCAGAGTCCGCTCACCGCTCTTTTCCTCTTATTTTCCAGCTCATACCGCCCGGCGCGCCCTTGCAATCATGCTGGCAGCGTCGCGCGCAGCTGCTACCCGGCTGCAGCGTCTTGCGGCCGGGCTCGCCACCGCCGCCCCGCGCATCGGCGACACCAAGGTCCCCATGAGTCTCTTGGAAAAGGACTCGTATATCAATTACCAGCGCATTGACGACAACCTCGCGGTTGTGCGGTCACGGTGAGCCGCCTTGGCAGTCTATGCGGCATACATTCAGCATAAATTAAATGCGAAAATAATTCAGGCTGAACCGCCCATTGACGTACTCGGAAAAGATCCTGTACGGCCACTTGGACGACCCCCACCACCAGGACATCACTCGCGGCACCTCATATCTCAAGTTGAGACCAGACGTGAGTTCATTGTGCCCGCTGCTGCCACAGCTCGGGACTGACGTGGACCAACCAGCGTGTCGCCTGTCAAGATGCCACTGCCCAGGTAAGACTATTCATTATCGTACAAAATACAGCATGCTCACAGCAGAGTCCAGATGGCCATTCTGCAGTTCATGTCTGCAGGCCTGCCCACGACCGCAGTGCCGACAACAGTCCACTGCGACCATCTTATCGAAGCCCAAATTGGCGGTGCAAAGGATCTTGCACGCGCCATGGAGATTAACAAGGAGGTCTACGACTTCCTTGCCACCGCGACGGCCAAGGTCAGCTTAATCCGTTACTTTTCGGCGGTTGCTTACTGACTGGATCTAGTACGGAATTGGATTCTGGAAACCTGGGTCTGGTATCATCCACCAGATCATCCTCGAGAACTATGCCTTCCCCGGTGGTCTCATGATTGGCACGGACTCGCACACGCCCAACGCTGGCGGTCTGGCGATGATTGCCTGCGGCGTCGGCGGTGCCGACGCGGTCGACGTCATGTCCGACATTCCATGGGAGCTCAAGTGCCCCAAGGTCATCGGAGTCAACCTGAAGGGCAAGCTCTCCGGCTGGACCACACCCAAGGGTGCGTTACGCGCGCCTCTTCGAACTCCAATTTCTGACGTCACGCAGATGTCATCCTCAAGGTCGCCGGCATCCTCACCGTCAAGGGCGGCACGGGCGCCATCGTCGAGTACACCGGTCCCGGCGTCGAGTCGCTGTCGTGCACGGGCATGGCAACGATTTGCAACATGGGTGCGGAGATTGGCGCTACTACGTCCGTCTTCCCTTGGAACTTCCGCATGGGCGACTATCTCAAGGCGACCAAGCGCGGCGAGGTGGGCATTTTGCTTTGTCTATTTTTATTGGTTGCTCACGCACTCTACTTCAGATTGCCAACTATGCCGCGCAATTCTCGCACAACCTGACGCCGGACGAGGGCTGCGAGTACGACCAGTACATCGAAATCGTGAGTTCGCGTTTTCTTGCGCGGCCACCTTTGCTGATTCCTTTCCCAGGATCTCAACGAGCTCGAGCCCCACATCAACGGACCCTTTACTCCTGACCTTGCCACGCCTATCTCCAAGTTCGCGTCCGAGGTCAAGAAGAACGGCTGGCCAGAGGAACTGAAGGTTGCGCTAATCGGCTCTTGCACCAACTCGTCCTACGAGGACATGACCCGGTCGGCGTCGATCGCTAAGGAGGCCAAGGACCACGGTTTGGAAGTCAAGAGCAAGTTCACCATCACGCCCGGCTCTGAGCAGGTCCGCGCCACCATCGAGCGCGACGGCATCATCGACACTTTCGAGTCTGTCGGTGGCCTCGTCCTCGCGAACGCGTGCGGACCGTGCATTGGCCAGTGGGACCGCCGCGACGTCAAGAAGGGCGAGAAGAACTCGATCATCACCTCGTACAACCGCAACTTCACGGGCCGCAATGACGCGAACCCTGCGACGCACGCGTTCGTCGCGTCACCGGATATCGTCACGGCTTTCGCGTTCGCCGGCAAGCTCGACTTCAACCCGCTCACGGACACGCTCACTGGCGCCGACGGCAAGCCGTTCAAGTTCACGGACCCCAGCGGATTTGAGCTCCCGCCCCGCGGATACGACCCCGGCCAGAACACCTTCCAGCCTCCTCCGGCTGACCGCGCGAGCGTCAATGTTGCCGTGTCCCCGACTAGCGAGCGTCTGCAGCTGCTGAAGCCGTTCCCCCCGTGGGATGGCAAGGACGCGACTAACCTCCCGATTCTTATTAAGGTCCTTGGCAAGTGCAGTATGTGTCGTTTACTCAATTTCTTGAGCTGTCGTCGCTGAGAATCCTGTCCTGTAGCGACTGACCATATTTCTGCTGGTGGTCCCTGGTTGAAGTTCCGTGGCCATCTCGAGAACATCTCCAGTGCGTATTTTGCTGCCTTTTATGTGATTGTTATTAATGCTGCGCGCAGAGAACATGCTTATCGGTGCGATCAATATCGAGAACGGCGAGGCGAACAAGGTTAAGAACCAGGAAACCGGCGAGTGGGGCGCCGTCCCGGAGGTCGCGTCGCAGTACAAGGAGAAGGGCATCAAGTGGGTCGTCATCGGTGACCACAACTACGGCGAGGGCTCGTCGCGCGAGCACGCGGCGCTCGAGCCGCGCTTCCTCGGCGGCCTGGCGATCATCGTCCGCTCGTTCGCGCGCATCCACGAGACGAACTTGAAGAAGCAGGGCATGCTCGCGCTGACGTTCGTCGACCCGGCCGACTACGACAAGGTCCGGCCGGACGATCGCGTCGACATCCTCGGCCTCACGACCTTCGCGCCCGGCAAGAACTTGACGCTCGTGCTGCACCACTCGGACGGCTCGGAGGAGAAGCTTGAGCTTGCACACAGCTTCAACGAGGGCCAGATCGAGTGGTTCAAGGCTGGCTCTGCGCTCAACTTGGTGCGTTGTCCGCCTGCTCCCATTTTGCCAAGTAGCTGACTGGGTTCTTGTAGATGGCGAGCAAGGCCAAGGCCCGCGCCCAGAACTAATCTTCCTTGCGCAACTCCGAAGCAAAAGTAGTAGATGGCAGGGCTGCTACTGCGACGTGAACGACCACGACGAGATGAACTCTACTCGAGAGCTCGAGAGGGGAGAGGGAAGGGACAGTCTGCTTTCTCGGCTTTCTTCTGTTCTGTTGTATGTCAGCTCTGAATGTGAATTCCTTTTCTTTATTGCAGTTTTCGAATGGCTTGCAGGCGCCGCACCCGACTGTCGTCCAATGGCGCGGGTGCCGGGTCATCGGACCGTTTACTTCGACCGACCTGACGATCTCAAGCTCCGTGAACGTACCATGCGTCGTCCTTGCGCTCCCGGCACGCTACTCTGCTTTTGTTGTAGACCATGGACGACGCGGTGAAGCTAGAATCTGTCAATGGATTGAAGATGGACGAGAAACGCGACATTGGCCCTGGACGCCATGACGTCGGCGACACACACGACACGACGACGGACGAGACGGTGCACGAATTTCCCGAGGGCGGCGCGCGCGCGTGGTTGTCTGTCTTCGGCGCGTACGTTCCAATCCTTTACGCAGGCTCAAGTTGCTGGCTGATCGAACCTTGAAGATGGCTGGAGCTGTTCGTTTCGTTTGGGCTTGTCAATTCGTTCGGTGTTTTGGAAGGCTCGAAATTTTCTTGTCTTGTTGGAAAACAAGGTACAGTACTGACCTCTGCGATTGTAGACTATTTTGCACGGATTTATCTTTCGAACACTTCGTTGTCGGCCATTGGATGGGTTGCGAGCGTGCAGTCGTTTCTTATCTACGGCATGGGCCTCCTCGTGGGCGTTCCCTTTGACAGAGGATATTTCTAGTACGCCTCACGTCGCTCATCTGCGAATTTCTGCCAACATCTCACACGCGTTGCTCACCTGCAGCCATATCATGCTGTTTGGAGCCACATTGTATACGTTTTCGCTGTTCATGCTCTCGCTGGCTCAGCCTCAGCAGTTCTACCAGGTATGTCCCCCTCTCTGAGGCTACTAACCCGAGCGCTTATAGTAACGTTGAATGTGCGTCCTGTCAGATATTTCTCTCATATGGTGTGGGATCGGGCATTGGCCTTGGCTGCATCGTCCTCCCCTCCATCTCGGTCATCGGACAGTACTTCCACCACCACCGGCCGCTCGCGACGGGGATCGTCTTCACGGGGGCGAGCGTCGGGGGCATCGTTGTGCCCATAATGATGAACCACCTGCTGCATGGCAATGTTGGTTACGGGACGTCTATGCGCGTCGTCGCGGCTATGCTCGGCGTGTTTTCGTTTGCGGGCATTGCGCTCATGCGCCCCCATGTCTCCCGTCGGGCCGCAAGCGCGAAGACCGCTTCTTCAGGCAGAGAGAATCCCGTTGCGACTCTGTTGGCGTATGCCAGGGAGCCGGAGTACGTGGCTGTCGTCGTAGGGTATGTCAACGTCTAAATTACCGAACATGTCGCTTTCTCACTGGTGACTGATCTCCTGTCAGGTTGTTCTGCATGGCGCTTACGGTTGTTTACCCCTGTATGCTCCTGATTTTGAGGAAGAGGCTCTGATACTAACAGCTGATATGTAGTATTCTATCTGCAGCTCGATGCGACACAGCACCGCGTTCGGGATAGCATCGCGTTCAACACGGTCAGCACCTCGATCCATATAAGCTTCCGCGCTAAGACTCTCTGATAGCTCACTATCCTGAATGCTGCGGCCATTCCTGGACGCGTCGTGCCCAACTTTCTCAGCCAACGGCTCGGTATCCTTAACACCATGATATTCAACGACATTGCCTGTGCAGCCATCATGTTCGCCATGCTTGGCATAAAGGATGGCTCCCCGGCTCCCTTCGTGATAATTGCAATCATATACGGATTTTTCTCTGGCGCGCGTGCGTGCGATGTTGTCTGGGTTTGTAGTCTTTGACACCCCAGCCAGTTCTGTCGCAGTTGACTGCGGTACTCGCCTCTCAGGCCCGCAGCGTTCATGAGATTGGGTCAGTCAATTTAATCTTCGATTCAGAAGGTTTCAAACGACCTTGCAGGAGTCGAACGGGCGTAGGATTCCTCTTCAATGGCATCGCCATGCTTCTCGGTTCTCCCATCATGGGCTGGTTATTGACGAAGCGATATTTCTGGTGGAAAGCCACAGTTTTCAGCGCAGTAAGCAACGCTGATTTGTTTTTAACACGATCAAGCACTTACAGTAGCGCAGGTGTTGATGCTCGTGTCCGCGGCCGCCTTGGGCGTTGCTCGGTCTCTGAAGGTCAAGCGCACTGGTTCCCGATTTGTATAATCATTATCAACGAGTCAGAGTTGTTTACTTAGCATATACATGCGCTTCCCGTATGTTTATCTATGAGTCGAATTTATGACAGCACGTCACACCGGGCGCAAAGCGGGTGACGAATCCGGCGAATTCGACAGACTGATGAATCACAGTCTCGATTGTGGCAAAATGTACATTTTGTAGTTGTTGCCATGGCGACAAATACTAAATCTAGTGCACTATTGTTACAAACCGGCATTCTGCGAGTGACTCGTCAGTCTGTCGAATTCACCGAATTCATCACCGGCTTTGCGCCCTGTGTCAAAGGGACTTCGGAGACTCTCGGGTGATGCCGATCGTGGCTTGGATCCATGTTGGATCCTGACCGTCATGCTCGAACATCTCCCACACGAGCTCACTTTGCTAGCATTATCATGGCTTGATTTGGCAAGCCTTCGGCAGCTTAGACTCGTATCCAAGTCCTGGCTTGCGCTCTTGAACCAATACAGTGACACCATTTACAAAGCCGCTGCTGTTCTGCATGGCTTTGCGCGCCCCGGCATGCAGCTTGAAGCGGCGCGTCGCGGCTACGCTACGTCCTGGCTTGAAGACACACCAACATGGGAAGATTACTGTGCGTCCAGCACTTGCTGCTCGGCTGGCCGTTGATCTGCGGTTCACAGGCCGACGATTCAAGACACTGGATAGTGCCTGGATGGGCGACTGGAATCCGCCCACAATGCTCAAGTTGGAAGCTACATGGCCTCTGGCGCACCGTTTCAAAGTTGTTTCAGACGACCAGCTTCTGCTCGTGACTCTTGGGCGCTCGCGTGGCGGCCGGATATTCCATGCCAACCCAATTGGCCATCTGCTTGCTGTAGATATCAAGGAGGATCGTGTATTATGGGCACTTCCAAAGGTGTGTGTGTGTGTGTCCTTGACTCACCAAGACCGGCTCTAACGCTTGTGCTATTGAGCAGAGTCGAGTGCGTCCCTATGCACACTGCGAGTATGATGCTGGCTTTCTTGTATTTGACCGCCAAGGCAATGCTCTCGAAGTCTGGCGCCGCCAGGCCGACGTTGACCGCGACCCTTTGCCTGAAGTGCCCGCTGCAGCGCGGCCTGACGATCATATGCTCGACGCATCGGCTGAGGCGTATCACTGTACTGATCCCGATGAGTCCCCGACTCGTGGTGTCTTTGTGCCCCACGCACTTCTACGCACTCCTGAACCGTCCTGGGCCTATCATCTCGTGGGGACTACACTCGTTGTTGCGTCGCAGCTTGGGCGAAAAGCATTTCTCTTCGATGTTGCACGAGGCGAGCTCCTCGCTAGTCTGGACCTAAACGGCGAATGGGACGGGATTAACTACGTGGATATTGATCCAGCGCGTGGACGAGTGTTCCTGGCGACAAATACTGGATTATACGCGTATGAAAAAGATCCCCAAGGGCAGAACACTCTGCTAGTTGCTGAGGTACTCGACAACTTAGGCTCTGTGACAGTCCATTCGGCGGATGATGCGAATTCAAACCCTCCTATGATGGCTGCGCCGTCCCGACATCCTGATGTGTTCAATGTCTTTAAATGGCGACTCACCACCAGTACTCACGACTCGGTGGGGCTTATCTCGCCAGACTCGATCATTCGTAAGTCATTCTTGCACCAAGCTAGCATCTCACATAAATTTATACTTCACTCAGTCGCGGCGCACGTATCGCCTTGCGGCAACCATATCGCAATGCTCTCCAAGCACGCAGTAATTGTCGTCCACGACTTCATGCGTACTGGGACTGCATCTTTGCCGTACGGTGTGCATCTCGTTCAACTATTAAGCAGAGCGTCCGCCGAGTACCTGGCATTTGACGGGAGAATCATTGCCGTTGGAACTGTGAGTCGTCTGCCTGCTGTCTCCCCAAAGCGAACACGCTGACATGTAATTTTACATGGTATAGAGCGACGGCGTTTTGCTTCTAGACGTGGCGCTCACAAACCTAGTTTATCTCCGCCCACAATTAGTGCAAACGCACGAATTTTCGTGCGTACAACTCACCCGCGAGGCCCTGTGGATTAGCTGGGGCGATCCTGGGAGCGGACAGTGGTATCCTGCTGGCGTATTAGGTTTCAACTTCTTGGGCGATCCACACGCAGCGACCCCGGATCCCGATCGGTTTGCCACCCGAGCGTGAGAACTTATGGCGTGCGTTTGCCTGATAGTGCATCTCATGTACTCATGCTATGCCAGTGTCCAAGATCATTATTATGGGAAATTAGTGACTGCTACTATGACTACTTGCGACGGGTGTTAATCGCCAAGACTTTTGCTGGGCTGAGCGCGTTTCCACCGTCATCGCGCACACCGCCAGTCACCACATACAGCGTCTGGCTGTCGAGCACCGTCCGTCCAAACTGAGCCGAAGTGGGAGTGGCAAAGTCTGTCGAGTTCGCTCCGCCCGCAATGCGCGTTCTCTTGCCGTCAGCAGTGATACGGTCGACCTCGCGAGCGATGTTGACGGTGACGAACAGCTCTCCGCGCGGTCCCACTGCGAAATCGTCGGGAAGCTCGAGACCGCCAGCCAGCTGCTCGACCGGTCCGGCCGCGCTCCCGTTCGAGGTGATGTGGACGCGTGAGATGGTCCCAGTGCCGGAGTTGGTGAAGTAGAGAGTCGAGTTGACGACGCGGAGACCGTTGACGCCGAGCTGGAAGGCGGGGGGAGGGGCGAGCTCGTACTCGGGTCCGGACAGCGCGACCGAGAAGGCTCCCGTGCGCAGGTCGACGCGATAGACGACACCGGAGACCGAGTCGGCGACAAGGACGCGACCATCGTCCAGACGAGTGACTCCGTTGAGGATGCCAGCCGGTGTGACGTCTGCCGCCTTGCGTGCCTTCGCATGGGACGAGCGCAGGTCCAGTTGCCAAATGGAATACGAGCCGGCTGTCGTGCCCGTAGCTGTGGAGTAGTTTCCAGTCGCGACGGCGAAGACATCGCGCTCGACCTCTGCGATGCCAAGCGCGGAGGTGGTGACCGGGAAGTCGAAGACGACCTTGGTTCTGCCTGTGAAAGGGTTCACGGAGATGACTTGAGCTTGGTCTATGCGCGTCACGAGCAGGTCGCCATTCGCACGGACGGCGATGTTCTCGAGCCAGTTGCCGAGCGGGAATACGGCTACGTCGCGAATGTCTTTGCCATCCCACGCGAAGGCGGAGGCGATTATAGAGCAGACGAGAGCGAGTACGGTATTTGAGAGCATGAGGCCTGAGAAGCGAACGATGGAGTGAAGGACTACATTGAGGTGAGTTTGAGAATTATATGCAAAACGCGACGCGTCGCTGACTGACTATTACCAATATCATTAGTGATCATCTTGCTAAGAAATGTCCATGATGTGCGGTGATGCCGACGTCCATCTGTTGCTGCTCATGGCGCAAAGTGCGGCGGGTGACTAAGTATTTTCGATGGTGAGTCACGGAAATCTTCAACCTCCGACCCACTCAATCGTGCTACGATCACGTGACCATCGTGATCTCGAGCTGCCCTGACAGAGATTTGCTTCGGAACACTCTTGTATATGGGTCAAGTAACTCATTCCTGTGGGCCTGAGCAAACCGACCTTTCGGACCGATCTAGCCGATTCTGCCAAGCCCGATGGTTGCTCTTCACGTCTCTTCAAGAGTCTCTTGACGCGCCAGCCGCCTTTTGCCTGTTTTACGGCGGTGTCAGACTTAAGCCGTAAGGGTGAGTGTGCGACGAATAGTACGGCCATCCCAATCACGCCTTCTAGCGACATGCAGGGGCCCTGCCAGCCTGGTAATCTTGCACCGGACAGCGAGCGGCCCGCTAGTTACAGTATCCGCAACGTGACCTTTGCCGTTGGCCGTCATGTCTGCCCCTCACGCCACTGGCCTGCGCTCGCGCCTGACCTCTTACGGCGACGACGAATTCAGTCTCTTCCTGCGCAAGGCGTTCATTAAAGGAGCGGGATACACCGACGACGCGCTCGACAGGCTCATCATTGGGATCATCGACACTGCGTCCGAGTTTAATCCCTGCCATGGGAACGTTCCGCAACTCGTCGAGGCCGTAAAGCGCGGCGTCTTGCTGGCCGGTGCCCTGCCTGTCACGTTCCCGACGATTTCCCTGCACGAGAGCTTCGCGAGCCCGACAAGCATGTTCCTCCGCAACTTGATGAGCATGGACACCGAGGAAATGATCCGGGCCCAGCCTGTGGACGCGGTCGTGCTCGTGGGAGGCTGTGGTATGTGCCCACCAGAGTGCTGAACGAATGCTAAGGAGACTGATGTCAGATAAGACGGTTCCTGCGCAACTCATGGGCTGCCTGTCGGCAGGGATACCCGCCATTCAGCTCGTAACGGGGCCCATGCTTACCGGATCGTATAACGGCGTCCGAGTAGGCGCTTGCACAGACTGCCGTCGTCTTTGGGCACAGTATCGAGCAGGCGACCTCGACATCGAAGATCTTGCGCGCGCGAACGACGAGTTGGTTCCCACAGTCGGGACGTGCGGCGTGATGGGCACTGCATCTACAATGGCCTGCGTCGTCGAAGGGCTGGGTATTATGCCCCTCGGCTCTGCCACGCCTCCCGCCGTCAGCGCCGCGCGGATTCGCGTAGCAGAACGGACGGGCCAGTTGGCCGTGGCCGCCGCCAAGGACAAGATCGAGCCCTGCAAGATCATCACTCGCAAGAGTCTCGAGAACGCCGTGACGGTACTGCATGCTATCGGCGGGTCGACCAATGCCATTGTGCACTTGCTGGCAATGGCTGGCCGGCACTCTGATGTCGAATTCACATTGGCCGACATTGACACCATCGGCAGGCGGACGCCCATGCTCGTAGATTTGAAACCCTCGGGGGCGGGATACATGGAAGACTTTCACCGCGCAGGCGGCGTGCCCGTCCTTCTCTTGCAACTCAAGCATCTGCTTCATCTCGACGCGCTGACCATCACCGGCCGCACGCTCGGCCAAGAGCTGGACGCCCTCCCACCGCCCTTCGCGCAATCCATCATCCGCCCGTTCTCCAACCCACTCTTCCCAGCATCCGCGCTCGTCGTGCTAAACGGGAACCTCGCGCCGCGCAGCGCCGTGTTGAAACAGTCAGCCGCGACGCCGGCGTTGCTGCGGTACGCCGGACCCGCGGTGGTGTTCACCTCGCCGGCGGACATGGCGGCGCGCATTGACTCGGCCGAGCTCGCGGTGACGCCTGAGAGCGTCCTTGTGCTGCAGAACATAGGGCCCGTGGGCAACCCTGGCATGCCCGAGGCGGGGCTCATCCCCATCCCGCGCAAACTTGCAGCGCGCGGCGTGAAGGACATGCTGCGTCTCTCGGACGGCCGCATGAGCGGTACCGCGCAAGGGACCGTCGTGCTGCATGTTGCACCCGAGGCCGCTGTTGGTGGCCCGCTTGCCGTTGTGCGGGACGGCGATGTCATTGCGCTGGATGTCGAGCGCCGCTCGCTCGAGCTGCGCGTCTCCGATGAGGAGTTGAGACGAAGGCTTGATGTGTGGAAGGCGCGTCAACCTGCGCAACCATTCGAGCGTGGATATCGTGGCCTGTATAAACGCACCGTACAGCAGGCTGACAAGGGCGCCGACTTTGATTTTCTGCGCGCCAATCCTTCGCAAACAGTAGCTGCGGCCCTTTCATGATCGAATTTTTCGGGGGCGCTTGCTGTAAGATATAGCTCGCTTTGCATGTACTTGTACCAATTGCATAACAACTTGTCGGAAGCGCACACAATGATCAAACTTGCTCCGAAGTAGTATTCCGACTCCGACAACCAGCTCTCTTTATGTCTGCAATTGCGCTGCTTCCTGACGACCTATTTAGCGATATTCTTAATTTGGCTTGCAATGAGGATATTGGCGAGAAATTCACCGTGGCGCAGGTCTCGAGGCGCTTGCGCAGCGTCGCGCTCAGCACCCCATTGCTCTGGTCGTCCTTCCGTTTAAATACGGCGGTAGATTGCTTGCGCTTGCCCACCGTTTTGCAGCGAGCTGGCGCCTCTGCACTGTTGAACATACGGGTAGACATAGAGCCGGTGTCCGCTTCTATGAGCGGCATCGTGATGCAGCTGCTTGTTCCCTTCGCCGCGCGGATTCGCACTTTCGATCTGGAACTGGGGCGCAGACAGACGCTCGCGCCACTGTTCACGGGAGAGTTGGACTTCCCTGTCCTGGAAACGCTGCGATTGCGGGCGCCAGATCAACCGCGCATCTCCTTTGCTAGCGCGCCCGAACTGCGAGTCCTGTACCTATGGCGCGTCAGTACGACTCAGTTCGCAGCCAAATCCCTTCCTTCTCCAGAGCTGTCTTCATCTTCTCCGCATGCCGCATTTTCCACCATCTTGTCGCAGGCTTCGCGGCTCACGATGCTGCAAATCACTTCGTCCGACTGGGTGCCGTCGCACCTGCCGTACATCTTTGTGCTATGTCCACAACTTGTTCGGTTGGTATTTCACATGGTCGAGGCCCACCATAAGGAGGGCATCAGGTTTGCAGTTGACTCTATGGACCGGCCGACGGCATCCGCTCTGCGTTCGCTGGATTTGCAACTCCCGCTTTCAGACATCCTTGAAGTGCTCGCCGTGCGCGTCTCACAGGCGCTTTCCGAGGTCGTAGTGGCCATAAACCATCTGCCTACTATGAATAACTTGGAGCGGCTCATGGATGCACTGCTGCAGGGCGTCGGTCCGATCGTTGTGTTCGACTGGTATGACAGCCGTGATATCGTGCTCCACGACGCCGCGGGGCGCACACGTACCTTGGCCTGCTTGGGTCCGTATCAGCGCTTCGACATCGGGGAAATTTGGCGTTGTCTTGCC
The DNA here is from genome assembly GCA_037042915.1 of Auricularia sp. M13. Classification (NCBI taxonomy): domain Eukaryota; kingdom Fungi; phylum Basidiomycota; class Agaricomycetes; order Auriculariales; family Auriculariaceae; genus Auricularia; species Auricularia sp. M13. Next base: position 3,075,084 of record CM073199.1, read on the forward strand.
TCACGTCACTCAGCGCACACATCCGTGCAGCGCATTCACATCCCCCGGCCCGGTGACCACTGGGCGGGCCTCGCTTCTGCGCTCGCAGAGTATCCTTTGCAGACGCAGCAGCCAACGACAGTGTGCATCTTCATGCGGTGGGACGATGTGAGGCTATTGCCGCATCGGATCGACTTGCCCTCGATTGCCGTGCCTGCGCTGCATTGCGTCGAGTTCGCGAAGTTCTCGCACTCCGACACTGACATAGGATTTACGAAGGAGGCTGTCGCTTACTTCTTGCGTCGGATCTCCTCGCAGATCGATGATACGACCGCGGTGGACGTTGTCCTTGAGGCCCCTTGTGTCGTCCAAGACGCCTGGCACGCGCAATTCCTGGACGGTCCCGACTTGGTTTCTGCTCAGCATTCAATGCGTGTCCACTTGGAGAAGGAGGTCCCGGGAAGATGTCAGCTCTATTTCGAGTAGATTTCTCCACTTCTGTTCATCTTCTCGGATTGACCGGTCGCGGTTCCTGTCTTGCAGGTCAAACGAGCCATATTCGACCATATTCCTGCTTCCTGCTTCACGTATGCAGCGCACGATACCGTATGGGAGTATGGATACGATGGTTAACGGACCTAATTCCCTGTACCATTCCCAATACAGTATGTATTAATGTCGTCCCTGACGGGCGTAAGCACGCAGAGCCCGTGAGCTATCCCCGTCAACACCGTCCACGTCCAGCGCTGCACCGTGAAGTCCTTGTAATTACCTTTCTCGGGAGCTTGAGTATTAGGCGGGGGGAGGGGTCATTTCAGCTGCGATAGTAAATCCCGTGAATGGGAGCATAAGCGTCTGAATGTTGCCCCGTCAGTCTTTCCGGATTTCTCAGGTTGCCACTTTGGCGGTGAACACGGACATAGCGGTTGTAGTCAGGCACTGTGTACCGAAGTATGGAATTATGCTGCTGAGAGTAAGTATCAGAGCATGGGAAGCTGCGATCGTGCCTCAGAATGGGTAAAACACACCGCCGAAATCGCACCATACTGTGGGAGCTCATTTGGCTACATTAGCGTGACAAAGAAGCGTTGTGAAATGGTCACAAGCACAGTCTCTGAGGCAAGTGACAGGAAGATGAAGCTAAAACGGGCATAAAGTTGCAATTGAGAACGGGGGGTCAATGCATACACTACAAATGATGTGACAAGGGATGATAGGTCGGCAAGTAAGCTGGGCGTCGGAGTGCGGAGGCAGGAGCGCGAGGCTGAGGGTGGTGGTGATGGGGGACTACTACAAAAGACAGCATGCAAGATGCAAAGCACAGCGTAAGCGTAATATGCACAGCGACCGAAAGTGGGGATTATAGAGAGGCTGAGGTGGCAAGGAGTGGTGTGAGGAAGGTGTTTATGTGTAGAGGGGCGGATTGGGCGGGAGCGCGATGCCTTGGGGATAGTATAACGTAACGGATTAATCCTCAGGTGCAGGTTCAAAATGGCGACAAGCTAAGGCGACAGGGATTGGGAATGGGACGGGCCCTCTTCTGTGCTGTTACCATTCGTCTGCGCAGCGTGCGGTCTGGGACTGGTCAGCGTATCTACCGCAAGCCACAAAGCGACAACAAAGAAAACTCACGCAACGGTGTCTAAGAACGCGCGAATGTCCTTCGCAAGCAGTCGCTGGACGTGCGTCGTGGGATGCACATCGTCGACCCACAACCCGCCTGAGGCGCACTTAGCGTCAAAAACGGCCGCGGAGCCCGCCACGCCCGCATCCTCACCTCCAAGGCCCGCGTTAGCCATGCCATGTCGTGCGGGGTTCTCGATGAGCCGCGTGAACAGCGCGTGCGCGTCGTACAGCATCACCGTGCACTCCGGCTCGTGCCGCTTGCGGAAGCGCTTCACGGCCTCGACGAGCCCGCGGTTCCACGCCTGCACGCGCTCCGCCAGGTTCTCCACCATCATGCGTCCTGGGCGTGGCGCACACGTGAGCACACAGCAGCAACGCGGAGCGAAGTTGAATAGGGCAATCCGGCGGCTGATTAGGCTGGCGGGCGGCATGACGCAGCGTCGAAGGAAAGGCTAATGGAAGATGGGCCGAAGCGGATGACTTACCGACGGGCGCCCTGTCGACGGGCATAATCGTCATGAAAATGAACGTCCGCGCGCCTGCGTGATAGAGCTCTTCCTGCAGCTCGAAGAGTGTTTCCATGCTCTTGTTGACGTTGAATAACCCCCGCGTTCTAGCAGCGTCGAGTGAGTGAGTGAAATCGACGAGGTACAGGTGGAGGCGACGAACCCGCAGTCGTTCGTGCCGACGAACGTCCCTGCGAAAAGTCAGGACAAATGCTGAGACGGCGGGGCGGACGGAACACACAAAATATCGAATCGGAGCCCGTCCAGAGCGTGCCGTCGGCCGGCTCGAGCGCGGTCGTGTGGCGCAGAAACTCGTTGCGCACCTGGGCCATGAGCGAAGTCACGGTGTCGCCGCCGCGTGCGTATACGTAAGCCAACGCATCTGCGGAGCGCAGCTCGCGCACGAGCGAGCCAATCCAGTTCTCGCCCTCGTTGTATGTCTCGCCGGGGTAGGGCACGCCGAGCGGCTCGGCGATGCTCGGCTGGGGGTATGCCGGGCTGGCACGGTATCCTACGCTGGAGAGCGAATCGCCGCTGCGCCGTGTTTGTTAGTTTGCGTCAAGTGGATAGCGGGGATCACAGTGGGCACGCAACGCCTTGCAACGACTCGCAACGACGCTCAGGGCGGGATGCTGCGGCGAAGATTGCGAGTGCTGTTGCGGGCAAGTGCTACGACTGCCTTCGCTACATCGTTCGCAGCACCGCAAACGTCTGGGCGCTTGCGGGCTTCGTCGCGACAACGCGTTGCGAGCTTTTGGCGAGGTGCTCCGACTCGCGGGCTCGCAAAGGCGTTGTTACGGTGTTGCGAGTGTTGCAAGGCGTTGCGAGCACTGTGATGAGCACTGATGTTAATTCGGGACTCACAAAACAAAATGGTGACGGATCTTCTCAAAGCCCATCCAGCTTGGGCCCGTGTTGTAGAATGACATCTGCAAGCGTTATCAGCGGTCATCGGCCTCGTTTTGTGGAGCAAGACGAACGCCGAATTGGGATTTCGGCTGGCGGAGGCGTTGTTGAGAGCTCATGTGACAACGGCGATGGGCAGGGGGATACGTACACCGGATACATCGGGTTTGGGTGGGTCCGGGAGCTTGTCGGGGATAGGCTCTTTCGACGGGCTCTTGACGCGCGCGCGGCGGGAGGCGTCATGGACCTGGGCATACTGGGCTGGGTCGAGCATGCGCAGCGTCTCGACGAGCGGGAGGAGGCCGACGACGCGCAGGAGGGCGCCGAGAGCGTGAACGGCGTGGGCCTTGACTTGGTCTGTGGCACCTGACTTGACGGCGAGCACGAGCGAGTGTGCAAGCATGCGGGCGAATATGTCTACTGGCGCGAACGGCGTCGCGGCGACGCAGCGCTGGACGAATTCCAGCGTGCCGGTGGCAATGGCTGGGTTGCGGGATTGTAGGGCCTGGGTGAGGCCCTCGGTGAGCGCGCTAACGGTCGTCTGCGGGAGTCAGGATAAAATTATAATAATAATAATTGCCTACCGTCGCAAAGAGAGCGTCGAGAGTGTCTGATATCTGGGCCGTGAGCCTGGGGTCGCCGCGAGCAAAACCCTGAAGCAACGAGGGCATGACCGCGCCGCGGTAGCGTGCAAAGCGGTTGTGTTCGATGCGGGTGGTGAGCGCGACAAGCATGGTACAGGCAAGCACGGCGACGTCGACGTTGGCGTCCTGGACGCGGGCGGCGAGGGCGTCGAGCAGAGTGAGGATGTCCTCAGTGTCCTTGATGCGCTCCTGACTCTGGACGACGCGCAGCACGTTCTGGAGCAGTAGCAGCCGCTCCTCGGGCGACTCGTCGTCAATGCGGTAGAAGCGCTGGGGGACGATGGACAGGATGTCGACCGACGACGGCGCCATCGCGCAGCGCGTTGACGGCGATGAGGAGAGACGGAAACGCGGTCGGGCCTTGCCGCTGCGCGACGGACGAGCGTCTCTGGGAGTGCGGCTGTATGGGAAATGAAAAGGTTGGACTCTCGTCTCGTCCAAGATCGTCGCCCGATGAGGCACGTCACTGTGCTCTAAACGCGGCACTCAAACAACGCGGCGGACATTAGCGTTATGTCCTGACATAAATTCTCGTAGGTACGCAAGGGTTCGTGGGGTTGGATTAAAAATGGCAGAGTAGCATTCCGCCCGAAGGCCTATGTACAAAATGTATCTACGCGGCGGCGGCGAGCAGAGTCGCAGAGTCGCAGAACAGCATGGCGGCGTGGGGCAATGGGGACAAGACACGAACGACCTGCGTCCAAATCCTCAGCCTTTATATACCCTCTCAGGGCGCTTACTGCAGCTGCGGCGGTACAACCGGGTGACGCGCGAGGACGCTCCCTGCTGATGGTTGCCCAAGTCCGGAACCCGCAGAAACCATGTTCCCGCTGCACACTCCAGTGTTCCCTGACACCCCTGTAATGTCTCACGAGCTGCCAGAGCGACTCTCAGTGCCGGGTGCGGCCTCTGGCCTAGTCTCCGTCCCGCACTCTGCGTTGTGATTCTGGCGCCACAAAATTCTTCCACCCGCTTGGTTGCCGCACAGCCAGTCATTTTCTCACAGCAACGCCTCACATGAGTCATGCCTGCATACATTCCGACATTTTCTCACGGCAGCCTTTCTCACTATTCCGGCATGCAAGTGCTTTTGGTAGGGGACAACCGCTGTATTCAATGCTGTCTAGTACTTGTCTATGTACACGCTGGGATGCCGAAATACAGCACAGGGAGAGAAAACGTCGAGCGCAGCGGGAACGACAGAGTCGCTCTCAGCGTGGAAATCAGTCGTGCCGGCAGGAGCGCCAGAGCCGCTCTCAGCGCCGCGGGATCCCAGTTGCCTCGGAGACGAGCCCCCGCGACGCAATTTGTTAGCCGAAATGAATAGCGCGCGCAACCGACCGTCGCACAGTCTATGCGCCCTCCGCCATCGGAGTCGTCCGACGCGAGCAGCGCGATTCTGAGACGCGCGGTCAGACGACACTCGGACAGCGAGAACGAAGACTCACCAAGTGTCTGCGAAGCGCCGGTGCGCAGGGCCCGGCGCGAGTGTTGGTGTGTGCTGCGAGTGTCGTGGAACGCGTTGGCGCGCGCGACGCATGGCGTTTTCGAGCTGGACGCGATCAGCGGTCGGACGACGGTGAGACGGCCCGGGGAATGGACTCACCGAGTGTCCTGGAAGCGCCAGTGCGTCGCGTCGGGCGTGAGTGTTGCGGGGTGCTGGGCGCATCGTGGGGCACGGTGGCGCGCGTGAAGGACAGCGATTCCGAGCTGGACGCAATCAGCGGTCGGACGACGGTGGGAAAACGGGATTGGACTCGCCGGAATTTCCGCAAGCGCCGGCGAGTTCAACGCTGCGGGAGTGTTGGTGGTCATCAAACGAGTCCTGAGAGGCGAGAACGCGCGCGACGGACGAAATCTGCTGCGACGGCGTTGAGTTTCAGGTCGGTCGTGGGACGGCCGGAGAGCAACTCACCGGCGGCGCGACGTCCAGGCCTCCCAGCTCGCCAGACATCAATGTAATCTTTGTCGCGCGTGACTGAACGAGCCGCGCGCCGCGGCTTGACGTAGGACGGGCGGGGCGACGTTGGTGGTGGGTGACGGTTCGGACGACTGAGACGTGGATGGGCGGCATGAACGCGGCACAGCGCGCGGCGGGCGCGCCCGTTAAGGTCCTGCCGGCGAATACACTGCCGCGGTGCAGTGACGAAAGCCTGCAGCGTCCCCGACGACAAGCGTCAGCTGAGGTCGGTCGCGGGACGGCCGGGGAGCGACTCACCAACAGCCGCGCATCAGCGAGCACACTCCTCAGCTCGGTACGTCGTTCGGGCCCGGTTCGAGTGTACCTGAACCGCCAGTGAGTGCGCGCGATGAGCGTGTCGTCCGGGAGGAGACGTTGCAGACTCACCAAATCAGCACCGCCATCGGGAACGCCGAAGCGCCCCCCGCGCCAGACGACGCCAGGCGGTCGGTCTTGATGCCTTGAACCACCGCACGAGCTTCCAGCCCGAGCGGACGACGAGGACCTTGCGAGCGATGTCAGCAGCGAAAACGAGGAATGAACTAAAAATAGCTCACCTGCGCGCAGAACCCGCTGCCCGTCGACCCGCGAAGGGTGGTCTCCACCGGGTGCGTGTTGTCTGCGCGCACACATCCTCCGCTCGACCGCCTGATGAACTGGGCGCGAGCACTTGGCGCGACGCTGCAGCGTTTGCGAATGGCGCCATTCTTGTCAGCCGTCTGGGCGGCGTCTGCAAAACCAATGGGAAAGCGTCAGCGAGCTCGCGCATCGTATGAGAGAAAGCTTGCAAGCGCGTCGTCGGCCGCGGATTGCAAAAGAGAGAAAAACGCACACGTCGAGCGCGCGTCGTGCTCAGAGCAACGCAAAGGAATGCGTGGGACGCTGTACAGTGCGCGGCGTGCAGGTGACGAGTGGAACGGGGCCAGGGGACGTTGAAACGGAGGAGAGAATTTGAACTCACAGCTAATTGGACGCCGACTCCGACGCAGCGCCGACGCTGACCGGCGTTGCAACGACGTGTTTGCCGAATCTGCATGGCAACACCGTCAGATGGCGAGGGACAGCGGTAGACGGAAAACCTACTGGATATTGGCCTTCTCCAACACCAGAGCGAGTGTTTGGCAAGCAGTCGACTGAGGGCGAACACGACGACGACGCCCTGCGTCATGTTCTTCGACGAGCGTGACTGCGCAGAATAGCTGTTTGGAAAAGTCGTTAGCTGAGGAGCTGCGCGGCAAAAAGGAAAAAATCCTACCAGAGACAACGTCCTGGAGACCGCATTCTGACGGCGAGTACGCAGGCCGCAGACCGTGTCGCCAACGGACGCAGCGCCCTGCGTCATGTTCTTGCACCAATGTGAGCGTTTCAGCACATGTCTGCGCGGGAACACCGTCAGGCGATGAACTGGGAGCGACAGCAAATAACCTACTTGAATCCGCACGCTGAGATCAGCCGGTTCTGACGGTGAGCACGCGAGTCGTCAGCCAGGCGTCCCGACGTCGACGGCGCCCTGCGTCACGTTCTTCGACGAGTTCGACTTGATCGCGAATTCTCTGCGTGGTAACGCCGTCAGACGATGGAGGCGCCAGTAACTGTACCAGATACTGACCTGACGGAAATGGACGGCATGAACGCGAAGAAGAACGTGTTCATCAAGAGGGAATGCGTCGAGAGCGGTCATTGACGCTTGTTCGACGTCGGACGTCGAGGCGGCGGCGATGGTGGGTGGAGGAGGGAAAGTTGCGGGGCTTGCCGATGTGCGTTGACGGCCAGTTTTCAACCTGGTCCGATCCAACGTACAAGCAACGTCCGCCCAATGGCAACGCAGCTCATATTATTTCTGATGACATAGCAACGCGTAAATTTGACATGCAAGCGCAGATGCGTGAGAGATTCAGTGGAGGAACTCGAATGGTGAGAAACCTGATCAGCAACGCAACGAGTCTGGTCTCGTCCCTGCTCTCTCCGGAGCAATCAACTTCCGGAGAAGCACGCGGTCTGATGGGCTGTGTAAACGTTTCGTAGCGCCGCAGCGAGTGTTGCAAGCAAAGTTGGGAGGATCTCCGTGCAGCAGAGCATACAGCCAACCGTTCCTCGATGCCATCCCACCTCATGGGCGCTTATTACAGACAGAGTGTTGTTAGAGTTGAGACCGAGGTTGCCAACGAGGAATAGATGCCGTGCAGCGATGGTTTCGACCGCGCCAGGGAACATAATGAAAGAGTCTCATCTGGAATTTTTTGCGGACAAAAAGCTTGAATCATGCCCAGTCACGTGCTACACCTGTAATACATGCGCTGAGTCAGCGGCGGCGGCGCGCCCACGTCTGCGAGTGTCGAAACTCGTTCTGCACGTGCGGGACCGGGCGGGGAGCCCTCGTGGAAACTCCGCTCGCGGCAGCAGCAGCGGCCTCGAACAGGCCCTCGACGACCGGCGCCCGCGACCCCTCCACGTCACCAACTGCGAGGGTACGCCGGCATGCGTTATCTGCTTGGAAACGCGCTGAATTGCTCAAAATTAGGACGTGGAACGAGATCTGCGTACGCGGCGCGGTCACGGCGTATTTCGCAAGTTACACAGTTTCCCTTGGTTTCCCGGGCTTCTCTCCGTGCTACCATCAATCACCGGTCGATCACGCATCAGAGAACGAGGGATGACGCGTGGAAACGCGGCGGCGCGGTACCTGCGCTGTAGCGCATTTTTTCGCGTCTAGAGGGTATAGGGGACCCCCCTCTCGTACCCCTGCGAACCACGGGCGCTTATTCGATTCTTGAGGGAGCGCGCGCGACTGGGGACGCAAAATCTGTGGAAGAACGGCGCCGGACGGCGTGTAATGCTCGTTGCAAGCGGGTGGCTAAACACACGGCCGCGACCTCGGAAGCGAGGCTCTATCCTTCCCACGGCTTACGTCGTACAATCCTGCTCCCGTAAGCCTGCGCAGCCGGCCTCCGGGAAAGATACGGACGGCACGAGCGTCCTGCGAGGGTATAAAGGAAGCTCGGAAACCTCTGCAGGCCGACATCGGCCTTCCGCCACTCTTCCCCTCCCCACCTTCCTCGCTCTCCTTCAACCTACTGCCTCCGTTGCTGCCGCATTTGAGGCTGCCGTCGCGCGTCCAACGCGCTACCCGCCGTTGACTCTGCTGGCATCGTCGGCTCGATTCTGCACGTTTCGCATCGTCGTCGCATGCCCCGACCAGCTCATCCCATCGGTATCCGCTGTCGGTTTGGCGCATGACAGCACTGCTTAACCCTTCTGGTATGTGCCCGTTGTTGTACCAGACGCTTGTTGCACTCACGATCGGTGCAGTGCACAATCCGTGCTCGGCGCCCTTGCTTTCGCCAGCTGCTCCTCGATCGCTCCGTCTGCGGTGAGCGTTCAAACATCTCGCCGTCGTATCCGTTGTGCTTAGTCATTGCTATATCCAGTCAGCAGCGGAGGAGGAATGGCCAACGGCGCTGTGGATAGGAAACAACGCCTTCGACTACACTCGCCGTCCAGCGCATCCCTCATCCTATCCTCGTCGTGAGTACCCTTTTGCATGCAAATCGTCAAATCTGCTGATACATCATCATCTCCTGGACAGATATGAGCCCGTTGTTGTGCTAGACCGCTGGGATGCTTGCGATCGGTACGCTGCACCATCCATGCTCGACGACAACCGCGTCCGTTGCACGATCGCTGCAAACGCCGTGCGTGAATCAGCTTCTCTGGGTCGTTCTCGCTGAGTCAATCGTCGTTGCCAGTCCAGACGCGTCGGAACCGTTCGCAAATTCGTTACCAACGCCGTCAGCTGCACTCGACGTCGAACGCCTTCGCCGCCATTTCCGATCGAATCCTCGTCGTGAGTGCTCTGCCGACTGCATACCGTATACCCTACTGATAGATCATCATCTCCTGGACCGATATGTGCCCGTTGTTGTACCAGTCCATCCGATCGTGAACTTAGGATTCAGGTAAGTTTTCCGTCCGTTTTGTTCGTCAACATCGTCGCTGATTGCAGCTTGCAGGTCGTACACATCGGTGCAGTGGCAACGGCGGCGGCACTCGGCGCGCAGACGGAGGAAAAACCTGTTCATTGGACGGGCTACCTACGCGTACGGTATGTACATGTTTCCCAGACCATTTTCCGCGCCAGGCGACCCGTGTGAATCGAATCGCCCGCGCGCACGCCGAGCAGCGCAGACGTCGGGCCTGCTGTGATGCTGCCCGGCGGTTCGCGTCCGAGCCCTGTCGGTGTGTCGGAGGGCAGAACGCGCGATCCGCGTCGAGGGGCGAGCTCGGGGTGGACGTGGTGGTGCTTTGCACTCGCCTGCGTGCGCTGCGCGTGTTGGCATGGGCGTCTGCGAGAAGGTGTCAGTCGGGTCGGCCGTCGTGCGAAACAATCGACTTGCCTCGCATCGGGAGCCTTCGGCGCGCGCTGACACGGTCGTGGGTCGAAGCCTGCGTGACCTAGAACGATTTTGTGAGCTCGAAATTGCCGTTCGGGGCGGAATAGTCACGATCGCGGCTTTTGAGTGTTGCCCACCAACAAAGGCTCCAGCAACTGAATGGCGTCTTGCGCGCGCATTTGAGCGATCGTGGCGTGGTCCGGGCTGTTGATGGATCGACTCTGGCTCGCTTTTCATCGACGCCGACGCCTGTGTCCAAAGTCGCGCGCTCGGTCAAAAGCGCCGAACTGAAAAAAATCGTCAGAAGTCGAGCCCTGCACAGACCGCAGCGGAAAACGCACCTATCGATAGGCAAAGTCAGCATTAGCCACACGCGATGCTTCCCTCGCCGATTGGAAGCGATCATCGAGTTCGACCTTCAATTCGGTGAGCAAACATTTTCGCAAAAATCTTCTCGGATCGCAACAAAAACGATACGCACATGTTGCCAATGACGCGCGGCATGCACCCGCGTCGTGGAATTTCGATTGGTTGCGCCGGGCGGCGGGAATGCGCGTCGCGGTGCGCGCCGACCCGGACTTGCAACCGCGCGTCGTTCCGCACACACCACCCGCCCGCACTTGGCGTCAAAAACGGCCGCGGAGCCCGCCACGCCCGCATCCTCACCTCCAAGGCCCGCGTTAGCCATGCCATGTCGTGCGGGGTTCTCGATGAGCCGCGTGAACAGCGCGTGCGCGTCGTACAGCATCACCGTGCACTCGGGCTCGTGCCGCTTGCGGAAGCGCTTCACGGCCTCGACGAGCCCGCGGTTCCACGCCTGCACGCGCTCCGCCAGGTTCTCCACCATCATGCGTCCTGGGCGTGGCGCACACGTGAGCACACAGCAGCAACGCGGAGAGAGGTTGAATAGGGCAATCCGGCGGCTGATTAGGCTGGCGGGCGGCATGACGCAGCGTCGAAGGAAAGGCTAATGGAAGATGGGCCGAAGCGGTCGACTTACCGACGGGCGCCCTGTCGACTGGCATAATCGTCATGAAAATGAACGTGCGCGCGCCTGCGTGATAGAGCTCTTCCTGCAGCTCGAAGAGTGTTTCCATGCTCTTGTTGACGTTGAATAACCCCCGCGTTCTAGCAGCGTCGAGTGAGTGAGTGAAATCGACGAGGTACAGGTGGAGGCGACAAACCCGCAGTCGTTTGTGCCAACGAACGTCCCTGCGAAAAGTCAGGACAAATGCTGAGGCGGCGGGGCGGACGGAACACACAGAATATCGAATCGGAGCCCGTCCAGAGCGTGCCGTCGGCCGGCTCGAGCGCGGTCGTGTGCCGCAGAAACTCGTTGCGCACCTGGGCCATGAGCGAAGTCACGGTGTCGCCGCCGCGTGCGTATACGTAAGCCAACGCATCTGCGGAGCGCAGCTCGCGCACGAGCGAGCCAATCCAGTTCTCGCCCTCGTTGTATGTCTCGCCGGGGTAGGGCACGCCGAGTGGCTCGGCGATGCTCGGTTGGGGGTATGCCGGGCTGGCACGGTATCCTACGCTGGAGAGCGAATCGCCGCTGCGTCGTGTGAGTGGACGGGGGCCAGTTTTCATCGGAAACTCACAAAACAAAATGGTGACGGATCTTCTCAAAGCCCATCCAGCTTGGGCCCGTGTTGTAGAATGACATCTGCAAGCGTTATCAGCGGTCATCGGCCTCGTTTTGTGGAGCAAGACGAACGCCGAATTGGGATTTCGGCTGGCGGAGGCGTTGTTGAGAGCTCATGTGACAACGGCGATGGGCAGGGGGATACGTACACCGGATACATCGGGTTTGGGTGGGTCCGGGAGCTTGTCGGGGATAGGCTCTTTCGACGGGCTCTTGACGCGCGCGCGGCGGGAGGCGTCATGGACCTGGGCATACTGGGCTGGGTCGAGCATGCGCAGCGTCTCGACGAGCGGGAGGAGGCCGACGACGCGCAGGAGGGCGCCGAGAGCGTGAACGGCGTGGGCCTTGACTTGGTCTGTGGCACCTGACTTGACGGCGAGCACGAGCGAGTGTGCAAGCATGCGGGCGAATATGTCTACTGGCGCGAACGGCGTCGCGGCGACGCAGCGCTGGACGAATTCCAGCGTGCCGGTGGCAATGGCTGGGTTGCGGGATTGTAGGGCCTGGGTGAGGCCCTCGGTGAGCGCGCTAACGGTCGTCTGCGGGAGTGAGGCTGATAGATAAAATTGTAATTATTATTATAATTATTGCCTACCGTCGCAAAGAGAGCGTCGAGAGTGTCTGATATCTGGGCCGTGAGCCTGGGGTCGCCGCGAGCAAAACCCTGAAGCAACGAGGGCATGACCGCGCCGCGGTAGCGTGCAAAGCGGTTGTGTTCGATGCGGGTGGTGAGCGCGACAAGCATGGTACAGGCAAGCACGGCGACGTCGACGTTGGCGTCCTGGACGCGGGCGGCGAGGGCGTCGAGCAGAGTGAGGATGTCCTCAGTGTCCTTGATGCGCTCCTGACTCTGGACGACGCGCAGCACGTTCTGGAGCAGTAGCAGCCGCTCCTCGGGCGACTCGTCGTCAATGCGGTAGAAGCGCTGGGGGACGATGGACAGGATGTCGACCGACGACGGCGCCATCGCGCAGCGCGTTGACGGCGATGAGGAGAGAAGGAAACGCGGTCGGCCCTTGCCGTACTTCATGCTCGACGCCGACTCCATGGTGTCGCCGTCGCCGAGGCTACTAAGGCCGCCACATCGCCGCTGGCTGCGTCGGCTTCGTCGTTGTCGCTGGTGGTGGAGAGCTCGCTACTGGCCGCTCGCGCAAGCTATCCAGCAACCCCAAATTCAGGCCGATGCCCTGCTGAAGCTGACCCAACGCCGACCTGCACGATGGCGACGTCTACATGATCATAGAGCAGTGCTCAAATCACCAGTCTGGGTAGCCCTTTGAGTGGACGAGCTCGCGCGGCCCACGTCCAGGACTGTATCATCGGCGTCTGTGGCAAGTCGTCGTCCACGCAGGCATCGCCAGGCTCCGGCATCGATGTCGCCTGGGCTAAATGGCTTGAAGATGGGTGTCTTTGGACCTCAAGACGAGGCCATCGATGGTATATACCGCGTACAAGGTATGACGTCGTTGATCCCCAGTTACACATTGAAAGTTTACAGTTTGCAGTTGGTAACCAGTGACGCCATTGACATGCAAATCATTTCAATGTGGTCGACCGCGGTTTCTTCGTCGGCCCGGGAATTCAGAGAAGAAGTACTACATCTTTTACACTCTGTGAGTCCTAGCCCATAATCTCTCTTATAATCATGGCAGGATCACAATCAAACAAAGATTCGCTGGTGCAAGATATGGGTATAAAGCACAGTTGTGAGTTCTATTCATCAAAGCCAGAGCACTCATCATGGGGACTCATCACTACTAGACCAAGGGAAAGCTTCCAATCAGAACGACTTTGGTCATGCAAACCCTGTAGGTGAAGTGAAGGCATCATCAAGGAGCAAGTACACATTCAGCTCCTAGTTGTTGCATGCTGAATACTAGTGTCTATGCATTGCCTTCCTCTTCCTGGATCATGGGCCAGTGCAATGGCAGAATGCATTAACGAACACCCGCCTCATCAAGGAAAAATGCAGGGAGAAGGGGAGTTAACATCAAAATATCATAAAACAGAGTAGATTACACTAGTTCTTTCGATTTGCCTTCGTGAAAACTGTCAGTGCATGAGTAGTCACGTGTCAACGCGCCTCGGCCACATCCGCATCTTGACCAGCGACCACAATGTTGAACATTCTCCCGCCCGAGCTCATCCTCCAAGTTCTTTCGTTCCTGGACTTGCCCAGCCTTCGCTCCGTCAAGTTGCTCTCGCACGCATGGTGTGCATTCTTCGCGCAACATAGCGAAGCGATATACAAATCCGCGGCCTTCGCACACGCATACGCGGCCCCAGGCATATACGATCCGCAGGCAACTGCGTGGCTGGATGGCGTAGTATCTTGGGAGATGCTATGTACGCATATCCGAGGGGCATGTGCACGCATGCGCCGTCTGACTCAGACGCTCGCAGGTCTGCGGCACTGGACGCTGCAACGGGCGTGGCGGGGCAGCTGGAACGCGCCAACGCACAGGCGGCTTGAGGCCACGGGCCCGCGCGCACGCCGCTTCACCATCGTACCAGAGGAGCGCGTCGTGATCGTTGCGCAGACGGCCAACTGGGCCGTCGAAGACCTCGACCTTGGCGACATTCTGGCCGTCGATATCACCCAGGACCGAGTGCTTTGGAAATTGCCGCAAGTCCGCAAGTTACAGACTCGCAGATGCACTACCAGCACTGAATATTTTTTCCTAGGTCCCGCAGCGGCGTATCGAAGCGTGCGCGTATGACGCTGGCTTTCTCGTGCTCGACCGTGAACGCAATTCGGGCTTATTCGAAGTTTGGCGACTCCAGCGTACGTCCGAACACCCGCACATTGGTCCCTCGTCAGGAGAACATGTGCCAGACACGGCGATGACCGCGGCGCATGCAAGCGCCTGGCACGCCCCGCATGCAGGCGCCCTCGACTTTGTGCCGCACGCCCTGCTCCGCATCCCTGAGGCAACCCACTCCCTCGAGCTTGTGGGTACAAAGTTGGTCCTCCTATCGCGCTTCGCGGTCCATGTGCTCGTTTACGATGTCGTAACTGCGATGCTAGAGTACACTTTCGACTGCCATCCGAATGACACGGCCTGGGGCAAGCTCTGCGCTGTCGACTTGAGCTCTTGTGTTTCATCCCCTATGCTTGTCACCGCGGTGGGCCGCAGCGTGTTTGGGAGCCCACCGAATGGAGAGCTGCCGCGGCAGCTGCTCAGTCACCCCTCGATCGATTACAACGAGTCGGCGCGGTGGTTGGTCTATCGTGTACAACCCATCAGGTTGCTGGACGTGCGAGGTGATTCAGATTCTCGTTTGCGGTCGCTTGAACTTGTGCGCATTCCGGACGACACATTCACGTTCGATGAGCCAGGCTCCGATATCTGTCAGTAAATTTCACACTCTCCCGTGTCGCGCTCATTGTCGCTGGCAGTCAAAGTAAAAGTCTCAAGGGCGGGTGGCCACCTCGTCATGCTCACAAACGGCGGTACCCTCATCATTGCGTGCCTTTTGCCAGTGGAAGACCCCGAAATCCTCTCGGATAGCAAACCATCTAGACAAAGACACGACGTCCACGCCGTGCGCTTGCGTGCTAGCCCCCATTGTCTGGCGTTCGATGGCCACAGAATCGCAGTCGGGAATGTACGTCCCTCCGCCGCATAGTATGTCGGCAGGCATGCTGATGTGGATGTTCTGGTAGAGCACAGGTATATTCATCACAGACCTCAGTCTCTCAGGGGCCATTCTGCTGGTCAGCGCTCAGCCGCGCCTTCCGCATATGCTCCGCCTCACGCCAGAAGCGCTGTGGGTGCTAGATACAACATGGTCGTTTTTGCGTGGTACGCACAGAGGAGACGAGCGCGACCCCGTCGTCGTGCACTATTACAGCTTCGCAGACCTTGATGATGATGAGTGGGCATCGCCGTCCGATCGAAATGCAGCTGCGCCCACACCGCCGCTGCTCGGTAGATTGAATGCTGCAATTTTAGACCTGTTGGGGCGATGAACTGGCAGCACCATTTCATCCCTCTTTGACTTTTTTAAGGAGTATTGCTGTTCTCTCGAAGGCAAGCTCCCGCCGAGACGGCCGTCCAGGCGGCGACTGACTCCATTCGCAAGCGCGATTCCTCTGCTTCAGCCATCGCGGCACGTCCAATGTCGAACGCGGCAGTCGGCCAGTCCGGGGACCCACGGTCGCAATAATCATCCGAGCCGCCTGAATCGTCCGACGCGAATGGCATATCGATCATCGGCATGAAAATATTGGCGAAATTTTCGTAGTCGATGTGCTTGAGCTTCTTCACCACACACTGAATGTAGTGCCATCGGAATAGCCCAGGCGGTGGCAAGTTGGCTGCCCCTGGTTTCGGTGGCGTAACCCTGAAGCCGTGAAGGCGCGGCATCGCCTGGAAGTAGGTGGAATTAGGGCCCGCCGGCCCAGCTATAGTGAGAAACGCGTTGGCAGGCAGCGTCGAAAAATCTTGGCATTCATACACGTTCTAGGACAGATTAATCAGATACGGTGAAATAACGGACACATGCACACGCACAGGTCCGCGGTACTTGAAACCGATTTCAAACTTGTCGAAATAGCCGTCCAGAGTCTTAATCAGCAGAAGGCCGAATATGGGGTCGTAGAGAGAAACTTGATCGACTATGGCGGCCCTGGTAACATAGTCCTCCAGAACACGCTTCGCGAGCGCATCTCCCAACCTCTTCGGGCATATATGACTGTTTATGCACCCCGAGTAGTGGAACCCGGTAATCCAGCAAAACTCGTCGCGAGCTTCGATGCGGTTTCGCATCGTGGTAGCGTTCCGGCTCGCATCTGTCTGCGACCTACTGTCCCGTTTGCATATCTTGGTCAGAGAGAGTAGTGGGTGACCAGGAGGTACATAATAGAGATAGGACGCGGGTAGAAGTGGCGCAGAGGACAGGACGCTCGTCCAGCCGGCTTGCTGAGGGTCGTAGACAAGTAGCACCCCCCGCTCGTGGCGAGGGTCGCATATGCCGTGGGCAACATGTAGCAGCCAGGCCGAGCGTTCCCCGCCAGCGTATTTATCGAAATCGACGAGCTTGCCCTCGAGAAGCCCAAAGAGAGCATCCGACGCAGAAGTAGGAGGCAGAACGGTGTAAACGTTTTGAACGTCGTGGTCGTTGAAAACGGCAGCGGGGGGTGGAGCGTAGCGGCCAACTGATCGGCCCAAGATGTACAGCACAAGTTTATCGTTCGGCCGCTGTGAAGGAGCGGGTGCGATGGCCGTCTTCAAGCCCGGCGAAGGGCCTTGTCCCTGCGCTGATCCTGACAATGACGTCGTCGACATCTGAAGCTCAAGGCTGGGTGGCTGACTTTGAAAAATGGTCCGTGAGTTTACGGCGTATTTCTCGAACGGAGTCTGAACGGAGGGCGAGAAAGACGGAGGAGAATTCTGGTAGATTACGAGCAGAATCCCTCGCCTTTTATACGGGGAACCAGATTTTGGTGCGTACTGGTGCGCACTGGTGCGCAGGCCATATCTCCCTCAAAACTGCATATTCTTTCTTGATCTAAAGTGATTCTAGATGGTCTTAGTAATGCCTATTATACCCCATATTCTTATCTGGATTATTGTCTATAATGGTGGTGACAGAGCTCAGGTGCGCATATTCCCGCGCACCAGTTTACGCACCAGTGCGCACCAGGCGCACCAGTGTCTCATAGGTTGAGAAATGACTGGATTATAACTGATATAGTGTATTTGGCTCAATATATGTGTTACAGGAGATATTGGAACTCTGGGTTAACCAAAAGGTGTATGGTGCATAGTTTGGTGTAATGATTCACTCGACTCGAACCAACGGGCCAGGATGGAGGTAAACTCATGCTCCATGAGCGTCTACTCTATGGATGTGGTTGGTGAGGTCAATCTCACATCAATTCCTCAGTGGGCACACACTAGTTTTCAGTCGGAGTGCGAATTTCATTTCAAACCCAGAAATGAGTCAATCTAACTGAGCAGTGTAGACATTCTGTAAGGACCGTAGCTTCCTTGTACGGTCGCAGGCCTCCTATTCGCGCAGTCCTGACTTCTTGTATTTAGCTTTCTTTCTTACTGATACACATCCTGATAGTCGGGCAAAGAAGCACATGAGAGAATGAGTAAGCACTAACGTGGAGTTTGCAGCGCGTCGTGTAACTACGTGGTTTGCTTAGGTAATGCAGTGAGAGCACATGTATTTAAAGGAGGCTCGTCCGAACGACGAGCCTCAGTCTTATATTACTGGAGCACTTGTGCCACTCAGTTTCTACGAGTGATACGCGAGCCGGTAAACTTAAGATTCGAAGCGCAAGTCTAACTTACAAAGCTAAGACTTACATTTTTTGAGTGTCAGTACTCCACTAACGACGCCACCCAGATGTCTAAGCAACGTAGGCCTGATCAACCGAAGTTGCCAGGCATGGGCGGCATCGACCCAGTGGTAGGAACACCCTCGCCACGTCTCACTCGTCGGCAACGGCAGTTGGTCGGTGGAAGCCAGCTGACTGATCAGGTAAAGGGCAGTGGAAACGTGTCAGCTGATGAGTCAGACAGGAGAGGCAGTTCGGAGGCCACAAGAGCTGACGTGGCAGGCAATCAGGGAGACCCAACACAAGTGGCTCTTCCGGATTCACCACTCAGCGATCTCGCTCGTTCGTCGAATACACCGTCGAATCACGGTGCTCGAGAGGTGAGTGATGAAATTGAAATCGATGATGCCCGTCATCGAACGGATGCCCGCGGGAATGCGGATGCCCACATAGATGTGGATGAGGCTCAGGAAGAGAATTCCCCGACGGTCAGTACCGCGCGGTTGGTTAGCGCAGGTATAGGTATGGCCGAGGAGCACATAGAGGGCAGTGTAGCTCAACTGGAGCGCAGCCCGCGTAGCGATAGATCCGCCTGTACGAGTAACGGGCTGGAGGGCGGGTCGGTTGAGAACAGCACAAGGAGGCTGTGGATGCCCTGAGAAGTGGACTGCGACTTTGGATTCTGGGAACTCGGATTCGCGCGCAAACTCCCTTTGAAGCTATTGAGCACGCGACCGAGACACGAGCGCGATACGGTCCACAAGGTGTAGGATCAACCGCTCCGAAATGAGAACAGTCAGATTTTTTAATCGTTCTCAAATGAGAGCAACTAAGGATAAACCACAGAAAGTGATTTTACCCTGAGGGGTGACGAGCTTGAGGTGGAGTGGAAGCAGGGAAACGATGGTGGTGGTAGGAGAACAAGAGGCAAAACGCTGAGTTCGAAATTCCAACTCAATTCAAGGTCAGCCAAATGCAAGCACATCCATCCTCAACACCAGAAGCCTACCTCATGGCCTTGCCACTATGTACATAGCTCCAATCATGCAATAGATGGACAAGAGCACGCATGATGAACATGTATTGACGCAGTTCCATGCACAAACACCGAATGGAAGCTCTCACCAATTCCATGACTGAAGAACCTCTGCCATGGCTCAGAGAGCTTATATCCAAGCATAATACAAGTAAATAAGATGAATTGAACTTATAGCAGCAGTGGTGCGTACTGGTGCGTACTGGTGCGCACTGGTGCGTATTGGTGCGCACCAACTGGTGCGCTGGTGCGCAAGTGGTGTAAGCTTGCTTTCATCAGCATGAATGAATACAGGCAATAAAATAGTAATATTTCGCATCATGTAGTCTCTGTGTTACCATATTACTCCCCCAATGCCCTGAGGTGCAAGCCTCAGCTGGGTTTAAAATTCACTAATATACATCGGCTGACCTTACACATGATACCCTGGTTCCACTCCAGTTCTATGCATTTGAACATGTCTCATATATGTTGAATCATCCTTTGGAAACCCTCCATGGCCTGTAAATAGGCTAGTAAAGTCGCATTCTGTGGTAGTCCAGTTACTCGTAATATAAGTTGTGGGCCCAGTTGAACATGGTTCCAAGAACTTTTAAGCCTCAGATGTGAGTGTAATAGTGTCCTGAAAATTTATAAAGGTGTTTGCACCATGATATCCAGGTAGAATGCACTGGTGCGTACTGGTGCGCACTGGTGCGCAACGACTATTACTGTTTGAGTGAAGTAGACTTCTATCTGGCCTAACCCTGGCATATCTGAGCTCTATACACTATAATACACCTAAATCCATCCCATAGACTCACTTTAGTGTCTATTCATAGCAGGAGGATGTATTTTACGGTTTGCGCACCAGACGCACCAGTGCGCACCAATATCCAGCTACACCTTTTATACCTGAGGCGGGATTCTGCCAAGACCATCCTAACAACATCCAGGCACAGAGAAATTATGAAACCGAATCGAAGTACAATAGAGCTCGCTTCCTATTGTCGTTGTGTGCCTGGACGGCGCGCACTCGCGCTGCGAGCGCGCGGCGGCTTCGTCGGAGTTGCACGGCTGCAGCTCGGACTTAAACACCAACATCACCGCGTAAAGCAAGGGGGCACCGGAAGCAAAATGACGGAACCGGGTCGGTTTACGCTGGGAAGCTGGCGAGGCCGACCTACCTACCTACCGTGGGAAGATATTCCCATTTTGGGAAGGCCTTCCGCGGAGCCGGAAGCAAAATAGTTCCGACTTCAGTAAAGAAACTCCTTGTGATCAATGTAAGATAGGTTGAAAAGCTTAAAAGGCACTCTAAACTCATATACTTTGTTGCAATACAACATCTTTCATTAGTTTTCAGTGTACTCTACCCACTCCAGCTCATGGAAAGGGCCTGGATGCGGTTCAGACAGCCGGGACTGACGTATAGACCTGTTTTGAGGCTCTCTTTCAGGAAAAATAGTGCAGAAAGGTGCATTTTGATGAAAAAATCCGTCCAGAGCGGCTCGGCAAGCCGAGTATATGGGACTCCAGTTACGTTCGCAGCCCTCCGGGCTGCGACCTACCTACCTAGGTTTGGTTCCGGGATTTTGATCCCGGTGCCCCCTTGGCGTAAAGACGGTTGCATACGCTCGGAGTATGCCGGCCGTAGTCTTTTCCAGCGTTCGGTGGCTTGGGAAAAAAACGACATGATATCCTTGATTAAAATTCTGAAGACCCCTTGCGCCCCGAAGTTGTGCTCACACGCTGCTCCGAGTCCGCACCATTTCTGTTAGAGTGAGACAGTGACACGACAGATGACATGACAAGATGAAGTGCCGATGAAGAGCCAACTCCCCATCTTGGCGCCCAGGAGGATGCTCGGTCAATGCTCGAGACAGTCGGAGAGAATAGTCTCCGAGTGCTCGTCGGAGTGACCGTTCAACCGGCCGGCGTCGGAGCAATTGCATCCGATGACGTGAGCGTTTCGTCGTCGCCACCGACGGGGCGGAGCCTAGCAAGCGTCGGGGTTGAGCCAAATGACTTGAGTAAGATGTAAATTGATATACTCGAAGTGAGAAGAGTGACACTTAATCGGTTGTGGATCAACGAAAATCGGACTCTGGAGCCCGCACATTGGCATTGTGCTGCACCCTGCTGAACTCTCACTGAATCCGACTCACTCATTGAGATCTTGGCAGCTCTTTTGACTCTTGTAAATTGCTGTTGACGAGTTCTGCACAGTCCCGGTGTTTGGCCCTGTCCCGACGAGTTACGAGGTTACATTGATGCTCTCTCGATGACAACAACGGGCACATACCATTTTTTATTTCCAAGAGATGATGATGTATCATCACATGAATTGACAATAATTGAGAAGGGAAATGTATAGACCGGATTGCAATGCATTGTACGAGATGGAGCGCGAGGCTACGCTGAGAGACGACTCAGACTAGCATTCTGACTGACTCTCAAGAAATGACAATGTAGCAGTTAGGGAAACTGCATATAACTTCATGTGGAGCTCACCAAACGATGGACACGAGTAGCAAGTCAGAGTGGCAAGCTCGGGCGTCGGATGGGGTCCATAACGGCGCGAGAAACCTGAATGTGCCTCGACTTTGTCGACAAGACTCTGTACAGAAGCCAATGGCGACCACAAGCAACTCAGGGACGGTTTTATTGAGCTCTACCGGTGTATACTGCGCGAGATAGTCGGAAGACAGACCAATGCAGGTGTGCTTCGAGCATGCACCTTCCAAGTGGGCCTCAAGAGTTCCACAGACTTTCAGGCAAATAAATGAGAAGACTCACATATGGTGTATTGTACAATGTGAAGTGCTTGTAAGCCAATATCTTGGTTGCAGCACGGCAGGGTTGTGTATACTTTGGTGTTTGCTCGGCGCCATCCATTTGTACTATATCACTACATCATCATCTCCTGGGAGCTGCTGAGAATACATACATGCTTGCCTCGAAGGAATGTTATGCAATATACGCTTATATCCCTTGTAGGAATCACTGGCTCATGGGCTGTCATGATGTCTGTACGTCTGCCATCACAGTGCTATTTCTGCCCTCACTGTTGGGTCGTCTCATCGCCAGAATTGTGGATACGAAGAAAGATAGAATGGATTACAACGGCATATGATTAACTACCACAGAATTTGCATCGCTCAATGGCGGTATGCGTACAGCACGTGAGGGCGCCTTCCCCCGACGAGCAGCTGTTGGTGCGGCCATCCGAGCCCTCTTCGCTGGCGGCGGTTGATCTGTAAGCCGCGTGCGAGTGGAGCCACTAAAGGCTGCTCGTTCCTCGTCAATCTCGCGCATACGCGCAACCAGCTGGGCTCGTTCCGTCTCGAGCGCGTTCTTCGCATTCAACGCAGCTTGCTTTTCCGTCGCAGTGGTCATGCACCCAGTTTTGCGAATCACGTTGCTTTGCTGAATATGTGAGACCGAATTCCGATGGCGAATGAAGCTTGCGTGTTCAAGCTCCTGTTGGATTGTTGCCGCCAGTGTGCGATCCTCGTCACGGAATCTGATAGCGCACATCCGCGTGAGAACACAAGGAAAAAGTAAGAAAAGACACACTGTAGAACTGCCTCCAGTAATGTGAGATTGATTCCCGTCCTGGCGTTGGTTCCAGCGTGCGCGGACTCATTGAGGTTAGTATGTCCGTTGATGAGCATCCAGTCCTCGCGCGATATGCGCGAACGAAACTGGACCAATGTCGCCAGAACCCATGGATTATCGAGTTTGTGCTTCCACCAATCTGAAGTCGTACGTTGGCATTTCGTGGTACGCTCGAAGAGAACGGAATTCACGTACTGCGTATACCTTCGCATTTATGCGCAAGGCAGAACGTGGAGAATGCGTGAAGTTCCTCTTCGTTTTGCAACCACTCGAACCCGATCAGATACGCCCAGTCCTCCGCAGTACAGCTGCTCCGATGGTTCTGCAAATTTCTACAAGCTATGTCAGGATTAACGACAGCCAAATGCCAATGTTCGTACCGGTGAGCGTGTATCCAGCAAGTACGGTAGATGAACTTGAGCAGCTCCATCGCATCATTGTTGAATCCGGAGTAGCGAGAAAGCAGAAAGTCAGCTAGGGATAATGCCTGTGCCGCATCCCCGTCGCCCAAAATTGCCCGGAGGCCCTTGCCATCGAAGGGCGAAAGTAGGAGCGCCTTCCCAGTGACGAGGTGCACAGTATCGAAGAAGGCCTTCCACACTCGCAAAAATGTCGCACGCGTCTCTTGTGTCGTTATGATGCGACCAACGCGAAGCCCTGACCGGTCGATCAGTGGAACTGGCATAACGAGTGTTGCAACTCACGACGCTGTAGAGCATCAGACCAAATGACGACATCCCAAACCTTGAAGGCACCGCCGATAGTTTTGTAGGTGAAGTCATGCGTCGTGTAGAGTGCTGTGTGGATGTAACCAATGAGAAAGGGGATCATCAGTACAATGATCGGCACACCGCCCTCCCGCGAGACATGCTGGATGTAGCGATGCTCGGGGGCGAGTGCTTCCTCCAGTTCATGTTCTCTCACTACTCCTGAATGAGCGTGAATCAGTCATTAATCAGTCGTTGATCGCATGGGCGCACCAGCGTAAGCAGTCCCCGCAGGGAATGCTTCGCGCTTGACTTCGCGGATGATATTCTGCTTTACTCGACTGCGCATGAGCGGAACATTTTCTGACTCGGCCGCCGCGGTCGCAAGAACCGTAGTTGTACGCGCTAAAGGGTGTGAGGGAGCAAAGCTGAATGTTCGGGAAAGACGTACCTTGCTCGACACGCTTGACGCTCGCACCGATAGCACCGCTTGCCTGGACAGCATCTCGAAAGAAGTTCCGTGTTGCTGCTGAAGCTTTCAAGTGGTCGGGGAAGGCAGGATGATTGTGCGGGCCCTTGAGAATGACGACCGCCTTGCGTATCGAAGGGTCAAGCGGAGCAAAGATGGTGATTGTTGTCGAACACTCATGTGCGACCATAACACCTCGAGAAATCTTGGACGATGGATCTATGTGCACATATGCTATGTGGGCGAGTGAGCAAGTGATATGGGCAGCGGCAGAAACAGGAGTGAAACGTACGGCAATGCTTCTCTTTCTTTCCAACGCGTGGATGATTCATGTGAAAGCACTTCCCATCCACTGCGCTCGCATTTCCGTCACCGATGGAGCCGTTCTTGAAGAGATCGAGCAGCAAATCTTCATCAACTTGACGGGGAATCGGTATTGTAAGATGGGCGAGCGGGTGTTGCGACGACCATCCAGGGCAGCAAATCTGCCACATCTTCCCGTCAAAAGACCTCTGAAGCATTATGAGCAAGAACTAGCGACTAGCGGTGAACGCGGAAATACTACCTCGCCCAGCCCGCGCATTTGAAGAGGCCCTGTGCACCCATCTTTGCATCGTCGGCGCGTCTCGACGTTGTAAAAGCTGTGGGTTTTGATCAAGAACCCGATGTTATATCCAGTAAGAGAAACATACGAAGCGGTAAGCCCTGCCACTGAACTTGCAATGCGAACGTTTTGCTCGCGCTCGCGATTCCAGATCTCTCGGAAATCGTCCTTGTCGGGCTCAAAGCGCTCGTAATGAGACAAACGTGCGGTATCGAAATGCGAACAAATAAATATGCCATTACACTGCTGTTTCAGTCGCTGGCAGGGAACCCCGCCAAGGAGGTCGACAACAGGAGCATTTTGGGCCTTCTTGGACCCCCCTGAGCCCCGCCCCCACGAGTCCTGGTTCTATCTCGGGATTAAATGTCGAACAGTCTGCGCACTCGTGGTCACGTACCTCGCGCTGGATTGCCTTAATCATCGAGATCGGAGCGCCGCTCGCGTCACTGTACAGTCTTGGATTTATCCGTGCAGCCTCGCTGAGGTCGAGGATGTATGCAACCTCGCCACGCGGGACTGCCCATGTTCTTGGTATGGAAGTAAGCGTCTCGACACGCTGTACCGAGCACATGGCTGTGACTTTTATCGATTTCCCGTGCCGTGCGAACGGGGCAGCAGAAGGTCGTGCCCAGGACGGATCCGGAATTACCGGAGACGAAGACCTGGGACTGCTGGGTTCACTCGAGTCACCGAGGTGGAGTGCACTATCCACGTCTGAAGATGCATGAGACACTGCAGTGCGTAAAGCAAAATCAATCTGTGCGTACCAGGCCAGGAGCCGCCAGGCAAATTAGCATATGGTAGCGATGGCGTCGGCTCTGTTACACCATTGGCGATCAGATGCGTGTGCGTGGTAGTTCAACAAGTGCGGCAGAGCGTACCAAAACCATGCATGATATTTGGAGCAAGCGATCCAGCGTCACGTGCGACAGTTGAATTATCTGGCATCACTGGCCGTCAGGAAATGATGGATTTGGAAATATTTCGCACCAAGAAAAGGAAAATCTGTGAGGAATCGTACTGTATTGTGAGACGAGGGCACACAGCACCGAAATCTAAATACGAACCAGAAACTACGCCTACAGAGGGCCCTTTTACGCCAAAAGGATCTGCGGATGCGAGGCGCGAGTTAGCGCAAAATAAATGCAGAGAGGGAAACACTATGAATTACGTACCAGGCAAGACGGATGGATAGTCGGCAGAGCTGAAGATGAAAGAAGCGTCCTAAGAACAGCGTCAGAAAGTCGAAGCGCACATAAAACATCCATACCGTTGCATCTGCGTGGTGCGCAAGCCTGGCAATTCGCGTAAGATCATATTTTGCGCGCCAAGTGATGAATTGCGACGCACCGGTGGTAGTCATATAGCGCGGCGTCCAGCGGCCCAGAGTCAGGGCCATGTGCGATATTTTGCAGCCCTGGGTCAGCGGTAGTAGTCAGAGCTCGAGATACAGAGATTTTGGAGGATCTTACTTACAATCGGAGACCTGGTGCTCAGTGTACTGTGCAGCCTAATCAAACAGAAGGCAGTGAGCAAGGACGTCGAAATAGCGCGACCTATGTGCTTACGGGCGACTCGGTGCTCGACTCCAAGTTAGGCTCGCAAAATGACGCGTTGTCTGGCGTATACGCGTCGAGCATGGCGCGGAATAACGATATCGGCGTTGCGGTCGAAAGGAAAGCGCGAGCGCGTTATTTGGCGCTGTGTGGTTCGCCCAACCACCCCTGGATTCGCGCATCGCACGCGCATCGCACGAGCGCGCTCGGTCGACGCTGCAGCCTCTTCGGTCGGCCAGCTGAGGCGTCGGGCGGGATCATGAAACGGAATCAGTTCCGCACAGCACGCGCGTAGTAAGGCTGCAACTAATTTAAATATAAGTACACCTTGACGTACTTTATTTAAATTCAGTATGTAATTAGTATTAATTAATTATAACTAGTTATATCTGAATCAAATCAAGTGCCATTGATGACAAGTTATACTCAGTGTATGCAATTAATGACTGCACATACATGCATCTATAACTATACCTCCTGGTCATACAAGGTCCCTGATGTGTTGGGATGCCTGCAATGTGAGGGGGAAGCAAGAAACCTTTTTGGGTGACAGTATTACCAAATTGGGAAAGACAATCCAAGATGAAGCATGACTGATGACTGGGATACCATGCCTGCTCCTCAGGTATATTATTGGTTATTAGGACTCCTTATGGATTGATACCATATGCATTTCCACCTCAGAATACTGCAGAAATTGACTCTGGCAGTGTGTAAAGTACTTGGCAGTCTTGCATATTGTCAAGGACCTCCACTCCCATGGCAGCAAGGTCTCTATAAAGGTGTATCAGGTCTAGAACACCTCTCTCTAGATGCATCTCAGTTGATCTGAGCCCTCATAAAGTTGACATGTAGATACAATTAATTATAACTATTTACTCAAAAATACACGAGTCCGTACTTTAATTATATTTATATAGGCTGTTAATTAATTATACTTAGTAATTAATTAATTTAGTTGCAGCCTTAGCGCGTAGGCGCTCACCTGTCAATGCCACGTCACTGTCTCACTCTCACAGAAATGGTATATACTCCGCTGCTCCGTGTGCTTGAACGGGCTGCTCGTGAGCACTCTGTGAGCTGCCAGCCACGCTCACCGGTGCTCATGAAAAGGTAGGGTCGCTCTCGGGCTCACGCACTCGTGAGCAGCGTGAGCGCTGATGAGCAACCCGGATTTTTACAGAAGCAGCCCCGATACAATGCTTCCTTGCGGCTCTCAAACTTCCTAGTTTGCTGAATCCTGTCCAATTTTTATCTCTTATCAATGCTGGACATTAATGGTTTGCTTATCTTCTCATGAGCCAGCATGCAGCGAGCCTCCGCTTGCATCATTGCACGGGTACCGTGGCGCTGGACAGCGACAGCCTTCGAGCGCTTTCAATTTGCTTTTAATTCACCCAGTCTACCTCACATAATTTTACAGAAGCTATAGTCGACTATGAAACTCATCCCAGCACCTCGATTCCAGGTCGAGTTGTTGCTAGTCACACGTCGATAAGTACAGTATGCCACATCCATCCCTCAGACAGTGGAAGCACTTCGATTGACCACTCCTGGGTCATAGTATATGATTATTTGAAGAGAAAAGGGTTTGTGAGCTGGCGCGATAGCAAAACATCATGGGTAATCAAAACCCGAAGCCGAATCCAGTGGCAAGACTTTGATTATGAAGTATAACTAACGTGTTGCATTATCAATGCTTCACCATTCAGTCGCGACTCACCACCAGAAAACCCTCAGGTCAGAAGTCCGTCATGAGAGCAACTTCTGCGAGGCCCATATGAGCTGGAAATGGGGTCTTCAACTGCGACCCCGCGCCAGGAACTTCCAACCGGGAACTTCCAGCCGGAAGTTGGCTTGGGCTGATTTTCCCGCAAGGTTCGCGTGCGATCAAATGGCCGAAAAACTGGCTGGTGCTTGGAACTTCCAATTGCCCCCCGCCTCGCGCCCACCACCGCCCGCGCGACACCACGCCCACCGCACCGCGCTCGCCGCCCGCCCCCCATGAGCTCCAAGGCCTCGCCCATCGTCCTTGACGACACCGAGCCCGAAGACGAGGGGCCAAGCACGCCGCGGGTGGCCGCTATCCACGTTATACCGCCCACCTCGCCGGCCGCCGAGCTGGCCAGCACACCGACCTCGCATGCGCTCACCGTCACCCAGGAAAATTCTCCAGAACCTCTGGCGTCCGGGTCTGCTATGGACGAAGACGAGCCCGAGCCCGGCACCGACGACGTTGCGCCGCCTGAGCCTATGGACGTGGATGACGTTGCCGACGGCGAGCAGGCCGAGGGCGAGGCCGACGACGAGTCTGAGAGCGACAGCGACAGCGAGGACGAGCCCGACGACGCCCAGGGGCCTTCGCAGCACTCTGAAGAAGACATCACGCGTTCACCGACCCAGCCATCGCCACCGGCCAGCCAGGCTCCGTTGCCTCCCGCCAACGGCACCGCTCCGGCGACTGCTTCCGAACCGGCCGAGTCCACACCCACACCTGCTGCCGCAAATGCCGCAGGATTGTCCAGCAAACCCAATTCCAAGGGGAAGCCTGCGTCTCAGGCTGCGAAGCCGAAATCCAAACGCGTGCACAAGTCGCCGACGCCGCCTCCCCCGCCTCCACCCCCTCTCCAAACGGTGCGGCTGGAGATTAAGCTTGGCCGCGGCTCCAATCGCGAGTATGCTTTCGACCTGGCGCAAATGGCAGAGGAGAAGGGCATGCGTATCCGCCCACCTCCGCCACGCAAATTGGAGTCAGATTCAGAGCCGGACAGCGCGGAGGAGATGGCTAAGGCGCTCGATGCCGCCGCCGCTGCTGCCGATGCTGCTGCTGCCTCAAAGAAGAAACGGGTAAGTCCCTTCGACATGTATATATCATAGCACGCTGAAGATTGTTACAGAAACGCAAACGGGCCGACGAGCAATACGACCTGGAGGACGATTTCATCGACGACACGGAGCTGGCCATCGAGGAGCGCAAGTTCTTCGCGCAGACCAAGCAGACCGGCTTCTATGTCTCCTCTGGCGAGGTCGCATTGCTGCGTGAGAAGGTCGAGCCTAGCACCAAGCACCGCTCGCCGAAGAAGCCGACCGCACAAACGGCGCCGTCCACGCCCATACCCATCATCCCGCCCTCCATTCCCCTCGCCAACAAACCGAACGCGAAGCGTAGCTCCCTTGCTCGTACCCTGCAGAGTTTGCCGGGCTTGCCGGCGCCGCGTGAGAGCCCTGCGATGAAGGCCCTCGTCAGGAAGATTCCCATGCCGCCGCCGCTCAATCAGGGCACGCCTGACAATCCGATTCCGCTAGACGGTAACAAAGACGAAGACGACGAGGGCGGCGAAGAGGAGAAGCATGAAGAAGTGCTGACGGGCGGACGTGGTACAAAGCGCAAGGCCAGCATGGGCGGTGCCGGAGTCGACGGCCAGCCCGACCGCGCAACGCCAGGGGACGGCGACATGGTCGCCGAGCCGCGCAAGCGACGCAAGGTGCACGACCTGCCGCAGTTCAGCAAGGAACTGCAGCCCGAGATCGAGATGCTTAAGCAGCTTGTCGACCGCGGTGCGCTCAAGATACATTCCGTGTCATTCTCCCTCCTTATTTTGACATGACATGCCGCAGAGGAGCAGGCTTTCTCAATCCGCGGCAAGTTCCCGCAGCACGTCAAGCCGATCCTGGCGCAGGTCGCGCTGAAGGCGATCGTGCTGGACGAGTACGACGACGAGTTCTTCGACGCGATGCCCAAGATCTTCCCATACAACCGCTTCACGATGAAGAAGCTCATCACGCGCATCGTGTACCCGCACCACGTCGAGCTGCTCAACAGGCGCTGCGAGGAGCTTCTTGCCGAGCTCAAGAAGATCGCCGACGACGGGTTCGAGAACGCGCAGACTGAGCACGCGCGCGCCGTCGCCGCATGGGGTGCGTCCTGCTAGCCTTCCCGGCACCTTACTGACCATGACGCGCGCGCAGAGAGCAAGCAGGCGAAGAAGAAGGCCGAGGCGGCGGACGCAGCGGTTGTCGCGCCGCCCGTCGCGGTCGAGAACGGCGCGGACGGCGAGCGCGAGGACAAGCCGCCGAAGCAGAAGTTCAAGCTGACCGAGGCGATGCGCACGATCATCTGGAACCTCGTCTGCCTGTCGAACGACTGCGCCGCGCTCAGCAACGAGAAGAAGTGCGCGCCACCGGTTTCGGTTTCCGCGCGGACGCGCCTGCTGATGTTCAAGTTCCCTATTTGCAGCAAGCTCGAGAACATCACCGAGAACGTCAGCGAGCAGGGTCTGCGCAAGGTCTTGTATCAGAAGGTTCGTGTGGTTTCCATTCTGCTGTCCTGTGCTCACGCCCTGTCGAAGATAAATAGCTGTTTCCCCGATGGATGGATGGACACGGGCATCCTCTCCCGCGAAGTGAGCTCGCTGAAGAAGAAGCAGGGGCGAGA
Organism: Auricularia sp. M13; assembly: GCA_037042915.1. NCBI lineage: Eukaryota > Fungi > Basidiomycota > Agaricomycetes > Auriculariales > Auriculariaceae > Auricularia > Auricularia sp. M13. Next base: position 3,105,443 of record CM073199.1, read on the forward strand.
AAACATGGCTGAGCTTCCCGATGGCGCCACATAGACATTCGCGCTTCCCTGTCTTGCTGCTTGGTTTTGCGATACCTTAAATTCCTCTGTACTTGTTTCCTACTGTACACTTATCGGCCATAATCTTGCTAACCATACCGAGCACCAATGCGATACCTATCTTGCGGTCTTGCTTGTCAGAAAGAAATCAATGACGTTGCTTGTGATTTGCCCGTCGCGGATTCAAAATGACTTTCCCCATTCCTTGTTGCACGCCTCTTCGGCCTGACTCCATGCTGCCCCAGCCCCAGCGCGTCCTTCTTACCTTTATACCACGATGATTGGCAACTCTGTGGCCGAGTACATCTTTATTCGCGCTTGTATCACAGCTCTGCGCCTCGTCACGCCGCTCAGCTTCGCATTTCTCGCGTACCTCGTCTACGATGCTCGACACGGTGGCACAATACCTCTCTGGGCCGCGACTTGGCCAGCGATAGAATGCCTATTTTACTTGATTATCTACCTACCGTGGACCAGGCGTCTCCAGCAGGTCAGTCGCTCGATTTCTTGTCCCGTAAAATCCAGATTGCACGACTCGGAGTGCAAGCTCGATATGAAGATGTCTGTCTGCCATTGGCAGTGCATTAGCATATTTCACGTCACACATTCAACCACTTTCTAACATTCATACAGGCTGCTGTACACCCCCCGCTACGTCCACGGAACGAGCGCGAGAAGCTCTTCAATGCGTGCCATAGCCATATCCCAGATATCCGCGCCTATATTTCTGGGTGGTACAGAGGCAGCCATTCCGACGAGCTTTTCCACGAGAATATCGTGGACTGGCTGCTCTGGGCTGTGTTCAACGCAGACAGAGCCGAGCTCGAGAAGCACGAGAGCTGGAACGAGGAAATCGACAACTATATAGCGCGTATAGAGGAGCTTGTTGGCCACCCGTTCCCCGAAGGACGCAACCCGCATGTGAAGAGTATCAGGCTCACACTTGACGAGGTGTCAATGAGACATCGTCCCCTGATTTGGTATCTGGTGCGCGACGTCCTTTAATTCTGAACAGTCCCCTAATTTTTTTTCGTTTTGCAGATTGTCGGTCTCGTCGATCTCATAACTTGTGTGCAACTGCGAGCGCTCGGCTTCACGCACTTCGCGACGCCGCGCTGGTTCACCTCCTTTCCATTCCGCCCATATACGGTGTTGTCTCAGAGATCAACAACCAATTTATCGTATTGGGTGCGACCTCATCGTTCGGAAACCAAGCTTCCCGTTGTATTCCTTCATGGCATAGGCGTGCGTGCAATGCTTTCGTACTTGCTAATTTAACATTGTCAAAACAGATTGGACTGTGGCCATACGCAGACTTCTTCAAGGAGTTCAAGACTCTAGAACCGGACGTCGGCATCATTCTCATCGAAATCCTGCCCATTAGCATGCGCATCACTTCGCCCATGCCAGGCCAGAACGAGATGGTCGGATCCATTAACGCCGTCCTCGATCGCCACGCTGTAACACAGACAGTTCTCATGACCCACTCATACGGCTCCGTCATCGCCGCGCATCTCATCCATTCCGAGCTGCACGACCGCTTGGCCGCCCTCGTGCTAGTCGACCCCGTCGCGCTTCTCCTGCATCTCCCGGACACGGCGTCCAACTTCGTGTACCGCCGCCCGCGCCGCGCGAACGAGCACCAGCTCTGGTATTTTGCCTCGCGCGACCCGGGCATCTCGCACACGCTCAGCCGCCGATTCTTCTGGGGCGAGAATATCCTGTGGAAGACGGACATTGCGCCGCCGCGTGCTGCCGTCGTGCTGAGCGAGCGCGACCAGATCATGCCTGCGTTCCACGTGTGGAAATATCTAACGGGCTCTGACGTCGATTGGGACGACAACACCGTTCTTCGTAGCTGGGCGACGGGCGAGGGAGACAAGAAACTCGAGGTGCTGTATTACAAGGACATCGACCACTCGCAGGTGTTCGAGACTAGGACTAGACGCGCCGACTTGCTGGCGATCCTGCAGCGCTTTGTGGGTATAGAATGACCCTGCCATCGTATGTACCATATCCGTTTATGCAATACTGAGCCTCCTGGACATTTGATCCTTGCCAGCTCAGTCGTTGCCACTTGCAAGGAGGCGCCTGTGCAGTGTGACTAAGGACTGACTAAGGTATTAGACGCGTCCATTTCCTTATCCAAACTCTAGCTTGGATCTCGAAGCCCGAGGAGTACGCTTTCTTTGTCACAGTGGCTTGGCCACTATAAGAGGTGGGGCAGCCTGTCCTCCCATGAGTCGATTAATTCGACATATTACTGAGCTCTTACCAGCTCAGATCTCAGTCCCACCTCTAGGCATGCCTGCTCTCACCTACCGGTCGTTCGTCGTCGCCGGAACGGGACCGTTGGGCATCGCCATAGCCACCGAACTGGTGAAACTGGGTGCGACCGTCGTCTTCTTCACTCGCAGCAGCAACAGCAAGCTCGAGGCCTCGGGCATCGTAACGAAGGTCGTTGACTATGCGAACGCCGATGCTCTGGTCGAAGCCTTGAAGGGCATGGACGTTGTCGTTTCGACTCTCAACGGCGCGGGCTTTGATGCTCAGCCCACTCTGGCAGACGCGTCGAAGAAGGCGGGTGTCAAGCTCTTTGTGCCGTCGTAGGTCCTCATTGCCGCATTGGCGACATCTTGCTAACTCGTGCGTACCCTAGGGAGTTTGGTTCTCGCACCCAGGATCAGGAGCCCGGCGGCCCCCTCGAGTTCAAAGTCCAACTGCAGCGACATCTGAGGTCGATCGATCTGCCTTTCACGGTGTACAACATCGGGCTCTTCTCTGATCTGCCGCTGACTGAACCATGGAAACAGTACGTGCTATGCTCATCCTTTACGCCAATGATGATTTTGACTTGACCTCGTCTTTCTCCAGATTTCCGGCGGTCTTCAACATTGCTGAGAAGAAGCTGACCATCGTCGGCAAAGGCGAGACGAAGATTTCGCTCACGACACAAGCCGACATAGGGCGCTTCGTCGCCTACACTCTGACGCATCTTCCCGCCTCCCTGCTGGCGTACGCGCACCTGGGCATTGCAGGTTCGAGGCTCTCACTCAAGGAAATGGCGGCGGTGCTGGAGAAGAAGTACGGAGGACCGATAGAGATCGTGCGTCGCGACCCGGACGCCGTCCTGCAAGAGGCTAGGGAGAAGGGCAAGGACGCCAATAACCTCGACTACATTTACTGGATGTTCGATCGTGGCTACACCGACATCGAGGACTGCAGGCATCTCGTGCCAGGTTGGAAGCCTATGTCTTACGAAGAAGCTGTTGAGAAGTATTATCCCCCTGCAGGCTAATGTACTTGTTCCTATTTGTGCACGCCGGCGGCCAGAATAAATTACGCCCGTTGCCTGCTCCCTGTTTGACTGCAGGCCTATTTACAGGCTTGCCCACGCCCATTGCTTCCTGCGTGTTTCATCTGGATTTTGAACAATATCTGCGCGTCTATCATATTCATGATGTTGAATGTAGTATCCAGCATGTATTTTACATCCCAGAGCGGTAGAGCAGAAATAAGGATAGCAGAGAGATATCTGTACAGTCAATAGCCTCTCTACATGGAGACCGTGGCGTAGCCGAAACTCGAATTGTCTAAACCGCGCGCGACGAGCGCAAATTGCTGCGCGGCATCTCGTGTTCTTCTTGGCGAGCGCGCGCTGCGACTGACGTTAGCAAGAACGCATTATGAGCGGTTAGAGATCAGTACCTCATGAGCGCCTTGAGGAACTTCTCACGCGCATCCGCGTCGGCCTTGCAATTCTCAAATCCGTCCTGCAAAATGGCCAAATTCAGCGCGCAGTCGCACATAAAAAAGTGCGCAGTGACGCACCGAGAAGAGCACCTCCGTCATCCACATTCTACAAAGCTCCGATTTCGATGTAATCAGACGCGCCAGCAGTTCGCTCAGGTTCGGCACAACCGAGCGCGGCGCGACGCCCGCGATGCCGAAAAGCAGCGCAGAAACGATGTTGAGCCCATACGTTGCCAGCAACGCGTCGACCTGCGTGCCGAGTGTATCGTCCCCGAACGCGGTCTGCAAGAATCGTAGCTATATACTTGTGTAAGTACCAGCGGAGCATCGAGCGGGCAGAAATCTGCACGCACCAGGAAACTGCAGGCCGCAACGAGCGAGTATCGCTCCTGCAGCCCAAGCGCAGCGATCGCGCAGCGCATGACGGCATCGAACGCGCCGGGCGGGAGCTCAAAGAACACCCAAATGAAGTTCGTCGCGACCTGCTCGAGGAACTTGAAGAACGCCTGGGCCACGTCGGGTTGCTCCTCCGCCGCGAGCGAGGCGAGCGCGGGCTCCAGCAACAGCGGCAGCACGCTGACAACGAACGCTCGTGCCTCCGCGTTCGGCACGGGTTTGAGAGTCGACGACGTTGGCGGATTGAGTTGCACGATGAGCATGCCGGCAAGACCGAGCCACACGGCCGTTAACTGCCGTCGCGCGGCGACCGCGACGAGCTGCAGCAGCGGCATTGGGCTCAGAGTAAGGAGCGTCAGATCCTGCGGAAGCGCAGTGATGCTCTTCATCGTCTCGCTCAATGCCTGTAAATAGGTAATACTTTAGCGACGCGTAACGCAGATGTCCCAACAAAGAGGAAACGCACGTCAGAGATGCCGGCGTCCGTCGACCAAATTTCCACCGTCTTGCTCAACGCCTGCAGAACCGCGTCCCGGAGCGCAACCATGCGCGGGTTGGCTCTTGCCCGCTCCATGCGCTCACGTTCCTTCTGCAAGAAGCCTTCCTCGTCGTCCCCGTCATACCACAAATCCATCTGACTAGTCAGGCCCTTGGCACAGCCAGTCAAGGCCTGCAGCTCGGTCATGCAGAGCAAACGCGCTTCGTCCGGCAGCTTCAAAAAGAATGAATATACCTGCACAAAGAGCAACACGTAGACCTACCGTAGCACTGTTGTTCAGCGCCTGCATGAGCTTGCTCACGACGGGACTGATAATACCCTGTGATACTCATTAATCACAGACGAGGAGGGGATGCCCGGGACGCACCTCAACGGGACCGATAGCCTCATCGGGCGGCAGCGCCTGAATCACGCTCGCAATACTCTGCAAGATCTTATTCCTCTCCGTGTCCTGCAAGCCATAATTCAGCGCTGATAGCACGACGAGACGAGTACTCACAGGTATGGAGTCAAGCTTAGAGTACAGCTCCCCAAATGCCGCAATGTGCGGTGCAAGCGCTGCGCGGTTCGAATCGCACAGGTCGCGCAGCGCGTTCACGGCGTAAAGACACAGAGCGGGCTCGTGGATGGCTCCGACAACGTAGTTGATGACGCTGAGGAGAAGCGCGCCGTCCTGCTTTGCAAACCAGCTGGCGTAGCTCCCTAGCGACCAATGAGATTAGAACAAATCGAACTTGCAGTTGAAACGAAGGCGCACCAATACAACTCAGGGCGGTCAATCGCACCCTGTCGGTCCCACTCGCAGGCAGCCGACCCAGGATGTCCGCTGAGAACAAGCGCCCGAGGATGGGCTCGCTCTCGCGTTCTGGGGGCACGCCTTCCTGAATGGCAGTAAGGCAGTGCAGCGCGGCCTCGGCGTCCTCCCAGCCATGCGGAAGCGGCCTCGCGACCTCCGCCGCAACAACATCCACCAACGACCGCGCCATGGTGTCGCGCAGCACATAATACGCATTAACGAGGCTATCCCCAATATCGCGCCTATAGACCGTAAACCGATCGCGCTGGTCCTTCTGCCACGCACGGAGCTCGTGCGGCGGCGGCCATGTGGCCTTCCTGCGGAGCACGACGACGACCTCGGCGTAGAGCTGCTGCGCGATGGCCCAGTGCGGGCCATCCTCGGGCGTGTCGGCGTTCCAGAGGGCCTCCTGCAGCAGGTACCAGAACGGGAGCACGAGCTCGCTCTCCTCCTCGTCCACGCCGAAGACGCCCGGGAGCGCCTGAAAGCCGAGCACGAGCCGCAGGAACGCCTGCACGCGCGGCGCGCCGAGGTGCGCCGCGATGTACGCCACGCTGTGGTCGCCCAGCGCTGCGAGCAGCTTGCACAGCGCGTGCGCGAGCTCGGGCTCGCTCTCGTACGCGGCGAGGATCGTCGGCCCGTTCGTCGCGAGCCAGTCGAGCAGCGGCTCCGTCAGCGTCCGAGTGCCCGCGCCCGATGCAAGCGAGGACCCCGTGAGCACGGCGTCGAGCGCCTCGGTGGCGGCGGCAAAGGAGGTTGGCGAGTTCAGCAACCCCAAAAGCATGGGCAGCATGCCTGTTAGGTCGCTGTCCACAGGAATGAGCACAGGGAATTTGGGGGCTGTTGCATGCAGACGCACTCAGCGGGGATGCCGAACGTGATCCAGGCCGAAAGACACTTCATGGCGGACTGCAGCTCGCGTTGCGAGGCGCCTGGGTTGGACATAGTCGCCTTCACTGCTGCCGTCGTTAATTGCACGGCGTCCAGCAATGTCTGGTTCATTCGCATTCTGCAACATGCAATTCAGTAAGCTGATAACGGGAGAATGAGCAAGTATCGTGAAGAGAGGGAAGGCATCACAGTGCGGTCTAGGGGTCACAACTAGTCGGGCAAGCGGCATGCAGAGTGACAATGGAAACTAACCGAGACTACGACAAACCGTAGCTCGTGCAGTCGGACAAGATCCATCTGGATGTGCTGGAGCACAACTTCAGCGGTGCAGAGTTGTCGTTTGGTTGCGGCCATTTAAAGCCGTCCAACATCACAGCACGGCAATGTCGCTGCTACCATGCTTGCTACCGAGCGACAGCGCGCAAAAGCTGACAATCGACGGACGCACAAATGCTAGCGAGACCATATGGGTTATTTCAACGAGCTTGCATGCCTCGCAACGAGTCCTGCAACGGAATGTTGTAGCAACAACATAGCGCGAGTTCGTGCTTCGCCGAAATTCGGCGAGCTGTTGTGCGGCGCCGTTGCGACATGCGTTGCAATGCCTTTGCGGACACGCGTTGCGAGTTAAATGCAAGTATGTTGATACCCCATAATGGGCTCTGCTCCGCACGGCACAATGCAAGTGACACGGGAGACCGTCTGCGATGCGTGAAAGGAGGTATGTACTTACTTTGTGATACCGAGCAGATCGCTGCTCTGTATTTCCTCAGCCGCAATAGCAAGGAAGTCGAGTATGTGTTCTGAATGCACGCCGCGTTGGGAGAACAGCTGGACGGTCGACACGACCCAGTCTGGCCAGCGCGAGGGATGCAACGGCGCCAATCGGATGGCGAGCGACGTTAACTACCAGCAGGCATTATCAGTGGCTAGCTTGGCTTTTTCAGTAGCAATGCACGCACGGCAACAAAGAGCTTGCGAAGGACGGGCTTGGGCTTATTGGCGAGCGCGGCGCGCGCCGTGACATCCAGCAACGCGTCGCGCAGCGCCTCGCGCTCGTCTTCCGGGAACGCTGACCTGCACTCAAGGCTGCTCAGCGGGCATAAAAATTCGCCCAAGTTCACGAGACGCACCAATCGCGCGCAATCTTGACCTGGGCGGTGTGCGCGCCGAAGAACTCGACATTGGGGTCCGCGTGCGCCTCGAGGAAGGGCACGACTAGCCCCCACGCCTCAGGCCGCTTCTGGATCTCAAAAAGCTCAGCCTGCAGCCGCTGCTGCTGCTCGGGCGTGCCGCCGGGAGCGTAGGCCTGCACGATGAGCTGCAATTCAATGAGCCACTGTCAGTAGCTGGCAACAATGCAATGGAACTGCAGCGCACGTGAGCCGCCTGCTGCACGTCCGAGGGCGCCAGCGCGGGGAAGCAGGTGTATTGCGGCGTCGGCGCGCTCATCGGTTTCGGAGTACAAGGTCGAAAGGAAGAGAAAGGCGCGGTGCGGAGTCACGTGGTTCTTCAGCCACAACTTGACCCTTTTGCAGCTCCGCGGCCCTTGCGATTTGCAATAGAAACACAGATCTCAAATTCAGCACATCAAAGGACGCTGCTAAGAATACAGTTGACGGAATTGCCGGTAGAGACGTTCAGGCTGGGGCTTCGAAGACAAAGAGCAAAATCCGGAGAAAATGCAGAACGAACGAATGGTCAGGGCCCAGCCCTCGCAAGGTATCCTCTAGTAGTACGATTCACAGGCACCCGAGAACGGCTGGAGATCCTTGACGAGTCCGCCGGTGTCGGGGAACTCGCCGCTGCCGTCCCACGGCCGCGTAGGGTAGTGCTTGGGGCTCTCCGCCGCGGGGCTCTGGGGCGGCGACGTGCGGAGGTCGATCGCGACGATGCTCTCCGTGCTGAACTTGGCCTTGCTCGGCGACGACAGGGTGGAGGGAGGCGCAGGGGCGCTGTGGCTTCGGTTGCGCGTCTTAATTGCACGTCGAGAAGGCGAAGGCGGGGTGAAGGCACTGGGTGGAGGAGGTGGAGCTCGATGTGCGGGTGAGGCGGATTGGAGTTCGTGATGCTCGTGCTGAGACTGAGAAAGCGGAGAGAGTTAGCATTCTGCGCTTGGGCGAACAAGCAGATAAATGACGGACCTCGTCGCGTCTCACAGCATCCAGGGTCTTCTTGCGTCTCCAGAACATGAGGGAGATAGTAGCTGAGATGACGAGCGCAACAGCAAGGAGAGGGAGTACGAGGAGAGAGAGGTGGACACCGGAATCCTCAGCGAGAGGCGAGTGAGACTGAGGCTGCGATGAAGGGATGCTCGCGGGTTCAACTCGAACCACCTGCTGATGACAAGGCCGCATTTAAAGCAGCCCAAGCAGAACCCAGACACTTCGAACAAGACGCGCAGTGGCAGATCTGTCTCATATAGGCAGTCTTTGTGCTGCGGCATCCAGATCCGTGCTCGCGTGAGGGACACGAGGCATAAGCGAGAAGCCAGGGGCGGGAATCTCTCCTTAATCCCAGTGCAGATCGCCTTGTTCTCCATCTCAGCTCATTATTAAGCGACCTTGTCCTTGTCCTCGTAGGCGCCCAGCGCGGCTTCGAATTCATTCCGGCTCCGAGTCCGGACTGCGGTTTTCAACTTTAACCTGAGCCTCTAATTGACAGCCAGGAAAACACGCTCCTGCTGTTCTAACTGTGAAATTGCAGCAAAAACAATGAATGCTCGCGCGTTCGGGCGTTTCGCACGCTAACACACCACATCATGACCAAACAACCAACCTGCAACCTACCTCATGGCTTCGATCATAAGCACGAGTGGCAAGATCAGACGGTGCATCGTGAAGCTTCCCAGTGACAACGTCTGCGGGGTCATCGCAGTGGCGGATAATCGCTGTGAACTGCATGACGCGCAGTACAAAACGCTCAAAAAGAGATGGGAACAGGCAAGCGCAACGATCGACGAATGTCCAGCACTGCAGCTCCTGGAGTTTGCAGAGCGGCTCAGGCGGAGCGATGGCAACATCAGAAATCTCCTGCAAGTCCTGGGAGGCGTTGTGCTTTTGCGCAACGATTTGCATGTGGAGCGGACCGCTAGAGATGTCGCCGAGAATCGTTTCGAAGCGCCTCTAGGTAAGTACTGCAACCTGTTTCCCCCAAGACCCATCAAATTCATCATCTTCGAAGGGCCTCTCGATACCTCGAAACTTCGCTTTCTGGCCCAGCTCAACAGGAAGGTAGACAACCTTCTTGAGGAGGACGATATCATGATGCCCCTCCTATTGCTCGCACTCGCACAACATAACACGGGAAGGAACAGTGGGATTGGGGGTAGAATGACGGATTTCGACAAGCAACCTCCTGAAGATGCCGATTCCACTGGCTATCGCGCTCCAGGCCCCGACATTATCAGGCTGTACAGGACGTTCGATGGGGCATTACTCAGAGCTCAGCTGGATGACCCTCCTCGCTCTCGTTTACTAGAAATGTTGAACGACGACGAAGAAAGGGCCGACGACGATCCGGTGCAGCAGGCAGCGCTCTTGTGCGTGATAGACATTACGGTGCTCCCTGGCCTCCCCGGCGCTTATTCTGACGAGCTTACAGTGCGAAGCGATCCTTTGCGCAGAGATATGCAGTTCTGCTGGATGAGCGCCCTTTTTCAGGAATCAAGAGAGGTTTCGAGATCGACTACAACGCCGTGCAGTGCATTCGCCGATCAGCTCTCGGCCAGCTATTCAGGCGCATACTGCTCTATATGCCCCACACCCGTGCGAAGGTGCTCCGAATCAAGACGTTTGCCGATCTCTTTCTCTCCTTAGAGATCACACCGAATGACTTGGCGGCCTGCGAGCTTGCGATTCGTGACTTGTTCGGGAACGGCTTGGTCTGGTGGAAATGTTCAGTGAAGGAAGCACTTCAAATTGCGTCGGGTGAGACGCCGCAGGGTGAGTGGATTTGCAAAGCCACCTGAAGATCATTGAACTCGTCCTCAGAGCCCACGCTGGATGTGCTCGGAAGCTGGATCTATGTCTCACCTAAAAGGGCATCTCTGAGCGCCGACGGGTGGATGGTAAGCAGACTGTTCTGACCTACCGTAAAAGTAGAGTACCTGATACGTGAGACAGCTATTAACCGCGATCGTTGGCCAGCCTCCCCAATTGGAAAGCAAGTTCACGCCACTGTGTGCCACATTCGATGAGATGCACACGTTCCTCAGCTTCGTACACCTCTGCCTGCCGCCTCCCGACCACGTAGTCGACCTCGCCATGGCGCAAACGCGTGCTGTGCTCTGCCAGGCTGGCTTTCTTATGGCGGAGCTCGTGCCTAGCGAGCGCAACCAGATAATGCCGACGTCCTTCCCTACTGAAAACCGTGGGAAAAGGCGCGGTATGGTGGAGTGGAGGCAGATGCAGCGGCGCTCGTACGTGAATGGCATCATCGCCCCGGCGGAAAACGAATGGACCGCAGCGTTCATCGAGGCACTCTCAGCGTCTTGCGTGGTCGTTCTCTACGACGAGACGATGCCCTCCGACGACCCTGGGAATCTGCACGTCTTCGGCGGGCCGCCGAACGAAATCGCTGACTGGTGGCAGCGCTCCCGCACTTTTGACGGGCCCCCATTCAATCTCCAAGAAGGCATGTTTCAGGACCCGCCGATTGTCAATCCGGGGCCGTGGGAGACGCTCGCCAAGGCCAGAGAAATCCTCGTCTTCGATCCTCTCACAGCCAAGAAGGAGAAGGCATCTCCTCTTCGGGAGATAGTGCTCGAGGAAATGCAAGAGGTCTTCGGCTGGGTGACGAGGATGCAGCGCGGGAAGCAGACGTTCTTGTTCAGCAACAAGGCGTTCCCCACACGCTACATCTGCATCCTCGACGCAGCACCCCGTACCGATGGTTTAGACCTTCTGAGGCGTGTCAAGATAGCTGCGCTGAAGGCTGCGGGTCTCCTGACGAAGAGCAACCCGAGCGACGGTGACATCGCCGTGGCTGCTGCTGATCTTCACGAGACGCGAGTGCGGGAGTGTTTCTAATTCCCTCAGACTTTCTAGCCACGACGCTCTGTGCACCGATGAATCCGCCCGGTTTCGAAATTGAATGTGCAGATCGTCTGCTCGCGTGCTGCCACAACGAAGCCAGGGGCAGGAATCCCCGTACAGATTGCGTTGTTCTCAATCTCCTTCGCTTTGTACATAAGCGACCTTGTCTTTGTCCATAAGCGCCCATCGCGGCTTCAATTCATTCCGGCTCCGAAGTCCGGGACACCTCGTACTTGAACTTCATCATGGGTCTAGCAGACAGCCCAGCGAACGCGCTCCTGCTGCTGTACATCCTGTACGGCGCGTCTAAGCTGGTATTTCCGTCGCTGCCCAAGAGCAGCGCAAGCCCGGAGCAGGCGCACGACCCGAACGCGACGTACAACTGGATGCCGCGCGCGCACCCGTCTACGATCGTCTTCCAGCGGTACACGCCCAAGACGCTTGCTGTGCACAACGGCGAGAACGGCGCGCGCATCCTGCTCGCCATCAAGGGCATGGTCTTCGACGTTACAGCCGGCGGCTCGTTCTACGGCCCTGGTGCGCTCCGAGTCGCCGTGCCACCGCTCATACTTGTGCTCATAATATTCGCCTTGCTTGAAACAGGCGGCGCTTACGGAAATTTTGCGGGGCGCGATGCCAGTCGCGGTATGGCGAAGCAGTCTTTCGAACCCGGTGCGTGCTTGTGCTTGCTTTCCAGCGATTTTCATTGGTCGAATGAACATCACATTCAGAAATGCTGACACCTATCGACCAACCACTCGACAAACTCGAGGACCTCACTCCTTCGGAGATGTGCGTCACCCGCTCAGCTCTTGATATTTTATTGAATTTGACTTGTTGCGCAGAGAGAATATGAATGGTGCGCGGCCGCCGATAACACCGGCACAATGACAATGACGCTGACACTAACTGACTAACCCCGACGCGTACAGGCTGGCTCGAGTTCTTCCAGGGAAAGTACATCTACTGCGGCGAGCTTGTCGAGAACACCGATTAAATGAAATCTTCTGGTTCTGCTCCGTACGGGTGTCTCGTCTTGTCCGGCTGCCGTTTCAAGCTTCACCTCTGCCCACTGATGTCTACACAACCTGATGTTCAGCAGTCACGACCTGGAAGATCGACGCGCATGCCTCTGCACCTTCACACCTCAAACGGTCTTTCTTGCGGACTTTCAGAAAGCAAAGCAGACTTGCCCGTCCCTCCGAGTTGACTGTCAGCTCTGCCATCTGGTGCTCTAGTTTTTTTGCGGAAAGTCTCGCCACGCTGCTATCTTTGGCTACTTATTGCCCTGGTCCTTAATGACACACGCCCTGACCGTTGAACAGTTCTCTAAGCCCTCAATGGAAGTTTCAGCGCGCAGTTTTCGCCATCAATTGCTGGTACGGGTGCACTACAGCTGGTCAAGCGCGCGCGATTATTACCGACTTCACCGGCTCCGTTCTAATTACCCCAGCGCTTGCTTCGGGGGGCGCCTTTTGGTCAAAGTGCGGGCAAGTTGGGAAATATCCCACGTGTCGGCACCTGCGGCCTGCTTCACCTGCCGCGTTGACGCTGGCTATAGCGCTGCACCCATTGCCGGTAGTCTGCTTGGGATCAATGAATGATGACTGCTGGGATTGTCTGTGTTCTAGCCGTGGTTAGCGCTAGCCGCAACGCATGATACGGGGCCAACGGGCGCTCCAACATGCCGTCCCGCCTACAGAGTGGCGAAAACTATGTGGACGTTTCGGTCCTGCGAGTATAAATGCAGCAGCTTAGCAGCCCCGCAGTCTCCATCTCTCCTGGCAGCAGCCTCATCAAGCACTCGCTCTTCCTCTCATATTTACTCCACTCCCCTCATCTCTTTCAGACTATGGGTTCCTCGATCAGCGCAGTCCGCGACGCCGCACGCGCAGCGAGCGCGGATGACGAGAAGACAGCGAACGACTCGCTGAACGCGCTGCTGACACTCGCGACGCTCAAGAAGGACGTGTTCGATGCCAAGATCCGCAACGACTCGGACAAGAAGCTCATCGCGGTCGACAAGATCCTGCTCGACGACTACGTGGTGCAGTGCGGCGTCTCGAATGACACGGGCAGAATCAAGGACACCATCGGGGCGACGCTCGGGTCGTTCGCCAAAGGCGCGGTCGTCGACGGCAAGTTCACTCGCTGTTCTCTTCCTACGCGGATTCAGTTGTTCTGACTCGAACTCGGAGCAGGCATCACCTCGCTCATCGGCGTCGGGCTGGACGTCGTCTTCGGCAGCTACTCCGCGAACCAGGCCGAGCACGAATTCTACGCGATCACGAGCGGCAGCCTCGGCGGCATCATGCGCGTCGACGTGCAGATCTACTCGTACCAGTTCACCTCGACCTCGCTTACCAAGTTCTCCAAGAACGTCGTCTGCGTCGCGTATACCGTCTCCTCCGCCCAGGTCGCCGGGCTCGATAAGAACACCCTGCGCAGCATCGTCCAGACGTGCTATGGCAGCTCCGTCGATGAGGTGAGCATCTGGTCACTGTGCGACTACTCCCGGCGTGTGCAATTGCTGAAGGGTGCTGCGTTACATTGTGCAGGATACGCTGCAGAAGATATTCGATCAGCTCGTGGATGCGCTGAAGCAGGATAAGGAGGACGAGGTTCTGGTTCCGGTGATGTGAGCCTGTATCATTGGAAGCATTTCGCCCATTCCTACCTACTACGGCCTAGTCGTACTTCACATTACCGTATATACATTCAGCGGTGAGGCTTTCTCGGTGTTCATCGTGCCTCACGCGTACGGCCAAATGTGGATCAGAAGCATTCCCGCACTCGCCTCTCGTGGAGGTCAGCAGCAGCCACGGCGATGTCACCGTCGCTCGGGTTGCTCTTCGTCAGGAGACCCGCGGCCTTCAGCGCAGCTATCTTGACACGCCTCAGAAGGTCTAAACCATCGGTACGGGGTGTTGCGTCGAGGATGCAGATGTAGCGCGTGGGGAACGCCTTGTTGCTGAACAAGAACGTCTGCTTCCCGCGCTGCATTCTCGTCACCCAACCGAAGATGTCTTCCATATCCTCAAGCAACCCCGCCCGGAGAGGGGAAGATTTCTCCTTCTTTGCCGTAACAGGATCGAAGACGAGGATTTCTCTGGCCTTGACGAGCGTCTCCCATGGTCCCGCGTTCACAATAGGCGGGTTATGGAATATCCCGTCTTTGGGATTGTGTTTTGGCCCGTCGAAGGTGCGCGTGCGCTGCCACCAGTCTGCGATTTCGTTTGGCGGCCCGCCGAAGACGTGTAGATTCCGTGCGTCGTCAACGGGCATCGTCTCGTCGTAGAGAACGACGACGCAAGACGCTGCGAGCGCCTCGATGAACGCCTTCGTCCATTCGTTTTCCGCAGGCGCGATGATGCCATTCACGTACGAGCGCCGCTGCATCTCCCTCCACTCCATCATACCGCGCCTTTTCCCAGGGTTTACAGTAGGAAAGGATTTTGGCATCAGTCCATTACGATCGCTGGGTACGAGCTCCGCCATGAGAAAGCCAGCCTGGCAGAGCACCGCGCGCGTTTGCGCCATGGCGAGGTCGACGACGTGGTCGGGAGGCGGCAGGCAGAGATGCACAAAGCTGAGGAACGTGTGCATCTCATCGAATGTGGCGCACAGGGGCGTGAACTTGCTTTCCAATTGGGGAGGCTGGCCAACGATCGCAGTTAATAGCTGTCTCGCGCGCATGAGGTACTGTCTCCTGGATCAGAATTGCCTGCGTACTAACCATCCACCCATCGGCGCTCAGAGATGCCCTTTTAGGTGAGACATAGATCCAGCTTCCGAGCACATCAAGGGTTGGCTCTGAGGACGAGTTCAATGATCTTCAGGTGGCTTTGCAAATCCACTCACCCTGCGGCGTCTCACCCGACGCAATTTGAAGCGCTTCCTTCACTGCACACTTCCACCAGACCAAGCCGTTTCCGAGCAAGTTTCGAATCGCATGCTCGCAGGTCTCCAAGTCATTCGGTGTAATCTCCAATGAGAGGAAGAGATCGGCGAATGTGTTCATTCGAAGCACCTTTGCACGGGTGTGAGGGCTGTAGAGCAGTATGCGCCTAAATAATTGGCCGAGAGCTGATCGGCGAATGCACTGCACGGCGTTGTAGTCGATCTCGAAACCTCTCTTGAATCCTGAAAAAGGGCGCTCATCCAGCAGAACTGCATATCTCTGTGCGAAAGATCGCTTCGCGCTATGAACTCGTAAGCTCAAGCGCAAGTCGGCGTCCGGGAGACTATCACGCACAACAACGCTGCCTGCTGCACCGGGTCATCGTCGTCCCGTTCCTCGTCGTCATTCAACATGTCCAGCAGCCGTGACTGGGGAGGGTTGTCCAGCTGAGCCCGGAGCAGTGCTCCCTCCAACGTTCTGTACAGCCAGATCACTTCGGGGCCAGGCGCACGACGGCCAGTGGAGTCGGCAGCCTGGGGAAATACCTCGCCAAAATCCGTCAATTTCTGCAAGATATCATTGTTTGGCCCGCCTGCTTGATTTTCTGCGAGTGCGAGGAATATGAGAGGCTGTGTGACGTCGTCCTCGTCCAGAAACTCGTCAACCTTCCTGTTTAGCTGGACTAGAAAGCGAATTTTTGAAGCATCGACGGGTCCTGAAAATCACGATTAGTTTGTCTGAGTACTGGGAAGATGAAGAGTTGCACCTAGCGGTGCTTCGAAACGATCTTGAGCAACATCTCTCGCAGTCCGCTCCACGTGTAAGGCCTCGACCAAGGGCTGAATGACGGCCAGGACCTTGACCAGTTGCAGGCTCGCACCTTCACTCCTCAGAATTCGCTCTGCGAAATCCAGAAGCTGCAGAGCTGGACATTCGTCGATCGTTGTGCTTGCCTGTTCCCATCGTTTTTTGAGCGTTTTGTACTGCGCATCATGCAGTTCACAGCGATTATCCGCCACGGCGACGACCCCGCAGACTTCGTCGCTAGGAAGCTTCACGATGCACCGTCTGATCTTGCGTGTGCTCATGATCGGAAGGAGGAGCCAAGTTGCAGTTGGGTTGTTTGGCCATGATGTGGCGTATTAGCGTCTGAAACGCTCCCGGACGCGCGAGCATTCATTGGGTCCGTAGAAGAGACCTGTACGAATGGCGGCACTGATCACAGAGAAAGCTCATCGAGCGAAGAAGTTATGAGAAGGACTGTCGTCCATTTCAGGGTGCGAGGTGCATAAATAGAGCAATAATAGATTGTAAAGCTGCAAATGCACCAGTAGACGCCGCGTCCTGGCACCCAACACTCATATTGGATACAGCAATGATTCTACTTGGGATGCGGGAGCTCCTTATCGAAGCCGACTGGACGGGGGAACGAGGGCGAGCCGTCCTTGTTCCAGCCGAAGCTCTGAGTGCGCGCAGAGCGGCCGCTCCATCCAGAACCAGACTTCTCCATGGCGTGGTAGACGATGTAAGGCGTCCCTTTGCGGTCGACTGTGAAGCTCGCATGGCCGGGACCGAACGCGACGTCGCTCTTCCAGAACACCGGACGCTCGTCGAGCGCCCACCAGTTCTTCTTGCTCATAGGGTTCTTGCCGCCGTCAATGCCCATGAGAGCAAGATTGTAGTCGTCCGTCCAGCTCCCAGCAGTGGCTATGCCATCATGCATCAACGCCCCGAAACGAAGGAGACAAGAATCGTGGACCTACAGTAGACGACGAACCAACGACCGTTGTGCTCCAGAACCGTCGGGCCCTCGTTGATGCCCATCTTGCCGGAGCGCTGCCATTTGGGCTTGGGCTCGTGGATGAGGACGCGTTTCGAGCTGATCTTGGTCGGGCTACTCATCTCGGCGATGTAGAGGTTCTGGGTGTTGCCGTCCGTCGAGTTCTTCCACCCGGACCAGATGAAGTACAGCTTGCCCGTCGGCGTGTATTGCATGACCGTGCCGTCGATCGCCCAGTTGTCATCGGCAGTGGAGATCTTGCCCACGAGCTTGAACGGCTTCGTCGGGTCCGTCTTGGAGGTGCCCTTCAAGACGTACATCCGGTGGTTCTTGTTCTGGCCGTCGTCCATCGCGACGTAGATGTACCATTCGCCCTTGATCTTGTGCAGCTCTGAGAATCGGTTAGCCCGGGAATGGCAGGTTTGCGTCAGACGCGTAACACACCAGGCGCCCAGATGTTCTTGTACTCGGACGGATTCTTCCATACGACGGGGCCGTCGAAGTCCCAGTTCGTCAAGTCCTTCGACTTGCGCACCTTGAGACCGCCGGCTACGTTGATGTAGTAATAGTAGTCGGTGTCCTTGTCGTAGATGATCCAAGGATCCGCGTTCGTGCCCTTCTTGATAGCTGTGGTCGCGTCAAGGTCGCCGTAACGCGTTGCCTAGACAAGCGCAGAAACGCACGGTTGTGGAAGGTGGCAGGGAAGACGGGGAGCTCGTCCTTGGGCTGCTCGGTCGGCTTCGGAGCCTCGGTCGACGTCGCCTTGGTAGTAGTAGCCGTCGACTTTGTCGTAGACGGGACGGGGGCCTCGGTCTTGGGAGGCGTGGTGGTGCTCACGGTCGTGCAAGTGCCATTTGCGGCGCGGCGCAACGGGGTCGCACTGGCACCGAGCACCAGCGAGAGCGCAAGAACAAGCGAGGTGAAAGAAGAACGAAGCAACATGGCTGGCGCGAAGAGAAAGGCGAAAAGGGCAAGTGCCCGGGGTGAAAGAAGGAATGAACGAGAGGGGAAGAAAGTTTGTGGCCATCGTTTGAGCGCTGGGGTTATATAATGGCCACGCGAGCGAAGGCTGCGCAAATCAGCGCTCCAGCATTCATGAATGATGAGAGTGCCCATACTGTACTTGGCAATTGATCGATGCAAGATTGGCCGGAGTTGCCGAGAAGAGACTGGTGCAGGGCGCAGGAATGGCATTCTTTGGAACGACCTGCATCTTTCCTCAGAGGCGCAAGAGCTCAACGTCACTTCAAGTTCTGGAGAGTCGGACGAGCGAACGTTGAGAAGGGGACATAGCCAACCAAGGATAGGAACATAAGCAGTTATGACGATAGGACCGATGGCGCGATGTTGCTGCTGTCGTTGGGCCAAAGTTGTTGGGCATCCCTTCTTCTGCTCAACGTGTCGAGCTTCCTGACGGTGCCGCTGCAGCTTGCCCTACTTGTTCCATCGCCGCGCACAACCCTTTGGTCATGAGCGCCCAATGGTACCTCGGGTCCGAAAGCTATTGCCTCATGTTATTAGCAGAGGGCGAGACAACGCGGCCGGTTTTCCTCGGTGCCGCGTCGTCACGCGTCAACACGCAACGAAGTTCGGGAATGGCGCTTGCCACGTTGCCAGCACGTGGTTCGACAACGTGCTGCTCGATGCTGTGCCGAAGAGTGGAAGTGATAAGTGATGGGATTCAGCAGGGGCGGTGCCACATACTTAGGGAGTAAGGACCAACCTGAAAAGCATCAATCCTCTCGGGACAGTAACGCATGTTTTTGCACAGAACTTGCAGCCGACAGACGGTACGCCTTGAACAGTTGCTTGATTCGCGGGGAAAAAAGAAGAGGATAAATAACATGCACAGATGTGCGGTATAAAGAAGATGCTCGTTCGCTCGCTCGCGTTGCAGTGGCTCACTGCGGGTGGGGAAGCGCCTCGCTGAAGGCGACGGGGGGAGAGAACGCAGGCGAGCCGTCGGGGTTCCACCCGAAGCTCTGCGTGCGCATCGTGCGGCCGTCCCAGCCGGCGCCGGACTGCTCGATGGCGTGGTAGACGATATAGGGCGTGCCGGCGCGGTCGTACGTGAAGCTCGCGTGGCCGGGGCCGAACGCGACGTCGCTCTTCCAGAGCACCGGGCGGTCGTCCAGGCGCCACCAGTTCGCGCCGTTCATCGGGTCCGCGCCGCCGTCGATGCCCATGAATGCCAGGCAGTAGTCGTCGGTCCAGCTTCCAGCGGCGGCTGAGAACGCACGTTAATGATTGTGTGGAGGGCGAACAGCGGCGACTCACAGTATACGACGAACCAGCGGCCGTCGTGCTCGAGGACGGTGGGGCCCTCGTTGACGCCCTGGTCGCCGGAACGCTGCCAGCCCTCGCGCGGCTCGTGCAGCAGCACGCGGTCAGAGCAGATCTCCGTCGGGCTGCACATCTCGGCGATGTAGAGGTTCTGCTCCTTGATGTTGCCCGGGTCCGTCCAGCCCGACCAGATGAAGTACATCTTGCCGTTCGGCGTGTACTGCATGATTGTGCCATCGATGGCCCAGTTGTCGTCCGGCGTCGTTATCTTGCCGATGAAGTCGAACGGCTGGGTCGGGTCGGTCGAGGTGCCCTTGAGCACGTACATCCGGTGGTTCTCGTTCTTCCCGTCGTCCATCGCGATGTAGATATACCAAGCGTCGTTAATCCAGTGCAGCTCTGCAGTTTTCGTGAGCCGATAGAGTATCGACCGAATGAGACACTTCATTACGCACCAGGCGCCCAAAGCTCCTTGAGCTCCTCGGGCGGCGTCCACACTGTGACACCGCGTTCGTCGAAACTGCTCAAGTCGCGCGACTCGTGCACTGTGATGCCGCCAAACGCGGACTGGATGAGGTACCAGGCATCCGTCTCCTTGCTGTAGACGACCCAGGGGTCGGCGCCGGGACCTGGCTTGATGGCTGCGCGCACGGTTCAGCGTTCGCGCAGTCCGTAGTCGGAGACGTACGATTGTTGAACGTGGCGGGGAACTCCGGAGGCGGCGGTATCGTGGGTGTGGGCTCAGGCGGCGGCGGGACCGCAGTTTCGACAGGCGCAGGGGTCTCAACTGGCGGCAGGGGCGCAGGCGTCGTGGAAGGAGCCGGTGGTTCTGGCGCGACGGTCGTACACGTTCCGTTGGCTGCACGGCGCAGACGCATGCGCGTGTTCGTTGGGCGCGCATCGGCGCCAGAAAGCAGGAGCGACGAGGCTAAGACGAGCGAAGCGAGCTTGAGCGAAGAAGAAAACAACATGGCCGCTGAAAAGAGAAAAAAAAGCGGAAGGTTGAAAGAAGAAAGAAAGAGCTTGCTGCGTCGGACAGGAAGGCTGCTCCTAGATATAGATTGATGCATGGAATGCTGTGCCGCCAGTGATTCTCCGGAAGACGACCGTTTCCGGCCACGTGGATCATGTTCGCAAAACGACGGTGGTTGTAGGTGCCTAGCCATGACGGGACGTGACTTGCCTTCAAAGAGACTTGTATAAGACAGTCAGCTCGAGTCCATTTCGATGCAGGCGCATGTCGCTGGGCTCACCGGTTGCGGTCGACAACAGATTTGCAATCGTTATCTTGGCTTGTGCACTGAGCGCGCAGAGCGATGGCATTGCACATTGTAGCAGGAATGCTTGACTACCTATGGCCTTCGCAGAAAGTGCGACGCCGGGGCAGATACGATTGACCGTCGTGAGACAGGCTGGCGGAACTTGCAGCAGACTCGTGCGCCATGAGAAACGCAATTGGAAAAGATGACGGCTGACCAGTTTCACATATTCAAATGAGGCAATGCTTCCAGTCCCAGTCCGAAGACTGTACGAATGCAGGGACAGATTCCTCACCCCAGTTCTGAGTTCAAGTCGATCAGCCTGACATGCAGTTAACCGGTTCTTTCCTCACCCTCAGCGTCCTCCTCGTCGGCTCCGGCTTCGTCCTCACGTGCTCCAACATCCAGCGCAGTGGCTCTGGATTGAGCCTCGCCATCGCCGCCATCTGCACCAAGGAGGGCGGAGGGAATAACGGCAACGAGGTCCTCCCGCTCAACAGGCTCAACACCTGTCTCGGCAACAACAAGTTCAACGGCGTGCTTTCCTGCTCTTTGAAGTGGGTCATAAGCTCTCATATACCTGGCTAATGTCTCCCATTGATAACGATTTGGATTACCTCAGCGGAGAAGCCATGCTCACTTGCAGCGGCTGCGGGTACTTTTCTGACCTGCACCTGCCCGCGTGGCAACGGCGGTACAGACACCACGACGATATACCATCCAATCTGCTGTATCTCCGCGACGCATTGGTCGTTGACCGTTCTTCCAAGCGGAACAAAGTCGGAGCTGAAACTCGCGTCCGCGGGTCGATCCCGTCCGTCTCTCTTCCTGGCTGGACCGCTGTTGTTCTCTTCTGGAAGCTGGATGTCTCGGTCAGCATGCTCTGGCGGTACAATACGATTCGCTCTCGCCTTGCTGCGCACACGAGCGCTGGCAGCAGCCTAACGTTCGTCCCGAATTCCGAGGGTTCTGCAGCCGTTCCAGAACAGGCAACGAGTCGCGCCGCACCCTAGGCCGAGCGCCGTTACAGCATCTCTGGGCGAATAGTCTTCGACTTCTGTGCGGGTGCAAAACTGCGATATTGATATGATTACGGCGGGGCGGGGCGGGATGGCCCAAAGCGGCGTGCCATGACGCAACGCTGTGGCCGCCCAGGATACTCGCGAGCGCCAGGCGCTAGCGCGATAGTCTCCAGGCACTCTATCCACCCAGGCTGCAGCAGGGCTCGAGGCAGCAGAACTGCGGGGACAGCATCCGGGCGGCGGCAATGTCATCTGAATTTCTCGAAGACGGGACGCCGGCGGCATCGCCAGCTTATATGACGCTGTGGCGCTTCTTTCCCCGCAATTGTCACTCTCAGTCTGCCCATGCCCCACGCACCGACGCTCGCAAAATCGGTCGTCGACCTCGTCGTCCCGCCGTTCGTCGCCATCGAGCCCGGCGCTGCCCGTGCGGGCGGCGAGCCCGCCACTCTCGCAGGCAAGGTCCGCCTCCGCCTCGCAGAGCCGACGACGTTCAAGCACATCGCCGTCGACCTGCGCGGCGTGCTCACTGTCATGCCCGTGTCCACCGGGTCTGTTCATTGTCGCCGTACGCATCGAGCTTGCTGACGCCGCCCGACGGCAGCCGCACATGGCGTGCTGACACACGGCTCGTGCACATGAGCTCGCAAGTGCTATTGGACAGCAAAATCGTACTTGGCGCCGGCTTACACGAGTTCGACTTTGCGCTGCTGCTTCCGGCCGACGCGCCGTGCACGCTGCCAGACATCGGCGGCATGGCGCGCGTGAGCTACACGCTGCGCGCGCGCGCCGTCCGCGCTCGCTCGCTCTTCCCGTCACTCGCTGCCGAGTGCGTCGTCACGCTCGTTCGCACTTATGCTCGCGAGAGCGTCGAGTTCCAAAATGTGTATGAAGGTGTGTACTATGGTAGGGGTCTCACAGTGCCCGCAACGGCTCTCACCGAAATTTGCAACGAATTGTGCAATGGGTCGCAACGCAGAGTTGCGACCCTTTGCGGCATCGCGAGTTTGCGAGTCGCAACCTCTTGCAATGGCTCGAAATGCACTCTTGCAACGAGTCCAGCAACAGCATAGCACAGTCCAAAGTGCGCGTTGCGGCGTTGCTGCGGGGTGCTCCGAAGCGAGAGCAGTGTGATACCCCAAAACTATTTCAGTAGCATTTACTAATCTTGATGCAGCGGAGAACGTGTGGCGCGGCAAGGCCATCTACAGCGTCGCGCTGCCACACCGCGCGTGGGCGGCGGGCGACACGCTGATGGCGCTCGTCAAGCTCGTGCCGCTGTCCAAGGACGCAACTCCGCGCGTGCTGCGGATGTCGCTGCGAGAGGACGTGCGCATCGTCACGAGCAACGGCCCGCGCGCATTCACGCGCCACGTGGCCACCGCCGCCCACCCCGTCGTTTTCCCGCCCTCCGCGTCCTCCTCGTCATCACAGCCCAACTCGCAGCAGCATTTGATGTCCGCACCGAGCGATCCGGGCCCGTTCGCGCTGCCCATCCCGCCCAAGACGATCCCGACGTACCGCTCGCCGCTCGTCACCGTCAAGCACCACCTCGACCTGCTTGTGCAGTTCGAGGGCCCGGACGACGGCGGGACACGCACGCGCTTCACATGCCATACCGTCTCGCTCGCCCTGCGCGTCCTCGCGCACCCCCTGCTCCCCTCGGCGCGCCACGCGACGCTCGACAACCGGCGCGCGCTGTTCGGGCCGCTGCCCGCGCTGATGTCTTTGCCCTCGCCCGAAGACCAGGAGGGCGAGGAGGAGCAGGACCTGCCGAGCTATGCGGCGCACGTGCAGGACTTCATCCCCGTCCCCGGCGGGCTGGACGCCGAGGACGAGAGCGAGGAGGGCGCGGCGGGCAGGCGGAGCATGGACACCGTGCGCAGCATCGACTCGGTCGCGATGCTCGACCCGCGCCGGATCAGCCGCGTGCCCGACTACGGCGCGGCGCTCGAGAGCGTCGTCGTGCCGCTGTGGAGCGTGCGCGGCCTGCCGAGCTATGCCGAGGCGCAGCGCGCGGGCGCGAGCTCCGCCAATGCTGGTCCGAGCTCGAGCGCCGTTGCTGGTCCGAGTGCAATATCAGCGGCGGCGCGCTAGTCGCTATGAGGAACTACTGTACAAGCTATTGCACTTTTGCTTGCCGTTCTGCTGTCTGGTGTCTCTCCCTCTCTCTCTGCGAATTGCTTTCTGCTGGTCGCTGTGAAGGTGTATCTTGTCGCATGTGTACATTATGTATCTATCTCCGTCTCGTGTCATCGATCTCTCGCGCTGCAATCAACACATGTGTAACATTGGGTCAGGTCGTCTCTGAGCCTCTGACGAGCTAAATTAGCCTGCTTCAACTCCGCAACTTCACACTGCTCCGTCATGTCTGGTATCGAGCGACTTCCTGATCACTTGCTGGGTGACATCCTGATTCTTGCCAGCAATGTATCTATCGAGCAAAAGTACGCCGTTGCCCAAGTATCGCGGCAATGGCGGGCTGTGTTCGTCAACGGTGTGACCATCGCGTGGCTGGTCTTCGCTATCGTCTTTTTCAGCTTCCCATACGTGCGGCCCGTGACTGCGCAAAACATGAACTATACATGTGTCTGCGTCGGAGGCATTGCAATCCTGGCCCTGGGTTGGTGGAGTTATGCTGGGCGTCAGTCCCAGGAGCGGGTGAGGAAGGCAAAGGACGACCAGGGCGCAGTCTCGACATGGGAGAAAGACGCAGCCATCAAATCTTCGTCAGAGGATCCCAATGTTGCGGAAAAGGTCGCGAATGACGAGGTGTAGGTTCCTGAGGGAATAGGCAAGACGGCACTCTGTTACTTAATTTTCACTTCGGAATGCTTAACGATTTGAGAGGTCGTCACAATCAAATGTATTCGATATCAAGCCGTACGCGTCGCACGCTACACGTGGCCGCCAATGCCAACTGAAAGTTCATCCGATTATGAGGATCATAAATTCTCGTTTTGACCGCGAGTGCACGCAACGAGGAAAGATGGTCGACAAACAGAGGGGGAAGGTGTGTAGCCAGTGATAGATCCTCAGTTGGTCCATGCGCGCAGTTGATGACTAAAGTGAGCAGCTGTCGTGCCACGGCGCGAAGGGCGCCATACCATGCGGCTATAGATTCATCGACAAGACCGTTTTCGGGATGCACATCGAGGTAGTAGTCGATCTCGAGATGACGCAAATGCCGACATGTGGCAAGCGCAGCGGGGAAGTATCGCGAAAGACGAAGAATTCGGCCGTTGTAGGGTTTACTGTACGCACACGCTCTATTACCGCGTCACGCGTCACAGAGGTGCCGCGGCCCGGTAATAATGTCGTTTTTTCACGCGTCACAGGTGGGTCCCGGTAATGGGATGTCACGCTTTTTGCACCCTCGGGGAGCTCAAATATAGCAATTTTTTCGCCGCCGCTCCGCGGCGGCGGTAATAAAGCTGTTTTGTCACGGTCACGAAGCCTCCGCGGTAATAGTTCCGCCCTGTCACGGGCCTGCGGAGCCGGTAATAGAGCGTGTGCGTACAGTAATCTTGAGGCGCGTTAGATGAACAAGCGAGCTGAGGTCGGGAATCAACCCAGTTGACTCGTCCACCCGAAGCTCCAGCGTGCGAAGCATGTGGACAGTGCTTCCTGCTGACAGCAGTGCTTGGAGAAAGGGCGTATCGCACTGGCCTCTGTACTCGAGCAGTTTCTGACGCATTTCGGAAGCGGCAAACTCGTCGCGGCAGTAGTCTCCGGCAGCCATCGCCAAGATGAGGACGCGCATGGAGGGCATCATCGCGAGAAACGCGCAAAGTAATCTTCGACTTAGAAAGCGCCAGCACGACAGGCGCAGGGTATGCACACGCTTGAGCTGAAGGCCAGCCTCGGCCAATCGATTCAGCGCCATTGGAGTGATATCCAGTTCCAGATGTTCCACATTGAAGCAGCATCGGATAAGATCGCTGACAGTAAGCAGCGAGTCTACGTCGCTAGAGTCCACTTTAAGCGATAGGTGGGTCACAGCGCGTGCCATTTCTGGTGCTGAAGTCAATTTGTGCACCATTTCTTGAGGCATGGGTTCGTCTGGGAACCATGATCCAATCTTCAACCTGCCAAATATCGGTAACTTGTTCCGATACCAGCAAGGGTCCCTCGTCGGCAAAATCCGATATCACGAGGCCGGGGGGAGGGGGGTCCATTTGAGAGCTTATGAGAATTTTTTAAGGCAAGAATTTTGGTGAAAATCTGAGTGAATGCACTTGATCTTGGCTCAGAAATCCTGTTTTTGAGCACTAGACGCAGTCCTCAGGCCATTGCATCATTCATGAGCCATAAAAGCCGAGAAGCACCTGAGGTTGGTGTTTGTGCGAGTGGGTGGTGCTCCGGAAGCATTTAGGCTCAGGATGCAGATTGGTTCCGGCTACTGGTAGTGGTATTAAGTAGTAGTGGTGATGGACCTCTACAGAGCACAAATTGGGCAGTAACATACCATTCTGACAATTTTTCAATGAGAAATTTGCTTCCATATGGCTTTTGGCTTGGGATGACTAAGCACCGGAAGCAAATAGGGGGGGAGGGGGTCCATTTCAGGTCCTTATGAGAATTTTTGGCCCTGTGTTCCAAATTTTTTTTTCGAGGGACCCTTGGATACCAGAGCTGAGTCCGCACCTTACAGTCGTTGGGTTGGCCATGGTGACGCAAAGCAATCATATTAGCCCGCTTCAACTCCGCAACTTCACACTGCTCCGTCAAGTCTGGCATCGAGCGACTTCCTGATCACTTGCTGGGCGACATCCTGATTCTTGCCAGCAATGTATCTATCGAGCAAAAGTACGCCGTCGCCCAAGTATCGCGGCAATGGCGGGCCGTGGCGCTCGGAAGCCCTTTGCTCTGGTCGTCCTTCCGTCTGACAACAAGGAAAGACCTTTCACGCCTGGCCACCGTCCTCCAGCGGAGCGGCGCGTCGGCTCTTCTGGACGTAGAACTGAACTTGGGCTCCAACACCAGCAGCAGCAAGCTGAGGCCGCTGCTAGCGCCATCCGCTCCCCGCGTCCGAACGCTCAAAGTCACGGTCCACCCGAACAGCTCCTACCAGCTTGACGCGCTGCTGGACCTCGGCTTCACTACGCTTGTTTCGCTCCGGATTCAGGGAAAGGGGAACGACGAGCGGCCCGCGGTCCAGATGGAGCGCTTGGCCGCTGCGTTGCCCGCGCTGGAGCAGCTTTGCGTTGTGGACTATGGGCCCTATCTGTCCCGAGATTTTGCGACCGTATTCACGCGCTGCTCACGCGTCGTGCGTCTCGTGCTGCATCCCACGCATATCATCGAGGACTTTTATTCTCCACACCTGGACCCGCCCCGGCCCGCAATATCGCCCGCGCTGCGCTCGCTGAGTCTCCGGCTCCCGCTCCGCGCTCTTCTCAAAGTGCTTGATGTTGTCTTGGCCGATGCCATTTTGCCCGAGATCGAAGTGCTCATGGATGCCACTGAGGTCAAGCCGGAGGACTGGGTGCGCGTCTACGGCGCGCTGCTGCGCGGCACCGCGCCTGTCGTCTTGTTCGACGTGCAGAGCAGCGGCAGGGTGCTTCTACGCGACGCCGCGGGCCGTCTGCGCAGTTTATGCGTGGGTGCCCCCGAGTCGGACATCGTTCCTGCCCTCTGGGACTTCCTCGCCACGCGGCATGTGCAGTCAGTCTGCACCTCCGTCGAGAGCATCCGCATCTGCGCATCATGCTGGGGTGAATTTTCCCTTGCGCTCGAAGCACATCCTCTTGAGACCGCGGACACTGATCTCAGCCTGAGGGTGCGTATCCTCGCGGAGTGGGAGGACGTGACGCGGCATCTGAATCGATTTTCCGCGGGAAAACTGCACGTGATGCCCGCGATCCATCTCCCTGGACTGGGCACTGTCGAGCTAGCCATCGAGGAAGGGTCCGGCTTCCCTGCGGAGGTCACAACCCATGTCCTCAGGTCTATCAAGTGCGACCACGCGCGGGCCGTTGCCGTTTTCGTCGCGGGGGTCGCACCGCAACTTAGCACTGTTGAGTTGGCCAGTTTCCAGCAGTCAATCAGGGATAAAGTAGCTCTTGACCACCCTAGTTGGTTGCTCGCCTTTGCGCTTTCACACTAGCAAATCTGGGACCTCCCCGCCTGGAACCTTCCTTCCTTTCTTCCTTCCAGCTATCGACGGGACGTTTGTCAGGCAGCAGAATCCAGGTGTCATCCGGATCCGCGGACATCTTAGAGTCCACACTCACTTCCATGGCTACTGTACAGTATGCCACTCAACGTCTCAACGCTTACGCGCGAGGAGGCTGCTCATCTTTGGCACAGAATTTGCAGGACGGCTTAATTCGACAAGAGCGACTTGTGAGGGGTTAAACCCGAAGCTTGGTACCTGGGATCGAAAGTCATTTGGGATTTGAGAGCACAAGTGTAGGCGGTCTGCATTGCTGTTGCGAAACCGCAGACGTTTGGCAGATTTTCCCACACGGATACTACCTCGTATTTCAAGGTATTACAAATTAGTGCACGGTTACCCGGTTCGGCGTACTCATTATCACGTCCTGGGCCCTGCCCAGACCCGGGTCGTGGGGGGCATCATCAGTGTTTGCTCTGTGAGGCTTCGCGGTATCTAATCGACGCTAGCCGGTATGCTGGCAACCAGCATGCTGCATGCCACAAAGTCAGAGTCAGTATCTTCCGGGGGATAACTGTGTTACTGTACCGGGAGATAACTAATACTTAGGACCAGCGGGTCTTACCAATTCACCCACTGTAGTACTACTTATCTATCCGAACGGATCCTCAACACGTCAACTGTCCAATTGCCGCGCATTGCGTTGTTCCTGATGGACTGATCCAATGCGCGACCATATATTTTGCGCCCCAGAGGAACCTCCTCGCCGATACCTTCTCCTCAACGGCGCGGACGACGATGAAGATCTACGAGAGTAACCTTCCTGCGGACGAGCTCCCGCGCTGCTCAATCTTCTCTACTGTATTCCCGACCCCAAGCCGCCACGCCGAGAGCTCGCGCATGTTCATAGACGCAACCACAGGCCATGTGCTGCATCGTGGCGAGCTTCGCCGGCTCGCGCTCGCGCTCGGCTACGGCGTGACCCACTTTGCGCCGCCCAATGCGTCTGGAGGTCTGCTAAGCAGCGTGCGTCACGGACACCGCGGCTTTCCCTTGCGTCAGGGCCAGGTCGCGCTCGTTTTTATGCCCAACGGTATCTCGTACCCGCTGGTGTTCTTCGGTCTCCAAGCCGCCGGAGTGCGCACGACGCTCGCGAACGCGTCGTACACGCCTCGCGAACTTGCCCATCAGCTGCGGGACAGCACTGCTGAGGTTGCTTTCGTCCACCCGACCCTCATTCCCGTGCTCGTGAAGGCCTGGGCCGAATGCGGTGTAGATGAAGCGCAGGCGCGCGCTCGGACTGTCGTCGTCGATTGGGAGCCGTGGAAGAGCAGCCCGTCCCCGGATCCGAAGCTGTCCGGCTGGGTCAGCATCAACACTCTGCTATCGCTCGGCGTGCTTCCGCGGGCTGTCTCATTTGACGGCGAGAAATCGAACGAGACTGCCTTGGTGTGCTACTCTTCTGGAACCACTGGTCTGGCCAAGGGCGTCGAAACGACGCACTACAACGTCACCTCGATCGTGACCGTGTATCCCCAAGTACTGCCGTTTGAGCCCGACGAGGTCATCCTGGGCTTTTTGCCGTTCTACCACATCTACGCCGCCGTGTTGCTCAGCATTTACTACCCGACGTACAATGTCCCCGTGGTCATCCAGGGCGCGTTCAATCCGGAATCCTTCTGCGCGAACATTGCCAAGTACAGGGTGACGACATCTCTTGTCGTGCCGCCCGTATTGCTTGCTCTCGCGAAACACCCAGCGCCAGATCGGCACGATATGACTTCCTTCCGCCGTGCTGCCTGCGGAGCGGCCCCCCTCAGCGCGTCCCTGATTTCTGCTGTCATTAACCGTCTGGAGAGGCTCGGGTGCAAGGACGTCGTCGTCACCCAGGGTTACGGTCTCACGGAAACCTCACCAGGCGCTCTCTACCTTCGCGACAAGGACTCGCGCCGCAAGGTCGGCTCGTCCGGCGAGCTCCTGCCGCATCTTCAAGCCCGCATAGTTGAAGAAGGCCCCGAGGAGAAGGATGCCGAGGAGGGGCAACCGGGAGAGCTCTGGCTGCGCGGACCCAACATCATGAAAGTCAGTCTCCCGTCCCATGTGCGAGTCCTATCGTCACGCTTGACGCCACACTACTACAGGGATACCTCAACAACCCGAAAGCTACCCGGGATTCGATCACGAAGG
The DNA here is from genome assembly GCA_037042915.1 of Auricularia sp. M13. NCBI lineage: Eukaryota > Fungi > Basidiomycota > Agaricomycetes > Auriculariales > Auriculariaceae > Auricularia > Auricularia sp. M13. The sequence continues at coordinate 3,135,403 of CM073199.1, forward strand.
ATGGATTCTTCAAGACGGGCGACATCAGCGTCCGCGATAGCGAAGGATTTTACTACATTGTCGACAGGAAGAAGGAGCTTATCAAGTATAAGGTGGGTGAACGTCCATGGGCCATGCATTGGAGTTGTGGCTGATGATGTCGTAGGGGTTCCAAGTACCTCCCGCAGAGCTCGAAGCCGTCCTCGTTTCCCACCCCGAAATCGTCGACGCCGCTGTCATCGGCATCTACTCGCAGGAGAGCGAAACCGAACTACCGAGGTTTGCCCCAGTGAATCCGTTGCCCGCCCGATTCTGCTTAACGGACATGCGTCCAGGGCCTACATCGTGCACGCCAAAGGCCTCGGTCATTTCAAGAGTGCCGAGGAAAAGGCAAAGTTCGAGACGGATGTCGCCAACTGGGTTGCAAAGACCGTCGCGAAACACAAATATCTTCGCGGCGGGGTCGTGGTCATCGACGCCATTCCCAAGAGGTTCGTCGCACGCAGTTGCTCATCATGTCCATTCCTGACTATCGCTCGCTAGTGCCTCCGGAAAAATTCTGAGACGTCAGCTCCGCGACAGAGTCAAGGATGAGACCGGTCGGGACCCGGTCACTGGTGAGCCGGTGCCTGCGCAGGCGAAGCTCTAAATCCCCTCGAAAACATAGCCATTCTGTGCGATCTCTATAGATGTTAAAAAATTAGATTGGCATTCACGAGCCCTCACAACGTCTCCGGCGATACTAAGCTCTGGCGGGCAGTCATCGTGCTTCAAGATTCGACACCATTACCGCAAGACCTGAGCCACCGTGTATTTCTGCTCTATACACACGTCGCTTTCCAGGATCAGACGGTGCAGCTTGATGCTAGATAGGTAGTTCAAGTGGTGGAGTTTAATGTAACATTAGGCACCATTTTAGCGGTCGCGCCCTCGATGATGACTTCGACATTGCGCGCTGGATGCTGCCCGGAACGCAGACAGCGCAGGACATGAGCAGGGAACCTGGGAGGCAGCCCGGTGCCATCTCCGCTGAGCAGCACGACGCTGACGAGGCCGGAGACCTCGATCTCGGACATCTCTCGCAGAAGGCCCCCGCGCTCTAGATGCACATCCTCCCAGTCCGTGAGGATGCGCATCCGCACGCCCTCTTGAAGACCCAACGGGCGAGCCGCAAGTGCCTCGGCGAGTTCGTTCCAGTCCTTCGTGGCGATGTGGATACTGCGCACGGAGGTGTGAATGGAGTGGCGCTCGGCGAGGAAGCGCCAGACGTCTGTCAGGTCCCAGCTCGAGTCGTCGTTCCACACGCGCATGGTGCGATTGCGCTTGTCGGCGTCGCGGAGTACGATGTGCTGATCGTCCTGGACCTCGAACGCCACTATTGGTGCGAGACCGTGTATCAGCGAGCCGACGAGCAGCTCCATGTCCTCTGGGTCGTGTCCGTTGTACACGCACACGGCGATCTCGCGGAGCACGACGTCCTGGAAGCCCGTTTCGAGCACCTTGACGGTGTCCTCGAGCGAGAGGCGCAGGTCCAGCAGACGGAGTGCAGGCGCGAGCGGCCGCCGCTGAATTTCCGCGAGTCCTTCGAAGCCCGAGTCCTCGTCCATTTCCCAGGTATGAAAAGTCAAGCCGATGAGCCGTGGACAGCGCTCCAAGATGAGCTTGATGTCGGACGCTTGCAGGGGAGCCCGCGGCACAAATCTTAGCACCTCCAAAGTGGGCGGAAGAAGCGGCACGATGTCTTGTGGGTCTACATGGTCGAGGTCGAGGAGGCGCAGCACGGGCGCGTCAGCAAAGCGTAGAGGGACATTCCGCTGGTTCACCGTCTTCACTCGCAGAGTCTGTAATACCGGGAATTTAAGCGGGTCGCCGTCGAAAAGCGGCGCCAACGCATGCCCTCCGCCAGGCACCTGCGCATCGAACGAGCGGATGCGCGCAGCGTGCAGTGCAAGCGTCCTCATCACAGCGTGATCACCAGAGTCCAGGAGCAACTCGACGTCCAGTGGTAGAGACGCGCCGCTCAAGTCTAGAGCCCTTGGCAGCCAGAAGTAGTCCTCCGTCGTAGCCAGCCGCAGAGTCGACCAAAGCAAGGGCAGGCTGAGTGCCACGTGACACCAGCGCCGCGAGACCCGAGCCATATTGATTTTATGCTCTAATGTTTCTTTGGCTGCGGCGAGGAAGATGTCGCCCAGTACGTCGTCGGGGAGGTCGGCGATGCCAGTCATGGTCACTGTGAAGCGATGAAGATGAACACGGCCTCGGTGATGACCGCATTGCCCACGGCCACACGCCATGTGAATCTCTTTTGTACCTTCTTGAGCACCTCAAATGTCACTGGAAGTCACCAAAGATATTTGTGGATGTGCCTTTAAGCGTGTTGGCAAAAGCGCGGCATAAGTATCACTATCCTGTCGTACCCATTACCAAGGGCCAGGACTTACAGTACATCCTTTATAGGCTATCAAGCTGTCCACTGAACTGGTCTTAAGTCTGAAAAAATAAATGCGGCAGTAAAAGAATACCAGCTGTAGAATACCGTCGCGAGACTTGATCCCGATGTCGCCCTGACTTCATTCGTCGGAAACAGCGCGATGTCAGGCTTTAACACAAAGCACAATCGCGTCGAGCGGAGATATATAGTGGCCTGGGCGTCACTTCTGAAAATGTTTGGTACATACTATACTGTGGTCGTGAGAGACTTTTAGAAGGTTCGGAGTTCAGAACCTCGGAGTCAACTGGATTCGTCACCGCGCTTGCCTCTGCAGACTGACATTGATCGATGACAAGGGGTACTTTGCCAATGGTTGTCCCGAGCGGTCGAGCATCCCAGAGCTCTTGTTGGCGCAGTCAGCGGCACCAGCGCATGCTCTTCGACTTGTTGGTCACAACTATGGATCAGAGCTCGGAGGGTGAGGTGAGTGCTCATGCTTCTTCTAACATATCCAAGGTTTACACTCGTAGTAGGTATTGCCGTCTTTAGCGAGGCAATTCATGCATCTGGAGTGCGGTTCTCGCGATGCTATTGCGCGGAAATTTTATTGGGAGGTTTGCTTCAAACACTGCGCCAAAGTGCATCCTATGCCTGGAGGGAAAGCTAAGGTGCACTCTTTCGAAATCAGCACAGCCGCTCGCTCAGCAATACCGTACACGGCGGTTTGGATGTGCGCCGACAGCTGGACGGGCATGATGCTGGCGTCAACAACGCGCAGGTTCCTCGTACCGTGCACCCGCAACTGTGCGTCGACAACACCGCCCTCCGCGCGCGCCATCATCGCGCACGTCCCCGTCGGGTGGTCCATGCTCGCCACCGCCCTGCGCGCATACTCCTCCCACTCCGCGTCCGTGCGCACTGCGGGGCCGGGCTCGAACTCGGCCGCCCAGACGTCGCTGAGCGGCGGCGTCTCGGCGACCGTACGGATATACTTGGCAGCCGCGACGACGGCCGCGCGGTCGTACGGGTTGCTGAGGAAGCGCGGGTCGAGGATGGGTGGCGCGTGCGGCGCGGAGACGTTGATGTGCACGCTGCCCTGCGCGAGCGGGTGCATGACGGCGCCGATGAGCGTGAAGAAGCCCCGCCCGAACATGCTGCTGTTCCGCGCGGGGTAGCCCGCGGGACCGTCGTACCCGTCCGCGAAGATGACCTCGACGTCCGGCACGCGCGCGTCGGACAGGTACTCGAGTTTCTTCCGGTCGATGGGCGAATCGTTCCGCGCCGAGGCGCGCGCCAGGGAGGACAGGCCGGTGGCGTTGGCGTCGGCCTGCGCCCACTTGAAGTAGGCGTACGTGCTGCCCGCGTAATCGTACGCGTTCCCGCGCACGCCGGCGTGGTACAGCGCGAGCTGTTCTGCGGCGTACGTCGCGTTGTACTTGAGCTTGTCGAACGAAGTGAAGTCGGGCTTGAGCTGATATGAGTTCTGTATGCGCACATGCTCCTGCAGATGCTCCCCAACGCCCGGAAGATCGATGAGAGTCGCGATACCGGCCTGGCGGAGAAGCGACTTGTTGCCGATCCCAGAACGCTCGAGCACACCGGGTGAGAGGTAAGTCCCCGCCGCCAGTATGACTTCCTTTCGAGCTCTGAGCACTGTCCCATTATCCAGTGTTACGCCAGTAGCAATAATCGTCTGGTCATGTTGAGGGGTCAAGTTGATTTTAGCCACGCTCGTGTTGGTGGAGATCATCAAGTGACGGCCGGCGTGCGGCAGATAGAAAACGCTGTAGCTTCGCGTGTAGTCGCGCGCGCGGAGGTTACTGGGCTGTCGCATGACGCCCAAGGGATCTCCGTCCAGAGACTCCAAGTTGTTCCGCAAGCCAAGGCTCTGCATTGCAGGAGTGAACGCGAGCTGCTGCGCCGGAACCATCGTGTCGACCAGAGTCTGGATGGGACCGCCGAATCCGACGCCCAGGCGGCCGTACAGTCCCGGTTCGGCGGGGCGCGAGAAGTTCTCCGCGCGGAGCATGGCGTGGAACAGCCCGTCCCAGTCCCACCCGGAGCCGCGCCCGCCGAACGCGGCGTCGCTCCAGGCGTCGTATTCGGGCCGCGACGCGCGGTCCCACGCCATGAAGTTCAGCGCGCTGCTCCCCCCGAGCACCTTCCCGCGCGGGAGGGAGATGCGGCGGAAATCTGCATGCGGCTGTGGGACCGTCGTCAGCTTCCAGTCGAACTGCGTGCCGAAGGTCGATCCCCGCAGGCCTGGGATGTTGATGCCTGGCTCGGAGGGCGCGGAGATGCCGGCCTCGAGCACAAGGACGCTGGCAAAGGGCAGCAGCTCCGAGAGGCGCGTCGACACAGCTAGTCCGGCCGTCCCCCCGCCCACGACAATCTGCAGCTCGAGTGCGTCACTCTCACTGCTACTGTCTTAGTTAGGAGCTTGCTCACGAAATCGTAGGTGCTGGCGATTGCGCAAGCCGCCAGAGAACAGTGAGATAACAGCCAGATCCTGGCGGTGCGATGGGCGTGCATCGGAAAGAGACTAAAGGCGGGGAGAGATGACGACCAAGGGTGCGCCGCGGCCTAGTGAGGATGCCCGATTCATACATGGCATGCTGACAGCGAGGGAATGGCGTTTGACATCTATGTACATTTACGATATAGTGATCTGCGACAGTCATTCTCGTGACGGTCCAGGAGGATCTCTGTGAGTGTGGTGTAAGTTCCTACCATTCCAGTGTCAATGGGTGCCGATTCAGGACGTCGAGCCTTTAATTCCGGACTGCCCAGTGACACACAACGCTGATGCCAGGCTGAGGTGGCAGGCAGAGTCAGCCTCCGGCTGTGGCAGAACGAGGAAGCTTACACTGGAAGGAAGGTGCTCTGGCTGGTTGGAGAGACCTAGCCTCTATGTATGTACTGCTCAGTGCTGTCCCCCTCGAATAAGAATATATTCAGCGCATAGACTTGAGAGGAAGTTCGGATGTGGTGTGTAGAAAGAAGCGAATGAAGGGCTACGCTCCAGATCAGATGAGCGGCTACAGTACTTATTAGCACCTGGTAGCGAATCAAAGCATGATCGGTAATGTACCGTACAGTATTCTGCAGTACAGTCACAAGCCTTGGATGTATGCGCTTTGGTTGTCTGTCGTCTGCGGTGCTTGTCAGAATACTTAGGAGGACAACCGTCTACGGTCGAACTCGGACGGGGTGGGCTTGGCTATCCACTGCCACTGGTGCCCAGCGTCTGAAGTTTACTGTATCGCTGTACGACTACTGTAGCCAATTTCGGGAGCGGGAGCGAGAGACACGTCCTTGAAGTTGAACTCTACCCATGGTACTGCGCTTATGGAGATTATTATTGTGCAACCCCGAACCAGAGTTGGAAGATCCGCAATCACTGCAATGAGACTGACAGCAGGATCATGATGACGAGGAAAGCAGTTTATCACATGCCAATGAAGAAAAACCGTCTGTTCGACTGTACAGTCGACGAGGAGCACTGAAGCCGCAGAGTGCAGCAAGCGGAAGCAGACTGAGCCGTCGTCTGCATGCGCATTGGCCCCTGACGTTCTCGGCCTGCGCCCGGAGCAACGCGTCATACGGCTGAACACGAGGATGCAGTCTGGCAGCGAGATCGGGCTGGCCAAGCGCGACGAGTGAGACAAAAGTCAAGCTGAATGTGGGGTGAATGCGGGGTAGGGCTGCTAGTGCCAGGCACGCGCCAAGCGCGCTGCAACTCTGAGGCTGGGCTGGCTGTGAGACAACGACGCGGGCGAGGGGCGGCGTGGACAGCACAGAGCAGCGGGAACACTAGAACTCGGCTAGTTCAGCCTTTGTGCAAGGGAGCGTTGTGCGCGGGGATGAGGTGTGGCCGGCAGACTCCGCGGCGCGCCCAACAGCTCTCTTCCCCGATCCACCACCTCCACCATGCTTGGCCCGAAACCGAACTTTGGCGGCGTGGCGTCCATCGAGGTCGGCCCGCGCGTCGCCGGCGAGTCGCCCGTCCGGCGGTCGTCCCTCGCCAAAGACGGACTCGCGACGACGCCGGGCGAGGGCATCGAGACGGTGTACGACGTGCTCAAGTACACCGCCCGGACGTTCGGCACCAAGCCGGCGTTCGGGTACCGGGACGTCGTGGCGGTCGTCGAGGAGGAGAAGGAGGTCAAGAAGGTCGTCGACGGCAAGGAGACCGTCCAGAAGAAGGTCTGGAAGTACTTTCAGCTGTCCGACTACAAGTACCTCTCTTTCGTCGAGTTCCACAACATCGTCATCGACGTCGCCCGCGCCCTCGTCGACCTCGGCATACAGCGCGATGACGTCGTCAACATCTTTGCCGCAACGAGGTGAGTGTCGTGCGCGTTGTCCTTCCCGATCCGCACCCCCACTCCTTCCCATTCTGCACCTCCGCATCACTGTAAGCGCCGGTGCCCGACGTCATGCGTTCGCTCAGACATGCGCTTAAGCGCTGGCTGGGGCAGCTGCGGCTCGTCGTCGACGGCGGTGACGTACGGTGGCCATGCTGCCGTCCTGGACAGGATGTATTTCCAACGTCGCCACGCTCGCTTCCCCTCATTCACAATTCCGTCCTCTTCCCATCGCCGCTCCCCGTTTTCCGCGCTGCACAGTGTGCAACTGCTCGTCCACTGACTGCGCCACCCGTGCCTCCCCGTTCCGCCATGTCTCCCGTGTTTGCACGCAGGCCCGCGGCAGTGTCGATGTGTCATGAATGGGATGCGCGCGCTCCCTGGCATCTGGACTGAGCACTGGCACGCGGGAAACAGTGCTTTTGCTGGCACTGCTTACCCAATGTCCCGCTTTCACCGCCCGCATTTGCGCGTACGCTGTCCGCGCGTCAGCATTGGCGATAACAGCGGCCTCTGCTACGCAAGCCGGTCCCTTGCCCTGCTCCATCTGTCTTTTTTTTTTCATCCGTCATTATATGGTCATTTCGTCGCACCCCTCGCGCTGTCTGCGACCTCCGTCACAGTCCGTGCGGATTTCAGTCCGCCCTCAAAGTCCGCAACTGCGACGGCGGCGCCTGGATGTCGCGAGGGGCATCGCGACCCGACGATAGTTTGCCGTCGTGTAGCTGCTTGACAGCCATTTTCGCCCGCCCCCGTACGCGTAAGGTGTGCAAGGCATTTCCACGTCTCAGCGGCCATACCGGCCAATCATCGTTCATCCTTGCCATCGTCGTTCATATGCCCCTTTTTTTCTCGTTCTCGTTCGCGCCGGAGTGCTCGCCATCTCGACTGCGCAGGACAAGAATTTCGTCCGCCTGGTCATGGAGGAGGAGGATTTGCCTGCGCAAGTCGGCAGCCGCGCCCACCCCTCTTCCGTCCCCACTATCGTCGTCTCGCAGTCATCCATACCCAATTCAATCCTCCCAATTTTGCTTCGTTCTACCTCCTCAGCTTCTTCCCGTTCTCCTCCTGCGTATCCGAGCTTTACTGACGCGATTTTGCAGCCACAACTGGCAGATCATGCAGCACGCGGCGATGGCGATTGGGAGCACGATCGCGACGGCGTACGACACTTTGGGCGAGGCGGGCCTGACGCACTCGCTGAACGAGCCCGAGGTCGCGGCGGTGTTCACGAACGCGGACCTGCTCGACATCTTCTCGCGCGTGCTGCCCAACACGCCGACGCCGCGGCTCGTCATCTACGACGGCGAGGCGAAGCCGGCCGTGCTGGACAAGATCCGGGCGGTGCGCGAGGGCATCAAGATCCTGTCGCTCGACGAGCTGCGCGCGCTGGGCAAGGGCTCGAAGACGACGTTCGAGGAGCGCGCGCCCAAGTCGGACGACGTCGCGTGCATCATGTACACGAGCGGGACGACGGGCAACCCGAAGGGCGTGCTGCTCAAGCACTCGAACCTCATTGGGTCCATCGCGGGCCTCAGGTTGCTGATGGGCTCGTACTTCAAGGAGGACGACACGATGCTGCACTACCTGCCGCTCGCGCACGTGCTCGAGTACATCGTCGAGCTGTACTTCTTCTACCTCGGCATCACGTGCGGCTACGGGCGCGTCAAGACGCTGACGGACGCGTCGGTGCGCAAGTGCAAGGGCGACCTCGCGGCGTTCGCGCCGTCGCTGCTCATCGGCGTGCCGGCGGTGTTCGAGATGATTCGGAAGGGCATTGTCGCGCAGGTCAACAAGAGCGGGCCGGTGCGCAAGAGCGTGTTCAACGCCGGCCTGACGATCAAGAAGGCGAACGTGCCCGGGCTATCGCAGGTCGTCGACGCCGTCGTGATGAAGGCCGTCAAGGAGAAGACGGGCGGCCGGCTGCGCATCACGATGAGCGGCGGCGCGGCGCTGAGTCTCGAGACGCAGGAGTTCCTCACCGCCGCGCTGGTCGACGTGCTCCAGGGCTACGGCATGACGGAGAGCTGCGGCATGTGCGCCATCCTCGCGCCGGACTTCTTCCAGTTCAGCGTCGTCGGCGCGCCGGTGCCGTGCATCGAGATCAAGCTCGTCGACGTGCCCGACGCCGGCTACCTCTCGACGAACAAGAACCCGCAGGGCGAGATCCTCATCCGCGGGCCGGCGGTGACGTCGGGCTACTACAAGCGCCCGGACCTGAACAACGACCCGAGCATCTTCGAGCCCGCCGAGAAGGGCGGCTGGCTGCACACGGGCGACATTGGCCAGTGGAACCCGGACGGGACGCTGAGCATCATCGACCGCATCAAGAATCTTGTCAAGCTGAGCGGCGGCGAGTACATCGCGCTCGAGCGGCTCGAGGCGACGTACAAGAGCACGAACGTCGTCAACAACATCTGCGTCGTCGCCAACTCGGACGTGCGCGCGCCCGTCGCGGTCATCTTCCCGCACGAGCAGCACCTGCGCGCGGCGCTTGGGAGCGCCGCGGAGGGAAAAGATCTGCATGCGCTGTGCGAGAGCGAGGAGGCGCGCGCGCTGGTGCTGCGCGAGTGCAACAAGGCGGGCAAGAGCCAGGCGTTCAAGCCGATGGAGACGCTCACCGCCGTCATCCTCACGCCGGACGAGTGGACGCCCGAGAGCGGGCTCGTCACGGCTGCGCAGAAGGTGCAGCGCAAGAAGGTCGAGGAGCGGTTCAAGAACGAGATCAAGGTGCGCTTGTGATTTCTCTCCGTACCGGGGAGGTGAATCACCTGCTAACGCATTTTTTCCCTTATCTTTGCAGGCTGCGTTCAAGGCGTCGCAGGGCGAATGAGTGCGCTTACCCTGTCTTGGGTCTCGTTTCTGGGATTCTTTTCTGGTCTGAAATCTGTGATGTGATTTGCAACGTTCCGTTCCCATCGACTTGACTTGCCCGTGACTGATTGAATGACCCGCCCCGCCTGTGCTCGACGGAAGTGTACATAAAGCCCGTTTACTTGTCTGTAGTCTCAACAAACCAATATTCATTTCATTCAAGTTCACATTATGCTGGATAGTGGGACGGCTTGCAAGAGGATTCACTCCGGTTGCGGCCGAATGGAGCGAGACGGACTTGTGCCAATGTGCAGCGCAATGTCCTGTGGGTTGATAATAATATGGTCGAGGTAAGCGATATTGGCTGCTTCCACGGGGAAATTCATGTTTTTATTTATTGATTAATCTCACAGCCAATGTCCATATTACTAGTAGTTATACAAGTATGATAACAGTCCTCCGAGGTCCATAATTCAGGGTTTCACATGACTACCGCAATGACGAGAGGGTCATGTACTCGACGACGTCGTCATACTCATCGTCGGACTCCTCCAGCACGTCGTCGCGGCGGATGTGCGAGTATCGCGGGGCGTTCTCAGCGCGGGGCGTGGGCAGCGAGTGTATCACCTCGTCGAAGTCGTGTTCCCAGTCCTCGTCCCCGGTGCCGAGGGAGGGCAGGACGTGGATGCAGTCGGTGTCGTCGAACAGCACGCTGACCTGGTCCTCCGAGTCCTCGGAATCCGAGTCCCATTCCCAGTCGAGAGCAGCTTCAAGTTGTCCCGGGCTAAGGGCCTCGGTGGAGACTGTCGAGTCCGAGTCGTAGCCGCCGTCACGGTCGTCCTGCGAGTTGAGGAGCAGCGAGTCCGAGCCCGAGACATCCGAGTCCGAGTCCGAGTCCCTGATGTCCCACGCCGCACGCGTCTGCGCGAACGTTTCGGGCACCTCCTCGCCGGCGATGAGTCCAGGTTTCTCGAGTGCCATGTCCGGCGCAGATTTAGACAGCGCCGCGAGGGCGCATCGTACGCCTGCGCGCGGCGGCGGGAGGCGGCACTGGGTGCTGCTGCTGTGGCATGGCTGGTCGGGCAGCGCGAGGAGGTTGTCGTCCGACCAGCTTTCATGCATTGTGACCGTGGCGCTCGCGTTGGAGCAGTTTTCGAACCAGATGTCATACTTCTGCAGTCGGCGTGAGTTTCCCGCTTGTACCGCAAAACGATTGAAGGCGCTTACCAAGGCCTGTGCGCGCACATATGATGCGGACTCGAAGTCGAAGTCTGCCGGAATTGCAGCGGTCTTGGTGTAGCGGGACGGCATTGCGAGTCGGCTTGGAGAGCTGAGATGCGAGTGCTGGGTGAGTGCAGGCTGTTCTGGATGTGTGAGGACATGAGATTCGACCGCCAGTCTTTATACTGGAGCTTCAGCTCCTGGAGCAGCCCGAACTGAAACTTGCGCAACTTCGATACGCGCATCCGGACTGCGGGTAAACCGAAGACGGTTTCGATCGAACTCTGAACTGGATGCCCCTCTTTAGTGTCTCAGACTGTCGCTGCGCCTTTGCAATGCCTGCGCGGTCGCTGATCCTTGCGTTTAAGCAAACACTTCTGATACTGCAGGAGGAATCTCCTGCAGCCCTGATGTGGCAAAAGCAAACGAGAGTGAAATTTAACTTAATACATAAGTTAAATGAATATTGATTGTGCGGTAGGTTTACCGACGACGGGGGCGCGCCTTGCCCTTGGGCTTCTTCGCAGGTCTGGGGACCCTGCGGGGCTGCTTCTTCGGCGTGACGCGTTTCTTGGGCGCGGCTTTTCCAGGTTGTCTCCGCGGACGGTTCTGCACGAATTACAACATCAGCAACCTGGACTGGCATTCTGAGACTGGTGACACGTACGGCTGGACGCTTGACGGTCTTCTTGTTGGCTGCGGGTGGCTTAGCTTTCGGCGTCCGCTGCGCAACGCGCGGCTTCTTCGCAGGAGTCGGCTTCTCCTTGAGCTTGTCGCGCGGCACGACCTTCTTGGGCTTTGCGCCGGGTAACGGACACGACGGTGCAGCGGGAGCCTTGGCACCGGAGCGCGGTGCTTTGGGCACGCGGCGCTCGAGCGCACTCAGCGGCGCAGGGCTAAACAACGAGAGGCTGCGGCGAACCATCCGGGCCGGGGGCATGGGAGAGGCGGGAGAGGCGGGCTTGGGAGTCGGCGCAGCGGGGCCGGGCGGCTTCCCGCAGGCGTCCTTGCGGTCCTTCGTCTCCTTCGCCTGCTTGACCTTCTCCGCAATCTGCTTCTGGAGCTCAGCGAGCAGCGCGGCCTTGGTTGGCTTGAGCGACGCGGTCTTCTTCGCCCATGCGGCGGTGACACCGGGGTTCTTGCCAGTCGCAGTGCGGACCAAGTCGTCGATCTGCTTCGTCACCGCCGCCGTCTCAGCCTGGGTCTTCTCAAAGTAGTCGATCGAAACCAGCTGCATTACATGTGGTGAGACGAAAGGCTCTGCTGAAATTCGCTTCGCGGAACGACGTACGGAATCGAGAAGGGCACGCTTGAGGTGAGGCAGGATAGGCGTTCCCAGGACTCGCTGCGTGATCTTGACAAGACGCTGCTGCTGCAGATAGTTGCGGTTCTTGTTGGAGACGAGGAGATTCTTGACGGCGGTCATGGCCTTGCCGTTGTTCCCCTTGCTCGTGGCGAGGTCGCAAACGCCGGATTCCTCGAACACCTCGGCGATGAACTCCCGGTCTTCATAAGGCAAACATGAGCGTATGAATTTTATTTTTCACGTCGTAACTACTCACCAGAATCTCTACGCAGGTGCGGGTGACGCCCTGCGCAAGAGTTGATCAGCGTCACACGCGCCTACAAAATCGAAAATGCGCACCGGAGCGTTGCCGCTGGGCGACATCTTGATCACAGCATCTTGCGCAGCGGTCGTTTTCGCGGTGACGACGGGCTTCTGGGCCGTGCTGTAGTAGAGCTTGGCGCCTGCGGGGCAAGTCACGTGCGAGTCTAGCAGGAAGACGCCGTCGCAGCCCTTCGTCTCGGGCCAAATCTGCTTAGGCTGCTCTGCACCAGCTTTGCGCGTCAGGATTTGAAAGATGCGCTTGACGGAGGTGCTCTTCTTGAGTCTCGGATATTCCTGCGTAGTGTTGCGTATGAGCACCGGGTATGCACGCTCCCGCATGCATCACGACTCACGTATGCCTCCCAGACATTGCCGCTGCGCAGCGTCTCGCCCTTGACGAAGTAGACGTCGCCACGTGCGGCGTTGGCGTACTCATCCGACGCATACTGCCAGATCTCCTCGCGGTCCGGGTCGCCGCCGGCGAACTGGGGCATGTCGACGGCCTCGATCGTGAGCTCGAGCGTCGTGCCGCCGCGCGCCTTGGCCATGGCGATCGCGCGGGACATGACGGAGTCGTCGTTGCTCGTCGCGGGCAGCACACGGCCGGACCAGAAGAAGTGCGGCTTCGCGGCCGTCCGTGAGATGGCGCCGTCAATGGAGGCCTTCAGGCCGGGGTGCGTCGCACTCCAGGCAGTGTCGGCGCGGCGGGTAATGGGCCTGGACATAAGTGAGGAATCAGTCCGCGCACTGGCGCCTGCAATTACGTACGTCTGTGTCGCATTGCTGTGGCTGACGAGCGTCCTATCGTTGAACTCGATTGCACCCCGTGCGCGTGCGATAGTAACGGAGGATGCCGAAGGAGTAGGTGAAGCGATGGCCGCATGAGCCAGAAACCAGGCAACGACAGCAATAGCAGCCACAAACATGGCGGAAAGCTAAAAAATAAAGAAATTGGACGCGAACGAAAGTAAACAGAAGGAGAAAGGAAGAAAAAAATAATGGGAAGAGACGGAAGAGAAAGGATGAACAGGCGGTACCCTTTTGAAGGAACGCATCCGCAGCCCTGATCCGCGCGTCACGGCTCTTCTACTCAGAAGCTGCCGGGGTATGGCTATGGGTTCCTTCATGATTAAAGCTTTCCATCGAGTCAGTTTGTTATGTAGTGGCAAATTGTACTTAGTCTATTAGTAGGCAGCGGTGGAAATGAAAGTAAAAAGTAAAGAGGCGAAAAGGTGCCGGAAAACACCGGACACAACTGTAAAATTTGAATGCTGATCGAATCTTTGATGTGCCGTAGTTTTGTCACCTGGTGTACCTATGAGCTAATCGCAATGTAAGCACACAACTGTCCTGGAGATTACACACTAGGTATGTCATCAGAGTTCGCGCGACGGGGAGCGAGCCATAACATTCGTACTATGTATGGCAAAAACATGCGCACTACATGTACCTTGACACTGACAGCCACCAAGCGTGGTAGGTACACCTGCCAATGGTGCATGATTGCAGGTTCCAGCAGTTTGCATATGTCCCAGTACTGGATCACGATGTCCGGAATTCTAATTAACCTCCAACGACATCGTTGGGCGTTCTGAGATTACGCAGACTAGCTGACGCCGATGAGTAAGTGGAACTTCGCAGGTTGTTTGAATCCAGAACCTTGCCAGTACCTGGTCATGCGATGCGACGTTCAGGCTTATGTCAATCCCGACCACGATAGGCCCAGGACATTAGTCACACATTCACCGACTCCTAAGTCGGTCTTTCTGGGGGGGGGGGGGGCTGGGGATTATGGAACCCGACTAATCCCGGCATTGCATCCCGACTCTTTCCGGGCCAATCAGACACCTGTAATTGCATCCGTGACCTAGGCTTTGAGTCCGGATTTTCCTCCCGCATCTTGTCAACCGCCTCCCTCGTCGCTGAGTTATCCTCAGCAATGATTGTAGCTCTGGTCACTCATAGAGACTACTTCTCATTGCTAAAGTGCCTCATTCCTGTAGCCACTCTTCCTTCAGTTGGCAGGAGAGGGAAATGTCTTCTTCTCCCGGACAGCCAATGATAGAGAGCTTCATATTTCTTCTCCAAAGATGTGATAGCAGGGAAATAATTGATGAGCGTAGTGAGATGTCCTCACTTTCCTGTTTGTTTCCAGAATCACTTTACCTGAAATCCGTCGTCGTCAGTCTGAGCACGGAGCGGCAGCAAACTGGCAAAAGTCCGACTCGCCGCACCACCATCCCGCACTTAGCGCCGCTAGGCTGGCCGACGCTGCTGTGCTCGCATTTAGGGATCGTGTATGCCGCATCGCTCGCGGGCTGTGTCTTTCGCACACATTTTATCTTTGCTGTGCACGACAGCACCCCGCACGTTCTCGATATCCTTTCCACTGCCCCGTTTTTTCTGTGTGCTCTTGCGTTGCGACTGCCAAATACGACAACGACATCTGAGAGCGAGCGCGTCCTTTGTTCCTTACGTGCAATCGTCTAGTTTGTGCTGCTGCTCTTCGCCTGGCACCAGCGTTCACCTATTTCGTGTGCATGCGTCAGCTTGTCGCTCCCCGGTATACACCCCCATTCATGTGCATTGCCGCAGAATGCTCTATGCTGCCGCAACCAAATTGGCGACCCTACGAGAGCCGCCGGAGACGATGATCACATTGGCACCTTCAGCGCGGCGATGGTGACCTATGCTCATGGTTAATGATGCTCCTCATTGACGATCCAGGCACATGCAGAGTAATCCATATGGACGACCTTTGCTCCTTGCTCGACTGCTACATGGGCACTCAGGCTGCCACCATAGTATCTCTACCCCCCGAATCCTCACTCTGCTGATTGGCTTGGATCCCACACTGTGCTGGAGTGCTGGCAGCGTGTGCAGTAGTATCATCAAGGCCGACCGCGGGTTCGCGCTGCAACTGCGTCGTTCGTGCCTCCTCGACATGGCGGCTGCGACGACCGTCTCGCGCGCCTGCTACGCAACCGGCCGCCGCTGCTACTCGGGCCGGCGGCGCTCCTCCTTCTTCTTAGTCCTAGTCCCCCGTTTGCGCAGCTGCTTCACGTGCACCTCATCCCACTTATTCTTCGCGCTCGCACATTTCCCAGCGCCCGCATGGTGTTTTTCGCACGTGCGCAACGCATGCAGCTGTCTCCTCGCAGAACGTGTCGTGGCCCAGGAGTGCACTGTGCAACTGAGTGCCAACCGTCACAGGCGATCTGTGTCGAACAGTCCAGTGCGTCCGCCGTCTTCCGCAGCCAGCGCGCCGTGCCGCTGAGCCCATGTGCACGCGCCGGAGATACTCTATGCGGCGGTGTGCAACATCTACTTGCGTGCCTATGTCCGCACGGGTGGATTTGCTGGACGAGTCGGAGGTCCTCGAGAGTGACAAGCTGCCCCATTCCGAACGACGAGTGACTGTAACCACACGGTGCGGGGCACAGGGTACGAGCGCACGTGGTGTTTGAGATGACGTCCTTCGTGTCAGGACGGACGGGACGGTCACCGTGCACAACAGCTCGTCTGACTACGAGGACGATGATAAGAACGCGAGCAGAGTCTCTCATCTAGCTTTTTCCGGCGCTCGCGCTGCTTGTCCCGTCCCGGTGGACGAGAAATCCGATGCTGCAGATCTTTCCGCGCATGCCGCGCCCGTACAAGGCACTCGGCGCACAGAGCGCTCTAAAAAGGTCAAGCTCAACAGCAGACAAACTCATGCGCCGAAGAACGATCCGCGCTTGGTGCTGTACAACTACGGAGGCCGTAGGCTCGCTGCCACGCGAGAGCTGGTTCTCTCAGCTCACTCGCCTATGACACGCTGCTTAAATTCTTCCTCGTTGCGCACGCGCGACCTGCTCCGGCCCTTGCGGACACGATTCGCTTGGACATGAGACGAGCCGGGAAGTTCGGCCAGTCATATCGTGACCTTCCTTGTAGATTGCCTGCTCCGAGTAGGCTCGTCCTGCTCCTTAGCCCGAGGAGCCCATTGTTCAGCATTTCTGGCTTGCACTCCCCGGGGTAAGTTTGCCACTCGGATGTTGAAGGCCGGCACACCTCATGTTACGTCTCAGCATCTGATGCACATTTTCGCATCGATGCTGCACCAGTTCATGAAAGCACAGCTGCTCAGCAATAAATGGCAAATTATTTGAGGGACTCTTGTGACGGCCAGAATCCCGTTGCCATTAACATGGAATAAATGCGCGAAATCTTTGTCGTCCGCGTCCTAGTTCAACGCGCGCGAACGGCGAGGCTCGCAGAGCCGAGCCTCGCGCGGTTTTGGGACTTGATCTCCAGAATATATGACTTGAGTGGGCATCTTGCCGGCCCACGATGCGGTGGAACTTGTCACCCATTGCCAATATGAACGTGATTTATGCGATTTCAAAGTAAGGAGCAAGTTGTGCACCTTAGGAGTCGGTGACTGCCGCTAGCGGCGCTACGATAGTAACATAGCGTGTTATAAACGGGGTTACTGTACCGTATCGACCGTAGGTTCGTTTGTCTTTGTTTATTTATATTTGGCTTCCACTTCCGGCTAAGTTCAAGGGTCGGTGTTACACGTTACACCCGTTATCATTAGGTTCATCCGCAGGCAACAGCAAGCCAGCCAGCTGGTAGATATCAGCGCAAAGTATTGTAGGAGTTCAAAAGGGCATGCAACAGACCCTGTATTGATAGGCTTCCGAGGTTGCCGTCGTCAAAAGCCTGTCGGTGAGGCGAGGACGAGCGGATGCAGCGGAGAACCGGAACTCAAGCTCCGGACTTTTCACGGAACTAAATCTAGTCCCGGATATGGTTCCGGCGTTACATGCGAAGTTCATCCCGTTCGTGTTACACGTTACAGCCCCTATTATTAAGTTCAATTCAGAGGCCACTGTTACGCGTTACTGAACCTACGGTCGATACGGTACAGTAGTAACAATAAATTTACTATCATTAGATGAGCAGTATGAGGTACATGCCATGAGTTGAGACGAAGCCTACATTTTCAGACTATCTGTAGGACTCCAGGTGGTGAAATCAGTGCATGGGCTGAGAAAGGATGCGACCAGCCTCTGTGAGGTGGCTGAGAACACCGGGTGGTCAGCTGTAACACAGTAGCCCATCTCCAGGGGCACAGAATTAAGTGTACCTAATAGTCCAGAGCAATTTGTGCCAATACTCTCACTAGTGACGGGTGCAGCTTGAAGGAGTTTTCAGCCCCCGAACATCGGATGTATTACCATATAGGGATTTAACTCCGGTTGGAAACATTCGTCTTGCCCTCCAGTCCCAGCCGTGTTTAAAACGTGTTTATAAACGGGGTGAGTAACAATAGAAATTCCCCAATAAGTGAAAAATAAACTAAATACTTGAATCAAGTGGATAATTGTCTTAACGGCGACTGCGACGAGGGCGCGCCTTGCCCTTGGGCTTCTTGGTCGGACGGGGCACCTTGCGGGGCTGCTTCTTGGGCGTGATGCGCTTCTTAGGCGCAGCCTTGCCAGGCTGTCTCCGCGGGCGGCTCTGCAGTACATCAGTGACCGTGCGCAGTCCGCAGCTGCGCGACGTACGGCTGGCCGTTTGACGGTCTTCTTGGGCGCAGGCGGCTTGGGTGTCGGCGTGGTCTTCGCAACACGTGGCTTCTTCGCGGGCGTCGGCTTCTCTTTGACTTTGTCGCGCGGCACGACCGTCTTGGGCTTTGCGCCGGGCAGCGGGCACGACGGAGCAGCGGGCGCTTTGGCACCGGAGCGCGGCGCCTTGGGCACGCGGCGCTCAAGTGCGCTCAGCGGCGCAGGGCTGAACAACGAAAGACTGCGGCGAACCATGCGCTGCTGCTTGGGCGACGCCGGCCGCGACAGAGGCATGGATGAGCGGGGCGAGGCAGGCGGCGTGCCGCACGCGTTCTTGCGGTCCGCAGTCTCCTTGGCCTGTTTCACCTTCTGCGCAATCTCCTTCTGCAACTCCGCGAGCAGCGCGGCCTTGGAAGGCTTTATCCCCGCGGTGTGCGCGGCCCAGGCGGCGGAGAGGTTGGGCGACTTGCCACTACCCACCTTGATGAGGTTGTCGATCTGATTCGTCATGGCCGTCACCTCGGCCTGCGTCTTCTCGAAGTAGCTGATCGCGACGAGCTACAGCGCACACTCAGCTGGGATGACGGGTAAAACTCAAGTCAGATGGTCCTTACCGAGTCTAGAATCGACTTCTTGAGCGCGGTCAGGATCGGCGTGCCTACGACCTTCGCCGCAACCTTCACGATCCGCTGCTGCTGGAGATAGTTGCGGTTTTTCGTCGAGTCGAGGAGCTTCTTGACGGCTGTCGCGGCCTTGCCCTTGTTGCCCTTGCTGACGAGGGCATCGCAGACACCAGCCTTGGTGAAAACCTCCATCACGAATTCACCGCTCTTCACGAACGGGTTAGTCAGCGTCCATGCCGCGCACAGCTGAAATTACTCACCAGGAACTCGACACATTCGCGTGTAATGCCCTGCCCGTATCACGTTCAGCTTTATCCCGCACAAAGCAAGAAACGCGACGCGCCGGAGCGTTGCCACCCGCAGCGACCTTGACCGTTGCGTCGTTTGCAACGGTCGTCTTAGCCGTCACGATGGGCTTCTTCGCAGAGCCGTAATACAGCTTCGCGCCAGTAGGGCACGTGACTGTCTTGTCGAGCAGGAAGACGCCGTCGCAGCCGCTGACTTCGGGCCAGATCTGCACCGGGTCTTCCGTCTTGGTGCGGCGCGCGAGCAGCTGATAGATGCGCGTTACGGTATGACTTTTCTTTAGACGCGGATATTCCTGACCAGCACGCGTCAGGAGTCAGGCAATATTAATGCAGAACGTTGCGACGCACGTAGACCTCCCAGACATTGCCGCTGCGCAGCGACTCGCCCTTGACGAAGTACACATCGCCACGCGCAGCCGCGGCGTACTCGTCGGACGCGTACTGCCAGATGGTCTTGCCGTCGGGGTCGGGGCCGCGCGGGATGGGCATCTCGACGCCGTCGAGCGTGAGCTCGAGCGTCGTGCCGCCCTTGCGCTTCGCGATGTCCATCGCGCGGTCCATCACGCCGTCCTCATGGCTCGTCGCAGGCAGCACGCGCCCGGACCAGAAGTAGTGCGTTTTGCCCGCCGTCTTCGCCACGGCCGCATCGATCGCCTCCTTCATGCCCGGATGTGTCTTGCTCCACGCCGTGTCGACGTCGCGCCGGCTGATGAAGCTGCGTGCCAAGACAATAAGCAACTTGAAGAACGCGGACTACCGTAGGTACGTACGGACGCAGGTGATCGGACTCGTTGCCATAGAGTACAAAGTTGCGCTCGTTGTATTCGCCGGCGCTCAGGGCGCGCTCGTACACGGAAAATCCCGACGTGGCTGGTGCACTAAACGCCGCACTCGCCAAGGAAAATGTTACTAAAGCAGTAGCGGCACGAAGAAACATCTCAGAATGATGAATGGATTGAAGAATGAAGGGAACTGAGAGAAGAAGAAAAAGAATGACCGTCGCTCTCTGAGAACGAACGGCGAAGGGAAAGCGAACACAAAGACAAAAGAGGGGGTGGGGGCGGGCCGCAGGGTGTCCCATGTGCGGTATTTATGCAAGCTGCTGGCGTCTACTAGGATCTGTGAATCTGCACAGCCATCATCTTTCTGTGACAAGCGCGAATCACTCTATCTTCGATGGAAAAGGCTGCGAGGGAGACCAAAGCTGCTCCGAGGTCATTCCGGATCCGTTTCTCTCACAAAGTCTGCAGGCATGAGCTGGTGAGTATCTGGGCACGCACCAGAGCAGCTATGCGGATGCGTGAGAAGGAGTAGGGTTGTCAAGGAATGACTGTCCTGCCCGCGATGCATCGGCGCAATGCCACCGTGTAGTACAAATCGTGACTCTCGAGCTTATTGCCACACCGCCATGCTACGCAAATCTGACAGTAACTGCCAGCTGCGCATGATACCTACCTGCAACTTGCTCTGTTGCAACTGAAACGGTCTCCCCGAGTCGTCCCTGGAGTCTCATAGCTAATACTTACAACGGAGGTTGTGTAAGTGTTATGAAGAGATTATAAATCTATGCCACTGCTGTGTAGCGCCACGGCGCTAATGAAGCACCCAAGACAGTTGACTGGCATCCAAGGCTCCAAGGGTTAAGTACAGTATGTACATTCTGCGCATGAGCTGTTGCATGATGAGAATATTCGAATTTCAGTGGATTATATTGCTGGTACATTATTGCACAGCCAGTTGAGAAAGTGCATCAGTCAGGCGCAGGCAGGGAACGCAAAGAGATTTGATAATAATTACTAATTAAATTAGTACGGTCATTGACTCTTGAGTGTCAAGGATTTGGAGAGTAAGCTCCAGTGTCATTCGAGGTTATGTAATCCGCAGCGTCTTGGCATCGGTGTCATGGGAATGAGGAATGCGACCCTGCGCACCGTGCGACAGAGCAGATAGCTAGAAGCCAGGCGTACATAGAACGTCACCACCATGAGGATGGCAAGC
The DNA here is from genome assembly GCA_037042915.1 of Auricularia sp. M13. Taxonomy (NCBI): domain Eukaryota; kingdom Fungi; phylum Basidiomycota; class Agaricomycetes; order Auriculariales; family Auriculariaceae; genus Auricularia; species Auricularia sp. M13. The sequence continues at coordinate 3,156,308 of CM073199.1, forward strand.
TACGAGATTACCGTTATACGCGATAATCTTATCAGTCCGTCCTGAATCTCGATCGCCTCGGCTCCGCCTCCGAGTCGATTTGGAAATGTCATGATCATGATAGGCGCGCCAAGTTGATCATGGAGATAAAGTGGCATAGCCTGCTGACTCCGAATTTGATTCTCTTCCTCTCCCTCTCCCTTTTTCCCCGTCTATTTTTTTTCATCGTCTCTCCCTCTTTTTCTTTCGAGAATGCGCTCTTCGAGCTTCCTGCCGCTGCTCACGACAGCAGCTGGCGCGGCGGCCTCCTTGGCGCCGTGCAGGGGCACTTGCTCCCACGAAATCTTGGCAACGAGGAATCAGGCTGCAGCGACCGTCCAAATTGTGAGCAGGCAGAGACGCGCATATGCCAATGAGATGCTGAAATACATCCCAGAGCGGCCCGTCGCATCTTGTATCGGATTTGACGAGCGCAGCCAACTGGGAGATGGTGGAATGCCCGCAGGCCTGGCCCGAGAAGGGCTCTGGCACCGTCCGTCTCTTCTGCACGGCTGAGGATCCGTCGACCAGCTGCGACCACGTGACCGAGGAGGGCGCCGTCAACACCATCGTCCGCATGCCTGCGCGCTGCGGCACGGGCCCGTTCGCACGCATCGCCTCCTGGGACGTCGACGGGAACCAGGCCGTCCCCGCCGCATTCGCCGCCAGCGCGCACTCGGAAGTCATCGTTGCCAAGCTCGACTACAACTTTGCCGCCATCCCGGCCAGCCGCGGCAAGGTGTCGTTTGATGTCCGGGCTGCACCGGATGCCCAGACGCGCAGGCGCATGAACTCTGGACGTGATGTCCCCGTCGTCATGCGCGACCTCGAGGAGGCCCACGCACACCTGCCCGTGGCGACCGGCGTCCAAAACGATCTGGATCTCCCGCACATCACGTTGCCCGACATCCCCTTGCCGACCCTGCCATCCATCGGTGCGCGATTTCTGTCCCTTAGTTAAGCCAAGTAAGCTGACCGGGCCTCCAGACCTGCCGGACCTGCCGTCTATTACCGTGCCAGGTTCGTGAAATGTTGCTGTGCAGCGGATTTTCTTCTAAGCATCAGTTTTCAGACATCCCCATCCCGACGAGCCTTCCTGATCTCCCGGACCTACCAGACCTGCCGTCTATCACCTTGCCAGGTTCGTGAAATGTTGTTGCACGGCGGATTTTTCTTCTAAGCATCGATCTCCAGACATCCCCATCCCGACGAGCCTTCCTGATCTCCCGGACCTGCCCGGTATGTAAGGTTTAGCAACTCTTCATCCGCGTACTCACCCACTCGCGCAGATCTCCCGGATTTGGACTTCGAAACGGGTATCGAGAAGAGCGGCGGCTTCCACGCGTTGGATTTCAAGAAAAATGTGTCCGTTCTCGACACCAGCCTCGGCTGTGCCGTCGGCCACATTCAGCTCGATGCGGATGCCAGCATCAGCGCTGACCTTGACCTCAAGATGAACGTCGGTTACGCTTTCAAGAGTACGTGCTCGGAGCATCTGTCATGTACTTTTGTCAGCCGCCGATGCTGACATGGACTTGCAGTCTCCGGTACGGTCGTACCGCCGAAGGTCGAGGACTTCGCGCTTGCAGGTGTCATCAGCGGCCAGATGCACGCGACGTTCGACATTGACATGTTCCTGACGGCCGACATCATGTTCCCTCCGATCAAGCTGTTCGACCTGGGCATCCCGGGACTGTCCATCCCCGGCATCGTCAACCTTGGCCCGCAGGTTGCGCTCGAGCTGTACACCGACCTCATGGTCGACCTCGCGTTCCAGGCGACCGTCCCCATGAAGTGGAACTTTGAGCGTCTTGACTTCGTCTTCCCGACCGAGCTCGGCAAGCCAAACTCAGGCAAGGGTCAGGAGAGCAAGAGCACGGCCGACCTCAAGCTGTCTGTTACTCCCGGCGACTTCGAGGGCTCCATTGGCCTACACTTGATGCCCAAGGTATGCAATTTCGCGACAAATCTTCGCCTTGGCGGATATTGACATTGCGCAGCTTGAGTTCGGTATCGACGTTTTGTCTGGTCTCGCAAGCGCCGAGGCTTACGTCGGTATCGACGTCGACGCCACATTCAACGCGAACGGCACCATCTACGAGGACTTCTCCATGGACGGTTGCCAGGACCTGAGCGTCGGCGCGACTGCTAAGGCCGGCGTCTCGGCTGGCCTCTTCAGCATCCTCCACGCCGGCAAGTTCTACCCAATCTTCGAGAAGAACTCCACGCTCTGGCAGCACTGCTCGAAGCAGGAGGACGGCCCGGCGGGCGCTGTTATGGACAACGGCGACGGCACCTTCACGAACGCGTCTGGCGACCTTGTCAACGCTAACGGTCAGCTCATCGACGACCAGGGCAACGTCATTCCCGACGACGAGGCTGCCGACCTTCCGCCGCCGCCTATTACCGATGAGGACGGTAAGCCCATCCCCGACGACCAGCTGATCATCGACAACGGCGACGGCACCTTTGAGGACGCGCAGGGCAACCCTGTCAACAAGGACGGCCAGCGCATCTCTCCGTCCGGCCAGGTCCTGGGCTGCGACCTCGACGTCAGCCAGCCGCAGGTCGATGAGGATGGCAATGTGCTCCCGGCGCTCGTCGACGAGGACGGCAACGTCATCCCGCCGGAGGAAGCGATCTACGACATGGGCGACGGCACGTTCTCCAACTCCAAGTGCGAGACCGTCAACGAGGACGGCCAGCTCGTCGATCAGGAGGGCAATGTCATCGACTTCGAGCCCATCCTCGACGAGACGGGCAAGGAGATCCCACCGGAGGACATTATCATCGACAACGGTGACGGCACCTTCTCGGACGCCTACGGCAACCCTGTTGACGAGTATGGCGGTGCCATCGACGTCGACGACAACGGCGACGTCATCCCGGTCGCGCTCGAGCCGTCCACGGACGACGGCACGCAGCTCCCCGCCGACGAGGAGATCACCACCGACCCCGACTTCAAGCTCTACAGCCCCGACGAGCTGCAGAAGATGGCCGAGGACCTCATCAACGGTGTCTTCACCAACCCGGACCCCGCTCCCGCGCCTGCCCCGAGCTCTGACCCCGCCCCCGCGCCTGCCCCGACGTCTGACCCCGCTGCCCCTGCGCCAACCTCTGCGCCGGCCACGCCGCCGCCGGCCGAGACTCCCGTGCCCGAGCCCGAGCCGACGAGCACGCCTGATACGCCCATCAACGCGCCTGGTCCTGCGCGCCCGCCGCCGGCCGAGACCACGACGCCGCCCGTCCTGACGCCGCTGCCCACGCCCGCCCCCGGCACCGGCACGTGCAAGAAGAAGCCGACCAAGCGCTCGGTGGCCGAGCCCGTGAAGCGCTCTCCCCGCGTCTCCCGCATGCTGGGCTCGACGCTGCAGCGCCGCGCCGAATTCGGGTGCTACGCGCCGTCGATCGCGGGCGCCGCGCTTCCACCCATCCTCGACCCTAGCATGCTCGTCCCCTTCTTCTAAACTTTATCGCGCTGTTTATGCTGGGATTAACTTATTGGTATGATGTATTCAGCGGCTTAATTTACAAGGGGACACAGGCTTTGCTGCTAGGATCCTACGGTATTGGGTTGATTCTTCAGCTCCCTGCAAGTGCAGTGCCTCAAGCATGCCCAACATTTCATGAGAATGGACAGTCCTTGGATCCATAGCGACAGTCAGAGAATGTATAGGAAGCAATGCACTGCGGTGTCCATCCTACTCCCACTCAGTCGTAGTCCACGGGACTTGAGCCAACAGTCGAACGACTGTAGTGAGTGCAGAGAAAACTTAAAGCTTCAGCTGAGCAGGTATTTCTCCCCATTGATTCAAAGACGGACATATTGTGGACATGCCCGCTCCTTTGTCCCCGACGCCGATCATCCGCGCAGTATGACGCAGCCGGCAATCCGGTTATTCCTTGCCTTCAACCATGTCCGACCAAATTGTCGTAGGTGCTCAGCGCTGCCTTGTGCGCTCCGTACTGACACGTCTGGGCGCACAGATACGCGAAATTGTTCCAGGCCTGCGTATCTTCTCGAAACCGTTCGCGCGCTTTGGTATCGCGCCCATTGGGGGTCGTTCCACAGCGGTAAAGCTATCGGACGGCCAAGTTCTCGTTACTGTGTCAACACCGCTGAGCCAAGCGACGCGCGCGTCAGTAGATGAGCTCGGTCCAGTGAAGTACGGGCGTCGCTGATATTATCAATTTGGGCTGAACTTCTGTCTCAGATACCTCGTGGCGCTCGACGCCGTGCACTATCTCTATCTCAAGGAATGGAAGGCGGCGTACGCCAGTGCCCATGTTGCCGGTGTTGCGGGAAGCGAGAAGAGCAGTGGCATCAAGCACGACGGCGTCTGGGGCCGCGACGCCCAACCGCTCGGCGCCGATCCCGTCGTCAACGCCGAATTCAAGTCCGAATGCTTTTTCGGTCATCCCAGCGAGGTTTGCATTTGCCTTGGTCATTGATTCTCCAGAAATCTGACCGGGTGTCGCAGGATGTTGCGCTGTTGCATGTGCCGAGCAAGACGCTCATCCAGGCCGACCTTCTCTTCAATCTCCCTGCGAAGGAGCAATACTCTGCGCCAGGCGCTCCATCTCCGACTTCGGGTCTCTTGGGTTTCTTTGGTCCGTAATCCGTACACCAGTTGGGCTTTTCCCACTGACGCCGTTGCAGGATTGGGGACGAAGCTGAATCCGTGGAGCAACGCGCACAAGACTGTCGTGTGGAACCTCATTGCTAAGGACAAAGCGTCAGTCGTTAACTACGCATCATGGAATGGCCACTGACAAAACACTTATCAGCAAGATGGCATGGTCAGCATCGGTCGTTGGAAGCTGGGATTTCAATCGCATTATTCCCTGGCACGTGCTGTTGTCTGTTTTCCAGTATGTCTGACACCTTTTCAGTCATGGAGACGTGATTGAGGAGAAAGGCAACGAAGCCTGGCGCTCCGCGTTCTCGCACTACTTCGACGCGATCGCCGCTGGCAAGTTCAAGGGCTATAAGCCTGAGCCGGCAGTACCCACTGAAGCCTGAGCTCCCGGCCCGCCGCAAGCTCGCTCTGTACGCATACCTGGCATTGTATCAATAATATGCGGCAAGTTCTTCTGTGCTTAACAACTTACCATCATGCGGTTCACAGTACTCTACCTCGCGATCATCCTGATGACCCCGGGCCCTTGGCCTCTAAGTTACGCCCTAGATTCGAGTCTACTGGCTTGCTATCCCGGTTATGACGATCTTTTGCAGTCAACAAGGTTGGCTTCGGTACTGTAGAGCGACCTCTCGCGTTCTCTTTCCCTATTCGTATTGCACAACTTGCCGCTCTCCTGGGATTCTGCTCCTGACCTTGACTAGCTGCTCCTCTCACCATTCTCGCCGCTGCTCTGCGAGCTGGAACGACCACCATTCTGGCGGCGCGCAGGACGCCTGTGTTGTCATTCGACCTCCTCACTATATCCTCAAGCTTCAATGTCTCGAGAATCAGGGGTTAGGCGTCGTGAAGTAATGTACGCGTGGCTATCAAGTCGCCGCCTTGCTGACGGCACGCTGCCGTTGGTGCGTCGGAGGGTGGATGGACTCCGTGAACGCCGGTTGGCTTCTTTTGGTCCTCGTCACATCTCGATGAGCATACGTGTCTGTCCTTCGCTCATGCTCCTGGAAATCCGACTTGTCAAGGGTAACCTGCTGTATTATATGCCACTAAGGTGCCATCCGTATCGCAACGGGATGGCTTGCTCTGTTGACTATCGTCGTGCTGCTTCCTTGACATCCTGTGCACGATATATTTCGTGTGGGAAACGAGTCTTGAACGGATCAGACTGACAGTGAACGCTGGACCTCTGCGTGTGTCGATCGATTCGTGGGTTCCCTAGTCTCCTTTGTATCCTCTATTGGAAAATAGTAGTTCCAACCTGGGGAATTATTCGTCGTATCGGAATTCTTTCAAGTCGGCAAGCGTTAGATGAAAGCGCCTTGCCGATCGGCTATTGATGTCCGCTCAGACATCCAATAATATGCAGTTGCACTTGCAGTGCAGTTGTCATGTGTCTGTCCACCCGGCGATTTCCCTTCCCTGGACAATTTTGGGCGACGTTCATCTTTCCGTGCAGGGCTCCCTGGATGCCTGGACGTCCAAGCACAGGATTCCCCGCATCGTCAGGATTCGGGGATGTTGCCCAGCGTTTGCGGAGGTGTGGCTTTCCGAATACTCGGACTCCTAGAAGAGCCAGGCCTTCAATCAATGGGCGATATTGAGCGCTGATGATACGTGCGAATTCTTCTGTCTGCCTCCGTGGTGTTGTTGAACTCGGTCCCCTGCTCGGAAGAAGGTTCGCATATCCTCGGAACCCTGAATACGACGGCGTAAATCTCCCGATATGCATAACTTACGACATCATGATATGTGACGTCGAATGCGCGTTACATACCTGCGTGGGTGATATTTCGAGGTACAATTTTCGTTTGAGAGCATGATTACTGAGCAAGGCGGCGGATGTCATCGAATGTGAATAATCTTAATATGATGATGGTCTGCTGACCATGCAGCCTGCTAATTCCTCCTCATTGTCAAGAGCTTCTTGGAGTCCGTAGTCGAGGTAGCACACTGTTTCCGTACAAACTAGAAGTCGAGCCGCGGACATGACATGCAGACTGCGAGATCCACCTGCGCAGCACTTCCGCATGCGCTCGAAGAATCTCAGGCACAATTGATGGAAAAGTAAGCGAATTAAATTGGATTACTGATAATTCGAACTGAATCAGTTGTCTGGTCAAGAATACGGGCTGGAACTCTGAACGTATGGCAAGTAGCAGGGTCATTCCAGGCGTCCAAGGACGTCGCAGCGTCGCCTGAGAGTCAAATCGATGATCCGTTCTCAATCGCAGCGCTCCGCAGTTCGGGATCCACTCCGTTCCGAGTTGGCTGCCTGCGCAGATCATGCGCGATGCTGGTACTACGGGCTGCGGGTGCGATAGCGTTACGTTTCGACCCCGAGCGTGCTCGGGCGACCAGGTTGCTGACGCTGCGGGCTGCCTTCGCCTGGATGCCGGCTGTGCACGTGCACCGCAGATATCGACGTCGTGGACTGAGATCTGAGTGGAGAAGCAACCTCAGCAGTCATATGAGAAGAAGACTGCAATGTACAACGGGGGGGGGGGGGGGGGGGTTGCAATGGCGTGTTGCGTCGAGACCTGATAGAGACCCTGGAACGTTGTTCTTGATGGATCGCGCTCCCGACCTCGGAGTCGGCGTTCACGGGAGAAGAACACGCAAGGTACGTACATTCCGACCACTGGGTTCCAGCTGTACGTGTTGACAGCGGCGATCATATGCGGTTATATGCCTTCCATGGTTCCCGACATGGTTCCCGGTCGCGACGTTGACTACCATTTACTATAACAGAAGCAGACTGTCAGCTTGCCCAATAAGAAGGATGGGATTAGAGTCAGTATCTCCAAAACCAAGAGGGCCCGCGCCGATGTAGCGGGGCCTTTGTTTGCTCTGTACCCCATGACACCCCTAGAATGTGCCGAGGGCCAGCTTGCGGCTTGTTGAGAGCGTGACGGCGCACGCAAATAGTCACCAGTATCAGCATTGTAGCTGCAAGTTCATTAAAGCAGGGTAGACGGCGAGTCGTTTGTTCAAGGGCTCCAATCATTCGAGGACCAAAGTTAGAAAATTAAGCGAGTCCACCGCTTCCGACGTTGCCTATTCCGGATCTGCAACGTAATGAGTCAGTATCCTGCAGTTATCCAGATGTGAATCAGACCCGTTTCTGGGTCCGTCATGCCTGTGCTGCGGCCACTTGGCTGTGCGCAGCGTTGAACCGCGGTCGATGCGTGAGACGTGTATTTGCACAGTATGAGAGCGAGTAATTCTCTTTTTGCCAGGGCTGGATCCTGCGAGAGCGGCCGGGAAGAGCGTTGACATCGCACAACGGGCATCGGGATAGATAACGGAGCTGAATGCAGCACCGCCGACCGCTCGGCGCGGACCGATGTTTGTCGATCCTTGTCCGATTTTGCTTCACAGCCGCGCATGGGTGATTGGCGCCAGGTGGGGAGAGAAGAACGGCTGCGCCCTTACAAAAGACGCGCCCTGCCTGATTGCATCCACACCTTTCCTCGCTCTCACCTCCAAATGGACAGACTCGCGACCCCCTTCTACGACTCCCTCTTCAGCTTCGACGCCGGCGCCATGCCACCGCCCGAGGACACGCTGGACACGCGCTTCATGCTCCCCGGCGACGTGCCGCGCGTCGCGTTTGGCCCCAGTGCCTACACAACTGGAGCCGGGACAGGCTTCGATCTCCTCGGACATCCCCAGCAGCGCCAGTCCCCCACCCCGTCGGCCGCATCCTCGTCCTCCTCGTCGTACTACCCCCAGCACTACGACCCCCAGCCCCTGTACCATCAGTATCAGCAGGCGCCCCAACACGACGACCACTCGCGCTCGCCGTTCCAGCATTACGTCCCCCGGCAGAATGTCACTTGGATGGAGTATAACCCGCCCGTCCCCTCCGTCGAGCCTGAGCCACTCTCGGCGACGCCGCCGAAGGCACAAGCTGCACGCGATGGTCGTACGTTAGTCAGCACTCTCTTTGATTTAGGGCACAAGACGGGTAAACCGTGCGTTCCATTTCCAATCCAATGATTAAGCTGATTTCTGACGCGTTGATTATGCAGATCTGGCGCGTGCACACGATGCAAGAGACTGAAAATGAAGTGCGAAGTACGCAGCGGGCAGACGAAGTGCCAGCGCTGTAAGGGCGGGGACTACGACTGCGTCCCTGCCATCCGACGCCCGCGCCAACGGAAAACGGAGGTCTCCCCACTTCTCGCGCCGCACCAGATAAAACGCGCACGCTCGCAGACGTCCCCTCGCACACCACCTTCTCAAGTAACTACTCCCGGGGATGCGTCATTATGCACGCCGCTTCCTTCACCCCCGCTTAATTTCGTATTGCCGCTCGTATACCCCGAACCTGGCACGTGTACACCAGGCGTATCCGACTACATGTATGCTCCGTGTCACTGAGGCCTTTTCCACTGCTTCTGTATCGTTGTAACTGACTAGTATGGGTTCTTCGGCTTCTAATATGACATCAAACACGCCTTGTAAATGAAAGTCCTTTACTCTCAGCACTGACGAACCGTGTCTCTGAATGCACCATAGGCGCAGACCAGAATGAACAGTGCAGTGCAGTCTTGGCATTTGACTCAGTTGACGCCTGAGTCGCTGCGTGTGTATCGGCTTAGGTTAAGCGTTCGTCAGAGCTCAGGTAACGGCCACCGCAAGTTCGAAAGAGGCTAATCATTCTTAATTTAGCTACCTATGATGGTTCCCTAGCACAGTCACACACCGTCGCCGCAGGAGAAGGCACATCTCTCTGAGAGAACAGCCTTGAAAGACCCAATCAGTCCGTGCAGGTCGTTTGTTAGTTGTGCTTTCTGTGCTCATAATGAGACGCAGGTAGTATTGGTGAGCGCACAGGAGAAGAAACTACAAGGAGCGCCATAGGGATGTCGATGGGTATCCGCGATTCTGAGCGAAGCGCTCAAGGACCTGTCAAAGGAAGGAGGGTCCATAGGCCAAAAGCGATTCCATGGAAAAATAGTTCCTGTGGGTGACTGCGGAGGTTCATGGGCCAGCCAGGAAGCCTAGAGACATAGCGAGCTGCCGAAAAGCTACGGTGCCTAAAGCGGGAGTGGGGCAAGTCATAAGACAAGCAGCACTCGACTCGAGAAATACGATAGCGCCAGTAATAGTACCAGACTCACAGCGCATTATAAGAGGGTATTTGTCGAAACCAGGACCTTGGCTGGGGGTGAAAGCATGCAATCGAAGCAGACCTGGGAGTGTTCAAGCAGCGAGAGAATCTGAATTAGATAGCGCATGTGCATGAACGCGGACATGCTCAGCAGCTCGAGATGAATTTTCGGCTTTCCAGCGCTCACGCGAGTCAGCTAGGCTGCTACGGTACTGAATAGACCCGGGGCGTTCAAATGCGTAGCAAGTGCCCAGCAGAAAGACATACTTTCACCTTCAAGTTTGCTATGTTCGAAAAGACACTGCTTGTTGGAGCATACAGCATGGCCTTGGTAGACCAAAGCTTTGCCAGAACTGAAGAGGAGGAAAAACGGGATGTCGAAGTTGAGTCGGCACGGGCCGACGTTCGATTTTTTCCCCTGTGACCACGTGTCCAAAAATTTAAACCAGACGACGCTACGACTCCAACTCGTAGCCCGACCTGCACAAGCGTTGCCTATGTGAGCGGACAAATATATACTGGCGAGCTGGCATACATAGGATGAACATCAATTTGACATCAATCCTAGGGCTCGATTGGGTGTTGGTAACCGCCCTCGCAGCGTGGTGCAAGTCTGTAAATCTGGGCATCTAGATCACCCATCAGATTCATAGCGGTAGGCCAAGTATCGCATCTGTCGAGCGGCCATGGCAGCACATGCACCAAGCATCGGGTATTACGGCCGTGGGCAAACTTAAAGGTTCGGTCACTGAAATGACTTGGGGTTGTTGCAGGCTCATACTGGTCTTCCTTCAGATGTCTTTCAGTCGCCGATGGCCTGAATTGCGCGGTAAATCATACATGGTACTTGCAATGTCAACCGCGATGGCTATAGAAGATGCCGGATCCGTCCCACAAGACGCTGAGGAATCAGTTCGATGGTTCCCCGCGTTTACGCCATCTAGACCGTCTCAACCCACATGAACGCTGCTGCATCGGTCGTTTTCGTCACTGGCGCGTCAAGGCAAGCCTCCCACTGGGTTCTGCGTCGATATACTGAGCATGTTCGTCTTACAGAGGCGTTGGCCTCGCTGTGGCCCAGGCTCTGCTTGACCAGGGGCACCTCATTGCGACGTTCTCTCGAAGTGTGACCCCCGAGCTGAAGGCGCTGGAAGAGCGCTATACAAACTCGCTGCTTCTTATCCAAGGCGACCTGTACGCATGTCTTCTTGAAGCCATGCGGATGTTCTAACCTCCTCCCAAGAGCCGACAGTGACGCTGCAGAAGACGCAGTCGAGAAGACATGTGCCCACTTCGGAAGACTGGACGCCGTTGTTCTGAACGGGGCGGTAGAAGTGCTCGGCAGAGTCCAAGGCGGCAAGCTCAGTGACTGGCGCTATACGTTCGAAGTGAACCTCTTCAGCATGGTCGCACAACTTCAAGTTGCCATCCCGTATTTGCGTGACAGCGCTGAGAGGGGCACTGGGGGAGAATTATCCTAGTCAGCTCTGTTGGCGGCCATGTGCCGGGCGTCGGCCTCGCTGCGTACTGTGCCAGTAAAGCAGCAGTCAATAGTCTTGCTCGGTATGTATATGCGACACCCAATTATCATGCTCGCGCACGCGAGCTGACCGAAATCTTACGTAGGTCCCTCCAAATGGAAGAACCAACCATTCCGACTGTGGCCATCCATGTGCGTTCTCAACCGATCGCCGAACCTGTTCAATGCGTATTGATATGTCACCTATCAGCCTGGCTTGGTCGACACCTTCATGGTTCGCCAGGTCATCAACGATACCCAAGGTATCTGCTCCAACGAGATCGTCGATATCTTTAAACGCGGCGTGAGCGCCCCGCCAGGAGCAGAGGGCCCAGTGATCGCCGTCCCAGCTGAGCGGCCAGGAGGACGCTTAGCGTGGCTTGCGCTTCATTGTCCTCTTTCGCTCTCAGGTCGATACTTCGACTGGAACGCGCCAGAGATCGAGGCGCTGCTATAACTAATTCGATATCGGCGAACAGGATCCAATGACTATCTGCATCCACAGCCACCTCCGGTGTCGGGCTCTCACAAGGTTCCCGGACGGTCTGTTTGTGCGCTTGGACCTTCGGTTCATGGGAATACGCCGAGAGGGCGTTGTACATGTGGCAGGGGCGATTGTATACGTTTGATCCTGATTGATGTGAGCACCGTTGCGCCCGGTTTGAACTTGCAGCATCAACTTCAGGACATCCGCTCAATTTCTACTCACCGCCAATGCACTGAAACGCAGCTCGCTTCACTTTTAATGACAAGCTGCCAGCGGCACTCACACTGGCCGCAGTAGGCGGGGACTGTGGACCGTCACGGTGGCACCTAGACATCAAAGTTCTCACTGAGTCTCAGCAGCTCACTACGCAATTGGAAGCAGTTCCTCGATCACTATGTTCGCGATAGCTTACTATCAGTTGAGAGCTACTAGGAAACGTGTGGAGTGCGAAAAAGAACTGGCGACATGAGACCGAACACCCGAATGAGAATTAAGACCGGTTCGCGTGCCCCTGACCTGTTTCCAATTGCGTTGCTCTATACTCTGCTCTACCGTTCCCGGACCATATCAGCTCCTCCCAGATATCGGCTTCGGGAGAAGCCAGCGTAGTATGAACCGGCGAAATACCATATTGGGAATTGCAGAACTTGTCATAGTCAAGGCTCTCCTCCAGACCAGGCTTTGAATGCCTGGTGGAAGATATGGTACCATATCTATTTATATTGTTAGGGACATACTGCGTCAATTATTCAAGTATAATTACTCTACCATTTTTCTCCCGACTTGCAAGTTGCCACGTCATATGTAGGCGCGCGCCTTTGCCACAGTTCCTTCAATTGGTCTCAGCTACTCAGTATGCTGTGTATATCCTTCTTGCTTCTCTCAATTCATTCAAACCTTTACCCCTCTTGCTGGAGCCTTGCGAGAGTCCAAACATGGTTCGGCATGAGGCCGACATGTCCAAATGCCTGCTGACGCATGCCACGTCTGGGGGCCTCGAACACTCCTGCAGCGTCTTCATCAGGGCATTTCCCACAATGAGAACGCCTTCTTGAAACGCGGAGAGCCATACTTGGACAGATGAAGAACTGTTGGAGCGACTACAAACACTGCGAGTCCTTCGCTATTGCATCTGGGATCATGATCTACAGGGTATCCATGTCCCATTGTGCTCCTCCACCGACGCGCGCATCACGGTATGGCGCGCAAGCCCGGTGTCCGCGATCGAGAGCGCTCGAGACAACAAGGGGTACACAGATTGTGTTCCCATGTGCGCCAGTGTCAATCAGTCAATCAGGCACGCCTGAAGCTGCAATTTTCGAAGCAAATAAAGGTTACAGGGGCAACGGGACTGAAAGAAAGCTGTAAACCGTGCGGGATGCGTCAGGCGTTGTCCCGAGATGATTTGCCGGCTCGTCGCATAAATCATTCCTGAAGTGTACGACTCGCGGGCATTGTGGAGCCAACGCGGCGACTCCATGACCGACTTGAAGAGTCCCCGACGGAAGGTGCTCTGACATCAGTCAGCTCCGATCTCTTGTGCGCCGCATGATTGAAAGTCACCACGCGTCCTCAAAGTATACCCACATGCCCGTGGCCGAGTTACAATTCTGCTGCTGGGGAGAAGCCATGATAACGCGCTCCACGACCGCGGATTGGCATACGCGTGCTGTTTGGCGGGCAGAAGTCCGAGGGATAGAGACCGTTGCCCAGCTGCGTTGCTCAAGCACGAAACACCGTCGTCGAGCGGCCGGGGCTGCAGTCGCTGTGTGATAGACATTGGCAGCGGATGGATGCTCTGAGAGCCAGCTGTGAAGGCGATTTACGCGCGCATGATTCACATGCACACACCCCGAAGTGGCCCAGCGGATTCCGAGAGGCTGAGGCTGACTGAGACCCGAGATGCATGGCGCGTCTCCGGCTTATGCAATCCCGTCATCTGACGCAGGCGGTCACTCCGACGCATGACTTCAGCACGATTCGTGAACCTGGCCGCCGGAGCCGCAGCAGTGAACGCCCAACCATGCTGCCAGAGCACGACTGCACCCTGCGCAGTATGGACAAGTTCCTTTCTGTCAAACACGCGGCCAGCTCCCAGCGGGAATATCGCACGATATTAGCGGCGGAGGTCTCTATCGCGCAGGACGGCGGACTCCGAGGATCAGTGTTTGCCTGGGAGAATCCTAAATTTTCACACGGAAGAGTGCTTGCACACACCCACAGACGGCGCTCTACGGACGGATCTTGGCCATGACCTGGACAACTATGCAAGTCAACATGAGAGATTACTCGTTCATAACAGGACGTTCGGTGGGGGCGCTCAGGCTTTTGTTCAAAAGGTCACCAAACTACAAGCTGCGCAGCGCTTTCATGATCAGAGGCAGAATAACACTTTCACGTTGCCGCTGAGACCTACTCTCTGCTCACGACGGCCGAAACTCTGCGAAGCGCGGGAGTCGTTTGCTGCGCGAACGTCGGTTCCAGAGGATCTCCAGTGAAAGCTCCAATCCGATCGCAATACCACTCGCAGATAGGCTGATATGATGCCTGCCAATCGAGCGACTGTTCTGAAACCTTCCAACGTCTACTCTGTATCCGTGTCTAAAAGTAACTGAAAGGGCATCATCATGCATACAAGTACACCATAACACCAGTCTGCAAACAAATATGTATCTCCATACGAAGGAACGCAGCACCACTCCGAGTCGACCGATCCACTGTTATGCAAGGAAAGAACCATTGGCGAAGAGGCGTGAAAAGGCAGAGAATATAATCATACGGTAAGCGAAGTAGGAAAGCGGAAAATGCAGTAAGCGGAATCATGGGTCGAGGACGAGGTGTGCCTTTTAGTGTGAGAGGTATGCTTTTAGTATGAGAAGTGGCGAGGACGTGCGAGATGAAGGGGACGGATGGGGACAGCGACGATTATGAAAGAGGGCTAGCGCTACAAACAGGGCGGACACGACGAAGACGAAAGCGAAAGCGAAAGCCAAAGCCAGAGGTACCCGGCGCGAGCGCGCAGAAAGAGCAGAGCGGACAGCAGCGGGCGCGGGTGGGTGAGACAGCGAAAAGCAGCGGGACCAGACAAAGCGGCAAGACAGACAGCCAGACGGACTATTGCATGCTGAACATCGGGCCCTGGTCCTGCATCGCAAAGTCCAGCGTGCCAGCCAGCTGCTGCTGGTGGTCCATCTGCATATGTTGTTGCTGCTGCTGTTGCTGTTGCTGCTGCATCTGCATATTGCCGAACCAACCGGGCATGTGGAACTGCTGCCACCAGTCCTCGCTCACGAGCTCGCTGACCATCGGGAACTCCTGCTGCTGCCCTTGCAAAAACGGCGCGGGCTCCAGACCCCACTGCGGCTGTGGCTGCGGCTGCTGTTGCGGTTGTTGCTGTGGCACATACGCCCAGTCCATAGCAGTGGGAATTGAATTCGGCGACGGCGTGAGGTGCGTCTGCGACGGCACGGTAGTCCCCGCGAACGGCTGCACATGCACCGTCCACGGCGGCGGGCTCTCTCCCTGCGCATCCCGCAAGAACGAGCCGGTCGGCAGAGCCATCGCGTGCTCAATGGGACCAGCAACTGGAGCGGCGGCAGCAACAGCATTCTGGGGAGGCTTCGCAGCAACAGCCCTCCTCGGGCGCTTCGTCGTCCCGGCCGTCGGGCTTTTCGACGACGCCTTGGTCGAGGTCGCGGTCGAGGTCGCGCTGGCCGGGACGTACCGCGCGAGGACGTTCTTGAGGAAGCGTGCGTAGTGCTTGGACGCGTGGCCCTCGTCGACCGCGACGTCCGGGTGCGAGAATGTGTCGATGACGCTCTGCACAAGCCGCACGATCTTCTCGCGCTGGCCAGGCTGCAGGACTTTCTCGAACGACGGCCGCAGCAGCTGCGCGCAGGATGAGCACACTGTCCCGCATGTATCCAGTAAGAGACATGCCCGAGACGACATACCTTCAGTAAGAATGCCGCAGCGAATGTCACGTAGACATAATGCGAGTGGAACGCATACTTGTAATCTACAACGTCGTCAGCCCGCATCCTGCGCACACACAACCAATAGCACGGAGTACTACTGGGCACCCAACAGCACTCTTCTGGATACCCAATAGCATCCCGTACCACCGCGCGCGAAATCCGAAGAAAAAAAAAGACGACTCACAAGTCCCATGCGCCAAATGCTCGACCATAACACTAATAATCTCGCTTGCAGCAGCGAAACACTCCCTGAACCACACGTCCTCCGCGCTCGCGATCGCGCCGCGCGCGAACGCCTCCTGGAAGCCGAACGAGAACATCACAAGCCGCGAGTACGACGTGCAGAACGGCCACAGCCGCGCGCGGTACTCGCACCCGGGGTCTGCGAGGCGGGCCTGAGCGTCAGCGAGCGTAAAAGCAGGAAGGACAAGGCGCGGCGAGGGGGGAAGGGCCGTCGGCGGAGAAAGCGGCGAGAGCAAAAGAAGGACTGGCACGTACAGTCCTGCATATGATCGTTCAGGAGCGGCTGCCAGTACGCCTCGATGTCCTTCAGCTTCGCGTCGTACTCGAGCGTCACGGCCTCCAGGTCGACAGTCTGCACCAAGCGAGCGTCAGCGAGCGAACATGTGGAGCGCGGGCGGCCAGCGACATCCAGAGCAGCAAGCATGCGTCCAGAGGCAGCAGCGAGCGTGCATCCAGACGCAGCAGCGAGCATGCATCCCGGGCGCGTAGAGTAGAGAAAAGACCAACACACCTTATCGAGCACGCCATCGCTGAACACGCGCTGCTGGAAGGCGGTCATGACGATCATGACCTCCGCGAACGCGCAGCTGTTCGCGTCGTACGGGTCGTTCCAGCTGCCGTTCTCTGCGATGTGCGGGCGCGTTAGCAGGGTTCGCAGACGTAGCGGGGAAAGCGAAGCAGCGAGCGCGCATCGCATATGGCCTAGTCTTCGCCGCACAATGCGCGTCGAAGCGTGAACGCGAAGCTTTGGCAACAGCGACTAGAAGGAGCAGCGAAACGGCGATCACCACCGCAGGCGCGCACTGACAGACGATTTCGCGACACCGGGCCAGCTCATGCCCCGGCGCACGAATCGACGATGGCGTCGCGCGCGCGAGTCCGCGCTGCCGAGCCACTGACACCTTCCCGGCGCCGTGACACTCGGGACCCCACGCATGACTGCCAGGGGCAGGACAAGCCCCAGGTCCAGCATCGCCGCCGGGAGGTAACGCGAGCACCGCGAAGACGACTCGCGACCTAGCGTGAACGATGCAGCGCGAACTCGAATATCTCGCGACGATACCTCCCGCACTCTCCATCCCCGTCCAAAATAAAACAAAATAAAATCACGTGGACTCACCCCCCGCACTCCGCCACCAGCCCCGCACGCCCGGAAAGTCGTTCAAGATTGTCGGCGGCCGCCCGAACTGCGTGCTGAAGGAGCGGTCCAGGTTGAAGCACACGAGCCACACGCGCGCGCGGTTCAGCGTCTCGCGCTCTGCGCGCTCCGTGCGCCTGGGCTGCGAATGCGGCTGCGCGATGCGGTGCAGGTTCAGGTCCGTTGCCATCCTGTGTGGGGACGGGGGAGAGGGAGTCAGCATGCGTACGATGGAGAACAAACGGGCGGGAGCGAGGAGAGTGACGCGAGCGGGTGCGCGAGGGGGTGAAGCGGGATCGGGCGAAGGAAAGGGGATGTGGATGCGAGCGCACGCATACTGCAAGCCGTCGAATAGCAAGACATGTACACCAGACTCACCGAATCGCCAAGCCCGAATACAGCCACCCGCGGTCCTCCTCCCACCGCTTCGTCGGGCGGCCGTACAGCGCGAGCAATATATACGCCTGGCACGCCTCGACGCTTTTGCCCGAGCTGACGAGGGAGAGCGCCGCCGCGCGCCGCGCGCGGTCCATCGCGGGCAGGTACACGTCCGGCCGCGTCGTCAGGTGCCGCGAGGCCACGGCTGTCACTGTGAGCGAGGGGGCGTCAGCTTTTGCGAGTAAAGAGGAGCTGGGACCGGGGAGGAGCGAGGGCATGGCGGGAAGGCAGTTATTCTGCAGCTGGCCGCAGGAAGCTAGGACAAGCTTCCTGAAGCAAGCCAAGACCAACACCAAGCAGCCAGTCTTTTTTGACCCGTTTTCCACGCTGGAAAATCGGTTGAAAATGCTCTGGACGGATATTCAACCTATTTCCAAGGTGTTTTCCGCTTTTTAGCATTTTCAACTCATTTTCCACACTTGAAATCGAGTTGAAAAGGAGTGGCTGCGGGGTGTGCAACGACCAACGCAATGCTTTCCACTGCGCAATAGGAATGGCGTCGCGACTCACCAACAGTCATGAGGAACAGGCTCTTCTTGCGCACGGAGTCGTAGGTGTGAAGCTTGGGGTCGAGCAAAGCAGCGCACGGGTTGATCTTGGCCATGTAGAGCTCGAACAGCGAGCGCTCCTCCTCCGGGGTGATGAGAGTTGGCACGAGCGAGGTCGACGACGTGTCGTCCCACTGCTGCTGCTGCACGTGCGGCGGGGGGCCGGGTTGCGGGGACTTGTCTGTGAAGCAGTAAGCATGCGGGGTGGCTGGGGGACGCGGGTGGCGGGGGGATCGACGGGGGAGCAGCAACGCGTGACGCGCGGACGAAGGACGAAGGCGCCCGGCGGCAGTTGACGGCATGCACCAGACGCGCGCGAAGGCGACGGACTCACTATGGCTCTGGAAGTACACGGGATTGGCCACGCCGACGCCGGGGTCGGCATCGCGGTCGCGGTCGTCGACGGCGGTCGTCGTCTCGCTCCCGGCGTCCTCGCGCGCGCCGCCCTGGTTCGCCATGCGCGCGATCATCCCGATCGGGCTCGTCTTGGCGGGCAGCTTCGGCTCGTCCTCGTCGTCGCCGTCGCTGTCGCCCTCGTCGCCGCTCTCGCCGTCCTCGCCGCCGCCCGCCGAAACTCCGCCTTTGACGGCATTCGCCTGCGCCCGCTTCAGCTGACCCGGCGTGAGCGACCCCAACAACCTGGGGCGGCGCGGGCGGCGGCGCGCAGGGATGCAGTCGTAGTCGCCGCCCTTGCAGCGCTGGCACTTGGCCTCGCCGCTGCGCAGCTCGCACTTCATCTTGAGCTTCTTGCACCTTGTGCACGCGCCGCTCGGCTTGCCCAGCTTCTGGCTGTGCTCGAAGTTGGCGGAAATAAAGTCGCGGTTGCCGTGCGTCTGGACGCCGCGCGCCGGGCCCGCCAGCAGCGCCTCGGCGCCCGCCGGCTGGGGCGCGTAGGTGTGCTCGATCCACGTGACCTGCGTCGGCGCAAAGTGCAGCGGCGGCGGGGGCAAGTCCATCGCGCTGTGGATGAACGGCAGGAAGGTGCTGCTCCCGGGCCCCGCCGGCGACGCGGACGCGGTCGGGCTCGAACTCGCCCTGCTGCTGCCTGCCCTGTCTCCAAATTGCACCCGCGGTACGTCTCCTGGCAGCATATCGCGTGCGTCCATTCTCGAGGTCAAGGGGGTCAAAAGGAGAAAACGCTCAAGGCGCGCTTTTCTATTAGTATTTATTGCTTCGGGCAGTCTGATGATCTCAATCACCATCTCGTATCCCACAAACCGCTCCCGCTCCCGGGATCGACACCTCGCAAGGCCACTGCATAGCCTCCGACTCCGAGACCGCGCACCGACGCAGCTGCCAGCTGCTAGCTCGCAGCTCGCACTGCGCAGGCATCCGCAGCCTCAACCGTGCGATAGATAGGATTCCACATGTCGCCTAATGCCCAATACAGCTGAGATTACACCACAGCCCGCTGCGACCTCCTCTCAACCCTCGACCCTGCTGGCATCATCCATCGAGCTCCTCAGACTCAGACCTGTGCACTACCAGGACCCCCGAATATGTCTTTGGATGTTAAATTTGGATTTCCGGACATCGTGATACTGGCGAGCCGAAAATTTTCGGACATTTAAGGGGGTCTGGGGGCCGCAAGATGCACAAATTTGACAATTCTGAGACATCGGCAGGGGCTGTACCTACCATACTTGGTGGCTGTCAAGGCACATGTAGTGCGCATGTTTTTGCCATTCACGGTATTTGCCAAATGTTCTGGGTCGCTCCCAGTCACGCCGACAAGGATCCAGTATCTAAAAAATTTAACATCTGATGACATATTCGGGGGTCCTGCACTACCCCACAATGTATACGCAGCAGGAGCCTACAGCACCCGCACATCGGCCTCCGACACCCAGCGATCAGTGTCATTCCAACGAAGAAGCCAAAAAATTCCAGGGCACAGGGCACTGCAGCAGTTCATTTCCCAATTGACAGGACGCCTTGGCGGGAGTGATCCCAGGACGTAATGGGATCACTTGCCTTCTTGACAATGACAATCGACATTCTTCCGATGCAGGGTGGGGTGGGACGCTCCGACGCCTCTCCCGCTGGCCGATCAATTCTTTCACAGCTGACTGGAACGGCGGAGCTGCGGGCGTCGCCTATGTACGCGATACGTGATAGGATCCACACACAAATGCGTGTGGAATGACCGTTGGTAACGAAAGCTTACGGTGATGCGCCCTTGCATTTCTAATCTGAATCACTGTCAGCACAAACAATTACTCATCGGGGAGGCCTTCTCCGAGTCGGTTCTCCACCGCGACAAAAACAGAAGAGCACTCGAGCTGGAGTCGAGCGTGGAGGCTCGGGAGGATCTCATCCAGCTTGCTACGGACAATATCAATGGTGTCATTGTTGAGGAGTGCCCACACTCCCGCTCCCGCTGCGCAAACAGCAACCCATTCAAGCATGCATAGTCGCAGCGTCCACGTCTGAACTTGATCCCAGAGCTGCAAATAGCAACGCGGAGTACGCGGACGCGGGGAGGACGGCATCAGCAGCCATTTGCACACGTGACTGGAGCTTCTCAGTGTCAGACTGTGTGGGCAGACGGTGCCGCCCAGGCTGAGGTATTCACATGCACTCTACAGTAACACTGGAAGAAGCTCACCAAACATTTGGCGCGGGAGTCTCCTCATTCACATGCACGAGCTTTCGAGTCCCGATTCCCACGGCCTTCCAATTCGATGCATGCTTATATAAAGCATATATCCGTGACTTCACGGGTACCGATGTAAGCACAGTAAACGAAAGTGAATCCCTGCTGCCAGTGATCTCATTACCTACTAGTATCGTCTCTGCACCAGGTCCACTTGCCTCGGAAGCCTCGCCGCCGCCATCACCAAGTGGCTCGCGGAGCCGTTTACTGGCCATGGCAGCTTCCTCCCCCATCGAAGTCTCGAGTCGCTTTCCTCTTTATTAGGCAGGTATTCGCAGCGGACAGCAGCGGAAGGCTGCAACAGGCAGTGATGCTGCACGCGCCTCCGTCCTCATCGCAATAGCGCATGCAGTTTGCCGTTTGGTCTGATATCGATGTAACGGCAACGACAACCTCTCCCGCAACGTCTGTCTATACCAGTAGCAATGATGCCACACGCGCCTCTGGAGTCTGCATGCGGCCCTGCTTATATATAAACATATCCTGCAGCAATAAGTAGCCGAAACAGGCAGTGATGCTACATCGTGACACGGGCTCGGAGCCGGCTGCCGTCCACCTTGACTTCCGTCGCGCCCGTTGAGGCAGGTGTTCGCAATAGATTCAAACTGCAACGACAAATGACCAGTAACGGCTCCTCGAGCTTCGAATTCTCGGCGGTCCCCAGCTTTACCGCGGACACTCTCCGCGGTGGGCTTCTCCGAGTCTCAGTCTCAGGCGAACATGATGATCGGGCGCCCCCTCCAACACCACTCCATGTCAGATTGACGCTGCGATGCCGCATTCGACTCTCGACCCCCGAGGCCTGGGTCGTCTCACCTCATCCCAAGGCCAGATTCGTCTCACCTCAGCCAGCCCGGACATCCCCATTTCCCGGGACCTCTGCCAGTCGAGCGTGCCGAGCTCAGCTTCTGGCGGCGTATGTCCGGCGGGGCCACGCGTCGTAAGCATGGTATTTCCTTTCCCGAATAGCCTGGGTCCCACTGGTGTCAGCTCGGTGCCGCGGACACTTCCCCCGCTCGATGAAACACCCGACGCCTCGTGGTATTTCGAACTCGGGGCAAGTTCTATCCGCTCAGAGTCATCAACTGCGTCACGGCGGTTTATCGTGCGAATGAGCCACCTCTGTGTGCGTGTGAATCCCACGGAGACGTATTACGGTATTTGTATGTTGACAGGAAAATAGCCGATCGAATATCAGACGAGATCTGCTCCGATACCCCCAGACCAGGTCGTGTCTGTGCATCCGCTCCATATGAGCGGTTCAGGATAACGTCCTGCATGATATACCGCCCAAATGCCTGGCGCGGCGGCGCAGTCGGGATCGGCCGGGATCGGCCAGATGCGGCAGGTCAGGCCTGCTCGGGCCTGCTCAGGCCAGATACGCTCTCCCAGGTTGAGCAGGCCTGATATTGCCGCTCAGGGGGGATTCGGATGACCATCGAATACTGTCAGATATATAAAAATGTTCAAAATGTTAACTCACTTTCTTCTCTCGCTTGCACCTGTATTACCTCGCAGTTTACTTGTGCGTCGTATTCATGTTCACACTGCCCTACTACCCGAACGATCTAAGCGTGTACTATACTATCAAATTAACTAGCAGGTGTATGGTGATGGGCAATGCCAGCCAAGCGATTCTGCCCGGCGATAGCCGATTTTGCACGCCGCCGCTGAGCATCGCTCATCTCAGCCGCAGTGTTTTTTATTGCGCCATGTAATCTATTTTGTGTTAATGCTAAGATATGTAAAACTACTGATACGGTGTTATAAACCTAGTGCTACAGTATATGTCCGGGAAATATTCATACACTCTCCTCAAAGAACTCCATAGGCTCCTCTATGATTCCCTGCACACCTGAGCCCCTCTCCGGCACTCTCTTGTATTCAAAGCCTGATTTTAAGTCTCCTGATGCGCTGGGATCGAACGCATGCTCCAGAATTGCGTACAGAAGTGCCCGCTTACCCGCAACCTTTGTCGGCTTTGGTGTCGTCTTTTTGAGCTTGGCCATGACGCTAGGATGACCGCGGTAACGATGCCAGAAAATATTGGAGTCCAGGATCTTGCCAGGGATGCTCTTGCGCTCTTCGAAGCTGAACATAGCCCCCAGCGAGAGGAAGCGGGTCGGAGCAGCCAGGTCAAGATCCCGCTCCCGCTTCATACGTTTCTCCTCCTTCCGAGCCTCTGCAGCTTGACCTTCTGCTGCCTTTCTCCGCTCAAACTCCATCTGACGCTTTTTTTCGAGCTTTGGTAGACCAAGGGCATCGCGCCGGCGGTGATCTTGCCGGATGTGTGTGCGACGGGTTGGAGCCAGACCCTTCAGAAACGGCGAGGTGCCGTTGCGCCGGAACATCGTCTTTGCGTTGAAGAATGGTGTACACATTGATGGTGCTCGTCGCTGCTCGACGCACCAGTAGCCTACGAGACTCTCGCATGTGTCGTTCGTTGCCGGAATGATCGTTGCGGCTCGTTGTGCGGGCGTCGCGTTCGCAATCGAGCCTCCCGGCAGGAATTCCCGGGAGAATTGAATCCAGCCGTCTCTGGACCCGGCAAAGAACGCCCGGACGGGGACATCGATATGAGGGAGGAGGGATTGCCCCCGGAGGGTGTCGAGCACGGAAAAAAGCTCGGGATCGTCAAGCGGTTCTCCCAATACCGACGCTGGTATAGAGCCATCGCACTGCGGGCCCGCAGTCACTATCTCTGGACACTGAGAGATCAGGTCACACTGTGAGATGACGGCCATATGCAGTGGCCCGAGCTCCGTCATGTTGACAAGGCCAGTAGCGCGGACACGAGACATATACGGCCGTCCGATGGTTGTGCCATAGATAGCAAGTGCAGCAAGCTCGGACAGAGTTGGCCCATCGTGTAGAGCGCTCCAAAGGTTCTGCTCGAGGTGGTTGAAGGTGCGGGAGGTTTTCTTGAGCCGCTGCTGCGTCAGAAAATCGAGAGAAGCTGGGCGGTGATGCAGCATGAAGCGCGCCATTTCGTAGTTGGACTGGAAGCGGCTAGACTGGGTGTTTGGTATCTGAGGGCAGGCACCGTACCGCTCGCACAAAAAGTCGCGATAGAGCTGTCCGTATCCCTTCTTCTCGTCGGGATGGTTGAACAGCATGCCAAAAAGCTCAGCAGCCTTTACACCACCTGCCTGGGAGACCTCTGCAGCTCTAGCCTGGGCGTCTGATGTCCCAGAAGCGGCGGCGGCGGCGTTGTCGCGATTGTAGAGCTTCATGGGGCCCGTAAGTCCAGCTGCTACCCAGGAAGCCATCATCCGCTTGTTTCCATAGACAACGGCATTCAGGTCTTTGTGCATGCAGCAGCCAGACCGAATGAAGAATGTCACGAACGCCTGCTCGCTTGGGCTTAGCTCGTCAAAGGCCGCTTTGCCCAACCGAATTCGGAGGGATTCGAGCATCTCCCGCTCATGTTCCCGGTGCTTCCCTGCTGTGAGACTGAGCCAGGCTTCCATTCCTCCAGCCGAAGCTATCATCTTGTTCTGCTCACTGCAGAGAAGCGCCTGAAACTCGGGTGGACGCAATGCTTGCATCGCTCTGATTCCGCGAGCAGCAAACCCGACCTTCATCCGATGATCCTGCAAGCGATCTGTGAGAGCGACCTGATCCGCAGCGTGATCAGACGCCGTTGCCTGGATGTGCTCCCAGAGCGCAAAGTAGGCCCAAGCTTCGGTATCGTCCATATCACTGGCAAGTCGGTCATCGTTGTAGAGCTCCTCAAGGCCCTTCAATTCTTCGAGCCACCCGTGGAACGTGGTCTCTGTAGCATGGTCGACAGGGCGGGTGACGCCTAGACAGAGGCTCTCGCCGGCTCCATTCGTTGTAACGGTGGCATGTCGGCCCATGACGTTCAGATTGCGGTATGTCGTACCATCTCCGCTGAGACAAATGCCCGTAACTGCAGATAAATATTAGACAAGCAAGGGTAACCACATTTCTGCTCACCACTAGCATTGTTCAGCTTCTCAGCCACCTGTAACTTCGAAGCAAGCCCGGCCTCCCCGACACAGCGTGCCACTGTGCGGCGCATGTCGGCTCCGGGACCGGGTACGACCGTCAAGCCTGCACACTCCAGGGCAGCTCGTATGACAAAATCCACGTGGCCAGTTGCCACACGCCCAGTGGAGACCAAGTCGGCAATGAGAGCTCGAACAGAATCAGTGTATACACCTGATTTCTTGAGCTGAAATGTTGTTGCCAGTTTTAGTGCCTTATTCACCTCCCGAGTGCAAAATCGGTCGCGCTCGGTGAGATGGTACGTGAGACGCTGCTCAGAAGCCTTCAGATCAGCACGAAGTCTGTCGACAATGATGGTCGTCGAGTATAGATGGGATTCCAGGTCGGAAATGCGCTCCGAGGCGGCGTCAAGGGCAGCAGTGTGTTCTGCATCCTTTGTTGCCAGTGCAGAAACAGCAGACTCCCGTAGGCGGTGAACAGTCTGGTATTGCGCACCACGCTGCTGTTTCATAGTATTTGTGCGGTCGGAGAGGGCGCTACTGCGTGCGCGCTCATCATCGAGGTCGGTACGCAGCTTTTTCACTGTGCGCGGTGAGACGCGCGGTGCGCCGTTCTCGTCATCCGATCGAGCAACCTGAGCATGTTTGCGCTTCTTGTCCATGCCCTCACAGGCCCTTTTTGCGGCCTGCTGACGAGGCGTGAGCTCTGGCATCCCGGAGACGGTCCGATGGAAGCTGAGAGCGCGGTTGCAGAAGGAGAGTCGCGGCTTAGATAAGCCGGCTCGGGCTCAAATAGAGGTAAAGCACAAATTATACGAAGCTCCATCAGTGTTCAATGGAATACTATGATAAATTCAGAAAATCCTTGGTTATACTGTAGTACTCGTTGTACAAAACAGAAACATGCGGCGGCGAATTCCCTCTCGGCTGGATACAAACCGGTCTCACCGGTGGCACTGGCAGGACACTAGCAATAAAACTACTAAACGGATCGAGATTCTGTTTAGTAAATATCCTTATAACTATTTTCGGATGCTTTTTATCTAGATATAGTGTGGATAGCTAGAAAAAAAATGTCTTCTAAACAATCTGACAGGGTTGTCCATACGGAGGAAGCCGATCACGGATAACCGTTTGGCGCACGTTGCCCATCACCAAGGTGTACTATACTATCTAATTAACTAGAAGTCCGTTCTGAAGTCCGTGTACACATCACAAGCTCAGCTAGGAAGTACACTACTACATCTTTTTACAAAAGGCCTGTGCTGGGAATCGAACTCGCGACATAAGACTTATGCCGCGCGCACACTAACAGCTAGACTAAAGTGTCCAATGAATCTGACTGGAACTTGTGCAATATCATCATGATACAAATGCCGAACAAATAACACCTCACACACTCACCGGCTACACTGAGGTTCAGAACTGTGCTCTCTGGGCCTAGCGTCAACAGCGCCGCACGCCATAAAGAGCTGTGCGTGTATTAAGTCGCGCTGTCCAAGAGTTGGCCTCAGCCTGTAGCATTGGTTTATGACGTCATGCTCCACTCCGGGAATTGCGCTTCGCGTTGGTGGTCAGCACCGCGCCTTCAACAAACGTTACAGGGCAGCATATTCAAGCCGGCATTGAGCTCAAAGATCCCAGCTGCACCTGGCCGCAGCATGCAAAATAAACACTGTGTGCTGCCGGTACGCTGTAATGCACGGCATTTGACACCAAAACACCTAACCTTAGTGCCACAACAGTCTAAGGTTGTTCGAGCTTGCTCCATGGGCGCAGGCCGAAGCAGGTCAGATCATTGAAACATGCCTGACGCTGAGGCTTCGACAGAACGAGTCTGCTCCGGCCGGATCCGGCAGATGCGCCAGATCAGGCCGGATCAAGTAGTGTATGGGCGCCGGGTCAGGCCTGATCAGGCCAAATACACTCCCATAAGGCCGGACCACATCTGAGACCTTCAAAATGGCTGAACTGTCTTGATACTTCATTGGCTATTTTCCTGTCAGTACTTCTCCGAGTCGAGCTCATCCCGGAATGGAAGATTGAAAAATAGAGCAGGCTGAGAATGTATGCATCCCACAGGTTGCATCTCGAGGCACGATCCATCGCGCACGCACACCCGTCCACCGCGCCGGGCACTCTCCACGGAGGAGACGGCGACCGCCGCTGGAGCGCTTCCGCATATTCAATGAACGGCGCCATCGGCGCGGCGCAGATCCCCTGCAGCCGTCGCCCGCGGCGTTTACCCTATTGCCAGCGTCGCGTTTTTTTGTGGATCCGTCAGCATGCCAGGGGCAGTGTCGCTTCGTTCATTCAATTGGCGAGCGGTGTCCGGAGTCTGCTGGATGCAAGCCCGTCATTATCGAATACTTATGACAGTTGGGCCAGCAGAAATTGGGCTATAGCAAAGGTACGCACAGTACAGTACACTTCCTCATAATTCATACAGTTGGGGACTGCCCAAATCCAATGAATTATGGGATTTATGAATTATGAGGTAGTGAAATGGCTGGTACAGGGTCTGATGGGGAAGGTTTTTCTAGTTGTCAAATATGAATTATGAGTTTTGAGGTCATGAATTATGAGGACTTCTACTGTACTGTATGTTTGCGGTAGCTCCAGTATTGGAAACGGGGACAACAGTCACCCAGCGCGCTCTGTGCCTGGCTAGTGTTCCAGCGCTCGCGGAAGGCACGAGACACGCTTGCAGTATGTATTGAATCGGATCCAATAGAACGGTCCCCGCGGCTTTTATTGTTACCAGCGCCTTCAGACAGGTCTCGTCCGTCCGATGCACCGCGTGCGATTTGTTGAACGTCTCCTCAGCGCTGCTGCACCTTGAGGCATTGCGACTCTTGCTTGAGCGCAGGCTGGTTTCAGACGCGACTGAAGCAGCGCATCTACTCTCAGCGACGCCAATTGAGGAAATGATTTTTCCTCGACAAGATGGATTGCGACCAGGAAGACCGAACTACTTGCGAGTTGCCTGAGTCTCGAAGATCTGCGTACCAGTGAAAACTCCAGACTCAGCGCGACTGGGTAGCCAGGCACCTCCTAGCGCAGCAAACACGAGTAGCCAGACCAGCAATAGGATGTGCGTTTGCTGTTACCAGCGCCTCCCGCCACGTGCCGTCGACGTCCGCTCATTGCCCAGGATGCACATGCAGTTTGTTAGACGTTTGTCGAGTGCAGGCGGTGCGCGTCCATGCCAGTGCCAGTGTCAGTGTCGGTGTCGGTGCAAATATGCAGGAGGAGTCCAGACGCACGTGGCAATGGCGCCGCTCAGGCCCCAGGCCTCCGATTTCCGTGACCGCCGCTGCCTGCAGTCGTTTCCAGCGCAACGCGTGCTCACTGCCAGAACCACCGACATCGGGCGATACGCCAGCAGTATCTGAGTACGTCCGCATCGCGCGGATTTGCGTCGCATCCAAAAGCAGCAACTCGCATGCCCTGATCGGCTCGTCCCAGAGCATGCACCAAGATCCCGCGCGGGGCTTGGCCATCCGGGAGGCGCGCCTGAGGAGCCCCGAGATCCAGATCGAGGTGCCGGCGATTTGCTGATTTCGAGGCCGTGGGAACGTCGATATTGCCGGGGTTTGGCGCTGAGGTGTGGCGGTCTGGCAGTGAATGAACGAATCCTCGCGAGTCGCGGGCCGTGTGGGGCGGACGGGGGCGATTAGGATGCCACGGCAGTGTTGTCGTTATCTGATTGAGAGAGACGCTCGAGCCTCGAGTTGGGTGGCTGCGACGAATGCGTCGTCATGCGTGCGCAAGAGTCAGTCCTGAAACTGAACTGAGTCAGCAGGCAGCGTGCGTTCGAATCGGATTATGAATGTTTTGTACTTAGAAAGCCAGGAAGCCAGCTACGCGCAGCGTGCCAGAGGATAAAATGACGTTCCAGCATAGATTCGTCAGAATATGGCGTTCGACGTTACCAAGAGTCTAACGCTCGGCGTCATCGAGGTCAAAGGTCATGGCCGGTATAATAGAGGTCGCATGTCTTCGCTCGAGAATATAGAATGCTTCGCCCGTCGACCGGAAGAAACTCGAGCACTTGTCCGACGCGCGTGTGTCGGACGTCGAGGTCATCTTCGCGGACGGGTACGACGGTGCCGCGGGCCACCCCGCGCGGAACAGCAGCATGTTCGGGCAGGGCTTCTTCACGCTCGTCGGCGCCGTCACGCACCCGCTCGCGCAGGGCAGCGTGCACATCAACGCCTCCGCGCCGCAGGCGCCACCAATTCTCGACCCGCGTTCCTCAGCAACCCGTACGACCGCGCGGCCGTCGTCGCGGCCGCCAAGTATATCCGGAAGGTCACCGCGACGCCGCCGCTCAGCGACGTCTGGGCGGCCGAGTACGAGCCCGGCCCCGCAGTGCGCACGGACACGGAGTGGGAGGAGTATGCGCGCACGGCGGTGGCGAGCATGGACCACACTACGGGGACATGCGCGATGATGGCGAGCGCGGAGGGCGGTGTTGTCGACGCACAGTTGCGGGTGCACGGTACGAGGAACCTGCGCGTTGTTGACGCCAGCATCATGCCCGTCCAGCTGTCCGCGCACATCCAAACCGCCGTGTACAGTATTGCTGAGCGGGCGGCTGTGCTGATTTCGAAAGACTGGGCGAGTGCACCTTAGGTTCCACTCCAGGCAAAGGAAGCACTTTGGCGCAGTTTTGAAGCGAACCTCCCAATAAAATTTCCGCGCAATAGCATCGCGAGCACCGCACTCCAGATCCATGAAATTGTCAACGCTGAACATAAATGATCTGCTCTACTGAAGACGGCCGTACCTACCACGAGTGTAAACCTTGGATATGTTAAAAGAAGCATGAATACTCACCCTCCGAGCTCTGGTCCAAAGTTGAGACCGACAAGTGGAAGAGCCTGCGCTCCTGCCGCTGACTGCGCCAACAATAGCTCTGGGATGCTCGATCGCCCGGGACTTCGACCATTGGCAAAGTGCCCCTCGTCAATGTCAGTCTGCAGCGGCGGGCGCGCGGTGACGAATCCAGTTGAGAGTCGGTTCTGAACTCCGAACTTACCTTCTACTTCTTCACATACGGTACCGTCCGCTATCATGCCAGGCATCGCGCTGCTCCCCGAACAGCTGCTGTATGACATGCTTATTCTTGCCAGCACCGCACATATCGAAGAAAGGTTTCATATGGCGCGGTAATGAGGTCGTTGGTCCCTTACGTCGCCCGCATCCGCATATTCGCGACGCACCGGCTCAGTGACTCCTGCACACTCTCCCCGCTCCTCGACGGGAACTTGGACTTTCCCGCCCTGAGAATACTCAGGGTAGTATCGTCCATATCTCATACGTGGGACATTGATGTGTGCTCTCCCTCGCCGCGAGACCCGACGATCCGCGCTGGGACTTTAAAGACGCCTGGCGCGTACTCTCCGAGCGCTATTCGGCTGCCGCGTCTATGCAAACCATCCAGATAAATCTCGCGCACTGGAACGAGCTCGCCGCGGCGCTGACTGAGCTCCCTCTCAGGCTGCAAACGGAGGCCGACATTGGGATCACGCTGCGTGTCATCGCCGACCAGGACGACCTGTGCCAGGGTGGGGATTTGCGCGCGTTGAACTCCCCCCTCACGCTCCCCGGGCCGCGCTGTGTCGAGCTGGAAATCCGGGACCCTGCTGGCGGCCTGCCCGTTGCGACCGTGCTCGATGTATTGCAGTCGCTCCATTGCGACCCGCAGGCAGCACGTCCTTGCAAGCTTATTGTCCGTGGCGCAGCGCCGAAACCCGACAGCGTCGAATCGGACAACTTCCATGATCATGATGGTCACTGGCAAGTGGACCAGCTGGCCCTTGATTTCTCCATTTGGGAGCTGTCCTTTGACGAATTTTCGGTCGTGGGCACTTGTAATCCTGAGAGACCGTGAATCTATCACTGGAAAGAGAAGTTTGCAGACAGCACGTCATGTTTGCGGGAATGGGCAGAAGTCGTGCAGGCGTGAGACGATTTGAAACACGACTTGGGACAGCGACCAGGAGTACTTGTGTCGCGCATGACGAGCTTGCGCTATTTCTTCCAACTCTGAGATATGTTGCAATGGTTATTGTCAGCTCACCCTCAGAGTATGTAAATGGGGCGAGGGCTGTGCTGGCAGGCGCTGAGACGATTATAACTCATGTGCATATGAAGGGCGGTTTCGAACAACTAACATCATACTTACACCGGGTCAGTTCATGGGGATTGCTGGCCGTCAAGCCGGGGGATGGGGAAACGGGTAGCTGGAAGACTGTGTCAGAGTGATATATATCACCTCATAGGATGACTGCGGACCTCCAAGTCGAAAGGTCTTCATGCCGAACTTGGCAGAAGTGGGAGTGAAGGACGTCCCGTGGACCAACAAGCGTCACATTCTCAAGCACCAGGCTCAAGCGAGGCTCTTTCTCGTCATGAGGGAAGGGCAGAGCCATCTCGGTGAATTTCGCGACTTCGTCGCAGGGCAGCGTCGCCATCGTGGAAGATCCACTGCGCAGTACCAGGGTACTCAGCGCGGGACATTCGATAGGTCTCGAAATCGTGGCGAGCATCATGAGGCGGGCCGGGCACTCGAGGATCAGCCGCAAGGTGTCCAGTTGGTTGAACGGCCGCTCCATTGCAGCTAGTTCAATCCACTCGCGCAAATTGGCTATGCTGAGGGAGAGAATTCGATCGCACGTGCCGAGGGTATCGAAGATGCAGCGTATTTGAAAGTCAAAATTTGGTGACCAGAGCCCAGTAAATGCACGCGATATGTGTGTGTTCCTGTCCGTAAGACAGACCTGGGAACGACCCAAGGTCGCCTGCCTGATCGCCATGTCCAGAGGACCCGGTATATGAGGCAGGGTCAGGAGTAATTTGGTATGATAGGGATATGACATCTCAATGACGGGAAAGGTTTGCAGGAACGGCATTTCAGAGAAGAGATTGCATGCATTGATTCTGTGCAGAGCCAAGTGCAACTGTTTGATTCTGCGCCAGGTCTTGGGGTCCCGATGTATCGGATGCGACAAACCCGTCCTTCCCACGAGGGTGAGTATAGTGAGTGCGGGAAAATACCGCCACAGATATTCTGAAAGCTCGCGTCCATCAGAATCGGCGAAGCTGGGGATATATCCGATCTGAAGGTGAAGAACGCTGGATAACGGGCGCATTGTAAAGTCCGGGGGGAATTCCACGTTGGTAAGAGCCAGAAACGTGACATGGGGTGCGTCATTGGCCAACAGGTCGGAGGGCATGCTCGGCAACCAGGGATATGAACGCTCGTCGGGAATGAAGAACAGAGAAAGCCGACGCAGCTGCCCAGCAGGGCGTCGTAGGCAATCCATAACGTCCCGAGCGTGGACAGAGTGACATTTGACACTGAGACCTCCGATGTTCGATAGGTATTCCTCGATGGCTGGCATAATCGAGGTGGATAGCAGCTCGCATGGTTGCTCAAATGTGACCAAGAGCATCGGCTGCCGCGACGCTGTGCGCCCCAGACGCAGAAGGAAAAGCTCGACAGCCGAACGCGTTGGCGATATAAGCTCAATCTCTGATGAATACGCGGCGCTTTCAATCGCAACGGCCCGCCAAAGGCCGCAAACTCTCATGACGATTAAGATCTGATCGAGAGCCATATTCTCGAATATTTTGTGCCAGAGCTCGACGGGAAGACATTCGGGTACGCATGGACGAGATACGGAGGCCATCTAGGACGTTGGCGTTGAGTGGTGGAGCGGTTGAGGTTGCGACGGCAGTGACCGAACCAATCGGACCTTATTCGCCCTGGAGTTGAGAACATTCATCCGACGACTCAGAAAATGTACATCAATTCTCCTCCCCCCACTCACAAACACCACCACCACCCACACGTACACACGCACATTTTTTATGCACGCAACTTCAATCGTGTGTCATAGCCACAAATTCGGGAATGGATATAATAACATGCTCAACGAGCTTCTCAAGAATCATTCAAAGGAGAGCTCCCATCTGCTAGCCCATGACGCGT
Organism: Auricularia sp. M13; assembly: GCA_037042915.1. Lineage (NCBI taxonomy): Eukaryota > Fungi > Basidiomycota > Agaricomycetes > Auriculariales > Auriculariaceae > Auricularia > Auricularia sp. M13. The sequence goes on from CM073199.1 coordinate 3,189,064, forward strand.
ACTCCAGCACATATCGAATTGACTTCTGCCAGTCGGCAAAGTATTTCAAGTCTCGTTCGACGTCGCCGCTTTCTTGCTGCTTGGGGGCGTGGATAACAACTCTGCAAGCTTGCGCACCGTCGCAGTAGTCGAACTGAAGACACTCGGGCCATAAAAGGTGGCGCACGATTTCGGAAGGAAGATTGCCATGCGGGCTTGTCAGCTCGAGATGGCAGAGTCTTGGGACCGAGATCTTGCGCAAGTAGAGAAAACCTGTGCGCTCATCCCACTCGTCGTCCCAGCTCGTGAAGATATGCATCGTGATCCCGGCCCCCTCGGGCGTCTGCAGCTGGTGCTCCTCCAGTGCAGCAGCCAGATCGTTCCAGGAAGATGTGTTCACCTGAATGTTTCTCACTGACGTAGTGATGGCATAGTGGGCAGCGAGGAAAGCCCAGAGAGCAGTGACATCCCAGTGCGAATCCTCACCCCACACGCCCATTGAGCGCTCGTGCCCGTTAGTATCTCGAAGCACGATCCAACAGTTGTCGTGCAGCTCAAACGAGACGAGTGGACCTAGGCCGCGTAGCAGCGAGCCCACCAGGCGTGCTATATCCGATGCATTGTCCCCGTTGGAAATGGCCACCACAATATCAGGTATAATAACGTCGGCGAAACCAGTATCGAGCACCTTGACAACGTCCCGTAGTGGGATACGCAAGCTCAGCGAGCGTAATTCAGGCGCCAGCGGCCGGCGTGTGATGGTCGCTAGTCCAGGGAACGCGGTGTCCTCATCCACATCGACATTGCAAAAGCTTAGGTAGACGAGATGCGGGCAGCACTGCAAAATAGACAGCAGATTCGATACCGGGCTGCAGTGCAGCAGCCGAACCATGGTGAGCGTCGGACACAGGAGAGCAGCTAAGTTGCGTATATCGACGGTGCCGAGCTCCAAAACGCGCAGGGCCGGTGCGCGGGCATGAACAACGGGTAATGGGTCGTCATCCGCCAAATTCTGCGTGAAAATCATCAAATCTTCCAGGATAGGGAAATCTAGGTTTCCATCGAGGCGCGGCGCGAACTCTTGGTCGGGGTCGACTACGTGAGCGTAGAAAGAACGGATGCGGGCGGCGTAGGGAGCCAACGCCTGCATTACTGGCCGCCAATCGTCGTCGCTCGACAGGTTGACTTTCAGCGGGGCTAAAAGCTCGACGTCCAGCGGGGCAGACGACCCGCTGCGTTCCAGAATGATGGGCAGGCGCGCGTAATCCATCTCCGTAGATAAGCAGAAGGACGACCAGAGCAGCGGGCTGCTCAGTGCGAGGCTACGCCAGCGACGCGAAACCCGCGCGATGGTGAACTTTTCTTCGACAGATACGTTCGTGGATAAGATCAGGATGTCTTCCAGCAGGTCGTCCGAGAGCAGTGTGATATCGAACATGGTAGTTGTCGGTAGGAGGACAAGGTTCGGAGTTCTCATTTCATCATCTCATCAAGAACAGTTGAACCTGATGAGATCTGCTATTGTGCTATTGTGCACACTTCCGTCGAGCATGCAATATCGTGGGGCAAGACTTGGACAGCACCCGTTATATCAGGCTGTCAATGAATTAAACTTGTGAGCCATATCACTCTCAAATTCTTGGTAAGGATGCAATGCAATCGTGATTACAGCAAATGCAACTACTTGACCTCATCTCTGTTGCTTTACATGCAACAGATAATACAATGATAGAAACCATTGGATTAAAATACAGGGCACCAATCTGGATCTTGCATGTACTGGACTCTATACCAATACTCCATGTTGTCCAACTCCTCTCTCACCGACCTCGCACGCAGAGGCCCTCTGGCACTGCCCGTCCGCCAATTATTAGAAGTCTGGCATTGCTGCCAGTACGCCAGGTGGAGCTCTGCTACATTCTGCAGCCACTCCACCGCGCGCGGCTCGTTGGGACGGCGCGCACGGACTGGCACGGGGGCATATAGCTTCGACGTGCGTTCGGGCTCGGCGTTCACGTCCACGTCAACGTAGTGGTCGGAAACGCTCAACGGCAGACTGGCAGCGTCCGCCTCCGAGCCCGAGCCCGAGTCCGAGTCCGCGGCAGCCTCACATTGACAATCTCGAACTTGGTGCGCGATGCGGTACATCTGCGCCGCCTTCATGCGCATCTGCGCGGCGCGCGCGAACGCGACGTCCGACTGCGCCGCGGCCTTCGCGCTGGCGGCGGCCTCCAGGTATAGATCGCCCAGCTGGGACCAACCCGCGGCGGAGAGCGCATACGGGCGGCGCGGGACGAGGTCGTCGATGGCGCGCGCGTCGAGCCGCGCCTGGTCGAGCAGGTCTGCGGGGACGAGGCCGTCGGGCGTGATCCACTGCGTGTCGAAGAAGGACTCCTCCGAGTCTGACCCGTCGAGGGACTCCGAGCACGGCTCGGGAGACGGTGGCTGGTGCTGAGCGATGGTGCAGGGTTTGCCGGTGATCGTGTTGTAGAATGCCTGCGTGAACACCAAGTTGTCGCCCCAGTCGTATTCCCCGGAGTTGTCCATCCCAAACGACGGGTCCGAATCCGACGGCGAGGAAGAGTACAAGTACGAGCGCAAGCTCTGCGGCGTCGAGGATTGTGGAGACGCCAACAAGGCGTCACATTCGGCAAGACATTTGTTCAGAAGGTTGATGCGGCGCGCCTGGAGGATTAGAGCTTTGAGATCATTCTCGAGGGCGAGCGCGCTGGTATCCTATCCGGCAGCGTCAGTGGCATCCATAGAGTATACGACACAGAGCTAAACGAACCTGTACCGCGACAGCAGGAGCTGCAAACCCAGGGTAGAAGAGCGCCGTAATGCGTTCTTCCGTATGCATCGAGTCGGCCGGAGAGGAAAGTGCCTGAGCAGGATGAGAATAGTAGTGGCTCATGGAGGACGAGCGGCTGCGTTCGAGTGGCGACAGTTGGTTATTCAACCTGCGGCAACTCGCCCTTCATTTATAGGCTAGGCTCCCGTGGTGGTGGTTGTGGGCATCGCCGTACGCTTCAGAAATGACCACGCCGCGGTGGGTACACGCGCTGATGCGCCTCCCGGAACTTTTGTATGCTTTAGTGCCACCCTTGCATTCTTCCGCACAGTATCAGTCTTAACGGGTCAGAGAATGCAGACGGACCATTGCTGCAAAGAATACTGTCCAACAACGTGCATTCGCGCCGGAGCGCTGATCAGTAATGGCGGAAATATGTTCGAATTCAGCATACGATCGATTGGCAGGACGAGCAACTACATACCAAGGTAGCAAAAGGCATAATATGCTGAAAAGTCCACGCAGCGGCTTCTGGTTCACATGGAAATGCTGAGCGAGCGTGGCGTTCGATGGACGGAACATCGTCGTGACACGCTTCCGCATCGAGCTTCCGCACGAAACCACTGTTCATACACAACATCTGCAGTGTGTCCCTGTGAGGTATGAGTTCAGGGCGTAAGGCTGCCAGCCGGCCTTGGTCCCGAAGACTCGCGCGCGCGTAGAAGAGAACTTTGGCTTTGCTCTGGGGTTTGCATTGATGCATAATATGGCTGCAGCTGCGTGGTGGATATCAACTTAACATATTTGGAGGGCAAACGTAGTGATTCGGAGACAGAGGGAACTGGCAGCGGAGAGGCTCACTGAGCGGCGAGCGCGTGTCACGAGGCCAGGTCGAAGTTCAATCTCCGATTTTGTTCCGTAGCATTTCAACGCAAGCATCCCAATAAAGCTATAGGTATCTGAGAATTCAATTACTTAAGCTCAAAGATGATGAATACCTATGTAATCAGCATTCAATAATGTTTTGATTCTCAGCAAGCGAAAAAGCACGTATTTCTAGTAACACAGCACGTGACACGTTCCTGAGAAGCCGTAAGGGCATTCAGACTGAGCAGTCTGAGTAGAAGATACTTGGTATGATGACTCGCGGTGTGAGCTGCTGGAAGACTGGTCCTGCCAAGCTTGGCAACGGCTCCAATGAATGACTTTCTAGAATGTAGCGTTGAACTCAACATTTTAAGGATGCCCTTGCATGGTTATGCTGCAATGAACATCCTCCAGGCTCAAAATGGAAGTGTTCGAGTGAGATTCTGGTGCTTCACAGCCTCGGAGCATATACCGCACCGTAAGCCCATCCGACTCTCAGCGGGCCTCCGGGACCGCTCGGAATCCGCTCCTCTTCTCAATACAGTTTCCCTTCAGCATGGCCTTCTAGTTACTTCGCACGTAGTCCTTAAGAGCACTCATACATTCAGCTTCGTCGGCTCTCGACCTGACGCGGCATGACGCTATGGCTGACCTCGTCGTCTGTGTCGGGAATAAGGAGGATATACGATTCTGACGAAGGAACTCACGCACTTTCCGCAGGGTTCGAGAGACCGTGGCGGCATGCCTTATTCCGGCAATCCGTCGCGTGCTGATAGACGAAGAAGTGATCCCGCGAAGCTTCCTGTGCGCCCAACACGGATGCCCAGTGAAGATTTCGACGAATCGACGGTTCAAAGACCCAGAACGGAGATTCATGAGGGTCGCGGTACATATATGGTTTATGTCGGACTTTGGAGCTCACAAAAGGCCCCGCGACAGCGTTTTGAGCGCACCCGTGTCGGCGAAATCAGCACCGGCGCACGGGTGATCCAATTCCGGAGGCAACCCGGTGGATTGTGCATAGACAAACGGGAGTCGGGGCACTGTGCCCTAGGCTCCGCATCAGCCCTCTCCGGCGTCCGCGCGCGCTGGATGATCCAGCGAAACGCCGGACAGGCCCTTGAAGGGCGCCGCGAGCGCCTATGTGGCCCTTGACCTCGTCCTTTCTCCTCTTCATCGCGACCTCGAGCCCCCCATCCCATTCAGAGGCCCCGCATGGACTTCAGCTCGCTAGACGCCCCGCTCTCGTTCGACCAGCAGCTTGCGGCTGGCTCAATGTTTGCTCAGGATACGAGCGCGCGGGATTCCTTCTCGCCGTACGAAGCCAGCGATGACGGCTCTCAGCAGCGCGCCGCTAAGGTCGCTCGTCAAACGTACGCGTCTCCTCCGCTGATAGTACGTACGCGCTCACAGCTCCGTAGCCGTGGTGCCTGCCGGAGGTGCAAGAAACTCAAGGTACGCGCACTGAGATCCGCGATCGGCGCTCAACTAAACGATTCGTCTGCATTCCAGATGAAGTGCGAGTACACAGACGAGAGCGGGCCCTGCACTCGTTGTCGGACGAATGAGCACTCCTGCGAAGTCGAGCCGCGCAGGCACACGTCGCAAAAGAAGTGCGCGGTCGGCTCTAACCAACTTGCGCTGTCGCTCAACATTACTTGCAGTGCACGATCGGCGTTGCTGCGCCAGGTTCAAAAGAAGGATGCTCTCATTGCTAGTCTGCTGCAGCATCTCTACACTACGATGGCCGTGGGAGAGCCTCAGACGCCTGATTCAGACGGGTCCATGACCTTGGAGGACGACATGGAGACGTCGGCATCGCACGCAAAGCCAGAGCCGCAGCCAGAGCCTGCCCTACCGTCATCAGCTGCCGCTCAACAGCACCACATGCGGCCGATGTCTCCGGAGTCTTTTGCTCGCGCCTGCATGAATCTCGAATTCGTCCAGTCCACCGCCATTCGCGTAGAGGAGATAGACGGTCTATTCCATACGTGAGCACGATTTCCTTTGCGAGATCCCACAAGTGGAGCTGACCTCCGCAAAAAGGTTCTTCACGAAAATCAATGTGTGCAGAGTATCCATTCATAAATTGTGATTTCCGTGTTGATCGTGCAACTCTCAGGCACAGATCAATCTGCTCGACCCTGCGCTGCACAGTCCCCGCCAATTGCTGCAGAGATGTCCCTTCCTCTTCACCACTGTTTGCGCCATTACCGCAAAACATCTCCCACGGTAGGCGTTCGCACTCCATTTTGGGGCCACATGTGGCCGTCCCTGACAAACTACTAAACGAACCTTCTACAGACCCGGCGCTTACGCGCAAGCAATGGCCTGCGCGCGGAAGGCGGCAGCCGAAGCGCTCATCTCGAGCCGCAAGACCGTCGAGATGTGCCAGGCGTACATCCTGCTCGGGGTAAGCTCCCATCTCATCTCATCTACATGACTGCCTGATCTCACCTTGATACTTCGATGCAAGCAGGAATTCACGCCGCTCGCGCCCAGCTGGGAAGAGGACCGCTCGTCGCTCTTCCAGGGGCTCGCGCTGCGGCTCGCACTCGACCTGAACCTCGGCGCGCGCGGCGGGCAGCAGCAGCCCGCGAACGCGATCGAGCGCCGCAACCGCGAGCGCACATGGATCTGCTGTGCGTGGCTCGACTGGCTCGGCGCGATGCAGAGTGGGCGTGCGATCTCGTTCCCGGACGACTCGGTGCTGCGCAACATCGCGACGTGGTACAGCGAGCCCGGCGCGCTGGCTGGCGATGTACATCTGTGTGCTGCCGTGGAGCTTCTGCGAGTTGTCAGGCGGTTCGCGGACCTGTTTACGAATGGCGATAGCGACTCTGGCGTCAATGGTGATGCGATGATTCGCGTGTTCGACGAGGCTGTCTCCTCGGTCATCGATGAGTGGCATCGGCGAATTGAGCGCTCGCGGATTTCGGGTGTGTCGCTTCCAGACGCACATGCAGTGCTTAGATGCTGAGAGACTGTATAGATGCCCTGTCTAAGAGCAGGACGCACATTCTTAACTTGTACGTCTGCGCACATTGGGGTACTCCTTGCTTCTCCCATACTGATAGTTCATGCAGCTTGTATCACTATTGCAAGTAAGCCGATGATTCTGCTGAGCCTCGGAGCGCTGTGTACTGACGGTGGCTAAAGGCTGCGAATGCTCTCCATTCTGATTGAACGTTCGACTGTCACGAATGAATCACCAAGCGAATCGTGCTATCTCAGGGTAAGACTGATCTTGCCACGCAATGACTGAACATGGTTCTCACCCTCTCAGTGCTGGCATACCGGCCTGGCCTCGTTATCTGAAGTCGTCGACAACATCGCGCCAACCGGGCTCCTCCAATACGCCCCTGACCCTTTCCTGAAATTCGCCGCTCTATCAGCTGCATTCACGCTCAGGGTATGTATCGCTCAGTACTGGGAGCTGAAGTCAACAGCCTGGGACTCATTTCGATTGGCAGCTCCTCGCACCCCGGTTCGCACCGGTGATCTCCCCAGACAGCAAGCTCGTCGCGACGGGGCACATAGATAAGCTCATCGCGGTGCTCGAGGTCGACTCGCCGCAGGGCGTCATGGCGCCCCAGGTGTACGCTCAGGCGCTGCGCGGGCTCATGCTGCAATACGCACGCGAGGGCGACGCCGGTCCGACGCCCGCGTCGCAGGCGGGTCTCAACGCCACCATGGAGAGGCGGCTGTTCGAGGCGCTCGACTCGTCCGCCGTGGTATCGTTTGCATAGACTTGCCTGCTTGTCATGATTTCTTTGCTTTTTTGGCGCTCCGAGTCTGAACCGAATGTCAACTTCTGATGTGAAGTCGGACTCGGATGCATATTATGTGGATAGTTAGGATGATCAGCTTGTGTACATGGACTTTGATATACCTCCTGATGAAATCTCATGCGACCGTATTGCTATCTCGTTCCGCCTCTGCCTCTTCCTTATACGCGGGAGGTGGTTCCTCGACGCGTTTGTGTTCGGGCTCCTGAAGCACCGGCTCTGCCGCCTTCCTCTGTTGCACGTTTCGCTTTATCGAGCGTGTGAGGGGGAGGAAGACGAAGGTGAACGCGAGGAATAGTATGAATGCGAGTAGTGGCAAGATTCCGAAGAGCGCTGTGATAGCCCACTTCCAGGGAGTGAACTTCACGTTGAACAGGACCTAAGACGAAATGAGACAACGAGCTTCCACAGAAGCAAAAAATAGACAGAAGGATAAAGACGTACTTGGTCAAGGTTATGGGGGTTGTAGTAGCACGCCGAAACGCTGCCTTGTTGATGGTCGTCCAAGAAGTTTGTCGCGCCGTTCTCATTCTTCTTATAGTCGTGTCGATATGTCGTAGTGACGTTCTGCCCGCCATACGTCTTGTACGTGATGTTCAATACTGCGGCATAGCATGTCGAACAGGAGTATGTGCAGCGGCGATGTTGCGTGGAGTTGCAGCAGTAGCAATTGCACCTGCGGCAACGACAATCCGCAGTCAGTCTCAGTTACTCCACTCGCAACACTCGCAACTTGGCGAGGTGCGCAAGCTGAAACGCACTGTCTCGTGGTGCAGGATTCGCTGCACGACGTTCCTCCGCTGCTCGAGGTGCTGCATCTGTACGGTGGTGCAAACAATGAGAAGCTCGTCCCTGCGCATCGCGATAGACGCCAAGGGTGCAGTTGCCACTCACGAAGTCGAACACGATTTGCATGTTTGGCAGCACTGCTTGCAGCACTTGTAGCTGCAGTTACCGCGTCAGAGAGATGCCACGGCCATGCAATAGAGACATACCCGCCATCGCAATCCCCCGATGAACTCTGCGGACATGCCGTACTGTTCGTTGCGCACGCCGTCGGGCTGAACTGGTTATTGATCTGGGACGTTATGGCGCCTGCGAGTGAACGAGACCACATTCAGCCAGCGGAAACTTCGAAGCACGAGCATCGATAGACATAGACGCACTGCAAGTCGGCGTGCCGGACGGTGCGGATCCGCAGGTCATCTGGGAGCACTTGGACTCGCAGCAGTAGCGCTCGTCGATGTGCCCGTCCAGCACGCGGCAGCGCGTCACCGGCCATCCTCTGCGCCGACGTCCAGCGTGAGTGCCCCGGTGAAAATATGCTTCGCACGCAGGCGCTCGAGAAGCACAACGTCCACGCACTGTCGCACGATCTCGGGGTAATTGAGCCCGAAGAAGAGTCCAAAGAAAAGCGCCAGCGTGCCGACCGCGACCGCCGCGAGGTATGCCGGCCGAAAGCGCATTCCAGAGGCAGAGGGACGACGCTCGGGAACGTGACTTGCACGAGCATTATAGACTTGTGGGATTAGATCGGCGCACTCATTCAATTTCCGACTAGCGCCAATGCGGACGAAAATTGCACCGCCAAACCTGTTCGCTTTTTTGTTCCGTGCGCTAGGGCAATGATCCCTATCTATGTACAGGCCGAGAAAGACACAGCTTACACTCACGATGCCGGGAAATGGAGGAGAGAAACTACGAAGAGGAAGATATACGAAGTGGCAAGATAATCACCCAGGCGGGATCGAGAACTAGAGAAAAGAAACTATGGAGAGAAAAGAAACGAACTTGCAGGAAAGGAAACCACCCGGGACCGCGAGAGCATTGTCCATGTGTATGTACAATGCAAATTAGATACGTATGTGTCGAAATTGTGTGCCGTTGAGATTGTGAATGAGATTGCGCGAGCTGTGCCGTTTTTTGAGTGGGGATCGAGAAGAAGGAATCACCAGTTGGGATGGGACGAGGGGATCGTTGGTTGCCAGTTACAATCGGGAAGAGGAGACGGAATCATTGCCAGGCATGCTGATTCTGCTGTTGCTGCTGCTGATACTGTTGCGCAAGCAGCGAGCTGAAATCAGCAGGAGCCTGCTGCGCGGAGCCATCGGAAGACGACGTCGTTGACCCGCCGCCGTCGCGCGGCGACCAGCCAGGCATAAGCACGTGCGAGTTGAAGCTCTGGCTGGTGATGGCGCGCATGGGCAGCAGCATCTGGTCGATGTCCATGTCCTGAGTGAACGCGCTCGGGTCGATGTATCCCTGGTGTTGCTGCTGCTGCTGTTGATACTGCGTGGGATAGTCCGTATAGAACGAGTTCGGATCGAACTGCTGCTGCTGCTGCTGCTGCTGGGCGGACGGGTCCTGGTAGCCGAACTGCGATTGTTGTTGCTGTTGCTGCTGGTACTGCGCATATTGCGCGAAGATATCCATCTGCGGGTCCGGCATGCTTGCAGGCATCGCGCTCCACGTCTGCGCCGAGGACGAGGACGCAGCGGGGTGCGCATATTGCATGTCCTGGTATGAATACTGTTGCGGCTGTTGCTGTTGTTGCGGCTGATGGTGCTGGTGCTGGTGCTGTTGCTGGTGCTGTGGTTGATGCTGCTGGGGCGGCGGCGGAGGCGGCATCGAGCCCTGCGCGCGCGCCGAGCGCGACGACGTCGGCCGGCTCCCACTCGTACTACTCTGCGCCTGCTGCTGCGGCGCCTGCAACGTAGAGGAAGTAGACGCAGCTGCGGCCGAGGACGAAGCAGCAGCGGGGGCCGGCTGCGCGGCGGGTTTACTCGCAGGCGGCGTCGTCGACGACGACTTCGCCGCACCAGCGGCCTCGACCTTCTCGCGCGCCCCAGGAGGGAGCTCGCCCGGGCCCGCATGCTTGCGCACGAGCCCGAACAAGAACCTCGCATACAACCTCGGCGCATGCGTGTCGTCGATGGCGTTCTGCTCGAACACGTCCGCGAGGCGCGCGACGAGCGCGAGGATGCTCCTCTTCTGCTCCGCGTCGACCATCGCCTTGAACTCGGGCCTGAGGAGCTTGAAGAGGAAGCCCGAGGCGAAGGTGCCGAAGACGAAGTGGCATTCGGCCGTGTAGCGCAGGAAGCCCGTCGGGCCCAGCACGTCCGCCATGCTGCGCACCACCGACGTCGCCGCGTTCCAGCACTGCGAACACGGTTGAGCTTTCTGCATTCCTGCTGAGTTACGTAGACTGCAGCCTGCACTCACCCGCAGGAAGAACGGGTCACCCCGTGTAAGGCCCTTCTCGAACGCGTGCTGGAAGCCGAAGCTGTACATGACGAGCTTGCAGTAGTTGACGATGACGGGCATCAGGTGCACGCGGTACACCGCCGCGGGGTCTGTGTCGTCCGACGCCTGGCGGAAGCGCTCCGTCCACTCCTCCTTGAACGCCGTCAGCTGGTCGTCGTACAGCCGCGTCACCGACAGATAGTCGATATTCTACAATGCGTCAGTCAGCACGCCCGCGCAAAAAACGGAACGGAGGACGCGGACAGACCTTGTTCATGCTCATGGCGCCCTTGTCCTGCACGATATCGTGGAACTGCGTCATGAGGCGCAGCAGCTGGACGTACGCGCACAGGTGCACGTCGTACGGGTGGTTGTACGGCGAGGCCTGGTACCACTCCTTGCTCGCGCGCACCACGGGGTCCTCGCTCGGCAGCGTCGCGCATTTCCCGAACTGCGTCGACGCCGAGCGGTCGATGTTGAAGCAGATGAGCCACGTGCGCGTGCAGTTCAGGATCTCGCGCGCGTGCATCTCGTCCCGCGGCTTCTGGCGCGACGGCTGGTGCAGGTTGAGGTCCATCGCAATCCTGCCGTTCGACAACGCGTAAGCGGTTCATTCCATACACACAGAGACGGAGACGGAGACGGGGACGGGTAAAGGAGGGGTGGAGGGAAACAGGCAGGGAAGAGACGAACCGGATAGCGAGCCCCTTATAAAGGTACGACCGGTCCTCCTCCCAGCGTCTTGCGGACGGCGCGTAGTCGCCCATGATGATGTACGCCTGGCAGAGCTCGACGGACTTCCAGCCGTCGATGAGCGACGCCGCGGCCTGCTTCTTCGCGAAGTGCATGAGCATCGGGTACAGCTCCGGCCGGCGCAGGTAGTAGCGCGACGCCGCCGCGCAGACGACCGTGAAGAGGAACGGGCACCGTTTGCGCGTCGCCGCGGGCGTGTGCAGGTGTTCGTCCAGGATGGAGAGGGAGGGCTGCGCGCGCGGGGTCAGCAGCTATACTATACTGTACGCATGCACGGTGTGCGACGTACGTTGACCGTCTTGTAGAAACTGAGCGGGGGGAGGTCAGAACGCCAATCAGGATGAGCAAGACGACACGCACATGTCGAAAAGCGCATCGACCTCATCAAGCGTGACAACCCCATAATCCAGAATCTCAATGCTCATCTGCCGCTCAATAATAATCTTGCGCAAATCCAGATTCGCCGCAGGCCCAGGATGAAAATACCGCGGGTTCTCCAAGCCGATATTGCTGGGCGGGATGCGGGGGATGGGCGGGTTCTTGCCGGTGGCATCGTGCGGCTCGTTGGGGTCGACCTTCCCGACGGCATGCAGCAGGTCCGTCGGGGTGCCCCCGCCGTCCTCGAGCCGCGCGATGGCGGCCTCGAGCGGCGTCGGCTGCGCGTCCTGCAGCGAGATGCGCGCGAGCAGGCCGAGCGGGTACTGCTCGCCGGGGATCGAGTGCAGCTTGCCCGGCCCCGCGCTCTCGCGCTCGGCCTTCGTCCTGGCATCCTCCTCCTCGCTCTCGGAATCATCGTCGGACTCGTCGCCCGAGTCCGACTCGAGCTCGAGCTTCCACGCCGGCGGCGCGCGCAGCGCCGCGCCCGCCTGCGAGACGAGCGAGAGCAGCGCGCTGGGCCCCGCCTTCGCATTTGAGCTGTGCTGCTCGAGACGCTCGATGCTCGACAGCGTGTCGCGGGTCGGCTGTTTGGCCGCGGGCAGGTGCTGGTGGTGCTCGTCCTCCGAAGCCGTTTCGGCCGGCGACGGCGGGAGGATGGTGCGCGCGAGCGAGGCGGGGTCGATGCGCGACGCGGCGAGCGCCAGCGGCGTGCCCATGTGCGGGTCGAAGATGTGCTTGAGCAGGCCCGCGATCAGTGCGTCCTTCTCCTTCATCTGCCGCAGCAGGATCTCGCGCGCGCTGCGAGTACCGTCAGAGTTAGCGATGGATTGCAAGAAAAAAGCAGGCTGCATGCGCACTTGGGCCCCTGTTTCTTCACGCGCCCCTCGACGCGGCATTCGGCGTGCCCTTTCTTGATACAGCGGTCGCAGAACGTGCTGGGCGGCGTGAAGTTGCATTTCATCTGCAATTACTGTCAGCGTGAGTGCTGCATGTAATTAGGCGACACCAGGGCTAAGCATGAGCGTATCGTTCCCAAAATTCCCCAGTACTGGGCGGAGGCATGGGTCGAGTATTGTGCCGCAGAATATCTGAACACTCAGTTGGATGAGTGCCAGCGTTCGTCTGGCATTCCTCCTGTATTCTGTGGCACAATAGTTGACCCATGTGCAAGCGCGGGCTTGACTGCCCGTCGCGCCCCATGTGGCTCGTCGGCTCGGCAGCGGCGAAGCTCGCGGCCAACACGACCGCTAGAACAGTCCCTGCGCCCCGCTCGAGTGCCGTGCGCAACGAGCAGCGCGCCAGCGGCGCCGAGGAAGCCAACGGCGAATTCGCTCTGGCGCGCGTTACACCCTTCGCTAACGCGACGCGCTCGCTCACGGCGCCTTCAGGACCACCAGCGGCAGCGCTGAGCGCGCTTGCGGGAACGATCGCGGCGGGCAGCGAGCGCGCTCATGAGGTACCTCGGACCGGTACTCTATAACCAGCCCTGGTGGCCAGTGACACGCACCTTGAGCTTCTTGCAATGGGTGCATGCATGCTGCCTGGCGTCGGGAGATGAGCCACGGGCGCTCGGAAGCGCGAGGTCACGTACATCTTGCGCGGCTCGCGCTGTGACGGCGGCGGCTCCATTCCAGGCGTGTCTTCTAGCCCGCGGGCTCGCTTGCCCAGCCTCGGGGCTTGTTGTTGCTGTATTGGCTGCTGCTGGCCAATGGATAGCGAGGGCGGCGGCTGGTGCTGGTGCTGGTGCTGATACAGCTGCGCGGCCGAGTAGAACGCGGGCTCCGACACCGGCAGCGGCGGCGGCTGGAACGCAAAGGCATCGTGGGGACCAGCGGTCTCGTCGACGGACGACGGCGACGAGAGGCCGAACGGCGACGCGTTCGAGAGGCTGGCGGTCGTCGGCGACGGGAAGCTCGACGTCGGCGTCAGGCGGCCGGGCCGGCGCGGATGTTGTTGCATAGCGACAGTCGCGGCGGGAGCAAGGGAAACAGGGGCGGGGCGGTCGTTGTGCAGATGCTTCGTGAACGCAAACGGCTCGTCCGGCGCATAAAAGGGCTCGGAGGAGGCGGCGGCGTGCAAAATCCCAGCCAGTGGCTGGTCACCTTGAACTTGTAACCGGAGCGGCTCAAGCTGCGGGCAGGTGAGCACTATGACGCCTGCAGGGCTGGCACCGCCCGCTGTAACTGACCGCGGGCTGTCCGTCCATTATTGCGATCGTGTGGGGGAAGGGCAAGCCTTGCGAGGCGGTGATTCGGCTAGAGTCGAGATGGCGGTACACCCAGTCTCAGTCTGCACAGGCGCCCAGCACTCGCCTCAGCTCCCGTGCGCGCTCCCTCCAACCCAACTTCGGATTCTCGCGCACTCCGAACGCAAAGAAGGTCGCATCTCCAACACGCTGCCCCTGGAGGGTCGGTAATTCTCGCTGGACGTCGGCCATCGCGGATTCTATCATATTATTCGTTTCGTCCTCAACAGGGCCTGGATTCCTGTCAGCCGTCCTGGAATCCCAGCTCTCAGTCTCAGCTCACTTGGCCCCTCCCTCCCCGATCCGACGGCGGACGCGACGACCACGAGGGATCGACAACTTGGAAGATCACAATCGCATCGCCCCATTCGTCAATTGACAATTGCAAAATCTCTGACCCAAGCCCGATCATCAGTGATATAATCTTGAGATCGACAACTGCAAGTCTGATTCCCGGATTAGTCAGCGGTCAGCCGTTCAGCTCGACTCCGCTGGCGCCTCGGTGACGCGTGCAGGGTCGCACTGACAGAGACTTCTGGCTCCTCGCTCCTTGCAGAACACATACCCATCGCATCTCACCTGAGTCCCATCGTGACGCAAAATCACCCTGAGGCTTCCAATGCCCTTGTGGTGAAATGGCATTCCAATCCCGGGCCCGACGATGCCACATAAGCAAGCTGAGGTACAGTACTTAATCTCCATACGGCGTGGACGGCCAATGGCCGACTGTCACTGACAGACGCGATCTCTCCTTCCTTCCTTTCTCAGTACTGTACTCTTAGAGCATCGGGGACCTGATGAATCTCTGAGCCTGGCTCGGAGATGATTCAGCTACTCGCTACAGACTAATCAATATCACGAGGGACAGAAAGAATGCACAGATAGAACGACGGAGCCTTGTACATATTTGAATCGATCTCGAGGGCCTGCCAGGTGATAGACTGTGATATGGACAGGAACCGCAATCGCAGGTCTTGCTCAGGCAAGATTCTCTCGATCTCTTATCTAACTCATGATACAGTACTTAAGCTGCTGCACTTATTGATTAAGACAAACTTCGAGGAAGCAACACTGACAGCGCGCAGCGGTCTGTGATGCAGATGCCCGTGGATCATCATGGCATGTCGGTTCGGTGCATGTGGCGCCGAGAATCCCTCACTGGCAGGCTCACCTATGATAATGAATGTACACTGTATTGGCTAGGCAAGGTTCAAGTTGGTGGCATGAGCTCATCTACTGTAGTATGCGTGTTCGAGCCGCTGTACTAGAAGCAAGCGGCTAGCTTGAAGACGCCAGTGCCAAGTGGAACGACGTCGAGTCGAGGCGGAACACCCGCTTACATCGATTCCTAGCCTCCTTCTGAATCTGGATGCATCCCCCAGCGCACAGCATGAGGACACAAGCGGTGTACCGGGACGCGCTTCACAGCCTGGAGTATGAGCATGTGCAAGGTGCAAGCGACAAGCGGGCTGTGCACCGTCGCGTACCGTCCAGTGCCGATCTCATACATAAGAAGGCTGCAGGCATAGCTTCCAGGGGAGGAAGAGGCTCTCGTGACACACGAGCAGGTCCACTCAGTCGTAACTAACTGACGTCTAGCTAACTTTCGTCACGGTCGAGTTCGAAGGGAAGGCGCGCGCTAGCGATGACTTTACTGCAGAGTATGGGTTCCGCACTCTAGAGTAAGAGTTTCATCTGGTGCCAATGAATCTGCAGGTGCTGGCGATGGGAGTGCGAGCTAGGCAGCGATTCGACCTGAGGGTGCCGTGCAGTGTTTGCCAAACGCGATTCCGGGACTAGCTAAGCATCGGTATGCAGGATTAAGCCAGCAATTCCGCGTCTCAGCTCGTCCCCGCGAGGGATATATGAAGCTGGAATGCTGATTAGACTTAATGACTGGTGCCCCGAAGACCCTTTTTCCGACCCAGTCATTAACATGGACATTCATCATGATGCTCCGGACGATGTGCAAGATTTATCTTTGTCTAACGCTACATACCAAATCCTGAAGATTTTGCGCGCCCGGTTCAAGGTGAATTCCCTAACAATGCAAACGGACGCGTCGACACCGGGATTCAGATTGTGACAGCGGCGCTTGCTAGTATGCGAACCTGGCGAACCTTGCACCCGCATCTCAGTTGCACAACGATTGGCTCCCCAGTAGTACATCTAGTAAATTCACTGATTGGGACGTTTGGAATGCCTCTCCTTCAGGCATCCCGCTCGATGAAAGTGATTGTCAGTCTCGGTTCGATTCAATGAACTGTTGCGATGCAAACTTCTTGAAACCAGAAAAACTTGGTCTCGGAGAAATGATACGATATGAAGCCTGAGAATAGGGAGATGTGTATGAAGAGTCTACAGTAAGCGCGCATTGAACGCTCAGCGGGTCTAGGACGAGTCCGAGTGCCGACCCTGTGCTGAGATTACGACGCATGGAATGATTCTTGCAGCAATAACAAAAAAAAGACTGTTCCATGCCATCTACCAATACGGGCGTCCGTCTCAGCCACTGGATTCGAACCCTGAGCAGTGTCCAGCGGAGGCATTTCGGCAGTCGCGCCCGAGGGCCGAAGATCGAAGATCGCTGTCATCCGCCCGCGCTCGCTTCCCTTGCTTATCTTCGCGATTTCGCAGGCAAAGCGGCAACTTCAAGCCCAACCGTGACATTCATCGGCGAGCTCGCTCGTCTTCGCGCGCGATCCAGCTTACGTGGGTCACGTGCCTCGCGCATTTCTGCACCTGACCTGCTGTGAATTTTAGGCCGCTATGAGTCAGACGGCCGCGGACGCAACGGCCGATAAGGAACACATCGACGTCGCGGACGAGAAGGGGCTCGACGCGGCGGCCACACACCACGACGATGCCAATTTTGTCGTTAACGAGCGGCGGCTGATACGCAAAGTGCGCCCAGGCCCTGTCCTTCGCGTTCACCGCGGCCGGACTGACCCCGCGCAGATAGACCGCCACCTCGTCCCCATGGTTATGCTGCTCTATCTCACGAGTTTCCTCGACCGGTGCGCGCCCTGGTTCCTTGCATGCCTGTTTTGAAACAGACTTTTCAATCAGTGTAAATATTGGGCGAGTCGCCGACGTCGGTGTTTAGCGTTTAGACCGCAACTGCTGAACTGCCGGTATGCTCTAGCAATGCGCGGCTGTATGGGCTTGAGGGCGACTTGCGCATGGAAGGGCAGATGTATCAAACGGTACGATGTTGCTTTGCCCAAACCCCCTTTGCATGTGCTGACAGAGCCTCGGCTTTCAGGCTGTGTCTGTACTCTTCGTTTCGTACCTTGTGAGTCGCCTCGGCATAAAGTGCATGCAATATTCACCCTTTCTTTCAGGCATTTGAAGTCCCGAGCAACCTCGTACGCTGTCGGCTTGACCGGCCAGACCAGCACTGACATTGGATGAACTCTGTAGGTCCTTAAGAAGCTGAGACCGTCTCGTTATAGTACGCAGCATTCGCAGTAGGAAGACTACTTCTGATGCACTTCTCTTCAGTCGCTGCTATCACGACGGCATGGGGAATCATTGCTACATGTACCGGCCTGATACAAACGTACGGCCAACTCCTCGCGCTCCGAGTCATCCTCGGCGTAGTAGAGGCCGGGCTATTGTAAGTGTGTTCTGCAGCAGTCTCCCTTAGCATCGGCTCACAGCTCAGTCCCGGGATGGCAGTGTACCTGACATTTTGTGCGCATCACCTGCTTTGCGATTCCTGCTGCATTCTCAAAGTAACCTGCAGTCTACACGCGAAAGGAGCTCGCCGTACGCATCGGCTACCTTTTTGTCGCATCGGCGCTCGCAGGGGCTTGCGGAGTGCGTTCGCACAGTCTGCTCAGTGCTCAGGAACACGAATACTCACCCGATAGACAGGGATTGCTAGCTTTTGCCATAGGCAACATGGATGGCATCGCCGGCATGAAAGGGTACGCCGTGCCATCTGGGACACGACACATTCTTCACATACTGAGCCGACCGCAGTTGGAGGTGGATCCTCATCCTTGAGTATGTCGCGTCCGTCTGTCACATGACCAGCAGTCATCCTAACCAACGTTCACCTTCAGAGGAATCCCTTCGTTCTTCCTGGGAATAGCGACTTTCTTCCTGCTTCCCGACGATCCAGAGTCTGCGTACTTCCTCAATGCGGAGGAGAAAGCATTCATGCACAAGCGGCGCTTGCAACAGCAGGGCGAAACCCTGGACGCGCAGAAGTTCCACTGGCGCGATGTGCGAGCGTGCCTGAAGGACTGGAAAGTTTGGGGCTTGTGCGTTCTATCTACAACTTCTCGGGTGGCATTTGATTCACTACTCTCGTGCAGCTCGTTTGCGCAGTTCGGCGCCGATACCATGGTGGGTACACCGCTGCTCTCGCGTCGACTTCCATCTCATATTCGTTGCAGCTTTATGGTCAGATTATTAATGCTCCGCGAAACGCCCGACGACGCTGACATGGTGTGTAGGTTTCAGTGTATTTTTACCCACTGTATTGCAACAAATTGGAAAGTGGAGCGCGGCGGAGACGCAACTGGTAAATCTCATTTTCCTTACACGTCTGCGTGGGACTGACTTCCCACAGCTAACGATCCCTTGTTACTTTTTGGTTTGTCACCGCCAACCTCCTCGGGATTTGATTAACTAAGTCTTGGTATCAGGGTGCCGTGACGTATCTCACGATTGCGCGGGTCTCTGACCAGATGCAGCTGCGCGGAGTCTTTTGCACGATGTTCGGCGTCATATCCATCATCGGATACGCCGTCCTGCTGTCGCCTGTCTCACCAGGCGCCCACTACCTCGGCACATTCTTGGTCGCCATGGGACTCTACGTTCTTGTTGGCATACCGCTAGCATGGCTTCCCAATAACATTCCGCGATACGGCAAGCGCACAACTGCGACTGGGATGCAGCTTACGATCGGAAATGCATCGGTAAGCAGGACTTTCAGGGGATCCTAAAACCTTCATTGACTTTGACTCACAGGGCGTCATGGCGCCGTTTTTGTACGCAACAGCGGATAAGCCTCGGTACGTCCGCGGGCATGCGGTCAGCCTAGCCATGGTGGCTTTCGCTACAACAGTATATACATTCTTCTGGGTAAGCCATAGGCCAAACAATTGCTTAAAGTGATCCTCATTTCTGCAGTTCTGGTTCAGGAGGGCAAACGCGCGTCGAGCACGAGGAGAGGACGACCATCTTGCCGCAGGCAAGAATGAGACGGAGGTCATTGCCATGGGCGATGACGCGCCGACATTTAAATACATCTATTAGGATGGCTAGGGTCTTGGAGGTGCAATGCATAGACTTCATATTCGGATGCTCGACTGAGGAGGCATTCGGGCATAGGCTGCATCATGCTGTATCGGATCACACGGTCCGGACCGACAGCTTCCTCAACCACGACCAGGCAGCGCAAGCAATGGACCGCAAAACTGGAAGAACGTCCACGCCTCTCGTCGTCTTTGCACAGGGTCCCGTACATTATGGACCTTCATCTGCGCAATGTAGGCGGGGCGTTGTACAGTAAGGATTTATCGTGGCGGTTATCATTGAGTAGCAGCACTGACGCTCTTTGCAGGATTTACAATGAACTACGCCTGCGCGCAGTCTAGGGTTTCATGCTACAGCGCCCTCTACTGACTGCCGAAGTAGAATGCTAGGGTGGCACGAACGCCTCGCCGCCATACAAAAGGGCCGGAAGTGCACGGGAAGCGCTGACCACATCCCACCCGCAGCGTGGTGAGCTGTGGTTACTGAAGCGTACGGAACGACCACGCTTCTGCCCCTATAAATCCGTTACGCGTCTGTGGTACTGCGCCCCGCTCCAGGTTGGACTTCGTTCAGCTCTCCCCACTTGCCATGAGTCATCACATTTCGTGTCTCGCGACTGCGCCAGCTGTGGATGGCGCTGAGAGGGTCTCTCGAAAGCTCGAAGCTGCAGATGTGCAGGTCTGTAGCATAAATCTGGCTTTTCCTGCGCAACTGCTGACATCGGGGGTCCAGGACACTACCATGCGAGCCTCGACACCTTCAATTGAGGACGACCTGCGCGATCTCATTCTCCAGGCGCGGCGCATGAGCCTCTTGCTCAAGTGCGTTGCTGATTGCCCGGCCGAGCCTGGGACACCCTCTCTCCCATTGTCGCGCTGGAGTTCTTCGTCGGGTTCGTCAGAAAGACTCTCCGCCGCGTCTTGCGGCGCGACGGGAGAGGTCTCGGAGACCTCTTGGGTCTTTGAGGGCACTGAAAGCTACGGGCTCTCTGGCAACATCGCGTCTGAACGGCCACCGTCCGCCTGCTCCCAGGCTAGCAGCTGCTCGTCATTCTACGATACTCGCTGGGTCACGCACGACGGCCTTGTAGACCCAGAGCTCCTCGATCGCGTCCGCCTGGGTACTCTCACCATAGACGATCTCGTCCCAAACCGCCCGTACGCTCTCTCCGCCGACGGATGGCGCCAAATCGGTGATCTGTACATGGCAGTCGCTACGAGCACAAAGGCCAAGGCACGGCGTGCGAGGTTTGCCTCCGAGGGCGAAAGCAACATCGCCTTTGCCCGCATCGCGCAGATGCGGATGAAGGCAACGAAGATGTACAGGATTTCGCGCGAGGTCGACGGGCTCGCCAGCTCAGACTCGGAGGCTGATTCCCCGAGCCGGCGTCGTCGACGTCGTCCGAGGGCGAGTCGTGCGACGAGCCGAAGCTCTATACCCCAGTCCCCATCCGCGCACGCAGTCCTGATGAGCCCACGCCGGTGGAGTGGCTCACCGACATGGCTGAAATGCGCTTGGAGTATTTTCAGCTATGCAAGAACACATCGGGGCCTGGAGGACCTCTTCGTGCGAGGCCGATTCAGGAGGAGCTGGATGCCATGGAATATTTGTATAGGCTGCATTGGATTGGAGATTCCAGCTGGTCTCCTATCTTCTAATTTCTGCAACTGCACTGGCTGTAGTTCTAATAATGATAATCAAGACTTGAATCAAACCAATCGTAAATTTATGGAGGATACGATATAAAATTCCGTCCGTCGAGTACAAAGTGCAGATTTACTAGCCTCTGCAGCTACCGAGCGGCAAAGGCCGCATCTTGCTCAGTTCGACCCACGTTCGACCGCAATCGGGGACCGACATCACGCTGCTGCATGATGACCTGCTAGAGAACGTTCTAATACTTGCTGGTAAACGCTCCGTCGATGACACACTCGCTGTGGCGGTCGTAGCACTCGCCGGGCATCGCGCGCTCACCATGCATTGCTTCGGTCGTCCTTCCGTCTGTGCATACGCCAGGCGCTCTTTTCCACTGTGCTGACTTCGGGTCGCCACTCCGTCATACGCATCATGGAGTTTCAGCCCGGTGCAGGCCATCCAATGCAATGGGACGCAACAATGAGTACGTTCAAGTTGGTACCTTATGCTGCGCGTATACGCCCCTGCCAGGCACCTAGATACCTGTGAATCCGCGGGTCGCCAACCTGGAATTTTCAGGCCTTCATTCGCTGCGCGCTTGTTGAAAGACAAGCCCGAGTCGCTCGAGCGGCGCGCTGATTTCGGCTGTTACGCGCCGTCGATTGCAGGCGCAGCACTCCCGCCCATTCTTGACCCAAGCGTGCTCGTTCCCTTCTTCTAATAGTGTCCGTTACGGTGCTGTTTATTTAGGATTATTTATCATTTTAATATTTGACAAAACATCTCACAGATGCCACCATTATCCTTGTTGTGGCGTACTCGCTGGAATGTTCTCACCATCTGTCGCCGTGTACGATGAGAATTACAACAAAGAGGTACGTCTGGTAAATCAACGACATATGGTTGGACCGGGCGGTAGTTTGAAAACGGACTGGCCCAGAGATCCTTCGATCGCAAGATTTCAGTCTCGCCCACGTCGGCGCGGAATGTGACCCCCTCAATCAGGCAACTGAGACTGATCTGTTCAGCGTCGTATAAAATGCCCATCCACATCGCAGACTGAACTTCAACCCGACGCAGCACTCCATCCAGCAGCCCTCTGAACCTGTACAAATTGCCACAATCGCGATGTCGCTGGCTTTCCACAACACGATTCTAGCGGATGCCATTCTCAGGAGCGTCTATCTACGAGCACAGGCACGGGTGAGTCTTCTCCTTTGTGATGATGCATTTGTCTTGACACTCGACAGCAGAATAAAAATCATTGTTGCCATCGCGGCACGAACATGCATACCTCAATTGAGATCAACTCTAATCTCACCTTGCATGAGAGCTGGACCGACGAGGACCTTGTTCTCCCCGATGAACCTCGCTACGCGTCTTCCCAATTCAATTCTGCAGCACCACTCGCAGGGCGAAAGAGCAGGGACTCTCCACGTTCTCAACCTCCAAGTCGGACACTTGGATCTTCTCGCAACGATCAGCCTTCAAAGTCTGAGATGATGCAACTGGTCGAAAACAATGATACGCCCGTGCTCGACCACCAGGCCTATGAATCTACCGCTTTCGTCTGCGAGGACTACATTTATGGATTCCGTGTTGGAGGCTGTGAGTCTGGCCGCGTTGACGATGTAGCATCCTCCGATGAGGATGACGACCCCGAGTGGGATTTGCGGAGCATACTCGATGCATTCCCCGTGCCTCCTTGCGAGATTCCATCCTGTGACATTGATTCGGACATCGATATAAATTAGCTTAGCACATATATACGGGATAACACCCTTGAATTATCAAGTACTAGCATTCAATGGACAGCGAGGAGCAGGACATGGTACGTACTCTTCTCAAACCCCGAGTTCTCATACATCTGAACAGAATAACCCTCCTCCGTCTTGCTGAGGTATGGTATGCAGTAGTCGAGATCCATGCCATACGCGCCGAGGATATCGCGGTCGCGCGCGAGGAAGAGCGTGGGCGACGTGGCGGTAGACGGTCTGCGTCTGGTGCTCGAAGTTGAGCTGCTACGCTCAGGAGAGCCGAAGAGCAGACTTGCGCTCGCCGCGCCATCCCAGTTGTAGCGTGCGTGAGGACGCAGGCAAGGTCGTCGGCGAGGTCGCGCATCTGGCCGCTCATCTGGTTGCCGCTCTTCTCGTCACTCGCGCCGAAGCAGCGCTGGTCGGGCAGTATGAGCCTGTAACTACCCTTGAACGTGCGAATTCGACACGCCCAGTTCGACCAGAGCCCCAGCCACCTGTGCACGACGAGCAGCTTGTGCGCCGCGGTGGGGTCGATGTCGCGTGGCCAGCAGCGAGCGAGAGGCGAGTGCAATCCGTGGGTATTAGGCAATACTGACATTGGGCATATGCGGCGGAGTGTATGAATGTCGACCTTGACGCCCTTGCCCGTCTCGCGGGTCCACGCATCGCATCGGGCGACCGTGCGCGGGTAGGACGCGGGGTCGCAGGCGAAGGCAAATGCACAGGCCGACGGGCCGACATATTCCGGCGACGATGGCGAGCGGAGTTCCAAGACGCGCAACCACGCGTCGGAAGGCGACCACCACGCCTCATAAGACAATAGAAAAACGTGTTGATGGCTGCGTCGGAGCTTCGCTTCGAGTTCCCGGGTTGGCTTTGTCCCTCTTTGGTCCGCCACCTTCGCCCGTATTAAAGCGCCACTGTGTGCTGCCGTGTGCCCCATCTTCCCACTCGCGCTCCCGTCTGCAACCAACATGGTCAGCCTTCCAGAGCGCGAAGCCTGCGCGAGTCCTCGTGACGAGCCCGCGGCCTACGACGGCGACCGCGACGAGATGTCTGCTGAACGTAAGTGACCTTGCCAATGCTAGACTCGAAAGGTTGCTGACTTACGGACAGCAGACGCTGACCAGCTTCTGCGGTCCACTGCGCCCGCGCCGTCGTCGCGTGCGAGCCCGTATCGCCGCTTATCGACGCCAGTGCCGACGACGGCGAGCCCGCTTCTCGAGCGCATCCGCCAACCGAACCTTGTCGCCACCGCTGCCGCTACGTCCGACCCACCGCTGCAGTCAGCCACAAATACCAAAAACAACGACACAGTAAAGCCACCGACACCAGGCGCTTTCCTCGGCCAAGAAGCAGTCACGGCCAGCACTCGTGACGAGGCATCGCGTTGGGCGTCGCTGACATCGTTGCCGCCGCCCCGGACGTGGGCTAAGCCGACGAGCGTCAAGCGCGCTCAAGAGGACGAAGGCGACGATGCGATAGACCCACCGACTCCAGGCGCGCGCGTTGGCGGACAGGTCACTTGCGAGGATGTGTCGCGCTGGGCATCGTTGACGCCGACACCGCCGCCGCGGAACTTGCCCAAGCCAACCAGCATCAAGCGCACTCGAGAAGACAGCGACGAAGAGCTCCCTATGAGCGACTCGGATCTGCCGCGTGCAACGAAACGACGCCGAGTGCACATCGATACTGCGGCGGATTCGGCGTCGCAGACGCGCACGGAGTCTTCTACGACGGCGACGCGCGACACTGCATCGATTTACACCACAGCGGCATCTGCTGCCGTGGAATCTACCGAGGACGCCAATGGAAAATCCGACGAGGTATGGTTAGCATGACTTGTCGAAGGTATCAGGACTGACGGGTCATAGGAGTATGCGCAGGCCGACGCCTCCATGCGTTCGGTCAAGGGCAGGGCCCCGACTCCAGGTTTGCGCCGCAGCAAGCGCGAGAGGAAGCCGCGCGCGCGGAGCGTCCAGGCGGTCTCCATCCACCCGACACCGCGGCGTCTTCAGCCCGTACCACGCCCGCGTCAACGCGGCAAGCCGCTCGCTGCGCTACCTCGCAGGGTGACGGTCTCATTCGAGCTTGGCCGTGACCCCATAGAGGTGAAGTGGGAGGAGGAGGAGGACAATGTGTTGCTCCTCCTCTCCGAGGACAGCGCCGCGCAGGGCTTGGCGGACGACGAAGCCGCCGTCGCTGGCCCATCTCCAGCGGCAGTCCGTAAAAAGTCCAAGGGGAGTGCGAATGGACGTACGGGGCGTGCTGGCAAGAAGGGAAAAGGAAAGCGCGGTGGCCGGTGATCGATGTGCAGTGACCATCGTTCTGCACTAGACGGTGAGTTGTATATCGCGGGAGTCAGCGATAAATACGAACTATACACACGAGGACTTTCAGTAGTCGATAATCCCGCTGTACGCTTGTTCTATGAAGTTCGTCTGCTCGTTGATTCGCCGTCCTGTTGACTGTCGTGCATTTTTCAATTAAAATCGGTATCATCGGATTTTCTGCGGTTTCGAGCGAGATATGACTGGAAATGCAAGCACAGTGGTGGTAGAAGCCATTCCCCGCGACGTTGGGACGCGCTGAGCCAGGATGGACATGGTTGCGGTCGTGAAAGGAGTTGCGAAGCGGAGTGTGATATCAGCCGCTCCTTCACTCCCGATTCAACCCACTGAAGCCCTGAGCCGGCTGCCAATGCGAGTCATCTCTCTGGTGCTTGACTGAGCTGGCATTGCAGAGCCGCGTCTGGTGTCCCACGTCTGCTCCGAATGGTGGTCCGTCGCTCGCTCGGCTCGCACTCGCTCTTTTGTCGTAACCTCCAGCCTGTGAGCTGTTTCTACAGCTATCCTGGACTTATTCAAAGCGCGGCTCATGCAACTGTGCGAAAACTGCACTGGTCGCTCTGTCCAGCTCACGGATGATCCTATTTCCAAAGACGTATAATTGTACGCTGTATGAGCAGAAGAAATACGTCGGTGTACTATCTCGTGGAGAGTCTATATCGATGATTATGGCTTGCCTCTCACAACCGTGATTTCAACCAATGCGCTTCTAACGGTTGCGCGAGCACAGGGTCGACTCTAGGACGCTTCTGGGCATAGGACCGATGTGACTCGGTCAGGTCGAACTTCTACGCCACGGCTCATTTACTCGTTGGAATTTTGGACCATCCGTCAGTCGGACTGCAGGCAAAATCACTCGGAGTACACCCGTCCTGCTTGTCATTCGTGTAGTCCGCTGCTGTCGCAGTAAAGTTTGTTGAATTGGATTCGCCGGTCACCTCAGCGGACGACCCGTACTGGCGACACTTTGGCGCCTCTCTAGCCAATCCAGGCGGTAATCAGCGGTGCTTGGCAGCTCGCGCGCAGCTGAAGTCGTCCAACTTGCCCTTCACGTCTTCGCCAACACGATTGCCGAGCAGGACCATGGTGATCGCCTCGAAATGTGCAAAAGACTCGATGGGCGAGCGAACCATCCCTCCAAAAGCAGGCGCGCGAGGGCGATACGCCTGCACAATCCTTCGGCCTGCCCTCCGAGTGCCATTTTAGATTGGATCGGATCATATGCCATGGCTAGCTGCCTGGGCTCTTCCTCTGGCTGTCCTGGAAGTTACGCCGTATCTGCGAAAGCCGTCCCAATGTGCTACATGACACTGAGCCGCATACTGACCACTGTTCTTCATATTCAGAGTCTCAAACACTGCGATATGCATGTCTTGCAGCAGTTTCGGACTGGGCGGAAATTTCAGTTTCGACCGTGCTGTCCCGTGCGCTCCCGCCCTCCGCCTTTCTATCCAGACCGACCCCCACGCAGCTATATATTGGTGCGCTTCTTCTCGTACTCTCCACTCATCCAAGCTCATCTACCAGTACTTGTACCCCCTTCAGCACTCCCACTGGCAGCCTCGTACCAGATGTTTGATACATTCAGGACTACGTCGGTTTCTTCCAGCAAGGTTTCTTCGGCGTCAGAGGTTGGTCAATGCAATATCATGCGTCTCTATATTACTTGAACTGACCGTTCTTTCCCCTCAGACGCGTAAAAACCTCCATAACTCGGACTTAATCACTTGCCGTGGCCTTCCAGCTACATGGTCTGACCCGATCGTCGAGCTCCCGCATTGTACACGAAGCTTGCCCTTCCATCTCTGGACGGAGGTTCTTCCTGCCAATTCGCGTATGGCCGCCTCGGCCAGCGGGAAACCTCCAGCTCGCCCGACTATGATTCCGATCGGGACGCGCCTCTCAGTTCTCGCTCAAAATGTCTCCGAGGACGACCTGCGCGGCGGTTACATCCCGTGGGCTCAGCTCAAGGCTGTCCACGCAGGATTACTTGAGCTCAAGGACGTACTGCCCACGACTGCCCGGGAACTGAAAACTGCAGCGTGGCAGCTGGCTGACACATTCGTCATGATGCGCGATCATGCTACTGCCGAGTTCTGCATTCAGAACGCCGCACTTGCGACCTCCGCCGCGCGGCGCGCCATGGCGGGGTCGTACTTCCCGCCCGTCCCCGCCGTTTTTCCGCCCTCGATCGAGGCATGGCACGATGCCCATCTGCTTAAAGGTTCCAGTTGCCCGTCTACCAGTTTTACCCACTTTGAAGACTGGGCACTCATTGCGATGCCCGCCGAACCCCCTCTCCCGCGGGCGGGAACCATGATCGAGATAGTGGATATTCTGCTGCCAATGGAGGAGGAAGAACCTGCTGTGCGCTTCCCGCGTCCTCAGCGCTTCATGTTCGACGTAGTCACGAGCACTGTTGAAGGACTGGTCCGTTAGACGAGAGCTGGTCGATTCACGGCAGCCGCAAAGACGACTCCTCTCGACACTCCGCGAGCATTATGATGCATCATTACATCCCGTTTTTATCTTAGAGACGTGCTCTTGTGGAAAAATATATTCTATGGCGTTGATAATATCACAATTGAAAGTATTCATGTATCGTCGCAGCACAAGAACCCGAAGCGGACATGTTCTATTGTTCAAGCAGTTCGAGACATAGACGAACTCATACGCTGCTTAAGCAGATGGGCCGCCTTTGGGATGACGCTACGAGCAGTTGAATCTGCGAGCCAGGTCTTGAAGAAACGTTCGTTGATCAGAATATTGTTTTCGGCGTTCACGGCTGTTGAATGCCAAAAGGACCTTTGGGAGAAGATAATGCAGTCATGGGGCCTGTCCAGGAACCAATGGGCCGGTCGTGCCGCGTGCGCAGCCCAAGAGCCACAAGATGGAATGTAATGTATCATGACAGCGTTTATGTTGGCAGGTTGCCGGGATAATTCATTATAACAAGCGTGGGGAGAACGCGGAGCGTAGCGAGCGTGCACGGAGGGGTCCACGTGAAGATATGTGGAGGGTGCGAAGTTGCAAACGCGGAGCTCGAATGCTTTCCCCGACCACCACCCTCACAGGAAACAAAGGTCGTATCTCAAAATCGCTGGAAATCGGTGCGCACAGGTATGTACAAGTCTTTTCAAACGAACAGGGAGTCTGGCAGGCGGTGGTGGTGTCGATATCGGGTCCGCTTGACGTTGCTTGCGGCAGCGTCGAGCAGTACGCAGCCTACAACGCCCACACCAGTGTTTGTGTATTCCGCTTTTTTATACGCTTAGAAGCGATAGAAGTAGCTCATGTTGTATGCCGCCAGCGTGCCTATCGTCTCGCCGTCTTCGACATCGGGATTCTGGCCCATTGCTCAGTCAAACGACAGGAAGATGCAGTACACAGAACGCACCTCGTCGGATCCTGTCCGCTCGAACGTCGCATTGTCCGCGTGTGTTGCGGTTTGGCATGAAATGGTTTGGAGGGCCGCTTCAGCGAACGATTCTGCGGTATCGTGGTGACGCTCGGGCGCCCCTGCGGCCAATTCAGGCCAAACTCGACGACGTTTGTCAGCGCCGCAGTCTTCGGAGGCGTCCCTCTTGCGCTTCCCGTTGGCGCCAGCGCACTCGCCGAGGAGCTTCGCCTTGTTGGCCTCGAACTGCTCGATCTGCTGCATTATCACAGCGCGTTCTGCATCCTTTTCCTCAAGAGCGACGGCCGAATCGACGCGGACCCAGTCTTGCAGGGATTGCCACTTTGCGTCGAGGTCGAGCTCACCCTCTACGAAGGCCTTGAACGCCTCGGCGTCGTTCTCGTGGTGGGGAACGAGCGCGCCGTGGTACGCGGCGTCGCGGGTCTCTGCGTCGACGCCAGACACCTTCTCGGCACTAACATCGCCATCGGAATGCGTATCTGCGTGAAGAGCACCATTAGTCGATTCTGAAGGCGTCTCGTCGATCAATGCGGCGTACTGTAGTCCGACTGGCTATCGGACGCGTTTCCCCTCGGCGACGAGAACTCGCTCGACTCGCTACTACCCGCGGCTCTGGCACCGGCAGGCATAACGTTCTCCTTCTCCCAGTTCTGTATCCGCCTTGATCTGGCAGACTCCCGAAGTCGTCGTCTTCGCTCCGCCTCGCCTTTGGCGATTGTCATCTCGTATGCCTTGATCACGCGGTCGGTGGCCTGCATTTTTGCGTTCAAACTCGAATCTGCCAAGATGGCACGCAAGCTCGGGGAGGACGACATTGAGGGGACGAGGCAAGTTGGGTAGCACCTTTACAACTCCGCACGTCCATTGTCGTCGCCGATGAATCCGGACGCAACCACCCCAAAACCACCCTCGGCCGGCAGCTCCGGCTGCGCCACCCACCAGAGCTTCAAGGATTGCCTGCTTCCCTTTCTTCAGATGAGGCGTATCTTCATCGTTTCGTCCCGCATACTGTACATATGTTCCTTTAACTGTAGATTCTGTGCTCAATTCATGTCTGATACTTACAGATGTCAATCTGTCTGAACCATGACTCTGTCGTCCAATTCTGCCTGGAAAAAGACACAGTGTCACTCTTGCCGAAATTCAGCAGTGCGAGGAAATACAGGAGGCGGTCCATCAATAGGTATTCTTTTACGAGACGATGCCAAACTGCGAACGCCATAAATCATATCCCAAGCGACGCGTCCAAGGGACTTTCGATTACGGTTGAATGACTCTCGTGAATCCCTCGGGTCAGCGCCGCGACGAAGGCGGTCAAGTTGCGTCAATGCCGCCGCCGCTGTCGGGCGTTCGAGTGGATTGTCCTGCATCAGGCCTTGGGCGAATTGCTGAAGGTAGAGTGGGCATGGATATACCTGCAGACGGTCATCAGAGCTGCACGGCTTCTGTGAAGTGCTCACCTCCAAGAACTCCTCCTTGATCAGGTTCCCGACGCACCATACATCCAACGCAAAGCCATCGCAGCGCGCGCCAGGGCTCGGAAGTAGCTCTGGTGCATGCTTGTAACGGCCCGTGCCCGTTCGCATTGGCTTCCTGCTCGAGAAGTCCTCGAAGGCGGTCGAGAGCCCGAAATCGATGAGGTAGTAGCGACAGAAGACCTTGTGGCGCGGGAAATGATGGGCGTCACGCACAAACCAGTTTCCGGTAGTGAGGCCAGGGTACAGATGGTGTGTGCCGCCGGGGAAAAGGTCAGGACTGTACATCATGATATTCGGTGTAGCGATATCTCTGCCAGCTTGATTGAGCTTCTCGCAAAGAGATACACCGATCTACAGACCTGTGTGCTACGTTGAGCTCGTGCATATATGACACACCCTGAATTCAAACACGGATGTGAGCACAATGGTAGCAAAAGGCGTAGTAGCGCTGTGCCATACCTCTAACACTTGATGAAGAAAGTCCAGGATTTCGCCCATGTTTTCGAACGGAACAACGTCGCAGGGGAGCAGATAAGGCATAATAATCAACACGGAATCTCGCATCTCTCTGTACCACTTGATGTCGAGCGCGCGCACGCAATGGTTTCGCGGATCGCTAGCGCGCTCCTCAGAAAAGATGAGCATAATCTGGCTCTCGCGGCAACGACGATTCCTCAGTTTGACCTCCTTGAGTACAACACGGAGATGGTCTGTAGTACGAATAGCATCCATGATTAAAGGCTGGAACGTTTTAGACACGGAGATGAAAGAAGAAGCTGCCCGACTCACGTACAGCATCCCCTCGGCGTTCTCACGGGGATTCCGCACTAGCCGCGGTCCCCAGCTTTCAGGCGCCCATTCAGGCATCGGAAAGAACTTTGGCGTCCAATCTGGGCTGTAGCGCTGTCGAAGAGCATATCCATCTGCCACAAGGCGAGGGTAGATGGTTACCCAGACCTGCTCGTAGGCGAGGAGGTCCCCGTCAAATCTCCAATAGTGTTCATGCGGGTATACGACATCGCCGCGAGCGAGCTTTCTCTCCACCTCCCTGCGAAAGCGACTATCGACGCCTGGTTGGAAACTGCGCGACATGAGCGGAGGAAGTAGGGCCAGTTAAACATTAGCAAACAACTGCGTTCCACTCCGTGGAGATAGTCGGAACGCACTATAAATACGTCTTCGCTGTTATGAGAGCTTGAATCTACCTCTCCCGAGTACCATACGCTCACTGGAAGTGTCAGGGCTGACTTACCTGATCCCAACAGAGTCTAAGCACCATCATCATGGCTAACTACCAACCCGCTACACCATCCCCCCTTCGCCAGTTGCTTGATGACTCCGCGGCGGACCTAGCCACAATCTCCCATTTGCCCGTCGCTCCCCGGCTACAAAGAGAACAGGACAAGTGCGTCATGTTTCTCGTATGTACCGGCCTCGTTTCACTAAACATCGCGCTTGTACTTGCACAAGGTTGGTGGAGAAATTGCCGGACTACGAGGCGAAGAAAGGGAAGTTTAACCCTGTGGTTAGCGTCCTCATGCTCGGCGCGCGCAAGGACTTCAAGGGGAAGGTCAAGAGACACAATGAATGGGTGCACGTGCGTCTTAACTGCTTGTGCCATTGTGTCGTACTTATCGCACTCTCAGAGCCTCTCCGAGACCTACGGTCAAGCAGTACAGCGCCCTAGCCAGGCCGGTACGTTTGCGACTACATCGTCTCTCACGGACCCACGCTCCCACTTGACTCGAGGTCAGCCTATTTCATCCTTTTGCTCATCGTGACGGTCAAACTTGAATCTCACCATCAGCACACTCGCAGAGCAGCTCAAAGGCCTCGGCTTCCAGCCCCTCGGACCTGAAAAAATGGAGCTCGTCCGTGGGCGTCTGGTGCCCGTCGTGCACAGTCTGGACGGGCGCAGGGCCATCCGCCAGGAGGATGGTACCTACCAAGTCGATCCGGGATCCGGCTCTGAGTGACAACCCTAGGGAGAAGAATTCTGTGTCCCCCGAGATGCTGGTTGAATGTAACAATGCCGTAGTCGAGCTGTAACAATAGCACGTTTCCCTGAGAGTCACAATGTGTCGCTCCGTTTTTGAAGCAGCTACAGCCTTCCGCCGAAGTGCGGGAACAGGAACAAGACCGTCCAAGTGTCGCATGCTCGTATCGTGTCACCGCCAGGCTGCGATGCTCCAGCTGCACTAGTAGCAGGGTGCCGCAAAGCGCAAAATCGCAGCGAGGATGGCAAAACAGGTCATTTGGGGCTGCTGTGATTTTCACCCGAGGAACTGCCAGTACGAGGACCCGATGTCAAGTGCGGACGAATCACGAAAGTACCAGTGAAGTCCGAAGTCGTCGCTGCTACGCGTCTCTTGCTCATATACGAGAGAGGGAGGGCCAAGCCACGCAGGGCGCGTGAGCTCGGCCGCTGGCCTCGGTCTGTCGAGCAGAGGAGATGATCGTGCTATTGTACACAGCACTGCGCAGTTGACCGACACCGCACTAGAAGGCAGTCGTCAAAGAATTGCAGACCTTACTCCCCGTCTTCCCGTCTTGCCACGGTATACAGGACTTGCACCCACCGGCGGTGGTGGCAGCCTCGCATCGTTATCAGGACGGTTGACCGATGCGGCAAGTGGTTCGTATTTGGCTCGCACGGCGTGCACGGGATGCTCTCGAGACTCGGCTGCACAATAGTAAGCAGACGCAGCAAGCCATTGCGCGTCGGAAGCAGCGTAGAGCGTAGATGTGGGTATGCTACGCAACTTGCACGGCAGGATCTCAGAAGGGCTTGCTGTTCGCGCAAATAACTTGCGCGGACGCACCAAACATGGTGCGTAGTATCGAGCAGTTCAACAGCCGCCCAGAACATGGTTCGTAGGCGCACGACGCGCAGGACGCAGCGCAGGTCACGAAGAAAAAGAGCAGGGCAACATAATATTGAACACGCAGCAGCAGCAGTATGAAACGCGCAACGCACAGAAGCTGGAATACAGAGCGCACGACGTAAAGCGAGTAAGGAAAGCCCAGCCATCGAAAGGCGCCATCAGCCCTACACGCAGCCCGTTCCTTTGCAAAAATAACAAGGTAAGGGTGCCGCCGAACGGGCGAGGTCATCGCGGGTCCCCCATGAAGGCGGTCCACGCTCGTCTCGCTGCGGCGAGAGGATCATCATGCGGCGGGTTTGAAACTGGAAGAATCGAGAGAAAAAACTTGCGTTGCTCCCGCTGGCGGGGTTATATACTGCCCCGCCGCGTTTCGAAGTCCGACCGAGACCTGGCCGCGGGGGCAAAGTGCGAAGAGAAGGCGACCCAAGAGAATTTACCTGTCCCTGGGCAGTGATTCAGAGGATTTAGAAAAGGCGAAAGGAGTGAAATTTAAATATTCTTTAATAGATTATAATCTTATTGACTGCGTTTTGTGACTGCAGCCAACTTTAACCGGACAGCTTCGGACAGGCTGCTCGATGCTCTTCGCGACCTTCGATTCAAAGTCGTGCAATGGTCCAAGAATTGAATTCCTGCGTGGCATCCACCGCGATTACAGCAGGTCCTTCCGATTCTTAGTCTTAGGACTTTGATTCTACAGCTCCTCGTGCAACAGCGGCTCAAACAGCGGATCCTCCGCGAGCGGCGCCACAGGCTTCTCGTCCTCCTTTCTCTTCGGCTCGACGACCGTCTCGAGCCACGTCTTGAGCGCGTCGTTGAATGCCTGTGGGTTCTCCAGCTGCGGCCAATGCGACGAGTGCACCTGTAAACAGCTGGTGTCAGCGGTGCGTAGGAGGAAAAAAGGATAGCGCAAGCGCCCGAGAGGAGGGAAGGGAGGAAGGAAGGGGAGAGCTCGAGAGGAAGGAAGGAGGAGTACAGCCTGCGTGTACGCACAGAGTATGTGCTCAAATTGGGAAGGAAGTCGCGCGTGTGCAGCAGCTCCATCGCTTGTTCGGCTTTCACGACGGGGTCCTAGGCAAGGCGCAGGTTGTGAGTTGCTAGAAAGGCATGAGGAGGAAGCAATGCGCACGGAATCAGGGTAGATGAGGGCGACGGGCTCGTCGATTATCTTGCGGCCTGTCTTGGACGCGTACTCGTGGCCGCCTTGCCTGTTCTGCACGGCTCCATAAGCCAGCTGTCGCGCCAAGCTTCCAAAATGGGACTTACGCCTTTAGTATAGAACTGCAACGCTGAGCAAAATGTCAACATGCGATGCACAGCAAGAAGTAAGGCATGGAACGCACTCTTCTCAAAGCCCGAGTGCTCATATGCGTCCACAAGGTAATCCTCCTCCTTCTGGTTGAGGTACGGTATACGCTCATCCAGGTCCATGCCGTCGTACGCGCCAAGGAAGTCGTCGTCGCTCGTCAGGAAGCCCTCAGGTACCGGGTTGGCAATGCCGCGGTAAACGGCGCGCAGGGTGCGACGCGGGGCCTTGGCGAGCTCGAGCGCGGCGATGGGCGTCTGGCGCTCGAAGTAGAGCTGGTACGTCAGGTGCTTCATGTGCTGCGCCAGCGTCGCCATCGGGACGTACTCGCCCACCGCTGGAATATACTACATCACGTCTTCTAATCAGCAGGAAGTCGTAACCTGAGGGTGAATAAGAGCAGACTTACGGGGATGGTGCCGCTGGCCGCGCCGATAAAGTCGGGATACATCCTGAGCGTCTCGAGGCAGACCTGGCTGCCCCAGTCGTGGCCGACACATGT
Source organism: Auricularia sp. M13 (assembly GCA_037042915.1). Lineage (NCBI taxonomy): Eukaryota > Fungi > Basidiomycota > Agaricomycetes > Auriculariales > Auriculariaceae > Auricularia > Auricularia sp. M13. The sequence goes on from CM073199.1 coordinate 3,223,708, forward strand.
GGCCTTTGACTTGACGCCGGCGTGTTTGAGGACGCAGACGAGGTCGTCGGCGAGGTCGCGCATCTGGCCGCTGCTCTGCTCGTCGCCGGGGTGGCCGCTCGCGCCGAATCCGCGCTGGTCGGGCAGGATGAGCCTGTAGCTGTCCTTGAACGCGTGCACCTGGTTCGCCCAGTTCGACCAGAGCCCGGGCCAGCCGTGCACGAAGAGCAGCGTGTGCGCCGCGCTCGGGTTGATGTCGACGTAGTCTGCAGCGAGAGCGAAGCGTTAGCGCAACGCTTAAGCAATTGGGCATGGGCAGCGCAGCGTACGAATGTCGATTTTGACGGTCTTGCCCGTCTCGCGGTTCAGCGCGTCACACCGGGCGACTTTGCGCGGGTACGACGCGGGGTCGAAGTCCGGGTCAAGGATGGACGCCCAGGCCGCCGTGGCCAGCGCCAGCAGCGCGAGAGCTCTACGCGACATGGTGGTAGGTGAAGAAGAGCAGGTCCCGGAGTTCAGTGTGAGTTGATTTCGGAGAATGACGCGCACCGGGTCGGACAGGCGCAAGACGGGCGCTTGTATGATCTTCACGTGTCATAGCAAACGGAAGCGCTCAGGGATCCCGAAAACGCCTATACCTGTGAGCGGGCAACAGAATATCTTTACAGCAATATACAGTAGTCTCATTCAACGTTGAAAGTTTGTGTGCCAAAGATCTCATAGCAACATAAGCACTACAAAATCACCGCAGCGTCGTCCAAGACACCAGGTATAATAGGCAAGGGATATCCTTCTGTAGAGAAACCTTGACAAGCCCTCGTCCCCAGCAGTTGCCATTTCATAGCATTTCACAGCTTAATCACGCCAAGGACGCAGCGTTCGAGCTTAAAGAGCAAGGCACGCGAGCGCAAAAGACTCGCAATGCGTAAGGAAGAATTTAGAGGTCAGAATTTTACCTGCAGTTGCCATCGGAAGCGTTGAAGCCGAGGATGCACGGGATGCATCAATATTGAGGCGCTTTGGTGCCGTTGGTCACACTGAGGCGCGTTCAATATTAGAGGTGGTTATTATCCTCGCTCAAGCATAATCCGAGTCATTGCATATGGCACATTCTGTGGCCAGTTCGAAGTACTACAAGAGCTTCGCGCCGGCGGGAAAAAGGGACGGAACAACAGCGGAGTCCGAATTGCATGCATTGTCTCACTCGCAGCACCAGTTGACTGATGTCCAGACAAGAGCAGCCATCGGATCAGCACCCCGCCTATTGTGACTCGCCTGTGGTAGCTCTCAGGGACGCCGTGATGCTCTGCTCGGACGCTGCCCTGCTACGGAACGAAGTCATTGCTCTGCATCGAGACCAGAGGACAATGCTAGGACCATGGTCCAAGCATGGCGCGATGCTCCGAAGCTGAGACCTCCGACTGTCTGGCCGGCTTGTGGGCTTGCTTCTTGAGACACCGACGCCGAAGCTTGGGCCCACATGATATATTATGAGGCGCTGTGGGCCTTGCTCTTGTTGCATAAAGCTGAACAGCTTGTCTCGCTCCTCCCACCACCATCCCTGCTCTCCCCCTCATCTGTGCACCCCACCCAGCCCCCAGCGCCCACTCGCAATGTCAGCAGCAGCGCCCCCACCGCCGCCCCCGCCCCCGCACAACAACAACAATAACCATCTCGGCAACAACCATCCCGGCGCGCCGACGCAGCAGATGCAGCTCAAGCGGCACGGCGGCGTGATCTTCGTCGACGACGGCCACGGCAACCTGGTCAACTTGGACCCGACGCAGCCGCGCACGCACTCGAACGTGCCGCAGCACCGCGAGCCGTACGAGCCCGCGCCGCCCACCTGGGCGGAGATCGAGCGCGAGGAGCTGCTCGAGCGTAGAGAGAGGGCTGAGCGCCGCCAGGCGGAGGCCGACCGGCGCGCCGCGCAGCAGCGCCATGCGCCGCTGTTCGCGAATACGCAGGCGCTTCTGCAGCAGCGCCAGCAGCAGCAGGCGAACACGGGCAGCAGCTCGAACGCGAACACGAACGCGAACCGCGATGCGCCGCCGCCCATCGTGCCCTTCAACTTCCCGCCGCCCCCGCCCCAGCCGCCGTCGCGCAACGCGCCCTCGCCCTCGCCCTCGCGCAAGCGCGACGCCGGCGAGTCGCCCCCGCCGCTCCAGCCCAAGTCGAAGCGCGTCAAGAAGGAGGAGCCCGCGACGCCCGCCAACTCGCCCACGCGCGCCACGCACCAGGTTCGTCTCTGTTTCGTCTTACTGCTGTCTGCGGAGCTCGATGCTCACTTCGTTCGCTCCTGCAGCCCCCGCCCCGCCGCCGCGTCCCGCGCGACCCGCCGGGCCCCTACACGCGCGAGGCGCCGCGCCGCAGCACGCGCATCCCGCTCCTCGCCCAGCGCCGCCGCGAGGCCGCCGAGCAGCAGGATGCGGGCGCGAAGAGCACTGCCAAGGGCAAGGGCAAGAAGTCGCGCAAGTAAATGCTGGCCTTTCTGCCCCGCCTCGGTGTACATATCAGTTTTCGCAGCAACTGCGAATTTCGATTTCACTTGTAGTATAATACGCTCCTCGCTTTTGTCGCTCGTGCTTCTGTACTCTACTGTAATCTCGGTTTTGGTCTCGGTGTCAGGGCTGTATTTGTAGCTTGCTCTTTTGTAGTGTGTCGTCTCTATCTCTACTGACTCTTTTGGTTATCGGGTATTATGGACTCGTCTGTGTTGGTGTAATTGTAGCGATTCTTCATTTTTATAATGGACTTGGAATGGCCGGATTAATCTGGTTCTGCTGGACTTCAAAGCTCGAGCGAGCCCAATTGATTCACGCAATTCCCTGGTTCCTTCCTGACATGTGATAGCTTGCGGCCGTTGACGAGGAAAGTTAGATTGACTGCTCAGTGCTCATGAGGAGTCCGAAGTGATACCAACCTGCCCTGAATCTGCAAAAATACGGCGAGAAATTTCCTCTCTCTCACCTGCAAGCTCAGAGTCGCCATTCTCTCCGACATCCACTCTGTGGGGTGAAAAGCGCCCGCCCCCGGATTCAGCTTATATTCCAGTTCAATGTGGCGCAGTCTCCGCAAGACGAGCGACCTCCCGACCATTCAGGAGCGCCGCGAAGGGCACCAAAAAACGTCGCGGAGCTCATCCCGCCCTTCCTCCGCTTTCAGCGTGGAGGGCCGTACTACTTCGGGAACAAGGTACGTCTCTGCGCTGGAATGGTAAAGTAACTTCGGATGCACACGCTCGTCTGCAGCATCACCACTGCCAACTCAGCATCGCAGACCTCGAGCTGTACATTGTCTCGCTTGAGCTTGCCGCTATGTACGGTAGCAAAGATCCCTTCAAATCGGGGCAGTACCCCAAGCTTGCCAAATTGATCGAGACGCTCGATGGCGGCCGGGCAGGCGAATACGCTCGTACCCGTCGCCTTGGGTAATCTCTCTGCATGCCAAAGGCTCTAAGAGCTAACCAAATGCTGCAGAGCAAATTTGCGGTGGCATGAGGACCAGCAGAAGTGGGGTCCTCACGTTAAGAAGGCTTAGATCGATGGTTTCGAGCAAGCGCCGCTGCCGTAGATCGATTCTATTGAAATTGTATCTCACAAGTTGAAATTGAACCCCATGAATCCGCATAACTACTGTGGAGAAACAAGTGGACAAGCGATCAGTTTGTTGAGTTGAAGTCACGTGATCGGCCGATGTTTGAAGATGAACCACGCCTCCTTTTGCATCTCCACCACGTCTGCACTGAGCACCCCGTTATAAAGCCAAGCTTTCGGAAGTTGAACCGTTCATCATTCTTCCTCTCACCAACACTCCTTCTCGTTGAGCGCTGCGCGTTCCTGTACAACCTCCAAGTTTAATCACCTACTGCTCCTAATCGATAATCAATGGCTGGATTGCTTACACCCGTGCGTCCAAGCTGCCCACTGACAAGATAGCGACCATCATTCTGACCTGCAGACACATGCAGCCCACCACTCCTTACAAAGGCCAGAAGCAGCAGCGCCGCGCGCCGCTGACGACTGTCGACCTGAATCTTGCTCGACCCTCAAACCACGATGTTCGTTTCGGCTTCAACAAGACCGCCAAGCCGAAGCAGCTTTCCTTCGACGAGCACCGGACCGAACAGCCTGCCAAAGCTGGCCCCAGTGCGCGCGAACGGTCCCGTCCAGAGCCGAGATGGTTGGGCGAGCCCATCTTCCTCGTGCCGAAGCGCAGCGACCGCGAGGAGTCGTACGAGCCGTTCGGCGAGCCGATCTTTCTGCGCGAGACGCGCACCGCGGCGAGGCCTCTTACGCCGCCGCCTGAGCCGCTGCCGGTGGAATGGTCGAGCGCCCTGCTGCACAGCGCGCATGGCGGCGCGGGCGCGAAGGTCAAGAACCTGTGCACCAAGGGTCGCGCCGTAGAGGCTGCCAAGGACAAGTCCCTGCCAGTGACCGTGGTACGTCATGAGCACTCGTATTGGTTGAGATTGCTGATGACAGCGTCAGCCATTGTCCATCTCCAAGACGCGCGTCGACAATCCGAACAAGACCCCTTGTGCTCGTGGTGTCCAGGCGAAGAGGCGCAAGGTCCTGTCGTGGCGAGCGACACAAAAGCTTATCTTCCAGGACGACGACTACACGACTCAGCCCAGCTCGTGGCAGGCGCTGCAAGACCGCATCTTCCGCGATGACCCAGACGACGAGTCTCGAGCGAGAGTGTCCTCTCAGGCGGCGCGCGTCCCCGTTCATAAGAAGAAAGAGCCGCTGTTCCTGCCGTGGGACTCAGAGGACGAGAGGTGCAAGCACAACAAGCTTTGGTCGGAGCACAAACCCCTGTGGCCGTCGCACGACGAGAATAAGGCAGTCCATGGACAGGTCACGCGGCAGGAGTCGATGCTACTCGACGACGCGGACGGTCATCAGGCAGCACCCCTTCCGAAGCGCGAGCCGCTCTTTCTGCCGTATAGCGACTCCGAGGACGATATGAGCGAACAGGCCAGGTATATTCCGATGCACGTGGTGCCGCGCGTATCGTCCTTGTTCTCCGACGTCGAAGATGAGACGAGTCCGGCGGGCAGCAACGTCGACAATGCGCCAACGTCTCTCGACGAGCCTGCGGATGCCGCAGACGAAATGTTTGGATATCGGGCTCCCAGGTGCCGGAAAATGCCAGAGCAGCGATGTGAAGGCGATGTCGTGATGCACGACGCTGTCCCCTCCACGAGCAACAAGCTAAAGCGCGGCGCGGTCGACGAGGCGCAAGAGCGCGAACGCAGTGCTCCCAAACGCCGCCGGGTGCAGAACGAACCAGATATTGCGAAGCAGGCGCGACGTGCCCACAGCAAAAAGGGCATATCTCGAATGGTGGCCTCGAAGAATGCGTCGAAGTCTACCCAAAATGTGTCTGTGGCTGCCAGCAAGAAGCGCCAAGTGGCGAAAAGAGTGCGTAATATCTCGCTTTGGGTAGCGCGAGCCTTGCTGACTTTCCCCAGATTTCGAAAGATGCTGACGACGGTGACGATGGGATGAAGGGGCTTGCGCCGAACCATCCCTGGCTCAAAGTCATGCGCAAGCTCGCAATCGTATCGCCGTTCTACTGATAGGCATATCAGCCTCCCTGGCCTTTCCCTTCGATTTTGACGATGCCTCGTAACCCTACACAACCCGTCTTTTCGGATCAGCATTGGTGAAGACTCGTTCATTCGACTTCCACATACCTTACACGACTTCCTGCCTGCTAATTCCTTCGTTATTGTAGCCTGTGCGAACCCTGCCATTCCTTACCTACTATATATCAATACACATTCAATATGCCCATCCTGTGCGTTCGTATACGAAGATACATAAGGTCGATGAAAAAGCGAAAAGTTAAATCGGTCAACTCCGCACCTCTTCCGTCAACCATTTCGGCCTTCGCAATCATTCGGCATGTAAAGGTCAGACTGCCAGCTCGCAGCGGGTAAGCGTTTGCCTTCATCTGTAGGCATGGTAATGATAATCAACCACAAGAGCGTAGAGCGCTCTCGAATCTGCGCGTGCTCGACGCAACTAATGTTCTCAGGTAACCGCAGCGCTTCGCGGGTCCCGCAGGCATTTTGTTCAGCTCTTAGCGCCCTCGTCTGGCTTACGGTCGCTTACTTTCAGCAGGTAACCTACCTGCTTTGCCGTCGACATTGCTGCAGTGCGCCTGCTATCGCCATCAACTGCAGGCCGCAAGCCACGCCGTACTGCAGCTATACCCTGGTGCTATCTGGATTATTGTAGACGGCGTGCTCGACACCACCAACTAGCTATCCGGAAGGTTGCCACGCGTGACTTTTACATTGGGCAATAGTTCCCAATCGTTGACTTCGCTTGTGGCTGCCTTCGGCTTTGCTGGTCCACGCAACACGCACAGCTCAATATTCGGCCGAAGTCGACAGACCAACGGATTAAGGATGAGAGTACGGAACGTGTGTGCCCGTCTATTCAACCTTGTTAACCTACAGACTCTTTCCACTAAGCACTAGCAGGCACGCTTTTCCCAGCAGCTTTCATCCAGCCCAACTGCCTGATCCTCGCGTTCGCTCTTTCCGTCGCGTTGAAGACCAAGTTGGTAAAGACAGTCGTGGGCGAGCTAGACCGCGCGGGGACGGGCAGGCCTTCGGGCTGAGGGATCGGCCCTACTGGCGCACTCTTCGCTACGATGGAGCGCGGTACGGCGGGCCCCATCTTGACGATGGTGTCGTCCGCCCAGCGACGCGCACACGTCCCGCCAGGGTTCATATCACTGCGCTGGAACCCGTCAAGCGCGTTCTTCTGGTTTACGAGGCAGCGCCAGTTTGCGCCGATGGGGTCCAGGCCGCCGGGGTTAACGATCTCGTAGAGCGAGAGGACGCCCACTTGCGTGTAGTCCTCGACGTTATCTCCAATATTGCGTCAGCGCTGCTCGACCCAAAGATTTTGACGCTCACTGGTGTTAGAGTAGTCATCCGGGACGCAGCTATCGGCGTTGATGGCGTTCAGGAAGGTCGAGGTGCTGGAGCTCTGGACACTGTTCTTATAGGCGTCGACGGCGTGGCCCACCTCGTGCTGCATCGCGAAAACGGGTTCCTGATTAACCGTGCGCTCGGGCGGGTCTGATCACTCCGACCACTTGCTCGAGCTATGAGGCTTCCTGCCCGTACTGCAAACCACAAATTAGCTCCGAAAGTCGGTCGAGACCGGAGTGCGCGCGCAAGTGCATTTCGTCTTTGGGTGAATACTTGACCATCGGTCTGATATTGCGGCTGTATCGTTGACCTAGTTACTTCAGAAGTGCATTCGGGATGGCGCACAGAACCAGAGGTATGCAAACATTGTGTATACTGCAATAAGAGACTATCACACATGAATCAAGCACATACAGCCGTCCGTTGCTTCAGACATTCTGGGAAGCAGGCTTTGAAACTAGATTACTAGAATACAGTTTGGTAGGTGTGGGGGGTGTGGAATGAGTTGATGTAGAAATTATCGCACTTCTCCAAGCAGTCATCATTTGTGACGTCGAGATTGCTTGCCTTCTCGTCAAATGCTGGGACCAGTGGGCATGGCTGAACGATACTCGACAGCGGTACGATCCGGTGTTTCCGAGTTACGCCATCATCTGCAAATGCGCGGGTGACGGGATAGAACAACAGATTTTCGTCAACCTCGTCTTCCCGAGTGAAGTCATGAATGTAGGCCAACACACGAGGAAATCGTGGAGGTAGCATTTTGGATGCTGCAAGACGCTCTTGTGCAGAGCAGAAGAAGAGCCGAACCTGAGCAACATCGAGATCTATTTCATAATTGAGTAACGTTGCATGCGAACTCGTATGAAATACCACTTGCCTGCAATCCCGTCTTGCATCTCATTGGACTCTGGATTTGAGTCCACAAAGACCGCATGATACCGCCCAAACCTATCCTTCCCCACTGGTGGGCGAGCAAGGATAGATTTGATCTCTGGCTCGCCATCGTTCCCATCGGGAACGGGCAACGTGATGCGAACACGGAACCATACGTCAATCTTTTGCCATGCATCTGGAAGTCCTGCACGCTGTGCTGACGGTTGACCGACCGCAAGGAATGCAGCAAGATGAGTGGCAAGGTCTGGGAGATTGTGTTCGCGCATGACCGTTGAGATTGGTTTTGCGACGAGGGAAGCACGCTTTGCCACTCGATGTGAAATCAAAGTGTGCAGAGGACGGCTGACAGGCAGAACAGACTCATCGGCAGTTTCTGAAGCAAATGTGTCGTCCTCGTCGTCCATGTCCGGCGATGGTTTGTTGCCAAGGTCGTGGACACCATGCCGCCATTCAAGGTACTCGTCATGCTGCAGTGCGCATTCGATGCGTTGCAAGTAGCTCAGCATTTGAACCTCTGGCTCCTTGCGGTTTGTTGCACGGAATGCCTTCTTCACATTATCAACGTGATAATGCTCCGTAACCTCCGTAGAGTAATTATCGACGGTTCCAAGATCCAGAATATTGGCGGTATAGTGATGCCGAGTGTGCAACTTCGGAATGTTGAAATGAGGAATGACTTCGCCGCCCTTGCCGATGCGCCCACGCTCAGTAATAAAGACCTGCTTGTTCTGGTGATAGATTGCATTGACCTCGTTCAAGTGATGTGCAACCGAAACTGGCATGCTGGTATAGCGAGCAGTGTAGATGAAGTCCAGTTCTGCTCGAGTTGCTCTGAGAGCTCGGGAAGAAGCTGCCCCATTCAAGACGCCCAGAAATTCGCGCTCGACGTCTCGAGCATCCTTAATGCTCCACTGTGACATCTTCGAAATACCACTCATCGCGAAAACGGGATCCGAGGTTGGCGCGGTTTGAGAGCTCGGCGGAGCTCTGGGAGGACGCCGAGCGATCAACCGACCAGAGCTCCACCAACGTTTACCCATATCCTCATTTCTCCGGCAACTAGCCCAAGCATCCCGAGCTCGTCGAGCTCTGGGTGCTCGGGGCGGTCTGAATGGTTGACGAGCAGCCCGAGACAGCAGAGCTCTGTACGGTCATAGTAAATAGCTTGCTCTGCTTTCATCTCAGGGGCACGATTTAATTCATCAAATCATAGTCTATTGCAGATGCTGCAGCTACCTAAAACTATCCTAAGCATAAGGTGTAATATAGAGGATCATATCAGAAGTGGAGGAACTACAGCATGTCAAAGTCGGGTGATTCATCGACATTGCACGACAATGCGGACCTGGATAGTATGAGGACAAGCGGGGGGCGACAAACGAGTGCGCGACACACCGTAGCGCCCTGCAGTGATCGGCACGCATAGTATCCATGAGCGGCCGCTTCTCAGCGTTCTTCGTGTCGAAGGCCGCCGTTGCAAACTCCTTGAATTTGTCGTATACCGCGCTGTACTCCCCGCCATTGAAAGTGCCTTGAGCCTTGGTTGGCCCCGCAATGAAGTCGAGCGAGTGCTTGACCTTGTACGGCATTAGCACCCCGTTGAATTGCGACAAAAAACACACCAGAGTGCATGCGAAGGCATACATGCCAAATGGTATGCCGTCCTTGAGATCCTCGGGGACGTTGGCGAATACGGAGCCGCGTTCGGAAAGGGAGGCAGTCTTGAGGACGACAATAATAGTGCCGATGACAACCGGGTGAGCAAATGCAAGTGAAAGTTCCTAAAAAACTATCAGCCTGGGTGAGGAGATGGGCCCGCGGCCGTAGCGATGGCGCGGGAATCACGAGCACGGTGGTCGGGACGCAGGGCAGCACACCTGCGAGGTGCTTGCGTCGGGATACGGGCACGGGAGCACACGCGCGTGTCCCGTCGCGGCCGCAGTTGCCGTTGTGTGGCACGGCAAGCGCGGGCGCAGGTCGCACCGCAGCGCACCAAGTACGACGAGCTCCGGCGCAAGATCGCGTACCTGGAGGCGCTCTTCGCCCCGCTCGCCACTGCCGCCGCCGCGACCGGCAGCACGCCCGTCCCGATGTGCGCCCTGCCGCCGCCGCCGCCCGTCGCGTACGGCCCGCCGCGCAGCTCTGTGAGCCCGCCGCACAGCCCGCTCGCACGTGTGCAGTGCCGCAGATGTACGCGCAGTTGCGGGCACACCGCGGTACTGGAATGCGTCGCACGCTGCGGTGCAGTCCTGCACACATCGCCTGCGCGGGCATGGGCATGCGGGCGTCCGCGGAACAGCACGCGACGCACACATGTGTGCCGTCGTGGCCGCGCTACCGGCATGCGACGTACGCCGTGCTGCGTGTGGGCACTGCCGACGCATGCTGTCGTTGCCTATGCGCGCGTCGGGGTGCTGCGGGCCCGCGCAGACCGGACGTGGGCATGTGGGCGTCCGTGACGCTGCATGGAACCTGCAGCCACGTCGTAAGCATGCCGCACTGCGGCGCCCGCGCGGCGTGCAGCGCCGCACATGCATGGGCGTGCATGCGCCGCAGACGCTCGCGCACGTCACCTTTGTGGGCGTGTGCAGATGCGTGGCCATGCGAGCATGCAGCGCCGCGCGCGCTCGCGTGCAGCACGTACTGCTGCGCGCTGTTCTTGCGTAGCTCCCTGTCTTCGCCGATCCGGTGATAGAAGTAGTAAAGACTCACTTTTGTCGAGCCATCGGCGTTCTTGACTTTGCAAGGGGCAAACATGAAGATAGACTTGAGCTTGAGGTCCGTTGCCCGTGCCTTTGCATCCTTTTCACCCAGGCCTTCAAAGCCGAGGTGCGTGCGGACTGCCTTCATGGCCACCGACTTGAAGCTGCCGCGGAACGCAGATAGCGAGTTGTAAAGCTGAGCAATAATTAGTACAGAGAAAAATGAGCGGAAATGCACGTTACAAGTGTGTAGAACTGGGGGATGAGCTGGCGCCGCGCCGAGTTGGGACGGAAGATCGCCCAAGTATAAGCTGTGCCCACGAGTGGGTTGATATCCCGCTGCTCCTTGGGGAATGCGAGGTGGAAGACGATGTCGATATAGAAGCGGGCCTTCATCAGTTCAAAGAACCCGCTTGAGGACTCCGTGAGCGATTTCTGCAAATTAGTGGGTTCACCGGGCTTGAAGTTTGGCATGGGAAGTCCGGGAGCCATGGGGATTGGACCTGCAGCGGGTGTAGACGGACTCGGGGAAGACGACGAAGGTGCGTTTGGAAGCGATGCGACAGGGGGAATTGGCTGATTGATCTGTGCGGGTGACGAGCTGCGCGATAGCGATGACGATGAAAATGTGAAGAAGGGGTCCAGGGGTGACAGGGGCATGGTTGGGAAGTTTGGGCTTTGCATGGATTGGAGCAGCTGCGCGTCTGACATACGACTGGGTGTTGGGGTACCAGGGAATCCAGATGCTGACGCAGGCACAGCGGGTGTTTGCCCCGAGGAAATAGACATCGAGCGGCGGCTTGGAGTCTGCAGCATCCCACCTACGAGAGCGTCTGCAGTAGATCCTCCCGCCGCCTGTCGTGCTGATCATACATCAGGACCTCGCATCTGCAAACAAATCCACAAAAAAACGCACCTGCATTCATGGCCACGAGCTTCTGTAGGCGGGCATTATGCTCCTGGGCTGCCGGTGCCCCGGAGTGCTTGCGCTTTAGCACAGTCAATTCATGTGTAAGCCTGGCCACGAGCTGTCCATACCTTCACACCGAATACGACATCTGCATCAGAGACAACTTGAAATCCTGGTGTCGGCAGCGCAGAGCTCGGCCTGGCCGCATCGTTTGGAACTGGCTGGTTGGGAGGTTGTGGTTGCGAAAAGAAGAGCAGGTTGCCGTCGGACTCGAAAAACTGGTCCGCATCGCGATTGGCATCGGCGGTCTGATCATCCTGAATGATTGATATGAGCTTGCAGCCCTGCAATGTGTTCTGTTGAGCACATACCTGCTGTTCATTAATTGGCTGGTCCTCCGTTTCCACGTCCATATTCTCAGGGGATTGATCGTCATCGGGGACCGGCTTTGAACGACGAGTTACGCGCTTCTGTAGACAAACAACCAGACGTCAACTGCAGGTAATAGGTGGTTTGGGAGAAGGTCACAAACTGTTTGAGCTGGTGTACCTCCGCGAGCGCCGCCACGGCCAGGACCTTCACCTCCACGACCACGACCACCACGACCACGACCTCGACCACGGCCATCGGTGCTCTCCGGGACTTGGGCAGGCTGTAAATTGTCTTCTTGGGGAGCTGTGTTGTTCGTATCCGCCTTTTTCCTCTTTGGAGGCATTGTAAAATTTTGCGGACGAGCGACTGAACGGAAGTAAGTGGCCAAGTCAGATTCCGACAAGTCACACGACGCACGACCGCTCAGGCTGCCTCATCTCTTACTCGCATCCTTTCACCCACACTGAGATTGAGCCCTGGTAAGGAGATTAATGCCATTCAAATGCATTTGCTAAGTGCTGTTCAGTATAGTCAGAGAGCTAATCAGCGCCGATCTTTGTCGATCATCATACTCTTATATGCATCAGTGCGTCGGTCAATCCTGTACTGGCATACCAGTCTCATAGTGACTTGAGCAGTGAGTTGCCCACACTGTGGTAAAGGACCGTTTGCACGCATTACACTGCATTACCGGCATGCACCAGCCTGTGCAGCTGCTGCGCAGTTGGAACAGTCGCTCTCTGCTGCTCGGATCAATGCTGTGCATTCGAACCACCAGCCTGTTGTATCGCACAGTGATCTTCAGGACCAGCCTCGTAAATCTGGGCACTCTGGTCCTCCGTCTCCTGCTCTGTCTCAAGATGAGGCACACAATGATCTTGCTGATGACTTCGCTCTTCCTGCTCAAGATGACCTCGATCTTGAGCTGGAAGAGACTGATGATTCTTGGATACCAGAAGACCTGGATGCTCTTGACTTGGACGATATGCCAGAGACTCTGTCATTTGCTGACCGGGAGACTTGGACTCATGTGCACGGTGCTCAGAAGAGATCACGCGTTGAGCCTGGCCCTTCGCAAGGTTCAACACGTCCGACGCGTTTTCCCTTTCCCAATGCGGCCAAAGTTCTGCGCACAGAGCCTACATTCTGGGAGTCCATCCGTGCTGCTCGCTCCCAGTACGAGAATGCGGGTATTTTCGAATATCCCTTTGCGAATGCTGCCGACTGGAGCTTGGCGAAATTCCTGTGCACGAGCGGACTGAGCAAGGCCAAGATTGACGAGTTTTTGAGCTTGCCATGGGTAAGCCATTATTGCTTCCACTTCCGCTCCAAATCTAACATGACAATTAGGTGCAGCAGCAATGCCAAGGACATCGCCCTTCTTTTTCGTCTGCGAATGAGCTATACAAACTCCTCGGAGAACTTCCCACTGGTCCACGCTGGCGCCATAAGCGAATTGTCATGGATGAAGCTCCAAACGAGACTTTGGACCTTTACTATCGTGATCCCGTCGAATGTCTTCAGTATCTCGAACAGAAGCCTGCATTTCGCGGCCATCAGGCCTTTGCTCCAGAGGAACAGTTTGCGGATGCTGAGATGACGGAGCCAGAGATCAACGAGATGCATACTGCCCGTCTATGGCACGAACTCCAAGCATCTGTCCCACCAGGTGTTACTGTCAACCCCGCTATACTTGCGACAGACTGCACGCACGTAACCAATTACTCTGGTGACGGGAAGATGCGTCCGCTGTATATCTCATCTGGGCACATCAAAAAGTCCATCCGCAATAAGCCCTCTCGTCGTGCGTTCCTCGTCGTTGCATTCTACCCAGAGTGCAAGTTTGCGAAAACAGTTTTCCCAACTGCTACGCAACAGAAGGAAATGCCAGGGCGGCTTCGAATGCGACTCTTCCACGCATGCACTAAAATTGTGCTGGACTCGATGCGGCCATATCAGTATGAGAGTATTGAGATGGCGGACCCCGACGGCAATGTTCGGCTGCAACGTATCTTCCCTGCCATGATCATTACCGACAAGCCCGACCAGAACTTGAATGCGGCCATAAATCAGAACTGGTGCATTCCGTGCCTTGCTGAGACATCCGAGCTCGGTGATGCTCTACCAAAGGGCCAGCGAACTGGGCAATGGATTTTGGATCGCATTCATGCTGTGCGAGCTGAGGTCGGACCTGACGCTACCACCTGGCAGTTCATCCAAGCGGCGCTCAAAGTTGGTCTTGCTGGAGTTGAGAATCCCTGGTGGGAGGACTTCCCTACAATTGATATCTGCCGCATTATCTGCCAGGACATCCTCCATGGCTTGCACAAAGCGTTCAAGGATCATTTGCTGGCATGGCATACTAATATTCTTGGTGCCGCTGAGCTTGATGATCGCTTCCGCCGCCTCGTGAAGGTCAATGGCTATCGTTGCTTCAGCAGTGGTATTTCGAAGATGTCACAGTGGAGCATTAAGGATGCTCGAGACGTCGAGCGCGAATTTCTGGGCGTCTTGAATGGGGCAGCTTCTTCCCGAGCTCTCAGAGCAACTCGAGCAGAACTGGACTTCATCTACACTGCTCGCTATACCAGCATGCCAGTTTCGGTTGCACATCACTTGAACGAGGTCAATGCAATCTATCACCAGAACAAGCAGGTCTTTATTACTGAGCGTGGGCGCATCGGCAAGGGCGGCGAAGTCATTCCTCATTTCAACATTCCGAAGTTGCACACTCGGCATCACTATACCGCCAATATTCTGGATCTTGGAACCGTCGATAATTACTCTACGGAGGTTACGGAGCATTATCACGTTGATAATGTGAAGAAGGCATTCCGTGCAACAAACCGCAAGGAGCCAGAGGTTCAAATGCTGAGCTACTTGCAACGCATCGAATGCGCACTGCAGCATGACGAGTACCTTGAATGGCGGCATGGTGTCCACGACCTTGGCAACAAACCATCGCCGGACATGGACGACGAGGACGACACATTTGCTTCAGAAACTGCCGATGAGTCTGTTCTGCCTGTCAGCCGTCCTCTGCACACTTTGATTTCACATCGAGTGGCAAAGCGTGCTTCCTCGTCGCAAAACCAATCTCAACGGTCATGCGCGAACACAATCTCCCAGACCTTGCCACTCATCTTGCTGCATTCCTTGCGGTCGGTCAACCGTCAGCACAGCGTGCAGGACTTCCAGATGCATGGCAAAAGATTGACGTATGGTTCCGTGTTCGCATCACGTTGCCCGTTCCCGATGGGAACGATGGCGAGCCAGAGATCAAATCTATCCTTGCTCGCCCACCAGTGGGGAAGGATAGGTTTGGGCGGTATCATGCGGTCTTTGTGGACTCAAATCCAGAGTCCAATGAGATGCAAGACGGGATTGCAGGCAAGTGGTATTTCATACGAGTTCGCATGCAACGTTACTCAATTATGAAATAGATCTCGATGTTGCTCAGGTTCGGCTCTTCTTCTGCTCTGCACAAGAGCGTCTTGCAGCATCCAAAATGCTACCTCCACGATTTCCTCGTGTGTTGGCCTACATTCATGACTTCACTCGGGAAGACGAGGTTGACGAAAATCTGTTGTTCTATCCCGTCACCCGCGCATTTGCAGATGATGGCGTAACTCGGAAACACCGGATCGTACCGCTGTCGAGTATCGTTCAGCCATGCCCACTGGTCCCAGCATTTGACGAGAAGGCAAGCAATCTCGACGTCACAAATGATGACTGCTTGGAGAAGTGCGATAATTTCTACATCAACTCATTCCACACCCCCCACACCTACCAAACTGTATTCTAGTAATCTAGTTTCAAAGCCTGCTTCCCAGAATGTCTGAAGCAACGGACGGCTGTATGTGCTTGATTCATGTGTGATAGTCTCTTATTGCAGTATACACAATGTTTGCATACCTCTGGTTCTGTGCGCCATCCCGAATGCACTTCTGAAGTAACTAGGTCAACGATACAGCCGCAATATCAGACCGATGGTCAAGTATTCACCCAAAGACGAAATGCACTTGCGCGCGCACTCCGGTCTCGACCGACTTTCGGAGCTAATTTGTGGTTTGCAGTACGGGCAGGAAGCCTCATAGCTCGAGCAAGTGGTCGGAGTGATCAGACCCGCCCGAGCGCACGGTTAATCAGGAACCCGTTTTCGCGATGTTGTGGACTTCACTATTAATAACTCTTCATGGAGGCCGGAATGCCAGGCTAGTCCATCATCTGGTTCAAGGCCTAGATGTGTAGGGAACGTCTAGAATTTCAGAATTCATTAAGTCTCGCCTTATTGAACGATCAAAGTAGAACCCCAAGGAATCAGTGTCTGTGAAGGGTGAAGATAGCTGTAGCACGTGACTCAATCATCACGTGATTTCCACAGGAAGCAAGTTGTTCGCCCTCTTTCGCTAGTCAGGTTTCCTCCGGTCTGCCTAAATCATAGACCATTACTAGTGGTATTTCCATTTATATGCGAGTCGATGCTGTATCTGGAATAGATGCCAGACGCCAATGGCTCCGTCACAGGTGCAATTACAACCATTATTGGACCAGATCTTTCTTGAGGAATCTAATTAGAACCTTCTTCCCGTAAATAACTGAATCCCACATGGGAGCTCTGTTTCCCCAAGTAGGGTAACTGAGCTAGGCTCGAAAGTGTGGCAACTGCATGGTAGCATACAATGTTTGGTCACGCAGTTGCGAATCCTCATTTAAGTACGCGTTTCATGACAAAGGATCATGAATAGTCATGTAGATGTCGGCAGCCGGCTATCATACTATAGGGCACACATGCCACATCGTGTGGCAACTACGCCGGTGCGGTAGTTCGGATTTCGGTCGATAGCTTAGTGGAACTGAATAGTCTCACGATGCGTCGCGCTCTCATGAACATATTGGACGTCCTGTAGCTGTACAGGAATGGGAGTCCTATCAGTCGGGCGACACAAACTCCGGCAAGGACAATAGGGATTGTCCCCCGCCCCGCCGCCGCGCGCTTCTAGCGACCAACCTGATTTATGCGGTGATGAAGTGATCGGTTGGCAAAGCGTTCCTGCGCGGCAGCGGTGGTCCCGACCGTCGGGCGCTTTGTGGCACAGCGGCGTATAAAGCAGGTCAATGTGTGCACGATGTTTGCTCAGCAGTCTGAGCCCACATCAGCTGTCCCTTCGTCCGTTTCTCTGTTCTCCGCTTTTCTTGCTTCTTACGATCACGACATGGACGCCATCGCCACTGTTTTCTCGTCGAGGCGTCAGGAGCAAGTCACGTTCGTCGAATGCACACAGGGCAAGAACGCCTCGGGGAACGCCACCTGGGGTAACAGCGGTGGGGGCTCGACCGCGGACGAGGAGAACTCGTCCGGCTCGACGGCCTACTGCATTATTGCATGAGCAGCAGGTCTTCGTCGCCAATATTTCGCCAGGTGCGTCCCATCCAGCTGTCATTTCCATCGCAGCGACACGGAGGCTCACTTTCTCTTCCCGCAGGCGCTATAGTCATTATTTTCTTCGCTTTCTCACTACCGACCGTTTTCTCATTCGTCTTCTGGTCACCCCTCTTCCTTAACTTGCATGATCGTTGTGCGCACGCCTTCGCACGCCTACTGCCTCAGCATACTCCCACTCATAACGATGTAATGGTCTGTCACGGTCTCTGATGCCTCCCATGTCCTGTACGAACCGAGAACGAACTCGAGACGCTGATGACCGGATGATTCGACCAATAAAAACCTCGACACACTATGTTTTACCCTGTGTCACGATTAAGTCAAACTTCAAGCATGTGTTCAGACATGAGTAGCTTCAGTCTGAGCCTTTCTTCTGAATCCTTGAGTGATTGCTTCTGCTCTGCGAGGGTGCGAGACTGACTATTACAATGGATATGACAAGGGTATTACCTCGTCGTGCTGCTAATTCCTGTCGACATCGATGTCCGAATCAACGTCACAGGATGGAATAGGCTTGCAGGGCGGCGCCGGGAATGCATCCAGTATGCTACGCAAATCCCACTCGGAGTCGTCATCCTCGTCCGAATCGCCAATGTGTTCAGAGTCGCAGTCTCCAAAGCGCGACCTAGAAATGTCGTTATCACATATGAAAGCGTAGGCCTGGTGGTCCAGCGGGGGCGTATCATTGTCGTCGGCTGGTGATGTCGTCGTCTCAGACCCAGACTGAGAAACTCCGAGCGTTCTTGGAGGTTGAGGATGTGAGGGATCCGCGCTGCCCCTAGTTGGTGCAATATTTCTCTTTGAAGGGCCATGGCGGGGTTCATCTGGGAGAACGAGATCTTCATCGGCCCAGCTCGCGTGCATGGTGATATTAGAGTTGATACCTATAGAGGGGCGCATGTCTGCACGATGGATTTTGCGCCTCTGTAGAGTTTCTGAGTCCCTGCAAACATACTCTATTATCACGAGAAGACGCACCAGAGCATGTGCTCGTAGACGGGCAGTTTTGAGAATGGCTTCAGCTAGAACCGTGTTGTGGAATGCCAGCGACATAAGTTCGATTGACATGGCAGGTTGTGCAAGTTCAGAGAGGTGCTGATTCAGGTTGAAGGTACTATCGTGAAGTGGATAAGACTTTATATGAAGTGCATGATCCGCAGATCGGCCTCAGTTGCTCGATCGAGGGGACGACGTTGCGCGCGGACCCGGGTGAGACTGGAATTTATGATCCAAGCGTTTCAGAGGGCCGGTTCTTTTTCCTGCTGCACAATCCAAGCACAAGTCATCGTCGATGACTCTTTCTACTTCACGAGTTAGACATACCTCTGTGCAGAGGCCATGGCCTGTTCTCATCTCGCGAGGTGACTGGTGGAGATTTGTCTCGGATAACGCCTCGGGTGTAGCATTTGAGTGGCATGTTTCATCAAATAATAGCCTACACAACTCACGGTCATGATCAGAAGAGGTCAACGAGCATGCTTAGGTCAAAACTTAGAATTGAGGCAGAAGCGCGGACCCCCGATCGGAACGCGCGCCGCTCGAGGGATAACCTGGCAGAGGTCGCACAACAAGAGGATCAGGTAGGACTAATCTTGCACTTCCGGCGCGTGCGTGGCCAGCTGAGCAGGCTCCCAACACGCGGAGTGGTGTGCGGCGGCAGACGCGCAGGACCCGGCGGGTTGATCGGCGTCTCCGGGGTGCTCTTCGGAATCGGCATCGCTACAGGAGGACTAGACGGAGAGGGTGCAGTGGCAGTCGGATCAGCAGTTGACACAGCTGTTGACGCAGTTGTTAGTTCGGCTTGTGGCAAACCGCATGCTATGCAGAGACCTCGCACCTATGCACACTGTGATAAAGGTTTAAAACAGCACGCGGAGATGCGGTGGCACTTGGAGCAGATTGAGGTTCACATTATGCAGAGGCGCAGTGAGAAACTTGGTGTCCACGAAGCCGGAAAATGTACCTCATCAAAAGGATTCAGAACCAGACGAGTCGACCGCGGAACTGCGCCACACAACACAGAAAATGCGAGGGATCAAATAGGACACGGTGGACGGGTGTGCCTTCAGACTTACATAGACTTTGTTGAATGAGGAAGACCGAGCCATTGGTTCTGTCCGTCCATGTGTCTTCTGCTTGTGTCAATTCGTCGAGATGGAAAATTAAGCCATCCTTGAAGTGGACCTGGTGTGTGTCACCGCCGGGGCTGCCGGCCGAGGGTGGTTCACTGGTTGCCTCCGGATCCATCTGCGACAATAGATGTGCGGAGTTGTAAAGGTGCTACCCAACTTGCCTCTCGTCCCCTCAATGTCATTCTCCTCGAGCTTGCGTGCCATCTTGGCAGATTCGAGTTTGAACACAAAAATGCAGGCCACTGACCACGCGACAAGGCATACGAGATGACAATCACCAAAGGCGAGGCGGAGCGAAGACGACGACTTCGGGAGTCTGCTCGATCAAGGCGGATACGGGAATGGGAGAAGGAGAATGTAATGCCTGCCGGTGCCAGAGCCTAGTGTAGCCGGAGTCCGGTTCGCGAACCTCGCAAACCCCAAACCGAACCCAAACCGAACCGAGGTTCGGGGGTGGTTCGGGTTTGGGTTCAGCATGTTGCCGAACCTCATCCGAACCCTGTTTGAACCAAACCGAACCTTCGAACCTGCTCACACCTGGAGCTCAGCCTGCAATACATTCTGACACTTTTGGGACTAGATAGTACCTAGTACAGCTTATGTAACCAATGTCCCATCCACCCCAATGTCCTCTGCCACCCTTGAGACTTGCTGGTGGTCAGCTGAGTGACAGATCATATGATATAATCTGTTCCCACAACCTGATATAGTAGCTTCAATTTCTGCAATTGGGCTGTGGAGCAGCATATGACATCCCATACCTGGTGGGTAGCTATTAACATGCATCCTTAATGGCATATACTACACCCAAGTGCACTGATAGGTGTTCCATTGCCCTATCTCTCATTGTACACTGTGTTCAAGGTTCGAACCCTGAACCGAACCCGAACCGAACCTCAGGTTCAGGTTTGCTGGTTTGGGCGCAGGTTCGGTTCGAGGTTCGGAAAAAAGGCTCCCGAACCGAACCGAACCGAACATCGGCTACACTACCAGAGCCGCGGGTAGTAGCGAGTCGAGCGAGTTCTCGTCACCGAGGGGAAACGCGTCCGATAGCCAGTCGGACTACAGTACGTCGCATTGATCGATGAGACACTTTCAGAATCGACTAATGGTGCACTCTTCACGCAGATACGCATTCCGATGGCGATGTTAGCGCCGAGAAGGTGTCTGGCGTTGACGCAGAGGCCCGCGATGCCGCGTACTACGGTGCGCTCGTTCCCCACGAGAACGACGCCCAGGCGTTCAGGGCCTTCGTAAAGGGCAACATCGACCTCGACGCAAAGTGGCGATCCCTGCAAGACTGGGTATGCGTCGATTCGGCCGTCGCTCTCGAGGAAAAGCATGCAGAACGGTCATAATGCAGCAGATCGAGCAGTTCGAGGCCAACAAGGCGAAGCTCCTCGGCGAGTGCGCTGGCGCCAACGGGAAGCGCAAGAGGGACGCCTCCGAAGACCAGGCCGCTGACAAGCACCGTTGAGTTTGGCCTGAATTGGCTGCAGGGGCGCCTGAGCGTCACCACGATACCGCGGGGTCGTCCGCTGAGGCGGCCCTCCAAACCAACACAAACCAAACCGCCACACACGCGGACAGCGCAATGTCCGAGTGGACTGGATTCAAAGAGGTGTGTCCTGTGTACTGCATTTTCCGGCCGTTTGACTGAGCAATGGCCCAGGATCCTATTGTCAAATACGGAGAGACGATTGGCGCGCTCGACGCCCACGACATTCGCGACTTCTACGCGGATTAAATCAACGGAATACAGCCAGCACTGGCGTAGCCATTGTAGGCGCATACTGGTCTACGTCGCCGCCAGCAAAGTTGAGTGAGCATGGCCGATATCGACACCCTGCCGGCCTCCTTGTTCGTACGAAAAGACTTGTAAATACCTGTGCGCACCGATTCCCAGCGATTTTGAGATACAACCTTTGTTTCCGGAGAGGGTGGAGGTCGGGGAAAGCATTCGAGCTCCGCGGTTTGCAGCTTGTCTCCTTTTCTATCGACGCTCCACATATCCTCACATGGACCCCTCGACGCACGCTCGCCACGGTCCGGGTCTGCTTGTTATATGAATTATTCTGGAAACCTGCCGACGTAAACGTTGTCATGATACATTACATTCCATCTGATTCAAGCTTTTCAAGTTGGGCTGCGCACGCGGCATGACTCAGGACCATTGGATCCTGGATAGGACCCTGTGACTACATTGCCTTCTCGCAGACATTCTCGTGGCATTTTGCAGCCGTGATATCTGTGACACCGAATACAATATCCTAATCAACGAACATTTCTTCCAGACCTAGCTCATCAATTGAAGTGCTTGAGCCATGTGCTTGAGCAGCGTGCTCCGCCTATGCCTCGACCCGCTTGAATTCCCACGAGAGTGTTTTTCCGCGCGGCGAGTCAAACACAAATACCGTTGCTTGTGATATTGTCAACATAATATGTAGAATGCAAATTTCCATGAGAGGAGGTCTACAGGATACAACGAGATATAAGGGTGCATCATGATGCTCGATACCGTCCTTGAGCTGCCCAACCGGCTAGTTCTCGTCTAACAAACAAGGAAAAGTGCTCGCGGCTACGCTGAATACGAAGCGCTGGGGACGCAGGAAGTGCTGGGGACGCGGGAAGTGCACAGCAGCTTTCTCCTCGTCCACCAACAGTCTATCCTCTCTCTCAATCGTGGTTTCCGCCCGCGGGAGAGGGTGACCAGCGGGCATCGCAATTAGTGCCCAGTCTTCAGAGTGGGCAGAACTGGTAGACTGGCTACAAGTTGAGCCTTCCGTGAGATTGACATCGCCCCAGGCCTCAGTCGAGGGCGGAAGAACGGCAGGAACGGGCGGGAAGTACGACTCCGCCATGTCGCGCCGCGGGGCAGACGTCGTGAGTGCGGCGTTCTAAATGCACAACCCAGCCGTCCAATGATCGCGCATCGCGACAAACGTATCGGTGAGCTCGAGCCACGCTTCAGTTTTGAGTTCCTTGGCAGTGGCGGGAAGCGCGTCTTTGAGCCCGAGTGTGCCCGTGCGGACTGCCTTGAGCTGTGCCCACGGGATGTAACCGCTGTGCAGGTCTTCGTTGTCCGAGACGTTGTCTGCGAGAACTAAGGGAAGTGTTCCAATCGAGTTTTGGGTCGCACGAGCGGGAGGCTTTCTGCTGGCAGGGGCGGGCAGACGCGAATCGGTCGGAAACACCTCCGTCCAGAGGTGGAAGGGCAAGCCGCGTGTACGATGCGGGAGCTCGACGATCGGGTCAGACCATGTAACTGGAAGGCCGCGGCAAGTGATAACGTCATCCGAATTCATTTTGGTATGGAGGTTTTTACGCGTCTGCGAGAAGGACAAGTCAGGGCAAGTATTCCGGATCTGTATCAGGATGACCTACCTCTGACGCAGAAGAAGCTATGCTGAAGGTAACCGACGTAGTCAATGTGTCAAACATTTGTAACGAAGCTGGTAGTACTGAAGGAGGTACTAGTGCTTGTAGATGAGCTTGGATGAGTGGGGATTATGAGAAGTAGCGCACCTCGTTATATAGTCGCCGTGAGGGTCGGACTGGATGAAAATGCGCAGGGCAGGAACGCGCGGATGTGCGGGGAGACCTGGTCCAAAATGAAATTTCCGCCCACTCCGAGACTGCGTCCAGACATGCATGTCTGAGTGCAGTGCTGGTCAAGGTACGACGCAGTGCCATGTAGCCCGTGTCAAAGATGCAGCGGAACTTCGACAACGGCCGATGAAGAGCCCGGACTGCTTTCGTGCACCAGCCATGGTATATAATGCTTATGCCAGACATTCCAAAATGTCGCTCGGAGGGCAGGTCTTAGGCTATGGGAAACGCAACGCCCTCGCATACCTGCTTACTGTGCGGTGCTTTGCTCTGTCTATCGACCCACTTGCACATTCGAGGCAATCAACGCGGCCTTCTCGGCAAGCGCGCTAGGCCGCAGAGGTGAAGGGCGAGTTGGACAACTCTTAACTGCGTGTGTATGTACTACCAAGCACCATCAATTGCAGCCTGGGATGGCCGAATAGGCGCCCAAGCATCGCCAGCACAGAAGGGCGGGGTCGTCCGCCGAGGTGCCTCGCAACCACGTTAACAAATGTTACGCCGACAGCAGCGGACTGCAAGAAGAACAAGCAGGACGAGGGCGCTCCGCGACAATTTTCCTGCAGTCTGGCAGACAGATGGTCCGTAATGCCGTTGACAATGACGAGGCCTTGATATGGGACCTGACCGAGTTACAGTATGCCGTGAAGGACCACCCCGTGCTCGCATAAACATTGTAGGAGCACAGCAAATTTTTCGGTGAAACACGAGCCATAGTCGCCGATATAAAGTCCTCACGAAATACCGACCTGTCAAGCTCGTCCGTCCATACAGCCAGTGATTGTAGGTCCTTGTGATAAAGATCATCAGTGAGTTGGATAGAGAGCTGAATGTCGCTTTCAATGGTCTGCAAGATTCGCGCTTCAAAGACGTCCAGGGCAGCCGGAGACACAGTCACAAGCAGAATGTTGCGGCAGAAGAGTGAGTGAGAGCGAGCGTTAGGATGCCATTTGGTACAGACGTGGGATACCAGCAGCAGCGCAATACCGGCCCAATAAAGCAACAGCGAAATGGGCTCCAGCGACAGCCGGCTCGAGGTTCCAGTCAACATTGGATCGGGTGAAGGAGATGCTGATGAAATCATACTCCGCTTCGCAACTTTATGGCGGGTCGATGTGGACAAAAGCCCGCATTTTGCATTTTAATTTAAATCAAGACATTGTCATTTTTCTTCACTCCAGTTGCTTTCTTCCTGTGCTCATTCCTGTGTCCCATCAATTCCCGAGGTTATTCCTGCATGTATTCCTGCGTGTCATCAGCAATTGCCTCCGGACCTTAATTCAAGATAATAGGATTCCTGCGGTTGTTCCTGCGTGTCGTTCCTGCACTGATCCCTTTGCAGAATGATTGATTGATCGGGGCCGAGTCGGCCGACTTCCGCTCCGGACCCTGCCATCGTTGCTGTTGCCGCTCTGGCAACGCTGCTGCAACCAAGCCACAGAAAGAGCTTAAGGAGAAGTACCGTAAGAGCTTGCTCCCGGCAGGGGATGAAGACAACTGCAGCCAACCGCAGGTGCGCAGGTGCGGAGTTTTGCTTTCTCTCGCGTCGCCGACACCGCGCTTGCTTTGGGTTACCAGTCAAAGCTGCGGCCCATGCGTTTTGGACGCCGACTACAATGTAATCGACTGTCATCCGTATCAAGTCTGCAGCGGAGACTAACTACAATGTGCATTGCGTTACGTGTTGCACTCGGGCGAGCGTGGTGGCGCGCTCGTTGTAGACCGTTGCGGCCACAGATCAAGTATGATGCATCGGTGGCCCGGATCAGTGTTCCGATCAGTTTGCCCGCAGGAACAAGCGCAGGAATGCAGCACAGGAACGATTTTGCATTTAGTTTGCATACACCTGGCATTGATTTAAATTTGGTTGTGGATGCAACGGAGTGCGGGAATAAACACAGGAATAGACACAGGAATGAATGCAGGAATTGATGATCAGAGTTCCTGCGATTTTCTCCACGGTTTGGCCCTGATTCCTGCAGGAATCACGCAGGAACGCTTTTTTTGAAGCTCTTCGGAAGCATTTCGCTTGATTCCTGCACTTATTCCTGGGGTTTTACCTGCAGGAACGCAGGAATTAACGCAGGAATGGAGAATGGTTTTAATGTAAATGTCTTTTGTCCACATCGACCTGCCATACAACTTGAACTCCTTTCAGCAATAGCGACCATGGTCATCTTCTCATCCAGAAATCCAGATGAAGAGCTTGCCACGACAGTCCCAGCACTCAGCGTGCTCTCACAGGTGGCTCTTACTTGGTCGAACACGTGGAAAATTCAATTGCACTGATGATATCGACAGCGACGGGACTTGACCAGCATTTCAACTTCGTAGAACCAGCGTACAGCGGAATTATTAAACGATAAAGCGCTCGTGTGTGCGGTCCATGTCCAATGACTCTTGTAATATTCAACTCACTGCCGCCCAATGCAGACTTCAGCCTGGCCGACGGTCACTGCTCATCGATTACCGGCCGCCGCGCTTTCCTTTTCCCTTTTTGGTGACCCGCCCCGTACGACCCTTCACATTTCCCTTGGCCTTCGCGCGGGCGATCGCTGAAATCTGGGATGGTCCAGCGACGGCGGCTTCGTCGTCGGCCAGGCCCTGCGCGGCGCTATCCTCGGAGAGTAGGAGGAGCACATCGTCCTCCTCCTCCAACTTCACCTCGACGGGGTCACGGCCCAGCTCAAATGAGACCGTAACGCTGCGAGGCTGCCCGGCGAGCGGCTTGCCGCGTTGACGCGGGCGCGGGACTGGCTGAAGACGGCGCGGTGTCAGGTGGAGCAAGACTGCCTGCACGCTCCGCGCGCGCAGCTTCCTCTCGCGTTTGCTACGGCGCGGCCCGGCGTTGGTTCTCTGTCCCGGATAGAACGCATGGACGTGTTGGGCGGTGCGTACTCCTACGACCCGTGTCAGTACAGTTACCTTCGACAAATCGTGCTAACCGTACCTCGTCAGACTCGTTAGTGGCCTGGGAAGATCCCACTGCAGCAGATGCCGCTGTGGTGTTAATTGCTACTGTGTTTCGGCTCGCCGTCGTAGGCGACTCCGCGTGCGCCTGCGACGGCGAACCCGACGCAGTATCGATGCGCACTCGGCGCCGTTTAGTTGCCTGTGGTAGACCCGAATCGCTCCTAGGCACCTCATTGACCTCCTCGCGAGCGCGCTTGACGTTAGTTGGCTTGGGCAGGTTTCGCGGCGGCGGCGTTGGCGTTAACGACGCCCAAAGCGGCACCTGGTCGCGAGCGCTGGTCGTGACATCTTCGCTAACATGCACGCCTGGCGTCGCTGAATCAGTCGCATCATCTTCTCCGTCCTCTGGAGTGCGCTTGGGGCTGGCTGGTTTGGGCAAGGTCCGCGGCGGCGGCGACGGCGTCAGCGACGACCAACGCGTCACCTCGCGAGCGCCAGTCGACACATCTTCGCCAACGTCTGGCGTCGGTGGATCAACTGCGTTGCCGTGGTTTTTGTTCGCGGCTGGCGGCAATGGGTTGACCGTGTCGCCGGCGGCGAGGTTCGGCCGATGGATGGGCTCGATGGGCAGGCTCGCCGTCATCGGCACTGGCGTTGATAAGCGGCGATACGGGCTCGCGCGCGACGATGGTGCGGGCACAGTGGATTGTAGAAGGTATTCAGCGTCTACTGTCGTACCGTAAGTTCGGCAAAATACTCCAAGCCTGGCGCTGAGGTCACTCACCTTCTGCAGATATGTCGTCGCGGTCGCGGTCGTAGGCCGCGGGCTCTTCACGCGCATTCACAACGGTGGCTTTTTTGGGAAGGCTGACCATGTCCATGGCAGGTGGGGGTGGGAGGATGGGCATGGGCAAGCGGCAGCACACTGGCAATGACGATTTAAGACGGCGAGTGTGGGCGGACCAAAGAGGGACAAAGCCAACCCGTGAACCTGAAGCGAAGCTCCGCCGCAGCCATCAACACGTTTTTTCTTTTGTCCTCCAAAGCGTGGTTCTCGCCATCCGACGCGTGGTGGCGCGTGTTGGGACTCCGCTCACCGTCGCCATCGGACCGGCATGTATTCCTGTCACGTGGGCTGTGTTCTGCTTTGGCATTGCAGATGCGTGTCCTCTCGTCTTCATAAAGCTCGTAATGAAGAACGGTTCGCTGCGACCTGTGCTTATCCGGACAGACTGCTCAGGGCTTCTACATTTCGCTACGCTATTCTTGCCTCTCTGGCCTATGGACAGCGTAATGAAGCGGACGCTCGATAAGCTGAGGACGCTCTAAGTTGCTTCTCTCAGTCTGACTCATCCGCCTCTTCGCCGTGGCCTTCTCTTCGCACCGAAATGTATCGCCAGTGCGCCCATTCATCCTCGCGCTGCACAACTGTGGCTCTCAGTGAAAGTCCTCATCGTGATCATCGTTTACAAAGCTTCTACAGATATCTTCTGCTTGTCTGTTAAACTAGCAAGTCCTTTGGAGCTTTGCGTAATAGCATTGGCGCCAATTCATCCGGCTTGGTATGCAGTTTGTATTTCTTTCGACGCAAAGCAGTGAGCTCGAAGATCAGGTAGAATACATGGCGCGTCGAACGCTCATTTAGAAACTGCGGCCCTGGCGGAGAGCCTTTGCAAACTCGCTCATAGCTTCGTTCTTGAGGTACCGCGCATAAATGGTGGTGTAATGCTCTTTGTCCTACGAGCGCAACGGTAAATCAGCTTTGTACTCCAGCCCAGTCTTTGTCGAACTCACGCTCTGAGTATTCACCACACTCTGCCTCGTCTCGAGCGCCTTCGCATAATCCTCCCAAATCTTCCCAGCGCCGCTGCGTTGATAACCTCGATGCTCCGCCAGGATGTAGTCCCGGACGACCCAGGGCGCGATAGTGGCGTCGACCAGGCTGAACTGCTCGCCAAGGAAGTACGGTCCGCCAGGCTTAACCTGCGCGCAAAGCGTCTTGAGATTTGCGTAATATTCCTCCAGATGCTTGCGCTGCTCCTCGTGGTCCTGCGCCATGACGAGCCGCATGAACCCGGGCACGAGCGACTTGGCGATGAAGTCGATCCAGATCCGCGCGCGTGCCTTCTCGATGGGGTCCAGCGGGAGGAGGTTGGGTACGTGCGGGCCAGTGTTGAAATAGTCCTCGAAGAATTCGTTGAGGATGAGGGACTCGTAGAGCGCCTTGCCGTCCACTTCCGCGCTGGGAACGAGGCCTTTGGGGTTGATCGCTATGCAGATGAAGCGGTCAGGCGGGCCGCAGATGTTGGACAGGCAATAAGTCCATCTTACCCAGAAAATGAGCTTCCTTCTTGTACGGGTTGACCTCGACGTATTGGTACGGGACGCCCTTCTCCTCGAGCGCAATCCAGCTACGCTGAACGAACGGACAGAACTGCAAAACCGATGCAGTCAGTGGCAGTGACGTCAATAACGGGACACACACGCACCCAACCAGCGTAGAAAACCAGATTCTGCTTGTCCTTGTGCTTTTCGACAGTCTTGGCCGCGACACCAGTGGCGTGAGGATATATCGCTTGATCAGGGTGCGACATGGTTCGGTGCAAGCGTCGGCTGCAAGCAACTGTCCACTGAGGATCCCCTATCGCTAAATATGCGTTCTGGCTTGCTGAATCAGCCCGGTCCGACAGTCAGCGAGGAAAGCGATGGCGCAATGCTCACCCGATGGACGGTCACGTGGCCGTTATGTAGTTCCGAAACCTAGAAAGTCGCGCTTGAGCTTTCAACACTTGCAGACCCTTCTCCTACTCAGATACCGCTTCGCTCATCCCAGCTCGTGACTGGCGCATTCTCCTTAACTCACTCATTGCGAAAACGCGCAATAGTTCCAGTCTGACGAGTCCAATACCTGGGAATTTATTTTAAGATTTGACGAGAGGAACCTTGCAAACGTCGACCACGCCGCACCAGGCTTGAATTCCGAGTCCATCTGTCGTACGGCTCCGACGCGCGTTCCCTCTCTGGCCTTGCCCAATACAAAACCTGAAGATGAAGACCAGAAGCACGCAGTGATTGACAATTTTTAACAAAGTGATAAATACAGGGATTAGAACTGTCACGGTGACTGCTATATCACTCTCTGAGACGACGCCCGAGGGGAAGGGATGAGTGGGGAGAGGGAGGCGCGGATAAGCGGTATGATAGACCAGACCAAACCTAAGGTACAAGAGGGGCGACTGTTGCGGTTCACCACGATGTCCTCCGTCCACGCCGCTCCCGCTCTACTTTTATCGACGCTCCGTCCTTGTTCGTTGCCCTCGGTGGTCGCTGTTGCCGCCCGCGTTCGTCATCAGCATGGCCCTACGTACCCTCGCAACACGCCTTGGAGCCAGTGGGCACCTCTCGGTCCTTGTCGGCGCACCATCCACGTTGTCGGCGACCCCCATTACACCTTCCCTGACCATGGTGGGCCGGATACCTCCCATCCTCGGTCGGGTGACCTCGCGCTCCGAGCCTACCGGTGGTTGACCTCAGTCTCTGGCCGCGCCGCGCCGCCGCCGCGGTATCCCTCGGTCTCGGCCACTCGCCGCGCAGCTCCTGCTGCACCCCTCGCTCGGCCTGTCTCTGATACCCGCCCGATACCCCCATAGGCATGGACTCTAGTATGGTTCTCCCTTCACTTTCGCTTCATTACCACCCCCATTGTTTCCACCTTCGTTCGCTCCGCCGCAGTCCGCTCCCGTTGCCACTGCGCCTCGGCCCCTTTCTATTTGTGTATTTCCCCTTGGTCGCCACCCCGGTCTTCGTCCCTTCCATTCCACACCTCGGTCCCTTTTGTAGGGTGTTGTGGCTGCGTTCCTCTTGCTTCCGGCTGCGCTATATGTACCGGCTATCGCCGATCTGTGTACCCTAGGTTGGTTCTGGTCCATTATGTAGCCCCTCTCATTGTCCGACCGTTCCCCTCCTGAGTACCCCTTCTGGTCGGTTTACGGTGCGCTCCGTGACATAAGAACCAACCTACCCCGGCTTTTCGGGGTACTCAGTTCCCCCTCTCTTCCTCTTATCCGCCCTCTTGATCTTCCTCTCTCTCTCCTCTACACCTCCGGAGACTCGGGCCTCTCCCCCTCGCTCGGTGGCGGCCCGGAGGTCATCTTGCGATTGTGCCAACCACCTACATGCACCTCGGTCGCTTGGTGGCGGCCCTTCGTCTTTCCCGCTCATCCGCCGAGAGCAACCCCGACCGCTTCGGTCACCTGTGGGTACAGTCCCCACCCGATACGGACCCGGCAGCCATGGTCACCTACTCCCTTACCCTTCCATCCCGACACATCCGCTTTACTCTCTCCTCCAACGTCGATGTCTGCGACAATCCCGGAGCTGGCTGAGTCACCTGGCAACCATCATCACCGCCGCCGGACTCCCCCCAGTCCATCCACTCCCACCCCGGACCTCTTTTGTGAGCCCTGGCAGGACCCACGGACCCCTGGACCTTCTCGGAGGACACCGTATGCTGGACCCGGATTGGCCTTGGATCTCATCAAGCACTTCCTGGCCGCTGCTACTCCTTGGCCTTCCCCTCGACGAATACCGGACCGTTTCGCGCGATCCAAAGCGCGATAAGTCCGGAAGGTCGAGGCGCATCCCTTCCCTGCTGGCCGCGAAGCTGTAGGACCCCAATTCACGGAGCGCGACGTGGTTCTCTGAACAGTACCACCACCCAGCGGTCAATTGGCCGTATCTCACCGACCGCTGGCCATCTCGACCTCCGCAAGGGCTCTTTCGGACCGCACCGCTCTTTCGCACCTCTTTGTTGCTGACGGCGTCCCTGCCCACGCAATCGCCATCAAGATCGCCGGCCTGTTTCGCCCTGGTTGACCGCAGCATCGTTTGGACCCTCACGGAGCGAGGACCCGTCCGTTCAGCGCGCGCAGGCCCTCGTTCGATGCGCATTTACAGGACGCACGTGGCCCCCACAGACCGTTAGTCGGTATAACCGATCCCCGTGGAGATCGCGCGCCATCTCTGTCCGATGTGCCCCCCCACCAGTGTTCTGGCCATATCTCGCTGGAATCCTCTCCGTTTCGCGTCGCGCGGCGCGCTCTGCACTCGCGCGTCCGGGCCGCACAATCCGTACCTCGGTGCCCAGGCAGGATGTCCACCTCTCGGCTCCCCGGTGCAAAATCCTTGGCCGACGGTGGACCCAACAGGAATCGGATCGTAGCGCCGTCGTCATCCCTCGGTTCGGGGCGCGCAGGCCCTCTTTCGAAGCGCATCGTCAATCTGCACGTCTTCTCCGCTTGCGGCATGCTGCCATTTGCCTTCACCGTCGAGATCGCGCAACATATCGGCCCGATAGACGCTTGCAGCATTATTAAGGCAGTATCTCTCCAGCCCCTGGCTCGTTTGACGTCGCTCGGCCCGCGTTTAATGCGCATCGTCCTCTTCTACCACCTGTGCATAGGACCGGACTCGTGGTTTGGACTCGAAGGCGGACTCCAGGCCGAATTGGTGCCCGAGGTTCGGACCCACCCGGATTTGGACCACAACCCCTTCAATGTTGGCCCTCCCGGCCCGGCGCGCGTGAGACATCATCCGAACCACAATGACCCCGCACAAGGTTTCCTTGCCGACAGCAAGACCGCCGGACCTACCGACGCCGAGATCGCTGGCGCTTCCGAAGGCCGGGCTGGGCACGCAGTGCTTGCATCCTCCTGTGCCCAGTTCACGTTCGTTCTGCATGCGAAAAGCCTCCCTCGGACCGCATCGGATTCGCGCACAGTTCCATCGCTAGTGGTGACAGCAGCATACGCTTGCCGGTGGAGATCCCAGGGGCTTTCTGGACTTGGCACCGTCGGCGCCCCCGTCCGCTTGCATTCCGCCCAAACCTCGGCCGTCTGGAGTGCGCAGGCCACGGTTCGAGGTATGCTATTGCAGCGCACCTTCACCTTGCTCGGTGCGATGTCGCCGGAGCAGAACCTGCCGAGATGGCGGGTCCTCGGTCCATCTCTCGATCTCGGTCCGTGCAACCCCCAACTCCGCACTGCTCAATCGTGCTGGGCCTCGGCCGTTACGCTTCCACTTCCTTCGGCTAGTGTGGTTGTTACTCGCTTGGTATCAGATGCTTGGAGCTCGTTCTTTCGCTTGCCGGCCGCCGTTGGACCTCGGGGGTTCCCTTGACCAGGACGGACCCTTCTTTGCCCACTATGGTTGCTCGCTGCTAGGAGGTCATGGGCTTTCGCAACACCCAGCAACATTTCACAAGGTCCCGATCACCAAGGATGGACCCACGGAGGTGCCAAGAGTGACCGGACCCCGAACTGGACACCGGACTACTCGCCTGACCCGTCAAGACATCTTCTTCACCCTTCCCCGACGCTCGGCCTTTGTTTACCGCTTGCCCGCGGTGACTGTCATGACCTGTACGCCTTCGCCTTTTATTTTCGTCGTGCCCGCTGCTAGGGGACTGGGGTGCGGTCCATGGGGACGCGTATCTCCCATCTGTTGGAATACCGTCCGCCAGTGCCGCCAGAGCCCGCCGTGGTAAGTCGAGGTTGCCGTGTATACGCGCGTGGTCAGAGGGCAAACTCGTAAGGAGCGCCCGGTGATAGCCGTACATACATATGCTCGGACGGCGCGAAGCTCGCCTGTACAGCTTCTACATCCGAAATGCTAACACTCCTCCTCGAGCGAGCGGCCGTACGGGTCCAAGAAACAATGCAAAAACTCCTCCTGAGTCCAGCGAGAGCTCCTCCTGAGCAATGCGGCTCCTCCTGAAGTGGAAAACGCGGTGGGCGCGACGAAACGAGTTGGAAACGAGTGACGGTGCGGGGGAGCGGTAAGATGTCGACAGCGGCAGCAGACGGTGTCGGGGCGCGATCGCACACAGTGGCGATGTTGAACAGCAAGTGTTCATGCTCCTCCTGAAACCAGAGAGCGTCGGGGGACAGGGCAAACGCACGGGGCGCAGCAGGATCACGTCCAATAGAACAAATGAGCGGTAACGGGCAGCGGCGTCGTGCAGCAGTCCAGTCGGTCTCGAGAGCGGGAAACGGCCAAAATAAAGAAGGCGAGGTCGGCCAGAGACAATGCCATGGTGCTACTATCATTCACACGCAGTGACGGGGGGGTAGGCGGCGAGTTGGGTCGGTGGACAGCGGGTGCGGCCGAAACGAGCCGACGGTGAAAAAACAAAACGGCGGACGCACAGGGTCCGATAATCGCACAACGAGGTCGGTAGCGGTCGCGGGCAGTCGCAGAAACCCAAGGGAAGGCGGAAAGGTGGGGTAGGGGGTGCCGGAGACGGTGCAGCGGCGGATGCGGCAATGGGTACTATCATTCCCCGAAAAACGACTTTGCAGCGGGCTACTCCTGTTCACCCAGCCGCCAGGGATGGCTACTATCGTTCACCACCCTGTGCTGCACGCCAGGCCATCCTTGCCAGGCCGTGCACATCTCCAGGTTCCTGTGGCAAGCGGTCGTACTCTCATTCCGGCCCAAGCCCAAAGCGAGTGAAGAAGAGCCTTATTTAAGTGGAGCCAACCACTGACGAGTTTGTGTTGGAATACCGTCCGCCAGTGCCGCCAGAGCCCGCCGTGGTAAGTCGAGGTTGCCGTGTATACGCGCGTGGTCAGAGGGCAAACTCGTAAGGAGCGCCCGGTGATAGCCGTACATACATATGCTCGGACGGCGCGAAGCTCGCCTGTACAGCTTCTACATCCGAAATGCTAACACCATCTGTGTTGACCGCGGTCAACACACCGACACCTCCTACTTCCTCGGTCCCTCGCTGTAGCGATATCTTCGGTGTACTCGGCATCTCGCCGCTTGTGCCCGAGCCGGAGAACATAGGAGTACTTTTACTCTGCGGTGCCCGTCATGCGCCATACCTTTCCATTACGACCTCTACACCCCTCGGCCACCTTCTCGGACTTCGCGTCTAGAAGGGGGGTTATGTTGCGGTTCACCACGATGTCCTCCGTCCACGCCGCTCCCGCTCTACTTTTATCGACGCTCCGTCCTTGTTCGTTGCCCTCGGTGGTCGCTGTTGCCGCCCGCGTTCGTCATCAGCATGGCCCTACGTACCCTCGCAACACGCCTTGGAGCCAGTGGGCACCTCTCGGTCCTTGTCGGCGCACCATCCACGTTGTCGGCGACCCCCATTACACCTTCCCTGACCATGGTGGGCCGGATACCTCCCATCCTCGGTCGGGTGACCTCGCGCTCCGAGCCTACCGGTGGTTGACCTCAGTCTCTGGCCGCGCCGCGCCGCCGCCGCGGTATCCCTCGGTCTCGGCCACTCGCCGCGCAGCTCCTGCTGCACCCCTCGCTTTCGGCCTGTCTCTGATACCCGCCCGATACCCCCATAGGCATGGACTCTAGTATGGTTCTCCCTTCACTTTCGCTTCATTACCACCCCCATTGTTTCCACCTTCGTTCGCTCCGCCGCAGTCCGCTCCCGTTGCCACTGCGCCTCGGCCCCTTTCTATTTGTGTATTTCCCCTTGGTCGCCACCCCGGTCTTCGTCCCTTCCATTCCACACCTCGGTCCCTTTTGTAGGGTGTTGTGGCTGCGTTCCTCTTGCTTCCGGCTGCGCTATATGTACCGGCTATCGCCGATCTGTGTACCCTAGGTTGGTTCTGGTCCATTATGTAGCCCCTCTCATTGTCCGACCGTTCCCCTCCTGAGTACCCCTTCTGGTCGGTTTACGGTGCGCTCCGTGACAGCGACGGCCCAGATATATATACTACGGAAGCAAGGCCGAGGGGCCCCGCGGACCAATTGCGCCACCGACCGGTTGTCACGCGGGCGCCACAGATCAGGCCGAAAGAGACCGCCGGGGCGTCGTCGGCGAGACAGGAAACCCGGGATAAATAGAGCCCAACCAAACCAGAAACATCCTGTCATATTACCCTTCTCCTGGGAAGAGACCGAGATACTCGCCGAGCGGAGAGACCGCTTGGACGCGCCGACGAAAGGGCCGCGGGGCCGGGCGCAAGGAGTTTGGGGCGCCCGGACGAGGTGCGAGGGCCACGGGACGGCGAAATGAAACAGCGGGGGAGGAGGGACCCGACGAAGACCGCAACATAACCCCCCTTCTAGCCGTCCAGTGGCCGAGGGGGAATGGCCAGGGGAGGTGCGGGTTAGATCGGGCGTGGGGAGACGGACCATAGCGTGGCCGGGCCGAGCTCCATCCGTCGCGGGATCAAACTCTAAGCGTCAGATGCCGCGAAAGGCTCGGCTGCCACCGTACACGAACCGCGGTACTTCTCGCTCTTCGCCTCCCCGCTTCCCGTCACCGTCCGATATCCTATGACGCCCACCGCCGCCGACGGACTGACTGCGAAGCCTCTCGGCGAACTTCGGGACCTCAGGGAGCGGGTGTTCACGCTGCATGCCTCCATCCAGCGCCAGCTGGACTTCGGGCACTACGCCGCGGACGCGGAGGAGGAGAAGGCGCGGACGGTGCTTGCGTCTGCGGGCCAGCGGTTGGAGGCCATTGACGCCGAGGTGCGCCGACGCAACGCCGCGACCCGCAATCTGGAGACGGCGGCGTCTCTCCTCGGCATGACAGCAGCCTCGCTCCCCGTAGTGCCGAAGGTGGAAGGTGTTCGCCGCACGGGAACGACCTCCTCGACCACGAAGGGCAAGGGCTCATCGGGAGCGGTCGCGTCTGGGTCGAAGCGGCCTTTGGACGTCGGCGCGCGAGGGACCGGCGACGAGGAGAAGGACGCGGTCGGGCCTCCTTTTAACACGGTACGTCTTGGTCAAAGGTCCTCTTGCTCCGGGGTGTATCCTGCGCTGACATCCTTCGTCCGGGTCCAGCCTTGTGAGCAGTGCGAGCGCTCCGGCCGGCCGTGTTTTAGACAAGTGTCCGGGTCGGCGACTGCCTGTGCTCGTTGCCACCGGACCCGCGTGGGGTGTTCTCACAGCGTCGGCCGGTCGGGCACATCGCGCAAGAGGGCGCGACAGGACGCTGACGTGGACGGCGATGACGGGGACGATCCGGACCAGGACGACGTGGTGGACACCGTCGGCGCGTCCGTGGCGCGGTCGCGCACACGCCGAAGGCTTCGGTCGCCGGGGACAGCCACCATGGCCGACCTCGAGGTCCTGGGCGACCGCATCGTCCAGGGGTTCCAGCTGTCCGTCTCGGCGTTGAGGCGCGACCTTCGCAAGTGGACGCAAGAGCTCGTCGATGACCGGCGTGCCCATAAGACGGTGCGCCTCGTGTCGCCGGGCGGGAGCGAGCGCGATACCGACTCCAATGACGGCCGAGCGGTGGAGGACGAGGCGAGGAGGACGCCCACCGACGCGCCGACTTCCCCTGGCGCCGCGGGCGTGGAGGCGGAGGCGCCGGCGGGTCCTGTCGGCGTGCTTGCTGACCGGCGCCGACCTGGCCCTTCTTGGCGTGGTAGTGCCGGGGGATGTGCGTCCGATACCCAGCTTTGCGTCGCTGGAGGCGTCTGGGTCCGGGTCCGGATTCCTGCCACGCGTCCAACGGTCCGAGGGTCGGGATGCGTCCGTGATAGGGGAGAAGTCGGTCGATGCGGGCCAACCCATGGAGGAGTAAGACCGTGTCCGGGTATGATTTGGGTAGTGGTGTGGAGGCTCGTAAAATATGTAAATAGAGAGGCGGAAAGACGAGCATAAATACGGGGTATGAGAAACGACCGGGACCGTGACTGTGGAGAGCATCCGACCGAAGCGGCGTCCGACCGAGGTAGGGTCCGATTCTGGGCACGGTCGCCGAGGGGAGGGAACGACGGGTGGCGTCACCTGTACGCCAGTAGATATCGACAAAGAAGGGCGGTTTCAGCTTTGCAAAGCGTGCTGCTGTACAAGGCAGGGGCGACCGTCCGGAGCGTTCAAAGACGGTGGGCCGGGCCGGGGACGCGATCCGCAGGACCAGGGCGTCGTCGGCGTACGTGGCACGATATTCGCGGACGTCCCAGACAAGGCACGCCGTAAGCCGAACGACCTGGAGGGCTCGTTCCGTCGTAGGCGACGTGATGAGATGAGGGCCGAGGCGAGGTGGGAACGAGAAGACCACTAGCTCGGTGCGAGCCCGTCGGCCTCGGTCATTGCGCACGACGGTCGGGAGTACCCAGTAACGCGAGATATCGAGCGGGAGATGTCTCGGGGCAGTGAAGCGGCCGTAGTGAGTGAAGCGGTCTAGCATCCAGAAGAACGGTTGGGGAGGGGCCACGAGCATGGCGATGTCGAGCCGGGTGTCGTCCGGGTCCGGCGACCGGATACGAGCGCGAAGGGGGATGAGCCCCAGCGGAGGTGTGGCCGGGCGCGCGTCCTCAAGCTCGGACGACTCGTTGGCGGCGAGAGGTGACTCGCCGGTGCTGATGGGTGATTCGCCGAACAGCTCTTGGGATCCGTCGCCAAAGTCCTCGCCGAGGTCCATGTCCGCATCCTGGTCCAGGTCCTGTGCGGCGCCTTGGTCCTCAGTTGGCTCCGGTGGTTCGGCGTGGTACTCCTCCACGAGTCCGGTTCCGTCCAGGTCGGCGGCCAGTTGCCAGCTAGCGTCCTCGGGGGGAAAGCCCATCCATTGGACGAGATACTGAGGAACTCCTCGGTGTACGCGGTGGTCCAGGACTGCCGCCGGTATGTATTGAGGGTTAACTATGGTCTCGTCGTACTGGGACATTTTGTGAGCGTTCGGTCCGAACAAAGGGGCGTGTCGGGAAAAGGGGGAAAGAGGCGTCAGTCTGGCGGCCGATCCGGATTATATGGTGTATGTGTCGTAAGCGTTGATGCGTGGGGATGATGGGGGTCACGATCCGAGGAAGATGATGTGAATGCGCCGCGCGCACCACGGGGGGGGGGAACTTGCTCTCGGGATGCGCGGAGGGTGAGGTTCTGGAGAGAGGGGTCGGCCGTGGGAGGTTTAGAGGTTGACCGAGGGGTGGGGACGCGCAGCGGGCGCGTTTGGCGAGTAGGGCTTGTGGGGGGGTGGTCTCGCCGCGGATGACCTGGCTCTGATGAAGAGGAGAGATCAGGAGCCGGTGATGGAATGAGCTTTCGGATTTGACGACCGTATGGGTCTGGAGGGGTCCTCGTTGGCTGAGTGCCTGACCCGAAGGCCAGTGGGCAAGGCTCGGCGTCCGGAGGGTGGGTCCTGCAGGGTCCTGGTGGGCCGATGAGTGGGCGCGGCGGTCGCGACGGGTCCTCGTCGACGCGAGGGGTCTCCTAGCCGGTCCGAGGGGTCGGATTCCTTCCTGGACCGAGCAACGCCGACCGAACGGTTCGCCCGGATTGGAAGGGTGGTGAGTAAGGGGTATGGGGATCTCGAGCGTCGGGAGGGAGGGTAGGTTTGGTCTTATGTCACGGTGACTGCTATATCACTCTCCGAGACGACGCCCGAGGGGAAGGGATGAGTGGGGAGAGGGAGGCGCGGATAAGCGGTATGATAGACCAGACCAAACCTAAGGTACAAGAGGGGCGACGGCCCAGATATATATACTACGGAAGCAAGGCCGAGGGGCCCCGCGGACCAATTGCGCCACCGACCGGTTGTCACGCGGGCGCCACAGATCAGGCCGAAAGAGACCGCCGGGGCGTCGTCGGCGAGACAGGAAACCCGGGATAAATAGAGCCCAACCAAACCAGAAACATCCTGTCATATTACCCTTCTCCTGGGAAGAGACCGAGATACTCGCCGAGCGGAGAGACCGCTTGGACGCGCCGACGAAAGGGCCGCGGGGCCGGGCGCAAGGAGTTTGGGGCGCCCGGACGAGGTGCGAGGGCCACGGGACGGCGAAATGAAACAGCGGGGGAGGAGGGACCCGACGAAGACCGCAACAAGAACAGTAGCCACAAGGGAAGAAGTATGATCGCCACCGCGGCACCGGCGACGCTGCCGCCAACCACGGCTCCGGCATTGATTGGGCTCGTGGGTGCCGATGACGGATCGCCGACCGTAGGGGAACTGGGCTCGGAGCTCGACAGTGTGCCAATTGAGGATGAGTTGCTAGTGGAAATCGGGGAGGTGAGAGGGCTCGACGGCGCAGGGGCTTGACTGCTAGTGCTGACTGTGGAGGAATTGCGAACTGAGGAACTTGTCGAGGCCGGGGGCGTGGAATGAATACTAGTAGTGACTGTGGGACTCGGCGAATCGTCGTCCGTTGATCGGGCAGAAATTGACACGCCGGAAAAATCGCGTCCCTTTCAAGATAAAGGCGACATAGCAAGACACAATACAAACTCGAATACAGTACTACCACACATCCCGACAACAACGAAGACCGCAAATCAACAAGAACAGCATTCCGAAATGGAACACGCGACGCACACCGGCAAGACCCGACATCTCTCCAGCATGGACAACTTGGCGACAACGGCTCGGCAACCACAATCCCTTCTATTGGACCTCAAGCACGACTCCCGGATTTGCCTTTCGAGACTCCCAGAGTATGCGCGAAGGACGAACGATCCGTCTCTAAGAGCAGACGAGCATATTCCGCGTTCGCCTCCCGAAAGTGTCCCAGCACACGACCGCGTGCTACTCCGGCAAAGACACCACGACCACGAAGGTGCGCAGTCGCCCTGGCTGCGAAGGAATATTCTCGACGCCGCTGTCTCCGGTTCCAAGGGATCACCAGCAACCGAGAACGATCCTGACTCATTCACCCAAAATCGTTATCGGCACCTGCGCATTCGCGAACACGTCACCCGCTGCGACCTCGGACCATATCCAGACCAGGGTCTAGGGCATCCTTCCTCTCTACTGTCCCTGAGCATGTGCATCCTGAGAAACCGGGGAAATGCGGAACACGAAACCCATACTAGGGGAATCCCGTCATCGTGATCGCAGCGCACTTTCCCACGGTCTATGGCGTCATCCAAACGGCAGGGCAGGCCGCAGCACACTTGTGGACGATCGGTAGTCTTTCCTCGGAGCAAATCCTGAATCACACGCTCACGGGATCGGCCTTTCATTGGCTCCCGAGAATGGATTGCGCAACCCGCAGGCGCGCGCAGTCCGCATGTGACAATCGGGAACTCTTCCTATCGCATGGGCATTATCGGTACAGCTCGGGACATGGTCTTGATTGGCTTGGCATTCTCCTGTATAAAACGCGATAGGTAGTTAGGTAGTTTTCCCCCAGCACAGCGGCTCACGAGCATCCGGCTCACCAGTAGTTCAGTATCGCGCACTCCGGCGCCCAGTTCTCGTACTCGCACCCGTCCTCCGTTCTAGTCCGTACGCAATCGAAGTCTCAGTCACCCTCTGCCATCTCCGTTGGCCTCAAGTCCCGTTTTCCCGCTTCCCTCGGTGCGTAGTCGCGACTTCCGTGATTGCACACCATCCTCCCTCCTCCCCTACTACGACTTCTCCATCCGAACCGTGCTACTTCTGTTCGTCGCGTTCGCACGCAGTCATAGACTTCGCCAGTGCAGCGACGAAGAAAAGACGCACTCCCGTCTCACAATCCTCCTCTCCCGTGCACCCTCTTCTCGTAGACGACTCCACACGAGTAGTATCGAGCTCTCCGGATACGAATTCGGGTTCCCCCTCGTCTTCGTGATCCTCACTCGGGTTTTGATCATACACACTCGAGACCATTTCCCCGTTTCACCCCTACCTCTATATCTATTCTCTCGTGTGTTGGGTATACTCCACCCACCCACCCTTTTGATCTGCGGCTCCTCCCTACTGCTGGATTCATTGTCTTAGTCTTCCCTGGCTGTTCAAAGTGGTGACCACCGCAGGGAGTCTTTGAACTAGTCTTACAAACGGTTCAGGCTCCCTGTTTATCCCTTTCACACACCCCCACCACTTACTTGCGTCGAGATTGCGACGGCTTCACCTGGTCCTGCCGCACGAACTCGTTCTCGTGTTCGCCAAGCAACCATTCCTGTTGCCTCAACATCATCACTCACGCAAGCGAACCCCCATACATCTACATCGGTTTCCTTACCATTTTCCCCCCCTTCTTCCCTCTCTTCTCTCACCCTCTCGGAACGAGACCCTGAGTCGGAACCCGAGTTTCATTCCTCACGTTCGCGAGAAGATTCAGATCAAGACGTCGCACCCCGTCGTTCCCGATTTGCTTCACTTGCACCACGCACTCCATCACCTGTCAATCGCATACCTCTCGCAGAAGAACATCCGTACTTCCAAGAGATGGACGATGACGGAAACCCCCCCAACCTGCCAGGCAATCCAGAAATGGAAGCGGCCTTCGGCAACCTACTGTTCACGTTCATGCAGCGTGCAGTACAGAACCCTTCCCGCTGTGCCCCCAGGCCAGCAAGCTCCAGCCGCTCAACAAGCACGCGTTCCCCTCCCGTACCCAGACGAGAAGGGCGTGCCGCGATTTGACGGTGACCCATACAAAATCGGGACCTTCCTCGAGACGTTCGAAAATCGGGCGCGACTAGCCGCGATTGGAGCCGACCGATGGAAGAAGGTTGTGGTTGATTATGTCAACCGTGACACGCGCAATCAGTGGATGCAACTCGAAGAGTTCGGTGATAACTCTACCTGGGAAGAGTTTAAGGCTCAAGTGTTGCGCGCGTATCCCGAGAACGGTACCATCAAGGAGTATACGTTCGAGGAGCTGAAGGAGAAGATAGATACCTGGAAGGGACGCTCGCTGCGCTCCCCCGAGGATGTCAATCGGTATACCCGAGAGTTCAACGCTTGTCAAAAGTCGTTGCAGCGTCAGGGCATCGTGCACCAAAAGCAAGAGCTCTACCTGTCGGCCTTTACAGCAGAAGAACGCGGGCGTATCGAGAGACGCCTTGAGTGGAAGTTTCCCGACCAGCACTATCACGAACTCGAGATTGATGACATTGCGGACGCGGTTCGCTTCCTGGCAAAAAACTCGATCGCTGAGATGCCGGGCGCGATTAAACTCGCGTACTCGCCGATTGCAATTGATTCGCGCGAGGTCTCAGTGTCGGTGCAGCCCCGGCAGCCGTCAAACGCGAAGGTCCCGATGATCGCCTGATCGCGAGTGTCGCACAGCTCATCGAGGAAAAGTTGGAAGCGCGACTTGGCCCGGCTCGACCAGTGCATAATCACACGCACGCAACAGGC
The DNA here is from genome assembly GCA_037042915.1 of Auricularia sp. M13. Taxonomy (NCBI): domain Eukaryota; kingdom Fungi; phylum Basidiomycota; class Agaricomycetes; order Auriculariales; family Auriculariaceae; genus Auricularia; species Auricularia sp. M13. Next base: position 3,265,677 of record CM073199.1, read on the forward strand.
CCTAGCGGGTATACCGCGGGAAGATTTGGTCCTCCCGAACGGGTGATACCACCTCCGGATTGGACACAACCGTTGTCTATTCTGTGACGAATCGGGACACATGATGCGTCAATGCCCCATGCGTCAGGAATACCTGAATGCGGGAAAGATAACGGAAGATCCATTGGGAAGGATGGTATTCCCAGGCGGACTGATGATTCCGGGTCCTCGCGAGAAGCCCATTCGCAAGCGTATTGACGAGTACTGGGAGGCTCAGGCACGGTCGCACTACTACGATTCCGTGATGCTGTTGGACGGCGACGTTGACCCAGTCGATTACGAAGACGACCAGTTGCTCCCGAGGAACGCGAATACCAAGCGTTTCTTATGATGCGCGAACAAGTGCACAACTACGAGACCACTGGGCGCTTTCGACCGAGCAATAAGAAGTTCGATGGTGTAGAACTTCCGGCACGACGCTGGGGGCCAGCCTCGCAGCAGAAGAACACGGAACGGGTACCCGGAATCCTCCCGTCCCGGCAGCTGCTCGCGCCAGCACTCCCGTCAGTCAACAAGCTCCACCTCAACGCGCACCAGAGAGGCCGGCCGATCTGCAGGTCCCAATTCCACTCGACGAGGTAGCTCGCAAACACGCCGACCTGACCAAGAAAGCCGCAGACAAGATGGAAGAAGCCGGCGTGACATTTCGTAACAAGGCTCCCGCAACCGACGATTCGATGGCCGAACAACTGTTCACGCGCGTACTCGAGCTTCCAATCACGGCAACGATTCGGGAACTGCTCGCGACTTCAGGAGACATCCGCCGCTTGGCACAGAAGTACACTACGACGAGGCGAACTCCTGTAAGCGAAGTACATATCATCGACCAGGACGACGGCGACGACGGCGACGTCAATGACGTGTTTCAAGTTGTTGTGTGGGAACAATCGCTGCAGCGGACGCCTTCGGGAGACTTCGCGGCGCACGAGTCGCTACCGTTGATGGTCATCACCGCCGACATCAAAGGAGTCCCCATCGAGACAATCATCGACACAGGGTCGACTATCTGCTGCATGAGTGATTGCGTATGGAGGAAGATTGGCTCACCCGTGTACTCGGAAAAGTCAACCAACATGCGCGACGCGAATGGCAATGTAGCCGGCACCTTGGGCGCGATTGTCGACCAAGAAGTCATCATCGGAGGACTCAAGTTCTTCATCACCATACACGTCGTCCCGAACGCGCCATTCAGTCTCATTCCCGGAACACCCTTCTGCGCAATCGCCTCGATCGAAATCTCGTACCGCCCTTCGTCCGAAATGGTGCTCAAAATCACCGACCCAAATACGGACAAGACCGTGCTTATTCCCGGATCCGCCAAACCGCGCCGCGCTGTCGCGTTCGCGCGCACTGTAGACTCGCCTAAGGATTTTTGATGCGGAGAGAACGCGCCTCTCCGTTCCGCAATATACAACCCCTGTTCTTCTATGATCGTCTTGTGGGCGTTTCGCAAGATGTTCGCGAAAGGTTCAAGGACCCTGTCATCCTTGCGATGTTTGGGTTCACGCTGCTAATGTCACTTCCCAAAGAGTTAGTTCCCGCTTGGGTTCGCGCTCTTGTTCTCGGGATTGCGGCAGGACACGCGGGTACCTTGGTTCTTCAGCAGCCGGAGACGGCTGCGAAGATAGAAGAAGTTGTGGAGGACAAAAACCCTTGGCGACGTCGACGGTCGCGCAGAGGTCGCAAGAGAGGTAAAGCAAGTGTACTAACCACCCCGACCAATGATGACCCCTCTGAGGGAGGGGATGGTGTACAAGAAGCTTATCCCGACGAGCGACTTCTCGAGAACCGACTCCGGTATCTCTACGGCTTTGGATTCACGGAACAAAACGGCAACGGAAACGGGACGGCCCAAACAATGCTCATAGAGGATCTGCCTAACCCGGAAACGGAAGGCAAATCGGACGATCAGCCTCAAGATCAGCAACACGCAATTACGATGACATCCACGACCATTCCGATTGAGGTCTACACGCTCGATTCGGACAATCGGTTTGCGCAGCCAAGACCATACATCTTTCTCCTCAATGAAGATGGCACCCGAGTCGTCCCGCGAACGGAAGAAGACACGTGGGAACACGACGAAGACTTCGCTATGACGGTAACACTGACGATCGGCGACGACGCGCACTTCGCAATGCCTCCACGACCAGTCAAAACGGTACCGCCGCTACGATTGTCACGTGACGCGCGCAGCTTTCGGCACCCGCAAGCTATTCCCATGGGCGTCAGCGAACTCGAGTTTCCGTCACGCAAACCGGCTGGCATTGACACTGGCATCTTCGCGACTGTCTTTAACGTGATGGAACGGAGGCAGCCGAAGGGCGAAGACAAACAGCGACCCGGGAACGCGGCAGGACTCGGACGGAGGCCCTACAAGTCCGCGTTACTCAAGGTACACCCGCAGAACGCTCCGATGCCAGAGGAATACCGGATAGTACGACGACGACCGTCTGATCCGCTGATGACCTTGCCAGTAATCGGCGCCAAACCCGCGGATTTCGTGCCCACGGCATATATGACGACGGAACGAATGGCCGGTTTCAAGATTGAGGACTCTGCGCATTTGTGGGACGAGGAAAAGAAGCTGTTCAAAGCTATCGTCGCTGCCAATGAAACCGCGTTTGCATGGACAGAGGCGGAACGAGGTCGCTTTCGATCAGACTACTTCCCGCCTGTCAAACTCGCCGTGCTTCCGCATGTGCCATGGACCAAACGTCATGTGCCGATACCCACCCCAGGCAGTCACCACGGAACTTAAAATACATCCGAAGGGGGGTTTCCCAGTATCAGAACAACCCCCCTTAAATTTGTCCGGCGGCCAGGCTGCGTCGGCCGCTGGCGACGTTGGCCGGCGGTGCCGTCGTTTAAGCGGCCACCGCCGCGCGCTCGTCGGCCGCCGCCCTCCGCTCATCAGCCATCACAGCCTGCTCACTGGCGGCCGCCCCCTGCTCGACGGCGGCCACCAGCGCTTCCGGCAACTCCCGGAGCTGGCGCTACTGGCCTCGGGACCGGTCGGAAAGATCCGAAAATTGATCGTCGGGCTGTCCAATGCTTCATCGGCCATCATGACCACCGGCGCTTAATTTATTGTTCGCCGGCCAGCCTGGGAACTGGTGCTTCCTCGGCTTCGCCGGCGGCTGGTCGGAAATGGCCGATACTGGTCGGCGAACATTTTCCTCGTTCGGTGGCGAGCGTGCACACCGGCGCTTAATTTCTGTTCATCGGCTGGCCTGGGGACCGGCGCTTCCTCGGCTTCGCCGGCGGCTGGTCGGAAATGGCCGATACTGGTCGGCGAACATTTTCCTCGTTCGGTGGCGAGCGTGCACACCGGCGCTTAATTTCTGTTCATCGGCTGGCCTGGGGGGCGCTTCCTCGGCTTCGCCGGCGGGAGAACCTTACTGTGCCCCACGCTTCCAATTGGAATTCCAATTGGAAACTGGAATTCCAATTGGAATTCCACTCATTGTAGAGTACCCTGTATCCCCAGTCAAACTGGTACAAATTGGATCAGAATTGGAACACAATTGTGACTCTCCAGCTTAGGGAATTGGAACTACTTTTCCAAGATTGGAAACAGGGGGTTTGTGTCCAATTGGAACAGAATTGGAACTGGAACTGAACTTTTACCTATAGAGAACTGAACTGAACGAGGAATTGGAACCAAATTGGAACCAGAACAGACCTTTCCTCTATGGAGCAGGGCACATGGAATTGGAACACAATTGGAACTAGCTTACGCCCTGCTCTATAGAAGGTGAATGGAATTGGAACCGAATTGGAACCAGGAACCAGGCCTTGTTCTATAGAGCAGGGCGTAAGCTAGTTCCAATTGTGTTCCAATTCCATGTGCCCTGCTCCATAGAGGAAAGGTCTGTTCTGGTTCCAATTTGGTTCCAATTCCATTCACCTCCTATAGAGCAGGGCGTAAGCTAGTTCCAATTCTGTTCCAATTCCATGTGCCCTGCTCTGCGAACGGAACTGGAACAGAATTGGAAGTAGGAACAAGGCCTGAACAGAGACAGGAATTGGAATAGAATTGGAACAACTGAAAGAATCAAATTTATATAATTCACAGGATTGGAACGGAATTGGAACAAGGATGCTTTACTCTAAAAAGCAAGTGCCCAGAGCAGGATTTGAACCAGCAACATCAGTAATAACGGCCACCAGCCAGGCTCGAGCATTATACCACTGCACCACTGAGCCATATAGCAAGTTTAGAGCATTGTGTTATACATAACGATTTATTAGTGCCGCCAGTCAAGTCGGGCGTTGTAGCCCAGGCTCGGCACTCACCGGGCGCTTGTTGCCTCTTCGTCTCGTACCACCACCACCACCGGCCGTTCGGTTTCCGCTCGACGCCGCGCTCGCCGCCAGTTCCCCCGACGACACCCAGTGCTTGCAACCCGCGAAAAAAAAAAGGTACGCACCTCCGTTGGCCGCCCTTGGGCCCGATCTAATTTTTTTTTTCTCTTTTTCTTCATTTTGTTATCCCCGTCGCGCCCGTCTGCCGCCCACCGCCCGCCCGCCGCTGTCCTCGCCCGCCTGCTCGCCGCTCGTTGCCCCCCTCGCTGCCGGCCGGCTCGCTGCCCGTCGCCCGCCTGCCGCCGTCGCCCGCCCGCCTGCCGCCGTCGCCCGCCCGCCTGCCGCTGTCGCCCGCCCCCGCCTGCCGTTGTCCGCACACCCGCCCGCCCGCTCGCTGCTCGTTATCCGCCCGCTCGCCGTCGTCCGCCTTCCCACCCGCTCGCCGCCCGTCGTCCGTCGCCCGCCCGCCGCCGTCGCCGGTCCACCCGTTGCCCGCCCGTCTCGCATCGCCCACCGCCCGCCCGCCGCCGTCCTCGCTCGCTCGCTCGCCGCCGTTCCGTCTTCGCCCGCTCGCCGCCCGTTGCCCGCCCGTCCCGCGTCGCACACCGCCCGCCTGCCGCCGTCCTCGCCCGCCTGCCGCCGTCCTCGCCCGCTCGCTCGCCGTCCTCGCCCGCTCGCTCGCCGTCCTCGCCCGCTCGCTCGCCGCCCGTTGCCCGCCCGCCGGCGTCCGTTGTCCGTCGCCCACACCCGCCTGCCGTCGTCCGCACACCTGCCGGCTCGCTGCCCGTCGCCCGCACGCCGCCGTCCGTCCGTCCTCGCCTGTTCGCCGCCCGTATCCCGCCCGTCTCGCGTCGCCCACCGCCTGCCTGCCGCCGTCCTCGCTCGCTCGCGCGCCGCCCGTCGCCCGCACGCCGCCGTCCGTCCGTCCTCGCCTGCTCGCCGCCCGTATCCCGCCCGTCTCGCGTCGCCCACCGCCCGCCTGTCGCCGTCCTCGCCCGCTCGCGCGCCGCCCGTCGCCCGCACGCCGCCGTCCGTCCGTCCTCGCCTGCTCGCCGCCCGTATCCCGCCCGTCTCGCGTCGCCCACCGCCCGCCTGTCGCCGTCCTCGCCCGCTCGCGCGCCGCCCGTCGCCCGCCCGTCCGCCGGTCCGTCGCCGCCCGTTGCCCGCCCGCTGCCATCCGTCGTCCGTCGCCCACACCCGCCTGCCGTCGTCCGCACACCCGCCGGCTCGCTGCCCGTCGCCCGCACGCCGCCACGCTCGCCGCCCGTTGCTCGCCCGTCTCGCGTCGCCCACCGCCCGCCTGCCGCCGTCCTCGCTCGCTCGCTCGCCGCCGTTCCGTCTTCGCCCGCTCGCCGCCCGTTGCCCGCCCGTCCCGCGTCGCACACCGCCCGCCTGCCGCCGTCCTCGCCCGCTCGCTCACCGTCCTCGCCCGCTCGCTCGCCGCCCGTTGCCCGCCCGCCGCCGTCCGTCGTCCGTCGCCCACACCCGCCTGCCGTCGCCCGTTGCCCGCCTGCTTGCTGCCCGTCTGCGCGCTTGCGTTTCCCGTTGCCCGTCCGCCCGCTCGCCGTCGTCCGCCTGCCCGCCTGCCCGCCCGCCCGTGTCCGTCCTTGCCCGCTCGCTGCCCGTCCGCCCGCTCTCGTTGCCCGCCTGCATCCGCGCTTGCCCACCGCCGTCTGTCGCCTGTCGCCTGCTCGCACCTGTCGTCCGACCTTGCCCTTCGTCGCTCAGCCATGCCGCCTCGCCGTCCTTCCACGCGTACCCAGGTTGCCGCTGAGACTGCAGCTGCAGCAGCCTCAGCCCCTCGTCGGGCTACACGTAGCAGGTAAGGTTTGCTGCTGCTGTTGATGAAGCATCAACTCATTTAATTATGCAGGCCCGAGCCGCTCGCATCGGCCTTGGCTCCCGTCTCCCGTCCAAGGAAGTCGAAGGCTGTGGCACAGCCTGAGCCTGTTCCTGAGCCCGAGCCTGAGCCCGAACCTGAGCACTCTGTGTATGTTTCTGCTGTGATATATAATTGCTGTGTTCTAAGTCTGCCTTAGTCCCGAACCCAATGAAGTGAAGACAACAAAGTGAGTCTTGCTGGTGATTGTATGTGGAGTTGGGATCTTATTTGTGTGTGCAGGCGTGCTTCCAAGGCCAAGAAGACTTCAGTCCAGCGCTTGCAAGAGGACTTGGCTGCAACTAGCCCGACTAGACTTACTGGGTATGTTGCTATGCTTAGTGTTTGTCCTTGGCCTGATGGTGTTCAGTGTTGCTCGTGTTCTTCATGAGTCAGGGGACAGTGTAGCACCACCTGCGCCTCTTGCTCGCTCTTCATCCCCACCTCCTGCAGAGGATAGCTATGGTATCGATCTGTCTCCTGTGCGTCCTCGTGGCCGTGTCCCTGTCCGTGATGGGTCTGTTGCTCGTGGCCGAAGTGCTAGTCCACATATGCCTGGGCCCCGTTCTCGTCGCTCTAGTAGGGAGGCTACTCCAGTTGCACCTCCTCGACGCTCGCGCAGCACTTCACCAGTCTTGCGTGCATCTCCCCCCTCTGTGTCTGCCCCAGAGCCTGCGCCTGTTCCCAACCCAGAGCCTGCGCCTGTTCCCAACCCAGAGCCTGTGCCTGTCCCTGCCCCAGGGCCTGCGCCTGTCCCTGCCCCAGGGCCTGTGCCTGCACCTACACCTGTGCCTGCTGCTTCCAGTCGCTCGCACCATAGGCAGGAGCGCACCAAGCCCATGCAAGGTGCTTCACGCTCTGCAGGAGGGACCTTTCGTGGCAACAGGGTTGCACACGGTGCCATGCCTCGAGATATAGCTGGTACGTATCCTTGCCTCTCACTTGTTCAGGCTCTCACTGCATGTTAGTGACTGAGGATGCTGTCACCGAGGAAGCAACACTTGGTGAGTTGTTGGGTGTTCCTTGTTGCTGTGATTAAGTTGTGTCTAGGTGTCAAGCTCCTTGTTTATGAGACTACCGCATGCGACAAGGACCCTGTCGTTGTTCGCTTCAAGGTTGTGCCCAGTCCTCGCGTCTCAGATATTGTGGCAGGACTCTCGTCGCGTTTGCTTCGTGCTGGTCCGCTGTATGTTCGTGACGAGGAGCACTGGTGTGCGCTGGGTCTTCTTCCTCTGCTCGTCTCTATGTCAGATCCCTTTGTCTTTTGGGAGTCCCCACCCAGTGACAACTGCGCTGTTGCCAAGATTGTTCTGGTCTGTTCCTTTTTATGTGCTCATGTTCTGTATGCTGATATATATTTAGGAACATCCTTCGACTAGCTCTGCCTCGCTTGCGCCTGCTGTTGCACCTCTCCAGGCTCCTGCTTTTGCTGGCACTTTGCCCAAGAGCAAGTTCGATCGTGGGCATGAGGCTATCAGGGTTGTCCGGCAGGCCCTTAATTATGACACCAAGTACGCCTCTCTTTTTGCTGGCAACTGCCAGGATGTTCTCCATGCCTATCGACGCTACCTTGCGATCAAAGAGGCTGAGATGGACTGGAGCAACCTTGTGACCTCAGGCAAGGCTCCAGCAGGGCTGGAGAAAATGTCTGTGACGCATTTAATTTCGTGCTTCATGTCCTACTCGACTTGGACCCAGTACGCTCACTTTGATGTTAGTATCCCTTTCTACCCCATGCTCTGACTTGATTCTCATGCACCTCTCTTTCAGATTGTCCGTGGTATTCAGAAGAAGCGTCGCAAGAGCGATGTCAACCTCAGTCTCAAAGATTCCGACTTACATCGCTATCTGCAGGGTCAGGAGCTCGCTCCCGAGCGTCTCGAGCAGATCTGGGGTTCCTATTCTGCCTCATATGAGCTGAAAAGGCTCCCAGAGGCAATCAGGAGGTGCCAGCAGGAGATCATTAACTCCAGCTCCCCTGTGTCTGTTGCCCAGCCTCTACGGGATCACACCCCTGCTCCACCTGCTCGTCCTCGCTCTCGCTCTCGTTCACCAGCATCTGCTCGCCCTCGTTCTCGTACACACTCCCCACTACCTGGGACTTCGCGTGGTCGCTCATTTACTCGCGATCGCACTCGCTCTCCTCCTCGCTTTCGGTCTCGCTCACTCTCTTCGCCTCGCAAGATCCGACAACGCCACAGTTCGCCTCCATTGCGATCTCATACACCAACATCGCGCCACCAGTCTCGGCATTCCTCACCTTATTCACGTCATGCATCCTACTCACGACATTCATCGCCTGCAAGATCTTACACGTCTTCGCGGCATCGCGAGCGCTCACAGGAGGTGGACACCAGGCCAACAAAACGCCGTCGGTAGGTAGACTAGATTAGTATCTCTCTTATCTATCTTAATTCCTGCAGTAGTTTTGTGATCACTTTATCTCACTCTTTTGTCGGTTTATTTATTTGGTAGGTAGACTCGGGGAACCAATCTTATGGACATTATTCACCCGCATTTATCATAGGTTCCTCATGGGACTAAGGCAGATCACCCTCGGTTCTACTTGGATGGTGCTAGTACTATTACTTGTTCCTGGCACCATCGCCGCCGATGCATCTGCTCCATTCCCTGACATCAAGTTCTCGGTGTTCAGCAACTTTGTGCAGAACAACTTCCATGCAGACATCTCGCTGGCTGCAGTGCTAGGTTTTATGTTCACTGTGCTTCGCAATCCCGATCTACTCTCGCTTCATTACCGCCAAAAGTACAAAGGTACACCTGGCGATACAATCTCAAACATGTCTAGCTGGGGCACGTTTTTGGCCGATGTGATTCTGCGTCGCTGGGACTCTGCGGGTGTTGACGATCCAGCATCGACTATGCTTGCTGCTCCTGTTACACCTTGGCAACTTTTGCGACTCGACCAGCGGCGTCCCACCAAGTGTCAACTACTGGGAGTGGCAATCGAGCAGTTTGTGGCTCTCACTGGCCATGTTGCCACTAGCCACCAGCCTATTCCACACTTCGACGAATCTGCTATTCAACACATCGTTGTTCTTGTACCAGCACGCACAGATTGCCGCACGACAAACTGCGGATTGGCGCTGAAGCGCAATACGCATGGGGCTGATGCGACACCTATTACTGTGATCAACGGTACAGACATAGTTCCCAACTCGTTCCTACTTGGGGCTCTTTGCACATCGTGCAAGTCTATCTACTATCCAGATCACTCGACACATCTGAAGTCTCCAGAGGCGTCCACTCCAGCTGGGGCCAGAAAGCCTCGCATTCGCTACAACAATCTTTCAGCAGCCCACATGAAGATTGGGCGTAACCTTTGGGTCGACCAGAAGTTTGCATGGACTGTGTTGAATGGTCTCTATTCGTTTGCTTCCACAGCATCATTCACCGAGTTCTGGACAAAGTCGTTTTGGCCCGAAGGCTCTCTGTCTCGCAGGCAGATCTGGCAATGCTTCGTCCAGATGTCCACGCGGGAGATTGCTCTGACTCTTAACCGCCACTTTGTCACCGACGATGGACTGGCCATTACACAGGTGGTGGAACAGGCTAACAAGCAGTTTAATACCATTGGCAGTGTCCCTGGTGCGAAGGATCATGCGTGTTCAGAATGCACGCAACCATATCGAGCTCCAGCTCAGCATCTTGCTGGTGATGCAGCTGCTACTCTTGGAGTTGAACAATCTGCTGCAGGTGCCCCTGCTCTAGAGGGCCAAGTTGTGGATGCTGCACCAGGAGATGTTCGCCTGCGTCTCTCCAGTACACGCTCTGTGACTGCAGATGTGATTGATGGAATTGTGATGGGACCATTGGTGAGCTCATATTCTGTGTTCTGCTCTCATACTGTGGAAAGAGCTAATTCATGTGCAGCACTGCGCTCTGGAGGATTGCTGTCAGCCACTCCTTGACGCATCTAAGGGTGTATGGTGCAAAACACATCATCAGCGGTTCGCCCACCTCTGCCATGTCAAAGGCTGCTCACTGCCCATCGTTCCTGACACACGAGCCTGTGTTGGGCATCAGCCAGAGTGGAAACACCATCTGGATCGCTTTGGAAGGCAGTCTGTCATTGGAATGCGTCGTCGAATTCGCCAGGCTGAGCAGGAGACCAACGACTGGAATCCATCTTCTCGTTCGCGCGCTCAGCCTCCTGCCCACGATGACAATGGCGAGCCTCTCCTTCCAGAGAGGAAGAACTACTTTGCTCCAGGTCGTTTCTACTGCCTCGAACTCATGGTCAAACCATGTGGTGTCCCAACAGCCTTTGACTTGTTCGACAAATCAGAGTCGCCCTCCAAGATTATCGACTTCATCGAGCGCCATCACCCTGGCTCTAGCAAGTCTCAGTACTATATCATCGACAAGGCTTGCATGGTTCTTCGTCGTCTTGTCACATTGGGCAAATGGGACGAGTGGAAGAAGACCTCTCGACTTGTGGTTGATTCATATCACTATATCAACCATCGAGTCGCAGATTACCTCTGCCGCAAGTGGTGTAACCCAGCTCCTATGGATGGCAGTGCTCCCAACTTGGTCATTTCTTCGACTGACGCCTCTGGACGTGTGCACCACAAGAGGGCCTTCAATACTCAGGTGTGTATTTATATTTATCGCCCTTGATCAGTCTTTAACTCTTGTCTCAAGGCAGCAGAGCAGCTGAATGCTTGGATATCAGGATACCAGCCCATCTTGAATCGTATGACAGTTTCCAACTTTAGGTGGTATGTCCTTGTACTACTGTTCCTGCATTATCGCACCGTCGAGGCACGCACATCAGCAAGGGACCAGCCGATGGATGCTGCCGACGAGGACGATGGGGAACAGGATGTTGACGCCCTTGACGACGTTGAGACACATGAGTAATTTTTGTGATGCAGATTGCACACTTGTATTTATTTTTGGCAGCCTTTTTCTCAGCCATGTATGAGCGGTACGCTATTTAAAAATAAGTAGCTTGTTTCGCTCGATATTGCCTGCTGCCGATGTGACGTCAAGGTCGTTTACATGTCTACTAAAACTTCCAGTGGTTGGCTCAGTGAGAATATAGTGGACCAGCTGTTGCGGTTTGCGGCAATGTTCTTCGCCCACACCACTCCCGTGTTGTTTTAGCGACGCTCAGTCCTTGCTCGCTGTCCTCCATTCCCACCACTGCTACGCGCTCAAACCCTTGACCTCGGTCCACGCGCTCCCGCAATACCCTTCTGAGTCGCTCGCTGGACATCGCCCCTCTCTCATCGCCGCGCCAGTGCATCCCAGAACCGTCAGCATGCTCCTGCTGCCGTTTGGGCCGTCGGCTGTTCATGCCCGCTATTGTTGTGATTCGCGGCGGTGTCCTGCGTCCACGCATCTCCTGCGTCACCATTATCAACGCTCAGTCCACATTCGCCGCCCTCCACTGCCGCATGCTGTGACGACCACCTCGGTCCCATACGCTCCGGCAATGCAGCTTGGGCTGCACAGCCTCTGTTCTACACTCGCCAACGGCCCCGTCGACTTCCCCACCACGCCGGCCAGTCCTCCATCCACTATGGGAGGTCGCGCGTGTGCTCGGACTATGGTACGCTCTTATCAGCCGTATTCCCACGCTCAGTTGCAGTCTCGGTTTTGCCACATTGCGGGCTCCACCCTCCGCGCTCTCGGTCTTGCCGTGCCGCGGTGTGTGCACTCTCTGGTCTCGGTCTCTTCCAGATACCTGGCCCATACCCTGATAGGCATGGACTCTAGTTTAGTATATTCCTTCCCACCTTCGCTTCGTCGCCGCTCTTGGTATTCACCCCATTCCTCGCTTCTCCGAGGTTCCCTTGCGACGCCGATCCTCCCTCGGTCCCTCTTTTATTTATGTGTTTCCCTTCGGTCATCACTCCGGTGTTCACCCCTTCTATCCCCCGTCTCAGTCCTGGTATGGTGGTGTGGCTGTGCTCCCCTTGCTTCCGGTCACGCTATAGTTACCGGCTATTGCCGATCGGTGGACTCTAGGTTGGATCTTGACCGTCATATGCCCATAACATGCCTGGCCTCTCCTCCTCCTAAGTACCTCGTCTGGTCGGTCTTTTGGTGCACTCCGTGACAGCTATCGGCCTTTGGCACTGGCCTTGGTCTTGGTCCTGTGCACAATGCCCACTGCACTCCCGGTCGGTCAGACCCATGCTTTGTACCTTAGATTTGAGCCGGTTTGCCCACCGTCACTACATCTCGTCTTTTTTTCCCCCCATTGCAGAGCGTCGGTTTGGCGAGCACCCTGTTTACAGCACAACTGTCCCAAATTGGAACATAATTGGAATTCCAATTTATTCCAACTATGTTGTCATTGCTTGGAAGACTTCTGATTCCAAACCTGCTAGTTGGAATTCAATTGGAATTCCAACTGGAATTCCAATTTACAGTTGGAATTCAATTGGAGTTCCAGTTGGAATTCCAATTGTAAATTGGAATTCCAATTGGAATTCCAACCGGTTCCAACTGTCAAAAACTGTCGAAAGGGTACTAGCAGTCATTTCCATCCATGTTCCAATTTGGAACTGGAATTCCAATTGGAACCATGGGGCACAGTGACTTACAGGCCGGCGGCTGGTCGGAAATGGCCAATACTGGTCGGCGAACATTTTCCTCGTTCGGTGGCGAGCGTGCACACCGGCGCTTAATTTCTGTTCGTCGGCTGGCCTGGGGACCGGCACTTCCTCGGCTTCGCCGGCAGCTGGTCAGAAATGGCCGATACTGGTCGGCGAACATTCTTCTCCTTCAGTGGCGAGCGTGCACACCGGCGCTTAATTTCTGTTCGTCGGCAGGATGCTCACCGGCACTTAATCAGTTTAGCCAGCAGCTGGTCATCAATGGGCAATGGCCTCAATCCTTCAGCATTAGCTGTGCATATCAGTGTTTAATTTATTTTTGTTGGTGGAATGGTCATTGGCATTCAATTGGCTTTGCCAGCAGCAGCTCAGAAATGGCTGCTGATCTTTTCAAGCCATTGTCAGATGCCATGCAAACTCGCCCTTAACGAATCAATCAATGATGAAGCAGGAAATGGCACTTAAGGCAATACTTGGCCACCAGCAAAGGAATGCTTGGCCGCTGGCGAAGTAGGCCGGCGAAAGAGTATTTGGCAGCGACACCACTTTTTCCAGCTGTCCAATGCAACAGAAAAGCCCTCAAAGTGTCTATCAGCATAGTTTTCAGTGCCTGGCAAAGGAACGCTCAGCTGCTGGCGAAGAAAGGCTTGGCGGCTGACGAACGCACATACCTCTGCCGGCGAACAAATATGTGGCCGCCGGCGAAGTGTTCAGTGGCGGATGGTGGCCAGAATACTGCTGAAATGAATCTCTTTGAAACTTCGACTGTATGAACCCATATATACTCACATGCTCCCAGCGAATTATGAGACTCCCAGGCTGTCTGGATAGAGTGCTATTCATGCTTCAAGTGAGGGATCACAACATGCAAACCATTGCTCCAATTGTCAGGCTCGAATGATAAAATTGTGCTGTTTGAGATCCCTGAAGGTGTTCCAGGTTACGCATTGTCAGTAGGTACGTTTGTTGGTCTCTGGTGCGAATGGCCACTTTTTGCTCAACAATGATCAGTTCGCCCAGAGAGGGTTTGTTAATTATACCCTTAGCAAATCTTGCTGCGGGTTGAAGGACAACATAAAAGATTTTCGAGATATTGTGCAGGTCTGTATATTTTGAAATGATGGTGCAGTGCGCATTTTCGCCGGCCGGCCTTCCAAGGCCAATAGACCTCAGAATTTGAGGTCAGACATTGCTCCACGCACGTTGATTCATTTGAATGTGTCCATAACATTCAATTCTAGAGTTTGGCTGCAGGGGATGCGGAATTGGTGGAGGAATTGCATTCGCAAATCCGATCCTCAGTTTCTGTCCAGAAGTACCTTCACCCAGAGCGCATTTGTTAATTATATTCTTAGTAACTTAGGGTGCGTATGCCAGGACATCATACAAGATCTTGGAGATAGTTTTCAGGGCTGTATATTTTGAGGCCATGGTGGGGTGAGCGGTTTATAGCTCCAAGCCTTCCCACCCTCCTAGACCTCAGTACCCGACCTTATAACATGCTCTAAGCCCTTGGGACCATTGTATAGTATGCCTACATGAACCTCCTGAAGTTTGAATGCAATTGATTAAGAACTGGCGGAGAAATGACATGCGCATGTGGTGGAACTGAGTTGCAGCCAAGTTCACCATGAATTGCACATGCAACCTACCCCACCTTCCAGGTCAAGTGTCTCAGCGCCCATATAACACGTTATCTCAAGGATAGCATTGGGTACATTGGTTCTCTGAGGTCTTAGTCCCTGAGAAGCATGCACTGGAGTGTGGAGTAGGTTACAACTGCTTATCCTGGTGAACAGACTGCAACTCACACCACACTCCAGTCCATGCTTCTCAGGGACTGAGACCTCATAAAACTAGTGTACCCAATGCCATCCTTGAGATAACGTGTTATATGGGCGCTGAGACACTTGACCTGGAAGGTGGGGTAGGTTGCATGTGCAATTCATGGTGAACTTGGCTGCAACTCAGTTCCACCACATGCGCATGTCATTTCTCCGCCAGTTCTTAATCAATTGCATTCAAACTTCAGGAGGTTCATGTAGGCATACTATACAATGGTCCCAAGGGCTTAGAGCATGTTATAAGGTCGGGTACTGAGGTCTAGGAGGGTGGGAAGGCTTGGAGCTATAAACCGCTCACCCCACCATGGCCTCAAAATATACAGCCCTGAAAACTATCTCCAAGATCTTGTATGATGTCCTGGCATACGCACCCTAAGTTACTAAGAATATAATTAACAAATGCGCTCTGGGTGAAGGTACTTCTGGACAGAAACTGAGGATCGGATTTGCGAATGCAATTCCTCCACCAATTCCGCATCCCCTGCAGCCAAACTCTAGAATTGAATGTTATGGACACATTCAAATGAATCAACGTGCGTGGAGCAATGTCTGACCTCAAATTCTGAGGTCTATTGGCCTTGGAAGGCCGGCCGGCGAAAATGCGCACTGCACCATCATTTCAAAATATACAGACCTGCACAATATCTCGAAAATCTTTTATGTTGTCCTTCAACCCGCAGCAAGATTTGCTAAGGGTATAATTAACAAACCCTCTCTGGGCGAACTGATCATTGTTGAGCAAAAAGTGGCCATTCGCACCAGAGACCAACAAACGTACCTACTGACAATGCGTAACCTGGAACACCTTCAGGGATCTCAAACAGCACAATTTTATCATTCGAGCCTGACAATTGGAGCAATGGTTTGCATGTTGTGATCCCTCACTTGAAGCATGAATAGCACTCTATCCAGACAGCCTGGGAGTCTCATAATTCGCTGGGAGCATGTGAGTATATATGGGTTCATACAGTCGAAGTTTCAAAGAGATTCATTTCAGCAGTATTCTGGCCACCATCCGCCACTGAACACTTCGCCGGCGGCCACATATTTGTTCGCCGGCAGAGGTATGTGCGTTCGTCAGCCGCCAAGCCTTTCTTCGCCAGCAGCTGAGCGTTCCTTTGCCAGGCACTGAAAACTATGCTGATAGACACTTTGAGGGCTTTTCTGTTGCATTGGACAGCTGGAAAAAGTGGTGTCGCTGCCAAATACTCTTTCGCCGGCCTACTTCGCCAGCGGCCAAGCATTCCTTTGCTGGTGGCCAAGTATTGCCTTAAGTGCCATTTCCTGCTTCATCATTGATTGATTCGTTAAGGGCGAGTTTGCATGGCATCTGACAATGGCTTGAAAAGATCAGCAGCCATTTCTGAGCTGCTGCTGGCAAAGCCAATTGAATGCCAATGACCATTCCACCAACAAAAATAAATTAAACACTGATATGCACAGCTAATGCTGAAGGATTGAGGCCATTGCCCATTGATGACCAGCTGCTGGCTAAACTGATTAAGTGCCGGTGAGCATCCTGCCGACGAACAGAAATTAAGCGCCGGTGTGCACGCTCGCCACTGAAGGAGAAGAATGTTCGCCGACCAGTATCGGCCATTTCTGACCAGCTGCCGGCGAAGCCGAGGAAGTGCCGGTCCCCAGGCCAGCCGACGAACAGAAATTAAGCGCCGGTGTGCACGCTCGCCACCGAACGAGGAAAATGTTCGCCGACCAGTATTGGCCATTTCCGACCAGCCGCCGGCGAAGCCGAGGAAGCGCCGGTCCCCAGGCCAGCCGATGAACAGAAATTAAGCGCCGGTGTGCACGCCGCCACCGAACGAGGAAAATGTTCGCCGACCAGTATCGGCCATTTCCGACCAGCCGCCGGCGAAGCCGAGGAAGCGCCGGTCCCCAGGCCAGCCGATGAACAGAAATTAAGCGCCGGTGTGCACGCCGCCACCGAACGAGGAAAATGTTCGCCGACCAGTATCGGCCATTTCCGACCAGCCGCCGGCGAAGCCGAGGAAGCACCAGTTCCCAGGCTGGCCGGCGAACAATAAATTAAGCGCCGGTGGTCATGATGGCCGATGAAGCATTGGACAGCCCGACGATCAATTTTCGGATCTTTCCGACCGGTCCCGAGGCCAGTAGCGCCAGCTCCGGGAGTTGCCGGAAGCGCTGGTGGCCGCCGTCGAGCAGGGGGCGGCCGCCAGTGAGCAGGCTGTGATGGCCGATGAGCAGAGGGCGGCGGCCGACGAGCGCGCGGCGGTGGCCGCTTAAACGACGGCACCGCCGGCCAACGTCGCCAGCGGCCGACGCAGCCTGGCCGCCGGACAAATTTAAGGGGGGTTGTTCTGATACTGGGAAACCCCCCTTCGGATGTATTTTTAAGTTCCGTGGTGACTGCCTGGGGTGCCGATACCACCCTCTATTCGCGACAGTCTCATCGAGCTGTTAAAGGAGAAGATCAAAGCCGGCGTATATGAAGAGTGCAACTCCTCGTATCGCAACAGTTGGTTCTGCGTCGTGAAGAAAGATGGCAAGAGTCTTCGCATAGTGCATGATTTGCAGCCGCTTAACGAGCATACCATTCGGGATGCGGGTCTCATTCCCCAGCCTGATGAGTTCTCGGAAGAGTGCGCGGGATTTACGCTATTGTCGGTACTCGACCTATTCTCATCTTACGACCAGCAACTGATTGATGAGGCTTACCGTGACCTGACGGCGTTTCAAACACCTGTCGGGGTACTACGGAATGTTGGATTGCCAATGGGGTACACGAACTCAGTTCCCATTCAGCAAGCAAACGTAACCTTCATCCTGCTCGACAAGATTCCGCGATTCACGAACTGCTTTATCGACGACGTTGTCGGGAAAGGCTCATGGTCGTACTACAAAAAAACGACGACGGACGTACCAGACGATCCGGACAACCCGGGAATACGGCGTTACGTATGGGAACACGCGATGACGCTAAACCGGATCCTTCATCGTTTGAAGAAGGCGGGTGCTTCCGTTTCGGGAAAGAAGGCAATCATTGCACAGCCTGAGGCAGTCATTGTGGGGTATCGTTGCAACTTCGAAGGGAGACATCCTGAGAAGGGAAACGTCAAGAAGATACTCGACTGGCCGACGCCGCAGAATGTGACATATGTGCGCGCTTTTCTTGGGACGTGTGGCGTATCGAAACTCTGGATCAAAGACTTCGCGCGTGAGGCTCGGCCGCTGTACCAGCTCACCAAGAAGGACACAGAATTCGAGTGGACTCCCGAGTGCGATGCAGCGATGCAGCGGCTCAAGAAGTTGGTCACGGAAGCCCCAGGACTCAAGCCGATTGACTACGCGTCATACAACGATGTCATACTCGCAGTCGACTCGTCCGTCATTGGTGTTGGCTACATTCTGCTACAACTAGGCGACGACAAGAAGCGGTACCCATCGCGGTATGGATCCATCACGTGGAACGATCGCGAAAGTCGCTATTCGCAGGCGAAACTCGAACTACATGGGCTGTTTTGATCATTAAGGGCTGTGCGCGCATACATTTATGGCGTACACTCCTTGGTGGTAGAAGTCGACGCGAAGTACATCAAGGGAATGCTCAACAACCCGGACATGCAGCCCAACGCGACTATCAACCGTTGGATTGCGGGCGTTTTGTTGTTCAACCCGAGAATAGTGCATGTCCCTGCGACGAAACACACGGGAGCGGACGGACTTTCACGAAGACCGGCAGCACCTGAAGACGAGGATGAGCCCGACGATGCAGACGAGTGGTTGGACAAGGCTTTGGGATTTGCGATAGAACTCGAAAACGCGCGAAGACCCGTCTTCGATCACGTGTTTGAGAGCACTCCGCGACTCGCAAAGGCGTTGGGAATTCAGCTCAACGTGCCCCAGCGGCCACGTCATCAACAGGAAGTCTTCATTCTCGACGTATACGCGACGCTGCGTAGTGGTGCGAGGACGCAACCATCCAAAGTACCCCGCGGAGAGGAGTCAGACTCCGACAAAAACGCGCGCGAAAATGACGAAAATGAAGATTCTGGCGACGAATCTGTCTCAGGCGAGGAGGACGAACAAGAGCAGCAAGAAGGACGTCCTGCGAGTCCCGAACGCGAAAAGGAGCAATCGCAAGAGCCAATGCAAGAGGCGAACGCGGAAACACGAATTCGGGAAATAGCAACAGAACCTGAAGGAGAAGTCAAGATTCCTAGAGGCGCAAAAGGACGACGACACGACAAAGAGCTACCGACCATCTTCAAGTTCCTACAGTCGGGCGACCGTGACCCGAATATGCCGCGCGACAAGTTTCACGCGTTGGTACGCAAGGCATCTCAGTATTTCGTACTTGGCGACGTACTCTACCTGCGAAGCGAAGACGGAAGGCACAAGGCAGTGGTATTCGACAACGACAAGCGACTAGAGAAGATGAAGCTCACGCACGACGAACTTGGGCACAAAGGATACTTTCCGGTTCGCGCACACGTGCGAGAACGGTATTTCTGGCACGATATGGACACGGACATTCGCTGGTATCTACGCACTTGTCATCAGTGCCAGATTCGCCAATTGGGGCACCAGCGGATTCCGCAAACGGTGCCATTCGTACCCGGCCTATTCTTCAAGTGCCACATTGATGTGATGCTCATGTCGGTAATGTCCGAAGGTTGGTGCAGGGCAGATGCGCGACAGCCAGCTTCCCGGAATGGAGAGCTCTCGCGAAAGTGACTGGCGTCACTCTCGGGCGATTCATTTTCGAAGAGATACTTTGCCGCTGGGGAGTTCTCGCAGAAATCGCTACCGATAACGGCGCGGACGTCGTAAAGGCAGTCGATTATCTCAGTGAGAAACACGGGATCCGTCATATTCGCATATCGGCGTACAATTCGCAAGCAAATGGCATAGTCGAGCGCAAGCACTTTGATGTGCGCGAATCACTCATGAAGGCGTGTGGTACCGAACCACAGAAGTGGGCCTCTAAGGCACACTCAGTCTTCTGGGCGGAACGCGTGACGGTAAAGAAGCACCTCGGAATGTCACCGTATCGAATGGTACATGGATGCGAGCCCGTGCTCCCTCTCGATTTCGAACAGGCGACCTGGCTTGTCCCGCCAATGCAACCCCCGATGACAACGGAGGAGCTTATTGCAACACGGGCGCGTCAGCTGGAGAAACGAGACGAGGACATTGCTGCGATGAGGGAACGAGTGCGGCAGTTCCGCGCAAAAGCGGCTGAGCGTATGCTCAAGAGCTATCACGGACTCAAAGCACCGGACAACATTGTGCCAGGCACGCTCGTACTGGTCAAGAACTCGAGAATCGAACTAGAGCACAATCGGAAACCAAAACCGAGATGGCTAGGGCCGTTTATTGTGCTCAGGAGACATTCGGGAGGATCATACATTTGTGCGGAACTCGACTCTGCAGTAATTGTGGATCGATTGCGGCAGCACGTGTACGCCTCTATCACGCTCGTGCAAATGTGCGTTACAACGTCAAGCAAATCGTGGAGAATACGCCGCAATACGTTTGGGAGCGGGCGAACGCGCCGCAACCAGTCGACGACGAAGAAGATGAAACCGAGCTCGACGCCGACCCCGGGACCAACGACAATTAACGAAGTTCATTCATGCCAACACTCTCGGCTCGGCAAAAATATATTTATTTTCGACTTTTGTTACACTCAGTAAGTAGTTCCGGAGCCTTTTTGCACTCATTTTTGCGTTTCAGACTTCAAGTTCACTCTGTACAACAAAGACGAGACAAGTTCGATGTGATTGCGGGCGACTTTGGTCGCAAACGAGTACAAAAGGGGCGCGGAGGCCGATTCGGCGAAAACGACATACGGGACACCACATGCGAAACGCGAGAAGCTACCTACGGGACACTCAAGAAGCCTTGCTCATCGGACGCGAGGGCACCTTCGGGGTCGCCAAGGGGGCGAGCTCGTCGACGAGCTCTCCTTCGGCATCAGCCTCAGTGCCGGCGGCGATGGCGCGCTCCCGCGCGAGCTTCGCGTGGATTTCCTTCATTTCCTGCGCGAACCCGGGCAGGGTGGCACGGATCTCCGACAAGTCGAGTTCGAGGGCCTTGAGGCGCGTCGAGTGTTCCGTGAGGAACGCGAAGGGCATCATGAGAGCGTTGACGAGCTCCTCGTCGCGCTTGAAGAAGTGCTTGAGCAGCAACTCGAAGTCGAGGTAGCCTGTGTTGCGCGCAATGTTCTCCTGAGACGAGGGCGACACCCTGTACGGCACGAACTTCTCGTCGCGCAGGAATGGCGGCGCGAGGATGTCGGGCTTGAAGTCCGAGTCCGTCTTCGTGCGCTTGCGGGGAGAGAGCGTGGACGAACCCGCGATCGGCGACGAGTCGCGCTTTCGCTTCTGCAACACGTGATCAGTGGGATATCGAGGCGCGGGAAAGTCGAGGACGAACCGAGGCGCTCTCGACGTACTCGTCACCGTCCTCGGGCTCCGGCGTGGGCGTGTGCTCGGCCTCCTCGTCGCAGAGCGTGAAGCAGACGCGCTTCGAACCGTGGCTGCGCCAGCAGGCGTAGCAGGCCTTCGTGTCCGCCCACTGGAGGCAGTTCCGCCACTGGAAGTTGGGCGCGACTTGAGAGCGATTCTCTCCTAAGCCGCGGCACCACTCGCAGAGGAAGGCGGACATGATGGTCGTCGACGTGTGCGGGTAGAACGAGAGCATGAGGAGCTTCTTCTCCTCGGGGAACTGGCGCAGCGGGGAAGGCATCTCGTTGAGCTCGACGCCGAGGCTACCTGTTGCGGTCATCACGGCCATCGCAAGCTCTGTCCGCTTGCCCGCGGATTTTACGCCGCTTCGCCGAGCGTTCGGACGCTGTTGCATACAGTCGGCGCACTGTTTACCCTCGAACGGAGACTCGGCCAGGGTTATACGCCTCGGGCTGCTCAACTCGGGATATGATCGATGCGCCGCTCTCTACCTGTCTAGGGGGTGAGACGACCTCGGCGCATACCCCAATTCGGCTCGGTGAAGGCTTCTTATCCTCGGACCAGGGTTCGGCAGCTCTCCCCTCGCTGTATGCGTCGGGTATGGGTGTTGTGGTGCTCGGGATGGACTCTAGGATCCCCTTCTGACCTCGGGCGAACTCGGTGGGCCACCCTGAACGACCTCGGAGGGTCTGGAACGCCTCTATTGGACTCCTCGTTGGTGCGACACCCCTCGGAGGGATAGTAGGCCGGTTGTCATCGCCTGGTACAAGCTCGGCTACATCCTCGGACCCTCGGCCCGTGGCCTCAGCAGCTCGGCGCTCTCCCCGTGCACTCGGGAGGTGCCCTCCTTCCCGGTTCGTGCCCTCGGTGGGTGTGTATGTGGATAGCATACCTCGGCACCTTTGTCCTGTCTCGGACCCGGTTCGATTGGAGGTGTGGTAGGGTGTTGGCACCATGGGAGATGATGGTGGATGGACCCTTTAGCTCCGGGATCACCCTGGACCGGATCATCGGACCCTGGGGGAAGGGTATATAGGTTGTAGGGTGTAGATGCGTGTACCCCAGGTTTGGTCTGGTCAATTGCACCGCTTGTCCGTTCTTCCTCGTCCCTCTCTCCTCTCTTGGGCGTCGGTCTCGGCGAGTGACGAGCGCTCTGCCGTGACATAAGACCAAACCTTCACTCCCTTTCGACCGACGCTCATCCCTCTTCTTCTTCCCCACACGGCCGCGACGTCCTCCCGACTACTATCGCCCGTGTGTCACGCCGACGACCTCATCAGGCCGGCCTCGCCGTCAGCTAGCCGCTGTGCACCGGCCGAGGTCCATTGGCATCCGCATCCTTCTCCCTCGGAGTCGCCACCCACACCGAGAAGCGAGGCGTCCGCTGCCAAGGCCCTATCTCCATCCCATCGGCCGCAGCGCATGACCAAGCCCTTGGCACAGCCTCTCCACACGGTCGCGCGGGATACCCCGATCCCGCCCTCGGCGACCCCTGGTGCAGCACCTCCTTCGCACCCTCTACCTCGGCGAGTAAACCAAGACACTCGCCCACGCCCAAAACCCCACCCCGGTTGTCTGGACTTGCGCGCTCAAGCCACAGCTGTTACACCTCCCCCTCTCGCACGCCATCGGCAGATGGGGCCTCGGCCGTGATCCGGATGGACTGGATGCACGCGCCGCAACGCCCGAGATATGAACACCCTCGCCCCGAGGACGTCACGAACCACCGGCCGCTGGCTGGACGACATGTACGACGTTTAACGATGCCCCGAGCTCACGCCGAAGCTCCAGCAACCAGTAACTTCACTCGCTGCGCGAACCCCAGCCGCCGACGGCGGATCCCACACGTTCCTTATTTCCCTTATCACTTACGGGTCGGTGCGCAGGCGCAGTCGGACCAACAGGACACAGCACAGGACTGGAATCCAACCTTTCCCGGACCTTGGAGTCGGCCGCAGGATGCCTGGGTCGGAAGGTGCCACACCAGGATGGATACGCCGACGACTGGAGCCAAAATCCCGGACCCGCAGAAAGAAGTCCCATTGGTCTTTGCGCTGGTTCGGACTCCCACTTCGGTCCCAGATTCAAGAAAGCTATTTATATTCTGTACATGCGCCCATTGCGACAAGAAAGACTAAGTACAGGATGCCGAACCGAATCCTCAGTCCATGTCCATCGCTTCCTCCACCTCCTCTACCTCGTCCTCGTCCTCCTCCTCCTCCTCCGGACCCGACTCAAGTGGTGCCGACGCGCGCGAGGAGCTCGCCCCGGGTGTAACCGACGAGCGGGACGACCGCGTCGCCGTACCCGCCGCAAAACGAGTGCCGCGGCGCATGGCCGAGCGCAAAGGCACGGACACATGCGACGACGCGGGCGGAGCGGCTCCCCCGGCAACCAATGACCACGCCGCCGCGAACTGCGCCATGAAGTTGGGATGCAGCGGGGGCGCGGCCGCCGTGACGCCGCACTCGGTGCCTCAATAGGCAGCGCAGGCAGACTCTCCTTCGCGGTCCGAGACCGCGAAGCACGAGACGACGACGACGCGGGCGCCTGGGGTACGACGGACGCGGCGCGGGAGCGAGATGGCGGCGCGCGTGTGCCCGACGACGGCGCCTTGGAACCCTTCCCTGTCTTGGTCCCGAACCCGAGCGGCGTGCGCACGTCCTTCCACGAGCACTTTACCTTCCGGCGCGAGCACTCGAGGCACGCTGCCAGCCCCTGCGCCGGAAGGCAGTCGTCGCCGCGGTCCACACATCGGCTGCACGGCTGCCTGATGTCAGTGATCACAGCCCAAGCCGGATGGTAATAGGTACTCACCGAGGTTGGGACCCCATGGCGATCTATCACGCCGTCCGCAAACGCCCGATCCCACGCGTGCCGACGGTCGCGCAGAGCGGGGCGTTCCTCCACGCCAGGCGGGGGCGTCCGTGGCCGACGCGGGTGGTGCAGCAGAGACCCCGACGACGGCGGCGCAGAAACGGGCGGCACCCGCGCAGCAGATGACGAGCGCGGCGGACGAGCAGGTGGCGCCGAGCGAGCAGGCGGGGCAGGCGCCGACGACCGAGACGACGACGACGGAGGCGCAAGACGGCGCGGCAACGGAGCAACGACAGGCGGCGGCGCGGACTCCTCGCACTCGGCGTATAGCGGGTGCCCGGGCGGGACTCTCAACGCCGAGCAGCGGGTCCTGGATGCCGCATCGGACGGCAGAGGTGGCAAGCGAAGCGCCAGCGGACGGACGCAATCGGACGGCGCAGCGGGCACGGACAGAAACGGCGACAGAAGGGCGTCCGCGGGTGACGAGCAGGCAGCCAGACCGAGTTCAAGAGCACGGGCCGACGGCAGCAACGAGAAAAGCAAGCGGCGCTCGACGCCGAACTCCAACTGCCGGTTGCGGGCCAGGTCGCGGTGCGCAGCGGGGATGCCAGCGTCGCCAAGCGCGGCGGCGATGCGGTCCATGGCGCCGGTCAGGACAACGATACGGGCCTCCATGCCCACGGCCCGAGCGCGCGAGAGCACAAAATCGGGCAGCACGGGCACCCAGGCGGGTGCTCCGCCACTGCGCTGGTCGTCGCGGGCGTCGTCTGCGCGGTCTGCAGAGGGCATGGTGAGGGTAAGAGGACAAGAAGCAAATTGACAGGCCGAAGCTTTATGTCCAACCGCGAATTGAATTGCCATTCAGTCCGCGGCGCCCTCGGCCCGTTGTTTCGTCCTCCCCGCCCTTCGCCTCTCTCCCTCGGATGCTCCCTCGGCTTGCGGCTTGAAGGGGGGGTTATGTTGCGGTCATCACGGCCGTCGCAAGCTCTGTCCGCTTGCCCGCGGATTTTACGCCGCTTCGCCGAGCGTTCGGACGCTGTTGCATACAGTCGGCGCACTGTTTACCCTCGAACGGAGACTCGGCCAGGGTTATACGCCTCGGGCTGCTCAACTCGGGATATGATCGATGCGCCGCTCTCTACCTGTCTAGGGGGTGAGACGACCTCGGCGCATACCCCAATTCGGCTCGGTGAAGGCTTCTTATCCTCGGACCAGGGTTCGGCAGCTCTCCCCTCGCTGTATGCGTCGGGTATGGGTGTTGTGGTGCTCGGGATGGACTCTAGGATCCCCTTCTGACCTCGGGCGAACTCGGTGGGCCACCCTGAACGACCTCGGAGGGTCTGGAACGCCTCTATTGGACTCCTCGTTGGTGCGACACCCTCGGAGGGATAGTAGGCCGGTTGTCATCGCCTGGTACAAGCTCGGCTACATCCTCGGACCCTCGGCCCGTGGCCTCAGCAGCTCGGCGCTCTCCCCGTGCACTCGGGAGGTGCCCTCCTTCCCGGTTCGTGCCCTCGGTGGGTGTGTATGTGGATAGCATACCTCGGCACCTTTGTCCTGTCTCGGACCCGGTTCGATTGGAGGTGTGGTAGGGTGTTGGCACCATGGGAGATGATGGTGGATGGACCCTTTAGCTCCGGGATCACCCTGGACCGGATCATCGGACCCTGGGGGAAGGGTATATAGGTTGTAGGGTGTAGATGCGTGTACCCCAGGTTTGGTCTGGTCAATTGCACCGCTTGTCCGTTCTTCCTCGTCCCTCTCTCCTCTCTTGGGCGTCGGTCTCGGCGAGTGACGAGCGCTCTGCCGTGACACTACCGTACAGCGAGCGGATCGTAAGCAGCGCGTTGCGGTGCGCAGAGCCGAAATCGAAAGTGTACGCCCCGAGATCGAGGAGGCGAGTCGCTTGCCGCTTCCAGTGATTGTAGGCGCGAGCGGGACGAGGGCCCTGGTCGTTGTGGCAAGCGCCGGCCGCGAACTTGTATGCCAGAAAGAGGCGCGCAAGGAAGATAAAGGCGGGGCGGTGCTCCTCGTCGAGCTCCTCGTAGCACTCGGAGGGGATGACGCAGTACGCGGCCAACATGAAGCAACACACGGGTTCCGAGTCGTCGTCGTAGCCAGCGATCTGCGAGACCGTCAGCATAAACGCGCGATTCCAATATCGTACCACGTACCGGGAAGTGGGAGAGAATCTCATGCTCGTTCTTGCCGGTGCGAATGGCCGTGAGGAATAGCACGAACTTGTTGGCGTCAAGGAGAGCGTCGCGGCGCGGCTGGTCGCCGTGGCAGCAGACGAAGGACGAAGGAAGCGAAGAGTCCAACGCGGGCGGGTCGTCAGGAGCGTTCCAGTATTCAGCGAGGGCCGCGAGATCCACGGGCACGGGCTCCTCCACGGGCGGCGGCGGTGGCTCCACAGCGCGCGCGACGACCACCAGCCTTGGCCTTGGCCTTGCCCTTGCTGTTCTTCGGGGGTCCCGTCTTATGAGAGCGGCGGCTGGACATGAGGGAAAACGCAATGAGGGCAATGCGGGACAGGAACCAACTTATATCCTCAGACAGGGGGTATTCAGTTCTAGCCCTTCACAAACGACTTGGACGAATTCGGGACGGTCAGTACGGTTTGCCGTGCAACGGCAGCCTCAGAACAAGCAGCCTGCGGTCCCGAATGTTCCACGCAACGAGTACCATTCACCCGAGTCAACTTCAGCAAACTCAACTCGCGACAAACACGTGGCGGTGCAAGAAATCAATGCTATTCCGCGGGAACACTTCCAAGAACATGTCAACTGTCAAACAACTCGACCCTGAGGCGCCGGCGCCGCGTTATTCGGACGGCCGAACATCGGGACACTGGACCGCCACGCACTCGGATCAGCAATCAAGTCGCGAATACGAAGACGGAACGCACTCAAAAGTCAAGGCCTCGAAAGCGTCAGCATGTTCACCAGTGGCGTACAGGCCGCCGTTAATGTTCTGACGTGAAAGAACGTCGTGGACGATCTCGGCACGGATGTCTTCAGGGATGAAGCCGTCAGTACGGGAGAAGGTCGCGAAGCGGAACGGGTTCCGTTCATCAAGCGCCCCATATTCCCAAAGGCTAGCGGTAGCTGTCGGGATTTCGGTGGTGAACGGCTTGATAACGTTGAACATGGCCATGAGACCCGCATACGAGGAAGGACGAACGGAGCGGAAGTCGCGAGCGACGTTCGCGTGGATGCGCTCGAGTACCTGATACTGCGTTCCAACGAACTTGGCGTATTCGCGATAGATGCGCGCGAGTCCGGCGTAATGGGCAAGAATCAGAAGCGTGTTCTGCGCGGGCGTTCAGCCTCTTCAAACGCTATTCCGAATGCGGCGACTCACAGAGATTGCGGGCCAGTGCGAGATGAAGAACCCGACTTCATCGGCGTGCGCTTGGTCAGGAGCGCTCACAAGGCGCCCGAGCTGCGTACCGATATCCTGAGCAACGGTGGCATAGAAGTCAAACGCAAGGACAGTAAACTGTCCCGGGTAGACCTTTGCGGGTTCCGGCATCTCGGGAGTCGGGGCGTTTGGATCGAAGTACGTCGAGAGACCAGCCAAGGCAGGGTTCCATCCAAGGGCCATTGAGTCTTGAGATGCGAGCGTCTGGATAACTTTGGCGACCGTCTTGGTGATGCTATCGAGGGCGCGATAATTCTCGGACACCGCGCGCGAGATGGCCGCGAGCTGAGCATGTTGCGTGGCGATAGCCTCGTCGATTTCGCGATGACGCTCAACAGCGCGACGGGCGACGTGGGCGAACGACAGGAACGTCGGGAAGACGTAGACCTGAGAGAGGGAGGTATTGACGAAAGACTGCATGATGAATGCGGGTTGGAGGACACGACTTAGCATTCCGAGGACCTTTTATGGCGACGCGATTTCGCGGGTCCCTGATGCTTCGCAATTTGATGCACAGGGACGTGCACATTCAAAGTACCCCGCGGATGATCGGGCAGAAATTGACACGCCGGAAAAATCGCGTCCCTTTCAAGATAAAGGCGACATAGCAAGACACAATACAAACTCGAATACAGTACTACCACACATCCCGACAACAACGAAGACCGCAAATCAACAAGAACAGCATTCCGAAATGGAACACGCGACGCACACCGGCAAGACCCGACATCTCTCCAGCATGGACAACTTGGCGACAACGGCTCGGCAACCACAATCCCTTCTATTGGACCTCAAGCACGACTCCCGGATTTGCCTTTCGAGACTCCCAGAGTATGCGCGAAGGACGAACGATCCGTCTCTAAGAGCAGGCGAGCATATTCCGCGTTCGCCTCCCGAAAGTGTCCCAGCACACGACCGCGTGCTACTCCGGCAAAGACACCACGACCACGAAGGTGCGCAGTCGCCCTGGCTGCGAAGGAATATTCTCGACGCCGCTGTCTCCGGTTCCAAGGGATCACCAGCAACCGAGAACGATCCTGACTCATTCACCCAAAATCGTTATCGGCACCTGCGCATTCGCGAACACGTCACCCGCTGCGACCTCGGACCATATCCAGACCAGGGTCTAGGGCATCCTTCCTCTCTACTGTCCCTGAGCATGTGCATCCTGAGAAACCGGGGAAATGCGGAACACGAAACCCATACTAGGGGAATCCCGTCATCGTGATCGCAGCGCACTTTCCCACGGTCTATGGCGTCATCCAAACGGCAGGGCAGGCCGCAGCACACTTGTGGACGATCGGTAGTCTTTCCTCGGAGCAAATCCTGAATCACACGCTCACGGGATCGGCCTTTCATTGGCTCCCGAGAATGGATTGCGCAACCCGCAGGCGCGCGCAGTCCGCATGTGACAATCGGGAACTCTTCCTATCGCATGGGCATTATCGGTACAGCTCGGGACATGGTCTTGATTGGCTTGGCATTCTCCTGTATAAAACGCGATAGGTAGTTAGGTAGTTTTCCCCCAGCACAGCGGCTCACGAGCATCCGGCTCACCAGTAGTTCAGTATCGCGCACTCCGGCGCCCAGTTCTCGTACTCGCACCCGTCCTCCGTTCTAGTCCGTACGCAATCGAAGTCTCAGTCACCCTCTGCCATCTCCGTTCACCTCAGGTAGCTGCAACCGGGTGGCGTTAACCCTATTTTACCCCCCCGGAAAATAGGCTAGCGTCAGGCCCGCGCCCGCGCCCGCGTCCGTTGCAGGTGGGTCAGTGGGACAGCAGGTGGTGGTGCGGGTTTCGTTGCGGGTCCCTGTATAGTAGTGCGGTTCCCATTGCGGGTGCGTGAATGCCAGTGCGGTTCCCATTGCGGGTGCGTGAATGCCAGTGCGGTTCCCGTTGCGGGTCCCTGGGTGCGCCTGCGGGTCCCGTTGCGGGTCCCTGGGTGCGCCTGCGGGTCCCGTTGCGGGTCCCTGGGTGCGCCTGCGGGTCCCGTTGCGGGTCCCTGGGTGCACCTGCGGGTTGCTCTGCGGGTCCCGGGATGCACTTGCGGGTTGCTCTGCGGGACCCATTGCGGTTCCCTGGGTACGCCTGCGGGTCCGTTGCGGGTCCCTGGGTGCTGCTGCGGGTTGCTCTGCGGGTCCCATTGCGGGTCGCTGGGTACGCCCGCGGGTCCCGTTGCGGGTCCCTGGGTGCTACTGCGGGTTGCTCTGCGGGTTCCATTGCGGGTCGCTGGGTACGCCCGCGGGTGGCCCTGCGGGCGCTGCTGCGTGCGGCTTATCCCGGTGGGCCCCGCCGTCGCCGGCATCGGCCGCCGCCGCGCCCACCGCCGTCGGCATCGGCCGCCGCCGCGCCACCACCGTCGGCATCGGCCGCCACCGCTGCCGCCGCCGCCGGCGCCGCCGGCGCTTAAATCTCAAAAACATTTTCTTTCCCAAAAACATTTTCTTTCCCCAACTACAAACTAAATCGAGGCAACACTTAATATGTACCATATTCGAAAGCAGTGTCAAATTTGGAGCACGGAATCTTAATGCATGCAGAAACTTTCGTATCACCTTTGCTATGTCTACAAGCGAGCAATTTACGCAAGGATTATCAAGAGCAGACAAAGCAGAGGTGATAGGAATTCCCTTCTAAGTTCCCTTGCAGCCTCTATGTGTCTGGATGTGCAACAACAACGATATAATCATTCAATGCACAACAACGTGCACATAGACCAATGATACTTTGCGGTATGTGCCCGTTGTTGTTCATTATGGATGTATGCATCGACATCCACAGACCCTCGGCCGCACCCGCGCCTGCACCCGCGGCCGCACCCGTAGATGTGACGAACGTTGAATCGAACGCCATGTCCTGATGCATGCAAAATTGTTCGCGTTACCTCTGCTACGTCTACGCACGAGCTATACGGGGTAAAATATTGACCCAGAGCCTCTATGTGCCCGTTGTTGTACATCCAGAGATTAGGATCACCAAGTCGGACGCAAAATAAAGGAATGCACAACAACGGGCACATAGACGAATAAATATCATTTAATCGCGGTATGTGCCCGTTGTTGTTCATCACAAGTATTTATGGTACACGCCCCGGACGCGCACCTGCGCCCGCACCTGTGCCCGCACCGCGGCGTACCCGCGGCCGTACCCGCGGCGGTACCTGTGTCGGGTGTCTGTCAGCTGTCAACGGACAAGTCCGTTGCGGCTGATCTCCGTTGCGGCTGATCCTGCGGGTCACGTGACGGGTGCGGCGGACCTACGGAAGTATCCGGGGAAGGCCGACTTTTTTTCACCCACCCGCCGCCACCACACCACATAATGTCCCACAGACCTGGCTCGTCGGCCGCGCCTAAGCGCACCCAAAAGTCCGGCGCCCAGCGACGCAACTCGAAAGCGTTAAAATCGGCGCTGTGACATCCATTGGCCTGGGTATACCCCAGGCCATGAAAAAGCTCACAAAAAGGCGGAAAAGCGGCGAGCAGCACATGACGCCGCTGTTTGTCGTCCCCAAAATCCCCGCGTCAGGTGTCGTTCGCGCCCGCACTGCTGTTCATCGCGAGTGGGTCACGAGAAAACCGTGCGCACGTGCGCGAGGTCCGTGTGCAGCAGTAATCCTGCCCTAGAAGACTGTTCAGACATCCTAGAATGATTGTTGAGGGTCATTCCAGTAGCTTACACCTACCCGCACATGTCTGTGTGCACAAACCTATCAAACCTTAAAAACTGGCCAAGATATTGTCAAATTACTGGTTTCAAGTTCCGTGCGCATGTTGCGCACGTTGCGCACGGATGCGCACGGACTGCGCACGGATTTTTCACACTGCGCACGAAGGTTGAAATCATGCGCACGGATTGTAAATCTGTGCGCACGGATGAAGGAGGACTGCGCACGGATTGTGATTTTGTGCGCACGACATTTTGGACCCTGCGCACGGATGTTAGAATCATGCGCACGGACATGGTAGACATGCGCACGGACATGCTGACACTGCGCACGGATTTTGTGTGTTGCGCACAGATTCTGTATAAAGCACAACTGCATTATTTTTTTCACTTTGGCACATCTAGGCGACTTGATTGAACTCATTGAAGTTCATTAACAAACACCAACTATTTCCATAAGTCTTGTTGCAATTGACTGCTCAAGTACAGTTTGTTAATACACTACGGAATGTAGTAAACACAGGTAGAAGTGCCACAAAATGGATGTCTATGACAGGATTTGAACTGAGGGTGTTTCGAATCCATTAAGAACATGTACATGTTAACCACTAGTCCAAACTACAGAAAATACATCCTGGTAACTTGAGTATAATATGGTGTGGGCGTCCAGGTCCCTCTGTGAGATGACATGGTGAGGATGAGGTTGGAACCCATCTAATCAACACGAAGATCTGAAGGGACGGGATGGTGGTGTGATGCAGGAGAGTGAGCACCTCTGTGGTACAGAGGTGGTGGAGCAGACACAGCAAACTTTGGCTTGTTCCAGGTCCACTCCACGGCCCAAAACACGTGTCTCGTCTCTCCTTGACCCAGACAATTCATTTGAGATTTTTTGACCAAACTGGGATCAGGGCTTAGAATCTATTAGTAGATGAGTGAATCATGGTTACTCAGGCTGCAAAGGATATTACTCCTGAATTCATGAACCAAATTAATATAAGTCCTAACCTTAGCAAGCTTAATCTAACCTAACATAACATAACTGTATGAGGGTAACATCTTTTGAGTTATGAGTACCTACTTAGAGCCTCTTCAGGAAATCAGCTTAGAACACAAACCGACATGCTGGCTGAATATTTCTGATCCCAAACAGATCATGTAGCACAGTAGTTTATCTAAAATAGTTGACACTAGAGATGTGCACCTCTATCAATGCACACAGTGCCATAAATACATCTATGATATACATCTTCAAAAGATTTTTGATGTTTTTCACACTGCGCACGGATTTTGTACTTTGCGCACGGATTGTGAAAACTGCGCACGGATATCAGGAGCCTGCGCACGGATTGTGAAAATTGCGCACGAAAGCACATTTCATGCGCACGGATGACCAGGACCCTGCGCACGGATTTTGAAAAGTGCGCACGGACATTTGGACCCTGCGCACGAAAGTTAAACTCATGCGCACGAAAGTTCTAACCCTGCGCACGGAAGTTCTGCGCACGGATATTCTTGCGCACGGATGCGCACGGACCCTGCGCACGGTTTTCTAGGGGTCCATCGCGAGTCACCCGTTCCACAGGCCGCCGCTGCTCCGGAGGTGCAGGACGACTTTATTCCGTTTGGCCCAGCAGATGACTACGACTATACGCCGGCCCCGAAACGCAAGCGGGTCGCAGGTCCACCGACGCTGAAGACGGAGCGCAAGTTCTTTCATTGGAACGAGCTGCTACCGAAGCTGGTCGACCCGATCCTCCATTATCTCGCATCCAGCTACGGCGACGCGATGGGCAGCAGCGGTAGCGGGACCCGCAGCGGGACCGGTAGCGGCAGCTGCGATGTCTTCTCGCGCTCTGAAGGTATGTCGCAGTTACAACAGAAGATGTTTCCTGAGTGTGTACATTATCAGAATGCCCCGGCGACGCGTGCACAAGTGGAGTGCGCCTGCATCGCGTTAATCTGGTGTACCTGAAGCGTGCGAATTTTCTTGCCATGCTTGGATGTTACTCACACACAATATCAGACTGTGAAACCCGGGAAGTTAGGACGTGTAGCCACATGAGCTATGCAGTCTATTTAGCTGAGCGCGGCCTGTTTCCCTCATCTCCTTGCAATCCCCATTACGCATTTAGTATCGACTTGCTGAATCTATTTCTAGACCTCATCCGGAATGCTTCCAATTCCGTTCAGTCTCTCGCCGCATCGCTCAGAGATCAGCATCGAAGCAATGGTTACATTTTGCGGACGAAGAAGGTAACAATAGTGCGTGAAGTACAGCCCAGTCGCTAATTTCTTTCCGTTTCAGGGAAAACCGATCAAGGAGGGATTCAAGAAGGCCCTCACGGACGCACTCCTGTGGTACGACCTCGTTCGTGCCAGACAGGAGGCCGGGACTGCCAAGTGCATTCTTCGAGGCCGGCAAGACGTGCTGTATCCATCGCTGGCGAGCGCGGTCACGGTCGCGGGTACGGGTACGGGCACGGGCGCGGGCGCAGGCGCGGTCGAACTTGCGACCCTGCCTCCAACGCCCACCCACGAGCATCAGCGGCACCGGATACCATTCCCGACCGTTGAGGAGGTTCTCGACGAAGACGCCATGGACGAAGATCGGTCGTCAGATGTCCCTGACACTGAGTTCGACATGGACAGGTTTCCACGGGCAGAGCCCTGGCATCCGCCGCATCCCGCAGCCCATCCGCGACCGGCGCCGAGTGGGCCACAGGTAACAGGGCCAGCACGTCACTGGATTGCTGTTGCGGCCAAGTTTGGCCTGTTTCCTGATGGTCGGACCGACATCGATGGATATCTTGCGTCTCGTTGCGCAAAGTGCTTCGCTACGGCATTCGTTGGACTTCCGCTGTCGACGTATGTAATTTTCTGCTCTGGGCTGCGTGCGGTGTGACTTATGCTCAACAGATGTGATTACCACCTGGCTGTCGATGGCAACTTCTCCCACCGACGTAACGTCACAGCAGGTGACTGCCCAGAGATTCTGTTCACGCCCGAGGCCTTTATACCGAAGGAATTCGTCGATGCCGTTGGTACCGCACACGACGAAGCCAGGAAGCGCCCTGCTCGCAAGTACAAGACTGAGGTGCCCGCAAGCGCAGTGAAGCAATGCGAAAGCTCTCATACCGCGGCGGACGGGTCACGGATCAAGGCCGGCGGTGAGAAGCACGACGACCGCGGTTTGATGGCTATCGTCTGTCGACATGACGTGCCACTCTATGTCTGCAACATCGACACACCGGGAGAACAGATGAAGTACGCCCTCGCAATGTTTATCTGGACAAAACTCCACCTTCCGTCTCTGGCGACTATTCTGAACCTGTACGACATCGGATGTGTGCAGCACAAGACCGTTCTGGCTGTGAGCACCATTGCGGATACGGCCGCGGGCGCGCCTGCGGGTGCGGGTGCGGCGCGGCCGCAGCACATGCCACCGTGACTTCAGCTAATGCCTCCTCAGTATGCCGTCCTGACTCCCCTGATGGAGTCCCTCGTGGTATTTGCCACGAGCTCCATGCACTCCTATGCGCACCAGTGGGAGTGTCAGATTGTGTACAGTCCGCGAATGAATCCCGGATTTGGCCTCTCTGATGGCGAAGGCGTTGAACGGCTGTGGTCACGGCTCAGGGGTTGATTACCAACCTCCGTGGTGCTTGGGTAAGTCAAATTGCACCTGTTTGGTATTTATATTGACATTATACAGAGGAAGGGACGCCTCATTACCCTCGATCGGCATATCCAATGGGTCGGCAGAGCCATACGCGACGAGTCGGGCAAGTGGCTGCAACGAAAGTGGAAAGCAGTCAAGGACCGCGAAGTGGAGGCAAAGAAGGACATTGAGGCGTCCGGACGCTCATCGGAACTCCTGAGGGCGCAGTGGCGCGAGCAACGCGAAGCTCAATTGGCGGTACGACGCAGTAAGTTTTGTTACGTCTGCGGGCGCGGCTACGGGCGCGGCTACGGGCGCGGGCGCGGGCACGGGCGCGTGTACGTCTGCTTGTTCGATTAAGCTAACGGACTTGCAGCTCGGACACCCCGGTTGCGCAAGGAGCTGGAGGCTGTAATGGCGCTTCAAGACCAGATCGACACGGTCGAGGAAGCCATCGCAGTTGCACAGGCCGCCGTCGACCGCAGCAGTGTGCCGTCTGCATCTCCCAATGCGCACCTGGATGAGCTTCGGGAATCATTGGCGAACCTGACACGGCAGGCAGATGCGCTGTACGCCTCGCTCAACGTGGAGCAGGAGTTTCCCGACATTCAGGAACTTGGTGTGGACTTTGTGCGTGCCTTGATCATGTGCTACGATGCGAAGTGCATTGCGCGCCGCAAGATTACCGGACGTTTTTTCGAGTACGAGACCCTCGATCAGGCTGCCGGTGGTGCTGGCGAGCCGCTGGGTGAGTTCGTGAGTTGCTTGGATTATATGTTCTAACGTCCTACGATCTTTGCAGGCACCAAGCAGCATCAGAAGGTCCGGTCTTCGATTAATCGCCGTACTCCTGCAGTTCACAGCGCCATCGTCCGCTATAACGACCTTTGCGCACGTGTGCGACAGCTCCTACCCGCAGGCCGCACGTTCCCCCTTCCGCAGGAGCTGCCAACCGACATTTCGAAGCTCAAGAGCGACAACTCGATGCTGCTGGAGGATGTCTGGGTGTCAAGGCTACCTTCTGGAAACGGTCTGTGGCTGACAGACTCGACTGTCCGTGTTGCGATTCGGGCGCAGCTTGCTCTCGATCGTTGCACTGCTGAGAGGGAGCGCCTACTTCGCGAGGAGAAGCAACTGTTTAACTGGCTAACACTGGAGGCAAAGGCCATTGCCTCGGCGATCATGAACCCTAGCAGTACGTCAAGCTATCAATTTATCGCAGCCAACATTGACCCACCATAAGACGCTCTTTACGTGACCCTATTGCGGCGGGAGTATGCTCGTCTGGAAGACCTTGCTCAGGGCTGCAAGAAGCTCAATATCCCGCTCGCTAGGTGGGAGGAAGCGGTGCAAACGCCCATCGCAGCGGTCGAGGCCACCGCAGCCGCAGCCGCAGCCGCAGCCGCAACCGCGCCCGCGCCCGCGCCCGCGCTTGGAACACCAGTGTCGGCCCATGTCGGGCAGGCTCCGCGCCCCAACATTGGAACGACATCTCACGGTCCAATTCGGTTCAATTTGGCATTGCCGAACGGTACACGACCGCGCACACTGGGTCTCTCAACGCCGCCGCCGACTCCACAGCACCGACACCATCACGGCGTGGAGAACGAGGACTCTGACTCTGATGAGGACTCGGACGACGACGACGACGGCGATTCAAGCGATGAAGACGACCCGTTTCTGGACAATTCTGTTCGCGTGGCCGACTATGAGCTTGGTATTGCACCAACTGTTGACTTTGCTGCCCACAAGCCGGTGAGTCATCCTTGATATAGATTTTGCGGCATAATACTTACACAAACCGCCTTCAACAGATCAAGTCTGCGCATATCGACTCGGAGCTCGGCCCCATGCTCCAAGCCTATGTTCCAGCGCACCCGCAGCCGCAGCCGCAGCCGCGCCGCAGCGGCCCGGGTCCGGTTTTGCGCGGGTGGATCTGACTTGTGCAGCTCTCACCTCGCTGCGCGCTCCTGGCGTTCTCTCAGGCGATGCCATATATGCGTGTACGAGGGCTCTCATTTCTGAGTTCGCCGGTGGGGCTTCAGACCGCGTTGCTGTGTTTCACCCTCGCGACTACGCACTCTGGCTCGACACAAGTGAGCGAACCCGCGTGTTCAAGCAGGTCGAATGCACCGAGTTTTGGAGGAAGGACGTCATCGCGGTGCCGATCTTGAAGAACTACGACTGGATGCTGGCTGTGGTGTACCCTCTCTGCAACAAGATCGACTTCTATGATTGCTTCGGCAACAAGGATCGCGGAAATTCATGCGGAGGTGTGTCTCTGTGATGTCCGCTGAGACAGAGTGCTAACTTGCTCTTAGTGCGTTGGTCAATTCATCACTGCGCTCCTTGGGTTCGCCAAGTCCGTCCCATCAAGGAACGCAACAACACCGCCTATGCGTTGGGACGTGCGAAGACTGGTGTCTCCCACAGAGCCCCATCAGGTCCACGGCCTTGTGGACAGTGGGCTTTGGGTGCTGGCTACGATGGCAGCTGTAGTCCGCCAGTGGCGCTCAACTGGGTTGTCCGAGGATCTAATTCCTGTGTTTCGGGTTTATTTGTATGATCTCATTTGTAGGCATGTTCCTGTAGTAGATAATAATGTTGATCCTTTGTAATTTGGCTGGCAGAAAGCTTGGTTCCTTCTGCAACGGCAAATGCCGTGGAGCGCAGCGGCTGTACCAGCGGCCGCACCCGCGCCGCCGCGCCCGCACCCGCAACACGCACTTGCGTGACCCTCGACATTTTTTTAAGTGTGTTGAAGCAGCTTGCTGCCACATGTACCATTTCAAAAATATGTATGAAAAATATTTTTGATGTCCTATTTAAGGCGGTGCCATATCATATTACAAGTCATAAATGTGTTGAGGGGAAAATGTGTGGCGAAGAAATCGATTTCGGAAGAGGCCGGACTCAAGAAACGCACAAAGTCAAGCGGGAGAAACCGTATTACAGGTCAGACAGTAGCACGGCGAAACCCGCGGCAAAACGCGGTTGCAAAACAAGAGGCAATCCAGAAAGTAATCCGGAGAAAACCGCATTAGAATAGCACCAGGATTCAAGGCCAAATGCATTAGCAAACCCCACAGCAAAGGCAAGTCTAATGCGCTCGCAAACGCATTAGAAACCGCAAGTCTAATGCGCGCGCAAACGCATTAGATAGCGCAAGTCTAATGCGCTCGCAAACGCATTAGAAAGCGCAAGTCTAATGCGCTCGCAAACGCATTAGAAACCGCAAGTCTAATGCGCCGCATAAACGCATTAGAAAGCGCAAGTCTAATCTTTCAAACGCATTAGAAACCGCAAGTCTAATGCGCGCGCAAACGCATTAGATAGCGCAAGTCTAATGCGCTCGCAAACGCATTAGAAACCGCAAGTCTAATGCGCTCGCAAACGCATTAGAAAGCGCAAGTCTAATGCGCTCGCAAACGCATTAGAAACCGCAAGTCTAATGCGCGC
This sequence comes from Auricularia sp. M13, assembly GCA_037042915.1. Classification (NCBI taxonomy): domain Eukaryota; kingdom Fungi; phylum Basidiomycota; class Agaricomycetes; order Auriculariales; family Auriculariaceae; genus Auricularia; species Auricularia sp. M13. The sequence continues at coordinate 3,303,813 of CM073199.1, forward strand.
GCAAACGCATTAGATAGCGCAAGTCTAATGCGCTCGCAAACGCATTAGAAACCGCAAGTCTAATGCGCTCGCAAACGCATTAGAAACCGCAAGTCTAATGCGCTCGCAAACGCATTAGAAAGCGCAAGTCTAATGCGCGCGCAAACGCATTAGAAACCGCAAGTCTAATGCGTTTGCGAGCGCATTAGATAGCGCAAGTCTAATGCGCTCGCAAACGCATTAGAAAGCGCAAGTCTAATGTGCGCGCAAACGCATTAGAAAGCGCAAGGTAATGCGCGCGCGCGGATTGTATTTGATTTGCTTTGCATTAGGGTCGAAAGTGTTCTAATCAGTGAAGTTTGATTACACTGAGCATTACACTGAGCACTAATACCCTGCTCTTCGCGGTCTGTAATGGCGATTATCGCCCCAACGATGCATGCAAGTCTTGACCCCTCATAGGAGTACAGTTTAGATGCAAGTCAGAGTCTCTTGAGGTGGTGAGAGAGCTTTGAGAGGCAAGTAGTGGAAGACTTTGTGATGGTTTTGTTCACTTGGGTTAAGGATACAGATTCATGCAAAGCAGATCGAGTCGTCGAACAACCAGCCCACCGTACGCACATCCAGTCTTATTCCAGTGTCCTAAGATCATCTACTGTCCATCCTGTGCAAGGGGTCAAGGAAAACGCGTGGGATGGTTGTGTATGCAGCAGCTGTGGTATTCTTGTTCAAACAGCTTACACCCAGTACCTCAATGTCCACAGCACTGTCTCATGAGCCTTTATTCGATGAAACTACATATGTATTGTACTGAGGTGCGCCAGGGAAATACAGCGTGAAATCCCGCACACCAAGGCAGTCAGGACTGCGCATGCAGCTGCAGCGTAGTGCTCACTCGAGCTGTTCCCTGCAGCAAGTCACTGAGCATCGCACTGCAGACTGTGCAGGCTATGAATGGTGCGCCTCACATCCTAGACACAGCTGAGCCTACTCATTCTCACTGACAGCAGTGTCCTTCCAGCAAAAGCACGCCTGGAAACAGGTGGGAGACGCTGTATAACTCACTGGTGCTTCGAGTGCCATGCATGAATGCACTGACCAGAACACACTTCAACCTCCCAACACTTACACCGTGCTATATTTGACAGTGAGGACATTGATATGTATTGCAGACATAAGTCTCAGGTTGCAGAATCCGTCACTGCTGCATAGTTGACTGAGGCACGAGTGAGAACGCTCCATAGACACACGCAGTCGCGCACGCAGTCAGAACCGCGGCCGCAAGCGCAGCCGCAAGTGCAAGAGGACTTGCTGTCCTTATCAAGGACTGATTCAAGGCTACATTAGAGTTAGTTCAGCCTTATTGCAACCGAGAGAGTTCGTTCAGGGTCACCTCCGGGATAATAAACCTTGTAGGGATCAATTGAGCCGATATTGTGACCGAATTTCTTTGCCCCACTATCTCCAACTGTATTAGACACGTGTTTATGGCGTTGTCTACTATTTCTCATGCCTCTGGGGGCGTTTGAGGACCCACTGGTACACCGGGGGCACGCGAAATGGAACTCCGATTCCGTCTCTTGATCCGTAATCCCAACCTCGCCCCGCTCACCCCGCGCCCGCCCCTACCTCCCCAGGTGCGCCTGGGCGTTTACCGCCCTGCTTGCAGTGCTGACAGGCAGCGCAGGATGCTACCGCGCCCGCGCTAGCCTGCGCAAGAAGGCAGCCGCAGCCGCAAGCGCGCCAGCAGCGTCGCCCGCAAAACGGGCTGCAAAGCCCACCGCAAAGGCCACGACGGCCACGAAGGCCACCAGGGCCACCAAGGCCCCCGTTGCGAAGGTGCGCCCTTTGTTCTCGCACGACTTTGCCTTGCTGACAGCCTTGCATAGCGAGGAGCCTACACCGGCGACAGCAGCAGCGACAGAGGCGACGACGACAAAAACGACGACGACGACGAAGACGAGAAAACGGCCGAGGAGTCCGCCACGTCCAGCGCCGCAGAAGAGTCAGAGTACGAGGCCGCGAGCGACGCTGCGGCCGACGAGAGCGCTGCCGAGGGCGACAAGGCCGACGAGAGCGCCGCCGAGGGCGACAAGGACGACGAGGGCGCCGCCGACGAGAGCGCCGCCGAGGGCGACAAGGACGACGAGGGCGCCGCCGACGAGAGCGCCGCCGAGGGCGACAAGGACGACGAGGGCGCCGCCGGAGAGCGCCGCCGAGGGCGACAAGGACGACGCGCGGGCGACAAGGACGACACGGCCAAGGGAGCCGCTGACAACGAGAGCGCGGCCGACGAGAGCGCCAACGAGGACGCTGCTGACGACGCGGCCAAGGGCGCCGACGACGAGGACAGCGCTGACGAGAGCGTCAACGAGGGCGACAAGACGGTCACCGCCGCCGATGGAGCCGCCGACGACGACACCAACGAGGGCGACAAGACGGTCACCGCCGCCGATGGAGCCGCCGACGACGAGAGCGCCGCCGACGACAAGAGCGCGGCCGGCGAGGAGATCGCCGCCGAGGGCCCCGCTGACGGCGCACCCACCGGCGACGCGGACGCGGGCGCGCACGCGGGCGAGGGCGCGCTCGCGGGCGAGGGCGCGGGTGCCGCTGACAAGATCGCGGCTGAGGACGACGGCGACAAAGACGGCGACAAGAACATGAGCGACGTCGACGACGACACGAGCGAGGTCGACTCGACGTACTCGCCCGTCAGCCCGCCTGCGCAAACCCCGACTCCGTCGGAACAGGTGAGGTTTTCATCTCCAGTGTTTTATTTTTCTAATATGTGGCTCAGTCGGACGACGACGACGCGCAAACGGTCGATGAAGATGATCTGTTTGAGGATGTAGTATGTACAGTCTTTTTGTCGCGAGTCATCAGCACTAACGAGCTCTGCAGCCTATTCTGACCTTCCCGGAGTACAAGCAGTTGTGCCTCAAACTCGAACCGTTCAACAGCCTGGGAGCCTTGGAAATGCTCTACACAGCAAGCTTCCTGCCGTGCGATTCAGAGGAGAGAGAGCAGGAAGAAGCGAACCGGGTCAGACTCCGGTCAATAATCTTGAACGACCTCAAGGCGGTGCGGAAGAAGGATCTCGTCGATATGACGCCGGATATGGTGAGGGAACGGCTGCGGCGGATGCAGGCAGACGCCAAGGACACATACGACGTGGTCGTCGAGAAGCAGGTCGAGTTCCCCGACTCCCCGCACGTCGCATTCGAACCCGCGCCCACGCCCGTGCCCTCGTCTTCGCCCGCCCCCGCACCCGCGCCCGCAACTCCCGGGGTGCAGGCATCGCCGTCACCAGCGCCTGCGAAGTCGAAGGCCAAGGCAACGGGCGGCCGTCGCGCGTCGGCCCCCGAGCAGGGTACCCTGGCTGCGGCCATCTCAGCTCGGCCACCTGCGTCCGTTGGTGCACCGGTCGCGGCGCGGGCAAAGCCCATCGTCAAGCGGACGCTCGGCGAGTTGCTGGGCGAGGACAGTAGCGACGACGGCGACGAGACACCGACCGCCGTGCCCGCTGCGACACCTGCAGCAGCACCCGCAGGCGCACCCGCAAGTGCCGACGCTACCACTGCGTCCGCTCCTCCGCCTGCTCCAGAGCCCGCGCCCAAGCCCAAGCAGCGCAAGCAGCGCAACGTCGAGCCCGACCTTCCCGCGCCCTTAGAGATCTCGCCCGAGGCCAGCAAGCGCAAAAGCAAGAGCAAAAGTGCGTCTGCTGCGCCCGCAGCCGCAGCCGTGCCCGCGCCCACGCCCGTGCCCGCGGCCAGCAAAGCCAAAAGCAAGAGCAAAGTGCGTCCGCTGCGCTCGCAGCCGCGCCTGCGCCCACGCCCGTCCCCGCGACCTCCGAGGTCATGGCCGAGCCCAGCAAAGGCAAAGGCAAGAGCAGAGGTGCTGCCGCTGCGCCCGTGGCCGCAGCCGCACCCGCACCCGCGCCCGCGTCAACCCCGCGCCTCCATCTCCACCGCCTCTGGATCCTGCCGCCGCCGCCGCCGCCCGCGCCGCCGAGCCATTCGACATCCCCGACGTGCTGATGTTCGACGAAGACCCAGAGGACGAGGAGGAACGCCTCGAACAGGAGGCCAGAGAGTTTGACAAGGTCTTCAGGCCTGCTGGCCGGGACACGACTCAGGAGGAGGTCCACGACCTCTACAAGCTCCTCATGAAGACTTTGCTGCGTGAGGCCAAGCTGCAGCACGAACTGGGACCCGGGCGTCCCACAGCGCGCCAGGGCCAGGCCATGGACCTTATGGCGACGTTTTTTTCCAAGATGGTCACCCTCGGCTCAGCCAGCCTTGGGGTTAGCTCAGAGCGCCTGCGCGCCCTCATTGGGCTTCTGCAGAAGCCGCGTCAAGTCACCCGGCTCGAGCTGTTCAAGAAGTTCTGCCGCAACACGCACGAGGGTACCTTTTTTTCCTTCTTTCTCTTGTCTCGTATGCTGATGTGATTGCAGAATGTACAGAGCGTCGCAATTTCGACGATATCCTCGGCAACCGCGGCAAGTACAGCGCCGAGGAGTGCAAGACGCTGTACACCAAGTGGTCGGCCAAGTTGACGGACGAGCAGATCGACAATCTGCTCATCCGTCACGAAATTGTGTACCCGTACGGCCCGGACAATGGCACGCCCACCGACCGCCACAACCTCTTTCAAGTCGAGGTGGACAACGTCATCCGGCTGGTAAGTCACTATTGCGGTCGCAGGCGCGGGCGCGGGCGCGGGCGCAGGTGCGGCTGCGCCTGCGCCTACCTATACATGCAGCGCTGACGCTTTTTACCTTGCAGCTCGATTACCTGGCCGCGTTCTACCATTTCGACTCGACGCTCTTTATTGCCGGCTCGCGCATCGACTTCGACCGCGACCCCTCGATGTTGCGGTTCCATGCGACCCACAATGCGCACGACTTCGTCCAACACAAGCTGTTGGAGGAGCCCCGTGGAGCCTTGGCCAAGTTCCAGGGCCACGTGACGTGAGTGCCTGAAAGAGTTTGTCAACTCTTTCCCTCTCGCTGACATTGATATTGGCTCGTAGGAACAGCCACCTCAACATGGTGACGGACATGACCGCAATCGCCCGCGGTCAGCAGCCACCCGCCCAGCGCGTCAGCATCACGGGCACCGTCCCCCCGCCCCAGCCGACGCCCGACCAATTCTACATAGCAACACGCCCTCGCCCTGGGGCGGTTGGATACGGGCTACAGGCAGCTCGCGCATCGGGCTCGGGCTCGGGTGCGGGCGCGGGCGCGAGTGCGGGCGCGGGCGCGAGTACGGGCGCGGGTGCCGCTACACCTGCACCAATGTCGGCCCGTGGCGAGACAGCGGAACACGAGGGCAACGACGAGGAGCAGGTCGAGGGAACGTCCAAGACGCCAGAGAAGGGCAAGGAGCCCGTCCTGTACTATCCGGACGTCGACGAGCCGGTGCCAGCGGGCAAGATCGCCATCTGGACTCGCAGGGGCAACACGACGCAGCGGATGAAAGTTCTGCTCGACTACACGCCGCTGTACACCGACTACATCGGTTTCACGCTGCAGCTCTCGGAGGAGGATAGGAAATTGGCGCGCGATAGGCTCGTCGAGCTCTTCGAATGTAAGTACCAACCACATCCGCGCCCGCGCCTGCGCCCGCGCCCGTGCCCGCGCTTGACACCGTGCTGATGTCTTGCAGTTACTCACGTCAAGATCCCTTTGCCACAAAATGACGGGATACCTCTGGCGGCCATGATGACCGCGCTCAACAATTACCGGATGATGATGGGTGGCTGGCCGCCATTCGCATATTTCCCGGCCGATTTGTCGGGCCGCACCAACTTCTCGTCGTTCAGCGGTGCGATGCAACGGCTGATCTTGTTTGCTGCACTCTGCGGCAAGCTATGGACGCGGCCCGCGCTTGAACTCGAGGGCGACATGCTCGAGCAGGTCCGCACAGCCACGGGCAAGCCCCACCTCAACAACGTCTTCGTCATGGTGCTCAGTGAGGAGTACCCCGTCGGCGTTGGCAAGCCGCAGTGGGCTGGCACGTATCGTGCTATGCTCAACGACAAGACGGTCCTTGGCTGCCCGCATAAAGAGCTCATCGACTATGTTCCCACCGCAGTCAAAGTCCCGCCGCCCAACTGCCCTTACAAGGGAGTAAAGGCGCCCGCTCCGCGCGTTCTTCGAGTGGGCCCTGAGCCTTCGGCTGCGCTCGCCGCGCAATGTGCATCAGATGGGCAGCAAGCCGCAACGCCCGCACCATCCGCACCCGCGCCCGCACCTGCGCCCGTGCCCGCACCCGCACCCGCACCCGCACCCGCGCCCGCTCCCACCGCCAAGAAGTCCAAGCGCAAGGCGCGCGACACGGTCAACTCGGGCGACGAGGCGGCTCTCGCGCCCGTCACCGAGGTTGTCAGCAACAAGACCAAGAAGCCGTCAAAGCCGCCCAAGGGCGTATCCGCGTCTGTCAAGTCCAAGGAGCAGCTCGCAGCTGAGAAAGAGCTGCACAATCAACAGCAGCAGCGTAAGAAGGAAATGGTGGATCGGTACGTCGAGATTGACGACACCACAGCTGTCACCGAGGCTGCGACCTCCAAACCGGCTGCAAAGGACGCGAAGAAGACAACGGGCCGCAACAAGACACACGAGCAGGAAAAGGAGAAGGAAGCCAACGAGGAGGACGTCGAGGAGGTCGAGTACGAGGAGGAGGAAGTCGACCCGCCCGTCGACCCAACGCGTGTGGAGGCTCCCAAGCGCAGGAAGTCCAAGAGGTCGGTCGTGTTTGCGGAGGATAAGGATGCACCGGTAAGTTTTTTTTTTGCTGATTTTGGTGTCCATCACACTGACCATTCACAGGCGGCCAAGAAGCGCAAGATTGCGGGCGCATCCGCACCCGCAACCGCGCCCGCGGCCGCACCCGCACCCGAGCCGGCGCCGGAGCCCGAGCCCGAGCCCGAGCCCGAGGCTGACCCCACGCCCGAGCCCACGCCCGAGCCCGAGCCCACGCCCAAATCCAGGGCTGGAAAGCAGGGCAAGCGCAACGTCCAGCCTGACGTGCCCGCGTCCGAGGGCGATACTTCGCCCGAGTCCAGCAAGGTCAAGGGCAAGCGCAAAGCCTCCCCCGCACCCTCATCCCCTCCCGCCCCTCCCGTCACACCCTCCCGCAATCGCCAGCGCGTCGTCGCCAATACGGCTGAGGCAGGCCCGTCTACTACGCCGTCCAACAAACGCAAGCGCGATGCTGCAGACACAGGCGAGGAGGACGCGCAGCCGCACAAGTCGTCCCGAGTGCAGGAGAAGGCCATCAGCAAGCTCCCCGCGGTCACCCTCACGATCGCAAAGGCCAAGAAGATGTCCAAGTCAAACAAGCAGATGGACGGCCTCCTCAAGCCTCAGAAGTCGTGGCCGGCCGGTATGCAGGTGCCGGCAGGGTTCGAGGACCAGACCGCGTACACGACCGCGATTCTGCGCGCGCTCAATCGCGTTGCCCTGACCGAGGTGGAGAAGGTGCTCATCCGGCACTGCTTCAAGAGCTGGCCGGCGGATGTCAAGAAGTCGCCCGAGATGATGGAAATGTTCCTTGAGCTCGTCATGTAGCGTGTGCCGGTTTCCTTGAAATTGGAGCTTTGATTTGTTGCGCTAAATTTCCGTGTGAACCAAGTACAAGCGGAGCGGGCGCGGGCGCGGCTGCGGCTGCGGCTGCGGGCGCGGTTGCGGATGCGGATGCAGGAGTTGGTGTGCAACTTGAGTCCCAATGGGAAATTGGAATTCAGACATAGGCTCATGTGCTCTTATGCATCTGAATGTAAATCTTTATCTGGGGTTTTGGTGATTATCCAGCATCTGATGAAAAGAATGTGACAAGTACTTCTCACAATGCACATTTTCTTGAAACATCAACATCCATAGTCAAATCAACATATCCACATTCACATAAACACATTCACACGTACTGAGAGACCCTCCAAGCATTCACTGCTTCTCCGATTTGAAATTTGTCCCCAGTTATTTTGTTCATGTACAACAACGGGCACATAGCACCGATGGCTGAAATTGCATAATCAGGCGTCTGGCATATCTTAAATACGTTTTGTAATGGCAGAGGCTGTCACCGGATTGGCGCTGAGTTTCTTATGTCTGCTCTCGAATGCCCTCTGCCGCACCCGCACCCGCAGCCGCAGCCGCAGCCGCAGCCGCAGCCGCAGTTGCACCCGCGCACTGGGCCGGGCGCGTAGATGTAACAGAGGTGACTTGAAATATAAATTTGTTAGCTGATATGAATGTACTTGAGTGATTTGAGTTGAGGTTTCAGCTGCGGTTACATATGTGGGATTCATGATTGACATTTTTGTTTCATGCAGTTTTTGTGTCGCCGCTTTTAAATGGAACTAATGTACAGATTAAGTGTTGCCTCGATTTGTTTTGTAGTTTGGGAAAGAAAATGTTTTTGAGATTTAAGCGCCGGCGGCACCGGCGGCGGCAGCAGCGGTGGCGGCCGATGCCGACGGTGGTGGGCGCGGCGGCGGCCGATGCCGACGGCGGTGGGCGCGGCGGCGGCCGATGCCGGCGACGGCGGGGGCCCACCGGGATAAGCCGCACGCAGCAGTGCCCGCAGGGCCACCCGCGGGCGCACCCAGGGATCCGCAACGGGACCCGCAGGCGTACCCAGTGATCCGCAATGGGTCCCGCAGAGCAACCCGCAGGTGCACCCAGGGACCCGCAACGGGACCCGCATGCGTACCCAGGGATCCGCAATGGGTCCCGCAGGGCCACCCGCGGGCGCACCCAGGGACCCGCAGGGCCACCCGCGGGCGCACCCAGGGACCCGCAGGGCCACCCGCGGGCGCACCCAGGGACCCGCAGGGCCACCCGCGGGCGCACCCAGGTATCCGCAGGGCGCCCCGCAGGTGCACCCAGGGACCCGCAACGGGACCCGCAGGCGCACCCAGGGACCCGCAACGGGACCCGCAGGCGCACCCAGGGACCCGCAACGGGACCCGCAGGCGCACCCAGGGACCCGCAACGGGAACCGCACTGGCATTCACGCACCCGCAATGGGAACCGCACTGGCATTCACGCACCCGCAATGGGAACCGCACTACTATACAGGGACCCGCAACGAAACCCGCACCACCACCTGCTGTCCCACTGACCCACCTGCAACGGACGCGGGCGCGGGCGCGGGCCTGACGCTAGCCTATTTTCCGGGGGGGTAAAATAGGGTTAGCGTCACCCGGTTGCAGCTACCTGAGGTGTCTCCGTTGGCCTCAAGTCCCGTTTTCCCCCTTCCCTCGGTGCGTAGTCGCGACTTCCGTGATTGCACACCATCCTCCCTCCTCCCCTACTACGACTTCTCCATCCGAACGGTGCTACTTCTGTTCGTCGCGTTCGCACGCAGTCATAGACTTCGCCAGTGCAGCGACGAAGAAAAGACGCACTCCCGTCTCACAATCCTCCTCTCCCGTGCACCCTCTTCTCGTAGACGACTCCACACGAGTAGTCTCGAGCTCTCCGGATACTGGGGTCGGGTTCCCCCTCGTCTTCGTGATCCTCACTCGGGTTTTGATCATACACACTCGAGACCATTTCCCCGTTTCACCCCTACCTCTATATCTATTCTCTCGTGTGTTGGGTATACTCCACCCACCCACCCTTTTGATCTGCGGCTCCTCCCTACTCCTGGATTCATTGTCTTAGTCTTCCCTGGCTGTTCACCGTGCTGAGATATCCCAATACGATAAGATTGACATGAACACAGTTTAAACCAATCTCTCCACTCACGGGCTGTAGATGGCATAGTCGAATAGCGCTATCGAGCCGCTGTCCCCGTCCGCCCAGCTGGAAATGAGCATGTCAAGGGGTACGCAGTTGTTAAGCGCCCGGAAGCAACTGGGAGGGGGAGGGTCCCCCGCAGATGCTGCTATGGAATTTTTTTAATATCTTGAATTATTTTTTGGGGATGGTTGAGAGAATTGGTTTAGCTTTTTAGAGGTGATATAACCCATTTCTAAGCATCTCATGTAGGTAAAGCAGCTGAATTCACAGAATAATACTTTGCAGTCCGTTTTCGGCACATTGCCTCCGACACCAGAATGTGCATTGCAAAGGCAATCATCTTATACAGGGGCTGTGGCAATCTTAAAGAGATGTATGTGGGTATTTATGAGAGATACGGTTGGCTTCATCCCATACAGAGGGCCATGGGCAGTACAAAATCCTCCTCAACCACTCTCGGCAAGCCTTGCTGAGGGGAGTCGTGCCCAAGCAATAGTCCTTCATAGTCTCGGCTTTCTTATACATTGCCTCGTCAATATCTGCTGTCAATTGGGGTGCTAACACCCTGGTATCGCAATAACTACAATCTCGAAGGTGAACCTCGGGATCAATACGGCGTCCCAAATAGGGAACTGTCACCTGTCAGGTCACGTGACAGAGGGGGAGGGGGTCGCTCGAGAGTTGTTATGGAATTTTTCGGGACGGTGCAGGAATTTTTTTTTTGCCACCCCCTTGGAGCATGTTGTGTTCCCCTGTGGGAAGAAGATCCGTTTTGAACACGAGCTGATTATACAGGAGGCCATCCACCCTCAAGTCAGGCTGATGGAGAAATTGATAGATTGGTTTGAAAGAGCCGTCCAGGTAGAACGCGAGGCGGGTATCCTTGTGCGCGACGTCGATATTGTTGGCTAGTATGAAGAATATGTAGATGACGCTTCCTGCCAGTGAAAGTTAGAGCGAGTAATCAATGGAAATGCACAGTCGAGAGTCACCGTTGAATGCGAACGTCACGTTCGACGGAATCTGGCCGGGAAATGTTGTATCGTCGTCAAGGGGCCTTCAGATTTTTTCGTAAGCATATCACGTCGTATTTTCTTGTAAGCCTCAACGGGCTGGACTAACTAACTATTTGCTTCCGGATATACCCGATTTAGTATTTTCGGATCTATATTGTCGATAATCACGGCAGATCCGATCAAACCTCAAAGGGGCCCAACTTCAGCAGGTCCCAGACAGTAGGACTATAAGCTCTGGTAGCCTTGTACTCATGTTCAGACATGCAGAAAGAATGCTTGGAATGTTTCTGTCTGGTTTGGAAGTGCTCAAACAGGCTGATGAAAAAAATTCTGGAAGGTCAAAGCCGACCAACTAACTAACCCACATGATATCACGGGATCAAATCCTGATGGCCCCTTGATCGTCGTGCCTATGGAAGGCAGGTGAGGAGAGCACAAAGTTGATTAGAGCTGAGAGCAGCAGACCAAGTTCCATCAAATGCCTTGGTCACATCCGGCCGCGCGCCACAAGCGGGGCACTGAGTGCTCGGGGATCCTGCATTCCACGCGTGTGCAGATGCGTACTGTGGTACGCGGCCGCTGCGCTGGTCGCCGCACGTGTCGTCGATTGTGACGTTGACGAGGCCTGCGCGGCACGTCAATGTCAGCAGCTGAGATATGATAAGCAATGCGGGGAAAAGCATAGCGTCTGGCCCTGCACTCGTTTAAACACCGTCGGCTGTAGAATATAAAGGAATTCTAAGGCGCACTGAACGGCACGCCAAAGCCCTGCAGCTTGATGTAACATCGTCGCAGCCGTCAATCTGGCCGGGATCCGTGGAGCCAGGGATGCCTAACAGTGACCGAAGCTACTTACTTATGTCCTATTGGTTTTCACCAGCCGGAGACATTTCGGTAGAGCTGACCGACCTGCGAGGGAAACTTGAGGCTGCACATAGCAGAAAGTCACCCATCGTAGACAACATTTCAGTAAGCACGGTCTTGCGGACAGGGCCTTTAATACGGATGCAATGGACGAGACATCGCCGGACGAAACTTATGATGGATAGCCTCAACAGCACCGTCAAGAAGTTCTAGCCGCGAGAGAACGTGTAAGCTGACCCACAAATAGCCGATTGGTGAGATAGCTTGCCATAAGTAGACAGAAGCAATGGTGTCTGAGAATCGATACGAGGGAGATAGTTCCTGGGAGATGCCCACACCAAGGGGAGTCTCTCCACGGCGCACGGCTGGGCGTGCAGAGTTGCACATTAATAACTGGGAACTCGATGTGTCGAAAAGGCGTACGGGAAGTCTGCGCGAATTGAACCAAAAGGACGTGAGTTCTACAATTATTTGCGGCGTATGACCAAGACCGCGCGGATATACTGTGGCGCATCGAGTACATAGTGCAGCTCCGCGAATGGAGGCCCTCATCGTTATAAGTGATATCTTCCGCCGAAGCGGAAGGGCGGGAACGGGGCAGGCGACCAGCGCGCTGCTTGGCGACGTCGAGCAAGGCATGAGTTGGCTGCAGAGTTGCCAGAGCCAACACGCGAACGTGCAATTGTCCTCCAAGGTGACCGTATTCTTCAACCCATCCTTTACCACGACGTTGCCAACAACACAGGCAAGCGCAAGGGGACACCGGAAGCAAACTGACGGCACCGGGTTGGTAACCGCTGCAAGCAACTGAGGCAAGACCCATCCATCCTATTTCCGCGGATATACCTCCGGTTTGCCTCCGGAGATCCGCAGCAGGCCTTGCTCTAGGATAGCCAAAAGGGTTTCTGCACTAGAAATGTATATTACTGCTCCCAGGACATGTGCCCATCCAGCAGCTTGTCCAGACGTTCCAGCAGCTTGCCCGGAAGTCCTAACTCAGAACAGTGATGCATTATGTCAGCAATATGCATCCGATAAATCCGAGAATAATGCCCCTACAGCAACATAAAAAACTGAGAAGGACTTAAAGTGCTCTGACTATGTTTGTTAATCCATTTCAGAGCAGGATTGAGCCTTTGGGGGGCTCTCCGGAGCCAATTTGACCCGGGTCCTCAACCTCTGCAGCCCGAGGTCGGCGGACCCATCCATCCTAACCTGATGCTCCAAATTTTGCCAGCTGGGTCCCCTTGGGCAAGCGTGCGGAACTCGAGGTCGCTGGAAATCTCCTTTTCTTTGCAGATTTAGCTGACGATGTGCGGGACAACAGGCCATCCACATGTTCCTTTGCGCGCCAGTAGATTGCAAAATGGCTAGAGCAGGAGAGACGGTCATGAGGACAGAACATGAGCTATCACGATATCGAACTCCGCTGTGCCGTCACTCGTCTCGCGACCGCTGACCACGCTGGCCGAACCCCGACTTTGCGTCGATTCAATGTGGCTCAGTCCCTGCAGGCGCCGTCTCTAACCTGCTCGCTGTGCTCATCTCCCGTCTATCTTTCTCAGAATGGATGAAGACTCAATTGAATGAAAGGTGCGAGATTTTCTAATAGCGATGCAACTATAGATAAACAGGTCATAAGGTACCTACAGCCGCAGTGAAACCATGAGCAAGATGAAAAGATGCGCAGCCCTCGCCTCGTGTGTCCGGCTCGTGGTCTTGCAACAAGCTATATAATCTTGTTCGCCTCATCGATTACCTGCCGCCGCGCCTGCCTCTGCCTCTCTTTCCGCCTCGACCCCCGCGGCCTTTTCCAGCTCCCTTGCGCCGAGATGGACCAGCGACAGAAGCCTCCGCGCTCGCCGCCTGGTCGCCGCCACGTGGCTCGTCATCGTCGAAGGACAGCTTGATGTCCTCCTCCTCCTGCTTCACCCCACCCATCTCGAACGAGTGTGTGACAGTTCGGATGATCTGTACTGGCGGCGGCGGCGGAGGCGGCGTCGGAGACAGCGATGCCGGCGTGACAGCCTCGAGGCTGTAGTCGCGCCCCATTGGGTGGTTTGGGTCGCGTGGGTAACGCCCGTTGTAGCGACCTCCATATGGATCGTACGGGCGCTCATAAACCCGGTTTGGAGAGCCCACCTCTTCGCTCAGTGGGCGAGCCACCGGGGGCGCAGCGGGCACCGTGGGCCTCCAACGCGGAGTCGGCGACCGCAGCGGCGGCGATGGCACCGGATGCGCAGGCGGCGGCGGCGTCACGGCCTCCTCGCTCAGCCGCTCGGGCTCTGGCACAGTCACCGGTGCCAGACCCCGCTCTGCACGCTCTTCACGCCAACGGGCGTACATCTCCTCCCGCTCGGCAGCCATGCGCTGGCGCATTGCTTCCATTCTGCGCTCGATGCGGGCCTCCGTCTCTGGGCTGTCGACGCACTCCAAGCTGGGCTCACGGTCGTGCCAGGTGCGGCGGCACGGAGGCGTCACTGGCCGGTGTACGCGTGGGGAGGGTATGCGGGCGATGGGCACCGCCGGGGTTCCCGCGCGACGGGGGAGGGGGCGCACGACGCGTGGCGATGGTAAATGGGGTGTCGCTGCATCCTCTGCGCTGTCGTCGAGCGCAGGCGTCGCAGCTGGCTCCGTCTTAATACGGACGCTGCGGCGAGGGCCTGGTGTTGGCGCCCTGCGCAGCTTCGAGCGGCCGGCCAGCGACCAGTCGCCGTCCTACAATCGCATAGTCAGTTCCTTTCTGCCAAAACAAGACGCGCTGAACATACCTGGTCAGACTCATCATCGCCGTCGTATGTGTCCACAGCAGCAGATGCCGCCGCGGTTATAATGGATTCGGTGTTGCGGGTCGCCGCTGCAGACGACATCGCGTTCGCGCGCATGGTGTCGGGCGCCGGCGACCCCGACGCCGACTCCATTCGCACTCGGCGCCGTCTGTCAGCTAGCGACCAATCGTCGTCGCTGCCCTCGCCAAAGTCAGACCGCGCACGCTTGGGCTTGATGGCCGCTCTGGTCGATGGCAACTGCACGGGCTGTGGCGGCCGCGGTGGCGGGCTCGGTGTCAGCGAGCAGTCCGTGTAGCCAACGCGCTCGAGATTGCATTGGTCGGCGCTCGTCAGGTGGGAGTCAAGGAAGCCGTGCGTTGTGCTCGCGTCATTGTGGTCGTCTGCAATCGTCGTCGTCGGTGTCAGCGTACTGGACCACCTGGAGCGCCAAACTGCGTTTACTCACAGTCAACCGTCATGGCGTCGTCGTCGCGGTCGCGGTCGACGGCGCGTGCCTTCTGATAGCGGGTGTCGAGGTGGGCCATGTGGGCGCGGTGCAACGGCTGGGTGTGTGTGGGGGTAAGAACGCAAGGTTCGGCGGCCCGAAACCGCACGCGCTTTACTTATATATCACCCCCATCCGCAGGTGGCACCCCGGGTGGGCGGACAAAAGAGCTGCGCTTCGGATCAAGACACGTTGCTTATTGTCCTCTACATCCGAACGTGGTTCATGATCAGGCAGCATGAGGCGCGCGTGGTGCGCGTCTTGGAACTCCGATGCTCCTCCTCATTCCGAGTGTGTGTTTGCGTGCTAGGTGAACAATTTATCTGGTTTATTCACTGTGTGGGTGACTTGTCGTCTTACTCAAGCCGTTCGTGTGCGACACCGGACGGTGCACATTATTGCACGGCGGTTGCTCTCATTTCAAGACTGCGACGCATTCATCTCATGCAGGAATGGGAAATGGGTGAGAACGAGCAGCATCCCACAAATGTACTATGTAGTATAGTTATAACAAAAACTCAGCCCGAATGAATGGGCTCAGTTTGCATTACATAAATTTGTTAAGTCTCTGAGCCTATGCTGCACTGCGCGTTTCTGAGAATATGAGAACGCCTACTTATACAGATCGCGTCATCCGGAGCGCAGATGGCGTGGCAACGTTGGTATATAAGATCGCATCAACCACTCAATGAAGTGAATTCTTCCCTCCTGCACCAGTGTCCCGTCTCCTTTCCTCCGGGCCTTTCTTGAACCCTTGCTGTCGTCTTTAGCAGAGACCCGGAACGTATCTTCGGGTGCTGCTGTGTGCCCATACTACCGCGCTTGCTGTTCGGCCAGCTTGCATTTCGAAAAAAAAATTGTGCCGTGCACGATGTCCTTTCTTTCCCGCTTCAGTGTCGACGAGATTTGCTGCTAAATACGCCTGGAATAGGCGGGAATGTCATCGAAGGTCTCGGGCTTGCTGGCGGCTTAACATCGCGGCCTCAGTCACCGTATCTTGGCTTGGAACTGACTGTGTGAAAATCCGATCTGGGGGTCCCGGTCCGCTCGTACCGCTTACCATACTGTTTTCCCATTCTCACGGCTGGGAGCACTTGTCTACCGGACTGAATGCAGCAGCTCCCGAGTTGGGCGGCGCTGCCGAACAAAGGGCCCTGTGTTAGATAATAGACATAGAACTCTCTGGAACCGCGGCTAATCAACCCGTGCACTCGCCGACTGGCCGGACAAGCTCATAGCGCATAAATACTACTGCTGCCAGCTGGAGATGTCCTGCACCCTTTGTTGAACTTCACAGTCGACGCTGATCGCACACGATGGCCCAGTCTAACCGCTACGAAATCACCTACTGGCGTCTCCCGGCCTTGGGAGATCTGCCGCGCATGCTGCTCGACGTCGCGGGAGTACCGTACGAGAACACATTCGTGGACAGGGAGGCCTGGAACGGCGGACTCAAGGACACCATGACGTTCGGCAAAATTCCCAGGCTCACGATCCACGGCCCTGATGGCACCAAGAAGGTTTGCAGCATCTATTAGCGCTCTCAAGCTTCGCTGACGAGTGGATCTTGTGGAAATCGCAGGAGATCTTCGAGACCATCGCCATCGAGTCGTACCTTGCCGAAACCCTCTCCCTCGTCCCGGGGCCTGACGCATTCTCGCGCGCGGAGTGTCTGAGCGTCGTGTCGTCCCTTAAGGACATGATGGACAAGGTGAACAAGGCGAGCGCCCTACCGACTGTCGAGGAGCGCCGCGAGGCGCACAAGAAAAACATCGCGGAGCTGATCCCCTCCTTCCTTCGCTACCATGAGCGTTTCGTCATTTCCCGCGGAGGGCCATACTACTTCGGGAACAAGGTACGTGCCTCGCTGAAACGATGAGTAGAGTTATGCTCAGAATCGTGAATGACGCAGCTCACTGTCGCTGACCTCATGCTCTACGCCGCATCCCTCAACCTCGCCGCCATGTACGGCAACAACAGTCCGCTGAAGACGGGACAGTACCCGTCGCTCGCCAAGCTGATTGAGACGCTCGACGGCGGCCGTGCCGGCGACTATGCGCGCAACCGTCGCCTTAGGTATGTGCTGACATTGCGCAGTCAGGAACACACGGACTGATTGAACGCATGCAGCGCGAACTTCGTCTGGCATGAGGATGAGCAGAAGTGGGGCCTGCCTGTCAAGAAAGATTGAGCCGATTCATTAGCAAAGACGTGAGATGCGCGATACAACATGTAAGAATTATGCGATCACTTTGCCAACCACGGCGTGTCTAAAATCTAGTGGCATGTGCAAGGCCTTCAAGTAAGAGTCCAATTCTCTAAGATGTTTCGAGTAACTTCTGTGCGCGAGTGAACCAGTCTTCGGTACTGCCGTGCGCCATGGTCGTTATGCGTGCGAATGTGGTTATCTCGACATCCGAGGCATGTGCCACGAGTTCGACGCCCCTGAGCGCGAGCGTAATGTTGGTCATGTCGGCTTCGATGTCGACCACGAACGACTCGACGTCGACGGAGAAACCTCCATGGTCTTCCCATCCATCGGCTTCAAGAACGAGAACCCGTAGTACAGTGCATGAGAGGCTGCTCATGTCATCCTCAGATGCATGATACCGGCCTGGAGGGTACAGCAATCGGGAGAAGTCAATGCTTAGTGCCCGGAGCACAGGTAGATTTTGCACTCCCAACGCAAGGAGCGCCTCCCATGCAAGGTCGGTGAGAGAGATGGCCACCAGGAGCCAGGGCTGCGATGTGACGATGCTGCCCACGACGGGTGCGTCCCAGAATGGTTCAAGATCTATGGTCGTGAAGCCCGTAAGTGTGCGCTTTTGCTTTGCATCCTCGGATGCTACCTCGATGAGCCCCATGAATTCCCCCACATCCACGAAGTGGGATTCGATGAGGCCGATGTGGACAGTGAACCGGCGCGTCGGGACGCAGACCATGACGACATCGGGGTCGCGGTACTCAACGCGTAGAGCAACGTCAGAGATTCCGGACATTGGAAGGTGCTGAAGAGTGGCCCATGCGGAAGTGCAGCCTCGTGATTCCAGACGCTTCAATGAGCACAACAAATGTAGAGTTTCCGGAGCAGGAGGTTCTGCGGGGAAGGGCGGAGGCGGCTATTCGCTGTTGGATCCCGAATATTGACCCCAGAAATTGAGTGAGAGCGACTGCATTTTCGGGAACATTGCGGTAATACGGTCCAGGGCATCGAAAGGGACACGCCAGCGAGGGTCCTCGTCAGATTCGTCTAACCTAGAGGCTGGATTGTACGCCCAGCGCGAGATGCCAACGTGCTGCATGGACGGGAATGTCAGAGCGCCCAGCGGCTGAAAGACGAACGTCGCTTCTTCTAAGTCGATGCTGGTGAGTTGCGATACATAGTCGGCCAGACGGCTCGGCGCAGAAATTATGGAGTCGAGGTTGTTACGTGAGCAGACGATGCGCAGCGTACGAAGGAGAGGAATGGGCACGCATAGTGCTTCTAAAAGGCGATCCTCGTGCCATGTGTAGATGAGCAAGTCGGTAATTCTGTGCATGTTGGCTGCCAGCGCTTCGAAGGCGGGTAGAAATTCTTCTAATGGAGTCGCGCAAAAGAATTTGACCTTGACAGGAAGACCGTTTCGACGGTTGATACGGCGGAGGAAGTCAGGAATGCTGTGGCGCCTTCCAACCTGGGCACAGCTCTAAAATAATGGATGCTCTTGAGTCACCTCAAACCACCGTTTGGAAACCATAGAGCATTGATAGAGGTCCTTGGGATACTCGCAGCTGTCGAAGAACCGAACAAGAATTTCGTCGGGCACAGCGTCGATATGAACCATTGCAAACGTCGGGCCAAAGTCGGCTAGCAAAAAATCACTACAAAGCCGTGCGAAGCGCGCAGGAGGAGTGGGCGGGGTCCTACAACATCAGAAGCGTTAGCGCTAGAGCGGCGGACACGTCGATGCATACCGAGCGTCAGGCAGGCTTGGGGTGGAAGCAGGTGGACAAGAGTCGATTTCGGTTAAGGCCGCCACAGACGTCCAACATCGGTGTCAAGCGTCGTCCAATCCGGTTGAGATGAGTCAACTCGACCTTGTTGTCATGGGATCAACTTACAGGGAATAGTGGACATTGAGCCATTATCTGGATCATGGTACTCTCACACGCCTTCCACGTTACGCGACAACATCACCGCCCGAGGACAACAAGAGCTCAGAAAACTCCTTCACTATCGACTACACCTCCACAGTTTCACGTCTTCACCGCCTTTGCAAACCACTCCCTAGTCGTCTCCCAAACGACGCGGTCGGCTTCAACCCCGTCCAACGCATGTCCCTGACCCGGAAACACAAGCATTTCTACCTCAACGTCGCCGTTGCGTGCTTTTAGAGCATGGTACAAGGCCCTCCCTTGGGACATTGGCACCCGAGCGTCTGCGTCCCCGATTAAGAGCAGAACGGGCGCTTTGATATTGGCGACGTGCGCCATGGGCGACGCAGCCTGCATCCGCAGATACTCGTCAGGCGACGTAATGTGCCCCGTGCTCGCCGGCGTGACAGACTGCCCGAACTGCGCGAAACACCAGTCCGGGATGTCCGTGACATTAACCATGTCGCCGGCCGCCACAACGGGGTTGCGCAGCGAGACGGCCGAGAAGAAGTCGGGGTATTGGCCAACCACTGTTAAAAATGTCAGATGTCATCCGGTTGTTCCATAGGACCGCGGGCATACAATGCGCGCCGAGGAAGCCGCCGTGGCTACCACCGATGATGAACTGTTTTCCAGGCCCGGGCTCCGTTATGCCCAACTGAATGAGATGCTTCGCGGACGCCATGCATTCCTCTACGTCCAGCTCTCCCGCACGCCCAATCAACTTCTCGATGAAGTGTTGGCCGTGACCGAGCGAACCCGTGTAGTTCACCAACGAGACGACATCTGCGACCCAGGAGTGAGTAAACATGACCGATTAGCGAATGAACACGTACAGCCTTCCGCGGCAAATGCTGCCCAGTACGGGAGGAACTCCGTGGTGGTGATGAAGTGCGGACCTCCATGAGGCATGGTGATACATGGCGCTTTCTTTTTGTCTTTGCGCCTGATGACGATCGTTTCAAGAGGGTGGTACTCGGGAATACGGATGATCGACGCAGTCAGGTCTCTCAGCGCGGCTGGCGTCTCTGATGGTGACGTCAGCCATTGCCAGATGAAAACTAGCGGGGTGACAGCGCGTACCTGCCACATGCTCAAGAACCCGCCAGGACACTGCGCCTGAATCGTCAAGAGCACCCAGGAGTAGCTGGGGTACTGTCACAGGGGTATGGCGTGCGCAAATCAGGCGCCTGTGACCATCCGTTCCAAGAAGGCCCCAGCTAGACACATCGTCTTCGCTCTCCTTTGGTGTGAGTTCCTTCACCTGGCCCGCATTTGGTCCCTCCAGAGTTACGAGAAGCACTGTTCGACGCGAACCCCACACGGCGTGGATCGCGACCTTCGAACCCAGGAAGGGACGCTGGTCGATGTAGTCTGCGAAGAGCCCAGGGAACGCGCCTTCGGCCTTGGGCTTGTCGACTATAGGCACAACTTCTTTGTGCATGCCCGTGATCAGGTCTAGCGAGTGCAACGACGAGCAGCCTGCGTGCGGCCCGCCGACCTTATTCGCCAGCCAGACGATCTTCGCCTGCTGCGCGTCCGAATCATTGCGGAGCAGGCGGGGGCAGCGGGCACTGGTCGAGGCTGCCGAGAGCCGCGTGCAGTCGACCACGAGCATCGTATCCTCCGAGTCCTTGCGTTCGCCAGACTGCGTGTAAGCTTGCCCCGAGTGATCGAACGACCCGCGCAGCGAGGCAGAGGCGCCGCGCGGAAGGTTGAGCTTCCAAATTGCGCTCGGGCGGTTCGTGCAGCCCATGATACCCAGCCTGCGCCCGTCCGCAGTCTGCTCGTAGCCGCGCGCGATGAGTGTCTCGTCCGCGCTGAAGAGCGCCTGGCCGAACAGCACCGAGTCTGACGGCGTGAGCGACGGCTGCAGCGTCGCGATAGTCGCGTCGCGGTTATTAGTCCACTGCACCACGAAGAGTGTGGGCCGGCGCCGGGTCTGCAGACGCTCGCCCAAGGAGGGTACGTAGCGAAACTTCTCAGTGTCCGTCGAAGTGGGAGGGTTTGCCTCGGCCGTATAAACGAGGGCGGTTTCGGAAGGCGAAAAGCTGAGTGAGCCGAACACGTCTGCGAAAAAGGATCAGAGACTCTCTAGGATGTGAGAGGGTACGATGAGATGGTACGCAGAAACAAGCAGTCCCAAGCTTGCTCTAGCACCATAAGAAGCTCCGGATATTAAGAAGAATCATAGCAGTTGAGAGGAGTTGCGGGGCTGGTCCAGTCAACAGGCACAAAGCTGAACAGCATGCCAAAGGTGGATCAGGTCCAGTGTAGCAAGACAGGGTCATCAGCTTCATATTCGTGCGGTCACGAGAAAACAGAGCCCCGAGCGGACTGTGGCGCAGCATTTGTGCAGCTTACGGTGCAGCATCGACCAGGCGTAATTCCAGTCGCATCGACAGCCAGTCCCAGGTACAGGCACTTACCGTCCGTGTAAAATTCTCCATGGAATTTGGTCACTTCCTGGTTATTATCGCTTGTGAGCACGACGTCCTTTTCTTTGAATCGACTTGGTACAAACCTTGATGGCTGCAAGTTTAGAGCCACTCCATACTTCGACGAACCGTTTCTTGCTGTCCCCGGCGTTGGATTCGCGGAGATACGCTAATTGCTTGCCCGACGGCGAAGTCGCGGAGAGCAACACGTCGGACCCGGACTCCGCAGGCGTGGTGTGGACCGCGGATGGCGTAACCACGAGCGTCCTTGCGAGGCCCCGTTTCACGTTGCGCGTATGGTCGCGAACCGAACTGGTGACACGGATAACTGTATCAACGTTAGCACAATTTATCGTATAATTATCTGGCTTACGAAGCGCATTATCATCGTCGTTCAGAAACGTAGCTGAGCCATAGACTGGAAGCTCGGAGAGCTCGCGGTATACGGATGAGCCCATTGGGTATGTAATGGTGAGAGGCCAGGCTCGGAACGGTCTCCGGACTCCGCCACTCTTCTTTTCCCCACACTGTGATCGCATCCTAGACGCTCTTCGGTCACTATACGGCTTCCAACCCGCCACTAATGCACCTGCCACATAGCATGCGTTATTGGCGCTACTACTACCACTAGCCGGTACTGGCAGTCCTCGTCCAATTTGACATCGTCTGCTCGCGCATTATAGATGAACGCTGCTGTGCTCTGCGTCCTTGCGCTGAGCGCCGCCAATGATGCATAATCTGTATCCAAATCTCTTACGACTCTCACGGTAGCTTCTGTTTGAACCTGTCGCACTTTCGCTCCGTTGAACGACGTCGACGACTCGACGTCTATCACCCTCGAGCCCATTCACGTCTAGTCCGACGCGGAATGGTCCCTGCTCGTGCCGTTATTGGTGGATTGTCACTCTTTCCGCGCCTCGGGTCGTCGGATAGAGTCAGCCTTGTCCTGTGCAACCGTTGCTCTCCAGCCTGCGCTGCCATAAATACCCGAATATTGCAGGCCCGCTGACTGTTGCCACCATGTTCAAACTCGCAGGGACGTCCTTCGTCGCGTCTCTGGCCCTGTATGTCTACGCACAACCTGACGCGGTGACGCAAACGATCCTCGATCTCGCGCTGGCCTCAAATATTCTCGCGCAGCAGAGTGTCTGTGCGTTCCCCCTCGTTCTCTTCCTACGCAGCTATCGTTCAGGTCTCTTGCACAGTCGACGCTTTTGGTCACATATCGGCCCGGCATCCTACGAACTCGTCGCTCTTCTTTCTGTCGCGCAATCTGGCACCCGCGCAGGTAACGCCTGCGGACATTGTATCCTACAACATCGAAGATGCATCTCCCGCCGATCCCAACGCGCCCGCAGGCTTCATTGAGCGATTCATCCACTCCGAGCTGTACAAAGCATTTGCGGACGACGATCAAGTGCAATCCGTTGCGCACTTCCACGCGAAGGAGGTGCTGCCGTTCAGCGTCTTGCCGCCCGAGACGATGCCGTTCCGGGCGGTCAACCATCTCGGGTCGTTTCTCGGTGCGCATCCACAGGCACATATGAGGTTCCTTGGCTAATTAGGCTCGACAGGCGCCGCACCCGCACCAAATTTCGACATCGCGGCCCATTTCGGCGCAGGGACGGACATGCTCGTGCGCTCGCCGGCCATCGGGTCTGTCCTCGCGCAGACATTCGTCCCGTCCGCACCCGCTGCGTCGTCAGGCATAAACTCGACGGTCCTACCCTTCGTCCTGATGCGCGGCCACGGCGGGACGGTAGTCGCGCCAACCATTCAACTGGCGGTGTTCCGCTCGGTGTATACGAAGGTCACGGCGGAGGTGCTCGCGCAGACGGCCGGGATGGGGAGCGTGCAATTCATGAGCGCTGAGGAATGCGAGGCAGCCACAGCGACCCTGTCCGGGCAGGCGCCCAGGGCGTTCAACCTGTGGAGCGCGCAAGTTGCGGGTGGGGTGCCTGAGATTGTGCCTTCGTAGTAGGAAATTCAACTCCTCTGCTTCCTTTTGCTCAGAGGGTGACGCGTTCAGTCTCGAATTGCATGAAAAATTGTGCCTGAAGCAGGTGCGTCCAATCGATGCGTTGCAACGCGGAGGGCTTACAGATTGAAGACGCCATTGGACAAATCCATTAGCCACCATGTCTTACGCTGCAGCGCTGACTGACGGACGAGAGAATTGCGAATTGGTTGGCGCTGACAGAATTGGCCGGTACTCTCCCATTGCACCAGAATTGACCGGCGCTGACAAACTCTTATCCGATGTTATAAATCAGTGACCACGTCCCAGATCCGGTCCTTCTGCACATGGTTGAGAGCTCGCTCACCGCCTCTCGCTCGTTAGGAAGCTGCATAGAGATGGCCTGGAATCTGCGGTTGCTGACCAAGATGCAGGGCTTACGTCACCACTGAGAGACTACATAATCGCGACGCGGACGTCGCCGATGTCACCACGATCTTGACCTCTACCTACTGTCATCGCCAGCATGCCGTTCGACTACAAGTACATTGCCGTTGTTGGCGCGACGTCGGGCATCGGTGCGGCTGGGATATACGATGACAACGGGCACCGCTGACCGTTATCGCAGGGAAAGCCCTGGCCGAGGCGCTTGTGAACATCCCGTCGCAGCCGACGGTTATCGCTGTTGGGCGCCGCGAGGAACGTCTCAAGGAGCTCGAGGCGAAGAGCGGCGGCAAGATCAAGGGCCTCGTGTGTGTATCGCAATCTTCCCGCCCCTTTGCGGTAGTATATCAGGCCCTCATCAGATCCACAGCGCAGATGTCGGAAGCGCGAAGAAGGCCGAGGAGTTCGCGACCAAGTTGATCAAGGAGTACCCCCAGGTCGGCTGTAACGCTTCTGAAATCAATGGAATGGCACTGATCGTCGCCCAGGTCGACGCTGTCATCATCAACGCTGGTGTTCAACGCGTGCAGGACTGGTTCAATCCCGCTAGCATCGATCTCCAAGGTCCGCGTCTATTACTGCTGCCGTGCGGGGTTCTCTAACAAATTGCTTATCTTAGCGCTCGACCAGGAGTGGGAGCAGAACTACACCGTAGTTTTGCACCTGTCGAAGTATATCCTGACGCACTTCAAGAAACTCAACAAGGGCGCTTTGGTTAGTTGGAGATTTGTCTTAGCTGGTGTCCTTAACTGAGCGGATCGGTAGGTAACGGTATCATCTGGCCTCGCCGCAGTCCCCAAGGCCGATACTGCCAACTATTGCGCCACCAGTAAGTCGATACGTTTCCGAACGGCACCTTTCACTCGAATCTCACGCCCACTACTCCATCCAGAGGCCGCCGTGCGCTCGTTGACGCTCAGCCTGCGTGACGCGTACTACCAGACCCCCATCAGCATTCGCGAAATCTCGCCGCCGTAAGTTCGCCTGTGATTGGTGTGAGACTCAAGTATCCTTGAACTTTGACAGACTCGTTGAATCGGAGCTTCACGACCAGCAGGGTACTACGGGCGTATACAGCAAATTCTGGGTCCCGCTCAACGAGTACATCCCCCACGTCGTCAAGCAGCTCGTCGAGGTGCGTCCGGATGTCTATTCTCACGCTTGGATGCCGGCTTACACTAGTCCGATAGACCGACAACGCCGAGATCACGTACCAGTTCTCGGAGAAGGCGTACTCGCGTTTCGAGTCCGGCAAATTCGAGACCATGATTCAGCGTAAGGCAGAGGTCGCGGCAGCTACCAAGTGACGATGAACAGTTTTTGATTGTACGTTGTACACCGGGAAAGAGAAATTGTTATCACTCTGCCAGCGGGAGGTCATTCTAAGGGTTTGGAGAGAAAAGAGACCGGAACGATCGCAGGTAGCTGAACGAAAACTGATACAAGAGCTCGAGTGATCTGGCGGACTGCTTAGGTAAAACGGGTCGATCTCACTAGTTCTTGGACGGTTCGCGCACATATATGCTTTAACTCTCCTTCAGACCAAATTTCAGAAAATACGAGTCAATTTTGAACAGTGATGTATAAAAACCTTCCCAGTAGCGAGATACATGTATTGGGCACGTTCGACATCCGAGAACTTACGACGTAATGCCTGGAATTTGTGCGTGAACAGCCTGTCCGCCTGAGGTCTGAACGGGAAGTCAACTGCTTCATTTGGGGCGTGGGAATCTGAAAAACCTACGATCGCCATCGGGATCTCTGACCGGGATCCTGCATGAAGCCAAATGGAATGTCTTTGCGTGGAATATCCAGATTCTTGGACAGTTTGTCGAGCAGCAGCTCGATTTCGTTTTCCTCCGCGATCCATTTCTCCTCGTCGGTCTCGGCCCTCGCCATTGCCAAGGCGTACACCGCCGCGAAGTCTGACACGTCGTCGTCCGCTCCTGCGTGCAGAAGCTCCCGAGCCTTCTTCTTGGCCGCTTCATCTGCCACAGGGATGTCGAGAAGCGTGAAGCCGGGGTCGTATTTTACTTTGGTCAATGGAAAATATTGGAGTGCGATGGGGAAAGCGATCTAAATCCGATTGAGCATTGCTATATGGATGGAATGCCAGCACGTACAAACTGTTGCGAGTCCTCAATGGGACGGTCCCACTTTGTAGCGCTGATAAGAATTGGTAGCATGTTCTCGTGCTTGAGAACTTCCCGCTGAAGTGACTTGTGATGCGAAAATAGGGCTTCGAATTGGACGGAATTTCTCCGCCGATAGCCTTGGCTAATTTGCTGGCTTGTTGGTCTTTGCTGATGTACCAGCCAGCCCACGCGAGCAAGACGCCACGGTCATTCCTGGTAGCTGAGGATTCGACTGAGGTTGAGGTCATGTCTCGATGGAGGATGATGTGGATCGTGGAGCCGATTCTACGTTTGCCTGCCTTTTATACCAAGCACCGGCCCCGGTGATCATCGCCGGGACTTCTGCTATGTACTTAGCCTTCTGTGTACATCAAAGATGAAATCCCACGTGCCACAGAAGCGAGCGATGATAATACCGGTACGCGTTCGGTCAGTCTTTGCCTGGACCTATGATAGGTTTGATACTCTGGGCTCTTGTTTTAGCAGTGTTTCGTCCAGTAACTTATAGCACAGGTAGCAGTCATGCTCTATAGCCACTGGCCACGCGGCCTAAAATGCTCGGAAAAAGATCCTACAGTCGAATGACTGGGTACGATTCCAATTTTCCGAGCAAGTATCAATCAGCTTGTCCGCCCAGATCATGCACCCCGTCCCCCAGGAGCCGAT
Source organism: Auricularia sp. M13 (assembly GCA_037042915.1). Taxonomy (NCBI): domain Eukaryota; kingdom Fungi; phylum Basidiomycota; class Agaricomycetes; order Auriculariales; family Auriculariaceae; genus Auricularia; species Auricularia sp. M13. The sequence goes on from CM073199.1 coordinate 3,330,470, forward strand.
CCCGCATCCTTTGACACGATCAGTACCAGGCGAAAGTGAATCTAGGCGACTTACGACATCCAATCAAGCCTCTGCTGGGGATCTTGCATGAAACGGAAAGGAATGTCCCGGGGACGCACATTGATGACCTTAAAAAGCTCCTGGACCATCCCCTTCGCGACAGTTGCGTTAACCGATTGACTCCCATCGAAGTACGTCTTCACAAACGGATAGAATTTCGTAAACTCGCAGTTGGCAACCTCGGCGTTGTCCGCATCGTCCAGCTGCAGTATGTCGCGTGCCTCAGCCAGGGTGGTGTCGTCACATTCTGGAAGAGGGGGATAGGTGAATGCAATCCCCGATTGTTCAAAAGAAACTTGTTCTTCTGGGAACTCTCCAAATGCGATTGGAAAGAGGAGCTGAAAGCATGTGAGAACGAACAGTCGATTTGACGAACTGGCCACGTACGAATAGCTCATCTGGCTCGATGCTGCGATCATAGCTAGCAGGCGTAACCAATTGTGGCTCCAATGAGTACTTTTCCTCGCACATGTCCACTACCGCCATTGCGGGGGTGGTTCCTATTCTGAGGTTATGGGCTTCCACGAAGGCATCGACCTGAGCCATGGTAATCGACCAGCCAGCCCATATATGAACTTTGTCGTTCTTGCCGGAATCGGCCTGAGTACGAGTAATATCGGCCGCACTCATGGTTATGGGAAGGAAGAGGATGCGGATAGCAGAGCTGGTTTGCAGTTGTTGGGTCGGTGGTAGGTAGAGGAGGACATCTGTTCGGCGTCACCCGGGCGGGTTGCGGGACCGGAACGATGGTCCGACACCTCCGAGCGCGTTGCAACATTTTTCGTCGTCGCCGCGCACGCTCGCCCCAAGAGCTGGAGCCCCGTAAAATACCCTAAATATGCCTGTGATATTCCCAGAATGTTATGCAGCTCGAATATTCGCGCAAAATAGGCACCCTTGAGCATGAATAAATGTCGCTCGACGACGCTCGGCGCAACCTGGCGAGTTGCGTGGCAACCCCTTCGAGTTTCGACCGCGCGCGTGAATCTGCGGAAGTCGAGCTCGAGTACGCTTCGCCCATGCTTGAAACAGCGTTGTAACGCCCGTGCTCGTCGGCATCGACTTGGCTTCCTCGCTACGCGCCCCCGACGCAGTTCGCATCGCCGGTGTGCGGGACAACATGGAGCCCTTTTCCAGGGCAAACGAAAATTCTATCTAGATTTTAATTGATTGTGGGAGTGGTCATAAAGGAGTCACAGGATCAGAACGTAGCCTATGGGCTGGGGCCATGGCCAGCATGCCATTACTTTGTTGTACACCGCCGTAGCGTCAAAATATTCTGCGCCGGAAACACCTCACACTTGCGCTATCCTATCCGCTTCGGGCAGTTCTTCGCGACGTGCAGCTTATAGCCCGCGATAGTAGCACAGCCCTTATCCTTGCCATGGTGGCATTTCGGGCACTTGAACGCTGTAGAGACAATCAGTCTGAGCTGCGGTATCACGGATTCGATGCTCACGTTTTGGATCATGGGACCTCGCATGTGCCTGGAACGAGTCCTAGTCGATTCAAATCGCCAGCAGACAAGTTTGATGCGCACCTCGTAATCTTCTTGCGTCGTGAATTTCTCCTGGCAGTCGTAGTGACAACGGTAATACCCCTTCGAGTCCTTGGCAAATCTATCGACATGGACGAGTGTCGGCAGCGGGGCACCGCGATAGACACCGGGACCGTGTGCCGTCAATGGGCCTACACCCGGAGGGGGATGAGGGTGTGAGACACCAGTGGCTGATACATGAGGAGCTTGAGCGTTTGGAACCTGGAGCCGAGGAAGCCCTCGCTGGTCGTGATTAGCACGTGAGACTTTGCGAGCAACAGGTGGGGCAAGGAGCTGCGGTGCAGCCGCAGAAGATCCAGTAGCGCGAGCTGTGTCTTGACGGCGCGATGGTGCGGCACGAGTCGATGCAGTTCGAGACATGATGACGGCAGACTCCAGAGGCACTGCACCTGTTCGAGATGGATCTGATACGTGAGAAGAGGAAGAGCCTGTAGACACAGGAGGAGACGAGTGCGTCTGCGTGGCTGCAGGAGCTTTCCGATGCATTCGACTAACTGACTCCAAGAGAGCGCCCGCACTCGGTGAAGCTGGGCTCGTTACACGTGTTGGTTTGGGGCGCGATGATACTGTAGGAGTCGACACGGTCCGAGACGCAACAACTGCTGGTGGGAATCCTGCACCTGTGAGAGACTGATCCGTTCCGTGAGAAGAATATGAGCCTGCGGAAACATGACCAGACGAGTGCGTCTGCGTGGACGAGGTCTCCGAAGCGACGAATCTCCTACTGTGAATCAACGAAGCGACTCCCTCCTGTGTTCTAGGGCTCCGTGACTTCAACATGTCTGATACCTGCCGTGTGTTCGAGGGAGAATACGACGGACGGACCTCCGACGGAGACGGGCGGCGGGAAGAATGCTTCGGGTCTTCTGGAAGGTGAGTCACAGTCAATGCGGATGCAGTGAATACCCACCTTCATCCTGCAACAGATTACGCCGCGGTGGACTGCCAGATCGCCGTTGTCCCCCCTCATCTCCCGGTTTAGTTGCGTTCAGCCGTTGAAAGAATAATGAGCGTACCGCATCTGGACGTTGGCGGGGGTTAGCGGAAGGGAGTCGAGAGTCCCGTCGCCTGATCATGATGGGTCGTGTGCCGGATGGGGGTGTCTGCAAAAGCATCAGTATACAAGGCGAGACCAGCGTATAGAGTCCAACCTGAGTACTGTCATCATCTTCAGCCGGACCTGATGCATGTTCAGGAACGATGGGGGAAGCTAACTGTGGACGAACCAGTAGTGGGCGGTGGACGATGATCTCCGCGAGCCACGCCATAACGAGTCCCGTCAAAGAGGTCGACAAGGCCGGTGTCCAGAAAAGGGGGTGTACTGTTATGGGCCATACTGAGTCGGAATCGATGGAAAATACTGTACGCTATATGTAGCCTCAGACCTCACCGGCTCAGTGGGTGTATCTGTGAAACCGAGGTGAGGTTGGTCACATGAGATTACACCCGCGAATCAGCGAGCGACGCACGCAAGATAAGGCCCTGGCCTATACCTACCGAGGGCACGAGGATGCCGCTAGGTTATTCCTGGAACGCCAAAGATAGGTCTGCTCGAAGTTTGAACTCAGCTAAACGCCTTCACCCCGACCCAATGTTGACTGGCGCGTCGATCCGGCTACCAGTGGAGGTCATCTCTCTGGTGTTCGACTACATTAACATTGAACAGCTGCTGCTGGTGTCTCGTATCTGCGCCAGATGGCGGGCCATCGCTCGCTCTCATCCGGTGTTCTGGCGCAACATCCGGCTCGCAGCGGTATCTCAGGCGGCCCTCGACTTCTTCGAAGCGCGGCTTAATGAAACGATAATCAATGGCATTCGTATTGATATCCAGCTCACGGATATCCCTCTCGCCAAGGACGTACAATCCGTCATCTTGTCTGCCATTGCTCGCAACCTTGGACGGCTGCGTGACCTGAGGCTTGACTTACACTACGAGGTCGCTTCAGATCTTTTGCCCGTCCTCGTAGATCCAGCACCTCGCCTCGAACACGTCGCTCTCGCTTTCTATCATATACCAGAGGAGGAAGGCTCGGTGCTTCTGCCACACGACCTCTTTGCAGGCAGATGCCCGATTCTAAAGGGTGCTGCGTTGACCAATGTTTCCTTCCCCCTACAACCTATCCGTGCCTTCGATCGCGTCCTAGCTCTGATTATCTACTTCGGCTCTCCGCGAGACTTCAACTTCGGGCTTTTCAACCACTTCCCGGCTCTGGCACAATTGGCGATGTTTGGCAAGGCGTATTCGGGTATGGATGATGACTCAACACACGCAATTCCCGGACCTATTCCGAAGCTAGACGTCTTGGACATTTGCCTTTCGCACTGCAACTACGACAGCATATTTTCCTCCTTTACAAATCTCTCCCAGATACCCAACGTAAAATGCAGGCAGCCTCCTTTGGATATTGCCCGCTTGTTCATCACCCATCTCGACGGTGATATCGAGATGGACTACCATGTCTCGCGGGGTAGTGTTCACATCATGCTGTTCTCGCCTTCTTCTCGACGCTGGCGAACGTTCATCGAGTTTGAGTCGCATGTTCTGGGGGATTGGCCCCGCGACGTCTTGTTCGAGCGGCCCTTCGTCGAGCGTGTGACGATGTTGCGGCTGTACACCCAACTCGCGTACCTTGCTCCGCATTTCGAGGAGCTACCCAATTGTCACAAATTGAAGGTTATCATCGACGACACCGAGTTCCCGCCGTCATTCAGCGCTACTCCACCGGCTCTGCTCCTTCCCGCGCTGAAATCCATCGTCGTGGAGCTCGCGAAACATCCGCCAATTCCGCCGAGAACGATCTCTGCGAGCGATTTGAGCGCATTCCTCACGCTACTTGTCGGCAATCGAGAGAAACACCCTTCGCTTGAACTGCAGGGCGTCTCAGTCTCCGGGGACCGCGAGACGTTGCTGTCCGCGTTCGAGCTGGCGTAAGCCGCTGAGGTGCGCAACTCTCTGTTCTGCACATCCCGTTCGTCTAACTCAAGCAAGTGATGCGATAGTGCACTGGGACACATGCTCAGCACTGCGCGGGGCTTCGCGCGCCCATCTATCTTCTCGTATGTTCGGCGAAACCTATGTATGCGAGTTTCGTTTGCCAGACCTGTAGAATCCAAGTGCTTGGAGACATAGATGGATATATACCGTACACAGTGCTGGAGTCTCACAAAAACAGCAAGGTCGTGTCTGCCCTGGCGAATTGTCAAGCGCACTCCCGGCCCGACATGAAGGAAGACCGTGAGGCCTGGCAGAACCGATACGACGTCGACATGAACGGGTCCGCTTCATACACTTACAATGGTCTCTCTTCAACGACTCTTACCAGAGTCAGACCGGTTATCCACCAGTAGCCAGGCCATTCAGCGCAGCACAAGCACCAACACAGAGATTCTTAGCGCGGACAGCGAACGCGCCGCAGAACACACGTTGCTGTCCCAGTCGTCGGCGCGTTCACCATCACCGAGAGGATGCGTAATAGGAAACGCCAAGCGAGCCGCTTGCAGGCTGCATGTGCAAGGACGAAGAATGCGCTTGTTCCTAAATGAGTATTCAGCTGGAGCGTGAGGGGAGCTGCCTACTGTAATAATGGCCTGCCGTTCACATTTGTGAATGTCCGCATCGGCGGAAGCGAGTCATTTCCCCTTCCGAGTCGCCAGCGGCCGGCAGCACTTCGACGAAGGCATGCGCCTGCTTGCAGCTTGACCAGCGCATCCTAGACAGTCAACTGATGGCCCGTACTGTACCGGACAGCTGTGTAGATTATCATTGTCAGGCCAGCGAGGCGCGCAGATACAGACTGTAATGGACTCACACATACAAGCCGCGCAGATGGCTGCCGCATCGCCGCACCGAGTACGTGCTCAGCCACCAGCTCGCTGACCGCGCATCCTCTCCTGTCATGGTGGACAAGGTATTCCAGAATTTCTCGTTGCCGCGCACGCCAGCCAGACCTTCGAAGCATAGAGTACTTCAACGAGGCTTACGGGATGTCCGAATGTTGAGAATGGGGTCTGAACGACTCAGAAAGTATGAGGCGTCACCCGTGGAAGCCTTTCGCGCTCCGAGTCCCGCGGCCGGCGCCCTCAAGTGCGTGAGCGTGATGGTGAGGCTGTCGGTATAGATTCGAAGAAGGCCACGAGAGAAGATGACCAGAGTGTACAAAGAGTCCAGTAGATCGCGTTCAGACTCATCCAGTTCACGTCGACACGCGAAGCGCATAGCGTCCACGAGTGATAGACAGTGATGAACCTGTGCACAAGTTTCTAGCGGTCCAACAAGTCAATCTGTCCAGAACTTCGGCCGACCGAATACTGAGCATTGCAGGTGAAGGCAACGCTCAGCGTGCTTGTCCAGACTAGCAGGGAAGGCGAAAATCGTATCTGATCCCTGGCCCAGTGCCCGCAACACCGTATATCGAAACGGGACCCAGGAGTCGAAGACGCGTACAAAAGTACATCGTTAGAGCTGTGGCGACGAGCACATGCAGAATATTCAATGTCAGAATCCACAGCGCGAGCAAGAATAGCGAGCAAGCAGCGGATATAGCACAGACAGCGGTCAGAGCAGCCCTTCTTGTCGTCGAACCCGTTTCCGAGCTGTAGTCTGCGGCGTCCATTGGCAGCGAAGAGCAAAATGTCGTGCGTTCAGGCCCAGGGCGGCAGCGCCTCGGAGAAAATCTCCTTCCCAGTGCAGTGCGCGAGCAAGAACGAGCATGCAAGCAGCAGATATGGCAGAGATGAATTGTAGTGGATGTCGCCAAAAAGTAGCAGCGCAATCCATGAAGCGGAAAGTGGCCAGATGAGCTGCCATTATTGTCGGTGAGGCGATCGTCAAGCTATCTTCTACTCACGGCGCCCACTAGCAGCGAAGAGGTACTTGAATCGCCATGCGACGACAGCGCGCGTTGCACAACTCTTGCCCAGGCCCCAGTGCTCGGAACAGATGGCCCAAGTCGTGGGCAGAGAATTAAAGCGGTCTAACGCGATTAGGACATGACCTCCTGGCTTGAAAGAACACCTGTGCCTGTCATCGATGCAGACGGGTAGCTGTTCAGGTTGCAGGCTGTCGCAGGGACCTGGGAGAGGTTGTTGTCACTGCTCGCGCCCGCGTAGCTCTCGCTGGTAGAGGGCCAGACAGCTGCATGACCCGGCGCGAGCTTCTCGAGCCCGCGTGGCGACTGGTCGTGTTCAATCGGCGTGCCGAGCGCGAAGATCGCGCGTTGGAACTCCGATCCTTCTCCTCGTCCCGAAGCCAGGCGCCTTTTGATATGCCTCATCATCGCAGGTGAAATCCTACTTCTCAGCGGCCGCCAGAAGAATCACTTTCAGTCAGAATTGCTATATGTATGCTTTTGAACCTGGTGCATCTGCGGGAGCTATCAAACAAGTCTGAGACTGATTGTCCGGCGTCATCCCTGACTATGCTCGTCTGGCACAGGCGCCCGACTCCTCAGAGTTGGGTGCGTGTTTAAAACATCGATATTATTATGGTACTATGATGCAAACATTGAAACAAATAGTTGACATGTCCCTTCGAGCTGAGTAGCACGATAGATCCGACGATGGACTCAAAAGGGGTAGACAAGATCAACTAATTTCTAGCAACATTGATATGAAAACGAGGCAAAGTGAGGAAACAACAAATGTGCATCGAGGTCTCGACGCTGCAAGAGAAATCCTATCCGGTGATAATGTTCTGCAAACCCGCCTTATTGTCATTTTCATCCCTGTGGTGATGCAGATTAGCACATATCCCACACAAATGTTCACACAAATGACATAGGACGAACCTTTCATATTCCTCCCTCTCCTGCACCTCCTGGATGAATCCAATTGGAATATCCTTGGTCGTCGTATTAAACAGCAGAGCAAGCTGCTGGAGTAACTTCTTTGCGACACCATCGGCCTCGCTTTCGACGAATGATTTCATGCTGGCGATCTTCTTGTACCGCGCAGCCCATTCCGACACATCTTCCTCCGGTCCGACGGCGAGAATCTGTCGCACAGATGCCAGCGAGGCGTCGTCAGCCTCAGGAAGGGCGACAAACTGAAGCCCCTCCGGAGTAAATTTAACATCCGAAATCTGAACATTCTGCCAAGCCAGCGGAATGATAACCTATAAATCCAAGCGCAAATGTTGAAGCTTGCTTTGCGATGAGAGTCCAACGAACGACGCACCACCAGATCCGACTTCCCCATCAACTTGGACAGAGGCAACGCCAAACAGGGTTCGACGTTGAGGTTCCACTCTCTGCACTTCCGTCCGATGAATGTAGAAAGGGCGCTTGGTGCATCCTTTTTGCTTCCGTAGATCCTCGTTTTGACCTCCTGGATTTGTGGTAGCGTGAAGCATGGCCCCGCCCAGACAGTGACAGTAGGCTTGTTCCAACGCGCAAGAAGCTGATCCGGTTTCCCTGTGGAGAGCGACATGCTGTGACCAAGTAGAGGAGATCTAGAGAGTCGTGATTTTTTTGTTCCGTACCTTTGGCCGGTTTTATAAGTCCTTGCGCGGCTATTGCCGGCGGCCTTTGCCTTTCGCTCAGAGTCACTATGCGATGCGTGCCCTGATGTGTCTTGTGATGTGCCACGATCCATCTACGTCACTCAGGTGGAAAATTCCAAGCCCGGGCACTTGAGCACAACGGAAACCGCAAGCAAGGGTGACCGCGATCAGGCGATTCAGGCCACAAGAAACACGTCCTTGTTGCTGCAATAACCGGAGTAAGCACTCGCAAGGGTTCTTCATCGCCTTTGGCATAGACTGTAAGTCCGGTACCCTAGAACACAATGGAAATCGCAAGCACAGGTAATGATGATGCATACAGTACTCGTGATAGCGTCGCTCGCACAAGACTGCATCCCCGATCGCCTTGTGAGTCGTCTTATGTGAGTCGAGATCTGTTACGTCTGGTGTCTTCATCGCCTTAGGCATTTTCATCGCCTTGGGCACAGGCCACTGCTTCTGGCGAATGCTATACGCCGTCATGTGAAAGCTTGCACAACGCACTTTCTCTCGGCTTCGAAACTTTCCGAAACTTCCCCGTCGACTGGTGTCCACCCGTGTGCCCTTGTGCCAACCTTCCCCAAACGCTATTTAAGGTCAATGGCTGTTTATGAAGATGCCTCAAGGCAATCGGTCCCCAACCTGCAACCTACCGCGACTACTTGTCTTCGAGCATTACACAAGGTAAACCCGCGAAATCTCTGCTGAAGGCTTCCATGCTGACTGAGCCGAGCTAGTCTAAGCCATGGCCGTGGACGCCGCCTACCAGGATTTCATGAACACTCTCATCGGAAATCATCGCTGGACGTTCTTGAGCGAGCGTGCACGGGCACAGGGTTTTTCCCTGCCCCATTACGAGTATTCGCTCTACGGTGAAACCTCGTTGGCCACCTGGCTTATGTTCCCTCCGACGCTTGGTTTTAACACCAAGGTACAATGCCGCCTCGGAAACTTCGCGCACTGGAACGCCAGACCCGACTCGGAGCACGTCCGTCGGAGTTCCACTGGCACGCTCGAACAACCAGGCAACAAACGTACATGCAACCCCGATGCTATTGTGGCATGGACTACGTATGATCCCCAGAATCCCCCGCCTGCTGACGTGCGCGCCGATCAGATCCCAGTTTTGGTGGTGGAGGTGAAGCCTGCGAGAAAGGCTAACACTTATGAGGAATTCATGGAAGCAGAGGATCAAATCCTGAAGTATCTCACCCGCATCAACGACAGGAGGACTGCCGCCCATGCAACCGCTAGGCAGGCTCTCCATGACATACTCACTCCTGGATTACTCATTATCGGCACTCGCTGCTTTCGCTATCGCCAGCATCCTCCCGACGCGGACGGCAATACTTTCACTTGCGAGGACTCTTACAACGACCAAGTGATCAATTATTGGGACAGCGCGTCTGCAGCAAATCAACAATTCTTCCAATGGATCTTCGATATCAGGTCGCAGTTCACTTCTACTCGGCCCAACCCCCCAGACAATTTCCATGAGCTGTGGTTTACCCATGACGTATACTACTTCCTACATTACGTTCCCAACTACGAGCCATCACTTTACTCCCTCGTCTACGACGCTCTCGATGCGGCCGGCTTCAAAACGTTCGTGCACGCATACCTCGTCCGCCCCCAAGCTGGACTCCGAGAGCCTGTGCCCATGGTTGAAGCCAATCTTCAAACTCCTCGGACATCGTACGACTTCTATGGCGAGAAGGACATTGTCGCAATCCCAGACTTCATCGTCACCGTGCCCGCGGGTGTCTTCCAGCAGGCAAGGCTCATAGTGGAGGTCAAGAAAGAGGACAACACAAGGAACCGCGATGATGCTTTCGATGAGATAGAGAGGTGCATGAACCTCCTTTTTCGTTCGGAGAAGAAGGCGAAGGTACCAGGAATCGCCATCCTCGGAGCCCGCTACTGGCGCGTCGTTTGGTCCCAGGGCACATCAGGAAAATGTGTTCGGTGTCAGCCACGCTCCGCGGCCTCCGGGAGTAAGCAGAGTGAAGCAAATGGTGAGGGAGCCTCCCGGAGCGACCAGAGTGATCGAAGTGAGTGTTTGGCGTGATGTGATGGCATTCATCCTTGCAGCTGCTCGAGCCCAGAGTTGTCTGAGGTTATTAAATGGTCACTGAAAATTGCACTCCAAAGAGACAATGTGAGAGCAGCTCCGTTGCATGCTCCAATGTTCCTATGACGGTTGACACGTTGACGTCGAGAAATCGTGCAGTAGTCAATTCATGAGCAATTATAAGCCACAGCTCACAGACGGATGACAAAAAAACTGGAGCTATATTCGAGTTGCTGACTTGCTGCGGCAAAAGTACTGCACAGTGCAGTAGAGACGCCGGCGGACTTGGTCAAAGTCTGCCGCAGGAAGTTGGAAGTCCGCCATTCGGCTTTCCCCTAAATTTTTCTTCAGTCCCGCACTCGACAGCTGGCGCCCCACGGTACCCATGCCTTCGCCGCCGTCACGCCCTTCCACCACGCCCGTCATTGCCGCGCTCGCCTTCCCACTGCTCAAAGCCCGATCGTCATGGTGGAATCCTGGAACTCGCGAACGCGCTGGTGCGCCTGCTCGGTTTGGCCTGTTCAGTCATGCTTACTTCTCCGCAGGGCATGCATCGTTGCCACAACCGTCTTCTAGTTCGTGACTTTGCCCCTCTCTCCAGCTTATCCTGCACGATAACTAGGTACGTTCTTCTTGTAGACGCGCATGCTCTCCGGGCTGGGAGAACACAGCTCGGGCCGGCACTGGTATACGAGGCATTTCCAGGTGTGTTAGCCAATCTCGTACCCCGCGTCATCTCATCTAACATCATTCCAGCAGTGCGGCCGAGCAGTCGCCGCCGTTACGGCTGGTGGCAGGTGCGGGATTTGTCATTTCTACAAGATTCACACGTCGACCTCTCTCCAGCGAAATGACAAGCACTGCCGCACGCCGCACAAGGCGTTATGGAGATCTGGGCGGGGAAGGCAGGTCGGCGGTCGTTGCTGGACGGGCTGTGTCGTACATATACTGTTGTATCTTGCAGTTTTACCGTAGTATCCAATATATCTCTTTCGTTCGTATCTTGTTCATTTTCGACTGCAAGCAAGAATAAAATAAGAAGTAGAAAAGACGCATGTGGAGTCCCTGCAGCATCTGGAGTGAACGCAGCTCCCGGAGCTCCGGACACTTTGCTGACTCCGCGAAGCAGCCAGAGACGACCTATTCCTTAGCGAGCTCCGATCACTCCAGAGCCCGTGGAGACTCCCGGAGTCTCCACAGCACAGGCGCGTTCTCCTGATGCAATGTCAGCAAGCCGACGGCCAAGTGGGAGCAGCCGGGAAAGCCGCTTCTGGAGCTGGAGAACGATCCAGACATTTGGAAGTGCTACTAGTTACTGCTCATGATGCGGCTGTCGCATCCGTGTACTTACTATACAGTCATATCTGAGGGAGCCCACTACGGGCTCCCGGTTCATGCATATTGTCATTTTGTTCAACCCGGCCAGCAGCGTGTCAAGCGCCTGGACGGCGCCATCATATGTAGATAGCCTCATTAATTTGGCCAAACGCGTATCTGCAGAGTGGATTCTTCGTGCTTTCGCAAAGCCCTCGGAATGGAAAATTTTCGCCAAGCTGCTAAATTCAAGTGAGGCTGAAGCGGGAGAGGTGCCAATCCCGGTGGTTGGGCGATTAGCAGCATGTTCTTTATTGTGAGAAGCAGTGGATAAATAATGCGATTGAGACGGGAGGGTACAATGCTTTTGATGCGTTTTTCGTGAGTGAATCATGAGTCGTAGTTCGTGGATCGTGAGAAGCAAACGTTGAAACGGTCAGCAAACGCGGACACCAAAGCCGGCCAAAACGTTTCGACCGGCACAACGAGTTTCGACTTGCAGTTTCTGGCATCGTTTCTACAGCTGTGACACCCCCTAGTGGCGATAATGTTCAACGCCGTGTGACTATGCCTCCACTGCACTTCAAATTGATCCATCTAGACCGGATTGCACATGTTACTGTTACTGTTAGACTATGCTTTGCAACGTCTCAAGCAGCGCTATACTCAAACGGTGCATAAGCAATCCTGTGCAAATCGCGGTGGCTGAACCAGAAGGTTGAGTTGTTTGCAAAGCTGGGGGCGACTGACCCTAAGCTCCTGTTGTTCCTTCTCAGACTATCTGACACGCAGATTGTGCGGGTGCTCGCTGTGCATGAACCAACACTGCCGATGTTTGCGCGTTTCGCGTGTAAAGTGATGAATGTATTTACCGCCAAAGACTTATAATTATGGCGACTATAACCAGCACTCACATTGCAATGGTGTAGACTTAATCTAGTTGAGGCCGGAAATCTCAACTGGAAGATCGAGCCATATTGCGGTGGGTGTCCGGAGCTACTGCTCGTAGCCCGGAGCGGTCGTCCCTGATTGGGACCTCCCCGCCTGAAACCTTCCTTCCTTCCTTCCTTGAGGACGATTTGCAGCAGGTTCTTTATTGTGAGTAACAGTTGATAAATAATGCGAGTGAGACGAGAGGATACAATGCTTTTGATGCGTTTTTCGTGAGTGTATCGTGATTCGAGGATCGTAAAAGCAAACGTTGAAACGGTCAGCAAACGTGGACACCGAAGCCGGCCAGCAGGGCGTCTAAGACTTGTGCAGCGGTCATCCAGGCGCGGCGCAGCCATCCACCGCCCCAGGCTTTGTGGACCGCCTCGCCGGCGCGGGCGTTCTGGCAGAGCGCGCAGGAAGCGCCGCACCGCAGCGGGAGCGGGCTGGGCGCTTGCAGTGCGGGAAAAGCGCGCGTGAGATCGAGGCCGTCGAGGTCGCCGTGCACGCCTAACACGCGCACGGCAGGGAATACGGTCGGCTCGTCCGCGATGAGAATGCGCAGGACGTCGGCGTCGAGCTGGAGGTCGACGAGGGTGAGAGCGGCGCGGCGGGTGAGACTGGCGATGGCGGGCGCGAGGTAGGGCGGGCCGTGCACGTGCAGACGGTCGACGGCGAGCGGGGCATCGGCGAGGGCTGCGGCCATGTGCAGCGAGAGGTCGGGCAGCTCGAGCACGCGGAGTCGGAGCGGGCGGAGGGCGGCGGCAAAGGACGGGGCGTCGAGCTCGACGCGCGAGACGATGCGCAGGGCGCGCAGGTTGGGCAGGCGGGCGAGGACGGCGGCGAGGTCGCGCTCGGCGTCGGCGTGCGGCTCCTCGTACAGGAACGGGCGCGCCTCGGCGAACGCGCGGACGTATGCCGCCAACGCCGGCCGGGCGTCCAGCGCGCGCGAAAAGGCGTAGAGCGCGCAGTAGTCGGCGACGGCGACGCGGGCGTACAGCGCGGGCGTCGCGAGCGCATTTAACGGGCGCGAAGTCCGGCAGAGCGCGAGCAGCGCCGGCGGCGGGAGAAAGTCGGCGACGCAGCGCAGGACGTCGGCGGGCAGGCGGGCGGCGGGCATTGCTTCCGGCGGGGTGGGTGCTGGAGAGCCCGGGTGTGGCGGGGGTTATATACAGCCTGGGCTGTCGCGCGTCCCTGGCTCAGGGTCCGGTCTCATTGGGATCTGCATTGGATCGCGGGTTAACGTTTGCATGCCCGCTCCGCCGTTTGCCGCCGTCCCGAAGCGCCGCCCCGTCTTCCGAAACATTTTGTCCGCATGAGCGCGCGTCTCAGCTGTGCGGGAAAACAACAACAGCCTGGTCTGGTTGTACTGTGCTCTGACACTCTTGTGCCCGCACCCGATCAGTCCCCGCCGGCCTCATGTCGCGCACGACCTCGCGTCCACGTCTATCCGGACCCCAGGAGCCAGGGTAGCACTCTCGGGGCCCCCTCGTGCCGCGGCAACCATACAATGGCCCGCCGCCTATTTCATATTGCAGCAGCATGAACCCGTCGCTTCCCGTCGCCGTCCGAGTCATTCCATGTTGTCTGCCGCACCTCGTCCTCCGACAGTTTCCGCTTGCCGCTTGCGGCTGTAGATGCTAGCCCTGGTCTCGTCGCGTTGGTGCAGGGACGGGTGGCGCTCTGCAATGCCTCACCACGGTTGGACCAGGACTAGCTCCTGCAAGAAACCCAACTCTGTTTGTGTTTTCTCGGTCTCTCCCCCGCTGTTCTTGCTTTCCCGGTCTCTTCTCCGTCGTGTTTTGGTCTGGTCTCCCGGATCTACCTACCTACCCGCTCCATAGTCCCGGAACTGTGCGGCAACGCGTCTGGGCTCTACTATCTGTCGCATGTTGCGATTATTTACAATGATTCATCATCAACTAGCTCCTGCGAACTCGGAGCACAGCAAGGATCGCTCGGGCTCTTGTGTTCAGTGTTACCGTCACGCTGGCGACGTCGGCCGGCCCATGCTCGTCGGTGCATACTGCCATGGACGTCCTCGCGACCCTGACTGCTTTTGATCGTGATTGTACTCTTGCTCGACATCGACTTGTGGCATTGGACATGATGCTTGATGACTTGATACGGCATACTCTGGTCTCTGGCTGCTGTCCATGGCCACGGACAGCGACTAGTGCCGCGTCGACACTGGACACTGGCGTCTCGGAATTTGACGTCAACGACGCCGCGATTGCTTTGCTTTGCTACACTCTCCATGCCGAACCCGCCACTTTGGCAATACGTGCTACGCGTTTCAGTATTATGTTACACTACTCTATATGCCGCTCATTTTGTCAGCGATCAGTCCTGCTACTATACAGTCCAGCACAAATGGCCACGGGCTTCTCCAAATCAATATCTGATATGGATGGGCCACAGCAGTGCAGCGGCTTCTGGGATCGGTTTTCTTCTCCCGCCGCAACGATGTTCCACCCAGGCTGACAGTTTCGGACGTCGCGACTTTGAAAGATCTACAGCAGACTTGTTCCCGCCCGCACCCCTCACCCAATCCGCGACCACCCGACTCCGCCCGGCGCACGCGAGCTGGCTGGGCCCCCTGGCTCCTCGGACTGCTATCAACAACACTGCCGGCATCCTTGGTCTACACGAGGACTATTGGAATATCATCCGCGCGGGCGCGCGCGGGTTACTTACTTTGAATGGTGCGCCGAGTCTCAGGCTACCAGGTGCGACGCGGAGGGAGGCGTGCTTTGCTTCTTCGACTGCTTTGTACTTGGGGGTCGCGACTCGCTGCTGTAGCGACTTGGACGGTTAGCTGTCGCCTCCAAACGTCTCGATGGTCTCTCACTGACGATCAGTACACCCCGTGTCGATACGGTCCGCCTCAGTCCGTTTATTCGAGACTCTGAGCTCGTGTCGGGTGGCTGTTGCCTAGGACGACTGGAGATGTCTGAACGTCTGCTCGCTTCGAGCTCACTCCCCGGATGATGATATCGATGCTATTTCCCCCGCCCCGTGGCGACGAGAAACGCTGCATTGACGCTTACCGCCGAACTGCAACACGGAGCTACAGTACCAGTGCTGTACCCGCGCCTCGCGTACAATGCGGACATGACGCGCGCGATCGTCGCGCCAACGTGTTCTGGATATGTAGGAGTGACCCCGAGAGAGACGGCGCTCGGCCGCTCTAGCTTCATACGCGTCGCGAGCGCTCCCACTCTCAACAACACGTTCTGACCTCCCATCCACGTCTACTCTACTGAGAGTTCTCACGGTACTCTGGCGCTCTTTGAAATAAATCGCGGCAATGCATCACTGTGAAGTCCGCTGCTGTGTCTTGCCTCAGTTCTTGTCGATTTGCTGCGGTTGTGCGCGCGATGAAAATGGTGGCCTGCCATTTTCGCGTCTTCTGGCCCGCCCAAAGGGTTCGAATTCGATTACGCCAGCGTAGGCGTGCTGGTGGCTTCAGTTCTGGCTGCAGCAACGCGTTCGGTGCGCATACAGCGCAAATGCTGCTGCTCTTGATCTCTTTTACTTAGCAAGCAACGTTCCCTTGCCGCACTCGCATGCCAGCTGATCGGACGCCGTGCATCGATATCGTGTCGTACGTCTCAAGCCGCTGTCGCAGACTCGCAGTTCATAGCTGCGGAATACCCTGGATCCTCGCATTGACTGTCCCAGAGCTGTCCCTGTATATTACCGGGAGTCAAGCCATATCCAATGTCGAGGCTGCTGGCCACAGGGCTAGATACGAGACGCAGGGCTTTCGTTCTCCCTTCGACGCTTCCTCGCCAGCGTCAGGGCCACCTGCTGAGTGTTCTCATAGATCAGGTCTTCCTGGCTCCATTATTCACCGACTCCTTATTAGGTTAGACGAAGTCTTACCTGATAAGGTAATTTAATTCAGTTTTCCTGAGGGTGTTCTTCGTTGAAACAGTGAAAAATCTCGGCCCGGATGCCGGTCCAATAGGATTTTGCAAACAGCCTCCGGGAGGATTGCCTCTTTGGTAACTAACCTCCAATTACGCTCTCGCTCGCGCCCCCGATTCTCTCACATTACCGCCACCTAACGGCAGCTCCTATAAAAACTCAGCCTCTCGTCTCACATTGATTGTACGGCGGCATAATGCCACCTTCTCTCAAAACGGCTTTGCTCCTCTGGACAACTGCATAGCTGTGATGGCTGGCCATTGTAATCACAACAGCATTGGAACTGGCCTAATTCATATATCTGTGCTCCTGAGCGAAGTTCTGGAGCTGAATTGGAAGCTGTGTTCCTCCAAGCTCAACTGTTGGTGGCCTTGGATTGAACTCTCTCTGTATCTTGAGCACAGGCATGGAAGTCGCATTTGGTGCAAGTTATATCAAGCCAAAAAAAATTCTGGTGTGTATCACCTTCGCTGAGGATGACCATAACTGTCTTAACTCGTTGTAACCAAGTTGTAACCTGAAAGCTTCGCAACTCAAGCTATAGTGGTGCCGCCGTTTATCAGACTGCTTAGGGACCAAGCACTTATGGTGTCGAATACTGCAGGTCTTAGAGCTTCAAGTTGCATATTTGTTCTACCGGTCAGTTGAGGATCAAGTACGAGGATGTGTTCGTGACAGGTCAAACTCCGAATCCGGCTCTTAGTATCTTACCCTTCGACGTTCTTCAACACCTATTCTGAGTCCGCAGATATTTCGTTGCTGTGCTCTACTTAGAGCCAGCAGGTCCATTGCGCCTTGTGCAATCTAACCAAACACGTCTATGACCCGGTGGACTGCATCAATCGGTTCTCGCAACTGGCCTACATTTTGTTACGCCCATGCATCCAGTTTGCCTCCGTTTGCCTCTGATCTGATATCCGTTTTATTTCCGCTCCGTAATCCGTGATCTCCGATTGTATATCCGTTCCGCTCTCCGTGATCTCCGCCTGTTCCGATTTCCGCTTCTATCTTGTTCTATCTCACTCTCTCCCTCTATCTCGTTCTCTCTCATTCTACACCACGTCAGTCCCACGTAGGCACTACGTCACTTCCGCAGCACACTTGCATCATAGGAATATTCTAGATCCTGTTCCGACTGATGTGTTTCTGTTCCGCTCTCTATCCCGCTCTAGTATAAATAGCTCCCGTCTACTTGTACCGTACCTCAGTTCGAAATCAAACTCGATCCTCTCACTTCCGCAATCTGCTCTACTCGCTCTCGTCCTCAAGTCCCAACCCGATTGACGGACTCCGCTATCGGAGCTCACTTGCTCCGCTTGCTGAGTTCCGCCCGTTCTCCGACTTCCGCCCTGACCTTACACTCGCGTGTGCCGGTGTGTTCAATAGCGCACTGTGGTCCGCCGTGTCTGCCTTTAGTTCCGACGCGGGCTCTGCGGATCTCCCCTTGATCCGAGAGGGCACGATCGTAACAGTATTTCGAAACTCCAGCACTCTCGAGTTGTATGGCCAGTGGCACCCGACGTCAAATCCGAAACAACGCTCAATCACTTGCGCAACCAGTCAACTCGCCTGACCGCCTCATCCGCGAAGCCAATCGCACACGCCGACAGCAACCAGCTGTTCCGACAACTCCGTCAACATCCACACTCTCCACCCTAACCCCACTTCCAACAATGTCGCTTTTCGGATCAGCATCCATTCACCCGGACGACTTCGACGACCTCGGCAACCCCGAAGGGTCCGAGAACCCCGGGCCGGGATCAGGGACTGCACCTCCGAGCTCGCAGACCCCAACCCCGTCACTGCCGCGCGCACCGCCGCCGTCGCAGGAAAACCTCGGACCATGGTTCATTGAACTGCCGCCGTCCTGAGACTCGTCCGCAACCTCCGTAGCGTCGGTCCCACACCCATGCTGTTACAATCCGTTCTGCCACGCCAATCCGCACTCTCTCCATTCGTCTTGCGTCCATTCCGCCCCGCGCGGACCTCCGTCTCACCCCAGTAATCCGCCTTCCTCTCATGGTAGCGGACCTGGCGGAGGTGGCGGAGGCGGCGGCGGCGGACCTCCAGGTTCCAGCTACCACTCCAGTCACCATACGCCTTCGGGCTCACCTCCGCACCCGCATCCCAGCGACTCTGTTGGCGGAAGTATCGCACCTCTGCCCGGACCTCCTGGCCCGCCGGGTGGCGGCGGAGCTGGCGGACCTCCTGGACCTCCCAGACCTCCAGGCCCCCCTGGCGGCCCTCCCGACTTCGACTCGGATGTGGACCGCGAACGTCTCCGCAACATGTACAGAGACGCCATTGCCGCCCATCGTCCGCACCGCAAAATCAAGACTCGCGACCCCGATGAGTATGACGGCACCAAATCCGACAAACTCCGGGGATGGATTACCTCCTGCGAGAACTACTTCCTCGGCGACCCGTCCACTTACGAGTCGCATCACGCCCGCATCGTTACTGCCGCGTCTTACCTCGTCGGAAAAGCGCGGACTTGGTACGAGGCGTACATTGAGCTCCTCCTCGACGGAAATCCGCCGTCGTTCCTCCGCTCATGGCCAGAATTTAAGGTTAAGCTCAACGCAGTCTTCGGAGTCCGCTTCCCGCGCGGCGAAGCCGTCGAGAAGCTGGAAAAACTCAAGATGGCGGAGGACCACAAGGTCGCCCAGTACGCCATCGACTTTGAGCCTCTCGCCCGCGCGTCGGGTTACGATCAACTCGTCCTTGCCGACAAATTCTACGCCGGACTTCCGAACCGCATTAAGAAAGTCATGGGTGACCAGATTGCTCCGCGCCCGACGGATCTCACGGTCCTCCGCGCCTGGGCTCTCAGTATCGACCGCAACCAGCGGAACGCCGGTATCACCATCAAACGCAATGCCGACAGCTCGACGTCCGTCTCGTCTTCCGACACCAAGAAGGACAAGAACCATTCGCATCAGCACAAGAAGCCCAAGCCGTCTACGTCGTCCTCCGCTTCAACCCAATCCTCTTCGCACAAGTCTTCGTCTTCCGCTACGAAATCCGCTTCTTCAACCTCCAACGCGTCGTCTTCCAAGAAGTCCTCCGCCCCCGACCTGACCGGAAAGCTCAACAAATCCGGTAACCTCACCGAGGAGGAACGTCAACGGCGCATAAAGGAGAAACTCTGCATGTACTGCGGAAAATCTGGACACATGGCCAGCGAGTGCCGCAAGGCGGCCCACAACCGCGAAACCAAGGGCCGCGCTGCCGCGACTTCCGCCTCCGCGTCCCCTTCCGCTTCCGCTGCTCCGACCTCTGCTGAGGGCGGCAAGCAGGGAAACTAGACGGCAGTCCCGCCGCCGTCTCTCGACCGGACTGCGTCAACTCCGAGAGACGTAAATTCACTCGGTTGAATGCCGCCGCACTCACCGAGCAAGACGCACTCATCATACCCCTTTCTTCCGACCCTGTTCCGACATTTCGCACTCTCATTGACTCTGGATCAGAAGACCAGTTCTTAGACATTGGCTTTGCTGATCAATATAAACTTCCGCGCTTTCTGCTCGATCACCCGCTCCACTTGCGCTTGTTCGACGGATCCTCCCGAGGGCTCATAACCCACTTTGTGACCCTACCCGTCCGTTTTCCGAACGGAACCCCGATGATCATCCACTTCTTGCTTACCAAGCTCGACCCGTCATGTTCCGTCGTGTTAGGACACCGCTGGCTACGCCGCTACAATCCTCGGATTGACTGGTTTAACGGCCGCATCGAGTTCAACATGCGGATCTCTCCGACGGCAACCCACGACTTTGCTCCTGGGTTCTCTGCGGACGACTCGGAATTCTCTTCCGGTCGCGACTTTGTTCCGCGTTTTTACGCGTCTCCTTCCGACCCATCTCCTCCAACTGTTCCGCCCACACCTCTGATGGACGAAACTGCGCTTCGCGCCGCTGCCGCCCGAGTCTACATCAAGATTATTGGCGCGGCGGCCTTCGACTATGTCCGCCACATGCGGGGCTCGATGGTTTCCGCCATCTATATTCGAGACCTGCTTAGTTCCGCTCGGTCCGCCTCCGCCAACCCGGCGTCCGAGAGCGGAGAAGGCATTCCCGAAGCCTATCACGACTTCTTGGATGTGTTCTCCAAAGAGGCGTCTAACCGCCTGCCGGAACACCGCCCATACGACCTCAAGATCGACATGGAGGAGGGCAAGTCACTCCCCTCTGGTCCGATCTATTCTCTGTCGGAGCCCGAGCAGCTTGCGCTCCGCGAGTACATTCAGGAGAATCTCTCCAAGGGCCATATCCGCTCTAGCTCGTCCCCGGGCGGAGCTCCGGTCCTCTTCGTCAAGAAAGCTGACGGTAGCCTCTGCCTCTGCGTCGACTACCGCGGACTTAACAAGATCACGCGGAAAGACAAGTATCCACTCCCGCTCATTTCCTCCACGTTGGATCGACTCCGCACCGCGAAGAAGTTCACCAAGCTTGATCTCCGCGTCAGATATTCCAATGTCCGCATCGCCGCCAGCGATGAGTGGAAGACCGCATTCCGCACCCGCTACGGAACTTACGAGTACCTCGTCATGCCCTTCGGATTAACCAACGCTCCCGCCGCATTCCAACGCTTCATGAACGACATCTTTTCCGACCTACTCGACGTCACCGTAGTCGTCTACCTCGATGACATCCTCATCTATTCCGACGACGAGACCAAGCACGAAGAACATGTCCGCGAAGTTCTCCGCCGACTCCGCCAGCACGACCTCTACTGCAAGCCGGAGAAGTGCGAGTTCCACGCGGAAAAGATTGAGTTCCTCGGCTACATCATCGGAACTGACGGCATCTCCATGGATCCGAAGAAGGTCACCACCATCCTCGAGTGGCCCCAGCCGCGCAACGTCCGCGACATCCAGTCGTTCCTCGGCTTCGCCAACTTTTACCGCCGTTTTGTTCACGGCTATTCCGACATCGTTGTTCTGCTTATGCGTCTAACCCGCAAATCCGCCCACTGGAACTTCGACGCCGCCTGCAAACTGTCTTTCGAGACGCTCAAATCCGCCTTCACCAAGGCTCCCGTTCTCCACCACTTCGATCCGACTCTTCCGCGCGTCGTCGAGACCGACACGTCGGATTACGCTATTGCCGCCATTTTCTCGCACGTCCTACCTGACGGAACAGTCCACCCTGTGGCTTTCCATTCCCGCACGCTCACGGCGACGGAATTGAACTACGACACGCACGACAAGGAGCTTCTCGCCATCTTCGAGTCCTTCCAGATCTGGCGACATTACCTTGAAGGCGCTGAAGTCCCAATAGACGTCGTAACTGATCACAAGAACTTGGAGTATTTCAGTACTACCAAGATGTTGACCTGACGCCAAGCCCGCTGGTCGGAGTTCCTTTCCGCTTTCAACCTTCTAATCCGCTTCCGCCCCGGTCGTCTTGGTGGGAAACCCGATGCTCTAACCCGCCGTTACGACGTCTATCTTAAAAGGGGGATAGCGGCTACGCCGGTGCTAATCCGCAGAATTTCCGCCCTGTTTTCACTTCCGACCAACTTTCCGCTTCTTTACGCGCTACCTACTCTGAGGAAGTCTTCCTCCGCGCTGCGGCTCTCATGGACACCGAGACGCTCCACAACAACATCCGCTCCGCCTACGACGCCGACGAACTCGCTCAAGAAGTTATCTCTGAGCTGGGTTCCGACGACAAACGCGATTGGACGAAATGGGCTATGTTAAGTGTTCATTATCTGGTATAATGGTCCCAAGTTGCTCAGTATAGAAACCTGGGACCCCAATTCCCAGGTTTCCAGGGTCCCAAGATTCACACATGTGCTAGGGTGCCAGAGCTAGAGGTCCCAGATTCTGGTCAGTCCCAAGTCCGTTAGCAGGTCCCAGGTTTACTACTAGTGTACCAATACCATATGATATCAAGTTTGGCACGCAAGAAACCAAAACAGAAATACTGATGGATAAACAAGGACTTGAACCCTCAACCCACTATTATGCCACCAGCACCTTAACCACTAAGCCAGGATACCAATGATGAAAAGGGTGTTATTGCTCAATACATAGAATTACAGTGAGCGAGGATTAGTTGAATAAATTGTAAATAAAGTACAAGACCCACCCTCCGCTTCGCTACGGATGCTCTACATTGGCAATATCACCGTTCAACCCGAAATCAGCCAGAGAGTGATGTTATGTGACCCACCGTTTAACAGCGACTGTGTGTGGTAGTTATCAGTTTAGATGCATCTGGAATGGGTGAGGCTCTTTGCGTACAACATGTGAGGAAAATGCGCTGCATGAGACGGAGATTATGGCTTGGCGTGGCCTTGTGGTCAACTCGAATGGCCAGACGTGCTAGTCGTCGCCGTCTGTGTAGTCGGTTTAATGGAACGTCGAATGGAACTGAGAAAATAGCGGAATCGTACCTTCAAAGCCACCAGGTGCGCCAAATTTCATGTGAGTAGGAGGGGGGTAAAGCATCGTACCGAAATAATGGGAACCCTGGCCGAGCTTTTATGTGCATGCAAAAGGCAGTGCAGGTAAGCAGTGCACAGCTGAGGCTGTCCAGGTGAAGGCCGACGGGCAAGGAGCTAAGTTCGACGCAGTGCATACCTGTGCGGCCCCAGAACAAAAGGAAATGCACATGGCTATGCAATGAGCTCTCTCAAACGGGTTAGAGGTCGGGCTTACTGCGAATGCCGTGCAGTTAGTGCACAAAGACCGCCTCGGAGCTAAGGCTACTTGCGAGGCAGTGTATAAGCAGTGCAGTCGGAAAAGGTAAAGATCGGAGCTGAGCGTCCCAAATGAAGTCTAAGTTCGCTTTTTTGCCGAACAGTGAGGATTCCAGTAACTATACGAATGGATCACCAAATGTGAATTACATAATGGTGTATATATAATTCTGGAAGCCCTCTTTAGGCTCTATAATGTAGTATATTTTTCTAGAGGCACAGGTGCAGCTCGACGTGACAGGAAGGATGCGATGGAGAGTGTAAAAATTAATTGTTGCGGTCATCACGGCCGTCGCAAGCTCTGTCCGTTCGTCCGCGGGTTTTACGCCGCTTCGCCGAGCGTTCGGTCGCTGCTGCATACAGTCGGCGCACTGTTTACCCTCGGACGGAGACTCGGCCAGGGTTATAAGCCTCGGGCTGTTCAACTCGGGATATGATCTGCACGCCGCTCTCTACCCACCCAGAGGGTGAGACGACCTCGGTGCATACCCCAATTCGGCTCGGTGGAGGCTTCCTACCCTCGGACCAAGGTTCGGCAGCTCTCCCCTTGCTGTATGCGTCGGATATGGGCGTTGTGGTGCTCGGGACAGGCTCCAGGACCACCCTTCTGACCTCGGGCGGACTCGGTGGGTCACCCTGAACAACCTCGGAGGGTCGGGAACGCCTCTATTGGACTCCTCGTTGGTGCGATACCCCTCGGATGGATAATAGGCCGGTTATCATCACCTGGTACAAGCTCGGCTACATCCTCGGACCCTCGGCCCGTGGCCTCAGCAGCTCGGCGCTCTCCCTGTGCACTCGGGAGGTGCTCTCCTTCTCGGTCCGTGCCCCCGGTGGGAGTGTGCGCGGATAGCATACCTCGGCATCTTCGCCCTGTCTCGGATCAGGTTCGATTGGAGGTGTGGTAGGGTGTTGGCATCTTGGGAGACGATGGTGGATGGACCCTTTAGCTCCGGGATCACCCTGGACCGGATCAGCGGACCTTGGGGATGGGTATATAGGTTGTAGGGTGTAGATGCGTGTACCCTAGGTTTGGTCTGGTCAATTGTACCGCTTGTCCGTTCTTCCTCGTCTCTCTCTCCTCTCTTGGGCGTCGGTCTCGGCGAGTGACGAGCGCTCTGCCGTGACATAAGACCAAACCTTCACTCCCTTTCGACCGACGCTCATCCCTCTTATCCCTCCCCCACACGGCCGCGACGTCCTCTCGACTAGTATCGCCCGTGTGTCACGCCGACGACCTCATCAGGCCGGCCTCGCCGTCAGTTAACCGCTGTGCACCGGCTGAGGTCCATTGGCACCCGCATCCTTCTCCCTCGGAGTCGCCACCCACACCGAGAAGCGAGGCGTACGCTGCCAAGGCCCTATCTCCACCCCATCGGCCGCAGCGCATGACCAAGCCCTTGGCACAGCCTCTCCACACGGTCGCGCGGGATACCCCGATCCCGCCCTCGACGACCCCTGGTGCAGCACCTCCTTCGCACCCTCTACCTCGGCGAGTAAACCGAGACACTCGCCCACGCCCAAAACCCCGCCCCGGTTGTCTGGACTTGCGCGCTCAAGCCACAGCTGTTACACCTCCCCCTCTCGCACGCCATCGGCAGATGGGGCCTCGGCCGTGATCCGGACGGACTGGATGCAGGCGCCGCAACGCCCGAGATATGAATATCCTCGTCCTGAGGACGTCACGAACCACCGGTCGCTGGCTGGACGACATGTACGACGTTTAACAATGCCCCGAGCTCGCGCCAAGGCCCCAATGACCAGTAACTTCGCTCGCTGCGCAAATCACAGTCGCCAAAGGCGATTCTCACACGCTCCCTATTTCCCTTATCATTTACGGGTCGGTGCGCAGGCGCAGTCGGACCAACAGGACACGGTACAGGACTGGAATCCAACCTCTCTCGGACCCTGGATTCGGCCGCAGGATGCTTGGGTCGGACGGTGCCACGCCAGGAGGGACACGCCGACGACTGGAGCCAAAACCTCGGACCCTCAGGAAGAAGTCCACTTGGTTTTACGTTTGTTCGGACCCCCCCACTTCAATCGCAAGTTCAAGAAAACTATTTATATTCTATACACGCGCCCATTGCGACAAGAAAGCTAAGTACAAGTTCGCGGAGCCGAGCTTCTAGTCCAAGTCCATCACCTCCTCCACCTCGTCCTCCTCCTCCTCCTCCTCCGGACCCGACTCAGGTGGTGCTGAGGCGCGCGAGGAGCTCGCCCCTGGCGTAGCCGACGAGCGGGACGACCGCGTCGCAGTGCCCGCCGCAAAACGAGTGCCGCGGCGCAGGGCCGAGCGCAACGGCACGGACGCCTGCTGCGAAGCAGACGGCGCGGCACTCCCGGTGACCAAAGCCCACGCCGCCGCAAACTGACCCATGAAGTTGGGGTGCAGCGCGGGTGCCGCGACCTCAACCTCGCCCGGCGCCTCAATGGGCAGCGCCGGCAAGCTCTCCTTCGCGGCCTGGGATCGCAACGGACGGGACGAAGACGACGCGGGCGCCTGGGATGTGACAGACGCGGCGCGGGAACGCGAAGGCGGCGCGCGCGTGCCCGACGTCGGCGCCTTGGAGCCCTTCCCGGTCTTGGTCCCGAACCCGAGCGGTGCGCGCAGGTCCTTCCAAGAGCACTTCACCTTCCGGCGCGAGCACTCGAGGCACGCCGCCAGCCCCTGCGCCGGAAGGCACTCGTCGTCACGGTCCACGCATCGGCTACACGGCTGTCGAATGTCAACACCCCGAGACCAGCAACAGCAGAACAAAACACTCACCGACGTCGGGACCCCGTGACGGTCGATCAGGCCGTCGGCGAACGCATTATCCCACGCCTGACGCCGCTCGCGCAGCGCCGGCCGCTCGTACACACCGGCCGGGGGTGTCCTCGGCCGTCGCGGGTGGTGGAGAATGGCCGGCGGTGGCGGCGCGGACGCAGGCGGCGCGCGGGCAGCAGACGACGAGCGCGGCGGACAAGGAGTCGGCGCCGAGCGCGCAGGGGGAGTCGGCCCCGACGCGCGCGACGACGACGGCGCTGGCACGGGACGACGCGGCCGCGGAACAGAAGCAGACGGCGGCGGCGTGAGCTCCTCGCACTCCCCGTACAAAGCGATGCCCCGGCGGGACCCGGAGCGACGAGCAACGTGGGCGAAACGCGGGCGTCCGACGGCAACGGGGCAAGCGCAGAGCCAGCGGACGGACCGGGTCAGACGGCGACGGCGGCACGGTCATGGATGGCAAGAGCAGGGCGTCCGACGGCGACGAGCAAGCAGCCAGACTGTCGGCCAGGACCCGGGCGGATGGCAGCAACGCGAGCAACAGGCGGCGCTCCGTCTCGAACTCGAGCTGTCGGCGGCGGGCAAGGTCACGGTGCGCGGGCGGGATGCCAGGATCGACGAGCGCGGCGACGATGCGGTTCACGGCGTCGCCGAGCACGACAATACGGGCCACCAGGTCAACGGGCCGGGCGCGAGAAAGAACAAAGTCATCCAACACGGGCACCCAGGCGGGCGCCCGCTGCTGGGCTGGTCGGCGCGGACGTCGTCAACGCGGTCTGCAGCGGGCATGGTGGTGGTATGAGGACAAGAAGCAAATTGACAGGCCGAAGCTTTATGTCAAACCGCGAACTGAATTGCTATTCAGTCCGCGGCGCCCTCGGTCCGTTGTTTCGTCCTCCCCGCCTTTCGCCTCCCTCTCTCGGACGCTCCCTCGGCTCGCGGCTTGAAGGGGGGGTTATGTTGCGGTCATCACGGCCGTCGCAAGCTCTGTCCGTTCGTCCGCGGGTTTTACGCCGCTTCGCCGAGCGTTCGGTCGCTGCTGCATACAGTCGGCGCACTGTTTACCCTCGGACGGAGACTCGGCCAGGGTTATACGCCTCGGGCTGTTCAACTTGGGATATGATCTGCACGCCGCTCTCTACCCACCCAGAGGGTGAGACGACCTCGGTGCATACCCCAATTCGGCTCGGTGGAGGCTTCCTACCCTCGGACCAAGGTTCGGCAGCTCTCCCCTTGCTGTATGCGTCGGATATGGGCGTTGTGGTGCTCGGGACAGGCTCCAGGACCACCCTTCTGACCTCGGGCGGACTCGGTGGGTCACCCTGAACAACCTCGGAGGGTCGGGAACGCCTCTATTGGACTCCTCGTTGGTGCGATACCCCTCAGATGGATAATAGGCCGGTTATCATCGCCTGGTACAAGCTCGGCTACATCCTCGGACCCTCGGCCCGTGGCCTCAGCAGCTCGCACTGGAGGCAAAAGGCGTGATAGTAAGAGCACTTACTATCAGAGTGATAGTGCTCGAGAAAGAGGTGGTCCTGGTGCCACTCTGTGCCACTCTCGACGACGGAAGGATCTGCTCGGCGAGCCGGTACCGAGCGAACAGGGTGACATCGGTCACGTGTGACCGTTACTTTTGCGCGACGCTTCGCGCAAAATGTGAATACATGCGAGGGCCAGGTCAAGACTGAAGCACGACGCAATCTCTGAGAATAGTATGAAATACAATTCTTCGAGGATACTACCGCATTCTTTACACGTATCAAAATAGCAGGCCCGTCTCTGAATCGACATAAGTACCGAGTGATGAATACAAACCTCAGATAGTTTAGTTTCTTCCGCGATTGAGCGCACCACTAAGCACGAGAATTTCCTCCGTCTCCATCCCAT
Source organism: Auricularia sp. M13 (assembly GCA_037042915.1). Taxonomy (NCBI): domain Eukaryota; kingdom Fungi; phylum Basidiomycota; class Agaricomycetes; order Auriculariales; family Auriculariaceae; genus Auricularia; species Auricularia sp. M13. The sequence continues at coordinate 3,358,206 of CM073199.1, forward strand.
AGACACTGCCTGGATACCTGATGAATGGAACATGGGCAATGATGCCAGAAGGCTCGATTACCCCAACGTGGTCGGCACCGTCAGCGGGACGTCCGCTGACAACTTGGACCAGCATTCGAGGGTGCGACTTGAATGGGCTTTTGTCTGCGTCCTGATCAGGCAAACTCTCCTGGAGTCTGACCAGGAGGAACGCGCGAAGCTGTCCGTTGAGCGGCATTCTCCAGATGGTTTCGATGAAGCCCGTGGCATTTGAACGACGGTCAGGTGCATAGAAGTTGATAGAGCTGTTTCCCAGATGCGACGCCTTGCGAGCGTAGTGGCGGCTTTGATAGACAATTGTGGTGGTAGGAAGGGCAGCACGCGGGAGAGCAGTTGAGTTGGCAGGCGCATCCAAGACGTTGCGATGGTGCCACGCTTCGCCTCTGGACTGAAGAAACTGAAGCACAAGAGTATAATCGTCCTCTGGCATCGGTTTTCCCTTGGCAAGCAGATGGCGTGCTTCGTCCTCGGTCAGACGCGGCGGGTCGGAAAAGTCAACGCTCTCCTCGTCATGGAGTAGTAGGGACGCGAGCGAATGCACTGAGCTGCCAGCCGAGGCGTCTCGAAGCTTCGCCTCAAATTGACCACGCTCACAAATGTGCTTGAGCATTGTGAGATCAAGCTCGGCTAGATTATCATTAGCCACTGGTCTACTAGCACAAAGGCGACATACCGAGTCGTCGATTAGTCTTGACAGATTGTAGAACATGATTGAACCGCTCGTAGGTAAACTCGCTCACTGGAGGCAGTGGACCCCAGAATCTGAGCATATTCGGGTTGTGCATAGCGTAGTGATGATTGGGAACCGAATGAGACTCGGGGAAGAGTGCTTGGAGACTGCGCCGATACTTGGTGAAGTGTTCTTTGTAGGCGTCGGCCTCGCTATTAGAGGTAGTAAAGGATGCGACAATGTTGGTGGACGCGACAAGATCATAAAAGTTGTTGAAGAGCTGCCGTTCTCGTTGTTGCACGTGGACCTGCCCAGAACTCTGCAAGCTTCAGTGGCAATATCACTGTAAATAGTGTTAGCCAGACAGCAGCCTTGAGCGTTCCATGCGACTTCTCGCCCAGGTTAATGGGTGGCCGTTCGACCCAGGTCGGGAGTACGACTTCGGCGATGCATTTGCGGATGTCTGCCAACCGCGAATCTGAAAACGCGCATGGTTGTCGCCTGGATGGAGGCTCCTCATACTCGTTGTCGTCATCGGAATCAGTCCCAGAAGCCGGAGGCTCGTCGACCTCGCTCATCTCGATGTCATGCTCCACACTACTCGAAAGCGATGCCGAGCGAATGCGAGTCGAACTTGCTGGTCCCGCATGACCTTCGGCTTCTAGTGAAAGTTCCTCAAGCTCCGAGTCGAATTCGCTGGTGTCGCCTGTGACAGTGATATCGTCATCCGTGTCCTCATCTTTCTGCCTGACACGCCGCTTGGTCGAGCTAGCAATACCGATTCCCCACTTCACACGTGCGTGGTGTTGCAAAACACCCTCAAGTGTGTTGTGCATAAAGCCGAGCACAAAGTGATTGACGGGATCCCAGTATGGTAGTCGATAGAGAGGTGTCCAGCGAACGCCAGATTCCTTCCGGATGCGCTCGCGTTCCTTTATGGTAGTGGCAGCGAGCCAAGATTCAGCGTATGCCCGAATAGTCCGTGCGTCCTTCAGGTTCCAAGCCCCAGTGTCAAGACTCTCGACGTCGGTGCAATCGCAAAACCAGCAAAATTCTGTCGCACTGTGGCTCGCCTTCCCAGTCAATTTTTGCATCGCAATGATGTCAGCAATGACTGGGATGATAGCAGCACCGATTCGTCGCCCATTCGGGAACTTGAAAGTGGGGAGGACTTTCCCGAACGGCCAGTATGGGAGAAACTGGTCAATAACGGGGTTTACGACGTGCGAGATGGTAATGACCGTCGGCTCTTTTGGTGGCGGGGTGAGACCAGCAAAGAAGATGTTCTCCGGAAGGTGACGAATGTCATACGGCAGGCTCATGCAGACAAGAACAATGGCGCCGCAGGAGACGACCTTTCCGCCTATGGTATTACGAAATGGGTTGAACCAGTCGATATAGAGGCTGAATACGAGATTCCCTGGTATACTGGCGAAGTTTCCAGGGAGGCTGCGCCATGCAGGGCTGTTCCAAAGGCTACGCATGCGATTATGTGTTCGCTGATGAGACCAGGACTTGGCAAGCGCGTCTTCGATTCCTGGGCGAGCTAGAAATGCCAAGAGCCAGGCATCAAAGGACTGAGTACTATAAAGTCGGCGGGGAACGCGTTTGGGGCCCTTGCGGGTCTGCCGTTCACGCCAGAGTGGCTCCCCGCAGACTTTTGCGCGTCGGACCTGGCGGTAGGTGCAAGTCCTCGGAATTGTATCCAGAGGCAACGGATATGATGTAAAGCATTTCGGACAACAGATAGAGCGCTGAATGGAAGGTTCCATGCCGAGAGATCGAGTCACAGTGCGAATGTCGGCAGGCAAGACAATGGGCGATGGCGTCCAGTCCACATTGACAGCAAGTAGCAGAAGATTCAGCACAGAAAAAAGGATCGCCAGTATAAAGTTCAGAGCACGCAAAGCCTTGTTTACTGTAGAGCGACTGGCACCTCCACAGAGAGACAGCCAGACCATGAGGAGGCGCAGTAGGCGATCAACGTCCCGAATCTTGTCTTCTACCACTAATAGAGCTTCAGTAACTGCAGTATATTTGGATCAGATACTGTACCCCGTTGTGTATCCAGTGGAATTTTTTCGCGGTGCGATGCTGCACGCTTCTGCGTTAGCTTTGCGCGTCTGTGCGATTCGGGCTCCGGATTTGCTTGTGTGGTTTCCGAAACCCGCGCCTGGTCCAATACGAGCTGCTGTTGGTCGTTGGATCTGTGTCGAGCTCGCGTAGATGGCTTGACAGGCCATCCAGGCTGCACCTCGCCGTACTCGTTGATACACCGGCGCCCCCGACACTGTGAGCAATCACACACGACGTCATCGGGCCCAATGGTAGGCTTGTATCACTGTCAATGACGTGCAAAAATCCTGTGCCATGAACTCACAAGCTCTGGATTATTGTCTGGCATTGTCAGTGGTTTGAGCACAAGCGTGTGTCGGCAGATAATTACGTCAGACAGCGCTCAGCAGCACGCTCGGGGCCGGACGGGTTGTAATCGGCTGTTGACTTCGACTTTGTAAGGCTCCATGGAGCAGTGGTTAGCACACTGTGCGACTTTTCCCTAGTTGCTCAGTGTGTTCTTTGTTCAATTCTGCCTTCTGGTCAAAATTTTTCATGATGAAACCTGCGCACGCAACCTCTTTTGTAGGAAACTTCCGGCCTGAATACGGTCATTACTAAGCCTTTCTTATCGTTGCAAAAGAAATGACCTGCTCATTGAAGAGTGGAACAGCGAGATCTAACCACAGGTGGAATGCATACATTGGTCTCCCCGCAGTACGCCAAAACTCCCTCACTGCCCGGTCAAAGTAAAACAGAAGGTCGAATGCACGAACGAGTGGTAATGGAGCGTTCACCCTAAGCCGCCGATGGACCCGCAGCACCAGTGTCACGCATCAAGTCAACAAACTGCTGCTGCTGCTGCGCGTCTTGAGAGGCACTGCCCTGCGGTTCCAGGTCTAGATCCATCCCATCGTCCTCAGCGTCGTCGTCATCGGAGAAGCTGCGCACGATGTCGTACTCCTTGAGGATGTCGTTCCCCTCGAGCCTCATGAAGTCCTCATCGCGCATCTCCATGTACTTGCGCTTCCAGATGTTGTTGTCGTCTCGAGGTAGGGCGATTCGTGGGTTGCGCGAATACTTGCGACGAATTGGATACGGGAGGCTGTTGAAGATCACGGGACCAAAGAAGTCAAGCGGAATGCCTGGCGCAGGAAGCGCAAGCAATGGGGAAGGCTTCGGATCGGCCGGGCGGTGACGAATGCGCTCGCGCAGCGTATAGCGGGACTTGGATTCCGCGACCTCTCGACGCCGCGTATCGAGATTCTGCACAAATTGAGCGTACCGAGGGTTCCTGCGTTTCTTCTCCAGGACCTCAAATTCGTTCACACGACCTGGAATCGCCTCGTCGTCGGACGTGGCAGCAGGGTCCAACACGAGGTCGACGTAACGAGGCGCAGCACGCTCTTCCTTGAACATGTACTCGGCCCGGCTCTTTGACGTCTACCAAGCATCAGTCAGGGCCACTCTCCAGATATATGCAACTTACGCGAAGGCGGCGTTGATAGATATTGTCCTTCATATGCTGTGCTGCAACAGCGCCTTCCCCCTTCCTCTTCTCGAGCTTGGCTTGGTCTTGGAACTCGTAGTGCACGATGTGGTTATAGGCCTCGGTCATGAACGTCACCTCATCAATGAGGGAGAGCTTCGGCCGCAGAAAGAAGTAAGCCCCAGCGACGGCAAGTTGGCGAAACGTATCGATAGCAAAGATGCGGTGCGCTGCATTATACGGAGAGTATGGCGTATCGAAGAAGTTGGGACGAAATGCCGCGAGACCGAAGTGGCACTGCGACGCGATGACAGTACGGAGCATGTTCTCTTCGACGCGGGAAGCATTTATTGCGATCTTGCTCCCGCCAGGATTTGTGCGCAGGTTGGCAATGGTGGAGAGCAACTGCAGCTGACCCGGCGCGGGCTTGAGGAAGCGTTCCCTGAAGACATCGGGGACGGACGAGTAACGCAAGTTGAATTGGCTAACGGCCTGCTCGCTCGGCAAAGGCGGAGCTGTGTTCGGCTCGAAGTGATTCATGAGGATGCGAAGGTGCAGATTGAATGCGTCCTTTGGCAGCGTGTCAGAAGTGACAAAGAACAGTTCAATGCCGCTCAACGCACCAACACGGATTTGCCGCCCACAGGCAACTCTTTCTTCATCAGGCGATACATCTCAGAGGGCGGGCGTTTCTTTGCTTTGTTGCTCGCCGCTGTTCCGGTCGCCGATGTCCTGGACTTCTTGGAAGAGCGCTCCGCATCGCCCGGGCCGTCGCGCGCACGCTTGTTCCCAGCGACGACAAGAGCCTTGGGAGCAGCTTGTGGGTCTGGCGGATTATTCATGGCGTATGTAGAGTGTAGTCAAAGGTGAGAAACACAAAAGAAAGTAGAGTGGCCAACACAAAGGGTGCGGACTGGGAAAACGCGTTTCATCCGCAGGCGTGTTCAACGCGTGCAGGCCGGCGGAGACACCGAAGTCGGGACTTGGTCGGGACGCTCCGAGTCTGCGAGCGTTCTTCCGTGTCCTTGTTTTCCAGCCATTGTCTACCGGGTGGCACTCTGCTCGGCCGGTTCCTCCTACTATCACTCTGATAGTATTGGCTCATACTATCAGGACTTTTGCCTCCAGTGTCGGCGCTCTCCCTGTGCACTCGGGAGGTGCTCTCCTTCTCGGTCCGTGCCCCCGGTGGGAGTGTGCGCGGATAGCATACCTCGGCATCTTCGCCCTGTCTCGGATCAGGTTCGATTGGAGGTGTGGTAGGGTGTTGGCATCTTGGGAGACGATGGTGGATGGACCCTTTAGCTCCGGGATCACCCTGGACCGGATCAGCGGACCTTGGGGATGGGTATATAGGTTGTAGGGTGTAGATGCGTGTACCCTAGGTTTGGTCTGGTCAATTGTACCGCTTGTCCGTTCTTCCTCGTCTCTCTCTCCTCTCTTGGGCGTCGGTCTCGGCGAGTGACGAGCGCTCTGCCGTGACAATAATACTCTGTTGCAGTCATCCTAGTTATTGCAGGCTCTGCTACACACCTTTAGTGCGGTGGCTCATATTCTCTGCGCCTCAGAAATGTCCTTTTGCCCTTGGGCATTGTCTTTCCCCTTGGTCTTCACCTTTGGTGGGTATAGCGAATCTCGGCACTACAATGGGGAAACGTGAGAATGCTGGTCCATAAATTGCATATACGACATAGTCTACTGCAGGGAGAACTATGGTGTATATATGGGACTTGTAGATCTCAAAGAGCTCTATCAGGTGGTATATAGGTAGGTACTGGCAAAAGGGTGCAATCCTGGGGTGAGAGAGAGGATCCGATGAAGAGGTGGAAAATCACATCGCCAGAATCAGGTCCTCCGGATCATTTGAGGTTTCCCTCTCAATCTATACGTAATTCTGAGGTGAGCTTACTATTTCAGCCAAAGTGGTTGGATGTCCCATTCTGGAGCAATTTCTCAATTAACCTGGATTCCATGCTTTCTATATCCGGGAATTGAAATACCTTGAGGGCCAACCAAGGGTCAGAAAGTACTTCTCAGAGCATAAAACCACATATAATGTACTCTAGACCATGTCTCAGTCCAGGGGTATGCAGTTAGGTAGGCCATTGCCTTGTTCAGAGGTTGAGCAAGCAGAAATTGTGGGTCCACTGGCTCCAGAATCGGATATCCAACCTCTTTGGCTGAAATAGTAAACTCACCTCAGAATTACGTATAGATTGAGAGGGAAACCTCAAATGATCCGGAGGACCTGATTCTGGCGATGTGATTTTCCACCTCTTCATCGGATCCTCTCTCTCACCCCCGGATTGCACCCCTTTGCCAGTACCTATATACCACCTGATAGAGCTCTTTGAGAGCTACAAGTCCCATATATACACCATAGTTCTCCCTGCAGTAGACTACGTCGTATATGCAATTTATGGACCAGCATTCTTACGTTTCCCCACTGTATCTCCCTGCCTCAGACCATGTGCCAGGGGTGCATCCTGGGCTGGCCAGCTCTCAATATGATCTACTTGCTGTCCTCTATCCAACTAGGGGGTGATAGTGTCACGGCAGAGTGCTCATCACTTGCTGAGACTGATGCCTGAGAGAGGAGAGAGGGACAAGGAAGAACAGACAAGGGGTACAATTGACCAGACTGTTACGGTGCGCGGCAATTGCGCCCATATGCCGCTTCCGTTGGATCTCTTTTGCCGCTTCGCCTGCTCCGTCTGACCGATGTACCCGTCCCACAAGCCTCTCCAGACCGCTGGCACCTCGGATACCTTCTCTCGGCATCACCAGACCCTTGTCAACCTCGGTCCTTGGATGTGACGCACCATTGCCATTGTCGTTGACCACCGCTGCGCTGGTTTTCAACCAGCATGTAGCCGCTTGTCAGTCCGTCTCCTTGGTGTCACATTACGGCCTACACCTTCAGATATGCAGCACATCACACCTCGGGCATTGCCCTGCATTGCCGGTGCACGTGGGGAGTACAGGCAAAGCTGCAACGATCTTGCCAACGTCCATCCTTCGCCCTCTGTCCCATGGATGCTTGACTGCTCCGGTACTGTGGCAGTGCCGGAGGCAGTGCCACGGGCCGGAGAGGCCCTGGTTGAGTCCGGGTAGAGTCGCGGCCGATGTGGCCGGTGTTGTGTGTTGTGTTCTCAACGTTCATTTCATCTCGTTCCGTTTCTCATCGCCCAGGCCCTCTGGGCTCCTCCAGTACCTCGGACCTCGGCCGCCACGCTCTCCTTGATCCGCGCTCGGCACTGTCCATGGTCCAGAGGACGTCTGGACACATTGGGAGTCTCGATTGTTGGGTGGTGCGCTTGTACTGCGCTTGCTGACGCATTGCGCTCACTGCTGTGCTCGCCATTGCGTCGGCCCCCTTTTTCCCCCGGTGTCGGTGTGTGCATACATGCAAGGACACCTCGGTTTGTCTCGGATACCCACCCGATACCCTCCATAGGCACGGACATCCGTTACCTTTGTCCGGAGTCGTTCTGCGCTTTCGGTGCAATGCTTACGCTCTTTCTTGACCCTCCCTTGACCCCCTTTACCCCCCATTGCTTTCACTGGCTCCCGATTACCCTCGGTGACTTCCCCGATGTCTTTCCCCATCGCTTCCGGACCTCCCTTTGGTGTTGGTTGGCTTCCTCTGTCGTCCGGAGTGCTCGGATCCGGCCTCAGACCGGACTATATGTACCGGCGATTGCCCTCGGATGTACCCTAGGTTGGATCTGGTCTATTATGTGTTTGACCTTCCCCTCCTGAGTACCCTTCCTGGTCGACTATGCCTCCTGGTCAGTCCTGTATGCAGCACACTGTGACAAACGGCCTGAGGCGTGCAACCCTGGCCAAGTCTCAGTCCAAGGGGAAACAGTGCACCAACCTCCTCTCTTGGGTGTCAGTCTTGGTGAGTGACGAGCACTCTGCCATGACAAGAAGAAGCGTTGACAGTGGCAAAACAGATCCAGTGGGAGCATATGGGCATGATCGCCATGTACTGTGACATGTATCTGCTTGGAATTGTATTCAGTGTACCCTAATTTAATATAATCAGTTGTACTGGTCATATTTTCCTTCCAGAATCCTCCTGAACCTGTCTGAGCACGAGTGAAGTGCTTTGCTGTGACAGTTGCATACCAAATCATGTTTGGACATCCATTCTTCCTCTCTGGCTTAGATATATCATTCTTCCTCTCTGGCTTAGATATATTATCTCCACTAAGACATAATATTATAGAGCCCATTGAGAGCTACAATAACCATATATACTTCATAATTTTTGGCCTCTTAGTTTCAATGTTATTTGCATTCTTTTGAACAGAGGTGCTTGATTCTTACCATATATTGCCAGCAATGGAGCACACCATCATCTCCTCCCTGGTCTAGTGGTTAAAGCATGGATGGGTTTGGCACTGGCGACTGGTTGAGGGTTCAAATATCCTGCAGGTCAGAATTCATTTTGACTTGCGCATTGAGATGAATCCACTCCTAAGTCGCATGTGAGCCCCCTGAAAGTTGGGACTACTGAATCTGGGACTCTGGAACTTGGGACCTCCAGAGGTTGGGACCTCCAGTAGAAGTTGGGACCTATGTCCCAATGAAAGCTGGGATTTGGATCCCAACTCTCAGTACTGGAGGACTTGGGACCAGTATACCAGAGGAAGGGAGGCTTACATATGTGGACGAAATCCGACGATGGGTTCCTTCTCTACAAGAACCGCATCTACGTTCCAAACTCGACAGATCTCCGCCTCCGCATTCTCCGCGACAAGCACGATCATCCGCTTGCCGGACATCCTGGCCAGAACAAGACTCTGAAGATCGTTTCCCGCGAATACTACTGGCCCGATCTCCGCCTCTACATTCGGAAATACGTCCAGTCCTGCGTCAATTGCGGACGGAACAAGCCTCGTCGTCACAAGCCCTACGGACGTCTTCAACCGCTCCCTATTCCGCACCGTCCCTGGGACGCCATCTCGATGGACTTCATCGAACAGCTCCCGCATCCAACGGCTTTACCGCCATCCTCGTCATTGTCGACCGCCTCTCCAAGCAAGGCATCTTTATTCCGACGACGGACGAGATCACTTCCGAAGAGCTAGCCCGCCTTTTCCTTATGCACGTCTTCTCCAAGCACGGAGCCCCGTCCCATGTCGCTTCCGACCGCGGCTCTGAGTTTGTCTCCCGCTTCTTCCGCTCCCTCGGAACTCTGCTCAACATTAAGATGCGCTTCACCTCCGGACACCATCCTGAGGCGAACGGACAAGTTGAACGCGTCAACCAGACTCTCGAGCAGTATCTCCGCATCTACTGCAACTATCAGCAGTCCAACTGGTCCGAGCTTATTCCGCTAGCGGAGTTCACCTACAACAACACGCCCAACGACTCGACGGGCATTTCTCCGTTTTTCGCCAATAAGGGTCATCATCCGAACCTGACGGTGTACCCCGAACGCGACATCACTTCCGCTCGTGCGCGTGACTACACTGTCGACATCCACGAAGTGCAATCCGCCCTCAAAGAGCAGATCGCGCATGCGCAGTCCCGCTATTCCGCTTCCGCCAACGCCTGACGAGCTCCGCCTCCGAACCTCAAGGTCGGAGACAAGACTTACGTCCTGGCGGAACACATTCGGACTACTCGTCCGACCAAGAAACTCGCCGAACGCTTCCTTGGTCCTTTCAACGTCATCGCTCAACCTGGTCCGCAGTCCTACACCATCGAGTTCCCCGACTATCTCCGCGCCATTCATCCCGTCTTCCACATCTCGCAGCTCGAGCCATTCTTCCCCAATGAGATTGAGGGTCGGCATCAAGATCCGCCTCCGCCAGTCATTGTCAACGGACAAACAGAGTACGAGGTGTCAGAAATCCTCTCGTCTCGCATCGATAACCGCCGCCGAGTCAAGCTCCTGTACACTGTCAAGTGGAAAGGCTATGACGGCGAAGACGACGAAGTCCAAGAACTTCCCGCGACCGAATGCGAACATTCTCCCGACCTAATCCGCGAGTTCCACGAGCAGTACCCCAATCAGCCTGGGTCGTACGAGATGTTCCTCTCGTACATTCAGCGCTGAAGTTGCGCCTCCGTCTCCTAATTCCGCTCATCGTTTCCGCCTCTCGTTTCCGCTATTTGACCTTCAAGTCCGCTCATTCGATTTCCGACAATACCGACCACATTCTTTCAAGTCAAATCACTCCTATCCCGACATCCGCTTCCGACAGCAAAATCCGACACAGTCACTCCCGACAAACTCACGCGTTATCAACAGTCACTCATTGTCAAGTCATTCTTCGTTTCATTTCCGACCTCATTTTCCGCCATTAACTTCGCTTCCATTTCCGACAACAAATTTCGCTATCTACATTTTACATGTTGTCAAGTCGTTTTTCGAGATCATTTCTTTGCGTCAGGACGAGGTTTCTTGGGCAGAGGTCCGCTTGGGCTGGACTCGGGACGAGAACGCTTCGTTCCCAGCGGAGCGGATTTCGACCGCTCCCTGGAGATGACGCGGATGTTCTCGTTGTCCACCTCCGCCGGTCCACCTGTTGCAATCGCGTTGCGGACCTCCAACACATCCGCCTGACGCTCCATCGCATCCGCGATCCTCCTCACCAACGGCTCCATCCTCGCCAAAGCCGCCGCGACGCCCGCCATGTTGTCCGCCTCGCGCCGGTTGGCTGTCGTAAGCGACTGGAGCACCTCCACCAAGTTGGGGCCAGCCGCCTGAGCTGCCGCCGGACCCGCCCTCGCACCCTTCGTCGTCTCGACGATCTCCACCTCGTCGTCCGACGTAACCTCTGCCGCACTCACCGCCTTCCTCTTCCGCTTCGGAGCGGCGTCCGCTGCTCCGCCCTTTTCCGCCACCACGACTGCACCCGCCTTCGACCTTTTGGCCGGGTTGTGGGAGCAGACCTTTTTGCCCTTGATGCAGGCGTAGCAACTCTTAGTGGTGCGCGACGAATTCGTAATCCGCCGCACACACTCGATGTCGCGCTGAGCGCAACGCGAGCACTTGGTCGCCTACTCCGGTGTCAGATCCGACGCGGAAATCCGACAAGCCGACACTACTTACGAAAGGCTCGCCCTTCGCCCCAAGGGCCTCCTCTTCTTCCGCCGCGCCGGCCTGCGGCTCCTCGACGTCGGGCTTGTCGCCCTCAAGAGTCTCGCCCGCGTCCTCCGCCGGGCTTCCCTGCTCCTCCTCCGCCTTCTTCCGCTCCGCTTCTGCCGCAATCTCCGCCTGCGCGGCTGCGAAGTCGGCGCGGAACTTGGGCAACTATTCGCAAAATCAGTTCACCACCGCTCAAGAATCCGAGATCCGACTCACGTGCTCCTCCCAATCCTTGCGCACCATCCCGACAATCTTGTCGAGGTCCTCCATGTACTCCGACAGGAGTCCCTTGACGTCGCGGAGCGTATCCTCTGCGTTCTTCCGCTCCTCCGCCTTGTAGCGCGCCATGACCGCGGAGTCCTTGTCCGACACGACGATCTGCTCCAAGGTCTTCTCCGCCGAGTTCCGACGAAGGACCTGCACCTGCAGATCCGACACCAGCTCCTCGAAGCGGGTGGCGCCCGTTTGGTAATATTCGCGCGAGACGAAATCCTCCAAGGCCGCCTGGTCGACCTCGCTTTCTGCCCGCCTGACGCCGGCCTTCTTAAGAAGGAAGATCTCGGCGGCGTGGCCCGCGGCCTGGAGACGTGTCGACTCGTCGAACCACGCGTCTTCGGGACGAGTCTCGATCATCCTCGACATGGTGGTCAAAGGACAAGAGTTGTTTTCCACTCCAAAGTCCGACCGTCGCATTATATACTTGGGCGACCAAAGCGACCAAAATAATTCGGGCCAAACTCAATCCCACTTTCTCGACCCAGCCAATTCCCTTCGAATTCCGATTTCCGCCAAACGAAATCCGCCAGCGGAATTCCGACCTTCGAGGGCTCAGGTCCTAAAAGTGTCACGGTGTGCTGCATACACCACCGACCAGGAGGCATAGCCGACCAGGAAGGGTACTCAGGAGGGGAAGGTCGAACACATAATAGACCAGATCCAACCTAGGGTACATCCGAGGGCAATCGCCGGTACATATAGTCCGATCGGAGGCAAACCGGATCCGAACGCTCCGGACAACAAAGGAAGCCAACCAACACCAAAGAGAGGTCCGGAAGCGATGGGAAAGGCATCGGGGAAGTCACCGAGGGTAATCGGGAGCCAGTGGAAGCAATGAGGGGTAAAGGGAGTCAAGGGAGGGTCAAGAAAGAGTGAAGCGTCGCGCCGAAGGCGCAGAACGACTCCGGACGAAGGGGATAAAGGATGTCCGTGCCTATGGAGGGTATCGGGCGGGTATCCGAGACAGACCGAGGTGTCCTTGCATGTATGCACGCACCGACACCGGGGGCGAAAGGCGCCGACGCGATGGGGAGAGCAGCAGCGAGCGCAATGCGTTGGCGAGCGAGGTACGGGTGCACCACCCAACAATCAACACTCCCACTCCATCCGGACAGCCTCCGGACCATGGACCATGCCGCGCGCGGACCGAGGAGAGTGTGGCGGCCGAGGTCCGAGGTGCGGGAGCGGTCGAGCATCCAGGGGACAGAGGGTGAAGGATGTACGTCGGCACGATCGTTGCAGCTTCACCTGTACTCCCAGCACACACCGGCCATGCAGGGCAATACCCGAGGTGTGGTGTGCGGCATCTCTGAAGGTGTAGGCCGTAATGTGACACCGAGGAGACGGACCGACGAACGGCTACACGCTGGTTGGAAACCAACGCAGCGGTGATCGACAACAATGGCAATAGCGCGTCGCATCCAAGGACCGAGGTTGACAGGGGTCCGGTGACGCCGAGAGAAGGTAGCCGAGGTGCCAGCGGTCTGGAGAGGCATGCAGAACGGGTATATCGGTCCAACGGAGCGGGTGAAGCGGCGAAAGAGATCCAACGGAAGCGGCGTATGGGCAAGATCGCCGCGCACCGTAACAAAAAGGGGGGATACTGTTACGCCCATGCATCCAGTTTGCCTCCGTTTGCCTCCGATCTGATATCCGTTTTATTTCCGCTCCATAATCCGTGATCTCCGATTGTATATCCGTTCCGCTCTCCGTGATCTCCGCCTGTTCTGATTTCCGCTTCTATCTTGTTCTATCTCACTCTCTCCCTCTATCTCGTTCTCTCTCATTCTACGCCACGTCAGTCCCACGTAGGCACTACGTCACTTCCGCAGCACACTTGCGTCATAGGAATATTCTAGATCCTGTTCCGACTGATGTGTTTCTGTTCCGCTCTCTATCCCGCTCTAGTATAAATAGCTTCCGTCTACTTGTACCGTACCTCAGTTCGAAATCAAACTCGATCCTCTCACTTCCGCAATCTGCTCTACTCGCTCTCGTCCTCAAGTCCCAACCCGATTGACGGACTCCGCTATCGGAGCTCACTTGCTCCGCTTGCTGAGTTCCGCCCGTTCTCCGACTTCCGCCCTGACCTTACACTCGTGTGTGCCGGTGTGTTCAATAGCGCACTGTGGTCCGCCGTGTCTGCCTTTAGTTCCGACGCGGGCTCTGCGGATCTCCCCTTGATCCGAGAGGGCACGATCGTAACACATTTGCTCCATTCGAACCTCACGTACTCTCAGTGTTGATCGCCATCGCTGGACCTGCTTGCATTCTTGCGTCTGCCACAATCTCTTTTCAAGGATTCACCTGGCGCATGCAAGCTCTGTCGCGCGGTCGCGTGACTGCCACTCATCACCAGTGCATTGAGGCACTGCACAATGCGCTGCCTCGCGCGCGTTTATTCCAGCTGAGACAGTCGTGCTGGGTCGCAATGGAAGGCGCTATTCCATGTGACTTTTCCTGTCGCCCGAAGCCCTGGGGCGACTTGGCCGGTGTTTCATCGAATATGGCTGCTGTTTTCCAGCTGTGGGGTGCTGAAATTGTGGCCGGCTATGTGGGAGCTATCAGACTGGAGCGGCACGAGCGGCAAGGCGCGAAGCGACCTCGCACGAGTGCCGCGGCCGCACTACCTTCGCCTCCATAACGCAGCTGCGCTGCGGATGACGGTGTGCCTGCCACGAGCTTATTGGGAGGTACCAGCAGGCTCGGATTTTGTGTAGCCCCTGGTGCAGGCCATGCTATTACTCCGGATGAAGCTCTGTCGGGCAAGTCAGGCTCTACAGAGGCCATAGGTTCGCTCCGTTCTATGACAATCGCTGCGCCACTCCGTCCGCAGTCGAGCACCGTCCATGAGACTGTGCGGCGGCGCACCTCCTATTGTCCGTTTGGCCGTCGCAGCCTGCAGAATCCCCAGCTGAGACTGTTTGCCCGTTGGGCCGGCCAACCATTACTCCGCGACGTCGCGCCCCCCAATCATTGCGTCACCGATATTCACGACACAGTCCATGCGGCTGCATTCTTGTCTTCAGTTGCTGCATTCTGGACTCGGGAACTCACTCGGCTCGCAGGCGCGCAACCTCGCCGAGGCCAGCTGCAGCGACCAGACCGGTATTCCCGTATACCAGGTGTCGTTCGCGCCCGCGTGTGTGGAGTAGGAGCGTGGTTGAGGTGCATCTTGTCTCAATCGATCTTGTATATTGATCGCGAGAGGAAAACATGCATTGAATATGGGAATTTCGAAATTGAGTTCAACAGCAGCAAATGGAGGATTGTGTGAGCTTGCCTTGGTAACAAATTTCGCAGCGCAACGATCAACCTGCCTTCACGCAAGGAGTCGGTGATTGCCGCGCACTCTAGCGGCGCTACGATGATGCTGCCTCCGACAGTGAACAATGTTTTCGAGTTCGAAGACCATCATGATCGCGGCCGACTTCAGTCGCGCTGCTCTTGTTCCCAGGCTGCCCTCTACGCGGAGAGAATCCTCGCACATTACGCTTACGCAGTTACAACCCCGTCAGACCTCTATGCAAGCTAAACGCGGCCTGCGCTATGGGTCGGTCGTTCTACAGTGACCGGCGCTTTGCCTGCCACTACCATGACTCTCTCATCTGCTACACGGCGCCTATTTCTGCTGACCTATGAGGGTAGCATTCAGTACGCGTCGCAATCGTGGCGCCGACGTGTTCTGCACAGGAGTCACCCCGAGACGGCGCTTGGCCGTGCTCGCCGAAGCTCCACGTCGCGCTCTATACAGACGCAACACGTCCCGTACAACGTGTCAAGCATTCCAGCCAGGCCCTCTGAGCAGCGCCGCGGCAAGTGAGACGACCTTCGCCAGTCGCCAAGGCCGGAGTGATCTGTGGCGACAGCGATGGAATAATCCAGAATGCTCCCGGTTCATCGGCAAGCGGGCGACTACATCCGGGCGCACTGCAAATTTCAAGGCCCGCCCGCAAAACGTCTACGTGGCCGTCGAGCTCTGCGACACGCACGCGCTCCCCGAGGCTGATATATAAACGAGCTCCGACGCCCGCAGCTCTTTCAACTCTCCCTCCACCCACAACTATGATCCGCTCGCGAGTGCGGACGCTGTCCCTCTTTGCGCTCGGCCTCCTCGCCGCCGCGCCCCTCGCCGCCGCTGCGGCTGACGATGACAAGCGGGCCGAGTATGGCACCGTTATTGGTATTGGTGCGTCCTAACGTTGAAGGGGATGAGCAGTCGCTGACGCCTGCCTTTGTTAGATTTGGGAACAACGTGAGTGACACTAAAAATTTCTGCCCTTCCCCGGATTCGAAGACGGGACTCGCATGCTGACGTGTCACCTTCCTCCGCCTTCAGATATTCTTGCGTGGGGTAAGCAAGCAAAGCATATTTTTCTACACTGTACAAAAGCGCTAACTGGTTCTTTGCAGCGTACAACGTGGCGGGCGTGTAGAAATTATCGCGAACGACCAAGGGCACCGCATCACGCCGTCGTGGGTGTCGTTCACCGAGGACGAGCGGCTCGTCGGCGACGCGGCGAAGAACGCGTACCACTCCAACCCGGAGAACACCGTCTTCGACGCCAAGCGGCTCATCGGCCGCAAGACGGACGACCCCGAGGTCGTCCGCGACAAGAAGCACTGGCCCTTCAAGATCGTCGACAAGGGCGGCAAGCCGCTCATCCAGGTCCACCACAAGGGCGAGCTCCGTACTTTCGTGCGTTATTTTCCATCTTACTTTTAGAATTTTATTTTTTGCTGATTTTTGTGTGCGGGATGTAGACGCCTGAGGAAATTTCGGCTATGGTTCTTGGAAAGATGAAGGAGACTGCTGAGGCTTACCTCGGCAAGAAGGTCACCCACGCCGTCGTCACCGTCCCTGCCTGTGAGTTGCCCATGAGATATTTGTTGCTTGAATTTAGGCTGATTGTTGGCAGACTTCAACGACGCTCAGCGTCAGGCCACCAAGGACGCAGGCACGATCGCCGGTCTCAACGTTCTCCGCATCATCAACGAGCCCACGGCCGCTGCCATCGCGTACGGCCTCGACAAGAAGGGCGGCGAGCAGCAGATCATCGTCTACGATCTCGGTGGTGGAACTTTCGATGTTTCGCTCCTCTCGATCGACGACGGAGTCTTCGAGGTGCTCGCCACCGCCGGTGACACGCATCTTGGTGGCGAGGACTTTGACAACCGCGTCATTGCGCACTTCGTGAAGCAGTACAAGGCCAAGACCGGCGTCGACGTGACGAACAACCTGCGCGCGATGGGCAAGCTCAAGCGCGAGGTCGAGAACGCCAAGCGCACGCTGTCCAGCCAGCAGAGCGTTAAGCTCGAGATCGAGTCGTTCGAGGGCGGCAACGACTTCTCGGAGACGCTCACCCGCGCCAAGTTCGAGGAGCTCAACATGGACCTGTTCCGCAAGACCATGAAGCCCGTCGAGCAGGTTCTGAAGGACGCTGGTGTCAAGAAGGAGGACGTCCACGAGGTGTGTATCCCCGCCTGCTGTTCACTCAGTTACTGACTTGTGTAGGTCGTGCTCGTCGGTGGCTCCACCCGTATCCCCAAGGTCCAGCAGCTCCTCAAGGAGTACTTTGGCAAGGAGCCGTCCAAGGGCATCAACCCCGACGAGGCCGTCGCGTACGGCGCTGCCGTCCAGGGCGGTGTGCTCTCCGGCGAGCAGGGCACGGACAACATCGTGCTCATAGACGTGAACCCGCTGACGCTCGGAATCGAGACGACTGGCGGCGTGTTCACGAAGCTGATCCCGCGCAACACGGTGATCCCGACGAGCAAGAAGCAGATCTTCTCGACCGCGGCGGACAACCAGAACACCGTGCTCATCCAGGTGTTCGAGGGCGAGCGCGCGCTGACGAAGGACAACACGCTGCTCGGCAAGTTCGAGCTGACGGGCATCCCGCCCGCGCCGCGCGGCGTGCCGCAGATTGAGGTCACATTTGAGATCGATGCCAATGGTATCATGAAGGTCGGCGCTGCTGATAAGGGAACGTGCGTTACTCTTTTTGTTCTTCTTTTGCTTTGCTGTTCTTTTGCTGACGCGCTGTGTAGTGGCAAGGCCGAGTCGATCACGATCACGAACGAGAAGGGCCGTCTGTCGCAGGAAGAGATCGACCGCATGGTGCGCGAGGCAGAGGAGTTCGCCGCGGAGGACGAGCAGCAGCGCAAGCGCATCGAGGCGCTTAACGGCCTCAGCAACTTTGTGTTTGGCCTGAAGAACCAGCTCGGCGACCAGGAGGGGCTTGGTGGCAAGGTGCGTTTCCCTCCTCTTCCCGTCCTTTCTTATGACGTTGACGACGCTCTTGCAGCTCGAGGACGCCGACAAGAAGAAGCTGCAGGACATCCTCAAGGAGACGACCGACTGGCTGGACGCCGAGGGCCCCGCGGCCCAGGCGGACGAGCTGGAGGAGAAGCTCGCGGAGGTGCAGGCGGCCGTGTCGCCGATTACGAGCAAGATCTACGCGGGCGCGGGCGGCGAGGGCGCCGGCGCCGGCGGGGACGACGACTTCTCGCGCAGCCATGACGAGCTCTAAGCAGCCAGTCGCGTTTGGAGGAGAGGTGGATGAGCGATGAGCAATCAAAAGCGATACAGTTTGCATTGGCTCTTGTGTCTAGGTCTCGATTTTTTTTTTTTTTCAGCATACGAGCATAGTCGATACGATATATATTACACTGTGTCTGTTGGATGCGATGTGATGCGATGATCGTGTGGGGATAGTGTTCCCTGGTACAGTGCCGAGGATGTTGAGGAATGCGGAGGTGACGGCGAACGCGCCGGCGACTGCGGACTTGCTCTTCCACCCGCCATGCTGCCGCAGAGTCCCACCCGCAGCTCTGCGCGGTCGTGCTCAACGACCCCGACGACTAGTTGCACTTCTCCGCCCTGGTTGATCTCGCACTGACGTGTAGCGCGCAACACCGGCGTGCATACACGTCGCGAGACTTCGATGGTCAACAGGCGCACGAGCTTGCCGCGCTTAGGTTCGCGTCGATCTGCGTCTGCGCTGAGCTGAGCGGCTGCGGCTGCTCGCACTTGCAAACGCCGTGAGTTGTGCGTTGGTCGCAGTGAACTGGCCTGACGCTGCCAACAGCTTCTCGACGCCGTCTTCGCTGGCCAAGCTGGAACTGAGGCGCGTGCAGGATGAGCAACGCGGTGAGCAAAGTCCAAGTATGTTCAACATAGATATATTCATTAACGCCGTCTACAGTACATTTTTCTATTCTATTCGTGCTGCGAGCGCCGTCTTGCGCGACTCGACTGGCAGCGGCGGCGAACGGCACCCACGTCTTGCGGCTGGACGCGGGCGCGCGCGGTCGCCCAGACTGTGGACTGCGCACGCCGCCCGTGCTGAACGGCCCGAGCTTCGAACGCCGCCCCGCCCGACTCGAACGACAGCGCCGGCGAATCAGCTCGCCGTCGCGGCCCACGTACTGCGGCTTTCGACAGCAGCTGCACGCGGCCGCGCGCGGTCGTCCAAGCTGTCCACCGCATGCACGCCACCCGCGCCGAACGCCCGCGGATTCAGCGCGCCCACGACTGAGCCGGCCGCTGCTTCTCGCGCTGACGACGGCAGGTGCACCGCGTTGCGGGCGACGCGCACCTGGCGCCGGGCAATACAACCAGCACCGATCAGCCGGACGGTCACGCAGGACTGGTGAACGGTGAGTCAGCGTTCTGTCGCGCAGTGGTGCGCAAAACTCACCATGCCGTTCCCTGGCTCGTCGGCGTTGCCGATCGTCAGCAGAGCGCCCTCGCGCTGCGCGGCCGGCAGAGAATCGCGAGACCGCGCTCGAGCTGTGGGGTACGGTCAGCTTCTATGGGGCATGTGGGGGGGTATGTACGTACGTGGAGTGTAGGATATGCAATAAACTGGTTTCAATCCAACGTTTCGATCGGCGGCTCGGATGCGCCCAATCTGCAGGGAACGGTCAGGTCGAGCAAATAATGATGCAGAAAGGGTAACCTTACGCGCATGTAACGATAGGCTGTAATATGATCGTGTGGTGTTGGTCAAAACGGTCGGGTCGAATAGCGCGGACATACCGAGGACGTTCGCAGCGACGAGCTCAGCACGCTCCGACTGGCCCGAGTGTCGTGCGCAGAGCATGCGAACCGGCGAGCAGCGAGAGCGAGGGCGAGGTGTGCGACATGGGCGGAAGAGAGTAGTGAAGAACAAAGTCGCCCGAGGCCGCCTTTTATACCCACCCAGACACTCGTCCGGGCCCAGAGAGCCCGCTCCGGCTCGCACGCTGACTCCGTCATGACGGAACCTGCTGATTCATGCGATCGACGTGTATGAATGAGCGAGAGCCGAGGTCTAGTGCGGTGCGCGCTCTGGTCGCGGGGGCTCGCTTAGCGTATCCCGCGCCGTCCGACCGCATTTTCTCGACGGCGACTGCAGCTCTCCCCTCCATACTCGCTGGAGTACTTGATTACGTAAGCCAGTATTTGAATATGCAGCTGGATGGAGGGGGAGGGGTCCTCATACCCCCCTATACTCCCAAGTGCGATGTGTGCCTACCTCGCGTACGCGCTCAAACCGCGCGTTTCCCATCGCTTCTGCGTGCTTGATGCATCACATCACGCACGTAAAGCACCGCCCGTAGCTCTAGACCGCCGGGGAAACGAGGCGTTTCGCTCGGGAGCGCGTTTTCGACGTTCTACGCGAGATTGCGGTTTCCACGCCTCCCTCGCCGAATCCTGCGCGTTTCAAACATCGTACGAGTTGCCGGAGTGTACTCGTAAGCTGATGTGACGTGTGAGACTCGGAGTGCGGGCGGTACGGAGGCCCGTTGGGCGAGGTTCGCAGAACTCGTCGAGTCCGCGAACTGCCGATTCCCGCGGAATGCACACCGTCGACCTGAAAATTCTCGATGCCATGCGCATTCTGCGCTCTCAATCAGCATTGGCTATATATAGGCATGTAAGTGCTATATGGACCCGAGTGAGATGAGCCTTGGAAGTGTACTTTGTGCACATCTGCGTTGTGCGGAGAACGTCCGGGACTCGCACTTGGAATTTCTTCGAAACGAGTGAGAATGAGCAATTCCCAGTCTAAATATAGTGTTACGTAAGCTATATGTGCACTCTCAGCTGAGTATATTCATATCTAGAGAACACAAAGTGCGGTTTCAGAGAAGGACGTCTCGACATTAGCATTGGGTATCCTTCACATCCTCCTCTTCAACTTCAGTGTAACAAATATCGGCATTCATAGTCACGTGACATAAGAGTGTAGGAAGGAGCAGCATACATGCGCCTCAATGTTGAGAGTTGTATGCAACACCCTGCAACGTCGTTCGGACTCGTTTCTGGCTCAAAGCCGCGGGCGCTGCGTTTCCAGGCACAATCACAGCTTCCATCAGGAAGCCCACGCCAATTAATGAGCGCAGTAAGCCCGGCGAGAAGAGGCTTTCTGTGGGAGTCCAGGCATCGCCGCTGTGCGGTGACGTTCCTCCGCCAGCGGTTCCCACTTCGAATCCTATGCAATCAACGTCATGACGTGCTGAGTGCGCTATGACTGTTTATACATTGCAGCATATGACATCCGAGGCTCATTGCATAATTCGACGGCTCTGCAGACGGCGGGTTTCGCGGACTGAGAGGAACAACCGTGACGTCTAGCGGCGCCGCCGCGCATTTTGACGCACTCAACAGCGTCACAGCTCTAAGTTGTAGTATATTAATAGTGTAGAATACTTAGCACTGCAGCATTGAGTGAATTGCCCCGCCGTTGAACGTCGCAGCGTCGTCAGAATCAAGTCACGTGACCTACTCCTTTCTTGAATTATGAAGGAAGTCGCGTGCTCGTAGTTTGCGAATGTCACGGAGCCGTAGGAAGTTCTGGATGACAATCCAGAGCATGGAGCACCATTCTTCCAATTGAGATAAGCCGGCTGCCGACTCAGACGGCGACGTCGTCCGCTGCAAGACGGTCGGCCGTCGTCTCGACGGCACGTATGACGTTTCCCCTCCGAGAAAGTCGCGGGCACGGAGTTTGCGAATGTCTCGGAGCTGTAGGAAGTTCTGGATGACGTTCCAGCGCATTGTATTCAAGTGAGAAATCGGACTGCCGACGCGGACGGCGATGTCGTCCGCTGTGAGCTGTCGGCCGTCGTATCAACGGCACGGCCTCCGAGAAAGTCGCGGGCACGGAGTTTGCGAATGTCACGGATGCTGAGAATCATCTGGATGACCGTGAGAGAGCCGCACGGAGTCCCACGGCAAATCCGAGGGCGATGCTGTGCTGCACGCTAAAATCCCCACATCTGCAATTAGATCCAAGTCACGTGACCTGGAGATGTCAAACACCTGAATGACTGTGTGCGTTCTAATTCTGATACATGAGGCCCACTGCGCTGTCGACGCTATCAGCGAGCATGCTTCACTCGCTGCGCTGCATTGATTCGGCAGGACGTGGGCATGGTGAGACTATGCGCGGAATACTACACCACGGATTCCGCGTTGCCACGGACATTCCGCCGACCGACGTGTTCATTTCGCGAAAAAATGAGGTGTGTCATCGGACGTCTATTTCGGCTCGATGAGACTTCTCGCACGCCGGCGATTCGATGAGCCCTCGGGTAAAACTGAATTGACTCGCTAAGCCTCGGACGCCGAGACCCGCGCACTGCCGCGTTTCTCAGCAGCGGGGATTGAACAGTTTTTCACCTTGTGCCTTCCAGCCAAACCTTCAACCAAGCAGATGTCTTAAATCCCTCCTAGCTCACCTGGTCTCTGCGCATTCATTCTCGCCCCCAGATCGAATTGCTGCCCGACGTCGGTCCATACGGTGTTCACTCACCGCCGTCTCACTGCTGTTCTGGGACACTGCAACGTTGGCACGTCGATTTCGACATGGAGGCGAAGCAGCAAGCATCGCAGCTCCTGCTGCTGCCGACGAATACCTTCCTGTACGTTGGCACGCAGCGCTCTCACTCATTTCAGTACGCTGACATCGCATTCTGCGCTCAGAATCTCTCCTTGACGCTGGCATCATGTTGGCCAACGCCTGCTGACCGCAACCGCTGACACCAATGGTTCGTTCATTGGTCTTTCATCGCGTCCATATTCTCACTCGCCCGCAGATTCTTGTCGTCACCATTCCTCCACCAGTGTTGCAACATCTCATCTCGCACTGGCGCTTCCATGGTGTGTTTTTTCGTTGATACGGCTACCGACGCTGTTCTGACCGTCAGTTTCCAAGTCCGCCGATCAAGCTTGTTCCCGACGTTCATGTCGCCGACGACGCGACGTGGGAACATCGAGATCGCGAGCCAACGGCAACCGACGCAATTGGGCATTGACCATGGCCAAGACCCGCGTCGGATTTGACTCGTGCAGACGCGGGAGGACGGCCACGGGCCGCAACATCGGTCACAACCTCAAGGACGGTGTAACATTCTCCTGGCGTCGTACGCAGCGTCTCGCCATTTAAATCGTGAGTTCTCATGTTCTGTGTGTTGCTAACCTTTGCTGACGTTGCTCAGGAGCGCTTTGCGCGTTCCCGCGGCCGTTGCTGTCTTCTTCACCGTCGCCGCTACCGGCGCTTCATTCCGCAGCGCCGTCCGCCCCCCTGCACCCAGCTACGAGCTGGTCAACGTTCTTCGACTCCGTCAACCTCGCTGTCAACCTCCTCGCCTGCGGCGGCAGTCCGCGGCGCGCGCAAGAGCGCAAGTTTGTCGATCTAAACTGCGGGGCAACCTTCGGTGAGCGCGTCCATCCCCTTCGCGCTGCTGTGCGACGCTGATTCTCGTCTCATAGTGCATATGTAACGCGTCTGTCGCCAACGCTGAGCATGATGCGCTCATTTCTGCGCGCGGGACGCCAACCTCGGTCGGCGTCAGAGCGGCATCGTCTGCAGTCCGCCGAGCGCCGTCCTGCTGTCCGCCGCTCCCGTCGTTTGGCCAATGGTTACCAGCACTTGATACCGACTCTGGACAGCGCCAACGGTGGCCGCAGCGCTCGATCGGTACGCATTCTCTTTGTGGTCGCCGTCCGCGCCGCTGATGTACTTACAGTATCGTTGCATCGCTTCCTCGCGACGCCGCTCAGCCGTATGGCTGTTCCATCATCCAGCTACATATACCAACCGCGGGGAGCGCGCACACGCTGTGGTGAGTGAATGCTTTCCATTTTTGTCTTTCACCGGAACTGATTTCTCGCAGAACACACGCAGTCCTCCACCTCAACGTCCCGCGCGCGCTGGATATGGAGCGCGCATTGAGGCGAGTCAGACACCGCAGCGGCCCCCTTGCGGGAACGCTGGTTGATTCCCGGCGAGGAGGTCGACGTCCGGCACGCGCGCGGAGCGCCCCGTCGCCGCGCCCGCGTAGTCGGCGTGGAATACCATGCGGGATGATGGTAAGTCTCGTTATATGGCGCGCGAAGCCTGGGTCTCATTCGGTCGGATAGCTACGACCGACTTTGCTCCAGCACCGCACACGACCTCGTCCGCGGAGTTCTCATCCGCACCGCTCGCGCCGCGGCGAACGAGCTCTTTGGAGGACCTCAAACCGCGTGCCGGAGCGCGCTGCGCTGCCGCTCATCGTATGGTGCATGGTGAGTCGAATTCGTCGCGCCGCGGCGTTCATCGCGTCCCGCTGACGCCCTTCGCGCTGCAGTTCCCCGCGGCCATCGACATCGTGTCCCGCACACCCACGTACACGCCCAGTCGCAATCGCCAGAGATCTCTCTGCGGGTCTGCGCCGCAACGCGTGTACTGCCCCGCGGATTCGGCGACACGGGCATCGTTCCCGCCTGCGATCGAGGTCATTCGCGCTGTCACGCGCGTTTGGTGAGTCATCTTGCGCGTCCCGTGTTCTCGCCGTTGACGCTGAGGCAGGACTTCATCATCTGCCGCTGGGGCGGCCTGCTCGTTGCGGTCGTTGCACGCGGTACGTCCCCCGCCTCCGCGTGTGAGACCTCACTGACGCCGTCCGTCGCAGGATCTCAGACAAGTCACGGGGGGTCGCCGTCGCGCGGTTTAAGACACGTCACGGGCGCGCGCTCGCCGCTCGACACCTCGTAGGGGATCGTTCCCGCCCGCAGGACTCGGCCGTTCAACGTCGTGGCCGCCATTGGTGAGTCTTCTCGTACGTGCCGTGCTCGCGCCGCTGATGCTGACGCAGGATTTCATCAACCGGCGCTGGGGCGGGAGAGGCGCGTCCGTTGCACGCGGTACGTCCAGCATCGCGCCGCCGCGTGTGAGACCTCATTGACATCGCCCGTCGCAGGATCTCAGACACGTCACAAGGGCTCGCCATCGCGCGATTTAAGACACGTCACGGACGCCCGCCGTCGCACGAAGTGAGACACGTCACAGACGCGCGCTCGCTGCTCGACAGCTCGCAATGACGCGGGAATCCCGCCCACAACCTCCCCGACGAGCGCGGTGAGTCGGTCTCGTGCGAATCGACTTCCAGCCGCTAACACTGATGCAGCTTCTCGTCGTCTCTCACGCCGGCTGCGCGTCGGCGGTTTCGTCGTCGACTCTGGCGGCTCCCAGCAGCGCCTGTGACGT
Organism: Auricularia sp. M13; assembly: GCA_037042915.1. NCBI lineage: Eukaryota > Fungi > Basidiomycota > Agaricomycetes > Auriculariales > Auriculariaceae > Auricularia > Auricularia sp. M13. The sequence goes on from CM073199.1 coordinate 3,383,363, forward strand.
CGCGCACCAGGGATCCCGCTGCGGTACGCCGTGTCGATCTTGCCACGCCGCACGCCATCCCCAGCGTGGCCACGCCGCCCGCGTCCCATGCAAGACTCGAGTCGCGGACTCTGCGGCGGCGTTCCCCTCGTCGCTCAGCTCGTCCTGGAACGTCCACGCCGCGCGGACACAGTCCCCAGTCACCGCGGACGTCGATTGCTGTGAGTCGTGCGGACAGCAGACGGCAGATCAGCACTGACGACGGCGCAGGAGTGCATGCCATCGCCAGATCGCGTCCCGGCGCAGAACGCGGAGACAGAGACGACGCGCGCGGTACGAGAACGCCGGCGCCTATCGCGTTGGCTCGCAGCAGTCAGACGGACGCTGGGACGACTCGTGCGTTTGCTGTAGTACACCAACGGGCACAAATTAGATAGTAATATATGCGATTTTTCTCTGCCGCGGGCGCCTCTCCCTCTCGCAAAAAAGAAAAGAGAAGACTTCCCCCCGGCCAGTTCGTGCGAGCAACGCCCAACGCCTGGAGTCGGGCTCGCACCTAGTGATGGCCTTGCACTCGACGCGTCAGACCACGGCGAGCCCAGTGCGACGCGTCAATGTCGGGCGGTGGCGGTGCGGACGCGTCCCTCGGCGTTGTTTGCGCCAAACACGGTGCATCTCCTTCCCGACCATGCCGGACTCCAACAACCCCGCCTGCCCGCCGACGTCCTGCGCTGCGTCGCCGACTTTCTCCCGCCGCCCGCTGCTCTGCGACACGCACGCGCTCCCTGAGCTCCGACGCCCGCAGCTCTTTCAACTCTCCCTCCCCTCACAACTATGATCCGCTCGCGAGTGCGGACGCTGTCCCTCTTTGCGCTCGGCCTCCTCGCCGCCGCGCCCCTCGCCGCCGCTGCGGCTGACGATGACAAGCGGTCCGAGTACGGCACCGTTATTGGTATTGGTGCGTCCTAACGTTGAAGGGGAGGAGCAGTCGGTGACGCCTGCCTTTGTTAGATTTGGGAACAACGTGAGTGACACTGACCCTTCCCCGGATTCGAAGACGGGACTCGCATGCTGACGTGTCACCTTCCTCCGCCTCCAGATATTCTTGCGTGGGGTAAGCAAGCAAAGCATATTCTCCTTCAAGCGCTAACTGCTTTGCAGCGTACAACGTGGCGGGCGTGTAGAAATTATCGCGAACGACCAAGGGCACCGCATCACGCCGTCGTGGGTGTCGTTCACCGAGGACGAGCGGCTCGTCGGCGACGCGGCGAAGAACGCGTACCACTCCAACCCGGAGAACACCGTCTTCGACGCCAAGCGGCTCATCGGCCGCAAGACGGACGACCCCGAGGTCGTCCGCGACAAGAAGCACTGGCCCTTCAAGATCGTCGACAAGGGCGGCAAGCCGCTCATCCAGGTCCACCACAAGGGCGAGCTCCGTACTTTCGTGCGTTATTTTCCATCTTACTTTTAGAATTTTATTTTTTGCTGATTTTTGTGTGCGGGATGTAGACGCCTGAGGAAATTTCGGCTATGGTTCTTGGAAAGATGAAGGAGACTGCTGAGGCTTACCTCGGCAAGAAGGTCACCCACGCCGTCGTCACCGTCCCTGCCTGTGAGTTGCCCATGAGATATTTGTTGCTTGAATTTAGGCTGATTGTTGGCAGACTTCAACGACGCTCAGCGTCAGGCCACCAAGGACGCAGGCACGATCGCCGGTCTCAACGTTCTCCGCATCATCAACGAGCCCACGGCCGCTGCCATCGCGTACGGCCTCGACAAGAAGGGCGGCGAGCAGCAGATCATCGTCTACGATCTCGGTGGTGGAACTTTCGATGTTTCGCTCCTCTCGATCGACGACGGAGTCTTCGAGGTGCTCGCCACCGCCGGTGACACGCATCTTGGTGGCGAGGACTTTGACAACCGCGTCATTGCGCACTTCGTGAAGCAGTACAAGGCCAAGACCGGCGTCGACGTGACGAACAACCTGCGCGCGATGGGCAAGCTCAAGCGCGAGGTCGAGAACGCCAAGCGCACGCTGTCCAGCCAGCAGAGCGTTAAGCTCGAGATCGAGTCGTTCGAGGGCGGCAACGACTTCTCGGAGACGCTCACCCGCGCCAAGTTCGAGGAGCTCAACATGGACCTGTTCCGCAAGACCATGAAGCCCGTCGAGCAGGTTCTGAAGGACGCTGGTGTCAAGAAGGAGGACGTCCACGAGGTGTGTATCCCCGCCTGCTGTTCACTCAGTTACTGACTTGTGTAGGTCGTGCTCGTCGGTGGCTCCACCCGTATCCCCAAGGTCCAGCAGCTCCTCAAGGAGTACTTTGGCAAGGAGCCGTCCAAGGGCATCAACCCCGACGAGGCCGTCGCGTACGGCGCTGCCGTCCAGGGCGGTGTGCTCTCCGGCGAGCAGGGCACGGACAACATCGTGCTCATAGACGTGAACCCGCTGACGCTCGGAATCGAGACGACTGGCGGCGTGTTCACGAAGCTGATCCCGCGCAACACGGTGATCCCGACGAGCAAGAAGCAGATCTTCTCGACCGCGGCGGACAACCAGAACACCGTGCTCATCCAGGTGTTCGAGGGCGAGCGCGCGCTGACGAAGGACAACACGCTGCTCGGCAAGTTCGAGCTGACGGGCATCCCGCCCGCGCCGCGCGGCGTGCCGCAGATTGAGGTCACATTTGAGATCGATGCCAATGGTATCATGAAGGTCGGCGCTGCTGATAAGGGAACGTGCGTTACTCTTTTTTGTTCTTCTTTTGCTTTGCTGTTCTTTTGCTGACGCGCTGTGTAGTGGCAAGGCCGAGTCGATCACGATCACGAACGAGAAGGGCCGTCTGTCGCAGGAAGAGATCGACCGCATGGTGCGCGAGGCAGAGGAGTTCGCCGCGGAGGACGAGCAGCAGCGCAAGCGCATCGAGGCGCTTAACGGCCTCAGCAACTTTGTGTTTGGCCTGAAGAACCAGCTCGGCGACCAGGAGGGGCTTGGTGGCAAGGTGCGTTTCCCTCCTCTTCCCGTCCTTTCTTATGACGTTGACGACGCTCTTGCAGCTCGAGGACGCCGACAAGAAGAAGCTGCAGGACATCCTCAAGGAGACGACCGACTGGCTGGACGCCGAGGGCCCCGCGGCCCAGGCGGACGAGCTGGAGGAGAAGCTCGCGGAGGTGCAGGCGGCCGTGTCGCCGATTACGAGCAAGATCTACGCGGGCGCGGGCGGCGAGGGCGCCGGCGCCGGCGGGGACGACGACTTCTCGCGCAGCCATGACGAGCTCTAAGCAGCCAGTCGCGTTTGGAGGAGAGGTGGATGAGCGATGAGCAATCAAAAGCGATACAGTTTGCATTGGCTCTTGTGTCTAGGTCTCGATTTTTTTTTTTTCAGCATACGAGCATAGTCGATACGATATATATTACACTGTGTCTGTTGGATGCGATGTGATGCGATGATCGTGTGGGGATAGTGTTCCCTGGTACAGTGCCGAGGATGTTGAGGAATGCGGAGGTGACGGCGAACGCGCCGGCGACTGCGGACTTGCTCTTCCACCCGCCATGCTGCCGCAGAGTCCCACCCGCAGCTCTGCGCGGTCGTGCTCAACGACCCCGACGACTAGTTGCACTTCTCCGCCCTGGTTGATCTCGCACTGACGTGTAGCGCGCAACACCGGCGTGCATACACGTCGCGAGACTTCGATGGTCAACAGGCGCACGAGCTTGCCGCGCTTAGGTTCGCGTCGATCTGCGTCTGCGCTGAGCTGAGCGGCTGCGGCTGCTCGCACTTGCAAACGCCGTGAGTTGTGCGTTGGTCGCAGTGAACTGGCCTGACGCTGCCAACAGCTTCTCGACGCCGTCTTCGCTGGCCAAGCTGGAACTGAGGCGCGTGCAGGATGAGCAACGCGGTGAGCAAAGTCCAAGTATGTTCAACATAGATATATTCATTAACGCCGTCTACAGTACATTTTTCTATTCTATTCGTGCTGCGAGCGCCGTCTTGCGCGACTCGACTGGCAGCGGCGGCGAACGGCACCCACGTCTTGCGGCTGGACGCGGGCGCGCGCGGTCGCCCAGACTGTGGACTGCGCACGCCGCCCGTGCTGAACGGCCCGAGCTTCGAACGCCGCCCCGCCCGACTCGAACGACAGCGCCGGCGAATCAGCTCGCCGTCGCGGCCCACGTACTGCGGCTTTCGACAGCAGCTGCACGCGGCCGCGCGCGGTCGTCCAAGCTGTCCACCGCATGCACGCCACCCGCGCCGAACGCCCGCGGATTCAGCGCGCCCACGACTGAGCCGGCCGCTGCTTCTCGCGCTGACGACGGCAGGTGCACCGCGTTGCGGGCGACGCGCACCTGGCGCCGGGCAATACAACCAGCACCGATCAGCCGGACGGTCACGCAGGACTGGTGAACGGTGAGTCAGCGTTCTGTCGCGCAGTGGTGCGCAAAACTCACCATGCCGTTCCCTGGCTCGTCGGCGTTGCCGATCGTCAGCAGAGCGCCCTCGCGCTGCGCGGCCGGCAGAGAATCGCGAGACCGCGCTCGAGCTGTGGGGTACGGTCAGCTTCTATGGGGCATGTGGGGGGGTATGTACGTACGTGGAGTGTAGGATATGCAATAAACTGGTTTCAATCCAACGTTTCGATCGGCGGCTCGGATGCGCCCAATCTGCAGGGAACGGTCAGGTCGAGCAAATAATGATGCAGAAAGGGTAACCTTACGCGCATGTAACGATAGGCTGTAATATGATCGTGTGGTGTTGGTCAAAACGGTCGGGTCGAATAGCGCGGACATACCGAGGACGTTCGCAGCGACGAGCTCAGCACGCTCCGACTGGCCCGAGTGTCGTGCGCAGAGCATGCGAACCGGCGAGCAGCGAGAGCGAGGGCGAGGTGTGCGACATGGGCGGAAGAGAGTAGTGAAGAACAAAGTCGCCCGAGGCCGCCTTTTATACCCACCCAGACACTCGTCCGGGCCCAGAGAGCCCGCTCCGGCTCGCACGCTGACTCCGTCATGACGGAACCTGCTGATTCATGCGATCGACGTGTATGAATGAGCGAGAGCCGAGGTCTAGTGCGGTGCGCGCTCTGGTCGCGGGGGCTCGCTTAGCGTATCCCGCGCCGTCCGACCGCATTTTCTCGACGGCGACTGCAGCTCTCCCCTCCATACTCGCTGGAGTACTTGATTACGTAAGCCAGTATTTGAATATGCAGCTGGATGGAGGGGGAGGGGTCCTCATACCCCCCTATACTCCCAAGTGCGATGTGTGCCTACCTCGCGTACGCGCTCAAACCGCGCGTTTCCCATCGCTTCTGCGTGCTTGATGCATCACATCACGCACGTAAAGCACCGCCCGTAGCTCTAGACCGCCGGGGAAACGAGGCGTTTCGCTCGGGAGCGCGTTTTCGACGTTCTACGCGAGATTGCGGTTTCCACGCCTCCCTCGCCGAATCCTGCGCGTTTCAAACATCGTACGAGTTGCCGGAGTGTACTCGTAAGCTGATGTGACGTGTGAGACTCGGAGTGCGGGCGGTACGGAGGCCCGTTGGGCGAGGTTCGCAGAACTCGTCGAGTCCGCGAACTGCCGATTCCCGCGGAATGCACACCGTCGACCTGAAAATTCTCGATGCCATGCGCATTCTGCGCTCTCAATCAGCATTGGCTATATATAGGCATGTAAGTGCTATATGGACCCGAGTGAGATGAGCCTTGGAAGTGTACTTTGTGCACATCTGCGTTGTGCGGAGAACGTCCGGGACTCGCACTTGGAATTTCTTCGAAACGAGTGAGAATGAGCAATTCCCAGTCTAAATATAGTGTTACGTAAGCTATATGTGCACTCTCAGCTGAGTATATTCATATCTAGAGAACACAAAGTGCGGTTTCAGAGAAGGACGTCTCGACATTAGCATTGGGTATCCTTCACATCCTCCTCTTCAACTTCAGTGTAACAAATATCGGCATTCATAGTCACGTGACATAAGAGTGTAGGAAGGAGCAGCATACATGCGCCTCAATGTTGAGAGTTGTATGCAACACCCTGCAACGTCGTTCGGACTCGTTTCTGGCTCAAAGCCGCGGGCGCTGCGTTTCCAGGCACAATCACAGCTTCCATCAGGAAGCCCACGCCAATTAATGAGCGCAGTAAGCCCGGCGAGAAGAGGCTTTCTGTGGGAGTCCAGGCATCGCCGCTGTGCGGTGACGTTCCTCCGCCAGCGGTTCCCACTTCGAATCCTATGCAATCAACGTCATGACGTGCTGAGTGCGCTATGACTGTTTATACATTGCAGCATATGACATCCGAGGCTCATTGCATAATTCGACGGCTCTGCAGACGGCGGGTTTCGCGGACTGAGAGGAACAACCGTGACGTCTAGCGGCGCCGCCGCGCATTTTGACGCACTCAACAGCGTCACAGCTCTAAGTTGTAGTATATTAATAGTGTAGAATACTTAGCACTGCAGCATTGAGTGAATTGCCCCGCCGTTGAACGTCGCAGCGTCGTCAGAATCAAGTCACGTGACCTACTCCTTTCTTGAATTATGAAGGAAGTCGCGTGCTCGTAGTTTGCGAATGTCACGGAGCCGTAGGAAGTTCTGGATGACAATCCAGAGCATGGAGCACCATTCTTCCAATTGAGATAAGCCGGCTGCCGACTCAGACGGCGACGTCGTCCGCTGCAAGACGGTCGGCCGTCGTCTCGACGGCACGTATGACGTTTCCCCTCCGAGAAAGTCGCGGGCACGGAGTTTGCGAATGTCTCGGAGCTGTAGGAAGTTCTGGATGACGTTCCAGCGCATTGTATTCAAGTGAGAAATCGGACTGCCGACGCGGACGGCGATGTCGTCCGCTGTGAGCTGTCGGCCGTCGTATCAACGGCACGGCCTCCGAGAAAGTCGCGGGCACGGAGTTTGCGAATGTCACGGATGCTGAGAATCATCTGGATGACCGTGAGAGAGCCGCACGGAGTCCCACGGCAAATCCGAGGGCGATGCTGTGCTGCACGCTAAAATCCCCACATCTGCAATTAGATCCAAGTCACGTGACCTGGAGATGTCAAACACCTGAATGACTGTGTGCGTTCTAATTCTGATACATGAGGCCCACTGCGCTGTCGACGCTATCAGCGAGCATGCTTCACTCGCTGCGCTGCATTGATTCGGCAGGACGTGGGCATGGTGAGACTATGCGCGGAATACTACACCACGGATTCCGCGTTGCCACGGACATTCCGCCGACCGACGTGTTCATTTCGCGAAAAAATGAGGTGTGTCATCGGACGTCTATTTCGGCTCGATGAGACTTCTCGCACGCCGGCGATTCGATGAGCCCTCGGGTAAAACTGAATTGACTCGCTAAGCCTCGGACGCCGAGACCCGCGCACTGCCGCGTTTCTCAGCAGCGGGGATTGAACAGTTTTTCACCTTGTGCCTTCCAGCCAAACCTTCAACCAAGCAGATGTCTTAAATCCCTCCTAGCTCACCTGGTCTCTGCGCATTCATTCTCGCCCCCAGATCGAATTGCTGCCCGACGTCGGTCCATACGGTGTTCACTCACCGCCGTCTCACTGCTGTTCTGGGACACTGCAACGTTGGCACGTCGATTTCGACATGGAGGCGAAGCAGCAAGCATCGCAGCTCCTGCTGCTGCCGACGAATACCTTCCTGTACGTTGGCACGCAGCGCTCTCACTCATTTCAGTACGCTGACATCGCATTCTGCGCTCAGAATCTCTCCTTGACGCTGGCATCATGTTGGCCAACGCCTGCTGACCGCAACCGCTGACACCAATGGTTCGTTCATTGGTCTTTCATCGCGTCCATATTCTCACTCGCCCGCAGATTCTTGTCGTCACCATTCCTCCACCAGTGTTGCAACATCTCATCTCGCACTGGCGCTTCCATGGTGTGTTTTTTCGTTGATACGGCTACCGACGCTGTTCTGACCGTCAGTTTCCAAGTCCGCCGATCAAGCTTGTTCCCGACGTTCATGTCGCCGACGACGCGACGTGGGAACATCGAGATCGCGAGCCAACGGCAACCGACGCAATTGGGCATTGACCATGGCCAAGACCCGCGTCGGATTTGACTCGTGCAGACGCGGGAGGACGGCCACGGGCCGCAACATCGGTCACAACCTCAAGGACGGTGTAACATTCTCCTGGCGTCGTACGCAGCGTCTCGCCATTTAAATCGTGAGTTCTCATGTTCTGTGTGTTGCTAACCTTTGCTGACGTTGCTCAGGAGCGCTTTGCGCGTTCCCGCGGCCGTTGCTGTCTTCTTCACCGTCGCCGCTACCGGCGCTTCATTCCGCAGCGCCGTCCGCCCCCCTGCACCCAGCTACGAGCTGGTCAACGTTCTTCGACTCCGTCAACCTCGCTGTCAACCTCCTCGCCTGCGGCGGCAGTCCGCGGCGCGCGCAAGAGCGCAAGTTTGTCGATCTAAACTGCGGGGCAACCTTCGGTGAGCGCGTCCATCCCCTTCGCGCTGCTGTGCGACGCTGATTCTCGTCTCATAGTGCATATGTAACGCGTCTGTCGCCAACGCTGAGCATGATGCGCTCATTCTCTGCGCGCGGGACGCCAACCTCGGTCGGCGTCAGAGCGGCATCGTCTGCAGTCCGCCGAGCGCCGTCCTGCTGTCCGCCGCTCCCGTCGTTTGGCCAATGGTTACCAGCACTTGATACCGACTCTGGACAGCGCCAACGGTGGCCGCAGCGCTCGATCGGTACGCATTCTCTTTGTGGTCGCCGTCCGCGCCGCTGATGTACTTACAGTATCGTTGCATCGCTTCCTCGCGACGCCGCTCAGCCGTATGGCTGTTCCATCATCCAGCTACATATACCAACCGCGGGGAGCGCGCACACGCTGTGGTGAGTGAATGCTTTCCATTTTTGTCTTTCACCGGAACTGATTTCTCGCAGAACACACGCAGTCCTCCACCTCAACGTCCCGCGCGCGCTGGATATGGAGCGCGCATTGAGGCGAGTCAGACACCGCAGCGGCCCCCTTGCGGGAACGCTGGTTGATTCCCGGCGAGGAGGTCGACGTCCGGCACGCGCGCGGAGCGCCCCCGTCGCCGCGCCCGCGTAGTCGGCGTGGAATACCATGCGGGATGATGGTAAGTCTCGTTATATGGCGCGCGAAGCCTGGGTCTCATTCGGTCGGATAGCTACGACCGACTTTGCTCCAGCACCGCACACGACCTCGTCCGCGGAGTTCTCATCCGCACCGCTCGCGCCGCGGCGAACGAGCTCTTTGGAGGACCTCAAACCGCGTGCCGGAGCGCGCTGCGCTGCCGCTCATCGTATGGTGCATGGTGAGTCGAATTCGTCGCGCCGCGGCGTTCATCGCGTCCCGCTGACGCCCTTCGCGCTGCAGTTCCCCGCGGCCATCGACATCGTGTCCCGCACACCCACGTACACGCCCAGTCGCAATCGCCAGAGATCTCTCTGCGGGTCTGCGCCGCAACGCGTGTACTGCCCCGCGGATTCGGCGACACGGGCATCGTTCCCGCCTGCGATCGAGGTCATTCGCGCTGTCACGCGCGTTTGGTGAGTCATCTTGCGCGTCCCGTGTTCTCGCCGTTGACGCTGAGGCAGGACTTCATCATCTGCCGCTGGGGCGGCCTGCTCGTTGCGGTCGTTGCACGCGGTACGTCCCCCGCCTCCGCGTGTGAGACCTCACTGACGCCGTCCGTCGCAGGATCTCAGACAAGTCACGGGGGGTCGCCGTCGCGCGGTTTAAGACACGTCACGGGCGCGCGCTCGCCGCTCGACACCTCGTAGGGGATCGTTCCCGCCCGCAGGACTCGGCCGTTCAACGTCGTGGCCGCCATTGGTGAGTCTTCTCGTACGTGCCGTGCTCGCGCCGCTGATGCTGACGCAGGATTTCATCAACCGGCGCTGGGGCGGGAGAGGCGCGTCCGTTGCACGCGGTACGTCCAGCATCGCGCCGCCGCGTGTGAGACCTCATTGACATCGCCCGTCGCAGGATCTCAGACACGTCACAAGGGCTCGCCATCGCGCGATTTAAGACACGTCACGGACGCCCGCCGTCGCACGAAGTGAGACACGTCACAGACGCGCGCTCGCTGCTCGACAGCTCGCAATGACGCGGGAATCCCGCCCACAACCTCCCCGACGAGCGCGGTGAGTCGGTCTCGTGCGAATCGACTTCCAGCCGCTAACACTGATGCAGCTTCTCGTCGTCTCTCACGCCGGCTGCGCGTCGGCGGTTTCGTCGTCGACTCTGGCGGCTCCCAGCAGCGCCTGTGACGTCGCGCACCAGGGATCCCGCTGCGGTACGCCGTGTCGATCTGCCACGCCGCACGCCATCCCCAGCGTGGCCACGCCGCCCGCGTCCCATGCAAGACTCGAGTCGCGGACTCTGCGGCGGCGTTCCCCTCGTCGCTCAGCTCGTCCTGGAACGTCCACGCCGCGCGGACACAGTCCCCAGTCACCGCGGACGTCGATTGCTGTGAGTCGTGCGGACAGCAGACGGCAGATCAGCACTGACGACGGCGCAGGAGTGCATGCCATCGCCAGATCGCGTCCCGGCGCAGAACGCGGAGACAGAGACGACGCGCGCGGTACGAGAACGCCGGCGCCTATCGCGTTGGCTCGCAGCAGTCAGACGGACGCTGGGACGACTCGTGCGTTTGCTGTAGTACACCAACGGGCACAAATTAGATAGTAATATATGCGATTTTTCTCTGCCGCGGGCGCCTCTCCCTCTCGCAAAAAAGAAAAGAGAAGACTTCCCCCCGGCCAGTTCGTGCGAGCAACGCCCAACGCCTGGAGTCGGGCTCGCACCTAGTGATGGCCTTGCACTCGACGCGTCAGACCACGGCGAGCCCAGTGCGACGCGTCAATGTCGGGCGGTGGCGGTGCGGACGCGTCCCTCGGCGTTGTTTGCGCCAAACACGGTGCATCTCCTTCCCGACCATGCCGGACTCCAACAACCCCGCCTGCCCGCCGACGTCCTGCGCTGCGTCGCCGACTTTCTCCCGCCGCCCGCTGCTCTGCGACACGCACGCGCTCCCTGAGCTCCGACGCCCGCAGCTCTTTCAACTCTCCCTCCCCTCACAACTATGATCCGCTCGCGAGTGCGGACGCTGTCCCTCTTTGCGCTCGGCCTCCTCGCCGCCGCGCCCCTCGCCGCCGCTGCGGCTGACGATGACAAGCGGTCCGAGTACGGCACCGTTATTGGTATTGGTGCGTCCTAACGTTGAAGGGGAGGAGCAGTCGGTGACGCCTGCCTTTGTTAGATTTGGGAACAACGTGAGTGACACTGACCCTTCCCCGGATTCGAAGACGGGACTCGCATGCTGACGTGTCACCTTCCTCCGCCTCCAGATATTCTTGCGTGGGGTAAGCAAGCAAAGCATATTCTCCTTCAAGCGCTAACTGCTTTGCAGCGTACAACGTGGCGGGCGTGTAGAAATTATCGCGAACGACCAAGGGCACCGCATCACGCCGTCGTGGGTGTCGTTCACCGAGGACGAGCGGCTCGTCGGCGACGCGGCGAAGAACGCGTACCACTCCAACCCGGAGAACACCGTCTTCGACGCCAAGCGGCTCATCGGCCGCAAGACGGACGACCCCGAGGTCGTCCGCGACAAGAAGCACTGGCCCTTCAAGATCGTCGACAAGGGCGGCAAGCCGCTCATCCAGGTCCACCACAAGGGCGAGCTCCGTACTTTCGTGCGTTATTTTCCATCTTACTTTTAGAATTTTATTTTTTGCTGATTTTTGTGTGCGGGATGTAGACGCCTGAGGAAATTTCGGCTATGGTTCTTGGAAAGATGAAGGAGACTGCTGAGGCTTACCTCGGCAAGAAGGTCACCCACGCCGTCGTCACCGTCCCTGCCTGTGAGTTGCCCATGAGATATTTGTTGCTTGAATTTAGGCTGATTGTTGGCAGACTTCAACGACGCTCAGCGTCAGGCCACCAAGGACGCAGGCACGATCGCCGGTCTCAACGTTCTCCGCATCATCAACGAGCCCACGGCCGCTGCCATCGCGTACGGCCTCGACAAGAAGGGCGGCGAGCAGCAGATCATCGTCTACGATCTCGGTGGTGGAACTTTCGATGTTTCGCTCCTCTCGATCGACGACGGAGTCTTCGAGGTGCTCGCCACCGCCGGTGACACGCATCTTGGTGGCGAGGACTTTGACAACCGCGTCATTGCGCACTTCGTGAAGCAGTACAAGGCCAAGACCGGCGTCGACGTGACGAACAACCTGCGCGCGATGGGCAAGCTCAAGCGCGAGGTCGAGAACGCCAAGCGCACGCTGTCCAGCCAGCAGAGCGTTAAGCTCGAGATCGAGTCGTTCGAGGGCGGCAACGACTTCTCGGAGACGCTCACCCGCGCCAAGTTCGAGGAGCTCAACATGGACCTGTTCCGCAAGACCATGAAGCCCGTCGAGCAGGTTCTGAAGGACGCTGGTGTCAAGAAGGAGGACGTCCACGAGGTGTGTATCCCCGCCTGCTGTTCACTCAGTTACTGACTTGTGTAGGTCGTGCTCGTCGGTGGCTCCACCCGTATCCCCAAGGTCCAGCAGCTCCTCAAGGAGTACTTTGGCAAGGAGCCGTCCAAGGGCATCAACCCCGACGAGGCCGTCGCGTACGGCGCTGCCGTCCAGGGCGGTGTGCTCTCCGGCGAGCAGGGCACGGACAACATCGTGCTCATAGACGTGAACCCGCTGACGCTCGGAATCGAGACGACTGGCGGCGTGTTCACGAAGCTGATCCCGCGCAACACGGTGATCCCGACGAGCAAGAAGCAGATCTTCTCGACCGCGGCGGACAACCAGAACACCGTGCTCATCCAGGTGTTCGAGGGCGAGCGCGCGCTGACGAAGGACAACACGCTGCTCGGCAAGTTCGAGCTGACGGGCATCCCGCCCGCGCCGCGCGGCGTGCCGCAGATTGAGGTCACATTTGAGATCGATGCCAATGGTATCATGAAGGTCGGCGCTGCTGATAAGGGAACGTGCGTTACTCTTTTTGTTCTTCTTTTGCTTTGCTGTTCTTTTGCTGACGCGCTGTGTAGTGGCAAGGCCGAGTCGATCACGATCACGAACGAGAAGGGCCGTCTGTCGCAGGAAGAGATCGACCGCATGGTGCGCGAGGCAGAGGAGTTCGCCGCGGAGGACGAGCAGCAGCGCAAGCGCATCGAGGCGCTTAACGGCCTCAGCAACTTTGTGTTTGGCCTGAAGAACCAGCTCGGCGACCAGGAGGGGCTTGGTGGCAAGGTGCGTTTCCTCCTCTTCCCGTCCTTTCTTATGACGTTGACGACGCTCTTGCAGCTCGAGGACGCCGACAAGAAGAAGCTGCAGGACATCCTCAAGGAGACGACCGACTGGCTGGACGCCGAGGGCCCCGCGGCCCAGGCGGACGAGCTGGAGGAGAAGCTCGCGGAGGTGCAGGCGGCCGTGTCGCCGATTACGAGCAAGATCTACGCGGGCGCGGGCGGCGAGGGCGCCGGCGCCGGCGGGGACGACGACTTCTCGCGCAGCCATGACGAGCTCTAAGCAGCCAGTCGCGTTTGGAGGAGAGGTGGATGAGCGATGAGCAATCAAAAGCGATACAGTTTGCATTGGCTCTTGTGTCTAGGTCTCGATTTTTTTTTTTTTTCAGCATACGAGCATAGTCGATACGATATATATTACACTGTGTCTGTTGGATGCGATGTGATGCGATGATCGTGTGGGGATAGTGTTCCCTGGTACAGTGCCGAGGATGTTGAGGAATGCGGAGGTGACGGCGAACGCGCCGGCGACTGCGGACTTGCTCTTCCACCCGCCATGCTGCCGCAGAGTCCCACCCGCAGCTCTGCGCGGTCGTGCTCAACGACCCCGACGACTAGTTGCACTTCTCCGCCCTGGTTGATCTCGCACTGACGTGTAGCGCGCAACACCGGCGTGCATACACGTCGCGAGACTTCGATGGTCAACAGGCGCACGAGCTTGCCGCGCTTAGGTTCGCGTCGATCTGCGTCTGCGCTGAGCTGAGCGGCTGCGGCTGCTCGCACTTGCAAACGCCGTGAGTTGTGCGTTGGTCGCAGTGAACTGGCCTGACGCTGCCAACAGCTTCTCGACGCCGTCTTCGCTGGCCAAGCTGGAACTGAGGCGCGTGCAGGATGAGCAACGCGGTGAGCAAAGTCCAAGTATGTTCAACATAGATATATTCATTAACGCCGTCTACAGTACATTTTTCTATTCTATTCGTGCTGCGAGCGCCGTCTTGCGCGACTCGACTGGCAGCGGCGGCGAACGGCACCCACGTCTTGCGGCTGGACGCGGGCGCGCGCGGTCGCCCAGACTGTGGACTGCGCACGCCGCCCGTGCTGAACGGCCCGAGCTTCGAACGCCGCCCCGCCCGACTCGAACGACAGCGCCGGCGAATCAGCTCGCCGTCGCGGCCCACGTACTGCGGCTTTCGACAGCAGCTGCACGCGGCCGCGCGCGGTCGTCCAAGCTGTCCACCGCATGCACGCCACCCGCGCCGAACGCCCGCGGATTCAGCGCGCCCACGACTGAGCCGGCCGCTGCTTCTCGCGCTGACGACGGCAGGTGCACCGCGTTGCGGGCGACGCGCACCTGGCGCCGGGCAATACAACCAGCACCGATCAGCCGGACGGTCACGCAGGACTGGTGAACGGTGAGTCAGCGTTCTGTCGCGCAGTGGTGCGCAAAACTCACCATGCCGTTCCCTGGCTCGTCGGCGTTGCCGATCGTCAGCAGAGCGCCCTCGCGCTGCGCGGCCGGCAGAGAATCGCGAGACCGCGCTCGAGCTGTGGGGTACGGTCAGCTTCTATGGGGCATGTGGGGGGGTATGTACGTACGTGGAGTGTAGGATATGCAATAAACTGGTTTCAATCCAACGTTTCGATCGGCGGCTCGGATGCGCCCAATCTGCAGGGAACGGTCAGGTCGAGCAAATAATGATGCAGAAAGGGTAACCTTACGCGCATGTAACGATAGGCTGTAATATGATCGTGTGGTGTTGGTCAAAACGGTCGGGTCGAATAGCGCGGACATACCGAGGACGTTCGCAGCGACGAGCTCAGCACGCTCCGACTGGCCCGAGTGTCGTGCGCAGAGCATGCGAACCGGCGAGCAGCGAGAGCGAGGGCGAGGTGTGCGACATGGGCGGAAGAGAGTAGTGAAGAACAAAGTCGCCCGAGGCCGCCTTTTATACCCACCCAGACACTCGTCCGGGCCCAGAGAGCCCGCTCCGGCTCGCACGCT
Organism: Auricularia sp. M13; assembly: GCA_037042915.1. Lineage (NCBI taxonomy): Eukaryota > Fungi > Basidiomycota > Agaricomycetes > Auriculariales > Auriculariaceae > Auricularia > Auricularia sp. M13. The sequence continues at coordinate 3,398,591 of CM073199.1, forward strand.
GACTCCGTCATGACGGAACCTGCTGATTCATGCGATCGACGTGTATGAATGAGCGAGAGCCGAGGTCTAGTGCGGTGCGCGCTCTGGTCGCGGGGCTCGCTTAGCGTATCCCGCGCCGTCCGACCGCATTTTCTCGACGGCGACTGCAGCTCTCCCCTCCATACTCGCTGGAGTACTTGATTACGTAAGCCAGTATTTGAATATGCAGCTGGATGGAGGGGGAGGGGTCCTCATACCCCCCTATACTCCCAAGTGCGATGTGTGCCTACCTCGCGTACGCGCTCAAACCGCGCGTTTCCCATCGCTTCTGCGTGCTTGATGCATCACATCACGCACGTAAAGCACCGCCCGTAGCTCTAGACCGCCGGGGAAACGAGGCGTTTCGCTCGGGAGCGCGTTTTCGACGTTCTACGCGAGATTGCGGTTTCCACGCCTCCCTCGCCGAATCCTGCGCGTTTCAAACATCGTACGAGTTGCCGGAGTGTACTCGTAAGCTGATGTGACGTGTGAGACTCGGAGTGCGGGCGGTACGGAGGCCCGTTGGGCGAGGTTCGCAGAACTCGTCGAGTCCGCGAACTGCCGATTCCCGCGGAATGCACACCGTCGACCTGAAAATTCTCGATGCCATGCGCATTCTGCGCTCTCAATCAGCATTGGCTATATATAGGCATGTAAGTGCTATATGGACCCGAGTGAGATGAGCCTTGGAAGTGTACTTTGTGCACATCTGCGTTGTGCGGAGAACGTCCGGGACTCGCACTTGGAATTTCTTCGAAACGAGTGAGAATGAGCAATTCCCAGTCTAAATATAGTGTTACGTAAGCTATATGTGCACTCTCAGCTGAGTATATTCATATCTAGAGAACACAAAGTGCGGTTTCAGAGAAGGACGTCTCGACATTAGCATTGGGTATCCTTCACATCCTCCTCTTCAACTTCAGTGTAACAAATATCGGCATTCATAGTCACGTGACATAAGAGTGTAGGAAGGAGCAGCATACATGCGCCTCAATGTTGAGAGTTGTATGCAACACCCTGCAACGTCGTTCGGACTCGTTTCTGGCTCAAAGCCGCGGGCGCTGCGTTTCCAGGCACAATCACAGCTTCCATCAGGAAGCCCACGCCAATTAATGAGCGCAGTAAGCCCGGCGAGAAGAGGCTTTCTGTGGGAGTCCAGGCATCGCCGCTGTGCGGTGACGTTCCTCCGCCAGCGGTTCCCACTTCGAATCCTATGCAATCAACGTCATGACGTGCTGAGTGCGCTATGACTGTTTATACATTGCAGCATATGACATCCGAGGCTCATTGCATAATTCGACGGCTCTGCAGACGGCGGGTTTCGCGGACTGAGAGGAACAACCGTGACGTCTAGCGGCGCCGCCGCGCATTTTGACGCACTCAACAGCGTCACAGCTCTAAGTTGTAGTATATTAATAGTGTAGAATACTTAGCACTGCAGCATTGAGTGAATTGCCCCGCCGTTGAACGTCGCAGCGTCGTCAGAATCAAGTCACGTGACCTACTCCTTTCTTGAATTATGAAGGAAGTCGCGTGCTCGTAGTTTGCGAATGTCACGGAGCCGTAGGAAGTTCTGGATGACAATCCAGAGCATGGAGCACCATTCTTCCAATTGAGATAAGCCGGCTGCCGACTCAGACGGCGACGTCGTCCGCTGCAAGACGGTCGGCCGTCGTCTCGACGGCACGTATGACGTTTCCCCTCCGAGAAAGTCGCGGGCACGGAGTTTGCGAATGTCTCGGAGCTGTAGGAAGTTCTGGATGACGTTCCAGCGCATTGTATTCAAGTGAGAAATCGGACTGCCGACGCGGACGGCGATGTCGTCCGCTGTGAGCTGTCGGCCGTCGTATCAACGGCACGGCCTCCGAGAAAGTCGCGGGCACGGAGTTTGCGAATGTCACGGATGCTGAGAATCATCTGGATGACCGTGAGAGAGCCGCACGGAGTCCCACGGCAAATCCGAGGGCGATGCTGTGCTGCACGCTAAAATCCCCACATCTGCAATTAGATCCAAGTCACGTGACCTGGAGATGTCAAACACCTGAATGACTGTGTGCGTTCTAATTCTGATACATGAGGCCCACTGCGCTGTCGACGCTATCAGCGAGCATGCTTCACTCGCTGCGCTGCATTGATTCGGCAGGACGTGGGCATGGTGAGACTATGCGCGGAATACTACACCACGGATTCCGCGTTGCCACGGACATTCCGCCGACCGACGTGTTCATTTCGCGAAAAAATGAGGTGTGTCATCGGACGTCTATTTCGGCTCGATGAGACTTCTCGCACGCCGGCGATTCGATGAGCCCTCGGGTAAAACTGAATTGACTCGCTAAGCCTCGGACGCCGAGACCCGCGCACTGCCGCGTTTCTCAGCAGCGGGGATTGAACAGTTTTTCACCTTGTGCCTTCCAGCCAAACCTTCAACCAAGCAGATGTCTTAAATCCCTCCTAGCTCACCTGGTCTCTGCGCATTCATTCTCGCCCCCAGATCGAATTGCTGCCCGACGTCGGTCCATACGGTGTTCACTCACCGCCGTCTCACTGCTGTTCTGGGACACTGCAACGTTGGCACGTCGATTTCGACATGGAGGCGAAGCAGCAAGCATCGCAGCTCCTGCTGCTGCCGACGAATACCTTCCTGTACGTTGGCACGCAGCGCTCTCACTCATTTCAGTACGCTGACATCGCATTCTGCGCTCAGAATCTCTCCTTGACGCTGGCATCATGTTGGCCAACGCCTGCTGACCGCAACCGCTGACACCAATGGTTCGTTCATTGGTCTTTCATCGCGTCCATATTCTCACTCGCCCGCAGATTCTTGTCGTCACCATTCCTCCACCAGTGTTGCAACATCTCATCTCGCACTGGCGCTTCCATGGTGTGTTTTTTCGTTGATACGGCTACCGACGCTGTTCTGACCGTCAGTTTCCAAGTCCGCCGATCAAGCTTGTTCCCGACGTTCATGTCGCCGACGACGCGACGTGGGAACATCGAGATCGCGAGCCAACGGCAACCGACGCAATTGGGCATTGACCATGGCCAAGACCCGCGTCGGATTTGACTCGTGCAGACGCGGGAGGACGGCCACGGGCCGCAACATCGGTCACAACCTCAAGGACGGTGTAACATTCTCCTGGCGTCGTACGCAGCGTCTCGCCATTTAAATCGTGAGTTCTCATGTTCTGTGTGTTGCTAACCTTTGCTGACGTTGCTCAGGAGCGCTTTGCGCGTTCCCGCGGCCGTTGCTGTCTTCTTCACCGTCGCCGCTACCGGCGCTTCATTCCGCAGCGCCGTCCGCCCCCCTGCACCCAGCTACGAGCTGGTCAACGTTCTTCGACTCCGTCAACCTCGCTGTCAACCTCCTCGCCTGCGGCGGCAGTCCGCGGCGCGCGCAAGAGCGCAAGTTTGTCGATCTAAACTGCGGGGCAACCTTCGGTGAGCGCGTCCATCCCCTTCGCGCTGCTGTGCGACGCTGATTCTCGTCTCATAGTGCATATGTAACGCGTCTGTCGCCAACGCTGAGCATGATGCGCTCATTCTCTGCGCGGGACGCCAACCTCGGTCGGCGTCAGAGCGGCATCGTCTGCAGTCCGCCGAGCGCCGTCCTGCTGTCCGCCGCTCCCGTCGTTTGGCCAATGGTTACCAGCACTTGATACCGACTCTGGACAGCGCCAACGGTGGCCGCAGCGCTCGATCGGTACGCATTCTCTTTGTGGTCGCCGTCCGCGCCGCTGATGTACTTACAGTATCGTTGCATCGCTTCCTCGCGACGCCGCTCAGCCGTATGGCTGTTCCATCATCCAGCTACATATACCAACCGCGGGGAGCGCGCACACGCTGTGGTGAGTGAATGCTTTCCATTTTTGTCTTTCACCGGAACTGATTTCTCGCAGAACACACGCAGTCCTCCACCTCAACGTCCCGCGCGCGCTGGATATGGAGCGCGCATTGAGGCGAGTCAGACACCGCAGCGGCCCCCTTGCGGGAACGCTGGTTGATTCCCGGCGAGGAGGTCGACGTCCGGCACGCGCGCGGAGCGCCCCCGTCGCCGCGCCCGCGTAGTCGGCGTGGAATACCATGCGGGATGATGGTAAGTCTCGTTATATGGCGCGCGAAGCCTGGGTCTCATTCGGTCGGATAGCTACGACCGACTTTGCTCCAGCACCGCACACGACCTCGTCCGCGGAGTTCTCATCCGCACCGCTCGCGCCGCGGCGAACGAGCTCTTTGGAGGACCTCAAACCGCGTGCCGGAGCGCGCTGCGCTGCCGCTCATCGTATGGTGCATGGTGAGTCGAATTCGTCGCGCCGCGGCGTTCATCGCGTCCCGCTGACGCCCTTCGCGCTGCAGTTCCCCGCGGCCATCGACATCGTGTCCCGCACACCCACGTACACGCCCAGTCGCAATCGCCAGAGATCTCTCTGCGGGTCTGCGCCGCAACGCGTGTACTGCCCCGCGGATTCGGCGACACGGGCATCGTTCCCGCCTGCGATCGAGGTCATTCGCGCTGTCACGCGCGTTTGGTGAGTCATCTTGCGCGTCCCGTGTTCTCGCCGTTGACGCTGAGGCAGGACTTCATCATCTGCCGCTGGGGCGGCCTGCTCGTTGCGGTCGTTGCACGCGGTACGTCCCCCGCCTCCGCGTGTGAGACCTCACTGACGCCGTCCGTCGCAGGATCTCAGACAAGTCACGGGGGGTCGCCGTCGCGCGGTTTAAGACACGTCACGGGCGCGCGCTCGCCGCTCGACACCTCGTAGGGGATCGTTCCCGCCCGCAGGACTCGGCCGTTCAACGTCGTGGCCGCCATTGGTGAGTCTTCTCGTACGTGCCGTGCTCGCGCCGCTGATGCTGACGCAGGATTTCATCAACCGGCGCTGGGGCGGGAGAGGCGCGTCCGTTGCACGCGGTACGTCCAGCATCGCGCCGCCGCGTGTGAGACCTCATTGACATCGCCCGTCGCAGGATCTCAGACACGTCACAAGGGCTCGCCATCGCGCGATTTAAGACACGTCACGGACGCCCGCCGTCGCACGAAGTGAGACACGTCACAGACGCGCGCTCGCTGCTCGACAGCTCGCAATGACGCGGGAATCCCGCCCACAACCTCCCCGACGAGCGCGGTGAGTCGGTCTCGTGCGAATCGACTTCCAGCCGCTAACACTGATGCAGCTTCTCGTCGTCTCTCACGCCGGCTGCGCGTCGGCGGTTTCGTCGTCGACTCTGGCGGCTCCCAGCAGCGCCTGTGACGTCGCGCACCAGGGATCCCGCTGCGGTACGCCGTGTCGATCTTGCCACGCCGCACGCCATCCCCAGCGTGGCCACGCCGCCCGCGTCCCATGCAAGACTCGAGTCGCGGACTCTGCGGCGGCGTTCCCCTCGTCGCTCAGCTCGTCCTGGAACGTCCACGCCGCGCGGACACAGTCCCCAGTCACCGCGGACGTCGATTGCTGTGAGTCGTGCGGACAGCAGACGGCAGATCAGCACTGACGACGGCGCAGGAGTGCATGCCATCGCCAGATCGCGTCCCGGCGCAGAACGCGGAGACAGAGACGACGCGCGCGGTACGAGAACGCCGGCGCCTATCGCGTTGGCTCGCAGCAGTCAGACGGACGCTGGGACGACTCGTGCGTTTGCTGTAGTACACCAACGGGCACAAATTAGATAGTAATATATGCGATTTTTCTCTGCCGCGGGCGCCTCTCCCTCTCGCAAAAAAGAAAAGAGAAGACTTCCCCCCGGCCAGTTCGTGCGAGCAACGCCCAACGCCTGGAGTCGGGCTCGCACCTAGTGATGGCCTTGCACTCGACGCGTCAGACCACGGCGAGCCCAGTGCGACGCGTCAATGTCGGGCGGTGGCGGTGCGGACGCGTCCCTCGGCGTTGTTTGCGCCAAACACGGTGCATCTCCTTCCCGACCATGCCGGACTCCAACAACCCCGCCTGCCCGCCGACGTCCTGCGCTGCGTCGCCGACTTTCTCCCGCCGCCCGCTGCTCTGCGACACGCACGCGCTCCCTGAGCTCCGACGCCCGCAGCTCTTTCAACTCTCCCTCCCCTCACAACTATGATCCGCTCGCGAGTGCGGACGCTGTCCCTCTTTGCGCTCGGCCTCCTCGCCGCCGCGCCCCTCGCCGCCGCTGCGGCTGACGATGACAAGCGGTCCGAGTACGGCACCGTTATTGGTATTGGTGCGTCCTAACGTTGAAGGGGAGGAGCAGTCGGTGACGCCTGCCTTTGTTAGATTTGGGAACAACGTGAGTGACACTGACCCTTCCCCGGATTCGAAGACGGGACTCGCATGCTGACGTGTCACCTTCCTCCGCCTCCAGATATTCTTGCGTGGGGTAAGCAAGCAAAGCATATTCTCCTTCAAGCGCTAACTGCTTTGCAGCGTACAACGTGGCGGGCGTGTAGAAATTATCGCGAACGACCAAGGGCACCGCATCACGCCGTCGTGGGTGTCGTTCACCGAGGACGAGCGGCTCGTCGGCGACGCGGCGAAGAACGCGTACCACTCCAACCCGGAGAACACCGTCTTCGACGCCAAGCGGCTCATCGGCCGCAAGACGGACGACCCCGAGGTCGTCCGCGACAAGAAGCACTGGCCCTTCAAGATCGTCGACAAGGGCGGCAAGCCGCTCATCCAGGTCCACCACAAGGGCGAGCTCCGTACTTTCGTGCGTTATTTTCCATCTTACTTTTAGAATTTTATTTTTTGCTGATTTTTGTGTGCGGGATGTAGACGCCTGAGGAAATTTCGGCTATGGTTCTTGGAAAGATGAAGGAGACTGCTGAGGCTTACCTCGGCAAGAAGGTCACCCACGCCGTCGTCACCGTCCCTGCCTGTGAGTTGCCCATGAGATATTTGTTGCTTGAATTTAGGCTGATTGTTGGCAGACTTCAACGACGCTCAGCGTCAGGCCACCAAGGACGCAGGCACGATCGCCGGTCTCAACGTTCTCCGCATCATCAACGAGCCCACGGCCGCTGCCATCGCGTACGGCCTCGACAAGAAGGGCGGCGAGCAGCAGATCATCGTCTACGATCTCGGTGGTGGAACTTTCGATGTTTCGCTCCTCTCGATCGACGACGGAGTCTTCGAGGTGCTCGCCACCGCCGGTGACACGCATCTTGGTGGCGAGGACTTTGACAACCGCGTCATTGCGCACTTCGTGAAGCAGTACAAGGCCAAGACCGGCGTCGACGTGACGAACAACCTGCGCGCGATGGGCAAGCTCAAGCGCGAGGTCGAGAACGCCAAGCGCACGCTGTCCAGCCAGCAGAGCGTTAAGCTCGAGATCGAGTCGTTCGAGGGCGGCAACGACTTCTCGGAGACGCTCACCCGCGCCAAGTTCGAGGAGCTCAACATGGACCTGTTCCGCAAGACCATGAAGCCCGTCGAGCAGGTTCTGAAGGACGCTGGTGTCAAGAAGGAGGACGTCCACGAGGTGTGTATCCCCGCCTGCTGTTCACTCAGTTACTGACTTGTGTAGGTCGTGCTCGTCGGTGGCTCCACCCGTATCCCCAAGGTCCAGCAGCTCCTCAAGGAGTACTTTGGCAAGGAGCCGTCCAAGGGCATCAACCCCGACGAGGCCGTCGCGTACGGCGCTGCCGTCCAGGGCGGTGTGCTCTCCGGCGAGCAGGGCACGGACAACATCGTGCTCATAGACGTGAACCCGCTGACGCTCGGAATCGAGACGACTGGCGGCGTGTTCACGAAGCTGATCCCGCGCAACACGGTGATCCCGACGAGCAAGAAGCAGATCTTCTCGACCGCGGCGGACAACCAGAACACCGTGCTCATCCAGGTGTTCGAGGGCGAGCGCGCGCTGACGAAGGACAACACGCTGCTCGGCAAGTTCGAGCTGACGGGCATCCCGCCCGCGCCGCGCGGCGTGCCGCAGATTGAGGTCACATTTGAGATCGATGCCAATGGTATCATGAAGGTCGGCGCTGCTGATAAGGGAACGTGCGTTACTCTTTTTTGTTCTTCTTTTGCTTTGCTGTTCTTTTGCTGACGCGCTGTGTAGTGGCAAGGCCGAGTCGATCACGATCACGAACGAGAAGGGCCGTCTGTCGCAGGAAGAGATCGACCGCATGGTGCGCGAGGCAGAGGAGTTCGCCGCGGAGGACGAGCAGCAGCGCAAGCGCATCGAGGCGCTTAACGGCCTCAGCAACTTTGTGTTTGGCCTGAAGAACCAGCTCGGCGACCAGGAGGGGCTTGGTGGCAAGGTGCGTTTCCCTCCTCTTCCCGTCCTTTCTTATGACGTTGACGACGCTCTTGCAGCTCGAGGACGCCGACAAGAAGAAGCTGCAGGACATCCTCAAGGAGACGACCGACTGGCTGGACGCCGAGGGCCCCGCGGCCCAGGCGGACGAGCTGGAGGAGAAGCTCGCGGAGGTGCAGGCGGCCGTGTCGCCGATTACGAGCAAGATCTACGCGGGCGCGGGCGGCGAGGGCGCCGGCGCCGGCGGGGACGACGACTTCTCGCGCAGCCATGACGAGCTCTAAGCAGCCAGTCGCGTTTGGAGGAGAGGTGGATGAGCGATGAGCAATCAAAAGCGATACAGTTTGCATTGGCTCTTGTGTCTAGGTCTCGATTTTTTTTTTTCAGCATACGAGCATAGTCGATACGATATATATTACACTGTGTCTGTTGGATGCGATGTGATGCGATGATCGTGTGGGGATAGTGTTCCCTGGTACAGTGCCGAGGATGTTGAGGAATGCGGAGGTGACGGCGAACGCGCCGGCGACTGCGGACTTGCTCTTCCACCCGCCATGCTGCCGCAGAGTCCCACCCGCAGCTCTGCGCGGTCGTGCTCAACGACCCCGACGACTAGTTGCACTTCTCCGCCCTGGTTGATCTCGCACTGACGTGTAGCGCGCAACACCGGCGTGCATACACGTCGCGAGACTTCGATGGTCAACAGGCGCACGAGCTTGCCGCGCTTAGGTTCGCGTCGATCTGCGTCTGCGCTGAGCTGAGCGGCTGCGGCTGCTCGCACTTGCAAACGCCGTGAGTTGTGCGTTGGTCGCAGTGAACTGGCCTGACGCTGCCAACAGCTTCTCGACGCCGTCTTCGCTGGCCAAGCTGGAACTGAGGCGCGTGCAGGATGAGCAACGCGGTGAGCAAAGTCCAAGTATGTTCAACATAGATATATTCATTAACGCCGTCTACAGTACATTTTTCTATTCTATTCGTGCTGCGAGCGCCGTCTTGCGCGACTCGACTGGCAGCGGCGGCGAACGGCACCCACGTCTTGCGGCTGGACGCGGGCGCGCGCGGTCGCCCAGACTGTGGACTGCGCACGCCGCCCGTGCTGAACGGCCCGAGCTTCGAACGCCGCCCCGCCCGACTCGAACGACAGCGCCGGCGAATCAGCTCGCCGTCGCGGCCCACGTACTGCGGCTTTCGACAGCAGCTGCACGCGGCCGCGCGCGGTCGTCCAAGCTGTCCACCGCATGCACGCCACCCGCGCCGAACGCCCGCGGATTCAGCGCGCCCACGACTGAGCCGGCCGCTGCTTCTCGCGCTGACGACGGCAGGTGCACCGCGTTGCGGGCGACGCGCACCTGGCGCCGGGCAATACAACCAGCACCGATCAGCCGGACGGTCACGCAGGACTGGTGAACGGTGAGTCAGCGTTCTGTCGCGCAGTGGTGCGCAAAACTCACCATGCCGTTCCCTGGCTCGTCGGCGTTGCCGATCGTCAGCAGAGCGCCCTCGCGCTGCGCGGCCGGCAGAGAATCGCGAGACCGCGCTCGAGCTGTGGGGTACGGTCAGCTTCTATGGGGCATGTGGGGGGGTATGTACGTACGTGGAGTGTAGGATATGCAATAAACTGGTTTCAATCCAACGTTTCGATCGGCGGCTCGGATGCGCCCAATCTGCAGGGAACGGTCAGGTCGAGCAAATAATGATGCAGAAAGGGTAACCTTACGCGCATGTAACGATAGGCTGTAATATGATCGTGTGGTGTTGGTCAAAACGGTCGGGTCGAATAGCGCGGACATACCGAGGACGTTCGCAGCGACGAGCTCAGCACGCTCCGACTGGCCCGAGTGTCGTGCGCAGAGCATGCGAACCGGCGAGCAGCGAGAGCGAGGGCGAGGTGTGCGACATGGGCGGAAGAGAGTAGTGAAGAACAAAGTCGCCCGAGGCCGCCTTTTATACCCACCCAGACACTCGTCCGGGCCCAGAGAGCCCGCTCCGGCTCGCACGCTGACTCCGTCATGACGGAACCTGCTGATTCATGCGATCGACGTGTATGAATGAGCGAGAGCCGAGGTCTAGTGCGGTGCGCGCTCTGGTCGCGGGGCTCGCTTAGCGTATCCCGCGCCGTCCGACCGCATTTTCTCGACGGCGACTGCAGCTCTCCCTCCATACTCGCTGGAGTACTTGATTACGTAAGCCAGTATTTGAATATGCAGCTGGATGGAGGGGGAGGGGTCCTCATACCCCCCTATACTCCCAAGTGCGATGTGTGCCTACCTCGCGTACGCGCTCAAACCGCGCGTTTCCCATCGCTTCTGCGTGCTTGATGCATCACATCACGCACGTAAAGCACCGCCCGTAGCTCTAGACCGCCGGGGAAACGAGGCGTTTCGCTCGGGAGCGCGTTTTCGACGTTCTACGCGAGATTGCGGTTTCCACGCCTCCCTCGCCGAATCCTGCGCGTTTCAAACATCGTACGAGTTGCCGGAGTGTACTCGTAAGCTGATGTGACGTGTGAGACTCGGAGTGCGGGCGGTACGGAGGCCCGTTGGGCGAGGTTCGCAGAACTCGTCGAGTCCGCGAACTGCCGATTCCCGCGGAATGCACACCGTCGACCTGAAAATTCTCGATGCCATGCGCATTCTGCGCTCTCAATCAGCATTGGCTATATATAGGCATGTAAGTGCTATATGGACCCGAGTGAGATGAGCCTTGGAAGTGTACTTTGTGCACATCTGCGTTGTGCGGAGAACGTCCGGGACTCGCACTTGGAATTTCTTCGAAACGAGTGAGAATGAGCAATTCCCAGTCTAAATATAGTGTTACGTAAGCTATATGTGCACTCTCAGCTGAGTATATTCATATCTAGAGAACACAAAGTGCGGTTTCAGAGAAGGACGTCTCGACATTAGCATTGGGTATCCTTCACATCCTCCTCTTCAACTTCAGTGTAACAAATATCGGCATTCATAGTCACGTGACATAAGAGTGTAGGAAGGAGCAGCATACATGCGCCTCAATGTTGAGAGTTGTATGCAACACCCTGCAACGTCGTTCGGACTCGTTTCTGGCTCAAAGCCGCGGGCGCTGCGTTTCCAGGCACAATCACAGCTTCCATCAGGAAGCCCACGCCAATTAATGAGCGCAGTAAGCCCGGCGAGAAGAGGCTTTCTGTGGGAGTCCAGGCATCGCCGCTGTGCGGTGACGTTCCTCCGCCAGCGGTTCCCACTTCGAATCCTATGCAATCAACGTCATGACGTGCTGAGTGCGCTATGACTGTTTATACATTGCAGCATATGACATCCGAGGCTCATTGCATAATTCGACGGCTCTGCAGACGGCGGGTTTCGCGGACTGAGAGGAACAACCGTGACGTCTAGCGGCGCCGCCGCGCATTTTGACGCACTCAACAGCGTCACAGCTCTAAGTTGTAGTATATTAATAGTGTAGAATACTTAGCACTGCAGCATTGAGTGAATTGCCCCGCCGTTGAACGTCGCAGCGTCGTCAGAATCAAGTCACGTGACCTACTCCTTTCTTGAATTATGAAGGAAGTCGCGTGCTCGTAGTTTGCGAATGTCACGGAGCCGTAGGAAGTTCTGGATGACAATCCAGAGCATGGAGCACCATTCTTCCAATTGAGATAAGCCGGCTGCCGACTCAGACGGCGACGTCGTCCGCTGCAAGACGGTCGGCCGTCGTCTCGACGGCACGTATGACGTTTCCCCTCCGAGAAAGTCGCGGGCACGGAGTTTGCGAATGTCTCGGAGCTGTAGGAAGTTCTGGATGACGTTCCAGCGCATTGTATTCAAGTGAGAAATCGGACTGCCGACGCGGACGGCGATGTCGTCCGCTGTGAGCTGTCGGCCGTCGTATCAACGGCACGGCCTCCGAGAAAGTCGCGGGCACGGAGTTTGCGAATGTCACGGATGCTGAGAATCATCTGGATGACCGTGAGAGAGCCGCACGGAGTCCCACGGCAAATCCGAGGGCGATGCTGTGCTGCACGCTAAAATCCCCACATCTGCAATTAGATCCAAGTCACGTGACCTGGAGATGTCAAACACCTGAATGACTGTGTGCGTTCTAATTCTGATACATGAGGCCCACTGCGCTGTCGACGCTATCAGCGAGCATGCTTCACTCGCTGCGCTGCATTGATTCGGCAGGACGTGGGCATGGTGAGACTATGCGCGGAATACTACACCACGGATTCCGCGTTGCCACGGACATTCCGCCGACCGACGTGTTCATTTCGCGAAAAATGAGGTGTGTCATCGGACGTCTATTTCGGCTCGATGAGACTTCTCGCACGCCGGCGATTCGATGAGCCCTCGGGTAAAACTGAATTGACTCGCTAAGCCTCGGACGCCGAGACCCGCGCACTGCCGCGTTTCTCAGCAGCGGGGATTGAACAGTTTTTCACCTTGTGCCTTCCAGCCAAACCTTCAACCAAGCAGATGTCTTAAATCCCTCCTAGCTCACCTGGTCTCTGCGCATTCATTCTCGCCCCCAGATCGAATTGCTGCCCGACGTCGGTCCATACGGTGTTCACTCACCGCCGTCTCACTGCTGTTCTGGGACACTGCAACGTTGGCACGTCGATTTCGACATGGAGGCGAAGCAGCAAGCATCGCAGCTCCTGCTGCTGCCGACGAATACCTTCCTGTACGTTGGCACGCAGCGCTCTCACTCATTTCAGTACGCTGACATCGCATTCTGCGCTCAGAATCTCTCCTTGACGCTGGCATCATGTTGGCCAACGCCTGCTGACCGCAACCGCTGACACCAATGGTTCGTTCATTGGTCTTTCATCGCGTCCATATTCTCACTCGCCCGCAGATTCTTGTCGTCACCATTCCTCCACCAGTGTTGCAACATCTCATCTCGCACTGGCGCTTCCATGGTGTGTTTTTTCGTTGATACGGCTACCGACGCTGTTCTGACCGTCAGTTTCCAAGTCCGCCGATCAAGCTTGTTCCCGACGTTCATGTCGCCGACGACGCGACGTGGGAACATCGAGATCGCGAGCCAACGGCAACCGACGCAATTGGGCATTGACCATGGCCAAGACCCGCGTCGGATTTGACTCGTGCAGACGCGGGAGGACGGCCACGGGCCGCAACATCGGTCACAACCTCAAGGACGGTGTAACATTCTCCTGGCGTCGTACGCAGCGTCTCGCCATTTAAATCGTGAGTTCTCATGTTCTGTGTGTTGCTAACCTTTGCTGACGTTGCTCAGGAGCGCTTTGCGCGTTCCCGCGGCCGTTGCTGTCTTCTTCACCGTCGCCGCTACCGGCGCTTCATTCCGCAGCGCCGTCCGCCCCCCTGCACCCAGCTACGAGCTGGTCAACGTTCTTCGACTCCGTCAACCTCGCTGTCAACCTCCTCGCCTGCGGCGGCAGTCCGCGGCGCGCGCAAGAGCGCAAGTTTGTCGATCTAAACTGCGGGGCAACCTTCGGTGAGCGCGTCCATCCCCTTCGCGCTGCTGTGCGACGCTGATTCTCGTCTCATAGTGCATATGTAACGCGTCTGTCGCCAACGCTGAGCATGATGCGCTCATTCTCTGCGCGCGGGACGCCAACCTCGGTCGGCGTCAGAGCGGCATCGTCTGCAGTCCGCCGAGCGCCGTCCTGCTGTCCGCCGCTCCCGTCGTTTGGCCAATGGTTACCAGCACTTGATACCGACTCTGGACAGCGCCAACGGTGGCCGCAGCGCTCGATCGGTACGCATTCTCTTTGTGGTCGCCGTCCGCGCCGCTGATGTACTTACAGTATCGTTGCATCGCTTCCTCGCGACGCCGCTCAGCCGTATGGCTGTTCCATCATCCAGCTACATATACCAACCGCGGGGAGCGCGCACACGCTGTGGTGAGTGAATGCTTTCCATTTTTGTCTTTCACCGGAACTGATTTCTCGCAGAACACACGCAGTCCTCCACCTCAACGTCCCGCGCGCGCTGGATATGGAGCGCGCATTGAGGCGAGTCAGACACCGCAGCGGCCCCCTTGCGGGAACGCTGGTTGATTCCCGGCGAGGAGGTCGACGTCCGGCACGCGCGCGGAGCGCCCCCGTCGCCGCGCCCGCGTAGTCGGCGTGGAATACCATGCGGGATGATGGTAAGTCTCGTTATATGGCGCGCGAAGCCTGGGTCTCATTCGGTCGGATAGCTACGACCGACTTTGCTCCAGCACCGCACACGACCTCGTCCGCGGAGTTCTCATCCGCACCGCTCGCGCCGCGGCGAACGAGCTCTTTGGAGGACCTCAAACCGCGTGCCGGAGCGCGCTGCGCTGCCGCTCATCGTATGGTGCATGGTGAGTCGAATTCGTCGCGCCGCGGCGTTCATCGCGTCCCGCTGACGCCCTTCGCGCTGCAGTTCCCCGCGGCCATCGACATCGTGTCCCGCACACCCACGTACACGCCCAGTCGCAATCGCCAGAGATCTCTCTGCGGGTCTGCGCCGCAACGCGTGTACTGCCCCGCGGATTCGGCGACACGGGCATCGTTCCCGCCTGCGATCGAGGTCATTCGCGCTGTCACGCGCGTTTGGTGAGTCATCTTGCGCGTCCCGTGTTCTCGCCGTTGACGCTGAGGCAGGACTTCATCATCTGCCGCTGGGGCGGCCTGCTCGTTGCGGTCGTTGCACGCGGTACGTCCCCCGCCTCCGCGTGTGAGACCTCACTGACGCCGTCCGTCGCAGGATCTCAGACAAGTCACGGGGGGTCGCCGTCGCGCGGTTTAAGACACGTCACGGGCGCGCGCTCGCCGCTCGACACCTCGTAGGGGATCGTTCCCGCCCGCAGGACTCGGCCGTTCAACGTCGTGGCCGCCATTGGTGAGTCTTCTCGTACGTGCCGTGCTCGCGCCGCTGATGCTGACGCAGGATTTCATCAACCGGCGCTGGGGCGGGAGAGGCGCGTCCGTTGCACGCGGTACGTCCAGCATCGCGCCGCCGCGTGTGAGACCTCATTGACATCGCCCGTCGCAGGATCTCAGACACGTCACAAGGGCTCGCCATCGCGCGATTTAAGACACGTCACGGACGCCCGCCGTCGCACGAAGTGAGACACGTCACAGACGCGCGCTCGCTGCTCGACAGCTCGCAATGACGCGGGAATCCCGCCCACAACCTCCCCGACGAGCGCGGTGAGTCGGTCTCGTGCGAATCGACTTCCAGCCGCTAACACTGATGCAGCTTCTCGTCGTCTCTCACGCCGGCTGCGCGTCGGCGGTTTCGTCGTCGACTCTGGCGGCTCCCAGCAGCGCCTGTGACGTCGCGCACCAGGGATCCCGCTGCGGTACGCCGTGTCGATCTTGCCACGCCGCACGCCATCCCCAGCGTGGCCACGCCGCCCGCGTCCCATGCAAGACTCGAGTCGCGGACTCTGCGGCGGCGTTCCCTCGTCGCTCAGCTCGTCCTGGAACGTCCACGCCGCGCGGACACAGTCCCCAGTCACCGCGGACGTCGATTGCTGTGAGTCGTGCGGACAGCAGACGGCAGATCAGCACTGACGACGGCGCAGGAGTGCATGCCATCGCCAGATCGCGTCCCGGCGCAGAACGCGGAGACAGAGACGACGCGCGCGGTACGAGAACGCCGGCGCCTATCGCGTTGGCTCGCAGCAGTCAGACGGACGCTGGGACGACTCGTGCGTTTGCTGTAGTACACCAACGGGCACAAATTAGATAGTAATATATGCGATTTTTCTCTGCCGCGGGCGCCTCTCCCTCTCGCAAAAAGAAAAGAGAAGACTTCCCCCGGCCAGTTCGTGCGAGCAACGCCCAACGCCTGGAGTCGGGCTCGCACCTAGTGATGGCCTTGCACTCGACGCGTCAGACCACGGCGAGCCCAGTGCGACGCGTCAATGTCGGGCGGTGGCGGTGCGGACGCGTCCCTCGGCGTTGTTTGCGCCAAACACGGTGCATCTCCTTCCCGACCATGCCGGACTCCAACAACCCCGCCTGCCCGCCGACGTCCTGCGCTGCGTCGCCGACTTTCTCCCGCCGCCCGCTGCTCTGCGACACGCACGCGCTCCCTGAGCTCCGACGCCCGCAGCTCTTTCAACTCTCCCTCCCCTCACAACTATGATCCGCTCGCGAGTGCGGACGCTGTCCCTCTTTGCGCTCGGCCTCCTCGCCGCCGCGCCCCTCGCCGCCGCTGCGGCTGACGATGACAAGCGGTCCGAGTACGGCACCGTTATTGGTATTGGTGCGTCCTAACGTTGAAGGGGAGGAGCAGTCGGTGACGCCTGCCTTTGTTAGATTTGGGAACAACGTGAGTGACACTGACCCTTCCCCGGATTCGAAGACGGGACTCGCATGCTGACGTGTCACCTTCCTCCGCCTCCAGATATTCTTGCGTGGGGTAAGCAAGCAAAGCATATTCTCCTTCAAGCGCTAACTGCTTTGCAGCGTACAA
Organism: Auricularia sp. M13; assembly: GCA_037042915.1. Classification (NCBI taxonomy): domain Eukaryota; kingdom Fungi; phylum Basidiomycota; class Agaricomycetes; order Auriculariales; family Auriculariaceae; genus Auricularia; species Auricularia sp. M13. The sequence goes on from CM073199.1 coordinate 3,415,252, forward strand.
CGTGGCGGGCGTGTAGAAATTATCGCGAACGACCAAGGGCACCGCATCACGCCGTCGTGGGTGTCGTTCACCGAGGACGAGCGGCTCGTCGGCGACGCGGCGAAGAACGCGTACCACTCCAACCCGGAGAACACCGTCTTCGACGCCAAGCGGCTCATCGGCCGCAAGACGGACGACCCCGAGGTCGTCCGCGACAAGAAGCACTGGCCCTTCAAGATCGTCGACAAGGGCGGCAAGCCGCTCATCCAGGTCCACCACAAGGGCGAGCTCCGTACTTTCGTGCGTTATTTTCCATCTTACTTTTGGAATTTTATTTTTTGCTGATTTTTGTGTGCGGGATGTAGACGCCTGAGGAAATTTCGGCTATGGTTCTTGGAAAGATGAAGGAGACTGCTGAGGCTTACCTCGGCAAGAAGGTCACCCACGCCGTCGTCACCGTCCCTGCCTGTGAGTTGCCCATGAGATATTTGTTGCTTGAATTTAGGCTGATTGTTGGCAGACTTCAACGACGCTCAGCGTCAGGCCACCAAGGATGCAGGCACGATCGCCGGTCTCAACGTTCTGCGCATCATCAACGAGCCCACGGCCGCCGCCATCGCGTACGGCCTCGACAAGAAGGGCGGCGAGCAGCAGATCATCGTCTACGATCTCGGTGGTGGAACTTTCGATGTCTCGCTCCTCTCGATCGACGACGGCGTCTTCGAGGTGCTCGCCACCGCCGGTGACACGCATCTTGGTGGCGAGGACTTTGACAACCGCGTCATTGCGCACTTCGTGAAGCAGTACAAGGCCAAGACGGGCGTGGACGTGACGAACAACCTGCGCGCGATGGGCAAGCTCAAGCGCGAGGTCGAGAACGCCAAGCGCACGCTGTCCAGCCAGCAGAGCGTTAAGCTCGAGATCGAGTCGTTCGAGGGCGGCAACGACTTCTCGGAGACGCTCACCCGCGCCAAGTTCGAGGAGCTCAACATGGACCTGTTCCGCAAGACCATGAAGCCCGTCGAGCAGGTTCTGAAGGACGCTGGTGTCAAGAAGGAGGACGTCCACGAGGTGTGTATCCCCGCCTGCTGTTCACTCGGTTATTGACTTGCGTAGGTCGTGCTCGTCGGTGGCTCCACCCGTATCCCCAAGGTCCAGCAGCTCCTCAAGGAGTACTTTGGCAAGGAGCCGTCCAAGGGCATCAACCCCGACGAGGCCGTCGCGTACGGCGCTGCCGTCCAGGGCGGTGTGCTCTCCGGCGAGCAGGGCACGGACAACATCGTGCTCATCGACGTGAACCCGCTCACGCTCGGAATCGAGACGACGGGCGGCGTGTTCACGAAGCTGATCCCGCGCAACACGGTGATCCCGACGAGCAAGAAGCAGATCTTCTCGACCGCGGCGGACAACCAGAACACCGTGCTCATCCAGGTGTTCGAGGGCGAGCGCGCGCTGACGAAGGACAACACGCTGCTCGGCAAGTTCGAGCTGACGGGCATCCCGCCCGCGCCGCGCGGCGTGCCGCAGATTGAGGTCACGTTTGAGATCGATGCCAATGGTATTATGAAGGTCGGCGCTGCTGACAAGGGAACGTGCGTTGTGTTTTCTTTTTCACTCACCTTTTGTGTTCTTTTGCTGACGCGCTGGGTAGTGGCAAGGCCGAGTCGATCACGATCACGAACGAGAAGGGCCGTCTGTCGCAGGAAGAGATCGACCGCATGGTGCGCGAGGCTGAGGAGTTCGCCGCGGAGGACGAGCAGCAGCGCAAGCGCATCGAGGCGCTTAACGGCCTCAGCAACTTTGTGTTTGGCCTGAAGAACCAGCTCGGCGACCAGGAGGGGCTTGGTGGCAAGGTGCGTTTCCTTCGTCTTCCCGTCCTTTCTTCATGACGTTGACGACGCATTTGTAGCTCGAGGACGCGGACAAGAAGAAGCTGCAGGACATCCTCAAGGAGACGACCGACTGGCTGGACGCCGAGGGCCCCGCGGCCCAGGCGGACGAGCTGGAGGAGAAGCTCGCGGAGGTGCAGGCGGCCGTGTCGCCGATTACGAGCAAGATCTACGCGGGCGCGGGCGGCGAGGGCGCCGGCGCTGGCGGGGACGACGACTTCTCGCGCAGCCATGACGAGCTCTAAGCAGCCGGTCGTTGCGCGAGGAGAGGTGGATGAGCGATGAGCAATTAAAAGCGATACAGTTTGCATTGGCTCTTGTGTCTCGGTCTCGATTTTTTTTTTCAGCATACGAGCATAGTCGATACGATATATATTACACTGTGTCTGTTGGATGCGATGCGATGCGATGGGCGTGTTGGGAGAGTATTCGCAGATAATGAAAACTGTGCAGGGCAGCTGAGTGTCTGGTCGCTGAAAGGGCGACGCGGCGGTGTCGGCGAATGTCAATCTATGTCAATGCGGCGACGACGGGCTGCTTAGGGACAGCAACGGCTTCTGTGGCGTGTTTGCTGTCCGCGCAGAGAATCTCCGTGTTGGTGCTTGCGCTGCGCTGAATGGCCTGGCTACTGACAGTACTGACGGCCTGAGTCTCATAAGAGTCGTTGAAGAGAGACCATTGCAGGTGTATGAAGTGGAAGTGGACCCGTTCGTGTCGACGCCGCAGGGGTTCTGCCAGACCTCACGGCCTTCCTTCATGTCGTGCCGGGAGCGCGCTTACAAATTCGCCTAGTCTAACACGACCTTGCTGTGTTTGTGAGACTCGAGCACTGTCTATAGTGTATATCCATCCATGTCTCCAAGCACTTGGGTTCTACACATCTGGGCAAGCAGAACTTGAATACATAAGGTTCCACGATCGCGCGCATACGGCATAATAGATGGGCGCGCGAAGCCCGCGGAGTGCTGAGCGTGTGTCCAAGCCGACGATTGCCTCCTTTGCTTGAGTTTAACGTATGGGATGTGCGTAATAGAGAGTTGCGCACCTCAGCGGCTTACGCCAGCTCGAACGCGGACAGCAATGTCTCGCGGTCCCCGGAGAGTGCGACGCCCTGTAGTTGAAGCGAAGGGCGTTTCTCTCGATCGCCGACGAGTAGCGTGAGGAATGCGCTCAAATCGCTCGCAGTGATCGTTCTGGGCCGAGTATCATCCGCGAGCTCCACGACAATAGTTTTCAGCGCTGGAAGGAGCAGTGCCGGAGGAGTCGTGCTGAGTGACGGCGGGAACTCGCCGTCGTCGACAACAACCACGAGGGTATGACAGGCGGGCAGCTCCTCGCAATGGGGAGCAAGATACGCGAGTTGGGCGTACAGCCGCAATGTCGTCACGCGTTCGACGAAGGTTTGCTCGAACAAGGCTTCGCGCGGCCAGTCCTCCAGAACGTGCGACGCGAACTCGATGAACGTTCGCGAGCGCCCAGAGGAAGGCGAGAACAGCAAAATGTGAACAAGGCCATGCCGTGCGCAAAGAAAGTTCATCCCGATCTCGCCGTCGAGATGACTGATGAATAGCCGGGTAATCTCCGCGTGAGGTTGCCGGCATTTGACGTAGGGTATCTTGTCGAGATTGGGGATGGAGAATAGGATGCTGTCGTAATCACAAAGTGTGATGCTAACCTCCAGTAAGGTCAGCTCGGGTACCGTCGTTGCACTTTCCTGCGCAACCTCGCGGTCCGTACCCAGACACGAGTCGCCAAATATGGTCAAGGACGTCAGGGCCGGGAAATGGACGAAGAGTCCAAACTCGAATATGCGCGGAGACCCGAAGTCGAACAGTAGAGATCGAACATAATCAAAGGCGCGAATGGGTTGTGGAGGGAATGCCACGTAGGTTAATGCCGCGGCTGTTAGCTTCGGGCATGGGCCTGCGAAGAGGTCGGGAGGCAGAAGAACCGAGCTTTGGTCCTCAGGCAGATGATAGAAGCGGAGGGCAACGTGTTCGAGGCGCGGAGCTGGATGAGTTAATGTACACATGAGATCATGAGCGACCTCGTAGTGTAGATCAAGCCCAAGGTGACGGAGTCGTCGAAGATTGCGAGCAATCGCAGACAGGACGAACGATTGTACGTCCTTGGAAAGAGGGCTATCCGTAAGTTTGATAGAGAGATTGATGCTGCTGTCGGTAGTCTGCTTGAGCCGCGCTTCGAAGAAGTCTAGGGCAGATGTAGAAATAGCCGCAAGCCGGATGTTGCGCCAAAAGAGCGGATGAGAGCGGGCGACGTCTCGCCATCTGGCGCAGACGCGGGACAACAGCAGCAGTTGTGCAATGTCCACCCAGTCGAACACCAGAGAGATTATCTCCACGGGCAGCCGGCTCGAGGCACCAGTCCACATTGGGTCGGAGATGAAAGCGTCTAGCTGAGTTTAAACCTCGCACGGTCCGATTTTTGACTTTGACAGCTGCTATGGCGCTCCAGGAATCCCTGGGCGGCATCCTCGTGACCTCGCCAGGAACAAATCAGGGCCTTATCGTGAGCGCATCGCTCGCTGATTTGTGGGTGTAATCTCATGTGACACGGTCCCTTCAACAGCAGGACCGATTAGACCGCGCTCGAGGCCCATTCCGGGTCCTTATAAGTCGTAGCTGCTTCGAATCCCGATAGACAATGGCACATAGAAACACCCATCCTCCTCTGGACCCTAGTCGCGATGATATCTTCGATGATTACTCTGTCTCACAAAACGCGCGGCATCAGCGCAGTCTGCTGCCTCAGACCGCGCTCACACGTCCCCGTCTTCAACTTCATCCCGCACCGCCTACCACAGGTGATTGAGCATCGCCTCTTCCCAGCTTTTGCCTGAACGTCCTGTAGATCCGGCTGAGGAAGAGGACAACGTCACTGTTCAGGTTGAATATCGATACGTGAGCGTCATGCACAATATTTATACCCTCGTAGCGCCAGTCTGTAGTCGCCCGCGCGAGAGATGGACGGACGGTTGATCGACGTGTTCGACTTCCGTCCACTGATCCCGCCCGACGTCCCGTCTCAGTACGCCCATTATTATTTCAAGAGCTTAGCGCAACTGAACCGGTAATGAGGGGGACCAACGGCGATCTGGCAGCCCACCGCGGCGTAATCTGTTGCAGGATGAAGGTGGGCATTCACTTCACTGCATCTGAATTGACTGTGACTCACCTTCCCGAAGACACGAAGCATTCTTCCCGCCGCCGCCCGTCCCCACACGAGGTCCGTCCGTCCTATACACCCTCGGGCACACAGCAGGTGTCCGATAAGAAGTCACCGAGCCCAAGTGCACAGGATGGAGCCGCTTCGCTGATCCTCCTTGAGAACCAGCCTAAGAAATTCGGCGCACGGACGACCTCGTCCACGCAGACACACTCGTCTCATCATGTGTTAACAGGCTCTTCCTCTTTTCATGTTGCGGACTTGTCTCGAACAGGTGCAGTGCCTCCGGCAGTCGTTGCGTCTCGAACTGCGTCGAATCATACAGTATCATCGTATCCTCAAGACGCTATTCCTCAGCACTGGCAGAGCAAGTCACCGAGTCCGCAAGCAGTGGATGCGGCCATGCGGCTGTCTCAATGGAAATCTGGCGCAGGCGCGGCGTCGTCCGCGCAGACTCACTCGTCTCAGTATATGTCTACAGGCTCTTCTTCTGCTCACGTAGCAGATCCGTCTCGAACTGCGACAACTAAGTCACCGAGCCCGCAGGCAGTGGATGCAGCTATTCGGCTGTCTCAATTGAAATATGGCACAGGCGCGGCGTCGTCCACGCAGACGCACTCAGCTCAACATGTCTCTACGCGCTCTTCTTCTGCTCACGTAGCAGATCCGTCTCGCGCAGGATCAGTGCCTCTGTCTGCCGTCGTCCCGTCTCAAACTGCGTCGACTCGTGCAGCATCGTTGCGCCGTCAAGACGCGACTCGTGCTACTGGATCTTCTGCGGCAGCAGCGCATCTCCCTGCCCCGCGTGTTGCTCGCCAAGTCTCACGTGCTAATCGCGACCAGCGAGGGCTTCCTCCGCTTCAGGTTCCCAATGCTCAAGCTCCTCGAGTGCCACCCCCCGGTGTCTCACACCTCCCTCCTGCCACTCCAGGTCACGCACCTCCAGCTCCAGGTTTCGCAGCTCCCCCTACCAGTTACCCAATTGCACCATATTATGGTCATTCAGCCGGAGCGCAGCACGGAGCTCCCGGCCCCGCCTATCAGAGTGGTGGTCCGCCACCGCCGGCGGCCATTCAAGTTGATATAGATGCCAAGCATGCAGATGGGAAACACCATTGTCCCGTGTGCGGAGCCACGTTCAAGACTCAGGGGCCTTACCAGGTGTGTGTCCAGTTGGCCTGTTTGCGGTCTGAACTGACCTATTATATTCGATCCAGATACACAGGAGGACCCATGAAGACGAACGTGAGCTTCCAGTCCACGATACCATAGCTTAGACTGATCCTTTCTACAGCGTTCAAGTGCCCCAAATGCGGTGCGGGCTATTCTTCTATTTCGGGTCGTCAGGCGCACTGCAAGAAGAGCTGTCCGTACCGTGTGACGCAAGGGTGAGGCGCACAGACGATTCGACGCTACGGCGGTGTACAACAAATCGTTGGCATTCTGGCCATAAACTACGCTCTGATCCTGCGACTCCTTTATGACACTTCCCGCAATCACAAGAAAATGTTTCTTTCCAAATTGTCTAGGAGATATGATTGCTTTACCAAAACCGCTGGAAGATAGCTCTTGCATAGCTCAACCCGTGAGATGTTTGCCCCGGAGCCGCTGCGCGGCAAGGGCTGGGGAAGCTGTGGATCAAGGGTCCCTCGGCACAGCTAGTTGTCGTGGAATTGAAGCCGGAATAATCTCTCGTAGGATGCGCTTTCACCGCACGTTCAAGTTGTATAAATCCAAAGTTTGGGACGGAACGCAGAGACGAGATCAGGAGGCAGAAAGTATTACAGAGTCCGCTTCACAACTCTCCCAGCGACGGCGACCATGTCCGTCTTGTTTAGCGCGTACCAGCGTCGGTGGCACCTGCGCCCAACGTTTCCGTGCAACCAGCTCTATCTTGCCTGAAAATCCGCACAGTTCAGCACGACAATGACACGACCGTCGACACCTCTAATCGGAGACAGCAAATTAACGAGCATAATAAACTTGGGCAATAAGCAACCAGCAGTCAGAAGGGATGCTAAAGTCCTTATGTCCCTTGTCATCGAGGAGGCGGGCCCATTCCTCTACCAGGAGCCGCATGTCGACGCCGAGCGCGACCTCGCCGCCGTCCTCGCCCGCCTGCACAACCTGCGCGCCCTCCGGATCGTCTCGCGCGTCGAGCTCAACGCCCCGTCCTTTTCCGCCGCCCTCCGCGAGCTTCGTCTTCGCGCGCTCGAGCTGCCCGACCTCTCGCTGCACATGGCCGCAGCCCTCGCCGATGCCCTGCTCGCCCTCGACCGTCTGCACGTGCACAGCCCGCCCTACCTCGCGCCCATCGACTCCCTCGCCCTCCGCGCCGCCCTCACCCTCGCCGATCTGCGTCTCGACGCCCATGTCCTGCGCATTCTCATCGCGGACGAGACGACGGTCTTCCCCGCCGTGCGTGCGACGCCTGCACGGCAACCTCGACGACCTCGATCTCACACGCGCCTTTTCCGCACTGCAGGCGCCCAGCGCGCTCCTGCTGCGCTTCCTGTGCGCTCTGCACGAACACCCGCGCCGGCGAGGCAGTCCACAAAGCCAGGGGCGGTGGGAGGCTGCGCCGCGCCTGGATGACCGCCGCACAAGTCCTAAACGCGCTGCTGTCCAGCTTCGGCGTCCGCGTTTGCTGACTGTTTTGCCGCATGATTCGTGCTGCTGAATTCCTCATCCACGGACGACCGTACGTTGCCCCGTGCCCGCTCACTCACCGCATGCTCACAGTTTGCGCAGCACGGTACTGGACAACCCTTACGGGCTCCGTCTATCGCGCTTCCTCGGCAACTATCCACACGACACATTCATGCCATTCTCGTCCGGTATGCGGGCGTGCATCGGCAGGCAGTTCCCACCCTCCAGTGACGTGTTTTTGTACTGATCAGGCAAATAGCTTCGCTGAGACCGAGTACATCGCCATCCTCGTGACACTCCTGAGCAAATACAAGATCAGCGTCAAAGACAAGCCCGAGTGGGTAGGTCTCTCGGTCGAAGCAAAGCGGGAGAAGCTTTTGAAGGCTGAGCCGTTGCTGTCTCTCACCTAGTCACGAAGTATATCACCCTCCTTATTACTCGCGCTCGATATTTTTGCAGATAGAAAAACAGCTCCCGATTAGATTCACTCGGTGTTGGGTTCTGTCACCGTGCTAGACCATTCGCTCTGCCAGGCACGGTCTCGCTGAGTTAGTGAGATCCAACATGAAGCAACATGGGTTGGTAATACGCGTACATCATATAGATGCTCATTTTTGTCCCCACACACTTCGGTTCCTCACAAATGGAAAGCTTTCACGCCAGCAAGTCTAGGGACATGAAGGATCCCGGGCGTGGAGCGTAGAGATATTGTCCGGGCTAAGTAATCGCTTTTTTGTGTGAATTAGACAAGTGGCAAATGGCTGTTCAACCAGCTCCAAGTTGCGGCCCATGATTCATTGTTGCATGGTCGTGCTTTGTGCAGAAATCTACCAAAGTTACATTTCAAGCAATTGACAGCGCTGTAAGTAGAATACATATACATCACTTCTTGCGACCTGAGTTCAAGACCATTTCCGCCACAATATCCGCCATTGTGAAAGTATCTTTGGCTCGGCGCATTGCCTGCTTTGCGCGGCAGAGACAGACCTTCCTGGCCAATGTCTTCTTCAAATACATATAAACCTGACCGAGGTCCTCGATCAACTCGACGTAGAAGTTGCCTAGTTGGCTCCATCCTTCGGCACTCAGCGCAAAAGGACGGTACGGAATGACCTCGTCGATTCCCATCTGTCCACAATGCACTAACGCGAGGTCTGCGGGCGCCACAAGACCGTCATACGTATCCCACTGGCGGGAGAGGAAATCGCTGGGGTGTTCATCGGGAATGGGATCCTCTGGCGGCGGCGGCGATGCTGTCTCCATGTTCCCGATAGCTGCTTCGCGCTTCAGGGAGGCCTCAAGGAGAGGGAGTGACATTGCGTGGTTGTTTCTGGACGCGTAGTTATCGGCAGGGCGTATTGATTCCGAAGCAGTACAACCCATTGCAGTGAGGATAGCTCTCGCACGGCGTTCTTGGACGCGTTGACGCGTCAGCTTGAGAAAGTGACATTTGGCGAGGCGCTCATCCATCATCTTGTCGAGCTCGTCGTTCGTAGCGCGCTGAGAAGAGAATAAGATCCAATGCTGGCACAAAATGAGTATGCCACACCTTGGCTAGCGTGTCTGTGGCTTCGTCGACGAATGCATCTGGCGTCGGAGGCATGTCTGTGGCTTCTTCGACGAATGCATCTGGAGTCGGCGTGTCTGTGGCTTTGTCCACGAACGCATCTGGAGTCGGAGGAATGGCATTCGGGGACTTGCACGCCATCTTTGCGATATAGTTTATAGAGACGAGGAAGGGCGGGTGAAAGGATGAGAAGACGTGCTCAGCTTCGGCTCTTTATATATCAGTGTGCGCGTGGTCGGCCGGAGCGACGAAGGACACCACGGGAAGCTCAGTGACGCTTCGCTTCACTAGTCGACGACTGGCCACGATTGTCGTCGGAGAATCCCCGCGACCACGGCGCAGTGAAGCGGGTATCAAGTACCGCGGGCTCCCACCACAGATTTCCAAGCGGGACATCGCAACAGGAAGATACATCTATCTGGTCTCTCGCACAGTTGCTAGCTATTCGTAACTGCGTTCCCATTGGCAGCCATGAAGGTCTGATGCGCGCAGAGACCGGCGGCCGTGAAAGAAACGGACAAGGAAACAAAATCAGCGACATTCGCAGCCGATGCCTCATAGCAATAGACTCGAATGACGACGTTGCGCACGAGTGCGCAAGAGGAGTTACTTCAGCTCAACGACCGATCGCAGAGTCTCGCGGTCTCCCGAGACTGAAATTCCCTGTAATTCCAGCAAGGGGCGTTTCTCTCTATCGCGAACGAGTAGCGTGTGGAATGCGCTCAAAGTTCTCCCAGAGATCGTTCTGTGCCGAATCGACGAATGCGTCGCGCGCTCCACGACAATCGTTTTCAGCGCTGGAAGGAGCGGTGCCGGCGGAGTAGTGCTGAGCGACGGCGGGAACTCGGTATCGTCGACGACCACAATCAGGGTATGACAGGCGGGCAGCCCCTCGAAATGGGGAGCAAGATACGCGAGTTGGGCGTACAGCCGCAACGTCGTCACGCGTTCAACGAAGGTTTTCTCGAATAAAGCTTCGCGAGCCCAGTCCTCCAGAACGTGACACGAACTCGATGAACGTTCGCGAGCGCCCAGAGGAAGGCGAGAACAGCAAAATGTGAACACCACGCCGTGCGCAAACAAAGTTCATCTCGATCTCGCCGTCGGGATGGGTGATGAACAATTGGGCGATCTCTAGGGGGGTTGCCTGCATTTCAGACTAGGTATCCGTGAAAGGTTCGGGATGGAGGAAAACATGGTGCCGTAGTCACCGAATGAGAGGCAGACTTCAAAGACGGACAGCTCCGGCATTGCTGAAGCTATTTCCCGCGTAGAACCGGTAGCTGTCCCTATGCAAGACTTCCCAATTACAATCTAGGAGGATAGAGCAGGGAAATGGTCGAAGAGTCCGAGGTCGAACATACGCGGAGAGCCGAAGCAGAAAATTAGCGATCGGACGCGGTCAAAGGCGCCAATAGGTCGTGCGGGGAAAGAAACATCGCCTAACGCTGCGGCGTTTAGCATCGGGCATTGGCCTGCGAATAAGTCGGGTGGTAGAAGCACCAAGGTTTCCTCCTCCGGTGTATGAAAGAAGGTGAGAGAGAGAGATATTTAAGGCGAGGCGCTGCACCAACGAGTACGCGCAGCAGATCTGGTGCAACCTTGTAGTGCAGGTGAAGCCTAAGGTCACACAGTCGTCCAAGGTTGCGAGCAATTGCAGACAAGACGACGGATCGGACGTTCTTGGCGAGAGGGATGTCCATGAGGAGGATCGAGATACAGATGCCGTTGATAGTGGTTTGATTAAGCCGCGCTTCGAAAAAGTCGAGGGCTCCCTGAGATACGGCTGCGAGCCGGATGTTGCGCCAGAAGAGCGGATGGGGGCGAGCGGCAGCCCGCCACCTGGCGCAGACGCGGAACGCCAGCAGCAGCTGTGCAATGTCAACATAGTTGAGCACCAGCGAGATGACCTCCACTGGTAGCCAGCTCCAGCCTCGAGATATCATCGGGTCGGGACGAGGGCGTTTTAGCTGACTTTCAACTTCACGCGCCGCGGCCGGAACCAACTCTCACCTCCCATTTCGAACGAACTCCGATAGCAACACTTGCACTCGAGACAAGCCGAATCTTGGACATCGCCTTCCACTATGCAGACGACCTTCGACGGGAAGCAGCGCCTTCTGCCCGATCATCTCCTAATTCTAGGCGGGTGGTGCTTGACCATGGACGAAGCTAGAGCGGTCGCAGAAGTCTACAAGCCGAAAGCGGACTTCGACGTACAGCCGGAGTCCTCCCTTATTTTCAGTTTCTTAGAAGAAAAGGTCGAGCCCAACTTCATCTCGACGACATGGACAGCACCACCGCCGCAGGATGACAAGTCGGACAAAGGCTGCTTCGTATGTACCAGAATTCGTGTGTTCCAGTCAACGCAGGAAACTGATAGATCCATTACATGCACATTAGATGCTTCTTCCCATTGTCTGGGATGAAATTCCCACAGCAACGATCCAGTTCACCGCCGAGGGCCTCAAGTTCAATTCCATGGAGGTCGAAATCACCGACGAGGACATCAAAACTGCCCGCAAAATTTTGCAGGTCGACGAAACGGTAGATGTCGAGAGCTTTTCAGAGCTGTATGCAAGGAGCAAGAGGATGAAACCCCTCGTCGACCGCGATGTTCCGGAGCTGGTCATCAGCAAGCTTGTTCAGGCCCTCAAGATCAAGCGCGTGGACATCAAGCGCCAAGACATCCCGTTCAGATTTTTCCAAGATCCTGACCAGGCCATTGATTGGGAACAGTGCGTCATGCTTTATTAGTTCCGTTGGCAATCTTTTGACCTTTGTAACTTGATTTAGTCTCTTTCGACTGGCCGACGGCGATCCTGAGAACGAAGTCGGAGGCGAAAGCGTTCCAGATTCAGAGTACAATCCTGAGAACGAAGTCGGAGGCGAAAGCGTTCCAGATTCAGATGACGAGTCAGAGTAGTTCCCAGTTAAGATAGGACGGACTTGAACTCTCCGGAAACAGACAAATTTCTTGAGATTTGCGTTGATTATGGGGAGACCGATACAGATGAAAATATATACATGATGAGATGGGTTCAGGGGAAGATGTAAGGCCGAACTGGCCATGGGCGAAGTGGAGAACCGTGAACTGAATTAATTCGCAACTTACCGATGGCTGAGGCCTTTAGACTTGAGGTTTCTTGAGATTCGAGGTCACTCAGAGATGAATGAGGCTGAAATCCTATTAAGAAAGACTGAAGATTATGTACATTCAAAGAGCCAGCTTTTATACATCTGACCATAGTTGATTGATTACTAAGCGCAGAAATCAATAGACAGAGCATATCGGTGAAACCAGGGATTGGCACGGGTCATTCATGTACGATCGGGAAGAGCAATACATTAATCGTTTCAGCGACGCGAGGTTGAACAAAATAAGCCTGAGTAAGATCGCGGCCTAGCTCTGGAACGCGTGACTTTGGCCAGCGCAACCAGAACTATGTAGATTGGGTTTAATTGTTCATTGATACTTACATGGTTCTAGCCAGTGCCTCGTGCAGCGGAGAACGAATGAAGAGCGCCACAGAGCACATCACGCCTTCGCGAACAAGACGTCGCTACGTAAGACCCATTTAGTGCCCTTGAGAACCGGTGCGCCTTCATGAAGCGCACATTCGCGCCCGTGACGATGGAGCAGGGCCAATCCACGGCGCAGCCCAATGCGCGCTTCGCCCGAGGTCGCGCCGGCACCCTTCTTGCTCATGACGCGGGCCTCGGGGTAGAAGACGGTCTCGCCGCCCTGCACGCCGTCTTCTTCGCCGGTCAGATAGACAAGCAGCGTCCTGAATCGTGCTGTCAGCAGGGCTTATGACACATCAACGACAAGAAGACGCCAGGCACCATTCGCTGCGCATTCCACGGCAGAATATACTATCGTCGTAGTGCTTTCCGAAACTCTGCCCCTGCTCATAGCGATAGATCCGGATGTCGGTGTTCATGCCGCGGGGGCGCGTGCCCTTCTCGCCCTCCAGGCCGTCCAGAAGAGAGCCAAATCTGTCCCAGAGCACACGTGCGAACGCAGGATCCTGTCCAGACCACCGCCAGTTGGAGCGTGCAGCCTCGTCCTTGGCCGGGGGGCGCGGGGGCTGCAGCAGACCAGGCTGGGAGAACAGCGCAATCAGGGCCGCGCAATCGCGCACCGAAAGGAAGCCCGGCACGAGAGCAAGTCCGGGAAGGTCCAGGCGCTGGAGCTCCAGCGTTGGGGGCTCCGATAGAGCAGGAAATACAGGCGCAGCAGTGACGGTTGGCGTCGGAGCGCTGGCAGAGGCCGTTTTCGCCTTCTTGTTCCTTGCCTGCGCAGCAGCTCCAGTGCGTTTCATCCAGATATGGTAGCTGCGCGAGCCGTGGCTTTGGTAGCGTTGCCTTGAGACCCCGGGCTGGCGGCGCGAATGGGGACGGAGGAAGACCTGCAATCGCCGATTGCCGAAGCGCGGGATCTTTTTGTGATCTCCCCTGACAGCTGAAGGATCAGTTGACTGTCCTCCAAAGCACCTAGGGAGACAAAGTAGGCGTGCTATCAGGATCTAACCTTCTGCAAAAATGTCTCTATCTAGAAAGCCACTCTAACGTCAATAAGCCAGATTCACGCATAGTTCGGGCAGATCATGACCCCTCTGGCTCTGCAACAAGCAGGTCATGCGCTAAAGGGCTTCTCACCGCTGCCGTGGACGTAATTCTGGCTGATTGGCGCTGCTTATAACCCTTCAGGGTGGCTCGCACTGCCCAGGGGCGCGTATTCCCCTCAGCTGTGTTTCTCACAGCAAAGGACTCACCATTGAAAGGCGTGGCAGTCTCAGCCTGGAGTGGCATTATGAGCCTAGATTCTTGAGCAATGCCACGCGCATTCTACTCTACGCGCACTATAACCTACATTCGCACGCGCAAGTCCGTGGGTGGAGTCAAGCGACCCTGTATCGTTTGATGTCGTATGGCTTAGCCCTCTTCCGAGCTGACAAAGGGAACATTCAAGCGTCTACTGCACGGAATGCGTGGATCCCGACCACTTCTGACCGAGGGACAACAGTCAGTCGGCCCATTCTTTGAGAATAGCCCAGGAACGGGCAGTCTGACAGCAAATGCTCTTGTTCAAGTTTTCTCTTGTCTGCGCCACTGGCTTTGTATGTTATGATGATCTCCTGCTTGGTTGAATATCGCAGGCTCTCATCGTGGGAGAGTACACACAGGCGACAGCGCTTCGATCCTCCTTACGCAATTGTTTGGAATCAGGGGCGAGTGATAGCCGTTAGAGCCTCAGCCACACGGTAAAAACTGCCGTTCGCTTGTTCAAGCCGTTTCTGACTCTGCCACGCCAACATAAAAAGACGGGTTCGCCGGCGCGCCCAGATAAAGACCCTCAGCATCTCCCTCCGCTTCGCCCGCCGTTTGCCGGAGTATCTCGTCCACCATGCCTCAGTACCAGGGTCTGTGGCTCAAACGCGCGCCGCAACCAAGCGACCCGCCCACCGCGTACTCGTACCAGCTGTCTCGCTCGCTCTACAATGCAGAGCTGGCTATCCTGCAGCGGATAGGGTCCCACCCCCGCATTGCACGCTTTCGAGGTGTCAACGCGGACCCTGAAGGCTTCTTGCTCGACTTCTATCCACACAACCTGGCGACCTACAGCATGCGCTTTCTGCTCGACACGCCGTTCCCGACGCGCGTCCAGTGGATAGTCGACATTGCCGAGGGGCTCAGCTTCCTGCATTCGCAAGGTGCGTCACTGCGTGGGCGCTGGGTCCAGGCAAAGACTGACCGAACGCGTACCGGTATCATCATCGCTCGCTTACTGTGGCACGTGGGATTTCATCTTTGATGTACACGCGCAATTTCCATTTCGGTGCCCGTGTCTAAACTTTATCCGGCACCCGCGACGGCGCTCCGCGGCTGGCCATAGGCATCGCCTGGAACGACGGCCACTTCGCCAACATGTTGCTCACGCCCGACCTGCGCGTCGTGCTCTGCGACTTTGGCATCTCCGTGTGCCCCGCGCTCGGCGTCGCCGCGACTGTCTTCCAGGGCGACCCCTGGCGCTCGCCGTGGCCGGGCACGCCGCGCCAGGACGTGTACGCGTTTGGCATCGCGGCGTTTGTCCTTCTCGCGGAACGATGGCCGCACGCCGCGTCATTAGACGTCTCCCTCGCCCAGGCCGCGGCTATTTCGGGACGTCACGCCAGGAGAGAATGGGATATGGGCCTGCAAAATTCGCCGAAGCCGCAGCTGAGAATGGTCGCCGGCATCGTGATGAAGTGCTGGAGAGGCGAGTACGCCACCGCACACCCCCTGCTCAGCGACATCCTGCGCTGGAGAAACGCATGTATTCAGTAGTAATAGTCTATCGCCCTGCGGCCCGTCTCCGTCGTCATTGTCATTCTCAGGGTACCCACCCTGCCGGCTTAAACATCCAGATCTCATTCATGACGATGCGACTCTCAACCAGATCCGTCGCAATGACAGTGCCGCTGCGGATCGCGATCGTGGCTGGCATGCGCGCAAACAGTTGCGCTTGTTTCAAGTCTGATACGAAGTAATCCCGCGCTTCGAACTGGAACAGTCGCGGCATCGAAATTCCCACAGGCCAGCGTACTCCGCAACACTCCGGGGGGTCACACACCCTGCACATGACGACAATGTCGGATAGAATGACTTACTTCTGGAAGTTATCTCGGGACGCTGGGCCTGCGAGCAATGGGCGTACGAGACAGACGTGCCGTAGACAAGAAGCGCTTTTCGTCAGCGGCCGCCGCTTGCGCAACTGTCAAGGCATTGCGACATGATCCTCCTCACACAGACGAGTAAAGTTCAAGATCAGAGGACCTGTTGCGAGGCTATCTGTAGTTCCGAAAGCAGGCACTACACGTAGGACTTATAAGGAAATGAAGCTCCGTTGCGACTGAAACTGTCAGGTTCCAGGGTACTTAAGAGTGTTCCCGCGTTATAGCGGAAAATCTGAAGAGCGGCTGAGTGGAACTAACAGTAAGAATCGTACATACATGGGCTATCTGAGGATGAAACGGGACAATCTTTCAGGCAAATCGAGCCCCGTTGCACGTTTCATCGTTAAGAAAGCGTTCCAGACTCCAAAGTTACATTTGAGGGATTAGCATCATCACCCTATAACGAGCACCCTAGGACGAGCCGGAGTAATTGGGAAGAAATGTCGTGGGAAAGCGAGAGCGGCCGCTTGCGCAGAACCAGTCCAGCAGTGAATATAAGGATAGGTCTTCCGCGTAGCTAAGCAGTGGGGAGCATTGTCTCGCCCAAGTGTGAGAATCGACCGTCGAAGTTGACGCCACACGGCGTTGGATGAGAGCAGATAACCTGAGGCATCTCCCATTCAGTCTACGTGTCGCTACCGGTGATAGCTAGCCATTATGAGATGAAACAATGTGGTAATGTATGGTAAGAGCTCCACCGGTCGAGACACGCATGTCGCTGCAGCGGGTAATTTAAGCTGGCGCAGACGAAGAGAGCGGCAAATGAGCGACGCGATAAGTCATCGGAAAATGGTGTCTCCTAGCGAGGTGTAAGGCGTGTAAATGGCCAGACGATAGAGGCCAGAGCGCGAGATTATATGTATGCTAGCGATGGGACAAGCCGCCGTCTTAAGCTCGTGGGAGAGCGGCGCATTGATCTCGGATGAACGCCCAACACGACAATCATACCAATGGCTGGCCAGTGCGTCACATGCAGCGACCGCTTACGGCGACCTTGACGGCGATGGCCAGGCATTTCGATGTGGAGCAAAGACAAACTTTTCCGGAGAACTCAAAACTCCGCCGTTCCCGCCTTCAGCTCACGGATCCGGATGAGCATCAGCTATCGGCCGTACGTGGGCGACAGGGACCTGCAGACGGTCATAGACCTCGTGCATAGCGAGCTGTCCGAGCCCTACGTGGTGTACACCTACCGCTATTTCTTGGATCAATGGTATGCCGATATTCACATCTAAAACGCGATAATTAACTCGGGGGTCCAGGCCGCAGCTCTGCTTGATTGTAGGCCGTCCCGCGCCGCCAGAGTGAATGGCTGATGACCGGCCAGGCAGAGGCTGGGCAGCGGAGCAGGGCGGTGGCGGCAGGCGTGATCGTGTGCAAGCAGAGCACGCACAAGAGCGGCGCGAACCGCGGGTACATCGCCATGCTCAGCGTCGCGTCCGCGTTCCGGAAGCGGGGAATAGGTGCGTGTTAGGCACTGCTGCCGATGGCCTTGAACCAAGTGGCCAGCCCGCACGCTTGTTGAGCGCGCCGTCCGCAAGATGCAGGTGCGCGGTGCATCCGAGGTTCGCACCGCATCCTTTCTCTCCCCACCCCATTTTCTACTGGGTTTCATAACCGATATACAGGTTGTGTTGGAGACCGAATGCGACAATGCTGCGGCGCTCAGCCTGTACGAGTCTCTGGGCTTCATCCGCGAGAAGCGCCTATACCGCTTCTACCTGAACGGCAAGGACGCCTTCCGGCTCGTACTCGAACTAGTCCCGCGCCTCCCATCACCGTCCCGGCGCGATCAGTATTTAAGAGATGGCACGTATCCGCCGGCGACGCCCTCCCCGTTTGCCGAAGAGGACGCCCCGCCGCTTGACGTCGATCCGTGATGCTGTCAGTATACAGTGTACGAATAGTACGTCTGCCATCGCACATATTTCTGGAACACGCACCCACGCCAGCCGCCGTAAGAGCACTCAACTGCATTGTTACTGGTTCCCGGACGGCCCGCGGGAGCAGTTCCCTCCCGTTCCAGCAAGATCACGACACTCTACTGCCCTGTTCACCTGCTTAACCGCGTCTCCAAACGTGCTATAGTGCTTTGAGCAAGCGCGCCCTGGCTTCAGAGGGCATTCTAGGCTCGCAATGCACCAGAAATCGCGCTGCCGCGCCAGCAAATTCGCCTTTTAAATCCGCATCGATCAATTCCTCGGTTCCTCTGTGTGGCCGTAGAGCGGAGAGACACGTCGAGACGCGCCCCTTGCGCCCGACGTGCACGTGCTGCACCTGCAATGGTGCTTTTGCGAGAGTATAAAATGCGCTGCAAAAGGTCGACTCGGCCATCTGCTAGCGGCTCAACTTCGCCACTGCTTCAGCGCACCCAACCACAGCGTCAGCCATGCATTACACTGCTGCATTTTTGGCATTGGTGGCCTCGGTGAGCGCTGAAAAGTCTATCTGAGATCTAGCGTCACTGACGCTGATGGGCCCATGCAGGTCGCAGCCACGGTGCTCGTCGAGCGCGACGTCAACGCCACTCAGGCGCTGACGACAACCCCGACGCCGCGTAACGTCCTGCTCTATAAAACCTTCCTCAACATCGGGTGCTGGAGGTATGCTTCTTCTTCTCTTGGCGCTTCCCCGGAGTCACTGAACGCTGAGCGATGAATTCACAGCGACGACCCCTCTGCGCGCTTGCTGCACGACTTTGAGCCCGCTGTCTCGCCGCTCACGGTCCAGGGGTGCATCGACAAGTGCAGCTCGCAAGGGCTGGCGCTCGCCGGGCTCGAGGTTGGGCGCGAATGCTGTCAGTTCTTCCAGTTCTTCATTCCCGCTCCCCATTACCCGCAGCCTTTGAAGTTAGAGCTGTCTTCAATCTTCAATCTTACTTCACGTTCTCGCCGCCGTCATTTGCTGACTCCTTCCATCAGTCTGCGGCAACGCACTGCTGAACGACCAGCAGCTCATCGCGCGCGCCAACTGCGCGACGGCGTGCGAGGGCAACGCGCGGCAGGCGTGTGGCGGCGATAACGCGATCAACGTCTACCTCAACTTGCTCAAGCCGTTCGTCACCGCGGGCCCGCCGTTCATGGTCACGCGCTTCAAGTCGTGGAAGTTCCTCGAGTGCTCGCAGTACGTTTACCATTTTTCTCCCCTTTTCTGTTTCGCGCGCCGTTTCTCGCGAGGAATGCGATCGTTTCGCGTGGGAGGACGACACCCGTTTCCCCACGCGCAAAACATTGCGTTTGCAGTTGGGCAATACGCACATTTCAGACATGCAACCCCGCTGGAATCGGAGACTGACGAGCGTTTGATTGTAGGGACGACGTGGCAAACCGCCAGCTGCCGACGCTCATGGACTCCATCCCGCACGAGCAGATGAGCGTGCCGCGCTGCCTGGACGCGTGCGCCGCCGCCGGGTTCACGTGCGTCCTTCCAACCCCTGCCCTATCCTCCCACACTCACCCCGCCTACGTAGTGTCGGTGCGCTGCAGTTCGCGCAGGAATGCTGTGTGTACCCACTTCCCGAGAGAGTGGAGCAGTTGCTAATGCGATGTGTGTGTGTAGGGTGCGGCAACGTCGCGCTGCCGCTGCCCAAGGCGGACGTGAGCAGCTGCAACTCGCCCTGCACGGACGAGGCGAACGAGTTCTGCGGCGGGCCCGGGTTCAACCAGATTTACTTCCTCCCGAACGCGACCTTCACCTCCTCCTAAGCGAGACTTCCCCGGTCTGATGCTTCCACAACAACAAAAAAGAGAGACTTCCCCGCGCTGAATTCAAAACAGGGGGCGCGGGTGTCATTGCTTTTCTTTTCTGCTTTTTGTATATAGACTTTTGGGTTTGGTTCTTGGTGTGTATGTCACAGGACATTGCGATATATAGCCCTGCCAATGTCGGGGGACGCTGTATGTAAATATTTTGACAGTGGGATGTTTTCCTGTCAGGGCACGTGTATGGGGGGCACTGCCACGGTGTGCACTGCAAATCGGTGCAAGATCCAGGCACTTTCCAGGCACCACTGGCGATCTCCGCCGCTTGCAGCGTGCCTGATTGGCGCGGCACGTCTGTTGCGGGCGATTCTCAATTGACAAGAGCATTACTGTACATATCGAGCGATTGGATACAGTATCGAGCAGCGTAAAGTATAATAAGTGGTCATATTGTAGTTCTACTGGCGCTGGCCATGGAAGAGCGATGTCCGCTTGCATCACTGTCAAACGTGCGCGGCGAAGATAAAATACTGGCAATGATACTGTACTGTATGGCACCACAATGCATGCCAAGTGAAGCCCGCCCGCCGCGAGCAGAAACGCCCGGCGTGGCGAGTCATGGCCTGAGGCCAGGAGCTGTGCGTCTCGTCTCGGTGCTTCGGGGTCCGCTTAGCGTAACTTGCCGTTGTGGATCATGGTGGCGGTTTCTGCTTTGTGCATTGTCTCGTGGATTCGGGAAGTAGCTCTAGCAAGGGCCCCTCATCGGCAAAATCCGATATCACGTGGCGGGGGAGGGGGGGTCAGCTTTTTGGTGTTGTGGGAATTTTTTTTCCGCCAGAATTTTGGCTGAATTACCTTGAAATTGACATAATTTCCCGTCCAGATCTTGTTCTTTGGAAGGCAGAGAGCATGAAAAGGGACCCTTAACAATTCAGAGAGTGTTTATTCAGCTCCTAGTGCTTTCTACAGAGTATTGGTGGTTTGGTTGTGGTGTGTCAGTCGATCTCCGGAAGTAAATGGTGACAGGTATCCGGATTCCGGATGCAAATCAACTCCCGGTGGCTCGTGCTGACACCCCTGACGACACCAGCTACAATACAGCTGCATTTTTTCGACGCTGATGCATTTAGAAAACCCCTCAGCACCCATGGGCATGGTATTACTAAGCACCGGAAGCAAATAGGGGGAGGGGGGGTCGGTTTGAGATGCTTTAGGCTCGTCACCAGCCGTTTTGGAAGTCCGCTTGAACGGATTCTCAAAACGGCTGGGCTCCAGTTCCGCTTTTTCAAGCGCCGCCATTTTTGATACCAAATGTGACTTTGGACTTCGCCAAATCGCGCCTGGCGACCTCCCACCACTGATTTCGAGTTTCCACAGGTACAGGTTAAAACACATTTTAGGCGATTTTGAGGTGATTGAGAACGAGTTCAATTTTTGTCAAAGATAAATACACAGAAATTAGAGGGGGGCCTATGAACCCGAGATTTCGACTCAGAAGCATAGTTAGAGTGCTTGGAGAGGTGTTCCAACTTGACCTGCAGCAGCTCAATGCTTTGCCTATTTTCCATCTATTTTTCGAGGACAAAATATAATCGTATCTCAAATGCTTCCAAACCCTTCAAAAGTCATTTTCAGCTATGTGCCTGGAGAGGTGAAAGTTGAGTGTGGAGGGGTCGACGCGTTGCGGCTAAGTCCAAAGTCACGCTCAGTATCTAAAAGTGTGACGCGCCATGTGACGGAACTGGCTCCCAGTCGCTTCGCCAAGGCTCAGCGCAGCGATTCAGACTCCGCCGGCGAACGCCGACTTAGGTTACGAGTCTAGAGATGCTTATGGGAATTTTTGGCCTTGTGTCTAAAATTTTTTTTTCGAGGGGCCCTTGAGCTCTAGTGGGTGTAGATGTCACAGGCAGTCTAATCGCAGTGATCGTCCAGTCTCGCAGACTTGACGTTCAACTTAAAGCCTGCGATGTATGGAGCTTTGGAGAACGGCCCGCGACGTCGGACGATGCGCGTTTTCAGAGGACGCCGCGGGATCCAGATTCTGCATGTAGTTGTGTGCGTTTCGTCCCGGTCGAGTTTCAAGTGGATAGTTTAGTTAGTGTATCGAGGTCTGCGCATGCACGAAAAAGGAAAGATAACGAGGATTCAAGTCGACTCCCGGCCGGCGGCGTTTCATACTGGTTCGCGGACCCCCTGCCACTGGGTACGCATGGCCTATGTAGGCCATCTCGCTGTCTCAGCGGAAGTCCGAATGCGGCTAGCCTCGGACTATTGAACCAGGACTCGAGAAGGCTGGCTGTTCTCGGACTGCGGTTGGGCGCTCCGCTCGGAAGAGGAGACTTGCTTACTGTCTCTAGTCTCTAGCAGAGTCGCGTGGGATAAACAGAAGCGGGGTGAGAGGGCCTCTGTCACTGTTGGTGAGCGGAAGGCTACAGCGCTCCGCTGTGAAGAGGAGACTTGCAGCGGGTGCTTACTGGAGCAGAGTCGCGTGGGATAGACGTAAGTAAAGCCTAACTAGGCTCCTTTGGCTGCGGCGCGCCGTCCCAGGTCAGCGCCTCGACGAGGTGTGGCTCAACCTGCCGGTCGAAGAAGCCCCAAATAACGGAGGACCTTATCACTTCCTCCAAGTCCACGTCGAAGTGCTTGGCGTCGGGAGCCATCCACAGCCCTAGGTTTTGTAGATCTCCACAAATCCGCACGCAGGTAGCGCCGCGCCACGGCGGGACAAGGGGTTCGGGGTAATAATGCGCCCGTGAGGTCGACCTTGTTGAGGTTGCCGTACAGGCCTAGCATGCGCACAGAAGGAAACACGGTCGCTCCATCAGCCATGAAAAGGCATAGACTGACGTGTCGAGGTGCACGTCCGTGAGCGTGGTCGTGGCAGGACTGGAAAGGCGCACGCAGGCGGTCCAGGTCGAGCTGGAGTCGGGCGTTGGCGTCAAGGTTAGGCCTGTCGGTCATATGCAGCAGGAGGTCGGGCAAATCGAGCGCGCGCGGGCGAAGAGGGCGCAGAGAGTCGAAGAACGAGGGTGCATCGAGCTTGACGCGCGAGACGATGCGCCACGTGAGTGAATCGGGCAGCCGGCTTAGGACGGCGGCGAGATAGCGCTCGGCGTCGACATGCGGCTCCTGGTAGAGGAATGGGCCCGCCTCCTCGATGACAACACACACAAGGAATTTAGCATCCCTTATTACTGCTGGTCGCTTATTCCAAAATTTATTATGCTCGTTAATTTGCTGTCGCGACTTAGAGGTGTCGTGTCATCATCGTGCTGAACTTTGCGGATTTTCAGGCGATATAGAGCTGGTTGCATGGATACTCTGGGCTTAGGAGCCATCGCCGCTGGTACGCGCTGAAAAAGACGGACATGGTCGCCGTCGCTGGGAGAGTTGGGAAGCGGACTCTGTAATACTTACTGCCTTCTGATCTCGCCTCTCTGCATTCCGTCCCAAACCTTGGATTTATACAACTTGAACGTGCTGTGAAAGCGCATCCTACGAGAGATTATTCCGGCTTCAATTCCACGACGACTAGCTGTGCCGAGGGACCCTTGATCCACAGCTTCCCCAGCGCTTGCCACGCAGCGGCTCCGGGGCAAACACCCGCACGGGACTGGATTCTTCCACACTCACGGGTTGAGCTGTGCAAGAGCTATCTTCCAGCGGTCTTGGTAAAGCAATCATATCTCCTAGACAATTTGGAAAGAAACATTTTCTTGTGATTGCGGGAGTTGTCATAAAGGAGTCACAGGATCAGAGCGTAGTTTATGGCCAGAATGCCAACGATTTGTTGTACACCGCCGTAGCGTCGAATCGTCTGTGCGCCTCACCCTTGCGTCACACGGTACGGACAGCTCTTCTTGCAGTGCGCCTGACGACCCGAAATAGAAGAATAGCCCGCACCGCATTTGGGGCACTTGAACGCTGTAGAAAGGATCAGTCTAAGCTATGGTATCGTGGACTGGAAGCTCACGTTCGTCTTCATGGGTCCTCCTGTGTATCTGGATCGAATATAATAGGTCAGTTCAGACCGCAAACAGGCCAACTGGACACACACCTGGTAAGGCCCCTGAGTCTTGAACGTGGCTCCGCACACGGGACAATGGTGTTTCCCATCTGCATGCTTGGCATCTATATCAACTTGAATGGCCGCCGGCGGTGGCGGACCACCACTCTGATAGGCGGGGCCGGGAGCTCCGTGCTGCGCTCCGGCTGAATGACCATAATATGGTGCAATTGGGTAACTGGTAGGGGGAGCTGCGAAACCTGGAGCTGGAGGTGCGTGACCTGGAGTGGCAGGAGGGAGGTGTGAGACACCGGGGGCTGGCACTCGAGGAGCTTGAGCATTCGGAACCTGAAGCGGAGGAAGCCCTCGCTGGTCGCGATTAGCACGTGAGACTTGGCGAGCAACAGGTGGGACAGGGAGCTGCGGTGCAGCCGCAGAAGATCCCGTAGCGCGAGTTGTGTCTTGACGGCGCAACGGTGCGGCACGAGTCGATGCAGTTTGAGACATGATGACGGCAGACTTCAGAGGCACTGCACCTGTTCGAGACGGATCTGATACGTGAGAAGAGGAAGAGCCTGTAGACACAGGAGGAGACGAGTGCGTCTGTGTGGCTGCAGGAGCTTTCCGATGCATTCGACTAATTGACTCCAAGAGAGCGCCCGCACTCGGTGAAGCGGGGCTCGTTACACGTGTTGGTTTGGGGCGCGATGATACTGTAGCAGTCGACACGGTCCGAGACGCAACGACTGCTGGTGAGATTCCTGCACCGGTGAGAGACGGATCCGTTCCGTGAGAAGAATATGAGCCTGCGGAAACATGACCAGACGAGTGCGTCTGCGTGGACGAGGTCGCCGATGTGACGAATCTCCTACTGTGAATCAACGAAGTGACTCCCTCCTGTGTTCTAGGGCTCCGTGACTTCAACATGTCGGATACCTGCCGTGTGTTTGAGGGTGAATAGGACGGACGGACCTCCGGCGGGGACGGGCGGCGGGAAGAATGCTTCGCGTCTTCTGCAAGGTGAGTCACAGTCAATGCGGATGCAGTGAATGCCCACCTTCATCCTGCAACAGATTACGCCGCGGTGGACTGCCAGATCGCCGTTGGGCCCCCTCATCCCCCGTTTCAGTTGCGTTCAGCCGTTGAAATAATAATGAGCGTACCGCGTCTGGACGTTGGCGGGTGGTAGCGGAAGGGAGTCGAGAGTCCCGTCGCCTGATGAGTCGTGTTCCGGGTGGGGGCGTCTGCAAAAGCGTCAGTATACAAGGCGGCCAGCGTATAGAGTCCAACCTGAGTACCGTCATCATCTTCAGCCGGACCTGATGCACGTTCAAGTTCAGGAACGATGGGGGGAAGATAACAGTGGACAAACTAGTAGTGTGCGGCGGACGATGATCTGAGTGAGCCACCACATAACGAGTGTCGTCAAAGGGGTGGTCATCGACAAGGCCTGTGTATAGAGAAGAGGATGTATTGTTGTGGGCCATACTGGGTCGGAATCGATGCAAGATACTGTACGCTATATGTGGCCTCAGGCTTCAGGCCCGGCTCAGTGGGTTTATCAGTGAAGCCGAGGTGAAGCTAGTCACATGAGATCGCACCCGCGAATCAGCGAGCAACGCACCCTGAATATGCCCCTGGTTCATTCGTACCGAGGGCACGAGGATGCCGCCAAGGTATTGTTGGAACACCAAAGACGCAGCTGTCCAGGTCAAAGCGACTAGGGTCCAGAGGAGGATGGGTGTTCCTATGTGCCATTGTCTATCGGGATTCGAAGCAGCTACGACTTATAAGGACCCGAAATGGGCCTCGAGCGCGGTCTAATCGGTCCTGCTGTTGAAGGGACCGTGTCACATGAGATGACACCCAAAAATCAGCGAGCGATGCGCTCACGATAAGGCCCTGATTTGTTCCTGGCGAGGTCATGAGGATGCCGCCCAGGGATTCCTGGAGCGCCATAGCAGCTGTCAAAGTCAAAAATCGGACCGCTCGAAGTTCAAACTCAGCTAGACGCCTTCACCCCCGACCCAATGTTGACTGGCGCGTCGATCCGGCTACCAGTGGAGGTCATCTCGCTGGTGTTCGACTGCATTGACATTGCACAGCTGCTGCTGGTATCCCGCGTTTGCTCCAGATGGCGGGCCGTCGCTCGCTCCCATCCGCTCTTCTGGCGCAACATCCGGCTCGCAGCCGTATCTCAGGCGGCCCTCGACTTCTTCGGAGCGCGTCTTAATCAAACAATCATTAACGGCATCCGTGTTGATATCCAGCTCCCGGATATCCCTCTCGCCAAGGACGTACAATCCGTCATTTTATCTGCCATTGCTCGCAACCTTGGACGGCTGCGTGACCTGAGGCTTGACCTACACTACGAGGTCGCTTCAGATCTTTTGCCCGTACTCGTAGATCCAGCACCTCGCCTCGAACACGTCGCTCTCGCTTTCTATCATATACCGGAGGAGGAAGGCTCGGTGCTTCTGCCACACGACCTCTTCGCAGGCAGATGCCCGATTCTAAAGGCTGCTGCGTTGACCAATGTTTCTTTTCCCCTACAACCTATCCTTGCCTTTGATCACGTCCAATCTCTGATTATCTACTTCGGCTCTCCGCGAGACTTCAACTTCAGGCTTTTTAACCATTTCCCGGCTCTGGCATACTTGGCGATGTTTGGCAAGTCGTGTTCGGGTCTGGATCAGGACTCAACACACGCACTTCCCACGCCTATTCCGGAGCTATACGTCTTGGACGTTTGCCTCTCGCACTGCAACTACGACGGCATATTTTCCTCTTTTCCAAATCTCTCCCGGATAGCCAACGTAAAATGCCGGCAGCCTCCCTTGGATATCGCCCGCTTGTTCATCACCCATCTCGACGGTGATATCGAGATGGACTTCCATTGCGCGCTGCGTAGTGTTCGCATTTTGCTGTTCTCGCCTTCTTCTCGGCGCGCGCGAACGTTCATCGAGTTTGAGTCGCGTGTTCTGGAGGATTGGCCGCGCGACGTCTTGTTCGAGCGGCCCTTCGTCGAGCGTGTGAAGATGTTGCGGCTGTACGCCCAACTCGCGTATCTTGCTCCCCATTTCGAGGAGCTGCCCAATTGTCACACCCTGAAGGTTGTCGTCGACGATACCGAATTCCCGCCGCCACTCAGCGCTACTCCGCCGGCTCTCCTCCTTCCCGCGCTGAAATCCATCGTCGTGGAGCTCGCGAAGCATCCGCCGATTCCGCCCAGAACGATCTCTGCGGGCGCTTTGGGGGCGTTCCTCACGCTGCTCGTCGGCGATCGAGAGAAACGCCCTTCGCTTGAGCTGCAGGGCGTCTCACTCTCCGGGGACCGCGGGACGTTGCTGTCCGCGTTCGAGCTGGTGTAAGCCGCTGAGGTGCGCAACGTTCTGTTGTGTACGTCCCCATGCGTCTAACTCACGCAAAGGATCGGTGGATTTGGCCACACGCTCACTGGCATGACCCCGCGGGCTTCGCGCGCCCATCTCTCTTGCCGTACACTCGTGGAACATCACGCCCATCTACATACTCTTAAACTCGTGGAACATCATGTATGTATGCAAGCTCTGCTTGTCATATGTGTAGAACCGATGTGCTTCAGGTTGTAGCGGTAAATGAGCATCATGTACAGTACAGTACGTGCCGATGGAACTCAGGTTCTTCAACCTCTCTCAGACGGAGAAGTAGAGTAATAAGAATGACGAAAGTTGGTATAATTACTGTAGTCCAGTACCGTGACCCGATTCAGGTAGAGTCGCAAAAAGAAAGCGAGCTCGTGTCTTCCCGTGCGAGTTGTCATGCGCACTCACAAACTCCACGCGTACAACGTATCCCCTGCTACGTCGATATGAACGTGTCTGCTTCATACATTCCCGTTGGTCCGCTTTGGACGACTCGTACCTGCCGCTCAGAGATCGTCCCGTTACAGTGCATGCGCTGAAACGCCGGGCATGGCGATCTTTGCCCGAGAGCGAGAGATATCAATATGGATGATGAGTCATGAATTGTCGCTCCTGAAGTTAAACGACTTCAATTGCGGGGAGAGATAACGAAGGCCGGCTTGGCCGTCGACGGTAAGTTAACTTACGACTCAGAGACTTTTGATCGTGGGAGACCCTTAACAAAACCTACATGCAGTATCTTCTTGACAAACTCGAAGAGATTCGGAGCGGTGAATGCTGTAAACCAGTTCGCGGTCCCGACGTCTGCGAGCGCATGTTACGGCCTCCCGGAGTAGTTACTAAGGCGCGGCTTTAGTGTAAGCGTAAGTGTACGAGGGACTCGGCGCAGGATCGGCTCGCAGACCCCCGGGGACGTTGATGGACGATGGAAGCCGGGCGGGAGTTGGCATTCTCCCGAAGTTGCCGCTTGTTACTTATCACGGACAGCGGCAGCATCAGGGAATTCACATTGAGTTTCAGGAGGTGTGTGTAGACGAACGAGCGACGGGCCGGGAATCGCGTGCTTGCGTGCGTGGGTAAATGTGAGACGTATCGTATTCGTGTGCAAAGATAGCCGGGCCTCAGAATTGCGGGTCCCTTGCCGGAGGCGTACGCGTCGCAGGTAGTAGTGCCATGGCGTAGACGGGACCTCCGAGTCGAAAGCGGGCGAGCGCTTGGAGTCGCGGAGATACGCAGACGCAGCATGAACATCGACCGTGACGGAGGCGGTTCGGCTCTCCAACTCCATGCATTTGGACGTTGAATGGGCGGTGCCGGGATGCGGTGAGACGGCGCGCGATGTACGCTCTGCGCATGCCGCGAATCGAAGACAGGAGTCACCGTGAAATCAAACCTGAGGCTTTCTCCGTGCGTCGGGCACTGAGCGGATCCGGACGTCGTGGGCTTGGAGCCTGTTTTGCCAGTGGCGGGATCGTGTGCAAAGATAGCCTCACTGGGAGAAGACTCAGCGCGTGTATTTGGGACGGTTGCCGGAGGTGTGTGTGGTACGCGTCGCAAGTAGTTCTATGATGCAGGCTGAGGTAGGAGCGAGCAAGCGCTTTGGCAGGCTGGACGTCAAGTTGGTTGAGTCGCGCGGAGATGCGCAACATCCGCGTCGATCTCGCGGAGATACGTAACGTTGGCTCGGGCGACGACTCGGACACTTCTTCCTGTGAGCAGTGTCAATGGACAAGACGGGAGACGTTTCGGTCCGGTCAGTCGGCATGGGCGTGCTTTATTGGACGCATCTGTGTAGAGGACTCGCGGAGCTGGTGCCGGGATGAGACGCCGGCAAGACTGAGGAATTTACTAATACTAGTAGCAGGACCTCGAACCAGCCTGAGTAAGTGGATCATGATGCCCGCGCCGGAGATCTCAGATAAGTACGAACTTTGAAGCGAATGAAAGGTGGAGGGCCCGGGGGGCGCGACTTCCTCCTTGTTTCCCGGCGGGCGCATACTGTAAGTATCTGGGCGTGCCGAGACGGAGACGTCTTGAGTCTTGAGAGTTGCGCCGGTCGGCATGGGCGCATATAGGAGGACTCGCGGAGCCGGTGAGACGAGATGCACGCGCAGAGGCTGAGGAATTTAACAGGACCTCGAAACCAGCCTGAGTAAGTGCTCGCGCCGGAGATACGACTCGGAAGCGTCTGAAACTAGCGCGCCGATTCTCGGGTCTGCGTGAGCAGCGTGCGTGCCGAGGCGGAGACGGAGAGGCCTGGAGTTTGATTCGGCCGGATTCGGTGCCACCTGTGACGAGATGCACGGCGCGCAGATACTGTACGGCGCGCAGCTGCAGATACTGTACGGAGATGTAAGCGCTCTGCCAGCCAGTGGCATGACTGAATCGAATCGAAGGCAGGACCTCCGAGTCGAAACCCTGAAGAGTCACTTTGAAAGTTACGAGCGCACGACCGGGCGCACGACTCGGAGCGTTCCTGCTGCTGTTTGACTTTGAACTCCATTTAGCGGACTCGCACCTCGGAGGTGAGCTGAGATGCACGCGCAGATGTTCGGACGCGACGCGGACCGGGCTCGAAAGCGCTTTCTCCGCGAGTCGGTCGCAGTGCGCGGAGATAGGCTGGGTGTGGTGTGTCGAGATGCTAAAGATGCGAACGTGAAGCCAAAGAACGTGAAAGTTTCCAGGGTGCGTAGTATTCCTGTCAGAGCCTTTGACTGGAACCGGCCGGGTACTGTACCCATTTCACTGCGCAAAGTCGAACGATACACATCTCGGAAGGTCGAATCCTGTGCACCCTGCTCAGTGCTCTGGGGTGAAAACAATCTAATCGCGAGGCGGTGCGAAAGAGCCAGACCCTGTGCGGATTTGGAGCTTCTCGGATGAGCCCGCGAGTGGCACCGCATCGAGCACAGTGCACAGTGCAAGTTCGTCATCCGCCCATGGTCGTGCAACGGTGCATGCAGGATGATTGGCGATTGGTACCTGATCGCGGGACCAATACCGTGATTATGATTATCGTCAGGGATCCGCAGGCCGCCGCGCAGGATCGGGTTTCGGCGCCGTGCTCGGGGAAGAGGAGGGCCGGCGCTCGGGCGGGGTGTGCGCCGGATGCTACGCGACGCACCATGAAGGCGGTAGGTATAGGTATCGAAGGTCCGATGAGCAAGGAGCCAGGAGGGAGGGGAGGTTCAGGAATTGCTGGGGCTGTACATGTGGAAGGGCCGGGCGGTGCCGGTGCCGGGGTCCCCGCTCGCTCTGTCTCTTGACTCTCGACTCTCGACTCGATGTCCGCGGGAGCTGTACCTGTGCCCGGCCTGAACTTGAACCAGGATAATAACGAGGGACGGCCGTCCGCGCTTGCTCTTGGACCTCTGCCCCTCGACCTCGACGGCATGCGCCAGCAGATTCTGCAGCAGGATCCCAGCGCGTACGCAACGCTTGCACGCCCGCTGCGGGGCTCGCGCTGACTGTGTGTGTGTTGTAGCTTGCGCTGGAACGTGTGGTCCGACATGGGCTCTGGCGCTGGCGCCGGGAACGGGCAGCGCATCTCGCCCGGCGGCACGACCTTCTACGACCCCGCCACCGGCCTCCAGCAGCAGCACCAACAACCGCTGCACCAGCAGCAGAATGTCTACGCCCAACCCCAGCAGCAGCAGGGCGCGGTATACAGCATGCCGCAGATGAACGGGATGTACCACCAGCAACTACAGCAGCAACAGCAACAACAGCTGCAGTACAACCCGACCGCGCTGCCCGCGCGCGGCTGGGATCCGTACCCTGCCGCGCACCAGCAGCAGCAGCAGCAGACGGTCAACCCGTGCGTCCTCATCCCCGTCGCGTTGACGGCGCCTCCGCTGACTGTACTGTGACAGGCCGCGGGCGTGCGTGCGCTGCAAGCGGCTCAAGGTGCGCTGCGAGAACGTGAACGGGGCGCGGCCGTGCAAGCGCTGCCGCAATGCGAACCACGAGTGCGTCACGGCGCAGAGGAAGCAGCGGCCCAAGTGCGTCCAATCTGTCTTTTCTCTTTTCGCTCTCTCCTTCATCCTCCCCCAATTTTCTGCCCAATTTCCGCCCATTTTGTTTTCTTTCGGTGCGAGATCCGGATCCACCATCCCATCTCCGTGTCTTGGGTCTTGGGTCTTGGCTGCTGGGCGGATCGACGCGCCCATATCCTTCCACACACGCGCCCACGTGGTAATGGCCAGAGCTCCACGGCGCCAATGCCTCCTGCCGCGGCGCTTCCACTATCTCCTGTGGAAGAAGTATGCGTAGTATTGGGCAGCGCGCACCGGCCTTTCTTGCTGAGCGCCTGGTGCATCGTAATCGAGACTTTCTGCTGCGTGCGTGCTGTTTGTGCGTTGCGACTTGCCCTGTTTGTGCGTTGCGACTTGCGCTGCTTGCGCATTTGCGTTGCGACGTCGACATGGTGCTTGCGCATTCGCGCTGCGACTTCGAAATGGTGCTTGCGCATCAGGCTTCGAATCGGTGCTTGCGCATCCGACTTCGAAATGGTGCTTGCGCGCCCCCTCCTCGACCGCGTGGAGCTGGCCCTTCCTTCGCGCGCGCTCCCGAAACGATTCGTGCGTTCCTTCGAAATCATCCCATCTCTCCATGTAGTCGGCTTCGCCGGGCGTCTCGCAGCGTACAACAACAACCACCCATTTTAATACGTCCCGAACCCGCGTCCGAGCGGCGCGGACGAGGTTGCTGTTGTTGTTGTGCTTTGCGCGGACTGGCCTGCCAGTGCTCGTGCATGCGCGGACTGGCCTGCTAGCGCAGATTGCCTGCGCACGGATGCGCCTCATTCACATGCCCGCCCGACGTCGACCGTCCAACCCGGTCCCGGCGCCGCTCGATGCATGATGTCCGACGTCTGGACGCGCGGGATGGTATGTTACGACGGGTGCACTCCCTCTCTTTGCCGCGGAGGCCGAGCTTGTTTACGCACGGCCGCGGGCTGGGAAGGGAAGGGAAACGGGGATGCACGCGATCGTTTCTGGAGTTTGTTTCCTGGTTCCTGTTTCCTGTTGACTGTTTCCTATTTCCTGCCGTCGTTTCCTATTTCCTGCCGTCGTTTCCTATTCCCTATTTCCGTCTACCCGAGCGTCGCGCGCGACAGACCCTTGCGTGCGGTGCTGCAGATGCGGCGCTGCTCCTTTCCTGATACACGAACGTACGGTGACACGAACGTACGCCGTCTCGGCGTTGCGTAACATCCGTGCGCACATCCTCGCGATGTGTTGCCTCGCTGCTGCGCGGCGCGTCAGCTAGTGTGTGTGGCGCGTGCGGCGTCGGACAGTGCACATTCGCGCGTGCGGCGGAGGACGGCGCACATCCCGTCATGGCGCGGCGCAGTCGTGGAGCCGACTCTATCTTTCGTCTTATTTTTTTTCGTTTCATTGGTATCCTTTTTGTTTTTGTTTTTGTTTTGAGTCTGTCAGGAAGTAGGACGTCCGGACATCGGGATGGACGCGCCGCGCCGCGTCCGCACGCACATGCCGAAACGCGATTTGGTTGCCTCGCTGTCGGACATGTCGCCCGCGTGCCCGTCATCTAGCTTGCATTTTGTCTGCTTGCCCGGGTCTTCTACCTCACCCGCCCTCCCACTCCCGACCTTTCTCTGTTAATTTCTGCGACTTTCCTTGTGAATCTCTGCGACTTTCCTTGTTGATTTCTGCCGTCCCCTCCCCCTTGACCGCTCGCTGACGCCAAAATCTTTTTGCATCCGCAGGAAAGGCGAGCACCGCGTGGGCGCGGGCGCGGAAAAGTCGTCGCCCAGCGTCGGCGAGCACACGCCCGACTCGCCCAGCGAGGAGAGCTCCGAGGCGGAATACGGCGAGGAGGTGAGTCCTGCTGCTGCTGCGTGTCTTCGCGTGCCCTCTTCTTCAGCACGCGCGTTCCACTTTCCCGCGCTCTTCGCGCGCTACCGCCTCGCTCTTCGCGCGCTACCCCCTCGCTCTTCGCGCGCTACCCCCTCGCTCTTCGCGCGCATTCCATTTTTCGGCTCGCCGCTTTTGTGGCGGCGTCCTGCGTTGTTGCGCGCGTCCGCCGCGTTCTTTGCGGCGTCCGTCCTCTCCTTATTGCGCGCGTCCGCTGCTTTTTCTTTTCTTGCCGCGTCGCCCGCGTCTGCGCCTCCCAGGACGCGCTGCGACCTTCGACGCCGCACCCTTCACATTCCCGTCGCGCTCGCGTGCATTCTGCGACCGTATCGCAACGCTTTACTTGGCCGGCGCACGTCGTTAGCTTGGCAGCGGAAGGACTGGTAGCGCGGTGCGCGTTGTATGGGGCCCCTGAATGCGTTGTCAGGCTGAACCCTGCGATGCGAGACGCAGGACGCAGGCTACATGCTAGTCCTCCTCGGAGTGCTGTAACATCCGTTTCGCGTTGTGGAGGAAGCTAGCTGCCCCTGCCTCGCCGGCTCGCGCGCTCCATCCATTCATTTGCTCCCTGCCGCTGCTGAAGCCGCGAGCGCAACTCGCTGCTGCCTTCCGCTCACACGTCTGCGTTGCGTGCGTTGCTCCGTTCATTGTGTGCGCATCTGCTGCTTCGTCCGGCGCGGCCGTCTGCGTGCCGCCGCGCGTGCCCGGTTATCTCTTTGCTTAGCCGGCGCACGTCGCTAGCTTGGCAGAGGATTGGTAGCGTTGAATTGGACCCCTGAATGCGGCGGCTGCGTTGCCACTGCGACGCGACGCGACGCTGGCTAGTCTTCGGAGCGCTGTAACATCCATTGCCGCTCCGCCCGCCCGCGCATTCATTCATTCATTTACTTTCTGGCGCTGCCGCTGCCGACTCTGGTCTGGTCGGCGTATTTCGACAAATCGCGCTCTGCAGTTTGCTTGGCCGTGGAGTGCTGTGACATCCGTAGCCTTGCGCGTGCTGTTTCCTTCCTACCTCCCTCACGCACCGCCCGCGGGCCATTCCGTTTCTTCATGCGTTCACTCCGTGCCGTTGCCGTGCTACTGCCGAGTCTGGTCGTCGGATTTCGACAGGGTGCAGTGGCGCTCCGCGGTTTGCTTGACCTCGGACTGCTGCAACATTCGTTGCCGTGCGGTGTAGCCTAGTGCATGCCTACCTCACGCAGCGCCCGCGCGCCATTCCATCCATCCATTCCTTCACTCCGTGCCGTTGCCGAGCTCCCTGCCGCCCACTCAATTCCAGCCAAACCGCATTCCTGCCGCTCACACAACTTCCTAATTCCTAATTCGCAGGACGACACGCCCGACCCGGACGCGGGCGACGTGCTCTCGCCCTTCTCGTGGATCAAGGGCGTCGCGCTGGAGAAATCCTCCTCCTCCTCCTCATCTACCACCACCACCTCCACCTCCACCACCTCCACCGCCGCCGCCGCCTCGCCGCCAGCAGCAAACCCCAAGCCGGCCAAGAAGGTGGGCATCAGCCGGAATTGGTTCGTCAACCATGCTGGGGGAGCGGGACAGGGGGAGGGGAAGGCGGAGAAGATGGAGATTTTGAATGTTGTTACTGCGAGTGAGGTTGAGATGTTGTTTAAATCGTGCGTGTCTTTTTCGGTTTTTCTTTGGCCGTCTTGCTTCTTTCGCTTCGTGCTTTATTTTTCGGCGTTGGAAGAGTGCTGATGTCTGCATGCAGGTTCATGGACAAGATCAACCCGTACATGAGCATGTTCGACGAGAAGCTGCATACGCTGCAGTATGTGAAGAGCAAGAGCCCGTTCTTGCTCACTGTCAGTGAGTACCGTCTTCCCTGCTTCTCATTCCTTCCAGCGCTTCATTCTTCCACCTGCCTTTCATCTTCTTCATCTCCTGCGAGGCACTTGCTTGCTCGTACCGCCATTCGCTCGAATTCCAAAGCCGCTGTTTGCATTCTAGTCATCGCTCGCATCTCGACGCTGCCCGCTGCTCGCATCCCGCTTGCATTCCGAGACTGACGCCTTCGCGCAGTGGTGACGATAGCCGCGCGGTTCTACACGACGCGGCCGGACGCGTACGTGCGCCTGATGGACATCACCAAGAAGCTTGCGGGCGAGGCGATCGTGAACATGACGAAGAGCATCGAGCACTGCCAGGCATTCATCCTCCTCGCGTCCTACCCCGCGCCCGACCGCAAGTACTCGGAGAACCGCAACTGGCTCTACAGCGGCGTCGCGTTCCGCATGGCGACCGACCTCTCGCTGCACCGGCCGCAGCCCGCGCTCCCCTCCCCCTCCGCCGCGGAGAAGCAGGAGATGCTGGAGCGCGAGGCGTTGAATCGCACACGGACGTGGATCGTGTGCTTTTACCTGGACGAGAGCATGAGCGCGCATTTTGGACGGCCCGCGACGATCCGCGACGACGCGGTCGTGCGGAACGCGATGAGCTGGTGGAGAAGGAGCGCGTACAACCACGTCAACGACCTGCACGTGTGCCTCTTCGTCGAGCTGCTGCGCATCTTCCGGCGCTATCTAGATATGGGCCAGAACGCCGAGGACGACGCGGTCGCGCGCGGGGATGCCCAGCCGAGTGTGGATTATTTCGCGATGAGCAGGGCGTTCGATGAGGAGGTTGATCGGTGGGAGACGATGGCGCAGGAGCTGTTTGAGCAGACTGATCGGAGGAGTGCGTGGCTTTCTTCCTTCTGCCTTATGGTTTGAGGAGCGCTGGTGTTGACGGTGGCTCTAGATCCGGTGTGCATCCTGCGCGAGCGCCTGTGCGACTTTACGACGCAGTATGCGCGCCTCATCATCCACTCTACCGGATTCCAGAAGGGCCAGCCGGTGCCGCAGGGCCAGGAGGACGTCTGCCTTGAGAGAGTGCGTGCTTGTTCTGCTCCTCTACTGGACTTTTTTTGTTGATGTCGCGATATTCTTAGTGTCTGCAAGCTGCGTTCCGTGTTCTCGAGATCGTCATGCGCGACATACACGCCACGGGCACGCTGCGCTATGGCTGCGATGGCTATTTCTGGTATTGCTCGTTCGCGAGCGCGTTCTTGTTGAAGGTGGGCGTCGTAACACCTAGCGAAGACGGCGAGCTGATGGCGGAATGCGTGTTTGTACAGTTCCTGGGCCCCGACCACAGCGCAAAGGTGGACGAGGCGACGCGGACAAAGATCGTGGCGTACGTGCAGGAGCTGATCGGCGTGCTCGGCTCGCGCGACGTCGCGGTCGACGCGAGCCACCCGCCCAAGCTCTTCTCGCGCTTCTTGAGCGGTATGCTCGCGAAACACGTCAAGCAGGCCGCTGCGGCGCATACCCCCTCCTCCTCTGCTGCGCCCGCCGCTCCGAGCCAGACTCAGAGTCAGGGGCAGACGTCGCCGACGACGACCATGACGGACCACGCGCCCACGCCTGCGCTCACGGCGTCGTCGCCCGTCGAGCCGTTGCAGCCGCCGCCACAGCACCAGCAGCACCAGCAGCATCAGGGGGAGGAGTGGCCGCAGCAGCAGCAGTTCGCGGGCTTCGAGGGCTACGACTACGCGCCCGCGGCCGGCGTGTACGCGGAGCAGGACGAGATGATGAAGGACGTGAGCCCGCACGAGCTCAATACGGGCATGTTCATCCTCGACCACCCGCCGTGGTGGCACGACCCGTCGTTCTCGATGGACTTCTCCGCGCTCGCCATGGACAGCGGCGCCGCGCCTGCGCCGGCATTTGAGCAGCCCGCGGGCTTCCCGCCGGCCGCACAGGCGTTTGGCCAGCAGCATGCGTTCGACGGCGGCACCGCTGCGTTCCAGATGTAACAAAAACGATCTACGACCTTCTTACCCGCCCGCCGCTGCCGCGCTGTCTGCGTCTGTAAACTTACAGGCTAAGTTCTTCTTCTTTCCATCTGTCCCACTGCTTGTTCTCTTTCTTTCTATCTGCTCCGCATTTTTTTTTGTTTGTTTACGGTGCGCTATCGCCCGTTTATGTGTCTGTGCTGCCCAGTGTCTACGCCTTTGTCATCTCTAGTTGTCTCCTGTGCCCTCCCCGTTCCCAGCTCTCCGCACCAAAATCACGACCCCTGTGTACGATACACTAACGCATAGATGTTTAGGATGGAATGAAATAAGGAATGCTCAATTCTGTAACGTCGGGAAGGGTTCGCTCTTGCTCTGTCTTCGCATTGTTGTCCAGTAAGACGGTGCACCTAGTACCGCAAGAGATTGCAGTGGCACTACGGACAGTCATGAGAAGCTAAAGGTGTACTTTCCTCAACCGAAACGCCGTGCCCAGGAGACGGGGCGTTCCCGGCAGCGGTCAAATCTCGATGGGAGACAGCAGTCGGTTGCGCCAACATTGCTGGATGTCAGGCAGTGTTGCGTACTCGTTCCACGTGCGCAGTGAATGTCAGGGAATGCTGGGGAAGCGGGGGTCCTGGGGTCTCACTCCGAATTAACATCATAAGCTGCCGATCTGTCAGTTTGCGATGCGCCGGGAGCTGGCCAGACTGGCAGCGGCATCAAGCCCCGATCGGCGAAACTGTTTCGTTGCTCTGTGCAGCACGTGGGCGAAGAGATTGCGGTGGGATTGCTACATAGCGACAACACTCGGAATTGGCAGGGAGCCGCAGGAAGGGAAGGACAAGGGTGATCAGGCTTAGCCACCATCACAGGTGCCGGTGATGCCGCCCGAGGAACACTTGCTCTGTTGGTCAAAATTACTGGCTGTTAGTACTTGCTACGTGGCATCGGGATGCATATTGAACACGTACGTTTTTGCAGGTGTTCTGCGCGATGCAAATGTTGCTGATCTGCGGCACGGTGGACGCGTGAGCATCTTGTTCAAGTGAGGTAAAGTGAACTCGAAGGCTCACGTTTCCGAATACGCAGCAGACATCCGACCCGGGGCAGTCGTCGTCAGACGCGCACTGGTCGCCTCCCCCGCCTCCACCACCACCGCCGCCGCCGCCACCTCCGGAACCAAGCAAAGCAGCCTGAAGCAACTTCGCCTGCTGGTCTCCGAGCGTCTTGAGGGCGTTGATGTCGATTGTCACGTCGCCGACGCCAGAGGGCACCTGCTTGCCGAAGATGATATACTCGACGTCAATCTCGTCGTGGCCCCTTCCGCCGTCGAGACCGTCGTTGGGGAAGCACGTCTGCGCGAGGAGGATAGACGCCTCGCCGATCACTTGGGGACTATCTCCACTGCGACGGGGAAAGTAGTCAGGGGTGCGATTCTGCGGCCGGGATAGCTGCTGGCAGCATTGAGAAGAGATGAGCTTACTCCTCATCGCCGAAGATGCCGTAGAACATCTTTCCGCCGCAGATAACGGCGCCGACAGCGTTCGGGCGCAGATTCCCGGCGTTCTGCTGCTGCTCGGAGAAGCGAACGGGGAGGACGTAGAACGGCACGCGCTTCGCGGACAAGTGCCCGAAGCTCGTCTCGTCTTGCCCATCCTCGTTGCCGGGGCATTGGAACTGATGGGCGACTCATGTGAGACGCCGAAAGCCTGTTTCAGAGACACGACTCACGTCTACGCCATCGCAGTCCACATCCAAGTCGGCCATATAGTGGAACGCTGAGACGCCGTTGAGGTTGAGCCAGTCGCCGTAGATGTTGATTCTCGGGCCGTCAGTGCGCACGGGGTAGGTGTCGAGGACGTTCTGTCCGGCGTTCTGGCTTGCCTTTGCAGCGGCCAGGA
The DNA here is from genome assembly GCA_037042915.1 of Auricularia sp. M13. Taxonomy (NCBI): domain Eukaryota; kingdom Fungi; phylum Basidiomycota; class Agaricomycetes; order Auriculariales; family Auriculariaceae; genus Auricularia; species Auricularia sp. M13. Next base: position 3,453,925 of record CM073199.1, read on the forward strand.
TGGCCGTGACATTGATGGATGGGTCGGCCTCAAATGCGGCGGCCCGACGCTGCAGCGGCGTCGTCGCTGCCACGACGGCGCTGAGCGCCAACAGGCCAACTGTGAGTTGACTCGGAGTGCCTGTGAAGACACCCATCCTACAGTGGGGATCTCGGGTATGTTATGATGATTTCAGGGGGGATATGCTGGTGTTCTTATACCGGAGACACTGGCCGTGCACCTATTGAGGACGTGTGTATCGATCACAAAGAACGCGCTGCCGCGTGTGGCTGCTTCAGCTGACTATCCTTGGATACCAGCGTCCATCATGAAGGAATTACAGTGGGCATGCCAAGCGTGGCATAGCCTCCCCTAATCTTAGCCGTCCATAGGACGCTTTCGAGGGCAAAAAAAGCACGGGACTGGCGATGCTGCGGTCTACGGCAAGAGTGAGTCGACTCAGGTTGTATCTACAGAAGCCATGTTCTACCCGTCAAGTACAGTCAATTATAAAGCCCATAAAATGTTTCCTTCTCACCTCGATTTTCGGCCTGGCATGGCCAGAGACTGTATTAATCACGTGATGGAATTCCGTGCCAAGCGCACGAAGGACACATCGCCGTGATCATTCCGCCAGTTTCAGTAACAGTCGCCTTCATTCAACGAGGCTCTTCCCTTCGAAGCCTCACAGGGAACCCGCTTTGATGATGATTGCGATAGGTACTTGTAGCTCATGGTCGTAATGATACTCGCAGTTCTATCAGAAAATTCATCCAAAAACACTCGGAGACTGGTTGACACATGTACCCCCAGTAGTTGGAGCGCCCATCTCGGTTCCACAAGCATTCAGGATGCACTCAGCGCTTCCCGTGGCCCGCAATCCCTGAAAGGCAATGGATAAAGCCTATTTGGAGGTCGGCAGAGCGTCAGTCTTGCCCGCCAATGATGCGAACTCAACTAGCTGTCCAGAAGTTTCATCGGAACGCCAGCGCGGTGTAGAGGGCAGAGATCGAGGCATATCGAGACTGAGCCTCGCCCTGCGGTCAGAAATGTGCAGACCCTCGGTCAATGTCCGTGCACGCCGCAGATCATCTGCTCACTAGTATATCTGAAAGCTCTAACCTTCAGTACCCGCGTAGGTCACTATAGAAATCCATGACTCGCACTGGCAGGGAGCGTGAAACCGGTTTCGATCATCACGTTCGACTTCAGTGTGTTCGACTTCAGTGTGTTCAGCATTGAACTCACCGCTGCGAGGGAATGGCCAAGTTCTTTAAATTTAATTTCTCTGTTGGAAAGGCATCTTTAGCCTGATATGACTGCAGGGTAGTAGAGGTAGGGTCGCTACTCTCGCTGGAGATCCGAGGTTATTAATATTTAGAGGATCTGGCTAAGTCCAACCCTTGCGCGCCGCAGGTGGGATTTCAATCTGTGTTGACCTTTTCTCCTATGCAGGCTTTACAATCGAAGACAATCCTTGCACTGACACTGTTTACTAAACCTGCGATGCACCATAGCCCGGTCTGAGGAATAAGCTATGAATTCCTCAAGCGGAAAGCAGTGCACAAAAGGACAAAAATGATGAGCTCACCCTCAACGGGGCCCTCGCAGAGTCACACCGGCAGGGTGAGTATGAGGGTTGGCGCACTCAAGCTTGGGTTCAGGTTCATCGCGACGACTCATAACAAGCCAAGGGTAAGTCTCCTTCTCCGCCACTGCATCCTCAATGGGCACCAAAACCTTTTGCGGGCGCGCGCCCGCGCGGGAGACTCATGAGCAAAAAACGGACAGGTGCGTCATACGGGAGCGCTCTCAAGCTCACAAAGTCATACCCAAGTCATATGAGGCTCCTCATTCCCCTATGCCCACGAGTGCGAGAGGGGCACACCGCTGTCGCGCTGACGTCCGGTGTCACGGTGTACGGCGTGCCGTATGCGGAAGCATGACGCCGCGCCAAATGTTGTTTCCCCGGCGCAGTGTGAGTGTCAATGCAAGAAGCCTGCGCAGTTTCTTCCCCAGGCGTCCCCGTGAAGTTTGAACCTGGAGTCAGACGGCGAGGAGTATTTGTAACGACGCCGCGCGCGCGGGTCAGGTGCGCTCTCCGCTTTATAAGTTATCTCCGGCAAGCAGGTACTCGCGAAGTTTAATTGTGACAATGTGCGATGGTCAGAGCGCCGGGACCGGGATGCGGGGGCGCCTAAGTTGACGTTTGAAGTAATGCGACTGAATGGCGCGTAGTCTAAAGGTTGTGCATGTGCTGAGGCCAAAGGAGATGTGCGTCATTGTTCAGACAGAGCGCACAGACCGCCCACGTAGGACTGACGCAGCGCCCAACTGTAACTGTGGGTTACGGTCCCGATGTTCTGCCCTGACCCCAGACCCCAGACTCCAATGACAGTATGGCGCTCGGGCGTCCCCATATGCATCCAGACTCTACTTCTTGAGGAGAGAAATTGCCGCCACGGTTGGCTTCGGGAAACCCGAAATACGCGTGGGTAAGAAGTCTGATTCCTCAAACCAGCCCGTTTTCGACGTCGAGATCCGCAGCACGACTCCCCTGCGCCATGAACCGTGTACCGGTAAGGACGCAGCAGTGCAGTTCTTGTGTGCGCCGTCCAGGAGCTCGAGAAAAGAAACGCGAATGGCGATCAGCCCTGAAACTCGAAGCCCGAAGAAGGAAAGTGGACGTCCCGTGCGCAGGGACGCCGGTACGACAACGCTGAGCAAACAGGTCCAATGTTCGATGCCACGCGGCGGCCAGGAGGCTCTGGGGTCACATGTCCTCTGTACGGGACCAACCCATTTCGCGTTGGGGATACGGACGCTCATTTGTAGACTTCGTGCGCGGTTCGTGTACGTAGGAAGAGGACGATAGATCGGCCGCTCGGTTGCTGCTGGCGCTGCACGGCTGCGCAAACAATAACAAGCACAGAGAAGCGATCATTGCACCGAGCCGTATACCAGGCAATTTTCTGGAGGTCGTCGGGGAGGGGGAGCGCGAACCCCATAATGCACGTGCGTTTGTGAGTCGGCATGCATATTGGGGTGCTGCCTGCATCGATAACAGGATGGACACTGGCGGGCGGGGAAGAGGGTGCCGATGGCTAAATGGGGAAGCAGCATCAGCTTCGGGCGCGGGCGCGGATGGATTGGGAAGGACTGAACACGCACGGGCTGGATGGAACGCGGCGGCTGCAGGTCTGCATCTAGCCCGACCCTGTCTGCAGCTGGTCATGGCAGGCCCGCGCGCGCTGAATGCGCGCACGCGTCAGCGACGACGTGCCGTCCAGCAGCAGAGAGTTTGGCAATGACCCAGGCGCCAAGTCATCGCCATTCTCTCGGGGAGTAGACAGTTAGCTCCGAGGCGTTCCGGGCGGCCAGGCCAGACGCTGTAACAGCGCCCGGATCGTTCGGCGTGCTGCTTGGTGACGGGACGTGCGCTTCCCGCGTGTCGAGTGTTCTGCGAGATTGTCTTCGAAGATGGGCCCTGAGAGTCGGACTGGCTGTCGAATGTGTGCCGGAGCGGCCGTTTCCCCAGTATTAGCGGTCGTGAATCAACCGCAGCTCCTGTGGCCGCCACAGCACGGGCCACGGGGTCAGCTCACCGCTCAGCTGTGCGAGCGACTGACAGTACGGCCGAGCATCGCATTACAGGGCACAGACGTGGAGGCTCGCGGGGTCAAATGGATATGAAATGACCGGCCCGGAGCGCTGGGCGATCGCTTTGGCGTTCCTGTAACAGTTCCCGGCGGCAGAGAACTGAGAAACCGCTGACAGTAGAAACAGTGGCAGTTTTACGTTCGGCAGTATCGTTCAACGCGTTGGGCCGCTGTGGAGTGCAGGCTAGGGTCGGGAAGGACATGTGATCCCCCTGCAGTTTCCCTGGGGAAAGCGAACTCGGAATCGGGCCGAGCGTGGGTCATGGCAGCACGTGACAGTGAGGGTGACGACGCCGGCGACGGGGGGCTGCGGCGGCGAGGGGGCTCGCCAGTTCTGGCTCAGGGGGGTTGAGCAGCGCGCGGGGGAGCGGAGGATGGCAGGACCTGGACAGACGGGGATTGCAATTGCGCGCGCGCCAGCCACGAGGCGCTCTGATTGGTCCAGATGCGCGTCCCGTCTGGTTCCCGCATCGCAGAGGTTAAAGAGGCCGGATGGGCCGGGATCAAAACTCCGCTCCTTATGCTCTCCTCCTCACCTGCGCTTGACCGACCCTTCGTGTGCTCCTACAGTGCGTCACCCTCTGCTCACCGCCTTTATACCACTATATATATATCCATACCGGGCCACCCGCAGCCGTTTTTCCTTTCGCCATACCACTGTTCCGTTCTAGCCCCAGCGATGCAGGCCAGCGAGCGCAAGCGCAGCGAGCCCCAGCTGTATGTCTGGCTTGTCACCATAAACCGCGAAGTAACCCGTGAAGTCAGTAGCCTATTCTCTTTTTCTTTGTTGCCATTGTGCTTATTCATTTTATTTATTTTCATTTCTGAATGGCAGGAGTTTCAAAGGTTCATGGCATGCATCGATCCAGGCCTCAGGAAGCAGCTGAAGCCGCATTTCGGGCAGATGCAGGACCTGCCTACGCTGCGTGAGTGCCACCCGCGTTTTTACTGGGCGTCTGGCAGCTGACACGATGATTCCTTTGTGACTTGTCACAGGCCGGATCGTCGCAAACCTGCTACCGCGAATGCTCATGATACGCCAGCGTATCCCGCGGACGCGCTGGAAATTCGAGACGACGGACACGGGCAAGTCGTATATCGTACGTTGCGGTGCACGTCGGCCGAGCTGTTAACTGACCCGCTTTGTTGAATTGCTGACAGGACTCGCCGGAGTCGTCGGCCGCGAGCAAGGCGCGCAAGGTCATGGGCTTCAACATCGCCGAGGAGGACTCGGTCGTCGCCATGGCCTTTGCGCAAGGACGCAAGCACCAGGTCGTCAACATCGGCATCGACGTGATGCGTGTACCCGTCCCAACTCCGCAGTTCGATGTCGAAAAGTTCATCGAGGCTCATTCTCACAAGGTGTGCAGCCAGCCATTCAGTAGCCAGCAGCAGTAGCTAATGCCTGGTAGCTGGCACCCAAGGAGGAGACGTACGTGGTGCCCGCACTGCCCACGGAGGTCAAGATACGGCGGCTCTGCATCATGCTGGCCGTCAAGGAGGCGTACATGAAGGCCATCGGCCAGCCGCCCGGCTTCGACCTCTCGCGCATCACCGTCAACGTGCCGCACCAGCTGCTCGTCGACGGCCGCCCACAGTTCGGCTGGGAGATCCGGCTCTTCCGCGCCAACATCGGCGTCGTGCGCGCGGGCAAGGAGGGCGTCCAGGAGGAGTTCCACCAGTGCGCGACCGTCATCTGGCGCGGCTGGCCGAACCGGTCCGAATTCGTCTTTGCGGACGAGAAGGATGGCGAGATGGCGAGCTGGATGCAGTTCCTCACCGTCCACACCGTCACCAAGTGCGTGTCGGCGCTGCACAAGGGCGCGGAGGAGGACCTCATCCGCAAGGAATCGCCCTAGCCCGCCCGTTCCCCGTGCTCTGGCATACCGCGCAACGGCGCGACGCCGGATGGGGCGGGCCCGTCCCCGCCCGCCCCGCTTCGCCCTGTACATGCTTCTCCTCGCCCTTGGCCGACCGCATACCGCGCGTGCTCCGCCCAGCATGCGCGACGTGGCCGGCCTTGTACATTGCTTCCAGAACCCGCTTTCGCCGCGACTACCGCCGCACCCACACATATCTATTGCGCCCCGGCAGTCCGCCCGGTGTCAGACCCGCTGCCGCTGTCGACAGTGGACTCACAGCGGGCGTCGACACCGGTGCCGCTGCAGGACTCCGATTCTGTAACATACAAGCTCTCCGACCCATCGCCTCCGCCTTTGCAAGTTTTTATCCTCTCTATCCATCCCACTCGCGTCCGGCCATCTTTTCGCAGTCTGCGGGATCCCTACCACTTGCCGAATCCACACCTGCCGCATTGCATGATCCCGCACATCCACCCCGCCTTTCGACATTCGACTGTACATGTTCTTTCTCGACGCACGCTCCTCCCTCGCCCCATCCCATTCCCCATGCACGACTCTGCCCCGCCGTAATCACGACCTCCGCCCCGATACATCCCCTCACGACGCAAAAAATGGCTCGACGACGACCCACCAAACCAAACCTCTCCGCCACGCTTTTCTCGCTGTTTATAGTACGTTGGGCTTGCGTCGATCTTCCCGCTTCACCGCACACCGACTCTTCTGTCCCCTAGCTTGTCCTGACCTGTCCTGTACTCAGTACCTACTATTATCGTCTGCCGACTCGACTCTCGATACTTAGATACGAACCCGAATGGAATTGAATTGAAGTCAACTGCTCGCAACCTGCACTTTCACTTCGATTGGCGTTTAGCTCGCTGCACCATCACCACGAGGCGCAGTATATTCAGGCTATCTGAGGCGGCGTTATCAGATGCCTCGTGTTCGTCGGTAAGCTCGGTCGTTATCATCCATTTGATTAAAACTTGGTAAGGCACTGGGCATTGGGCAGGTCGGACCCGCGGTAGCCTCGTTCACAGCCTGAGCCTCGTGCTTGCGATACGGCGGCCGCTAATCCTCAGGCTTAATCCCAACAACCTCACAGTCCCCGCGAGGTGGGGAAGCCGCCCTCCGCCGGTCTGCAGCAGTGGTTGGTGGAGAGCCGCGTCGCGTCGCGGCTTCTTTGGTGGCGCGTCGCGACGCGGCGGACTCATGGAATCGATCGCGATGATTGTCAGTCAGGTGCGGTGGCGCCGTCCCGACCTTCCGAGTCGTGCAAACTGGCGCAGGCTCTCGCTTGTCGATTGTCGATCCTCCACCTCGTCCGCGTCATCATCGGGGATAAGAGATGGAAGGGTTGGGGAAAGGCACGTGTTGAATTCATTTGCAATTGTGTTCGCGGGGTTTGCGGCTTTCCTGAACTTGAAGGTATCTCGTCCCGCATAATCTCGGGCTTGGGACCAGGGACGACGATTGAGTGAATTCTGCCGCCAGCCGCCTGGGGAAGGGGAGTTGTTGGCCAGTCGGCACTCGGCAGCAAGGCGCGAAACTTCAATGAAGGACCTTCCCCCGCATGCACACGAGTTCTGCGATAATCTCACATTATCTTCCATGCATGGAGGCCTAGGCCGCCATGTGCGTCGCTTCGCTAGCCCGTGGGACTTGGAGAGATTGCAAGGCGTTTCAGTCTCGCTGCGCTTCAAATTCGTCTCTCAACTTCACAATTTTTCGTTGACACACATTAACCCAGCTCCAATCAGTATGACGAGCGAGGATAATCGATATGGTGGGGCCCAAATGGCTCGTGCAGTGTCAATGATCATTGGTGTTCATGCGGGTCCGTGCTAACGTCAATGACAGAGTGGTGCGGAAAGAGCGTGCTGCAAGAGAAGACGAATAGAGCGAAGACGAAGGTAATGGGCTTGGGGGAGCGCGAACGCGAAAAAAAGGGGGTGATTTTCGAAGACGAAGGGATAAATAGCCTTGGCCCAACTGGTGGCGACTGCGTAACTGTGGCGGAAAATAAAAAGTCAGTAAAAACGGTGAAAAGGCTAGCTGAGAGGCCTACCTGCCAGCGGAAAGTACGCGCCGCTCATGCAATCACGCAGTAGGGCGTCGTGCCCGAGCTGGTCTCCCCATCGACGGGCAGGGGCGCAGCGGGCGCGCCGTCCTCCGCACCCGAGCCGAAGATGCGCTCAAAGAAAGAAGTAGACGTGCTGGTGGCGATGGCGTCCATTATTTCGTGAGCGGGGCGTGACGGGGCCGTAGCGTTGCAGAAGGGCGGGGCGAAGGAGGGCAGAGGATGCCGGCCGCCCCACGGCGCCTCTATATACCACGCCTGCGCGCCCTAGATCTGCATCTCACATCTCGGACGGGACCTGTTTCATAAGACGCGCCCCGGCGCGCCGTTCACAAGGGGCACGCGCGCTCACATGGGCCATGATGCCTCCGGGGGGCCATTGTGCACGCGAAGCTGATGTGACGCAAAATGAAGTGCTGCCGCGCCGACGGCTCATCCGTGGGTTCATCACCGCGCTGTGTGTTCCACAAAGGTGCAGGGTAGGATGTAAATCCGCGCTATCCGTATGAACAGTCACTCACCTGATCTCAGGTGCCAATGCTCAGGTCACCTCGGAGCAGTCGCCATTCGCCATCGGCGTACACGAAGATGAATAAGAGCGATAATCTCCTTGATCATATGGACTGCGTCACCACCTGATGGCTCATTTGAGATGAAACTGAAACGTAAGTACGCTGCGCAAGGGACAAGGATGAGCCATTGATGCCGCCGATCAAAATAATCAACGAGCTTTGCTCGGTGACTCCCACCGCGACGCTTCGAACAGACGCTGGAAAGAACAAAATAAGACCGAGAGTAAGCTTACTGGCAATCATCGGGAAAGCCGGAGAGTTTCCTCGATGAGCGGTTTCCACCACATGAACGATTCATCTCCAGCGGTCACAATTGCATTGGGACGATCAATGAATTGCCGTCCCTTGTACGCCGATGCGCAATGCATTAACAGTGTCTTGCGGTCATCAGGAACTGGGGGTCGATGCTACTCGCTGTATCTCTTGTTTTCCAGCTGTCTCATCAAGATTTCCGGCAGTTCAACGACTTTCATTGCGCCGCGTCCCGCCAGATTTCTCATTGAAGCACCACGGGGAAATGAAACCTTGTCCAGGCTGCGCAAGCTCCCAGCTCCAAACTCTGCGATTAGTTGCCCAGGATGAGCCTTTGAGACGATGCGCGCTGCGCCAATGCCAACTGCGCCATTCCTTTCTCGGCCCAGGGAAAGACCTTACAGATAGAGCGTGGGGAGACGGCCCAGCCGCAGAGACGCTAGTCTCCTTCGCAGAGTTTACGTTCGAAGGGAGTCGTTCGCGGAGACACCCTGAAGCGGGCGGAGCTATGGTGCGTGGGGCGGAGGACGGTTGTTAGCTTTTATTCCTACTATCACGAGCACGAAGCAAGCACAATCCCTCCCGGAAGGGTGTGATAACCCACGTGTGAAACGTTTCGACCGCTGAAAATGCGATGCTATGGTGTGCAGCAAAAGTATTGGCATTCTGGCCAAGTACAGTACTAGTAGCTTTGTGTGGCTTCTCGACGCGACGTGAAAGGAGATGCATAAATCAAGTTTTGCGTTCTGGAAATACTTATTCAAACGGCACGAGGCACTACCATCTTGTCCTGCGTGAGCTCCCAGCTCCAAGACTGTACAGCCGGTTTTTCCAAATGAGCCTCGTGGACGATGCGCGTATCACCAAGAGCGTTGTTCCCTTCTCGGTCGAAGGAAAGGCCATACAGGTAGAGTGTGGGAGACGACCCGGCAGCCGCGACACTCCCAAGCAAGTTGGCGATGGCGATGCGCGGAACTACGGTGCCCTGGGCGCGGGCTGCTTGTTCTGGTGGTCGAATGAGGCGCAGTGCCTCGAGATTGTACTGGCGCGCGGCCGGCGCGCCATCGAATAGAGAGCCAGCCGCCGTCCAGTCGTCGCGCGGCAGCAGGCGGAAGGTGAGATCACGCAGGGCTGGCATGTCGACAGATTTAAGAAAGTCCCACATTTCCTCGACGATTGCGAGCGTCTGTACGCTGCGCGAGAAATGAGCAATCGCGCGCGGCGTCAGCGCCTCGCAGAGCATCGCCGGTTGGATGTCGACGATGACGGAGTGGCCGTTGAGCGAGAGGGAAAGGTAGCGCTCCGACTTGCTGTCTGCCAGCCAGAATACGTTGGCGTGGAGGGGCGTCCACGCGATGTCCACAGTCGTGATAGGCTGACGCTGCGACTCTGAACGGATGGCCTCCTCGACAATGTCCAGCTCTTCGCGCCCGACGCCTCCTGCATAGGAATACAGGACAGATTTGGCGTGCGGGAACGCAGCGACCACGGCGCTCACTCCGCTTGCGACGTTCACGCGGAGGTCCAGCGCGAGAGGGCAGTAAGACGACACCATGTACTCGTCGAGTACGGTGAGCGTCAGCTCCGCAAGCCGAGGCATCACGAGTGCGAGGCCTTCCAGAACGTCGTCGTCCACGATGGACCCTGATGTGTGGAAGCTGAGCGATGTGACCCCGGCCAGCGCACGGCCAGACGCGCCAGAGAGATCGTACGGGAAATAAGCCTGCTCGAGAACGACCGTGCACAAGCGAGGCGCATAGCCGCCGAAAAGCTGCGAAGGGAGCTTGGGAGTGCCGTCCATGAACGTGTTGTTGTGAACGCGAAGGACCTCGAGCAACGGCGCGCGCTTGCGCAAGAGCCTGTGCCAGTACTTCGTATTACACGAAGGAATAGTGATGGAGAGAGACTTAATGACCTCCATGTGTCCTGCCAGGTACGCCGCGACGACCTCGAGCGCGTTGAACAATTCGCCGGATTCTTTGTATTCGTCGCATTTGAGCTCGAGGGTGAGAGGGCGCTGCGCATTGCGCTTGATCAGGGTCTGCAATGTTGACAGCCAGGCCCTGAAGGTTTTTTCCTCTAAATGGACGGAGATGTGCGACCAGAGGAATGGGTCTGCGAGCAACGACGCCCTCCACGCCCCGCAAACACTGGCGGCAATCCAGGCATCTCGGTAAGGGAGGAAGCGCGCAACATGGCATACTAGCTCAGGCGAGAGCTTCGCGGCGGATGAGAAGAAATCCAGCTCGGCGCGGCCCATAGCCAAGGCCGTGTGAACCGACGGCGCAACCACACGACTCCTGACCAGTTGATGAGTCATGCGGCGATGGGAACTAAGACCCATTTCTACGACGTACGAGTTTGAGTTGGCAGAAGGAGAGCGAAGTTCGGGGGAAGTGTCCATGAGGCTGGCGCGCTGCGTTGGGAAAAGTGGAAACCCGTGGGGCTGACTCTGAATCGAGGCACCGCGAAGACGTTCGCATATAAGAAGCAACCGGGATCATCAGATCATGATTTGTGGCGGGTAGATTTCAAAGGCAAGGCTAAGCAAGGCTGCACGGGACTACGCTGGGCTACGCAGGACTGGACTTCGCCGTGCAAATTCGCGCAACGGGCGTCCCAAGTTAAAAAGAGACGAATATAAAACAGTTGAAGGCTCGAGAATAGTTCTGATAGAAAAATCCTCTAGGAAACCTGCATGCACATTCGAGCAGGACCTGGGCAACCCGACCGGCGTGCTTCACACGGATGTGCATGGCCTCGGCAACCCACGAAGGGTGTAGGGTAAAGCCTAAGTTGACGCATGAAATGCGGTATCAGACGATGAAATGTCCAGTACGACGTCATGTGTCATTGCGAGTAGTACAGACAATGCAGCAGGGCTTTTATGCGCTCCAGAGAAGACATAGCAGCATTGAAGTCGGGTCAATGAGCTTATGAGAAAGCAAGTGTATGAGTAAGATGGGAATACCCGAGCGCACCGAGGTTGTCGGTTGTGGAGACCCCGGCGCTGGGCAAGCCGACTGCGACAGAGCAGCCAAGCCATGGGAGCCAGATACCGAGGTTAGCCGATAAATCAAGTGCTCAGTACGGCTCACCTGCGTCCAAGCCCGCGGTCTGGCATCTCGTCTAACTACGGCATGAAGCGTCCGTCGCCGTCCTGCCCGAAGTTGCCTTCCGGAGGGTAGGCGCAGCGTAAACCAGGTTTAAGCTGCTGTGGTAGACATCGTCGCGGACGCATCAATAGCGGCAAAGTGCCACGGTCGCCTCTGCAGTCCGCCGGCAGTAAGCATAGTCAAGCAAGGAGCTGGAACGAGAAAGAGGAATTTTGATCCGGCAGAAAGTCCGCACCGTTATCTCCACATCCCGAAAGCTGTGCGAACTTGAAGGAACTTGCTTCTCCATCGCAACCACGGAAACAGGGCCAGTAACATGTACGGAATGGTGTACTTGATAAATCTGTTGTAATATCCGCTTTTGATTGGTACCAAAGTCAAGCCGAGCAGGCAAAGTAGAAACTTGTAGATAATCGTCTCGAACACCGGAACATCGTAGACACCATAAAACGTTCAAGATATTGGTTCATTGTCTTCGCTTCCTTCACCATGCGCCTCGTCTTCTGAGTCCTCCGCGCCGTATTCCCTATTCGGTTCCGAGTCGGGGCTTTCACTGTCCAACAGATCTTCGTCCTCAGAATCACTGCGAAAGTAGTTGTCGCCGTAATCCATCAATATTTCTTGGTTCGGCCGAATGTTTCTCGCTGTTCCAGAGTTGAGCATAGTTCAGAAAGGTAACGAGTTGTCACCTACAGGCCGTGATGCAAATCTTCATATCGCCTTCCACCCATCTAACTGCCAGTTAAAAAAACTTAGTGGGGTAGAACTTCGCGTGATACCGATGCATGGGCGGCGTACTGTGTGAGGTGGCGTTAGCTTGTGTGCCTTGAGAATCTGCATGGTTGATGAAACGTGCGGCGTTTCCAGCTTCGAGCGCGTCGAGGTACAGCTCATCGCAATCGCTCCAGTCGTAGACATAGTTGCGTCCAACGTGCTTGGCGATGATCCTGAAATCTGTGAGGCGCGGACAGGGGAATCGGAGAGAGATTCGTACGCTAGAGCCTGTGCCCGTTCGCTACCAACAGCTTCAGCCATGTATTCTGTATCATTCCGAGTTCAGTATGCATTGGTCACAGGTCAAACTCTCCCCAATACAAATAACGCACCCCCGATGGGCTGTCCTGCTGAAATGGGGCGCCTCGCGAAGAGTCCATAACCGTACTTGCCCTCGGCGACCTTGTAGTACTGCATCCATTGAATGAGTACCCGGAATGAAATTTCAGCATGATCTCACTGCGGCTCGTGGTGCACTGCTGAAGTCACGATTCCCGCACCGCATTCGAGCTTCATCATTGTGGCCCGCGACACATCCGCATACGCCGCGCTCGCAGTCTCGCCCGAGTTTTATGCAAAGACAATACTTTCTTCTGCATAGACTTTTGCCCCGGACTGAGCGGGGCCGCGAATGGCAGTCGCAGCCAGGGTATTGTCGGCCGCCTAGCGCAGAACTGTGAGTGATTTTCGGGAACAAGGCACAACTGTGAACGGACAGGCGGGACCGCAGGAGCACGAGGATTGACAGTACTGCGCTGTTTGTTGTTCTTCCGACTCCAAGTCGGCGTCGTCGACCAGGGGTTTCATCCAAGTACAGGAGCAGTTGTTTTCCGGAGTACAGGGGCCGTCATGCGAGCACCCGAAGGCCCTGCGTGCGTTCTAGACGGATGGGCGGGGAGGCAGCAGATTTACGTACGTATGTTGGCTTCCCATAGCTAAGTTATACGAAGGGAATTGGGACCTAATGTGAGCTTTCTGTGAATAAAACCGAGAGGAGAGGCTCACGCCACTTCAAGCTATCCGCACGGGAGACAACCACCCGGTCCACGGGCTTGACGAAGACCTCAGGATTCCGTTGGTGCAAATCCCGCCTGTGAATAAAGACCTGCCACGATGATGTGGACGAAGGACTAAGAGTGCTTAAGTTGATATACGTACTTCTCGGCAGGGCTTTTGCATCACAACGGCAAGTTGACAGACGCCAAGCCCAGGACATTGGCTGACGATTATCGCAAGCTCGTCGAGCTCGTCCTTGGACCAGAAAATATCGTACTGCGACAAAGGGCGTCAGCCTTCGATCAGAGGGCTTGAAAATATCACTCACCTCCTCCGGACGGGACAGTGACCAGTAGCAGAGATTCCTGCAGGGATTGTGCGTTTGGTCCTCTTTCACTTCGGGCGCTGGAACAGCTTGAGGCCCTTTCCGCCTGGACCGGTGGCTCGATGCTTAGAGTGACATCATGAGCTATGTGACTGAGAGTGAGAAAGCACGACCCACGATGCGAGGTGCACAATGTCTCAATGCAGGAAGGGCGGAAACATGACTTGTCTATGAACCACGAGAAATAGTCACAGAACAGAGTGAAGCCTCCGGCAGACGAAAGGTTGCGCGACGCCATGACCTGGAGAGGCTCTACTCCATTGCTGATGTTCGATGGCCAATCTAACATAGTACTGCAAGAATTCAGGAGGAAAACACCGGCGATAAATCAAGCGTACCGTTGCCAACAATGAAGGATTAGGTCAGATAGCTCGCGTGAAAGAAGCGCCAGTTGCTGAACCTCGTCCAACGTGTACTGAGCGCCTTCCGGTCCAGAAAAGAGCCTGCGAAGAGTCTCGAGTTCGATTGCATCCAGATTCGGATCCACAGGCATTGGCGAAACAGTTCCCTGCAGCCGTCTAAGAAGTCGTAACTGATCCTCCTGTCGCAGTCCAAGCGCTGGTGCACCAGCCAGCCCGCGCAGATATTTGTCGGTGTTGAAGCTAGGATCATCAGCAAAAGGCATGGCTCTTGGCGTATGGATACGCTCTGCTGTGCCCAGAAATACGTTGGCCAGAAGGGTATCACAGCTCTCGTACTGTGGCCCTGCACGAATTGTCGCGCAACGCAACACGGGAGCCAGTACGCCGGTATGCATGCTCATATCTTCGTCAAAGACCTGCAAATATGAGCCCTCCAGGACTGGCTCGCGACCTTCCGGCCTGGGCAGACTCGTAGCTACAGATTCGAAGTCATCGAGAATGGCTGAATCAGATGAAATCGAGTCTTCTTCAGTGTCTAGCCGATTCAGAAGCTTCAGAGCAGTATCCTGCTCCCACTGGTAGAAGTCGCCCCAGGTCTGTTCGTAGACTGACACAGCATGGTCGCGGCGAGGATCAAAAGCCATTGCACGGAAAACACCGGGCAACACGCGCAGTTTGCAGCCTTTCCTCCGTCTTCCACCACGTCACCTGGTCCAGAGCCCAGGTCATGAGCAATTGCAGGAAGCTGCTAATTTCAGCTCTGTATAACGCGCCTAACCTCTCGAACTAATATGGAACGAGAAGGCCTTGCGACTGCGCCCGTCCGCTCACCGAAGTTCAAGCAAGCTGCCACGTCTGCGCCGGCATTTCCAGAAATGCAGACATTGCAACGCCCGGAGCATCGCGATTTCAGCTGGCTATGCCAATACTTGCTCGGGGTCATCGTTTTTCGTATGCCTGCGCGGCAATAAACTTTGCACTGGAGGCTCCAAGCACAGACTCGGCTCGCTTTCGCACGACAGACGGGAGACAAGGGCACGCGCACAGATGAAAGCGTGGTGCAGGACTCACTTGCTCCCGTTCGGATCACAGAAGCGTGCGCGGCTTCGAGGCCGTGGTTATGGCTTATCGTGGTGGTGGTGGTGTACCACGCTCGCAGAGATATAAAGGAGCAAACACGGTAGCTGCGCCGCACCATCATTTTCCGCCAACCGATTCGCCAATTTGCGCTGTGCTTATTGCCATCAAAATCCCGAGCAACGATGACCGACGCATCCGACGATGACCATAAAACTCTCTACGATTCGTACGATGACGAAGCCATACAGATGCCGGACGAGATAGCGGTTCGTATTCCCACTTCCCCGCCTTGGGGTATCTCACATACAGTCGGCTTTCAGTTCGCGACTGACACAGACCTTGACGAGTTGATGGATGCACGCCTTGCCAAATGTCGCGGCCTGCAGCTACTGCGCCAATGTGTTGACTCTTGCCCTCCTCTGGACTCGGCCAAGAACCACCACGCGGAAACCTTGCCTATCGCCATTCCCAAGCCGCGAAACCACGACCACTGCGACGTTCTGGTTCTGCACCGCGCATTGTCCGGCTCTCCACTGTCCTACGCAGCAGAAGCGTCAGAATCGGTCGATCGCACGAGGATTTCAGCCACGCTGAATATCGAGGAAGCTGATCTAGTGCCCAGACCTGCGCATCCTCCCCCAGAAGTTCTGGATGCGCAGAACCTCAAGTCCCGCCAGTGGGAGAGACCTGACGGTCTGCTGGCTCCCGAGGATGTCATCCTCGTTCGACGCGGAATTAAGACAGTCGACGGCATCATCCCGACCCGCTCGTCTGCTCTCAGTGTCGAAGGCTGGAGGCAGCTGGGAGATTTGTGCCTCGAGCGCGTTGAGGCTCTCGGAGAGACGTATCCCACCATTCACGCGACCTGGGTCAAGAAGGCGTGCGTCAACCGAGCAAAGCAGACGATGCGCCATGCCAAGAATGCGTTCAGGACAGCTGACGCCATTGAGGGGTTGCTCGCGGGCTCGAAAGTCTGAACCCATTTATGTATTATCATTTGCAGAAGGAATACATTCACGTCGTCATTGACATTCGCGCTCGATCGGCACACCGTCACTTCCTTTCCGTCTCGACGACGCCGCAGGGCCGGACGTTGTCTGAACCTTAGAACGATCGAGGACACTGCTCATCTGATTGCTGGCTGAACAAGGAAACATATCGTCCGCTGTAGCGGGCCACTGGCTTACATATATGGGAAGTACTTGTATGGTAGCGGCGTTGCTGCATAATCAATCTTCGCCGTCGTTTCCCAGGCTCCGTGCTGTAACAACCTGACAATGGGCGTCATTGAGAAAGTCTCACCGGCTCTGCATCCTGCAACGCTCACTAGCTTCAGCAATGAATGGGAGACGATCGTGCAGAATCGCATGTCAAAACCTCACTCCCTATGCTCAGCTATTGCGTGACTCTCTTATGGCAGTCTCGCGATGCAAGAACTCCATCGGCTCATCGTGAAAACGGGAAAACACTGCCACCGAAAGAAGCGCGTTTTTAGCCAATCAGGTTGCGCTCGGACTGCTCACCGAGCTCTCAAACTTTTACCCCTCCCGGTAAAAGTTGACGAGCTCGCAGAGCAGTCCGAGCGCGTCCTGATTGGCTGAAAACGTGCTTCTTTCTGTGGCAGTGTTCCCCAGTTTTGCTGATGCTGAGAACTGAGGATCTTGGTGAAAGTGCGATGAAGCTTGGTAATCCAGCGGCTTCTCATCGTCCACGATAGGAAAGCTCTGTTTTCAAGCTCAAGTGGCTTGCAATAACATTGGCATAGGTATTCCGCACGTCCCTGGACGGCAACTCACAGCCGAGAGGCTTCTCTGAGTGCTCCGTGCGTTTGCGAGTGAAGATATTCCCCCTGAATCGTTTTATTGGCTCTACTTTAGTCTCGACGTAGTATTACCCATTCTGTAGTAACCTAAGTACCAGCCTCTGTCGTGGCAGCTCGTCAGCTGACTCAGCTCGAAATGTCCGTTGAGCAAGATCATCGATCATGAGCGCATCACGGAATCAATGCCGGCACAGCCTCGAGCTGCCAATCCTGCGAGCCGGCGGACTCGTGCATCCCTCCCACACAAAAATGCCCTCACTGAATTGCCCACTGCTTCCGGAGAGGCCGCTCCAGGATTACCAATACGCAGCTTACCAACCAGACAACGAGTATATCACTACTCCCAGGTCCAGCGTTAGGTCCGCAACTCCTCCCTCGCTTGGACTTCGACACTGATCACGCACGATGGCGCAATCGACTCGCTACGAGGTCACGTACTTTCGCGTCCCGGCGTTAGGCGATCTGCCCCGCCTGCTGCTGGAGGTCGCGGGGGCACCGTACGAAAATACCTTCTTCGACTTCCAGGGCGACTGGCCGAGCCACAAGGAATCGATGACCTTTGGACGGATCCCCAGACTCACGATTTACAGTCCAGATGGCACCAAGAAGGTACGCTGCTACGATCGAGCTCGATTCCTTGTGTCAACTGAGAATCCTGCAGGAGCTCTTCGAATCGTTCGTCATCGAGGCGTACTTAGCAGAGACACTCTCCCTGGTCCCCGGACCCGACGCGTTCTCCCGGGCCGAATGTCTCAGTGTCTCCTCGTCCCTCAAGGATATGGACGAGAAGGTCCGCGCTACGGGCGACCTTCCCACCGCCGAGGCGCGCCGCGAGGGACACAAGAAGAACCTCGCGGAGGTAATCCCCTCCTTCCTGCGCTTCCACGAGCGCTTCATTGCTTCTCGCGGAGGCCCGTATTACTTCGGGAACAAGGTGCGTGCCGGTCTGCTAAATCGCCCCGATGCTAACTGCCGTTCGCAGCTCACAGTCGCGGACCTGAAGCTCTACACCGTCCACCTCAAGTTTGCCGCCATGTACGGGGACAAGAATCCGTTTACCACTGGCCAATACCCCAAGATTGCCAACTTGGTCAAGATACTCGACGAAGGTCGCCCCGGTGACTATGCTCGCAACCGTCGCTTCGGGTATGTAGTGGTTTTCACGACGATGGAATGACGCGATGAACTTCTTTGCAGAAGCAACTTGCAGTGGAGCGAAGACGATCAGAAATGGGGTTTGAACATCAAGAAAGACTGAACACTTTCGAACTATCGCGTGGTTACCGCCCGTAGACTGCATTGCCAAATTGTATCGCACCGCTTGAACGGGAGCTGAATAGAATCAGATTGATTGACGGAATAGTCGATGTTGCAGGGGGGAAATAGCCAAGGGAAAGACTGATATTACTAGATACTAGTACTGCTAAAGTCCATAATCCAAAATGCGAATTTATCACTGTACGACTCAAAGCAGCAAACGAGAAACTAGTCGCTGGTGCAGCTGCCGTCATCAGGATAAGGGTGCGACTGCAGGCAGTCCTCATCCATGCCAGCGATCGTGTAGAAGTTGTCGAGGTTGACGTTGAGCGCCTTGCGGAGCTCGCCACGAGGGTTCGGGTACAGCGCGACGGTGTTGTTGACGAACTTGCGGTACAGCGCGCAACTCGTGTTGCCCTCGTCCTCGCCGAAGAAGTCGGGGTCGGCGACGAAGTTGTTGACCGTGCCGTTGTTGAAGCCGGGAGTGATGGGGTGCATGTCCAGGAGGACGTCGCTCACGCTCCCGACGTCGTGCAGCCCGAAGGCGCCCTCGCGGCGGTAGAAGTCCTTAGGCATCTTGTGGTCCTCGAAGAAGCCGCGCATGACCTCTAGGTCGAGCCCCTTAGCCGCACGCACGTCATCGCCCTTAACGCGCCCGTCGATGAAGTAGGCGATGGGGAAGACGGACTCGGCGTAGGCGGTGTTGAAGCGCGGGTTGCTGAAGTAGAAGTTCGGGTTGTGCGCGATGGACTCCTGGATACGGCGCCAGCGGACTTCGCCCGCGACGGTCAGGTTGTACCTCCCAGCACCGAACTTCTTGCTGTCTTTCTCGATCTGAGAGAGAGAGGAAGAATTAGCACGCAAACATGACAGAAATCGCGATTGACTCACCAGCTTGAACAGCGTGTTGTTGAAGCTGTGGTTATCGCCCAAGAAGTCATCGCTGCGCGTGAGACTCGCGTCGCCTGAGTCAAGCTGTCAGAAGATGAGTGAAGACGAAATAAGTGCGGGACGAGCCTTCGAAAGTGCCGTGAACGTTGAGACCGCCAGCGAGCGCTGGCTTCGGGGGCGCAAGCCCGGTCAACGGCGAGAGACCACCTGTCCGAACGGTGTTAGAGGATCTCCAGGATATCATTGCGATCGACTCACCGATGCTCATCAGGTTGGTGAGATGGTTGCCGTTGACGAGGAACGCAGCGTAGGTGACGAAAGTCGCGATATCGTGGCCCATGTTGAAGCCCTCCTGAACGGCAGTGATGATCTGCGCCGGTGTGGCGACTCCAGAGCGAGGGAGGTACTGCGACACAGACCGTCAGCTGTGGAAATGCAGCGGCGCTGAGAAACCTACGCCGTGCGAAGCGAGCGCGTTTAGGCCGGGGCAGGGACCTGGGCGAGCACTGTTCAGCGGTTCTATCACAGCAGGTGATGCGACACATACCGCGCTGGTCTCCCTTCTCGAGCTTCTTGTAAGGATGAGCCTTGTCGTTCACCAGTTTCGAGCGAGTATCCGTGATGGGCGGCGGGACGGGCTCAGCGCCGACGATGGGGACCTGGACGGAGCGCACGAAGTGCTCGATCTCCTCGTGCGACATTCCAGCCAGCGACTCCCATGGGTGGATAGCGGCCGCAAGCACTGAGGTGACGGCGAGGAGGGCAGAGAGTCCGCGGGTGAGCTGCATAGTGAGAAGTAGAAAGAGGGAATGAGGCGAGGGGATGAGTAGCTCACCCTTGCACTTCCCGAGCTCTTATACCTCGCAACACATTTCACTATGGCCCTGCGCTCGCGGAGCAATTATGTCAACACACAGACCGAGATATCCCGCGCGCAGCGCGGGCGTGCGCGTAGAGAAGACGGAACCAGTGCAGAATATTCCGCGACCAATCGTTTGCCAGTCGTTTGGTTGGCCAATGAAATGAGGTCCGTCGCAATTCGCTGTTGAAGTCAAACTCTTGATGCATCATGTGGAGCCGAATTACTACGTACGATGCGTTCGTGCCCGGCGCCCGCCACAAAGTGGGTAACTGGATTATGTCTACGGCCTGCGACCAGGTTTTTCAAACTGAAATGTGACGCGTGCGCCACGCAAGTGCACAGAGGTACTGAGATTATGTCTGCGCCATGTCCTAGGAAAATGCTACGGTCGGTGGGCAGCGTGCGCCGGGTCTGACAGCACGTCCGGTTCCGGTCGGTCGCGTCGCGCGCACTCGGCATCGTCTGCGCGAGCATGAGCAAGACCTCCCATCATAATTCCGACATTACGCACCGTCTGACGGGCGACGTCAGGGGGCAGGCCCGATAACAGATCACAATATAGGGTGGGGTGGGGTGGGTCGGGGGAAGATGGCGGGCGCTTATCTCGGCGCCAACACGCCGAGAGTCCTCTGAGAGCATCTTCAGGGTCTTAAAGCTCAATGCACACATTTATAGGGTAAAACCTGCTGGAATCATCCTTGATATACCCTCAGTATGCTATCTAAGGTTTTTTCTCAGTATTCACACCCGGTTGTGCAACTGTACAGTTGGCTTGGCATTGCACATTATGTACGGTTCGGCATTTACTGGGCGAATGAATTCCATTGATCAGAATTGAGACAACTCAGAGTAGTCAGAGTGATGCTTTAGTGGCCGATGAGGGCTGAAAATCCAAGGGAGACCAAGAAACGCTCTCAGAGGACTCTCGGCGTGTTGGTGCCGAGATAGGCGCCGGCCATCTTCCCACGACCCACCCCACCCCACCCTATATTGTGATCTGTTATCGGGCCTGCCCCCTGGGCGACGTTGATAAAGGACAACAGCCTGAACCTTGTATCGAAAGTACATAGGATGCGCCGGCAGGGTGTCAATAGTGATCATGGGCAGAAAAGGCAGATTACGGAGTTCCAAGAACACGTCTGCTTTCTGTTGTCCAGCTCGAACGTTTGCCGCACGAATCCGAAACCGAGCCAGGTGCGCATGTTGGCAAGGTCATCGTGCTCGCAGATATCATAGGCGCAGTCTGATTATGCCTAGGTCGTATGATCAAATGTGTTACGCAACATTCCCAGATACCCGGAAGCCCAGTGCGCGGGGAATATGGCTGAACAGAAGCTGGAGCAGGGAGAAACGAAAGATGTTACTGCAAGCGGCTCGCAGAATGTCACGCGGGGCCCAATGTCCGTTTCAGCAGCAAGCGGTGAGTGGCAGTGAGCCCGTCAGATCATTGGGAACGAGTGAACAATCAATCTGTGCGCTGGGTTGCGGGCGAAAGAGCGTAGACAGGGTAGAGTCGGAGATGACAGGATTTTAGCTCCGATCACCTGATCATTTATTTTCTTTACTTCCGCCGCCACAGTTGCATTCATTTTCCAAAATCACTGGCCGCTTCCTACCCGGCATCATGAATAACGACGAACAAACCGATATGAGCGTCATCGCCGGATGGACCATTACTGTAGAGGCAGCAAGGAAGCTCCTCACCGCCGTCTATGGCGGGCGGATGTGGACAAAAGGGTGCCAAACAGGCTAACATCTCGTCTATCGTTCACGTCTATCCGCATGATTCCTGCACGATTCCCGCATGATTCCCGCATATAAGTTTACTTGATACCCTTTATCTCATCCTAAATCCTGTGTCCATCCCGCATTCACATCCTGCACTGATCCCGCAGTGGTCCTGTAGTACCTGTACTGAATTTGCACTGCTTTGTTCCCTGTAAATGCCAAGTTTCGGATTGATGTCGCAATTAATGCTGGGCCATACAGGTGTACTGTACCCATTGGACGAAAAACAAACACAGAAGATCAGTCTATTCGGAGACTTTGAGCTTTGTACATCTGGTGGCAGTGCCACTCATGCCAGTTTTTGGACGGTTCTGTCTTTTTCTGGCATGATTAGCACTGCCACCATCCCAATCCTTCTTGATCTCTCTCTGCCATGCGGGAAGGCTGCAGGAGAAATGTTTGCTCAACTTGAGCAATGTCTTACACCATGTGGGAACCATGCAGGAAGATCACAGCGATCATGCAGGATGCATGCGGGATTGTGGCAGTGATCATCCCGCATGATTGGGTAAAATCCCGCACGCTTCCTGCAGTCTTCCCGCACATATACCGCATGATTACCGCATAAAATGAGAAAAGGTGCAGGAATCATGCAGGAATGGTGCAGGAATGGTGCAGGAATTATGAGGGAATTGTGCGGGAATCATGAAGGAATTATGCGGGAATGTGAAGGGGAATGGAATTGCTACCTTTTGTCCACATCCGCCCGCCATAGATGTGGACAAAAGGTAGCAATTCCATTCCCCTTCACATTCCCGCATAATTCACGCCCGTACGGCGCGGCCAGTCGCCGTACCAATGTACGGGCTTTAAGGCTGAAACTAAATTAAATATAAGTACACCTCGCCGTACTTTATTTAGATTTAGTATGTAATTAGTATTAATTAATTATAACTAGTTATATCTGAATCAAATCAAGTGCCATTGATGACAAGTTATACTCGGTGTATACAACTAATGACTACATCATACATGCTTCTATAACTATATCTACTGATTATACAAGGTTCCTGAGGTGTTGGGATGCCTGCAATGTGAGGGTGAAGCAAGAAACCTTTTGGGTGAGAGTATTACCAAATTGGGAAAGACGATCCAAGATGAAGCATAACTGATGACTGGGATACCATACCTGCTCCTCGGTATATGATCGGTTAATAGGACTCCATATGGCTTGATACAGTATGCATTACAACCTCAGGATACTTCAGAAATTGACTCTGGCAACATATAAGGTACTTGGCAGTCTTGCATATCGTCAAGGACCTCCACTCCCATGGCAGGAAGGTCTCTATAAATGTGGATCAGGTCTAGAACACCTCTCTCTAGATGCATCTCAGTTTATCTGGGCCCTCATAAAGTTCACATGTAGATACAATTAATTATATCTAATTACTCAAAAATACACGAGTCCGTACTTTAATTATATTTATATAGGCTGTTAATTAATTATACTTAGTAATTAATTCAATTAGTTGCAGCCTTAACGGGCTTGCCGCACCTGCACGCCGGTGCTGGGGTTGGCGGCGAGCGCGTGCGCGGCAACCGGCCAACCGCGGCGCCCTGAGCCCTCCAGCTCGGGCGTCCACACGCGGATTCGACGCGCGAAACAGCCCGTACCGATGTACGGGCTGTTTGTGCCTTCGCACCGACGCTGGGGCCGGCGGCGAGCGTGCCCAAGACGGAGCCGGCCAACCGCAGCGCCCTGAGCCCTCCAGCTCGGGCGCCCGCATGCCCCTACAGCGCGGCCAGTCGCCCGTACTAATGTACGGGCTGGCCGCGCCTTCGCGCCGGTGCTGGGGTTGACGGCGAGCGCGCGTGCGCGGCAACTGGCCAACCGCGGCGCCCTGAGCCCGCCAGCTCGGACGTCCACACCCGGATTCGACACGCGAAACAGCCCGTACCGATGTACAGGCTGTTTGTGCCTTCGCACCGACGCTGGGGCCGGCGGCGAGCGTGCGTGCAACAGAGCCGGCCCACCGTGGCGTCCTGAGCCCTCGAGCTCGGGTGCGCGCATGCCCGTCCGGCGACCAAATGCTATCCGGCCAGCGTTGTGGTGCATCCGAAGCTCCGACTCCGACCGGTCCGTCGGGCCATGATGACGCAATGCTTGGCACCGGACTTGTGCAAATGCCAGAGGTCGCCCGTCTCTGGCATTTGCACGAAGACTGCCCATGCTGATGTTGGCCTTGATTTCATAAAGTATTCTTAAAACCGCTATTGTGCTATATATAAATCACTGTTTTGTTTTATTTCTTGCAATGAGATGGGCGAATACTGGCATGCTGATGGCAAATGCAAGTAAGTAGTATATGAAATTCTACACTGTTCAGCATGTCAGGAGAACAGGTGATATAGAAGCTGAGATACTGTGTAGCACATCTACATTGTTCACGAGTCTTAGTGTAGTCGGCCCCGATAACAAAGTGTGCAATAACAGGATGTCAATAAGTGACCGAAGTTGAAAGATCCTATTTATTCGTTACTCTCGGTCAGTAGTCCTGTCTGATAGCCCATAGTGTTCCGAGAGTATTGCCTCCCTCGCTTGTTGCCCCAAGTGCCACGGCGTACGCGACCGTGTTCTTTGAGTTTGATGTCGGCGGCAAAGTCCTCCAGCGCGTCAAGTGCGGGCATCTCGTTGGTGGTGCGCAGCCACAGTTTGACATCGTTCGGTGGTGCCTTGTCCAGCTGCGCGTCGATTGCATCGGCGAGGAAGCGCAGTGTTTTGGCGCGCTTGCGCATTTTTTCCCGCACCTGCTGCTCCTGCAATTGATGGATGAGTAAAAATGAAGATGCAATAGCGGAAAATGAACCTGCTCAGCTGTCTCATCGGCATCGGCACCGTCGATCTCAGAGGCGTCATACATACGTGTGTTGTGACGCGGCGTCGTCCCAGATGGAGCTCGACTCGTCCCAGCCTGAGGCTGGTGTATCGCTGCGCTTGCGTTTGAGATGTAGCTCCTCGAAGGTGGGAAGGACGGCTCTTTCCCGGACCATCATGTCCGTAGACCAAACCAGGTCCAGAGCACACCAAACGTCCTTCCTTGCGTGCTAGAGACCATCTGCACGCAAATACCTTTCATTTTCTATCGATTACGAAGAGTCTGAGCATTTCGAGGACCACGCAGCCCTTTGAGAAGAATGGGCAACTAGTACGACGCGATCCAGAAGATCGGGTAATCAAAAGAGCACGCAAACGAGCATTCATTCACACCATGCGGACAAGCAGCGATTTAGTACAAGAAAAGGCGTAGATCGAAGCAGAGGACGCGTGTCCAGGCCAGTGGAACACGCGCGCGTGCAAGAACAAGAAACAAAGATCGGAAATGTCGCGAGCGCGCTTTGGAACCCGAAACACATCAGCAACGAGACCCAGCAGCAGAAATGGTGAAGGCCACGCACGATGAGGAGATCTAGAGGTTTGCGGGGTTGATGGACGGGCCGGATCCAGATCCGCCCCCGCGCCCAAAGCCGCCGAAATGAGAAAAACCGTGATTGGGGCACCGGAAAGTGAGAGTGCATTGGCAAGCAGGACGAGGAGGATGCGCGGGGCAATTATCTGCGGTGTGAATGGTGCGGGAGTTTGCGGGCGTCTGAACTTTGTTAAGAAAACGACGGGGGAATTAAATCGCAAGCACTTACTTCGGTCGTGCACAGGGCGCAGTCGCAAGAAACCTGCGCCTCCCATGAAGCTCCGGCGCACGCGGGGTTGAGACAGGGGTGCAGGACGTTGGGGAGGAACCAGCTCCACATCACATCCTGACCGAAATCAGCTCGGCGGCGTAGCAAAGCAGCAGGACGCACACCGCAATGAAACACAGTCCAGACGCGAGTGGGACGGCACATCCGAGGACGATGAGAATGGAGGGGATATGGAAGGAACCGGTGTGCTGCACGAGCCTTTTATACCTTTTCTTTCCAAACAGATCCAGCCGATGTGAAGCCAATAGCAAAGCCCAGCAGTCAGCACACACGCTACTGGAGCCTGGAGCGTGCGATTACATCCACGCGACGTCATGGCAGGCTCTGGACCACGACTCAAGCCAGCAAACGAGAGCGGAATACGAGGAAGTGTGTCGCCAGGCGCGACGATGCAAATCGCGAAATGCTCAAAAGCAGGTGTCAGAGTCGACACAATGCCAGCTGACAGACCAGCTCCTCTGCTTATGGGCCAATGGCGCGAGGCTTTTAAGACGTCCAGATGTCGGCGCCCAAGTGTACGCCGACAGTGACACACAGTGCAGGCAGGCGCATTGTCTGCGGAGGGCCGGCTAGGAACTCTTCACGGCGGGCCAAATGCATACCTCTTTCTTCCTCTGATAGAAATAAACTGGTGCTGTGTCCGACCAAGACAGAGCAAGCCGCGAACCACTTTTCGAGCTCACGCCGGCCAGCACCGGCGAATTGGCGTAAGTACGACACAGAGCTTGAGCAGGCATGAAGAAAAGTCATTGTAGAGGCTCGACTAAGAATTCACTCACTGTAGCGTACCAGACGCTGAGCCCCTGCGCCTCCTCATGGGAGGGCCAAGATCGATGCGGGCCCCATCGAGACCCAGATTTAGGGAGCCTTGCATGCAAGCCCTGACAAGCGAGGAAATGAAGTCGTAACATTGCAAATGACGCGCAAGAGCCTGGAAACATTGCCCAAGTGCGAAGTAATGCCAGGTCACATGGCACAGTAAGCCCTGCAGCGCCAAACGTCCCGGTCAGTAAGACGACACGCGAGCGCCTGAGACGCGCTTCTGGCCGGAGAACGGACCTGCCAATGTCCAATGTCCAGACGCGCTTCCCCGCGCAGTCTGACACATATCTTTTCAAACGCCGCAGCATGAAGAACAATGCGACGTGGTTGTAGCCCATGAATAGGACAGGATATTGAGAGGTATAAACTACAAAATCAGCGAAGTAATGAGAGATACGCGGACGCACCTCGAGACAATCTGCACAGACGCAAGCAGACGTAGGACCCAATGCGTGACATAAATGCGAATAGCACCGAACTAAACGATGACTGCGGGTGACACGCTGGGTAAGGGGATCAGGCAAGACCCACTCCGCTCTGGAACTCCGATACGTACTCCGCAAAGACAGACCGCGGCAGCTCTAAAAAACTGTAAGCGGCCGAAAACAGCTCCACGGCACTTACACAACAAGACGACACATTTTAAACCCACAAGTAGAGGCAAGAAACAGGTCGACGGGCGGAAAAGAGCCCCGACCTTTATGGCAAAATGACAAAGGGACCGATGCGCGGGCAGATGGATTTTAGCCAAGACTAAATATGCAAGAGGCGACGACGGCGAACCCGCTCAACTCATAGCACCTCAGTCAATGGCAAAAACGCCCTCTCCTAGAGCCTCGCCCCTCTGACGTAAAGGTTCAGAGCGCTGAGAGGCGAACTGCTCTCGATCTATATAAACCCAGGCGCTGAGATGACGTATACGCAGGGGCCCAAACTGCAATTTCCCCTGAATCAGAAACCAAAGAGACCATAAAAGGGGGCCAGAAATCAATCCTCGCCCCCAAGATGCAGCGCCCCGAGTCACCCCCTCACGCCCACAAGCCGGAGGACGCCCTTAGCAGATCCCCGACGCCGACGTGGCACACCCTGCATACGGGGACTCAACAGCCATCACTTGGCGAACGGAGTGCGTCACCCACTCCACGCCGCTTGACGACCAACAATCCAGCACCGCGGAGGTCGAGCTCGCCGAGAATGAGACGTGCCGCTGCGCACATAGACGACATCCTCAGAACAGTACCAAGCAGGCAAATGCCGCCGTATCAAAAGAAGCGCACGTACTACTGCCAAGGCGGCTGCGGCGGGCACTGGAGCCAGCGGGACCGGAGGGACATGCACTGGCTGGAAAAGCCGGAATGCGAGGACGCCCACGTGGCGGCCATAAATGGCACGCACCTCGTCATAGATTATAACGAGACGCTACGCTGGCGGGAGAAGAGAAAGACGGCCAGGGCAAGGCGAGCGTGTCTGGATCATTCGGAGGAGACGCCGGCACCGGAAATATCCCAGGATGACACCGGCATGACAATGAACCCCACGTCTATAGTATCCCGGGGAAAGGGGACGGAGCAGACGGACGCTTTAGAAGCCGAAATTAGCCGGGAATGAGCCGGAGCGGCCCCGAAAAGTCCCGAAAAGCCCTGGGCCGAGACCGGTCCAGAGCGACTGCGGAGTCATGTCGAAATTCGAACAATAAATCAATTTTGCAAATGATGGACTGAGCCAGCAACACCTTTACAAAGCAAATGGGGTGGGGTCGGATGAGCCATCTGCGGCCAGACATGCTGGGATGTCCGCAGCGGATCGCAGTCAGGAGTGCCGTGATGGGCGGGGGAAGGAGGATGACGCGGCCTCGGTTTTAGAACTCCGACCCAGCGCCCGCCAACCTGATCGCCCCGCCCAAATCTATAGCTCTGCCAGCGAACGATGACACGACGTAGCCGCTGGGCTGCTTCGATGAGCAGAACGGAGCGGACGTCAGGGCGACACAGGGAATCGCCCTGTGCCAGCTATTCTACCTCGATGACAAGAGCCCCGCCGCGCGCGCGAGCCGCCAATTTCCGCCCCATTTCGCCTCCTCCAAGCCAGCCACTGTCCACGCCCCAGAGGCGACCTATATGGGCTCGCCGTCCTTCCAAAATACGCTCCCTTATCCTGAGTCGGCCTCTCTTCGCCGTCTACACGTACAGAGCCGCACTTGCCCACGAAAGTGTCACGCAGAACCTCCCACCCACGCGCAATCACGACTCGCTCACGGCCTGCTTCCCCAAGATGTTTCTCACGACGATGAGTGCTGACGGCGAAGGTGTGTCCCATACGGTAGAGATAACCCTGGCCGACACTGATCACACGGGCACAGCGGCCGAGGACATCATCCTTATACCTGAGACGCAGCCAGAGGGGCCAGCCGCAGACCAGCTGGAGCCCACGACAGTAGCCCCTCTTCTCCCATCGTCGCCGCCCGTCGGCCAAGCTGTGCTCCCTGAACAGTCGCCCACCCGCCCAGCGACGACTCGAACGGCGGAGGAAGCGGCCACGCCTAGTGATCGCGAAAAGGCACGCCAGCTCGCCGAAGAGCGACGCGCGAGACGCCGTCTCTCGGTCGAAGGACTCGACGACGCCAACTGGCCACCGCTGCAGCGTCAAGAAGCGGGCGCGGACGTAGCCCGGGGCGCCAGCAAAGCCCCAGCGCAAAGGCCGATCGCGGGACGCCCAATCGCGCTGCTGCCGCGCCAGGCAGCAGTGCAACGTCCTCAAACCCAGCCAGCGGAAGCGGACCGCGATCACCGCGCCCTCGAGTCAGCGCCGAAGAGCCCAGTCACGAGATCCATCGACTGGTCGCGCGTTCCGGAGTCAGCTCCGCGCAGATTCGGACCACAGATCCCCGCACACCTCCGCGAGCCAGAGCAGGGCGAACAACGCCGCGGAAAACCACTCGCAGCGACGCCAGTCTTGGTACACGACATGTTCGCAGAGGCCGACCCAGCGTGGCCTGCAAAAGACCCATCACGCCCAGCCCCCCCCAACTCGCCATCTGAACAGCGCCTGCAACGTCGTCAAGACAAGTCGACGGCTCGGACGGGGCAACAGCCAGGGCAACGAGGATGGCCCACGTACCCAGACATGGACGTCGACGACCCAATCGCCGAGGACGAGAACGACGTCCCCCTCGCAGACCTCCCAGCAGCACAGCCGCAGCGCACGTTCTCGTCCGACGACGACATCGTGGAAGACACCGAGGAGGAAGAGGTGGAAGACACCGACAATGAAGATGCGGACGACGACTACGAGCTGCACCCCGCTTTCAATGAGCGCAAAGTCCATGTCGCATCGAACGGCAACAACCGCCGCATCGACGGCATGGCCGCCAACGCTCACCTCGCCAACCTATGCCCGACACAGAAGTCGGCGTGGACAGACCTCAAGAAGCCGAAGGTGGTGTTCGTCTGCGACAGCATTGGAGGCCTGGACCCATCGTCGATGCACCCCTTGGCGGCTATTCAGAAGCTCGCCAAGGCCGTCAAGGGTGCCCTACCGACGAGCAAGCCGCAGGTAACGCGCGCAGAGACAGACCCGCGCAGCAACAAGCCCGTCCGCAGGAACACGTTCCTCCTGACCGGCATAACACGCCAGCAGGAGGACGCGCTCTGTTACTGCCGGCACTACGTCCTGGACAACGCATGTATTACGACCTTCCGTTTCACCGTGCTTGCCTCGAGCCACCTCGGCACCGTCACCAATACTCAACTACGCGGCGAACACTTACGCGAGAGCATCAAGCCGTCATGGGGGACGAACCCGAGCTTCCGCGCCCCGCTGGAAAAGTTTGCGTTGCGCAACAAGGTTGGAGCAGAGCTGCTGATACGCGCTGTCCTCGACTCCGTCTCAATCCGCTCGCTCACCACGACGGCAAGCACGGAGTCGATAAAGGAATACAACGTCCACGCGGACGTGGACTTCCTGCCGCAAGACCTGCTGACGGAACTTCGGGACGCGGTGCGCAACATACTCATCAGACACCCCTTTAAAGGACACGGACGCATGCGCAAGCAGCCCTGGGACTGCTCCGTCTGCGGGAGCGCCGGACACCCCACGGGCAAGTGCCCAACCGCCCGCATCGACGGTTGGACCAACGCGCACGGCGCAACGTCGTCGTCGAACGGAAACCACGCAGCAGGCAGCAGCGCCAACGGTGCGCGAGGACGCGGCGGTCGCGGAGGCGGCGGACGCGGCGGCGCTGGCCGTGGAAATGGGAACGGCTACCGTGGCCGTGGTTTCTGATGCCCACACCCAAGTGCCCCTTCTTGCACCCCTCGCCCACTTTACGTCTTGACATTTCCCTGCTCTGTCCCGCTCGCGCCCCTCTCTCACAAAAATGCCAAAGGCACCGCCCGCCCTAACGGGAATCCCTCCACACTATAGATCCCTTCTTGACGCGGCCCAACCCCTTCCCAGTCCCACGCCTTTTCTCCGCGAATATAAACTGCAGCTTGATGCGAATATGAGGCCGGAATGGTGTGAAGGAAGAAGCCAATAATAGGCACCAGAATTGCCCAATGCGGGTTGAATTTTTTGACACTGACAAAGTTTCACACAGCTCCTGCACCGTGAGCCCCTACGCCGACGCACACATTGTGACCCCCTGTGCAGACATGCACACTGCGCCATCGCGGGGATTGCAGTACATGTACCGGCGGGATAGATCACTGTGAGTACACCTGCATGAAAATTACGGTGTGCATGCCGGTGCGCAAGAAGGAAACGCACCTGCCGGTGCGAGACGGGAGGGAACGTCCTGCGCGTGCCGGCGCGTGAAGTCTCAAAGTTTACGCCGCCGCGAGAAATCGCAATGCGCGTGCCGACACGAGGGTGCGTCAGCGCGAGAGGTCATAGAGGGAAAACTGTCGGCCCGTGGGGTCGCGGCGCGTATTTATGTCGATGCGAGAGCGAGCAGGCGCGGGGAAGTGTACCCTCACGCCGACATACGCGCCGATTTTCCTGTGCGCTGGCACGCACCGCGGCCCCCTGCACAGACACAAGTCCCACGATTTGCCGCGCCCGTACACACACCACGAACACCTGTGCTGGCACACATACCACGGATACTCATGCAGGCGTAATCTTACGCCGGCAAAATGCTCCTCAAGGGGCCTTCAGACTACTTCGTAAGCATATCACGTCGTATTTTCCTGTAAGCCTCAACGGGCTGGACTAACCGACTACTTACTTCCGGATACACCCGACTTAGTATTCTCGGATCTATATTGTCGATAACTACGGCAGATCCGATCAAACCTCAAAGGGGCCCAACTTCAGCAGATCCCAGACAGCAGGACTATAAGATCTGGTAGCCTTGCACTCATGTTCAGACATGCAGAAAGAATGTTTGGAATGTTTCTGTCTAGTTTAGAAGTGCTCAATCAGGTTGATAAAATTCCGGAAGGTCAAAGCCGACCAACTAACTAACCCACGTGATATCACGGGATCAAATCCTGATGCCCCCTTTATATACAAACGCACATTTCCCTATCCTAGATAGAGTTGCACGGTGCCCTGAACCGGCAATGGCCCTGGCAACCTCAAACCTCGGCTACGCACAATCCTAGCTAGTGCCCTCCTGCCGCCTAATTTACTGACTTTCGGGGACAGGAAGCAGCGGGAGAGAGCGGAGGTCTATTTAGACCAAGAGCAAGCCGCGCGGAGACGCTGAAGCCTGATGGAAATCGCACTGTCCGGACGGTGCGAGTAGTACTGACTGGCATAGCTCACCGTGCTGGCCGGCATGCCAGCTGTGCGAGATGGGTGCGCTGGCCCCTCTCTGCAAGATTTACAGCGCGAAGCCCAATTATCACCAATAACTCATCTCAGGTGACAATCGATCGGTCTGGTTACACGTTCCAGAGCACCGAACCAGAGGTTTCTGATGCTGCCCTTCCCTCTGTGGATGATGGTGCTCAGGAAGCAGGAGGCAGCGCTTTGGGGGGAGAGTTCGTGATGAACAACATTCTAACGCCAGAAGGCTGGCGTCAGGATTCGCATCAGGCTGGTGAATCCAGTACTAATGCAAGCGACCTCACTATGCCGCGATCAGTGGCAGGGTCGAGCTCAGCATATATACAGACACCATCTGATGCTGGGAATAACTACTCAAACCATGCAGTATTACCAATAATGCAGGATAACCAGACACGCTCAAAAAAGAGCACCAAAGCCTATATCAAACTGGCCTCTGAAAATATGAAGGGCCGGGGCACGCAGAGGATAGCAGGCAGCATCAAATGGAAAAAGATTGCAGAAGACATTCGCAGTCACAAGATCGGAATCATGGCCATTCAGGAGACCCACCTCGATGCACAGCACTTAGATGAAATTCATCGCTACTATGAACATCTTCATGTAGAAAATACTGCGCTGCCAGCAAACCCCACGGGTGCGGGGGGCGTTGCGCTGGTCTTCAACAAGCTGCTCACAAATTATCGCACTATTGACACTCATGTCCTGGTTCCAGGCAGAGCAATAGTGTGCAAAATCGAATGGCACAGGGACTCTAGCCTGGTCGTCCTCGCCATATACGCGCCCACCACTGCCAAGGCAAATAAAGAGTTCTGGGAGACTCTAAAAAAGACTCTCAGGCATGCAAAGGGCAAGATTCCCAAACCAGATGTCATGCTGGGAGATTTCAACCAAGTGGAGGACCCCATCGATCGCTTCCCTGCAAAATTGTCAAAGATTGATTCACCTCAGTCTTTCGAAGACCTCAAAAGATATCTGAAAGTCACAGATGGGTGGAGAGACGCCTTCCCTGACAGCATCGAATGGACATGGAGGAACATGCCCCTGTCATCCATGTCTCGCATTGATAGGATCTACTTGACCAACAAAATGCGCGCGGTCAGCAGACAGTGGGAAATTAATGTGTCGAGCATAAATACATACGATCATAGCAGAATCTCAGTTGAGTTAGTGTGCAGAGATGCGCCAGACATTGGCCCTGGACGCTGGACCATGTCTGAGAACCTAACAAGAGATAAGATTTTCATGTCAGAGGTGTACAAACTTGGCAAAAGCGCCCAGTCAGAGATGGACACCGTCGCCTTCTTAGGCAGGACAGCATTCAACAACCCCCAGCGTACCTGGGAACGTCTGAAAGAGCAGATAAGAAAGGCAGCCAAGGCCAGAAGCAAAGATCTTAATTGCGCCAGGCGCACAAAATTGACAAAAGCGCAAGAACGGAGAAACTCTGCCAAAACCTGCCTGAGAGCAGCATCCTCGCCTGATGAAATCACAGAGGCAAAAGCGCAGCTCAGAAAAGCTGAAATGGAGATCTACAATCTACAGGACAGCTCGCACACCTCCATATTCCAGAACAGATCAATACGTGTCTGGCTGGAAGCAGAGACCATGTCCAAGTCCTGGTTCAGTTGGGTGAAAAGTAAAAAACCGCGTGATACCATGATGCAACTCAAGCGCCCAGGGTGTGAACCAGCACAGTATGTTCTGGAATCACGCGATATGGCAGATTTGGCCGGAGAATACCACAACTCGATCCAGTCCAAAGATCTGGACGTAGATGAAGCTGCGCGCTCAATGGCCATAGAGCACGCTTTAGATCATCTGGAGCGTCGCGCAGATGCAAGTGCGCGTGCCAAACTAGCAGCTGTAATATCAAGAGAGGATGTAACAGAATCTCTGGCGTCCTCGAAAAGTGGGAAAGCTGCTGGCTTAGATGGCCTCATATATGAACTCTGGAAAGCCATCCACAAGCAGTTCTGTAAATCCAGGGGCAAAGAAGATCAAACCTTCGACGTCGTGGGTATGATGACAATGGTCTTTGAAGATATTGAACTCCATGGCTTAGACGCAGACTCCAAATTCGCAGAAGGCTGGCTGTGCCCCTTGTACAAGAAGGGCGACAGAAGTGAGATCGCTAATTACAGACCGATCACTCTTCTCAACACAGACTACAAAATTTACACCAAGGCCTTGGCGCTCAGGCTGGCTAGCATTGCGCCCCAGCTCATTCATGAGTCTCAGGCTGGCTTTGTCCAGGGTCGCAGTATCACAGACCATTCCAAAATCACGAGTCTCATCCTTGATTACGCTGAAGCCAAGGAAGAAAATGGTGCCATTGTGGCACTGGACCAGGAAAAAGCTTATGATCGCATAAGACATGACTATCTGCACAGGATTCTTAAAGCCTTTGGCTTCCCAGAGCACTTTGTAAATGCGGTCAGGACGCTGTATGAAAATGCTTTCACTGTGGTCATGATCAATGGCTTCGCAAGCAAAAAGTTTAGAGTTACCAGAGGCGTCAGGCAGGGAGATCCGCTCTCCTGCTTGCTTTTTAACTTGGCAATAGAGCCGCTCTCAGCTATGCTCAGACGCTCTGAGCTGCAAGGCTACAAGATTGATGGCATTGAGGGCAAACTAATCGCCACATTATATGCAGATGATACAACAGTGTACATGAGTGAGAATGACTCTTACCAGCGCCTCTTCCAGATCCTGGACCAGTGGTGCCTTGCAGCAGGTGCTCGCTTCAATGTGCAGAAAACTGAAATCGTTCCAATGGGTACAAAAGAGTACAGGACACAAGTCCTGGTTTCGAGATGCCTCAAAGATGGGGACCCTGCCATCCCAGACTCAGTGCGCATTGCCAGAGATGGCGAACCCATTCGCATACTTGGTACCTGGCCAGGCAATGGAGTGCAGAATGTGAATGCCTGGTCCTCCATCCAGGACAAAATTGCTGAAACTCTACAAAGATGGGAAAGTAAGCGCCCCTCGCTGAATGGCAGAAGCATTATATCACAGGTTGTGGTAGGTGGATTTACCCAGTACCTTACTGCTGCCCAAGGCATGCCAACCAAGCTGGAAAAACGCCTGGATAAAATGACGCTTGACTTCCTCTGGGCAGGCTCTCGCCGCCACCCAATTAATATGGATACTCTGCGCCTGGGTAGAGACCATGGAGGTCTGGGTCTGTTCCACACTGAGAGCAGAAATGATGCGCAATACCTGAAATGGGTGGGCGCATATATCAAAAATGATGAGAAGCGTCCAATGTGGACCTACCTGGCAGACTTCATCTTCAGAATTGCTATCATCAACAAGGACAAGAAATGGGTGCCAACCGACGCACGCATCAACCCCTTCCAACAGGTGTGGCGACCCAACAAGCAGAAACTACCTTTCATCTTGCAGCAAATGGTGAGGGTTGCAGCTAAATATAGTGTCGCCCTCGATGCGCCTCAGATCCCAGAGCACATAAAGGAAGATATGCCCATATGGGCACACCCAGCCATGGGACAACCAGATGTTCTGCGAGAATATAGGAGAGAAGTGCGATGCCTAAAGACCTCTCACGCGGTCTGTACGGTTGAAGATCTCGAAGAGATAGCTGAACCTGATGACTTTGACCATGAGGAGTCTAGTACCTGCATATGCGACAATTGCATGACTGACAGAACAGAGGGCTGCAAGAACCCCTTCAAATGCCAGGAGTTTGCTCGTGACATACTGAGCGAGCTTGCGCCCAAGTGGAACACTGCGACCACACAGGCTGAAGTAGACCCCAGCATGTGGGAAACTTTCGTAGAGGGTCGCATGGAGGCAATCCAGACTGGTGAACCAATAATTTTCGACCCAACCCTACACCAAGGGGATGACCTGGCCAGCTACTACAGAGCTTTCGTGGACACAATGGCCCTCAGTGGGAGAGGGGTGACAGATACCATATGTGATGCGGCACCTGTACGACCACATGGAGACAAGGATGCAGAGGCTGTGGAAGTGGTCGTCTGCGGTGCGATCATAAATGGAGATTCAGCAATCGCCAAGGGCGGCTTTGCAGCATATTTTCCAGAACACGATTTCGACGACAAAGTGGGCTTCTGCCCAGGGGATACACACTCCTATGTGCGCAGTGTAGCCATAGCAATAAAGATGGCAGCAACAACGGCACCAAGACATCGCCCTCTGCACATGATCAGCACCAGTGCAGCAGTGGTAAGAATGCTCACCCTTGATTTATCCAAGCATGAGTCCACTGGATGGATGGACTTGCCAAATGAGGCAGACGCCATGCGAGCAGCGGCTGCAGCTCTGCGTGCCAGAGGTGCACCGACCTCGTTCACATGCATAGCCAAGAACAGAGTCAAGCACTGGCCACAGGTTGGAGAGGCAAGAAAAATGGCCCTTGTGGCTGCAGAAGTGGGCCCGCCTTTTGACTTGGACCTCGAGGAGCTGGTGCCCTTTGATAAGCCTGGGCTCGCAATTGCAAATATCACTCAGAGAGAAGCACATAGAGCCATAAAATGGCTTGCCCAGAAAAAAGTCAAACAGCGAAAAGCGACTCTGGAAAATCTCAAACTAATAAAATGGCGTGTACATCATGCGACAGACTTCATGCCACTGGAGTCCCAGTTCTGGCAAAGTCTGCAATCCAAAAACCTCTCGCGCAGTGTGCGCAACTTCCTCTGGAAAATGGCCCATGGTGCGCACAAAGTTGGCGACTATTTCAGCAAAATGCCAGAACCATGGGCGTCATATGCCACATGTCCATCATGCCAGGAAACTGAGACCATGGAACACATCCTCCTAAAATGCGAGAGCTCAGGTTTTGAAACAGTATGGGCCTTGGCCCAGGACTTCCTGAAGAGCCGCAAGATCAACATAGACATAGACATCGGGGTTATCATGGGTTGTGCAACCATGCGAATAGGACACATGGGGTCTGCAAGAAATCGTGCGCTGGAGCGCATCTTCTGCATTATTGTGTCAGAATCCGCCTTCCTGATCTGGAAGATAAGGTGTGAAACCCGTATTGAGCACGCTGAGGATCCAGACTGGGTCATGCCAGAAGAGGAGGTGACCAAGAGATGGAAGAAAATGTGCGAATCACGTCGCGTGCAAGACAAACTTCTCACAAATAAACACCGTTACAAGACGAAGGCGCTGTGCAATGTATTATATGAAGATACTTGGATAGATCGCAGTGCCAACCCTGATTACTGGAAAGCACAATTTTGGAATAAACAGACCGGTTTTTTAGTGGGTACGGGGAATGACGCCAGGAATGGTGTCGGTTGATTCTCAAGCCCCACACTACCCCAACAGGTGTGCTAAAGGCTATTTTTCCGGTCGGTGTCGTCGTTTCATACGGACTGTCTTCCAGTCCTAACTCCAGCAGCCCGCCAAGGCGGGCAAGGATGGGCAAGGGATAACTATGTTATTCTAACCCTATCTGACGCTCCACAAAAAAAAAAAAAAAAAAAAAAAAAAAAAAAAGAGATGTAGCTCCTCAGCCGCGCGGCCTTCCATCATGTCGCGCCAGCCGCCACCACCTTTGAGCTTGCGCGGATCGCCGCTGATCGTTGCCGTCTGAGATGCAGCCCTCATCAGCGTCAATGTACTCTCTCTCAGGCTCGCCGATGGGACGGAGCTCAGGATGCTGGTAGAAGGGGACAGTACGGCGGCGGTGAATGAAGACCCAGAACTCTGGGGACGGCTTCGGGACTGCCTGCACAAGGTGCTTGCAGAGCAGGTGCGCAGAGTACTTCTGCGCGCCACAGTCGCATAGCCAGTTGGCCACGCTGGTGCGGTATGTTTTGTGGATAGGAAGTCGTGCAAGCCGTTTCCACTCCCGCTTCATGCGGACCTGAGAGCTCGTCTGCTCGCGAGATCGCCCGTAGTGGTACGCGTTCTCGAGTTTCTCGGCTC
Organism: Auricularia sp. M13; assembly: GCA_037042915.1. Taxonomy (NCBI): domain Eukaryota; kingdom Fungi; phylum Basidiomycota; class Agaricomycetes; order Auriculariales; family Auriculariaceae; genus Auricularia; species Auricularia sp. M13. The sequence continues at coordinate 3,491,901 of CM073199.1, forward strand.
GCTGGACGTAGACTGGGACAAGCTCGGTACAGAGAATGTAGACAAGCTGATCGAGGCGCGGTCGCGTCAAGTGGTGCAGCCAGTCGTGCTTCACCTGTTTCCAGAAGTTCTCGACGATCATCATCGTGCGCAAGCGCGGAATGCGAGTCGACGCTGACAGAGCCCAAAGTTTCCACATCTTAGGGCTGTACCATGACGTCCACATGTAGGCCCAAACTTCCGTGAGTCCTCTCGCGTAGCAGAACGAGTACATGGACTCCACCGCGCGATAGCGGATTTCGTCGGCAGAGCGCGGGCGGCCACGCTGATCAGGGTCGAGGAGCAGCGGGTGCTGCGCAGTGACGCGTAAATAGCCGCAGTAGCTGTTTGCGATGCTCAGCAGGGCAAAAGACATAGCTGGGGTTAGCAGAACGTTGTTCGCCGTCCTCGAAGAGCCAATCTGGGCCGTCTTCCTCGTCCGTTTCATCCTCAGCGCCATCCAGAGCCTTCTCAAGCAGGTCCGCAAACTCGTTGTCCAGTTCCTCGTCAGAGTCCTCAGTCGCTGCTGTGGTGGACACGCGATCAGACGCCGATCCGGGTACTGCATCAGAGGCCGCTTGCGGATCGCCCGAAGCGGCGGATGCAGGCACACTTGCATCGCACGTGCCTGCATCCGCATCTTTGCGAACAGCATCGTCTGACTCCATGCGTGGCGGGATGCGAATGCGGAAGCTGGGCACGGGCGAGCAACGACCTCCCCGTTCAAACGGACGGTGATTGTAGGGAGTGTCTTTGCAACTGGCTGGATCGGCGCAGAACCCGCTGCACGTTGTGCAACCGGTAGGAACGTCGGGGATATGAAGCTGAATGTGGCATGCGCACCTGCTGCGTCGTAGTGTGCTGGCTGGCGCCGAAGGATCGATAATCGGACCTTGACAGCACGGAGGGAGTGCCAGAAGCAAAGCTGGTGCTTTGCTGCCGCAACCTTTGCACGGAACGTGTTGATCTCCGGAAGATTCTTGTCACTGTGAGTGACCAGAATATGCTCCAGCCGCTCTACAAAATGGCCGATGAATTGCTCCAGGATGCGCTGTGTACCTCCTGGTGCACCGCCTTTGCTGTGCAGCAGCAGGAACCCGAGGGGGAGACCCGAGCCGTATGCCTCGCCCAGAAGTGCATATAGCTCGAAGCGGCGCCCGTTTGTCTCCCCTACATCAGCATGTAATTAGAAAATACTCCGCGGACACAAATAACGGTACTCACAGGCAGAATCAAGTGCGACTTCACGGATGCGGCCACCCCATTTGCTGAGGACAGTGGGAAGGGACCACGCAAGCGCTTCGAAGCCCTCCTCAAGCTTGATGTCGATGGGGCATATCTCATACATCCCGAGCCCACCCGCCTTCTTACCCCGCTCGAGCAAAATCTCGGCCGATTTGAGCTCATCCTGGTCCAGCTTCCATTTGGCGGAATCCCGCTGAGCCCAGAGATTATAGACGGCTTTGTGGGTAAAGACTGGGGTAGGGTACTTCTTGAGAACCATCTGCCAGATCTACATGACGAGCGGGTCAATCAGCAGGCAACAGCGGCAGTGGTCGGGCAACTTGCCTGTGTCACTGTCAGACCTGGATTGTTAATCACGATATCGACAACATCTTGTGGCAGAGTCACACTCTGATAGTGTACGTGATCTTCGTGGTGTTCAAGCTTAACCAGAGCAGCGGATGTCCCATCGGCGATGGAGATGTGCAGCCAGCCGCGACAGTCGAACGTCACCAGCGAGATCTTATCGCGCTGCTTATTGGGAGCCGCGGTCTTCTCTGGCTTGTGCTTCCGCTCCGCATTCTGTGCACAGGTGTACGAGAAGCGGGTTGTCGGTGTCGTTGCAGACTTAAGTACATCCTTTGAGTGATATCTACAAAATGACTTGTCAGAAGAAATAATGCAGTAGTGTTCTGTACATACCTGAATCGGAACTGTGTATTTTTCCAAATAATCTGGGAAAGCTCGTTGGCGATGGCACGATGGTTGGTGCCTACTCGGGCCACAATCTCATCGGTCTTAATGCAGGCCTCAATCTTGAGGATCTCGGCCTGCTCAGACAGGAGCGCGACGAAATCCTTGAGCTCTGACGGCGGTAGCGGCTCCTCTGCGCGGGCGCGTTGTTTATGACTAACAACGTCAGGGTCGCTCGGCGCGATGTTCTCCTTCTCGTTGGCGCGCGCAGGAAGACAGCGGCAGCATTTAGCAGTGCGCTGTTTGCCATTGGGATTGTTCCTCTTCTTGAGCGGGAAGTCGGTGATAGGGTGTGTCTTTCTGCACGTCTTGCAGAACGCAGTCGACGCGTCGGCGGCGGCGGACATAGCAGCAAAAACGCGCAGCACGTGTCTATTGTACAAACAAACATTTGTGGACGCGTCTTGCGTCATCATGGCCTGACGGACCGGCCGGAGTCGGAGCTTCGGATGCTTTGGTCCGTTCGGCGCGGTCAGTCGCCCGTACTAATGTACGGGCTGGCCGCGCCTTTGCGCTGACGTAGGAGCCGGCATTGTGTGTGCGTGCGCTGCTTCCTGCTGGCCGTGGCGCTCGGAGCCTTGCAGCTCAGGCGCCCGAACGAGAATTCGACGCCGCCAGCAGCTCGTACCAATGTACGGGCTTGTTGGGCTTCGATACCGCTGCTAGAGGCTGCGGTGGGCGCGCGTTCGTTGTTCTTGGTCGACCGCGGCGAGCTCAGCGTTCCGGCTGGGTCTTCTGGCCGACTCTGGAGGTGTGTGCGCGCGGCGGGCTACTGTTCAGCGCGGGTCGGCAATTCCCACGGGTCGGATACAGCAGCGAGGTACAGCCATTCGGCCCGGGTCAATTCATCCGACCCGATGGCTCGTGTTCAGCTGTGGCAATGATACAATTAATACCAGGCGTACTGAGATCGAGCGAGATTAAGCGTAACGACTCCAGTTGATTTGCCTAGTTTGCTCTGACATGGTGACCGCCCAGATTGCGTACGTTCCGACGTTCAGGAAACCGGGCGTGCTTCTTTCTGATGGCAGCCCAGTAATCTTCCGCCGAGAGAGCTGATCAGCGATCGTCGCCGTGCAGATCGCAAACAGTGTGTTGGTGACTCTCGGCCGCAGTTCCTACACCACCAAACGAGCCTAAGGTTTTGACAGCGCCGGCCTAGCGGGTTCTCCAGAGATATCTCCAGATGTTAGCTTGGCCTGCTTTGAACCTTACCAAAAGGTTTTTCGTCGACAACCTCTCTCAAAGCCACATGGGGAGCCCGTGCACTGCACCGCAGGCGACGAATATGGCCTGCAAAACGCACTCCTTTGCAGTACTCGTTATTGTAGTAGACTGTATATTTTCAGCAAATGATAAACAACTTTCTTTTTGATTTGAATGGACTGGGAAATGTGCTCTTCGTTGGGCAGCTGCAGGGTGGGCGGGTAGCCTCGGAGACAAATCCCCGTGTTCACACGGTTGGGTCGGACTTGGGCGGAGTCAGATGTTGCCTCTCGCTCGCATCCCCTTCAAGGCTTCAAGTCGACAGCGCCTCAAGTTGCCCTATGCGCTCGCCGGTGTCTCTATTGCTTGCTGTGATACTCCGGGCTGTGGCGATTCTTTGCGTTTCCTGCTCCATGGCTGTGAGGCTTCGGTGCTATTGGCTTTGGCTTGTCTGGTTTGCTGGATCTTTCCGTGCCTCTGCGCTCTGGAGACTTACCGAGGCTCACTGGCTCTCTCTGGCCCCCTGTCCCTGTCTTTTGGGCTCCTGTCTGTTGCCTGATATTAACATATCATTTGCAGGCTCTTCGCACGGTAACTCGCTGAAGGCCCACGACCACAGCCGACCCCAAGGTAAGCCCTTTCGCCCTTGGTTCATCCATTCGTCTCATTTCTGACCGCTCCGGATCATCACAGTTTTCATATCGTGACTTGGCCACGTCGGAAGTCGGCAGTGCAGCCAGGTGCGCCACTCTTGTTATATCGACACCCGGCACGCTCATTCACCCACCTTTTTTTATAGAACTCATCCGCAGCCTCCGCGGCATCGCTGTTGTGGCGCTCGGTGGCCGCGGCGCGTCGTCGGCCTCGTTGAGCAACACATACGGGGCCTCGGGCGGCGAGAGCGAGTGCGCTGCGGCAGACAGCGCCACCGACATGGACAGCTGGACGTACAGCCACTCTGCCTTGGCAATGCGGTGTGCGGCCTACGCGAGCTTGCGCCTCAGATGGTCGACTTAGCAGACAGCGTCGCCGGCGCAAGGGCAGCCGTCTCCTTGTGTACATTATCACCCGCTACTTTCGTATACACTCATTCCTGTTCCTTCATCATACACACTGGTATTGCTTGGAACAAAGAAAATAAGAAATACAACTGGGCATGTGGCTCTTGTAAATCCGACCTCAAAACCTTTTGAAAACCTTTGACCTTCGTACAGGCTATATTAACTCGTAAATTATGTCAAAAAAGGGTTTTGGGATTGCCCTTGTCAGGCCGCTAGCACATCGTCATTCCGGTCTAACGCGAACCTTGTTAAAACGTTCGTCTTGTGTTCGTCTCGTGTGGTGGTGTACATAAGAGCGCGAGATGCTTATACCTGCCCTGTTGTGGAGAGTCGACTCGAAGAGCAAGGGCTATAGACATTGTGCGTCGTTCTTGACTAAAGCCGTTATCTACACCATCGCACAGGTGCAGCGGGCAGTAACCATGTTAGATCTGTGAATCTTACATGCGTCGTGGGAAATGGAAGTCGGCAGTGAGTGCAAAATAGTGCTTTGTAGTCGTAGTGCTCATGTGATCATCAGGTTCGCAGACCTAACATGGTTATTGCATGCACGCCTCTTGCCATTGGAGTGGATAAAGATGTTACCGCTCGGATCATGCGCAGTAGTATGGTGCTGCGCATAGGGGGAGGCGAAGTTGTGGCGTGAGAGGTAAAGGGCAAACTGGGCACATGGACTGAGTTTGTATTCAACCCCGAACAGGGGTCTCGACCCATTTTGTAACGCGTGAGAATTGCGAACAGTCAATATCGCGTAAAGAGCTCATTTGGGTTATTGGTAATGTCCTTGGCGGATTCTGAATGGATGACATATTCGAAGTCAGGGCGAGCGACGCTATATTAAAGCGCCGAAACTCTTGCATCTTTACACGTAGATAATATTTGCATTGTTCTCGCACCATGTGTCAAAACGCCTTTGCAAGCACTCGGTCGGCCTGCAGACATCTTGGAGGCGTCGAGGTTATTAGGCTAGATTGTGGCAAGCCTTGTTGCCGCTTCAGTTGCGCGCACAATCTGGACTCTCACGACTGCGCCAAGACCTGCGAGCAGGTTATGGGTCGGGCAATATATCTGCGGCCAAATACTTGCAGTGTTCGGTGCTATCATTGCTGGAGGAAGTGGCAGGATGCCGGATCTCAAGATTGCGACGATGACCCACCATTTCTCTAGTCGCCTTACCGCGGGTTTATGTACGTCACCAGATTTTTTTTTTCTTTTTTTGGTGTGTCGTGGTAACAGGAGCTGATTTGCGTGCTCCAGCATAGACTACCCGTCTGCGATAGTTCGCATCTTGTATACGAATTAGGAAACGATTACTATGGTTAAATCCGGAGCATATTACACGATTACGCGATCTTTCGCACAGCCACAAAGTAGCTTATCTCCGATGGCACTCTGACACATGCTTTGCTTATGCACGAGATCTAATGCGGCCTGCTCTAGTGTCACGGATCTCACCATAGTATTCTTATAATAACGGTCGCAGTTTCCACGGTTGTCCGTTGTGTGTTCAGTTCCCCACTCCAAAGCTCACTCTGATGTCTCCGCCAAAAATCGACTGCATCTGCAGGAAAGCTGCGCCCGACAAGCCCCCCGACCATCGCAAGCATCGCCGCTGTCAGTATATGCAATTCGAAGGCGACATGTCTGTGAGTTCAGTGTTGCCCCCGCTGGATTCGCACTAGTATTAATGTTCGCATGGCAGCGTCGGGCGGACATCCAGAGAACGAGGGCTCTAAAGATTGCGCGTGAGCTTCGCCATATCCCGCTGTGGTCATGCATCGGCCCGTCTACGACTGCGGGTGCTCTCTTGGTCCACTGTCTGGGTGTCGCACGCTCCCTTTGCGATGAGCGCATCTGTGTGGAGAGCTGGGCTACGGAGGTCCCTATCATATTCGTGAGTCGCTATCACCGGGTCAATGCAGTCTAACAGCCCTGTGCGTAGTCGATCGTCAGACTCATGGAGGAGAAACCCACCCGAGCCTTCTTCCGGCGCCCGTTCGAGCGCCTGAGGGTTATGTACGCGTGGCGAGTGTTTGGTATGGCACCCAAGGACGACCTGCTGCTCACGGGCGTGGAGTGGATGTGGCACTGATGATACATTGCCCGTCTCTATACGTGTCGTGTCATCTAGTGGCAGTTTATCTCATCGTACAATGCATTGGGCGTTTCTCGACATAAGGATCCGTGAGACTCGGAAACCGGATAGAGTGCTCTGGCTTTCTCAGGCCGAGGCACATGTGCGATTGACCGTTCTATTCCGGTAATGCACACACAACGTTCCCGATGATGCAGCTGAATATTCGGCCACGTTTTTTCCCGAGCCTGATCCGTTTAAGCCGTGCAAAGACCTCTGAAGCTACTGTGTACTATTGCGTGTGCATCCCTCCGTCCAAAGCCTGTCCCACGGCTGCCTGCCTCTGCATCATTGGGACCCCATCAGATCTGGACTGGGCGCGAGGTTGTGACGTATCAGTGAATTACCCATCGACCTGCACGACTTGTGCGCGGAGATCTAGCCACAGGGAGATAGGTTCTTCGTAGCACAAGCGAAGTGGGCCGCAAACCTAGCGGATGGCATTACGCAGTGTCTCGACAGTGTTTCTTTTATTCTTGAAGCATGGTGACTCATGAGCTTGCAGCTTGATCTTCGGCCGCAGAATAGAATGTAACCAAGCCTCTCTCCAAGGGTTTGAAATCGGCTCCGTCTCGACAATTCACTTCACACATGTACCTCAGGTGATGTGGCTTTTTTCAGTTCGAAATTGCCCCTGATTTACGTCACATGACAGAGCGGTCTTCTCAACGGAGCATGCCCCATTTGGTTTGAATGGATCTGGCGCGTGAGACGCCAACAGTGTAAGTCTGTTCCAATTAGCGCCTAATAACACGGGCAACGAAGGCTTTTAAACAGGAGCAACTGGACGGTGTTCGACGACTATGCAAACGCTCACCGGTGCAGAGATAGGTCCAGGTTGCAATGTGCTGCGCAGTTTAGTGAGTTCGTGCAGTTAGGCGTCGACTCAGCTGACGATGATCGTGATTCCCCATTAGCGACAAGGCTATTGGGAACTGTGGCATATGGGTAGATTTGCTCACTGAACGTCCTGAAAGATTTACACCCTTTTACCAGCATATTAGAAGCCCGATAGCAGCGAAGTTCGATTGCACTGGGCCCGGAATTGTGTGGTGGACGAAAATTGTTAGAGATTACCAGCATGATTTTCTGCAAGAATGAAAGACAATCTATTGAATGTGGCACAATACAAATCTCAGTGCCACTCACTACAAAATCACGTACAATATGTCTTGAACATGTGAATAGTATGAATGGTGGTCCTGAGATTTGTCAACGACCACCCTCAAACTATTGTCTTGCATTCTTGCAGAAAGCCAAGGGAATAATCTCAATCAAATCACGACCACCACACTATTCCGGGCCCAGTGTTGTGCAAAACCGTACTGTCCCCTCAGCATGCTGCGCGCGGAAGATTGCAGTCGTACCATGTCCTACAAAGTGCGTTGGAGCCCTTTGATTTCTAAACGGACAAACTGATGGAACATAAGGATATGCCAGTGAAATACATGAACATCGGTTGTGTGGTAACCTATCCCTGCAATGTCTGCTCGTTGCGATCTTCGCGCGCGAGACTTGCACGCGAATAGAACGGTTTTGCTACTCTGTCGGCGATCAACACGTCCTCGGGCAACCGCGGAGCAGATCTTTGTTTGGATGCTCAGGGCATGCGTGTCAACATAAAGTATAGTTCCGCGCGTGCGGGAGAATTGAGCCAGCTTGTCGGGTATACGCCGACTAGCTGGCGCGTGTGAAACGGTGCCATGCCAAGCGGCAGCTTGCGCTGATATCCTGGGGCCTTCAGTGTGGCCAGCGTCGCTCCGTCGCCCTGGTCATTGACTGCGGCGGAATTTCTGACTCACCCACCCCCGACACAGCCACCTTTGGTTCTGCACCACGTGGGAGTCGATACTCGCAGCCATCACATACATGTACCCGCTCTCTTTTAATCCACAACCTCGTCTCTTCGTCCATAGACGGCCCTCAACGCGGGGCTTGCCCTCTCGACTCGGTGCCTCCCCGAGTAGACCTTTCGGCCTCCCTCAAGCGGCCGAGACGCCGCCGGCGCTGCAAGCAGAGCAGCTCCCAGACGACGCGGCACGAATACGGATATAAGGCCCACGACCATACTGTTTGACCCGTCAGCCCAGATGCACAGGAAGCCACCCTCCCATACCTGTCGACAGAATGAACAGAAGCAGTATAAGCTCGACCCACAATGAGGCGAGCGGCAAACGAGATAGAAGGCGGGCTCGAAAGGAGCGTTGACGTAGTGCTGTAGAACGCTCAGAGGTCACCGTAAATTGCCCTGCCACTTACCCCGCACTGGGAATAATCGAAAGTGATTCTGAGCAAAATGAGCCCGCACCTGGAAAAATGGTGTGGCTCTACTCACGAGACAGAGCGGCACATGCCTTCGAGTTTGCGAGAGTTACGCAAGTAGGTCTCCCCTTAAATAGTCCAGCCAAGCACAGAATCATATGGTGGATTGTAATCTCAAAACACAGCTGATGATTTCCAAGTCACCTGCCTCAAACATTCCGCTAGAACGAGCGCAACATTATGATCACTGAATCAGGAAACACAGTCAGCCTGTAGAATAATCTTGCCGCGGACGGGGCTGCAGATATGCAAACCTTATTCCGGCCCTCAGCCCTGAACTGACAACAGCAACTCCCGGGATACTCAAAGACAGCGCCCCCCGATGCGCCCCGTTCCCCGATGGCGCTGGCAACCAAGTCCTTATCCTAGCAGTCCGCCAGGTTAGACTGCCCAGCGACGCGGCCGGCTACAGTCCGACCGCAGCCCAACAATGATATGATACGCCATTCGCCTTCCATCCAAAGCCTCACTGTGGTGTTCCCCAGCTTATCGCGCAAACTACACAGTTTGACAACCTCGCGGAGGAGCTCCTAAGGACAGTAGTCTTCCTTATTCGAAGCGATCTGTCCAAGCTAACCCTCCAAGTATAAAAAACATTCCCGCAACGCGTGTTTCAGGCATGTCACCAAACATTCCCCAGGCTGTTGCTGCCGCGGCTATTATCGCACTCATCGCAGCTGTGGCAATATGCGCAGGAGTCGTGTTCGCCCGTTACCTCGCTGTTGGAGAGCACACGCCTCTGCCTGTGACCAACCCGGCCACGACGGTACAGGGTCAGACATGGCACCCCCTTCGCGAGACAGGATCATGCGCGCCACGCCAGCCAGATAGCGAGAGATACACCACTCCTTCACATCGCCACACCCCTGCGGCGCCCGATGGCCTGCCGCCGATTTGCCCACGAACCCATGCATGCCTGAGTGACAGGAGCGCCCATGATCCGGATCAGATCACCGGCACCCGGGAGCCTCTCGATTCAGTCCCAGACATCGTCCGCTGTACGTCAGAGTCGCCGCATCATGCTGCGCATTCATGAGACTCAATAGAACCTAGATACAGAGAGTGCTCCACGTAGTGTCAAACCACGCATCCACTTACCGAGCCCGCGTCCCACCGGACACGTGTATTCGAGTCCCTCCCACGTCAGCCAGTCCAGCCTACCTACCTCAGACATCACCTCCGCTCACCACAGCGGCAAACAACCTAGCAAGGCGTCGCCGGTAGACTTGTTGGATAGTCCGGTCATCGGTCGCAGTTCACCCCTCTTCTTCTCCCCAGAACACAGAATTTCCATGGACATCGCGAGTCCATTCCCCATTATCCCGATCATTTATGTGACATCTACAGACTAGCATTTCCAGCAATGATGAACATGTAGGCGCTCGCAAACTCTATCTGCCCGCCCATGCGCTACGCAAACTCAAGATCCTGTGCACTCTTCTGATTTCCGTTCCCTTGGATGGATTGAGTCGTGCCGCGCAGGGCAGTGGGAACGGAACATACCTTCTTCGCCCGATATGAATAAATTAAGTAATCACGCATCCTGTCACTGCCTAATCAGGATGACAACTCACTCACACCCCAGCTCGGGCTGAGCACGTGCTTCCCCAAAGCCATGTTATAACCACAGCCGACATGTATACAGGCCTCTGACCATTCTCCTCGTTGCCTCAGCTCAAACATGGCCGACGACGCCCGCAGCCCCCTATACAGCTTCTCTTCTGCTCTTAAGGTCGAATTCAACGGGCCGGAACTGTCACTGCCATCGCTCTCCGCTCAGCTCTCTCAGCCGTTCCTCTTAGCCCAAGCTCGTGAGCACTTCGCTGGGTTCGATAGGCCCGGCTTCCGCGTCTTCCTCACCGTGCCCATCGACCCGAACGCCCCCCACGCTGCGGGCTCCCTCCCAATCGTCTCGCAGCCCCGCGCAGTGATACAGTCACCTCCCCTACTGCCGGCTACTGTGGCAGCACCAAACGAGAAGCCGATCGTCACAGCGCACTGTGCGATGAGATTGTGCAGCCGCCCGCCAACTCCCGATTCTGGGGCCACCCCCTTCCAATACTCCCTCCAGTATGCCCTCAGCCGTCGCGGTCTCATGACTCCGCCGGGGAGCCCGAGGAGGTCCTCAGCCGGTGGTGGCAACTCGCTCGCCTATTCGCCCACGGTAGCAACAGCGTGGACGCACGACACCAATTCACTGGTGTACAAAGGCGCTACAAAGGTCCCTCTAGTGTCCGCTCCCTTCTACATCCGTGACGTCGCTGGCCCATCGTCCTCTCCTCACGCACACGGCATGCATGCAACTGGCACGGAACTGGCACCCCCCGCGCTCGCTCAGTCGGCCCGCCCCCCATCGCCCAAATCAATCATAATTTGTGATACTTGCCTTATGTCCTTCGATCAGGTGCTCAGCGCCATCGAGCACGGCGCGGAGCATGGCGAAGTCAGGCCCTTGGTCTGTCATGGAGGCTGTGGGAAAGCCTTTGAGACTGGCCTGGATAGACGCGAGCACTGGCAAGAGGTCCCGCTGTGCGAGAAAGACCACCATAAGTCCTTCATCGATGCGGTCATTGACTCCGTCCTCCCATTGTACAGGTACTGAATGTTGTCTGCCTGCGCTCGTCTCGGACCAAGAACCTTCTTACCGTGTAGCAGTGCTAGTAGTATCTGAAAGATGAGCATGTACGCAGCTCGACACTGCGTATCTCAGCGAGCACTCGGAAACTCTTATGCATTACAGGACTTCAGTTGAGGCACAAAGAGAGGCACTAAGCGCCGTCCGGCGGAGACAAAGGCCACACAAGCCCAAACAGTGAGGCTATGTCCGCGCTTTCCCCAGCTGAACACCGACGCTCCTAGCAGCTCGAGCCCGCGGCCATCCCTCGAAGGCCATCCAGGCCTGCAGCGGGTGCCACTACCCTCTCGGGGCTTCCAAGGTCGGGACTTGTCGCGGCAGTGACACCACATCTCCAACCTGAACAGCGGGCACTGCATGCGACCGCGCTGTCTTGCCCGTACGAGTGCCAACATCACATCCCTGCGCCCCAAGCCCGTCGCTAACTGGACAGGTTTCAGTGACGCGTAAGCCCTCCATCACCCACGGCGCAGTTAGCTGACAATGGTACTGGTCCCAGAGTATCACCAAGCGCTCCCGTATTCGCCCACGACGGCGAGCGCGCCTTTCTTCACTCTAAAATTCGTAAGCCAATAGGTCACATTGACCCTGCCACAGTCTGTTCAACATTAATCAGGTCATCAATACTAGAGTAACGAGCACGAAGTGTGCACTCCAGTGTCAACATCGCACCTGTCGACGCCCTGCCACAAGGAATAGCCATGCGCTCGGTATCGACTGTAGCGCCGACACCTGCCACTCATGCGATGTACGACCTGCTGACAAGCAGCACGCAAGATCTATCTCCCGAAACCTCACTGCGAACGGTGGGCTGAGACGTTCCAGACAGCACGCAAGCCCGTCTAACCGATTTCCAGCCAGCCTATAATGTCCAAAATCGCTCTCTCCCCCGATCAATGCGTGCGCCACTCCGTGGCTTGCAGACGGTCACGCTTCGCAAACAAATACTCACTGCAGCTGGCTCTGTAAACTTTGTGCATCGGGGTGTCAAGTTATGCAGGGATACCTTGCACGGGCCGCACCTCGACTGGCACCTCACAGTGTTCCCGCCCGTCGGGGCGGCACCACGTAGAAGCAATGTACTATGTGTTATACTGACTCGCAGAAGTCCATCGGAGATCTTTCTGTCGTCGTCTGTACCTACCTACCTACCGATGCTGGCGCAAACCGCGGCCGCCTAGCCCTGGAGTATGACCCAGCTTTGAGGCCACTCTGATACGATTTAGGCTGGCGTCTCTGTATATCTTGCATATAACGATCCTTCTGGGCACTCTTGTATCAATGAGATTGTCGTCGAACCACATCCGTTAAAAATCCTGACAAAGCAAGTGCGAACATGTAGATCAAAAGTAGGCGGCATGATGTCACTGTTATCGAAGGTGAAGGCACTCGCTTCGAGGACTTCAAGGATTCCCTTAAAATGTCCCTGAGGCTTTTACGAAGTATTAAAATTTTGGATATTAGAAGAACTTCCAGGTGTAATATGGAAAAGGAACGGGATAATTGGGAACAGATTGGGAATGACTGGGAAACTGACGTCACCGGCCCAATGGGGTCAAATTTTCATGGCCAGCTTTTTCATCAGCCGGCATAGTCGCTCGGGGGATAAAGAACGGCACTAAGCGTGACCGTAACAATGTCATGGGCAATGCAGAGCTCTGGAACCAACTCGGTGACAACATGATTGGTGTCACGCTGACAACGGAACTGGACGGGGGCAACGCAAGCTCAATTATAGTGGCCCATGTCGAGCCCACGGCAGGCACGCCAGGCGGGACGGATTCCGATGCGGTTGACAATGCCTCGGAGGCGCAGACAGGTGAAGCACCAGTCTGCCATTAATATTCGGATCTCTAACGGCCCTGCGCGCAGCTCCTGCCACTTCCTCGGGAGAAGTCCTGCGCGATGACGACGGGTTCATCATGCAGGTGAGGAAGAGGAAGGGCAATGCGAGACGCCCCTCAGCTGCGAGCGCCATGGACGAGTCGCTGCTGCTCAAGAAAGCGCGCAACTCCTCTCCCGGCGTGCTGGCCGGCGAGGAGCACGCTAGCGGAGGCGAGGAGTGAGTACCGACAATGGCTATGAACCGGAAGTATCCGTTGGGAAATTCCCGTCATAGGGCCAGGTGACCGGATTCCATAGCAGGCTAACCAGACAACATGAACTTTGAGGATTTGCTGCATAAATATGAGAAAAAAGAATTAAAATGTTACTCAGGAGGAATTCCAGATTTATCAAGCTGTTGTGGAGTCCAGGATCATCGAGATAATCCCAGCGCTTTTTGTCATCCTCCCAAGTATCTAAGTCATCAGTTCAAAGTCTCAGCATTCAGGCACATAAGTTCTAAAGTTATTCCTGAACCAGATCCAACCTGTGCTCATGGACTGGATAGTCTCTAATGACCTACTTATGAATCATGTTAGGGTTCAAACAAGGTTTACCCCTCAATTTCAGGTGGTTGTACAGGTCTCGGGAGCTTCGGGGCGGATCTCGGAGGCAAATAACCATTTTTCAAAAAACGAAATAAGGTCCTCATCGGACCCCTCCCTCCCTCGTCCTTGTGCTATCGGATTTTGCCGATGGACACCCCTTGTTGCAGGCTATGGAGACGATGTAGTGGATAGGATGAGGTGGAACGGGTCCCAGGATGACGTAGGACGACTACTCCCAAATAGGAAGGTAGTGGAAGAAGACTAAGAGATCGATGCGGCATTGATTCCATGGTGTAGCTCATGGAGTAAGTCCCCTGGGCTTGAGACCTTCCAGGGTAGATTCTACATATTGACAAAGGTTTAGAATAATTTCTCCGGAAGTCCTGGTGAAAGGGACGGTGGACAATGGACTTGCATAACGGCCTTCGGAGCCTTGTCAGCTTCCCTATCGAACACCCAGCATCGGTCCTCTTCCACGGGTTTCCCCTCAAAAAAATCGAGCTCTTCGGTAAACATGTTCTCATAGAAGGCAAAATCAACCTATGACAAGCTGAGGGTGCGATGGGAAAGGGAATGTGCTGAGATCAAATTGTGTCAGCTTCCCTGTTAGGACTAGTATACCCATCCCGCATGCCTCTCCAGGCTGCTGGCACCTCGGCTAGCCTCCCTCGGCATCACTGAACCCTTGTCAACTTCGGTTGTCTCATGCGACACACCAGTACCATCGTCCTCGACCACCGCCGTGTTTGTTTCCGATCAGCGTGTAGGCGTTCATCGGTCTGTCTCCTCGGTGTCACATTACGGCCTACACCCTTGGAGATGTAGTACACCACACCTCGGCTATTGCCCTGCATGGCCGGTGCGCACTGGGAGTACAGGTGACGCTACAACGATCTTGCTGACATACATCCTTCACCCTCTGTCCCATGGATGCTCGACCGCTCCGGTACCTTGGACCTCGGCCACTACACTCTCCTCGGTCTGCGCTCCACATGGTCCATGGTCCGGAGGATGTCTGGATACGTTGGGAGTCTCGATTGTGGGGTGGTGCGCTTGTACCTCACTCGCTGACGCGTTGCGCTCGCTGCTGCGCTCGCCATTGCGCCGGCCCCTTTCGCCCCCGGTGTCGGTGTGTGCGTATATGCAGTGACACCTCAGTCTGTCGTGGATACCCACCGGATACCCTTCATAGGCACAGACATCCTTATCACCTTCGTCCGGAGTCGTTCCACGCCTTCATTCACTCTTTCTTGACCCTCCCTTAAACCCCTTTACCCCCATTGCTTTCACTGGCTTCCGATTACCCTCGGTGACTTCCCTGATGTCTTTCCCCATCGCTTCCGGACCCCCTTTGGTGTTGGTTGGCTTTCTTTGTCGTCCGGAGCGCTCGGATCCGGTTTGCCTCCGGTCGGACTATATGTACCGGCAATTGCCCTCGGATGTACCCTAGGTTGGATCTGGTCTATTATGTGTTTGACCTTCCCCTCCTGAGTACCCTTCCTGGTCGGCTATGCCTCCTGATCGGTAGTGTATGCAGCACACCTTGACACAAGCCAGCCAGAAACCAATGCGGATGTAGTCGAGGACAACGACAATGGCATATTTCATCCTGAGACTGAGGTTGATGGGGTCCAGTGAAGCTGAGGGAAAGTAGCCGAGGTTCCAGCGACCTGGTGAGGCATGCAGAGAGGGTATATTGGCCACCAGGGGCGGGCAAAGTGGTGAAAGAGATACAACAGGAGTGGCCTATAGGTGTAATCGTCGCAGACTATAAAAATCAGACCACATAGAGCTTATGATTGTTAAGGTTGTGTGCGGCGCGAATAGCGAGGTGCAAAGCGCCTCGAATGAACGCCGCGCGCAATGCTGCCCCCTCAGTCATGCTTTTGTGCACCTTGGGAACCCAGTTGTTCTGGATGAATCAATTTATGCTGCCGCTCCAGTGCTGGATTAGCGCTCAGTTAGTTACCGAAAGTTACTAACTTTGTTACTAACGTGTTAGTTAGTAACATGTTAGTAACGCCTGCGCTGGGGGAAGGTCGTGTTATTAACTTCACAAGCACATCAGAGCCGCCAGCTGAGGAAGGGATCCTGGCCCTTGAGTGACTTTGATCGGGTGAATCTCACTTTTCACAGCCTCCAAATGTCTTATATTGCCTGGAAGTGGGAAAATTTGGCTAATCTCATATACCTGAGTGCCCCACTTGCTGTGTGGCACTCAATGAACTGTCCTGGAGAGCTTAACATGTGCCTTTGACCTCAGAGCTTGCTGAGAGCACCTCTAGTATGCTATTTACTGACCTCGGAGAAGAGCAAGATACACCCACAACCTGCATTGTATTATATAAGCGCAACTGTTACTAACAATGTTACTAACACGGTGTTACTAACACCTAACGTTAGTAACGTGTTAGTTACCTCACAGGAGATAACTAACTGAGCGCTATGCTGGATCAGACCAAGTAGCGATTGTAATTGTTAGGGTCGCGCGTGATGCTGCCCCCTCAGTCATGGTTTTGTGCACCTCGGGAATCCAAAGTTAAGTAAAATACTTTTCAAAGAATCAGCAACTTCACAGTAATCATCATTTGACTGTGTTGGTCAGAGGTATCAGGCAAGTAGCCTCCCCCATGCATCTTGGCA
Source organism: Auricularia sp. M13 (assembly GCA_037042915.1). Lineage (NCBI taxonomy): Eukaryota > Fungi > Basidiomycota > Agaricomycetes > Auriculariales > Auriculariaceae > Auricularia > Auricularia sp. M13. The sequence goes on from CM073199.1 coordinate 3,508,329, forward strand.
TTGCTGTTTTTTCTAGCACTCAAATGGCACCTGCTCAACATCATCAGGGTAATGTATTGATGGAGATTGTATTGCATGAGTCCCGATGAGGCACATCCAGCCAAGCCTGGTACATCAGCAACGGTTATTGTAACTGCGAAACTTTGGGACTATTGGTGCTCGCATCACGCCCGAGTTTCTGCACCCAACCAAGCAACCAAACAAGCCAGCGGCTGAACCAATGGCCAGATAGTAGACCCAAGTCACCCGACCAATGGCCAAACCAGCAGACCTGAACGACCAACCCAACGGCAGTCCAGGCCGTCCGGAAGCGTGACCGTCTGCAAGCCGCAATGCTACGCGCGGCGCACTGCACTGGTTAAGTATGGTGTGGGAGGAGAGAATCAAGTAGGAAAGCGATATTAGACTCCGCTTCAATTGCTCTTCCCGCCCGCTCTCTCCGAACCTGAGGCTGTCCTGCGGAGTACCACGGCCAGCGGCTGCTTTCAACGGGACAGAATGATTCGACAAATACCAGATTGCTATCCGCCCATTGGCACCGGGCGGCTCGTTCCTGCTCCTTTGCTTTGTCAATTCTCCGAGGCCGCCGAGTGTCGTACGGTGCGCGAGCGCCAGGCGGTAGACATTTGGAGCAGATGACCATCCCGCGCGCGTTCTGGCTCAACGCGTCGCGTAATATCCGAAGTTGGCGTACGGTTATCAACCACTGTGCGCTATGCACGCGGTACGAACGGCGGTCCCGTAGGACGAATCACGAACGCGCAGAGGAGGGATCTCCAAGCCGGGCGCCGGGCGGATTTGAGGAAGGGGCTGTTCGCGCGACGGACGGCCATTCCGCGCGAGTTCACGTCGCACTGTCGTGCTAGTCTCGAACAGCGTTGTGCCGGCGCACGCCCGTCCTACGACCTGCGCCGTCCGGACTTGTACACCGTCCCGTCGGCGTGAAGCCTCTTTCTGTTCACGCGAACTGGGCCGGCTTCAGGTTGCCCTTCAAAGGAAACGGCCATTGGCAGATTTTCCGCTGCTGTTCGCGGGGCATCGGCGCGGTCTTGTGCTACGATACGACACCGTGGTCCTATGTCAGTCCTTGTGCCCATCCAGCCGCGCGAAATTATTCGCTCTTGTCTGCCTGCACACGAGCCCGCTGCGTGCTTCTATCTCCACCGCTCGGAGCAGCCGCCGAGACGCTGTGACCTCTGTGGCGGTCCTTAGCTCTGGCTCGTCCATTTCTGTTTATGAAGCCTCCGAGGATCCTCGACTTCACACTACTTCTTAAGCGTCACGGCCGAGCACTGCCGCAACGCAGTGCACTCGACAAATGCACTAGAAGGACAACGGTTGTGGGCCGGCCAGAATGGCACAACCTTCGTTTGCGGGCTAGGGCGATGACACTGGCCAGGGCGTGACTCAGAACTGCAACACCGCGAAGCTCACGCAGGGTGCAGCTTGTGTCGCTTTCGTTGTTGTGCCTGTGCCCAAAGTCCGGTGTCGTCTGGTGTCATGCCATTGGAAGTTCGCGTACGGCCACAACCCGCTTCTGGGGTGCCAACTGCGCGAGTCAAAACCCTGTCATGGTCCAACAATCGTTGTTCTCCAGGGTCTTCGTCGCGATAGCATGACCCTGATTTCTGCATCTTGTGATTCGTACGGGGGATGGACTGAAATAGGAGTAAATGTGCAATGTTGAATGGCGATGTCGAGGGTCCAATGTCGAGGGTCCTTGGACGAAGATGCCCTGAACTCACGCCCCGCGTGTTGTCCGTGATATGTGCATTCGGATCTCACGCGGTCTCAGCAGCGAGCGACTCAACATGGCTTATCTTCCGTGATACCCATAGAAGCGCCTGGACCCGTTTTCTACAACTTCGAAAACGGTGACTGCTCAGACGGGCACACCATTGGCTACCAGAATTCTATGCACACCGCGTCCTTCATGGGACCGGTAGGGGGACTCGAATTCTCATGATTTGAGCACATGAGCCCACGGAGTCTTGGTCATCATCATTGGCCCATGGCACCACGTCGCATACCATTCATAGTTCAAAATGCTCACGCGACGGGCAACTAGCAGACTAGCTTTGCGCTCCGGATTAGGGAAGGTATGAAGATTCACGAATGTTCACATTGATCAATGGTGCTAAGTGCGACACCGTACAGACTATGTTGGACCAGTCCTCTCCCGCAGAGGGGTGCTAGAAGCATTCACTGATACTCCTCGTATCCGTGCAAAAAGAATCTAGAGGTAACACGATATTGGTAAGGTGCTCGGCAAATGAGGGCTGGACGAACTGCTTCCAAATCAGAACCTGTACTGGATGCTGAATGACTCTCCAAGGAATATCCTCAGCATTGATGCCCAATTTGTCGGCTATATCTTGCCTGATCTTGTAACACTCCTGCTTGGATTCGTCGGAGAGCCTATCCCAAAGGCGCGGCGCATCGATTCCTGTGTCGGTAGCCTTGGGCCAAGGGTCGATGGCGTAGAACTGATCCGCTGCCAACGTAAACATGAGCTTATCATGGATTAGCAAATACACCGTAGACGCGATATCAACTGTTGTTAACCCACGTAGCGCACTTCAGATGTCGGTGACATGTAGCATTCGATTACGGATTGGCGCTCCTGTTTCTCCAGCCTTTTGTAATAGATTTCAAGGTCGTCTGCAGGGCCCGTAGAACCCTCCTTGGATTTAGCACCAAGCTCTTTCGCGAATTTGCTGGCCTGGTCCTCTGTAAGGATCCAACCGCCGACAAGATACATCGTTTCGTCGGAGTATCGCGCATTGCGCTCTTGTATCCGTTCATAACGATCTTGGTCAGGATGTGGCGTCGCCATACCGGTGGAAGCAGCGAGGGACAGAAGGCAAGTAATGACGATCGGAGTTTATATAGTGTCTGACGGTGCGCCGATCAACCTACAGTAGTGGCAGTAGTTTAAGGTTCAGATCTGTGGTAGGTCCGCGTATTAAGAAATCATGCGCGCGAGTGAAGGGCATCCTCGCGCCGACTTTTGTAAATTTATAGCATGCCGGCCGCGAGTTGAATGTGACAGATGGAGGAGCAGTCGGACTTGTTTCGCCAATACCATATCCGCGTCACAGCTTGCGGGCATCGAGCGCTCAGGCCAGGTGACGAGATGAAAAGCTGTTTGCACGAGGAAAGTGCAATTGAAGCGGAGCTCGAAATCAGTCCTCATGCTCACTCGGGTTCTGGGGCCCTGGTGTATGTCCGCGCGCTTCAGAGCCGGAGAACAGCCACACTTGCCGCAAAGTACGAGATATGACCGCCTATGCCTGGGCTTCGCGCGTACCAATCCATCCAGTGCATCTTGAACAGCCCGTCCCGGCGTCACCTGTGGTTTCGCCAGCCGTACTTCTGCGAACCAGCGCTGAATCGGCTCGCTGTCGGAAAACTTCATATGCTTCATTCATTCTTGACGCGTATAATTTGCTAGTGTTGCGTCGTTCGAAAGCGACTCGTGGGGCGTCTATCAGTTCGACCCGACCAGAGCGCAGCGACCACTTGGCTACAACACTACCTGTCCAACTTGTTTCTCTCGACGTGCTTACCTTGGTTAACTCTGGATATCTGTGCTCTTTGTCCATCCCGTCCGTTGCCTATGACCATAAGTACGATCGACATAACACTCGTACTGCGGTTTGAAACTTAGGATGACGCTTGCTCTTCCAACAATTCCAACAAAGATATTACGACGGAGAGTTCGGCCAACCTTCAGCGCTCCTACTCACGCTTGCGAGCGCTCACGGTTCTGTCCTCGGCGCTATTGTGCTTTCAGTTTAGTCTCCTCGACCGCCGCACGTCCCGCATCGTCAGTGCTCACAGTGGAAGAAACACCTCACCTGACAGATAGTAGGTGTTATTGCACGAGTTTCTGTTCTCATTCGCTTGCTTTGGCGCCTTGTGTTCCTTTAGTACGCAAGGCGAGTTGACCAAATGCCCGGCTGGAGCTCCATCGACACTGCTTTTCGTCTGTAGCCACAGAGCAGGTAAATCCTCCTGCTTGGCTTGCTGAATTAAGCGCCTGTTCCTTTCCCGATTGGGCTGCGCTCCGGATAGACCGCTTAACTGTGCGCCAATGGTCGAACTCTGCTCTCGCTACTCCAAATATATGTATTTTTCGAGGATCTCCTATGATCAACGACCGGTATTCTCTCCAGGTGATGTTGAGAGCTGACCGTAGTTCCGAAATCCTGTGGCGCGCAGTGACTCTATAAAAGCGAGGTCGTGCAGCCCTCTACTCTCCAACCACTCCAGCTTCAGCTACTCGTCCTCAACGCGACTAACCTTCTCCCACCCCTCTTACGCCATGCAGCAGACCCGTCTCCTCCCGCTCTTCGTCGCGTGCTTCGCGTTCAGCCTCTTCGCCCTCGCCAGCCCCGTTGGCAAAGACGTCGCTGTTGCGCGCACTGCAGACCCGCTCACTGTTATCCTCAACGCTTTTCTTGAGCTAAAGGCCAAGATTGACGTGAACATCGCTGCGCTCGGTGCGTGTACCCATCGTTTTGTCCATGACATTATGCCTGACACCGAGCCCTACACTCACAGTCAAGCTCAACGTCAAGGCAGACATCTCGGTCATCATCGCGCAGATTGTCGTGGAGATTTCAGCCTGCGTCAAGGTGCTCGCGAGCGTCGGCGCCGTCGTAGACCTCAGCGACAAGGAGAAGATCTCGGCCATTGCCAAAGTCTGCGCTCAGATCATTGTCGTGCGTTCAGTCCCGCTGGATTTATGCATTTCAGCGACTGAAAGCTTGCGCTTTTGCAGAATCTCTGTGCTTGCATCACTGTCTTCGCCAAGATCATCGCAAACGTGACCGCCGTGGTGACTCTCAACGTCGCGCTCGTGGGCCTCCTCGTTCAGCTCAACCTCTGCGTCAGCGGAATCCTCGTCATTATTGCACCTCTGTACGTTCATAATAACTCCCATACACGTGTTATTGTGTGTGTGCGATGTGCTGACTTTCCCTCTAGCTGCGCTCAGATCACCGCTGTCGTGAACCTTGGTTTCCCGCTCCTCTGTTCTATGCTCGGCCTATAATCATATCACGCGCGATACCGCCTACACATGGCGCCAAAGATTCTCATCTCGAGCTTCCATATGGCCCTGTAGCTGCTGTTTTCTTCATGTTTTGATTCCACATTGTTTAATTTCTGTACTTTCACTGGTGTAGTGGCAAGATTGTTATAATTGCAGCCTCTAATTTTTTTTTCAGACGGATAATATAACTTTGCGTAATACGAGGTTGAGGAAGAAACAGTCATGATCAGGGAACAATGCGGGGTTAGAATTCGTGTCTTCCGCTCCCGTTCCCGTTCCCCCTCCCAAATGGACTTCATCGCGATCTTCAGCTCGTAGCCTTTGCGCTGCCAAGTATGGACGAGTACTAGAATGTTATATCCCAGCCATTTATGCCATGTCAGAGCTGCCTTGTCCAATGCTTCATGCCGAACCGATTTTATCAGGTGCGTAAAAACCTGCTGTTTCGCTATACACACTACCAAGACGCGATTGTTCCGACGGACCTCCTCAGGAGCTGTGCTATCAAATTGACATGGTTTCGTTATATAGACAGAAAATACATCTCGGCATCGGATATGTCACTGACATGCCATTTTACTTGAGCCACTGCAGGTACCGGGTACGTTCGACTCGCGCGAGCAGATTCCGACCGGGGCCGGATGGACTGCCCAGCGCTTCAGAAACTCGAGGTGAACATATATGGCTATTTATGGTCTGTACGACGACGACGCAGTATAGTTCGAGTCCTACTGCGAGTTATTCGGACGCTGCTCATGACCTAGTTGCAGGATGTTTCTTCCCATGCTGCCTCCAATGGAGGACAACGATCCCTCCGCTTCGTCATGGTGAAGCGGAATGCAATCATGGTTATTCTATTGGCCGAGAAAGGCGCGGGCCAATGGCTGAACACGGATTTCACTTGCACCGATTGCTTCTTTCGAGCCGACCCAAATAATAGCATGGAAATTCTGTACGTTGACATAATCGCTCCGCGAAGGGATGGCCACAATGACACGAGTTTTCAGGTATATAAAGTGGCGAGCGTGAAGGACCCAGCACTTATCACACATTCCACTTCGTTACCTTACAACTTAGCCCACTCGCCCTTCGCCATGCAGCTCACTCGCGGACTGTCCACCCTCCTCGCCATCACTTATGCTCTCGCGGCGGCCGTTCAGCCCTGGCAGTCGCTCGCCGGCTTGTCTCATGAGGAGGTCGAGATGTTTGCGCGCACTGTCAAGGTGCCCATCGTCGGCGCCGAGCCAGTCCCCCCACCAATCGCGGACACGAGCTAGAAGCTTATCAACGACGCCGCACATCCGTACAAGCCGCTCCAGAAAGGAGACCAGCGCGGTATGTAATCCCCATCCATGTTCATTGACATCGCTGAGTAGCCTTGACCAGGTCCTTGCCCTGGCCTGAACGCGCTCGCCTCTCACGGAGTGAGTCTCACACAGTTCCGCAGATCTTGAACGACATGCTAACAACACATCATTACAGTACCTCCCGCGTTCGGGTGTGGCCACTCCTGCGCAGATTATCACTGCCGTCCAGGAGGGCTTTAACATGGGACACGATATCGCGACGTTCGTCACATACGCCGCGTTCCTCGTCAACGGAAACCATCTCACCAATCTCATGAGCATTGGTGCGCAATGCCAACATCTTGAGCTCTCGCTGATGGTCGAACAGGTGGTCTCTCGCCCCTCACCGGAATGGCGCCGCCGAAGCCGGCCCTCGCGGGCGGTTTGAACGTACACGGCACTTTCGAAGGTACGATGGCGAGCTTTATTGGAGTTGCATGAGCTTATGCCTTGACTTACCAGGCGACGCGAGCCTCACGCGCAGCGACGACGCCCTGGGCGACAACCACAGCTTCAACGCGACGCTCTTCGATCTGGTAAGTGGAACGCGCTGACCCATATGCATCTGCTGATGAATATCTCAGCTTGTCAAAGACAGCAAGACGTACGGCGGTGGCAGGTACAACCTCACTGCCGCGGGCGAAGTCCGCTGGCGCCGCATCCAAGAGTCCATCGCGCACAACCCCAGCTTCTTCTTCAGCAACCCTCGCTTCAGCACCGCCTACGCCGAGTCCATCTTCCCCATTGCCTACTTCATTGATGGCCGCGTCAAGGGCGACGACGTGCGCGAGGCTACGGGGCTCGACCTGGAGGTCATGCGCGGCTTCTTCGAGGACCACCGCATGCCGAACGATTTCTACCGCCGCGAGGGTGCGTACGGTCTCCATGAAGTCGGCAGCATCAGCAAGGTGCTCCTTGCGATGCACCCGGTCAACCCCGGCTTCAACAACGGCACGGTCAACAACTACGTCGACGACCCGGACTTCTTCGGCGAGGACGAGGGCAACACGAGCTGCGCGCTCTACCGCAGGTTCGTCAACAACACCGTCGCGCTGTACCCCAACCCCCAGGGACAACTCCGCGATGCGATCAATGTCAACCTCGACAACTTCTACACCATTGCTTCGATGGACGAGGACTGCCTTCAGTCTCACCCCTATGCCTGAGTTTTCTTAGATTTTGTCGTCCGTCGTACTCGCAGCTAGACTTATAGAGATTGACTCGTAATACCAGCCCTTCCTTTGATCGCCGTGCGATCCAACTTTAGGATTCTTTCATCTCCCGTCTGAACAGTGCAATACCCTTCAAGATAAATTCTGGGTGGAGTACTCGGCGTAGCACCTGCGCTACAAGACGCCCAACTCTCAAACTTGCTTGATACACACAGCCCACTTCTGCTCGTCCTCATTCCACTGGTGATTACCACTGTCAAGGTTTCAGAAATCGTGTGGGATACACAGAGCCATGAACAAAGCATACCTGAGGCGACGGTTGCGAGCATAGTCACCGGCACGGCCGGCATCCAGGGTCTGAACCAGATTGGCGAGCGTGGGATACTGACCCGCGGTGATAGGATTCTTGCTGCCGTACATCTCGGCGAACTTGAGGTGGACTGCGTAGAGCTTGAGGTCCGCAACGGTGAGCTGCACCTACGGCTGAGCGCGCGATCTCACGATTTCCCACCTGGGCCGATACGACGCACCTTGTCGCCGAAGTAGTATGGCCCTCCGCGGGAAGCAGCGAAGCGCTCGTGGAAGCGCAGGAACGAGGGGATAAGCTGCTCGACGTTCTTCTTCTGTGCCTCGCGGCGGGCTTCGACGGTCGCCAGATCGTCGGTCGCGCGGATCCTGTCGTCCATGTCCTTGAGCGAAGACGCGACGCTGAAACACTCGGCGCGCGAGAACGCGTCGGTCCCGGGCACGAGGGATAAAGTCTCTGCCAGATAGGCCTCGATGACGAACGACTCAAAGAGCTCCTGCAAGTAGAAGTTGCGATGTTAGAAAGAACAAGCACCGCGAGGTGAGTGTGATGGTGGCAACGAACCTTCTTGGTGCCGTCCGCGTTGTGAATCGTGAGCCTCGGGACCCTGCCAAATGTCATAGACTCCTTGAGGCCGGGCCAGTTGCCCACGTAGTTGAAGAACGTGTTCTCATACGGTGCTCCCGCGACATCAAGAATCATCCGCGGCAGGTCGCCTAACGCCGGCACGGGAAAGTACGAGATTTCGTAGCGGGTCGCTTGCGCCATGGTTCTCGCACAGTGTAGGGCTGAAAGGTGGGCGTGAGCTAAGGACCCCTCGTTCTCACTGGCAGCAGTGATATACGCTCCTTTTTTTGATTGGTAAGCACGCTTGGTAAGCAACCAACGCCCGTTTGGATTCGGAAGCCGCTGTCAATTTCGCAGTTCCCATACAGTAGGTACCCTACCGATGCTCAGGACCTGGACGCAGACATTGGAAATGGCTGTGTCCGCAGTAGGGCTCGATGATCAGGATCTGCCAGGAAACGACTGGATGCAACGGACTGGCATTGCCATGAGGTGCAGATACGGGTGTACTGTACCACTGCATTCAAGTCCATTGTAGCATTTTACCCGTTCACCTCGCCCGCAAGATTTTGTTCCCGGAATTATTCAGTCAAGGGATGCCGGAAATATCGGGGCACGTCGCCGCCAACGAAGATAACGATAGTGAGACGTCTCCGACGCACAGTGAAGACGCATCTTTATGCATCGAAACGTGGGTGGAGATACGATTTCTCAGAGGAACGAGATTATACTGTACAAAAGAGTGTTTCACACAAGGTGTCAAGAAATCGGTGTTCAGCCGCAACGCATTGAAGGAGCACCGGCGAAGTAAGGCGAGCTGCTACACGCCACATGGAGAAAACGGAACGAGAAGCTCTCTGATTGTAGATGATGTAAAATTGGCTTTGAGGCGAAGTCCTTCTGCAGATCCACAGCGAAACTGACGCCAAAGAGTGATGACGAGCAACTGCCACTGACAGAAAGACAATACAGTCGAAGCCCTCATAAGCCATAGCCCTCTTCGTCCATAACCCATAGCCGGGCAGAGCGTTTGGCCACCTCCGGAATCGCAATTTACATACCAATACCCGCCCTCTTAGGCCATGATTCACATGACCCATAGGTTTTCGGGGGTCCCAAGTGCCATGGCTTATAAGGGCTTCGACTGTAAGTAGCACAGGTCCAATCGCTTGGCGCGTGCATCGATAGGGGACGCATCGTACCGACTGGCTGCGTACCGAGCGAATCGATAGATTCAATCTGGTCGTCCAGGTACTCCTCGGAGTTCAACGGCGCGTTCCGCCTCACATGTGCTGTTCAGGATCACGTGCAGGCGGACTTCGCCATCACACTTCGGACGAGTGAGCGCCTCGAACTTGTAGGACGGAAAGAGGTCGCCGTGAGGATCCAGGTACACTTCCCGCTGGCGCCTCAGCTGCCTGTAGCGCTTGCTACCGTAGTGTATGGCGTCAAAACAGCTATCGTGAAGATAGCGAGCTGATCTGCGCCAGGTGAGACGAGACGTAGACCTGTGACGTTGCGGACGCTCTCCCTGGAGGTTCATGAGACAGGATCGCTCATAGACCAATCCAGCCGGAGGGGGGCGTACGACGTCCATGCCTAGGCTGTGTATGAAAAAAGGGTCGCCGCGGTACCAAGCCTTGTGTTTGCACGCTTTGCCAATTTCGCATCGCCGCAGCAAGTGATCAGTGGGCAGGGAAGCCAAGAGCTCAACAAGGAAAGCAAATGAAGACGCTGAGTGAGCCCAAGCCTCGAGTTCAAAAGGTGTGTCACTCGCCAGAATTCGTCACAATCTAAGGCACCCAACGCAGTGCGATGCTCTGGGATCTTCGGCTCATTCAAGTGAGTAAGGCCACACTGCCGCCGCCGCCAGCGCTGTCTGTGTAACCGCCCTGGATGTAATGACGCCAGACTAGAGCAAACCAGGGTGCTTGGCGTCTAGCAACGACGGCGAGCTTGTTGAGCCAGAAGGCTGAGTAGGCTGAGTAGAAACAGAACGTCATGGCGGCCAAGTTGGAGCTTAGACTTTAGAGTTGGCGCGGCGGCGCGCGAGTAGCACAGGAGTAGCACAGGACTGGAAACAAAGAGCGAAACGTTTAACAAGTCCATGCAGCTCAAGCACTGATGATAGCGATGGTCGCTGCACAGCAGCCAGAAAGTCGCCTGGAAGGATTTGCTGGGGAATGCTCCGCCGCTGAAAGCATACGTGTGCCGAGCGAGAGGCCGAGTTTGCTGAACGTGGATCGAAGCGCACATGCGTCATGAGATGGTGTGTTCGACTTCTGAGATCTGAGAACGTCCCGAGGCACGCTTCGTCGCGTGCCGGCGGCGCGATCAAGCATGGGATGGTCGCGCAACAAGTGCCGCCCGCGTCGCCAGGCCTAGGACCGCCCAGGGCCCAGGTACGGGGCCGTTTCGAGGATAGCGGCGGGGACAAGTGCGCGACCTCATGGGAAGCTGCGGATAAACCCAAGGCGAGCCACAGCCACTTGAGCCCGTGCCTGGCCGGGGCCGGCTGCAGAGCTCCCTTGTCCGGCGTGCAAACAAACGAAGCCTACTCGGATCCACGCACTGGCCGTGCTGCGTCGCTGCGACGCGGCCTCCGCCAGCGCAGGGCCTGCGGCAGGGCCAGGGATGGGGCAGGATGGGCCGGGGGCAAACCAGGGCGTCAGGTGATGCCAGGATCAGGCACGCCGCCGTGCTCGGCACACGCCGAGCTGTCGAAGCATGCGAAATATAAAATCGGACTTGTCCGCCGAGTTTGCATCGTGATTCCCTCGCTGCCACCTCTCCCGCACAATGCGCCTGACCGCTCTTTTTGCCCTCGCCCTGTGCGCCATTGGCGTCTCCGCCGCACCCGCTGCTGCCCCGGAGAAAGGTGCGCACCTTATTTGCCACAGGCCCCATCATCGCTCATGACCTATTTTCGCAGTCGAGCCTTTGGGCACGCCTGGATGGAAGCGCGACGACGGCCCCGTAGTCGACGGCACGCCTGGCTGGAAACGCGGCGGCACGCCTGGCTGGAGGCGCGGAACCCCCGGCTGGTAGTCGCCCCCCGCGAAACAACAACGGTGCGTGCGTGCCTTGCCTTCGCTTCCTCGCGCCCTGACAACGAGCTCCCGCCAACAGAAACTCTCATGTCGATTGCTCCCTTGACTCTCTCTCTGGGCCCCTGCTTGCTGTAAACAGCCGTTGCCGCGCGCGCCGTCCTTCTCTTCACCCACACGACACGTCGCGCGCTTTTTTGATTTTATTTTCTCTCGTTCGTCCTGGCACTAGCCGCCCCTTACCTCTCTTTAGTTTCTAGTTGTTGTCTCGCCAAGTAGCACACTGTACTACCTCAAATCCTACCCTCAAGCCACGCCGCGCTGCGATTAATCTTTTGCCTACCTACCTTTCAGTCGTTTTGGCGCGGACAGCGGGCCAAGTCGACGTCATGATGTTATTGGCGCCGTTCACAGTCCCCGTGAAGCGTGTCAACGCCTATTAGACTCGCCTTTCCCCGTCGTCGACGACAGCCAGCAAGGCACATGAGGGACATGCGCCGCGCCCTGATAGTGATAGCGTCGTGATGCATCAAGTTCGCTACATATATCGCCAGCCACCACCGCCTTCCCTCCATCGTTTCACCTCGTACTGCGCTGATCGTGTTCGGCGTTGCCTTGCTTGCTGGCACCCTCGGCGTCGCAGACAGTCCGCACGAATGAAGTGTTGAACGTTGAACGCTTGGCGGATCAACCGCGATAGCGGGTGCACGCCTTCCATTCTGGGAACGCGAGACGTAAATCTCGACCTACACGCGTCCGCGTCCCGTGACCGGTGTGCTCGTGCGTCGATGGGTTCTGAGAGCGTGCGTCATTCTTCGCCAGTCTCGTGTGTCGGGGATTGCTTCCAGCGCCGCCGCAAGATCCCGGAATGGTGCAAACTGACTGTATCATACTATCAGATGCGGGCCGAGTGTATCAGCGGTGCATGTCGACTGTATAAGATCGCAGGGGTGACTGGGACCGCATCCGGACCGCGGGATACAGTGCACTACAATTCCCTGGGTCCCTGTGCTTGCGCAGGAACTTCCGCAACACCGCATGCTTCCGACTCCCTGCATTCCTCCGCCGCTCCGAAGCCAGCACATCTTGGAACGGAAAACAGCTTATCTGATCATGTTGCTGTTGCTGTCATCGGAGATGTGCAGATACTTCCAGCCCCGCTGAGCAAGGCCTTAAGTATCAGCAGATGTCAGCGAGCGCCATTTGAGACTGGGCACGTGCGAGCAATCTCGTTCCTCCAGTGCTGGAGGGCGAGGCCTCTGAGTCCTTAATCTCAGTTTCGGTAACGATCTTCTGCAGGGGCAGACTCGCGTTATACGCTCCTGAATGTAGGAATCATCACAATCTCCGATGGCAGCGGCGCTGTGCGGTCATTGCGATCGCATCCGTCTGCCCTCCCAGAACAGGTCGCAGCAGTTGAATTTCGTCAGACAGCGACAACGTGTCCACTAAGCAGGCTGTTTATGAGGAATACGAGATTCAAAATCTCAGACACCGAATGAGAGGTCATCCGGGTAGTCATGATAACAGCTCTCACTTTGCTGTACATACCAGCCGGCAGAGACTGATCCAATTTTTCGCCGTATGCATTTCCGGAATGCCTGTTATATATGTTCGCATAGGATCGCAATTGAATTAGCGGCTTGAGAGTTACAGAACAGCCCCTGCGATGTTTTGATTTCTGCTTTTGCGGAGGTGACACCAGGCGGACAAGAGTTGACCTCGGTTGAACAATCACATTTCGACATTTCATGGCGCACATATGAACACAGGCTAGAAGTACATACTTCACACCATACGAGCTAGATTGTACAGGTTTGAGTCTCCAACCCTCGTTCGTCTGTTCGGCAATTTCACGTTGTCGTCTCGGTCTGAATGCTAAACGAGTGAGCGAAGAAGCCAAAGAGTTGACTGTTGAACATCAGTGGCGAACTAGCACACACGGTAGGACATACGTTTCGGGTCGTGAGCGCGTATCATGTGCTTCTAAAAGCAGCAAGGGCCCTAGGTGAGCAGGCCAATGCGCGTCGATATTACCCAGAGCTTACTTACGTTCAAGGCGTTCCGATAAAAGAAGCTGAGCGAGCAGCCTTTGAACTCGCACGGGAACCAGCCATCCAGGATTGCACCATGGTTCGGGTGATCCTTGGGTACGTTCGGCGGCGGTTTCTGCGCGGGAACGGGCGGGGCGACGGGGATAGGGTAATACAACATCGGTAACCGACTCACTCTTGCAGGCTTACGGGTGCGTTGTATGTCCCGTCTGCTGAGATGCCATTTCTCACGCCAAATTAGTTGCACATCGCCCGAAGACAGCCGTGGACTACGACCGCCTCATTGTTCTCGACAAAGGTCTGAATCAGTGTCTCTCAGCACCTGTATTGGGGCAGACTGAGTCTTCCACAGGAAACATTGTCGAGTTTGACACACCACTCAATCTCATCCGCAAGCAGGGAGGTTACTTCCGCAATATGGCGCTCAAGAGTGGGACGTTCTCCCGACTCGAGGCAATCGCAGTCGCTGCAGCGAAGAGTAAAGACACCAGGACGTAGATCGAGGCAATTCAGTCAGAGTAGAGCAACATCTTGCTTACTATTTGGGCTCTACCTGTCGAGGTATATAGTCGCCCAGACGCAGAGGCAAGACGACAATTCCGCTGTGCATACGAACCCTGAGGTTATTATTGTGCTATAGCGACCGTGAATGGCGGGCGATACCAAGAAACAAGAAGTGCGAAGTGGTGTACTGTACACATGCGATCGATGTCGATATCGTCCCGGCCGGACAAGCAAGAAGGAGGGAAAGACAGCTACAAATGCACGAAAGCGACGAAAGGAGTGGGAGTGGGGCGCGCGTCACGTCCCATCTGGAGGTTTTGGTGGCCTGCACAGAATTGCGGCATCAGCAACGGAAGGGAAGGGCAGCGTGCGGACGGAGAGGGAGACGGAGACGTACTGCCGCTCCTCGCGCGACTTGCTGGAAAGGGGGGACGAGTCCTCGAGCTTGAGCGCCGCGTCCCCGACGGGCGTGTCGCCATGTAGAGTGTGTCGGGCCTGCGGGAGCGAGTCGGCGGCGGACATCGGCGAGGTCGCCGTCGCCGTCGCCGTGCCCGTCTGAGCGCTCGCGCTGGCTCGATGCCGCGCGGTCCGTGCGGGCTCGGCAATGGCGCCGCCTGCAGGGGCCAAGTTGAGCTCATGCCGCACGACAAACGCGCTCGTGCGCAGCGAGATGCGGCCGAGGTTGCCCGCGCGGTGGTTGTCGAGGCGTTCGCGCAGGTCGGCTCGCCTAGGGTTGCGAAAAAGCGGGCGCGTCAGGCTCACGAGGTTGGAGGAAGGGAACAGTGACGTACGAGTTCAAGGTGGTCATGAGCGCATGACAGTACATTTTGCCTGTGCAGCTGAGGAACAGGAAAACGAGGCTGCTTTGCTGCCGCTGCCGTCAGCGTGCAGAACGAACCGCATACAGAAACACGCACGTTGATGTAGAACGAGAACGTCAGGCTGAGCGCGATGCACACTAGACACGGCGCGGCGCTCTCGACCGCGATGCGCGCGACGCGGAAGATGACGGCGTCGAGGGCGTGCACGCCCGTACGCTGCTGCAGCAGATGATAGAGCACTAGCAAAAGCAAAGGAAAAGCGGCTGTGAGAATTTTCATTTGGGAAGGTCGTCCGGAACGTACGGATCGTGGTGATTGTGAGGTCCAGCCCGACGGTGATGGTCATCCACGCAATAACTGCCCGCAATGGTTAGCTCAAAGTTAACAACGCGTCTGGCGACAACGACGCGGGAGGCTGCGCGGTCTGGACTTCACTTACAGCTTGGGAAGATGCCGTCGTAATAAGCCGCGATAGAGGTGAACTGGAGACATGGGGAGTTACGGTAGGACACTGTACATTGAAGAGCCACGTACGAGTGCAATTCCAGCCGCCGTCTCGAGCACGATGGCTGACCCCAGCGTGATTAATGTCCTTCGCGAATTGCGCGTCATCTGCGGCACAGTCACGTTCGAGTGCACGTCAGAAAATCGCACTGAGCGCGTACCCTGGAGCAACGAAAGACCTGCGCGGTTCATCTTGCGTCAGAGAGATGCATACCGAATTTGTAAGACTTGCGAACCAGTGCCGCTTGAATCAAAGACGTGACGAGCGTGTTCTGCCAGTGCAAACTATCTTTAGCTCTTTGAGGAGCGCATGCAGGGCAGAGTCCAGCGACTCACCAGGGCGGGGTCGGCCCAGCTCTGCTGCAGCGGCCGTCAGCCTCCAGGTCGAGCTTTGCATTGGAGAGCCGTGCGAACCATAACGACAATCTGGGCGCGCCGCCGGCCGTCACGGTCAGAACGCGCGATTGGGTTTGCCAAAGCGAACGCCACGCACCCAAGGCTTGTCGAAAATCATGACCTCCCAGACGTGATACAGGGTGAGGCAGGACTGCATGCTGCGAACTTGGTCAGCACGCGGTTGAACGCAGGGGGAAGGAGCACCGTGACCCACGTCCCGAGCACGAGGATGAGCGCGACGAATGCGCGGATACGGCGGTCGTCGTCGAGCCCCCGGCCCTGCAGCCGAAAGTAGTGCTCGCCCTGCGAGAACAGCAAGCCCTGGAGCAAGCATTGCACTGAGAAACGCGGAGATGGACAGCATCAGGCCAGGCACGCGAGCGCGCCAAGGACGATACGGACCGAAGCCGGCGAGCAAGACAGGCCCATGGAAGTGCCGCTCCCGCTCCCGCTCGCTCGCGTCCATGCGCTGAGCGGTCGACGGTGGAAAGAGCACAGAGCAAACACGGCAACCGTCACGACCATTCGGATGACGCTTCGCGTTGATGCGCACGGAAAATCCCATCCACGCCAGCCGATTTTGGAAACTGGTTCAATCCGGAACCTTTTCCAGTCACAGTGCGTTCCCATGAGCGTTTTGGCACGTCCAAAGTGCCTATCAGCAAGCTGAAAACCCTACATTGTCCTTCGCTGTCCACGGCAGACCGCCCTGCAGCTGGCTTTTTCGATTCGGGCTTCAGAGTTCGCTGGCAGCCTTCAACATCCGCCTTTCCTCAATGGTCGCGAGATGCAGTGGAGTCTGTCATGAATGCATTTCCCAAAGCATACCGGGAACTGTTCTTTTGAGATCCATTCAGGGACGCATACTCTAAAAGTCCATCAGGACCTCAAGTCGGCAGCAAAAGAGTAGCCATGGACAATGGCTTGGAAGGCAGCACGGACTGGCGCGAAGTTGAGCTCGATCATATAGCACGCCGCCTCAGTGACTGCGGAGTTCAGGTCTCACGAATGGCTGCTCAGTGATGTTCCATCACTAATTGTCCGTTTGATGTGTAAGACAGAGCTGAGAACTGCACGTGCCGCCAACAGGACGCCGGAGGATTTACAAGAATGCTTCGCCTGTATGGGGACCCGAAGACTGGCAAGCCATGATATAGAGTCGAGGAAGCCAGCGGAGTCAGAGGGCCGGGAGTGCTCGTCGAAGATTTCGGATCCAACATGATGAAGTTGATAAGAAAGAGACGTGACAAGGGCAAGAGTTTCACTTGATTGGCGACATACTGTTCCCACGGCAGATGGGCGTCAGGCAATCGAAAGTGTTTGGTGCTGAGCGCACCATCGCGTACGACGCCAGGCGCCGCGTTGATGGCCAAAGATCACGAGCAGCGACTAAGTCTCTGGCAGCTGCTAAACACTTCGGAGAAATCAGTCCAGTTTCCAGTCAGGGAGAGTCCTTCGATGGCGAGTATCAGAGGGAATTTCGCCTCTGGTAAACAGGTGAGCGCAAATTTAGTGACGTCGCTGACATCCTCCGTCCGTTTTCCGATCTCCTCGGTGGCTCTGAGGATGAGCCGCTGAAATTTAGTGCGGCGCAAATTTAGTGACGTCGCTGACATCCTCCGTCCGTTTTCCGATCTCCTCGGTGGCTCTTTGAGGGAGCGCCGCCTCGCTTTGAAATCTCGCGTCGCGTTCAAGAGTGAGCGTGAGATCCTCAAGCGCGTTGAACGGCCCGAATGTGCTCAACCCAACGAAGTTCGCCCAGAACTCCAATGCGAGCGTAAGGTGAACGACGCGATCCGAAAGAGCTGGCGTGGAGAACGCGGTATCGCGTGGGTGCCACGAGATGGTGACATCACTCAGCTGGCGCGTGCGGTTGTCAGGGTGCGATGCGCTGCGCAGGACCGCAGTGTAGACGATTCTGGACTTGTCCGCGACCCGCGGGAAAGAAGGGCGGCGGACGGAACGCGGGAAAGCAAGTTCCAATGTGCCAGGAAGCGTTGCGGCAAGAGCGAGCACAGCAGTCGGCTCCGGGTAAATCAGCGAGATTTTTGTCACGGCGGAGAGGGGAAGCTGGAAGTCGAACCATACGTCGCAAGCATACCCGCTGAACACCAATTCCGACATGCGCTCCCAGGCGTTCCGGGAGTGCCACCCCGCGTTATCCAGCGTAACAAAGTCATAGAGAGATAACTCCCGAAGGAGTGGAGAGTGCTCGAACAAGTTGGGGACGACGAGCGCGGGTCCCCGGCCTCCGATCTCGTGGTCGTTTGGGCTGAACTGGATCTTCAGCGATCGCAGGCTGCCAAAGCATATGGGCATGGTATCGTAAAATCCGACATTGAGCATCTGCACCTTTCTGAGCACTGGCGCCTGGTCCGAAAGGAAGTGTGGAGGCAAGATCGGGGTGGGCTGTCCTGGAGGGGGCATCATGTTGTCCAGGAGAAGATGGTCGAGTATGTCCGCCGGCTTGCGAAGAGCCTCCAGGATGGGCTGAAAAGGAATATCGCCACTTTGTCTGAGAGACAATGAGAGTATGTGACCCAGATGGTTTGTTATGTGTGACATGAAAGGGCGCAAGTCGTCCAAGACAAGTCGAACTGAGATAGGCCTTCCGTGGGAGCGAGATAGACGCAGCAAGAAAGCGTCTGACGCCCCGGGCGGGTCTTTGTGGGTCAATTCCAGCTTCCCATAGTATGTCGAATGGTTGATGGCGCATTCCTGCCAGACTACGCTCACGCGCATAGCTCGCAAGAGGTCTGGTAGATCCATATAATCCAGTATTGTATGAAGCAGTAGGCGCATGCACTGTTGTGCCGCGGTGGATGCTGGATCGGTCATCCTAAGCCGAAGGTCTGAAGACAGCGCGGTTCAAGCTCCGCTTTTTCTCAACCAACGCTGTCCGTCAAACATGTCATGCATATGCCAGATTGAGACATCTGCGGAGCCGAAGACAGCCTCTTCAATGCAGCACCTGTGCAAGAACACGCCGGAGAATATACAATAACGCTTCATCTGCATGGGGATACGAAGTTGGGGAAGCCAAGGGGAAGCGGCGATGCACATTTCATGAAGCTAGCAGGCCAGTGCCAGGAGCGAATTGCTCGTCAAGCTTACAACCCAGCGTTCTCAGAATAAGCAATGTATTGCTCTACTCGAACTGCAGTACCTATATCTACGTCTAGGTGTCTTTACTCTTCGCTGCAGCGACTGCGATTGCCTCTAGTTCGGAGAACGTCCCACTCTTCAGCGCCATATTGCGGAAGTAACCTCCTTGCTTGCGGATGAGATTGAGTGGCGTGTCAAACTCGACAATGTTTCCTGTGGAAGACTCAGTCTGGCCCCAATACAGGTGCTAAGAGACACTGACCTTTGTCGAGAACAATGAGGCGATCGTAGTCCACGACTGTCTTCAGGCGATGCGCAACTGATTGGAGTGAGGAATGGCATCGCAGCAGACGGGACACACAACGCACCCGTAAGCAAGAGAGAGTCTTTGAACTCTTCACGAATAGTTGCCTGGATTTTGGTGTCCGTCTCGAAATCTGCTCAAGTCGTCAACACGAGTGCTGTGTGGCCAATTAAGTACGAACCAATAGAAGACGTCGCCTCATCCATGACGATTATGGCGCTGCGGCGCAGCAAGGCACGGGCTAACGCAACGAGTTGCCGCTGGCCCTGCGAGAAGTTTGTCCCGCCAGCAGAGACTTTGGTATTGAGCGAGACGCTCTGCCGAGCGTCATCCACCCGCGTTGTTACAGAAGACGCCGAAGCCGCGATTTCTGGTGCATCATCTCCATTGGATATGGGAGACGGCGCCCGTGACGTTCTGGCGGAAGCGAACGCGCTGGCCGGGCTGGACACCAACTGAACGCGCGTAAGCACATCCGCACATTCTTCGTCGGTAAATTCGTGGAACGGATCCAGGTTGTCGCGAATCGTGCCGCTGAAAAGCGCAGCATCTTGCGGGATGAATGTCTATGATGCAGTCAGCGAGATGCTTGAGGGGCCGGGAGTGATGTGAGCGCACGATTTTGGACCTGAGGTCTTGCAGGCCGATCGTTGTGATGTCGATGCCGTCGACAACGATGCGGCCTTCCGCGGGATCCACAAATCGTAGGAGTGACATGGCGATCGTGGACTTGCCGCTGCCGGTACTGAGAGACATGAGCTTGAATATACAGAGATTAAGCGGAGCAGCGAGCGTACCGTCCGAGGAGACCAACCCGTTCTCGGGCGTGAAGATTGAACGAAATCTTGTGCAGGACCGGGGGCAGGTCGGGAGCGTATTTGATGGTCAAGTCCTCGACAGACAGAAGAGGACTATCTGGTCCCCCGGACGATGATGGCCAGTATGCAGGTGGACGCCGAGACTCGATAACGGCGGGCGGCTCCTGCGGCAGGTCGAGATATTCTATGACTCGCTCAACAGAGCTGCATCGTAGGTTAGAGGAAATTGAATGAACGTATGGAAGGCTCACTTTAGATCCAGTTCGAGCTGTGTGATGAACCTGCATGTCCAGTAAATGCTCATCGTGAGATTCATCGCAGCCGTGATGGTCACGCCCGCCCAGCCTGCAATCCCCCCAGATGACGTTATTGTGGACAGGCCGATGAGCGCGGTGGCCAACACGGTAGAGGCGCCGATTATATCAAAGCGGAAAAGCAGGTAGCGGTTGAGCATCCAGAAGGTCCACCACATCTTGTTCATCAAGTCGAGCATGTTAAATAGGCTGTCCAGGAATCGCTGCTCGGCACAGAACGCTCTGACGGTGACGATACCCTCGAGAAGCTCGCTGAATGACTGGAAGACCGGAGAACGGGTCACAGCTTCCATACGACGAAGATCGCGTCCTGGACGACCCGAAGGATCATTATCTTGTGTCGGCACCGGTAAGAGATCCATTCTCACCAGTATTGAGATAACCAACTGCAAGGCGATAGTAAAGGTATGCCACCGCGATCGCGGGCACAAGGAAGCCGGGTAAAATGTAAGAAATCGTCTGAGAATGATATGAGACGGTATTTTGGGTTGCAGACAGAAACATACTATGATGCCCGCAAGAAACGATGCGAATGTGCCTATAAGCTTTGTGAGATTGACGTCAATAACAGGGCATCGTGTCTCGGCTTACCTATGAAGGTTCCCAGCGACGAGGCCAATGATGAGTCAACCACCTCGATGTCCCTGCTGAACCTGTTCAGGATTCTTCCTATGGAAGAATCAGCAATGAATAAAGCCGCGCAGAAGAACAACATGCCAGTCGGGGTGACATCGAACCACCTGAACGGCGCGTGAACGACAGTAACCAGTAAATTTTTGAAGAGTATCCGACTGGCGCGGTATGCGCCGATGTACTCGATAATCTGGTTGGTGAGGCCCATGAATGCTGTACCGAGGGTGATCGAGGCGTAGATCCCGACATAGAACATCGGGTGCTCGTCAGTGGAAGGCAGCTTGGGCAAGGTCGTAGCGCCTATTGCATGCGCTTGCAGCTCGTGAACAGGTCTCAGCCCGGATGGAACGTGTTGTACGACGAAGGCCGATGCATGAGCAAGGCCGGAAGGGGGTTGTGCTGTAGAAAGCGAAGCCTGAGACATTTATTAACGACAAGCCGTCCGCGGCCAGACGGCAACCATACCTCGCCCCAGATCTTAATCCAGAGAAGCTCGCTAACTTTGAAGAGCTCGTACAGCGCGATGAACGCCAGAACGGCTATCCAGGTCCAGTACGACGACGCGCGCAGATAGGTGTTGTAGATGCGCCATTTGACGCGTCCTTCGGCGCGCGCCTCGTCCTCGACGAGCTGCTTGGGCTTGGCGGCCGCATCTGCCGGCTTCTGCCCGTCCAATTCTCCCTTTTCTGCAGCTGGAGCTTCGACCTCGGTTTCGGCGTCATGCTTGATGGCCTCGAGAGCGCCGCGTGCGCGCAGCTCGCGCGGGGTACCCGCTGTGTCAATCCGGCCATCCAGAATCCTGACGATAAACTGCGCGGCGGGAAGCATGAGCTCTACGTGATGCGTGACGAGAATCTGAGCGTATTTCAGCCAAATAACTCCCGACGCGCGTGACAGCAGAAATGCATACCACAGTTCTATTCGCAAGAAGCGGGCCGCGAAATAGCTTGTCGAGCAGTTGACGCGCTGTATGACTGTCCACGGCGCTGAGAGGATCGTCGAGAAGGACGAGGGTTGTGTGTTGGTACACCGCGCGGGCGAGCGCGACTCTCGCCTTCTGGCCGCCGGATAATGAGACGCCGCTGATGGCAAAACAGTCAGGTAAAATTTCAACGAGGACAAGGAATCGGAACGCACCGAACACCAATCTCAGTACGATCACCGTCGTCCAGAATAGCGAGGTCCGGCTTGAGCGCACACGCCTCCAGCACCGCGTCATACCGCTCCTCGTCGAGATTCTCCCCGAAAAGGATATTGTCACGGATGGTGCGGTGTTGCAGCCAAGGAGACTGCGCCGCATAGCTGACCTTACCCGCAGGTAAAACCAGGCGCCCGCCGGCCGACACCTGCGTCATCTCCCCGAGGAGCGCATGCAACAGCGCCGACTTGCCGCTCGCCGTCGGGCCGGTCACGAGGGTGAGCTGGCGCGGCGGAAACGAGACGTTGATATTGCGCAGCTCGAACGGCGTCGCCTCGTCCTCCTCCTTCTTAGTCGCAACTTCGTCCGCGTCGCGCCGCCAGAATCGCAGGCGCCGGCGGAACCGCCCGAACCACGAGCTCTTTACCTTCTCCTTCTTCTTCTGCTCGCCGACGTTCCAGACAAACGAAGCGTTCTCAATCTTCACGGTGTCGCTCTCGGGCGTGGGCGTCGGGCGGTTGTGGCTGGCCCTGAACGAGCCTGCCTGCGTGACGTCCTCCTCCTCCAAGAACGACTGGATACGCTTCGCGGACACGCCGACTTGGAGGAATTGGGTGATCTGCAACGAAGCGATCAGAGAGTTGTCGCTGCTGTCCGATGTGGAATCTTACAAAGTAGGGAATAATGTTCAATGGGTTTCTGATTTATACGGCGGTCTCAGTTGCGCCTAGTGAGAGCACAAAGCAACGTACTGCAGCATGGAGAACAGCGCAATGGCCTAAGAGCGTAACCGTCAGCTCAGATCTTTACGCGCAGTGGAAAGCAGGAGGGCGCACGGTGAAAGCGACGGGGACAGTGAGCTTGTGCCCCGTCCAGATGTAGACGCTGAACGACGTCACGCTGACGAACGAGGGCACAATCATCCACAGCAGTCCAAAGCCCGTGTCAACTATCCGATCTGCGCTGGCGATGAACAACCGTGGAATGAGCGGCGCCGCGACTCAGACGAGCCTTTGACGAGCCACGAGAGTTCGGTCTATGTGACCGAATGAATTTAAGGTGAACGTCAGCAGAACATGGGAAAGACATACCGTCCGGGCGTCGAGCGCGCGTTCGATCCACTTCTCGCCCCACGCAAAGAACTTGATGAACTTGATCTGTGCATGCGTTAGGGGGACATTGGGTGGGACGGCGGGTCGTGATATGAGACTGACCTCGGTGATGAGCTCGTTGAGCACGGACATGCGCTTGTCCGTCGCGCTCAGCTTCCCCTCCTGGACGCGGATGCCCGCCTTAGTCAGAGCCCAGTTGATCGGCAATACGACGATAAATATCGCAAAGCCCGCAAACGCGGACCAGCCGAGCACCCTGCAAGTCCGCCGGTTAGGATGGTCGGGCATCGCGAGAGGGATGTATGCAGGGCGTACTGGTACAACAGCACGCAAGCGACGACGATCTCGACCGGCGCGCTCATCAGCATGAACACGCCGGTGGCAAAGTCGGACAGCCGGATGGTGTCGTTGCTGAAGAGGTTCACGATGCGCCCGATGTCCGCGCCGCCCTCGCCGTCCCCGGTCACTCCCTCGTCATCTGCGTCTGCGCCATCCGATTTGTCTTTGGGCGCGCCGCCGGTGCTGGTGAGCGCCTTGCGGCGCAAGGCCTTGTCGTAGATGGCCGCCATCAGCTCGCAGCGGATGTTGGCTGCCATGCGGCGTGAGCGCCAGAGGTACTGCAGGTCCGACTCCGTTTTGGTTACCGACGCCGCGAACATGAGCAGCGCGAAGACGACGGCGCTCGCGCGCGCTGACGTGGAGGCCGTGCCGTTGATCGCGGCCAGCAGACGACTGGGAAAGAAGATAGTCCGTCAGAGACTGGAAAAAAAGCGTTTGATGTCCGGGCATACTTCAGAAGCATCGGTTGGCTGTACTGCAGCGCGACCGAGGCGTAGACAAGTCCGAGATGGATGCTGATGCATCAATCAGCATTCGCAGAACATGCGTCAAGGAGGGAGGACAACGGACATGATATCGCGAGCATGGGCCACGAGCAGGCGACGGAATAAAGTGGCACTAAAGGGACCAATCAACACCCCCAATCGAGCGCGAAGTCGGGCGGCACGCACCGGATGATTCTCTGGAATTTCACAAACGACGGCTTTGCGCGGAGAGTGGGGCTCATGTCCCACACATCGTCCTCATTGAGCGTGTTGTTTGTCCCCTGTGGCAAAAGCAGATCAGAGAAAATTCGACGTTTACGAAGAGTAATATTGATCAACCTTTGCAATGATGGGATATACCCATGAGAAGGTCAGCCAGCCCCAAAGTGTCGTATAATCCTCGGGAGAGACGCTCGCGCCCTGCAGTTCTGACGGCTGAGACGAAAGCAAAAATCACAGACAACAAAGACGCGTACGATTTTTTCGCCGTCGACATGAGCGCTTGGAAGAGCCAGTGGACGGCTGACAGTCAGCGCCAGAACTATGAAAACGGCAGCAAGGTTTGTGGCACGCGCGAAGAGCGCCTCCTGCGGCGGGAGCGGCGTGCTATCTATAGCGTGGAAGAAGAGAATGGCGCCGTTATCGAACACGGCGAGCACAAGATGCGCAATCCATAGAACGAAAAGCCCGTAATGCGGTGTCGGGCTTGGGCGGAGGATCAGGCGCGCGGAGCTATATACCCATGTCAACCCGATGAGAGCGGGCGCCCACGCCACCGATGCCGGAGTAAAAAGGGCGGCAACGGCAATCCAGGATACAGCTTCCGCGGACGATAGGATAGAGAGCGCGATACTCGACGCGCTGTGCGTCTTTTGCGGCGGCGCGACGGGGCTGGCGTCGTGCGGATACAGGATTTCCTCCGCCTCCTGGAGCGTCAGGAACGGCGCAAACGGGAAGGAAACAGCGCGTTTCGACACGCCAGCTTGGACCAACGCGCGGAAAACGAGAATGAACGCGATTGCGGCGGGTACGCCGGCCGTCCACAACGCGCGCGAGCACGCGGATGTAATGTCCTGTGGCCGTTAAGACGTTGTTTTCAAATCTACGCATCGGGCGCACTAACCCAGGGACTGGATTCTGGGCACAGCGCGCTCATGGCCAAGCGCGATGCGAGTGGCAGGAGGAGGAACGGGATCGGAGTTGTTGCGATTGCGCGACTTGAAGAAATAGTGCCTGACACCCACCGAGAATCCCGAGTCACGGCGGCTCCGAGTCGACGTCGGTATCATTGTCAGGCAGCCAGACGGCACTCATCACGCAATTGAGCAATGACTCGCGGTCAATGTCTGAGCCGAAACGCCGGGTGTCGCTGGAGTCACGAAAAGCGCGCAAGTCCCTTGATACGAAACTTCGGGACAGAGTAGGGATACATCTTACAAAACTTCATATCCACACTTACCTCCCCCGGCTTTCCTGACTCACACTGCTATGGTCCAAATGAGCCTGATTCAGTAACCTCTAAACCTTTGAAAGTATCATTGCAGGATATCACGCCATCCTGCACATCTCTCATGCCTCTCACCGCGGATTGATAAAAGCGCGCACCAAGCATACCCGGCGTTCTGGGCCTCCTGTGATTACTGTGGGCTAGTCAGCGCATACATCTTCGGTGCCCACCTCGTGAAGCCTTCGGACATGCTAAGTATTAGCGCGCAAAAGTCGAGCGAGCTCATGGTGCGACAAGCTAGTGCGGCACCCACGGCCAAAACCACGTAACGAGACAGGGGGGCGTAGTGCAAGATCGACAATTCTCGGGTCAGATATTACGCATCACACACACAAAGGTATAAAAGGACGCACGTCTTCAAGTTCCCACTCACCCAGCCAGTCGCGCGCGGCGGCGCGGCCGTTCCTCACTGGCAGCAGCCCGTGCTGACGGTCCGCCTCGAGCATCTACTGTATGATGAGGCACCGCTGAGCTCGCTCGTCTCACTGTCATGTGTTGTCGCGGCTGCTCGCTTCAGGTGCGTCTCCTCCGTCGCCGTTGCGCTGTGTGCCTCGATTAACGCCGGGATTGCAGGCTTTCGATACGTCGGATTCGAGCTGAGGAATCGTTAACGCGCCGCACCTCCGACGGGAGCGCATGGTCTCACCCCTAAACTAATCTCACGGCGCACACACGATGCTGTGACATTATTTATCGGTCATTTATTCACGCAGAGGAAGGAAGGAAGGAATGGACGGACGGACGGAAGGATGGATGAATGGACTCTGGATGGACGGGAAGGACGGTACGGAGGACTGAAATGAACTGAACTCGAATCTTTGCACAATGAAGGAAGTTCAATATGTAACTCTATTTGTCGCGCGCGCCGTGGAGCCTCTGAATGAGAGCGCTGTCCATGAACTCGAGCACATGACCCACTTTCCAGACGCCGTCTTCGAGCACCATGTCGATGATGTAAAGGAACTCGTTCTCGCTGTATCCGGATTTGATTAGACTCGGACTGAGACAGGGGATTGGGTCCGTGACGAGGGACGGTAGCTTACTATGGCTTCCCGTCCGCTGTGAAGGTGTCTACGGACTTCAGCTGCACATGCGAAGCGCCTGTCTCAGCACACAAAAAGTTTACTCCTATCTGGTCATGGCGTACCTGAGCAACGACTTTGCCAGCCTCCGCTGCTTCGAAGATCTGCACGATCTCTTTCTACAATTGCAGTATCAGCACTACGATCATCTAAAGCGCTTCACCGCGACTGACCTTACTGCTGTTTGCAGAACGGAAGGCGCCGGCGGGAAACGGCGATTTTCCGAGCGTTTTTGCTGCGCGCCCTGTTCCTCGCCCAATACATTTCCCCTTCGGCTCATAATTTTTGTGCGATGTAAATGAGTCTTGAGGACGCTGTCTATGCAGCAGAACGAGGAGGAGAGGTCCCGGATTGGCTGAGATAGCTGACGGCCAGCCCAAATCTGCCGCTGACAACGCATGAGCATCACTGCTCGCCCGCACCGTGACGCAGGCCTGCGCAACTTCTCGTACAGCATCTTTGCATCTATGAGAAGTTACATCACGCGTTGCTCTGGCGAAAATAGCCTTAAAGTACTTGCAATGGCCGGGGAGCTTTAGCTATGTAACTTGATCTCTGAGCTGTAACTCATTCCAGTGCTCAGTAGCCTTAGAACCGTAGGATTTACAACTATTGAGCTCTATTGGTGCTGGAAGAGGCACCCAAAAACCTCCAAGTCCCATGGTATTGCTCAAATTGCTGCAGTAAGTGTTCATAGGCAAATGTGTGACAGTCGCCATGACTGGTGCCTTCCAAGCCTTCTAAACCGACCATACAGGTTTAATCACGTTTAAAATCATTGGGAATAGAGATAAATGGCCTCGGCCTGCCAGACACGAGTGTAGAGTCCGTGCCAAGTTTTAGCTGGATCCTGGCTCAGTCCAAGCGAAGCCTATGAGGCCATTTTCGCCAGAGCAACGCGTGATGTAACTTCTCATAGATGCAAAGATGCTGTACGAGAAGTTGCGCAGGCCTGCGTCACGGTGCGGGCGAGCAGTGATGCTCATGCGTTGTCAGCGGCAGATTTGGGCTGGCCGTCAGCTATCTCAGCCAATCCGGGACCTCTCCTCCTCGTTCTGCTGCATAGACAGCGTCCTCAAGACTCATTTACATCGCACAAAAATTATGAGCCGAAGGGGAAATGTATTGGGCGAGGAACAGGGCGCGCAGCAAAAACGCTCGGAAAATCGCCGTTTCCCGCCGGCGCCTTCCGTTCTGCAAACAGCAGTATTCACGCCATCCTTGAACATCTTACCCGCAACCTGCATGGCAGCACCAAGCGCAGCGCGTCCGACGGCGTCCGGGATACCCGTTGAGCGCGGATGCACCTCGAGCACGAAGGCCTCAGCGGTGTGGGGGAGTAGAGAGGGTGTGTCTATGCGCATTCCTGCGCGGAGCCAGGCTTTGACAGCTTCGATGCGAGGAGACTCTGAGGACATTGTGGACACTGGAAGAGATGCAGATCAATCTCCGGGGCGGGTCCCCGGAGGAAAGGATGTTTATATTCGCTACGCAGCCACCGGGCGCTCTTAGATGTGCAGGGCTCGGACTTCCCGGAGAAGGGTCCCTAAAGAATACCCCAAGTCTCACTATAATTCACACCGATCACTCTTTTTTCGAGTGATGTGATGTGAAGGTCCCGGAGGAAAACGCGGAGCCTGAACCGTGTCTCTCCGCTGCTCTCCTCTGTCACCACTCTTCGACTAGCCATCGTGCCCTGATTACCGGATCGCGATGAAGTCTGACTGTAATACGCGTTGCCTTTGGAACTACTGCTGGCCCTGCTTGCGATCGGACTCAGGCACTGGATCTGGTCATCCGGC
Organism: Auricularia sp. M13; assembly: GCA_037042915.1. Lineage (NCBI taxonomy): Eukaryota > Fungi > Basidiomycota > Agaricomycetes > Auriculariales > Auriculariaceae > Auricularia > Auricularia sp. M13. The sequence goes on from CM073199.1 coordinate 3,536,745, forward strand.
TGAAATGACGCGTCTTCATGGCTACCGCGTTCTGATACCACGTCTATCGAGGAGATTCATGCTAGTGAATACGCATCAACTATGACCTGCGCGCTGTGATGATCCATTTGCTGGGCTTTTGCGTTTTGCGCGTCGGATTCAACAGCTTGCTTGCCGTGTTCCAATCACTGCTCGGTTCAACGATGCCATTGCAATGACAACATTGAATACCCCCTGCTTTCTTCTTGTTAATGGCCGCTGCGAGTCGGGATCTATTGCTTGCACACCTGGACGACCAGATTCATGACTTCACAAAATTTCTCAAAAATCCCCGCAGAACCTGCAGCACTCGGAGTGATCCAGACCTCGAGGTCATCTAAGGTTGAACTCAATCCCGAGGAGGACTGCTGCACCCCCATAATCGATCCGATGCTCCTTCCCTTCTGGTGCTTGAATCGGGATGAAACACGAGGTAGCGGTTCTCACTCGACATCATCTGCCTCTGGAAGCAAACTGCCTCATGTGGACACTCTACGCAGTCGCTTCGCTCACTTCTGCAAGTCGGGTCAACTTCTGCTCAGGATTGCTCCTGATTCGGATGATTTGACGTCACACAGCTTGCGCGATCGCGCGGAACAACCAGCGCGAGAAGTTTACAACTCCGCGTGACCTGCTCTCTTCCTCCTGCCTGCACCTTCAACCCGCATGCCCGACACGACAAAGCTCGCCGAGCAGCATCTTCTGCCGGTCGTCGTGGCCGCTAAAGTCGCAGTACTCCACCCACCCGCGTTGCACGAGTCCGACAGCGACGGCTGGTGGGCGGCCGAGGGCGCAGCATGGCTTGAGCATCTGTGCAGCGAACTGGATATGAACCCGGCCTCTCTGCCGGACGAGCCGACGCCCGCCGACGTCGAGCATCTCCGCGCGGGCGACAAGGCCGTGCTGCCGCGCTCGGACGCCCTCGACCGGCAAATCGCGCTGCTTCTGCTTCGTCTTTGCATTGCCGACAAGCACAACAGTGGCAAGAAATCTGCGCCAGCGTTGCGCTACACTGCGGCCGCGCGAGCTCTGATATCGCATGTGCTATGCATTCTGCAAGTGCCCGGCGCGCAAGCCGTGCTGAACGCCGCAGAGCGTCAGATTGCGGACGAGCTGTACACGAAGCTCGAAGACTCCAAGAGTAGCGAACGGACCGAAGAGCTTCGCAAGCAGCGCGCGGATGGTTGGGGAGGCAGCATCGGCCGCTGGGCCGCGACGGGCGTCGGCGTCGTGGTGCGTTCATCTGCAGTTCATCTGCGTACACCGCTGACAGACATGTCTAGTTAGGCGGCGTCGCAATAGGCGTGACGGGCGGCCTCGCAGCACCGCTGCTCGTCCCGCTCGTCCCTTTCCTCGGCCTGAGCGCCGCCACCGCGCCCGTCGTACTCGGCTCGCTCTTCGGCCTCGCCGGCGGCGGCCTGACGGGCTACCGCGTGCGCAGCCGCTGGGCGGGCGTCGAGCGCTTCCAATTCGTCGACCTCTCGCCCAACGCTCTTGACGACGAAGCCTACAGCGACGACTCCGAGAAGCAAAAGCGCATCCTGAGTTCTCGCGACGCGGCGCCCAGCATGACCGCGACCATCCTCATTCCCGGACTACAAATACACAGCGAGAACGAGGCGCTCTCGGCCTGCCGGCGTGCGGTCATTGGGTGGGAACGCGACGTGTACGCGCTGGACCACTCGCCGGCCGAGATGCTCCGCGTGGGCCGCGCGCTGAACGACTGGATCTTCGGGCAGGTGCTCGCGCGCGTGAGGAACGAGGTCATCAAGATGACGGCGCTTGGCGCGGTCATGGCTGCGCTCGCGCTCCCGGTCACTGTGTACGGCGCCACGGGCATGGTCGTGGACAACGACTGGGTTCGCGCTTGCGTGCGTCTGACTTGCCTCCTTCCCGTCGAGCGCGTTTGCTGACGAAATTGCGGCGCATTATGCAGGATCGCGCGAAGAAGGCAGGCCAGCTGCTCGCGGACGTCCTGCGCGAGCGCGTGCAGGGCGAGCGGCCCGTCATCCTGGTCGGCTCCTCGCTCGGCGCACTAGTGCTGTTCGAAGCTCTGCTCGTCCTCTCCGACCCCAGCTCCTTATCCCCCTCGAGCCCGCCGCTCGTAGACACCGCAATCTTCATCTCCTCGCCCATGTCGCCCTCCGCGGCAGAATGGGCGCGCGCGCGGCGCGCCGTGGGCCGGCGCATGGTGAATGCGTACTGCGCGAGCGACCTTGTGCTCGCCACCGTCGGCCGGCTGCACGAGGTCGTTGGCGGCGGCCTGCGCGGGCAGTATGGGAGCGTCATGGGGCTCGCGCCGTGTGAGGTTGCCGGCGTGGAGGATGTGGATCTGGGCGAGGACGGGACGATTGAGGGACATTTTGATATTGCGGGCAAGTATGAGGATATTCTGCGCGCTGTGGGGGCGGAGGTGTGAGACTGCCTAAGCGCTGCGATTGAGGGAGCAGGTGTGTTCAATTGTGCCGCCCGTTAGACGCTTTTTCGAGCATGTTGTATCCATACACGCGTTGTAGCAGTATAGTACTGTAGCCCTTTGAATGACTAGGGATCCGGACCTCTACCGATGACTCGTGCGTGCGGTGCGGCTCATCGATATCACTCGATTATCTGTATTGCTTATCTCCTCCAGCTGCAGCCACCCGTATGTTGAACGGAGAGTCCTGCGGAGTGGTCTCTCTGCAGTTTGAAGCGTGAAGGAGAACACGACTGCTTGGTGACGTCCCCCGATTCCGACGCGTCTTCCGCGTCGCACTGCTCCTCAGGCTTGGCGACGTCCTGCGCGTCGCTCGCAACGGGCGGCATAGTCTCAATGGGTTGCGCGAAAGTGGGAGACACCGTGGCTCCATCGGCGAGTCGGCTGTTCCAGCGACTGTGCCGTTGCGCAATAAAAGCTATGCAGTAGCGGCCAGCATTGTCGAACGAGTCGGGCCGTCTGATTTCTTGGGGAGACGCGCAGCCGCAGAGCTCGATGACAGAGCCGCAAGAGCGACGCATTGTCACGATGTAGCATTTGCGGTTGCGTGGTTGTTTCGGTCGCATAAACGATCCGATGGCGTGGGTGCATATGGCCAATGAGAGTTTCGAAGGGGTGTTGAGACGGCTCTGCGGGGCGTCGGGGCATGATATTGACGAGGGAGGGAGCGGGGACGGAAGACGGGCAGCGTGCGTCTTATATTCTGCTCCCTAACCATTGTGCTCGGCATTCAATCATCATGCTGTCATCGCTCTATCCAGGGGAGTCAATGAAAGCACAATGCTACGTTGTGATTGTACTGATACCATACCACTGAACACGCAGCCCCCAGACCCAAGGAGCGGTTTTCCTTTAGACCCATTCAGATTGTATCAACGAAGTGAAAACGAGGGATTAATAATAAAGGAGTAGTGACCATACGGAAACAAAGAATCGATTTTACATTCCCATCACGATCCAGGGTTCTTCTACTCTTCCTGGGAGAATGCAGATGCTCTAATGCGCACATGTCGTCGCACGTTAACAACGCTTGCTCGCACAATGAACGAAAATACCTGAAGGCACGTCAGATTATTCTTGAGAATCGTTTGGCTCTGCACTCACCGCCGTGGTCGAAGAGATCGAGAGGAGTGTCGTATTCGGCGACGTGACCTTGGTCATGGCATGACGAGGACGCGGTCGTAAGTCTTGCTGGATCATCATCTGGATCGTTGCGTCCGTGGCAACATCTGCCGCCCAAATCAGCAACGAGTTTTACCACTGAACTGCAAGTACTCACGACACTGCGCACTCGCAAGCACACGCACAGTATAAAGTAAACTAGACGTACAGTACATACAATATCAGTTCGATGACCGGAAGGGAATTAAGTCATCGTTGAATATCGAAGTCGCGCCCCATGATCTCGCTCTCCCCGGACAGCGAAATGCCATCAAACCAGAGTCTAGGTCGCGCCGCTCGGGAACCGATGAGCTGCGAGAGGAGACTGTGGAGGTCGTCTGCCGTGACAGACATATGTCCCGTCGAGTGCTCCTCGCCAGTACAGACCAGGACATCCGTCAGGGCAGGCAAGCGCAAGGACTGCACCTTCGCTGTATGCCGCGAAGGTAATCCCTTCTCGTCGACCATGAGCGTGAAGGTGTGGCACTTCGGCATTTCCTCGAGGTGCGGCGCAAGGTATGCGAAGCGCGAATGCAGGCGCAGCGTCGTTATTCGTTCGAGAAACTGCGGAGAGAAGAGGACCTCGCGCGGCCAGTCCTCGAGGATGTGCGATTCGTGCTCGACAATCGTCCGCAGCCGCCCGGAGACGGTCGAGCACAGTGCGATGTGGACAAACGCGCGATGAAGCGCGCTGAAATCGAGTTCGATGGGACCCTCGAGGTGACTGAGGAGCAGCTGCGTGATAAAAGCGTCCGGGCGCCGACATATGATGTGGTTGATAGAGCCGATGTTCGGGATCGAGAAGAACAGGGCATCGTAGTTGCAGTGGTCAATGTGAACTTCGAGTCCCGTCAGCGGTGGCGGATGCGCCATTGGCTTCGCAATGCCTTCTGACCGGGCGTCAAGAAGCGATTTGCCAAAGATGCACAGTGTTTGTAGCGCAGGAAAATGAGCGAATAAGGCTGGGTTGAAAGCACGTGGCCGTTCGAATGAAAATATAAGCGTATCGACGAGTGCAAAGGCGGAGATTGGTTGCATGGGGAATTCGACATCGGACAGCGAGGCGGCCAGTAATCGTGGACATGATCCGCCGAACAGGTCCGGCGGGAGCACAACAGCTTGCCCACCGTGATGAAAAACTCCTAGCAAGACAGTCTCCAGACGAGGAGCTGCTGTGGAAAGTGTAGATATTGCTCGAGACGCGACGTCGGTATGCAGGTCCAAAGCGAGGTTGACGACGCGAAAGAGATTACGGGTGAGGGCCGGCAGGACGATAGAACAGACCCGCGCCGAAGACGCGTCCGGAAGTCGTATTGTAATATTGATGTCCCTGTCCGCACTCTGATCAAGTCGGGCATGAAATAGGTCAAGGGCCGTCGTCGAGACGGCAGCGAGGCGGATTTCGCGCCAGTAGATAGGATGCGAGTGGGCCACAGCCCGCCAACGCGCACAGACATGCAACGCTACGATCAGTTCTTCGAGTGCTAAACGGTCCATGACTATCGAGAGGAGCTCGACGGGCAGGCGGCAGGCCATTGGTGCGAAGATAATGGACATTGGGCAAGCGCGTGCGCTGAGCCTGAACTTTGATGCTGCAAGCCTAGGCGCCCAGCGCTCGACGCCATCAACGATGGGAACTGTAACCCATGCTCCTCTCTAGACATTTAGCTTATATATTCCGATTGGAGCATACAGCCCGATCGCACGGCAAAGCTGAGGGACTGCACGTATCACGGAAGATGTGTTCGTGTAGTACAGCGGACTGGCGAATTTGAGCACACGTGGAAACACTAATAGTATAACAGAAGTACACTACATGACAACTCGACAGCATAGGAAAGGAAAAAGGTCAGTGCTGTGGGTCGAAGTCACTCCAGACAGCTTCGCAGCTCCCGGACAGCGATATGCCATCGAGCCAGAGTGTAGGACGCGACGGTCTCGGACCGATGAGGTGCAAGAGCCAGCTATGAAGTTCGCCCGCCGCGACGGTCATGCGCCCTGCGGGGTGCTCCTCCTCAGTGCAGACAAGCACATCCTTCAGTTCGGGAAAACGTAGGGACTGCGCCTTGATCGTATTCTCCGCAGGAAGTCCCTTCCCCGTAATAATGAGCACGAAGGTTCGGCACTTGGGCATTTTATCGAAGTAGTGGGCGAGATACGCGAAGCGCGAATGTAGACGGAACGTGGTGATCCGTTCTAGCAGTAACGCCGACAACAATACTTCCCGTGACGAGCCCTCGGGAAACTTGACTTCGCGTTCGGCGAACGACCGCAATTTGCAAGACGACGGTGAAAAGAATGAGACGCGAACGAAGGATAAAAACATCCCGTGCAATTCCAGTTCGAGGGGGCCCTCCAGATGACTGAGGAGCAACTGGGCTGTAGACGCATCCGGCCTTCTGCAAATGATGATGTTTATGGAGCAGAGGTTCGGGATGGAGAGGAAGAGGTCGTAGTTGCACTTCTCCATGTGAACCTCGAGCTCTGACAACGGTGGGGCGGGAGCGAGCGAGGCGGGAGCGAGCGAGGCGGTAAGCGAGGCTGATGTTGAATCCAGTCGAGTGCCCACACAGGACTTGCCGAACATGCAGAGGCTCTGCAGCGCAGGGAAATGGTCGAATAAAGCCGTTCTGAAAATACGTGGCCGCCTGGATGCCAAAATAAGGGAATCGACGCGTTGAAAGGCGACAATGGGAGGCTTGGGGAAGTCAACGTTGGACAGCGTAGCAGCGACCAGTCGCGGACTCGACCTCGCAAACAGATCGGGTGGAAGTAACACGGCGGGCTGCTCCTCGCTGCAATGGAAAAACTTCAAACGTAGGGAGTGTAGACGCGGAGCCGCTTCAAGCAACGCAGGTATTGCCTGTAACGCAACGTCTGCATGGAGATCCAAAGCAAGGCGAGCTACGCGGGAGAGATGCCGGGTAATGGCTGGAAAGACAATCGAATACAGGCGCGCAGAAGGCGGAGTGTCCGCTAGTCGTATTATGATGTTGATATCACGGTCGGTATAGTGGTCGAGGCGGGCGTGAAAGAAATCGAGAGCGGTTGTTGAGACGGCAGCGAGGCGGATTTCGCGCCAATAGGTAGGATGCGAGTGGGCAACAGCCCGCCAGTGTGCACAGACATGCGACACATTGAGCAGCTCATCAATGGTCACCGAGTCCATGACCATTGAGAGGAGCTCGACTGGTAAGCGGCAGGCGCTTCGCGGGAAGATGACGGTCATTTGGCAACCGAACGTGCTGAGTCTGAATCCGAACTACGGACCGAGCCCGACCGTTGACAGTTTATTGACAGACGCCTTGTGGCCGCAAAACACCAGGCACCGGCGCGTGCATGCTTCGACATCATCCAGATTCGGCATAGGTCACGCTTGGCTCAGGGTTGCAGCTCGCTAATCAACGGTAGCAGTGTCACGGGGATTGTGAGCTCTCACGATATGATCTTGGATGGGAGTCAGACGAAGAACCAGAGACATATAAGCCCGCAGTTCAGTTGTGACTCCTCATCCCCCGCGTCCATGTCTCACCCGCAGAGGAAGCCGGAAATCAAGTCTCGCTCTCATGGTCCCGACAGGCATCATGCGTCCGATCATGATGAGGACGGCGACTATGAATCAGCCTCTGACACGCAATCTCCGCCCCCTCGAGCCCGGAGAGAGAGAGCAGCTCGTCAGCGTAAGGGTCCATTACACATCTCCTCGTCGATTTGACGTCTCATAGCTGAACCTGTTGTTCGTCCTCATGACATTCGTCGAGCACCTGCGGACGGCCGCGGTCGTTTGTTCCACAGCTTCGAGCGGATCGATTCCCGCGACGACCTTATAGAGAATCAGCAAAGACGTTCCGCCAGCCCTCCAAGCCTGCAGCTGTTGCGACGGGCCCAAGGTTCGTACAATTCTCGTCTCATGTTTTGTCTCACTGGTGTTGAAACCGGTACCAGCTGCGTCCTCGCCACGCCCTTCTCCGGAGCCTGGGAATCCAGCAATCCGTCCTCTAGCTCGCGAAACTTCTCCGACTCCATCACCGGAAGGAAATGAGCTGGGAGGACGCAGCCCAAACACCAGGGGCGTAGTCGACATTATGTTACGCATGGCGGGGAAGAAAACTATCGTGCCACCGGCACCGCCTACAGTCCCAGCGACATCCTCCCGTGTGGTTTCCTACGTTAATTCAGCCTCGCGCAAGCGCAATGAACAGCCCGTAGCTGCGTCCTCTCGCGATCCTCATCCGCCTTCCCACTTATCTCCTTCTCCTGCCCCTCGTGCCCGGGCAGCAGATGCCCGCCAGACTCGTCCCCCACGCCCTCCTGTTCAATATTCTGCCTATCAGGGATGGGTATATGGTTCTGGTCCCGTGCCTCCAACCCACATGCCAGCGCTACCTCCTGGCTATGCGCATCCGGGATACCCATATTTGCAGTTCGTACCCCCGCCGGGAGGACCTCCTCCGGGCATGTACGGGCCTCCTCCCGGCCCCGGATATACTGCCATGTATTATCCTGCTCTGCCTCCCCCGCCTATCGCAGCGCCTCATCAGCAGGTACCGCGCGTGAGTGCGGACGACGGAGCCTCCCCTGATGGCAATTACCCATGTCACTTTTGTGCGCGCCGTTTCGACCGGCGCGCGGATATGACGGTACGTGGGCCGCAGTGCTGTCACTCGTCCGACTACTGTAGAGCTATTAATTATTACCGCGTCACGCGTCACGGACGTCGCACGGCGCGGTAATAAAGTCGTTTTGTAGCACGTCACGCAAGGGCCGTGGTAATGGGATGTCACGGTACTCGAGCAAGTGAAAATATCAGTTATGAATGCCCGGAGCTTCGCGCCTTCGGCGCGCATTATACAACTATAGAAGATAGGGGTTTATGCGCCGTATGCGCAGGTGCAATCCATTCTTTTAGCGCCTAGCGGCTGCAGTCCGGCGACGTTTGGCGGGACGTTCAACGTCCGAACCTGCATCCACACCGTCTGAGTCCTCCCGGTCGTCATCGTCGAGCTGCGCTGCCATTCTGATGGCCCGCGGTGAAGCTTTCTCCCCAAAGATTGCGGGTGCTCGAACGGTCCTGCGTGGCCGCGCAGGTGCACTGCCTTCGACATCCTGTGCAGGCGGCGGCAGCAGCGGGCTGGTTGCTCGTGTTGCTCGCTTGGCCTGCTGTTTCTTTGGGCCCGCATCGACCGCCGCCGGCTTTGCTGGTCTCTTCCGTTTTGCCTTCACCGCCTGCTTTCGGGGCTTCTTGGTCGAGGGTTTGCCAGCATGTGCAAGCTCCCGGATGGCCTGCCTGCGCTCTTTCTCGGTGGCAGGAGACTGCAGTGCTGCGTGGTGCGTCTCGCCTGCCGCCAGAACCGAGATGTTGAGCGCCAGCTGGACTGGACGCTCGGCCGCGGATCGGTCTATATAAAGTGACGCGCAAGTGACGCGCAGTGACGCGCGAGACGCGCAGCACCATTTTGTACCCAATACTAACCCTTGTGAGGTCTGATAACATGGACCATATCCACTGAGGCCTCCGAAACAATTGGGGAGGTGCCATCAGCCCAGGGTCTTAGTTAAACAGGCAAAGTTGTAATAGTACCAAAAGGCTTGCGCGTCTCCTGCGCGTCCCCTGCATGTCATTGCAGATTGCAATAACTACAGACATTTGGAGCAAATGCCATGTGTAAGGAAGGTAAGACATAGTCTCTACTCCTTTTCGCGTTATTTTGATTGAAATTATTGCTCAAATAAACAATGCATACTCAATATGTGACACTCGTAAATAATAGCTTTCTACACACTGCCACCAGTCACTACTGGGTCAATCTATCCACATGTGACAATCCATTTACACAGTACACATATTTGGCACAATTACCCTAGTTTGTGAGAGGGTGAATTCACCTAGAGACTCAGTCCAAAATCTCAAAGTCAGTCGTAAATACAGTTACCACCACCCTGGCGATATCATTATGTCTATACTCTTCCATATGGCATTTCAAGCTGTTTCTACACACATTTTGTTGATTCCTTGAGATTCTGAGCAGAACGGGTTGCATTTGTGCAGACGCGTCTGTTGCGCGTCACTCTGACCAAGTCGCTCAGAGTGATGCGCAGTGACGCGCAACAGACGCGTATATGAGTTAAAACTATTAAATGTATAAATATCAGACAGAGATTTAACTCATCAACTGGTGATATGTACTAGTGTTTGGAGGTGGAATCTGAAATGGAAATACTGTCTAGAGCCAGCAGGGGATGCATCATTTGCGAGATTTCCTTCTAGTAGCACGTGTTTGGATGCTAGAAACTCTAGGCATCTTCTTGACTGGTTCCTTTGCCTCATCCCTGTTTGCCTTTGCCTCCTGCATCCGATCTTCCTCTTCCATCTCTGCATCGAACTCCCTTTGATGATTTAGTTCCTTGTTGTGTCATTTGAGTGATTATGACTTACTGCTTTCGTTTGAGAGTTATTTGGCGTTCCAAAGGGGTTATGTCAGGAGTCATATCACGTTTTGGAGAGTCCTCCTTGTAATTTGGCCCATTCTAAATTATAAAATAAATCAGATTTACCACTCATCGCAGTTATTCAGACCTACTGTCATAGCGAGCTCATACTCTGTTGACAGGCTATCCCAGCCAGCCTCTTCTTCTCTACCCTCAGTTGGACCATAGAGATATGGGTTCCAGTGATGCTGGTGATGTCCAGCATCGCGCCCCCACTGAGAACAAGCAAACAGTCCAAGTTCTGCTGTCTGGTCCAGCATTAGATGTTCAAGAATAGCCAAAGCAAACACGTCGAGATCAATGCTCTGCTGCCGCCCCAATCCTTTGTCGTGGATCTGATATGAGTCCCAGGCCTCATCCACTGATAGACTATTGCGTGAAGCAAGCACCAGATTAATCGCGTGGAAGAGTGGCGCCTTCATGAAGATAGCAGGATTGTCAGACACATTGAGCCGCAGCCAATGCATGATCTGGGCCGCATCCATAGAAGTTAAAGTGCCATAAGAGGGATAGTCTGGAAGCTTGCCACGGTGCTTGGCCTGATATGAAGCCACTGGAGGTAGAGCAGACTTGAGAAGCGATTTCTCAGCCTGAGATGCACCATGGCACAGAGCATGCAAAATAGCGCTGTGGGGCTCCAGAAGATCCTTGATCTCCTGAGAGGGTGGGTGACGAAGGTAATTCTGATCAGGTTTGCTTTCCTCCACCTCGCTGGCAGGGAGCCATTGACCAAGCTATGGCAATTCTTGTTAGTGGAGAAATAGTATAGAAAATATTTACTCACGCGAATCTGACGTCTCTCAGCCTGTCTTCCAAATAGGCAGTCCACAATGTGATCTTCTAGGACAATCGAGGGGGGGAAGAACCCAGGAGGTTCAAATCTGGAGGATGGGTACCATACAACATGCCATATTGAGCGATGTGCTGCATCTTTTCCCTTGGATATCAGGCGAGCAGGATAGTGGTATTTGCTGAGCCCGCTTTCTACTGTATATGCTGCAAGGATGGCCATTCCTGGGCTATCATATGCTTAGTACTTAGAAAATGAAATACTATAACACATACTGAAGACGCTGAATGAGTGGCAAGTCCTTCATCAATGGAATAGCCTTCTTGAGTTCTCTGATCATTATAGTCAGATGGATTTCATGATTCAGTAAAGACACTCACTTGGCCAAATTTTCTGTATGGCGGTGAGTAGTACTGAGGCACTTGTGGCATCTGAACTCCTGCTCCTTCCCAAGGATCGTAACATATCCACCGAGTTGACAAGCCAAGTGAGAGGGACGCTTGCATGTAATGCAGTGAACCAAGGGGCCATCCTTCGCCAAAGTTTGACGAGCTCCACAGCGACAGTGCAAGTCGTCGAAGTGAACATGCTTTGTGGGTAGCGCGCTGCTACAAACAGTAATCGAGGTTTGTTCAACCTTTCGATGTCCATAAATGCAATCCAACTGGGGATCATGTAAAGGCTGATTCCAGACGTCGGGGTCCAGCGTAGCAGTATGAGATGATGCATCTGAGCGAGAAAGATGTATGCCAAATTCGCGCAAGACATACTGTGACTGGTGGTCGGCGAAATAGTCTCTGGCTGATTTGCCACCTCGAAGGTGATATACTGCTGACCAAATTCTGTGATCTTCTGAGGCATGCAAGAGGTGGTTGTCATCTAGAATGGAGCTGAGGATAACAGAATCCCCATTATTCCTCATGCCGTCATAGTAATAGGCCGAACCAGAAGGTGAAGAAAAGGTCGCAGTATAGTGGAGAGCTGCAGAGTCACCAGAACCCGAAAGATATCCAATCAAGTCGTAGACAAGCCCATGGGAGACACCAACATCCTCTCCCAAAGGGTAGATTTGAGTACTGAAGTACCAAACATGCTTTGTGTTTGGCTCTTCGAGATCCAGAATAAGTATATGTGGCAGTTCAACGATGATGCGATGGGTTGTAGAACAGCGTTCTGGGAATGGATGTTGATTGACTGCGCAGGATGAAGGTGAATTCCAGGTAAGGGCCTCATGGAACCAGCTGGTGATGTTGCCTTGGAAGCGAGTAAAGAAGCCGTCCACATCGTTTTGAAACCGATAAGAGGACTTGTAGGTAAGACCACTGAGATTGACAATGTCACCGCAAAGCGCAAAGACCAGGGATTGTACTGTAAAGTATGCAGCTAGACCTGACGTCTTAGGAAACTTGGCACGCTCGTAGTTTGCTAGATCGTAAAGCCATGACTACAAAATAATGAGTACCTCCTAAAGGAAAATAGATTACTCAACATACCCATGGACTGTCCATGCCACCTGGAGCTCTGTCTTTAATAGCCTGACCAGTGGAATGCTCGACAAGTGTTTGCCTAAGGCCATCACGCTGGCGAGTAATAAAGGCAGAAGTGCCAGGTCCAGGACTCTGAAGAACTTCAGAGCGCAGTTGGAAGAGCTTCAAAAGCACTGAGAGGGGACTCTCAGGTGGAGAAAGCGCAAGGAGTGGTGAGAGGTAATCCATGTCACGCAGACACGCATAATATAGGAGATGTGAGGACGAGTCCAGCCAGCAGGAGTTGGCCGACCATTTGGCACCAGGAATCTGTATCTATCAGAATTGAATCAAGGATGATGAGCGTAATGAGCTTACACAATTGGTTATCTCTTTTCCAGAAAGTTCTAATCCTTCAGAGTGTGGCTGAGGCTTCAGTTCAGGAGTAGAAGGGGCTGAGCTGCTAGCAGCAGATTCGGCTGGTGAAGATGGTATCACCATGGAGGACTTCTTCTTTTGATGACCTGAAGGCTTTGCTGGCAATGAAGTGGGTGCTGCTCCAGATGTCTTCTTGGAAGGTGATCGCACAAGAGCCCGTGCTGTATCTGGGCCACGTCCATCGTTAGGAATGACAAGACGAACTTGAGTCTCAACATTCTTGGCAGTTTTGCGCACTCGAGGTCGTGGGTGTGAGATAACCGTTCCATAGCGAACACCATATCCAGCTGAGTGAATAAGTAAACAATATATAAGTAATAGGCTGATTGGCTCACCCATCAGAGACTTGTCCATACTTTCAAAACCCTCCAGCCAGGCTCTAAGGCGCTTGAGCCCTTCGAGAAACCCAAAGCCCTTGCCCACAGCAGTGTATAGCCTCCAGTTCTGGGACTCCTGGGCATTATTTGTCGAAGGCAACAAACTCCAGAGCTCGTCATCCATAACCTTGCAGGCAGGAAATATCTTAGATGCAACCCGTGGGTTCATCCACCAGTCCAGCCAAGCACCAATGCCAGGATAGGTCTTTCGCAAATTGTCCACATGAGTGGTAAAAGCTTCCAAGTCGCGAATCTGAAGCAGACGTCGAGCAGAAGCCTTGAAGGCATCACGCTGGGCAACTGGTATAACTGCCGAAACGGCAGAGACCTTGGTTACGCTCCCATCGTAGTGGTACTCGCAGCCTTTGATGTGCTCTGCAGCAAGGGCAAGAAGCTGATCTTCTGAATGACTTTCGTAGATGGTTGAAAACACATCAACAAATGCACCTCGAAATGCAGCGTCTTCAGCCATGGAAAAGTCCATCATCTAGAAACATATTACTATATGATGTAGCACACACTGTTGAACATACCATGTTGATGTCATCAGGTTGCAAACTGCGACCATCCTGAACAAGAATCTTATGGATGCCCATAAAGAGGCAGGAGTAATGCCGCTTATACGCCCTCTGGGACCCACTGGTGCTCCATGACGCAAGTACTGGTATCCATGTGGATAGGGATTCCGAATAGGTCGAGGTGACAATGAGAAGTGCACCAGATGTAAAGAACTTGTGCGCTGCATCAGAGACGAAGCCGTTGTTGGTAGCCTCAGTTCTAAGCTTGATAGAGGACACAGCGACATTGGCCATGAAAGTGGTCTGTAGCGTCACCATGCTGAAGTCGTCAAAGACATGGTCCACAATCTCGTTGGAATGGAGGTCGTAGAACAAATTCCAGTCCGCAATGAATGCATCCCCTCCACGCACAGGTGCGGTCTTAACGAATTTACGACGCTCGTAGCCCAGCCGCGACTTGTTGCCAAGGACAGGAGATATTGTAGATGCTGAGGGTCCAGTTCCATGTAATGTGCGCAGTCCAGTAAGTAGCTGGGAAGGCCCTGCATCAGGATGGAAATTGACAACATTGCCCAGTTCAGACAACTCGTCCTGGGTGAGGTGCTTGACAGGTGGCCGAACATGCATGTGCAGTCCACCATTGATGTAAAGGCACCCATCTCTCCATGTGCGAATGGTAGACTCTACACCACAGTCCAGGTGGTGCACAGTAACCTTGTGCTGAGGGCACTGAAGCTCCTGAAGCTGTTTCTGCCTGCGATCTCGTCTCGCTTGTGGTCGAGCAACGAATGGGCAGTCGGCAGTTGGGCAATGAAAAACCCCAAGACACTTGCGAACAAGCACACGTCCTTTTGTTGGATCCTCAGCATTAGGGTCCTGCTGACGGCCTGAACCCTTTGGCTCTGATGCCCAGTGCACAGGAAACTTGGCCTGCTGCCATTTTGAGTGCATGGCTGCAGTCTGCGAAGTCGAAACAAACAAGTAGAAGTCGCCATTGGCAAACTCTTCCCAGGCCTCCCAGGAACGGTGAGGAAGTGAGGGTGGTAGCAAGCCGGATTGGGTAAGCAGCGAAATTAGGGGTGCTCCAGGTGCTGAGCTAGCTTGGGGTTTTGCCACAGTCTGGCCAGACTGATGGATCGAAGGAGGATTGGTGGAAATTGGCAAAGGCAATGAAGACGGCTGAGTGCCTGACAAAGCCAATGGCTGAGATGTTGATAATGATGCACGATCAGACATCACTGGAGGAAGAGGCAAGGCGTCCTGGACGTGTGAAGGTGCAACCAAAGTTTGCGTTTGCGCCGGTGGATGGCCAACTACAATGGAGATGTTGTTGGATATTGGCACTTTGGAGTCTGGAAGTAGACATTAGAATTAGACATGCTAGTGGATTCTATCTTACCATGGGACCCATGATGATTTCCAGATAATACAGAGGGTGCCTTGCTCTTGGATTGGGAGAGTACATGGGAACGCAGCGGATCCACTACATTATACACATAAGTGAATTGAAAGTCAACTCAAAAATTAATGAAATATACCATCGAGGAGAGGGAGAACAGCCAAGGAGTGCCCTGCAAAGATACAGATGAATAAGAGTCTGAAAGGAAGTAATGAGGCATACCTAGTGCATTGACACACGTCACAAATCCACCTGATGGGTAGGTTGCTATAGCTGTTATACAAGCATTAATACATCTGTAAGAATGGCATTGATGTAGCCTACAAGATGAGAGGCCTGTAAAGGAGTGGCTTTTGGTTTTGAGGAACTGAATAACTAGAGACTCTTTAGACAACCTTGGGGAAAATGTCACAATTTCCGTACCTTGTTGCTCTGGAAGCTGTGCAATTAAGGACCCTTGCTTGTGTAAGAATGATATATTCCAGAAGGTGGTGACCACCTCTTACCAACAGAATCAATTATGTTGACGTAGTGATTGGGCGCCGGTGTGATGGGAGCTGGCACAGTTTGAGATATAAAGCAAAGGGTCCATGATTTTACTTACCACGTGGCTCAGATCTGGCTTTTGGGAAGAACTTTTGGAAGAGAAACATCACAGAACCTATAATATGGTCAGATTAATAGATACCTCCACAGGAAGATAATTACCAGAATCAATAAAGCGATTAGCAGGTTCCTGGAGCGAGCAGAACCACAAAGTAAAGACAGCAGTATCCAGATACTAGACACAGAAGCTAACAGAGCAGAGACACAAGACCAGAGCCGAACAGAGAGTGCAGACAAGGATTGTTGCCAGTATATGCAGTAGTATGCTAAACAAGGCGCTGCAAAGGTTACCACCTGTCCCCAGCACAGAGACACAGGCAAAGTCAGGAGCAGGAATATAGTACTCTATCACCAAAATCTGGGATGAGCACAGAGCACCACGAATCAGAAGCCGGTCCACAAGGTGTAGGATTAACCGCTCTCAAATGAGAACAGTAAGATTTTTAATCGTTCTCAAATGAGAGCAACTAAGGATAAACCACACGAAGTGATTTTACCCTGAGGGGTGACAAGTTTGAGGTAGAGTGGAAGCAGGGAAGCGATGGTGGCGGTAGGAAGACAAGGAGCAAACAGCTGACTTCGAAATTTTACTCAGATTCAAGGTCAGCCATTCATAGGACAGAAACACTGCAAGACCACTTCCCTCCCAATGCATGACAAGCCTCACTTAGGAACTCATCCTTCATAGCTCATTGTATGCGTCTGGATGCAGGTTAGCCAGAAGGTCTGAGCTCGAAGTTGAGATTGTGCATTTGCATTCAACTTACGTGTGACAGTGACTGTCCAAGAGGCAATTCTGGTGTAGTAAGCCATCTTACAGGCTTATAATATGATTTCATGTAGTTACATACCTCCCAGGGGCAGACGCGCATGACGCGCAGGGGAGACGCGGTGACGCGCAAGAGTGACGCGCACATTTAGACATATTAACGAACATTGCCGGATTTAGGGCCTTTAAAATTCAACTAAAATAACCATAATATTCAGAACAATATTGGCTATCTATCGAGGTAAGGATCGTGTGATTATGTAAAGATTTGAGGGAGATATGCTCTGCGCGTCTCTGCGCGTCTCTGCGCGTCACTTTCTCTACCCCCGCCGCGGATGGACTGGCGCACTCGTCAGAAGACACAGCTCTACTGTCTGCAGAGCTTTGCTGGGCGGCATCCGCGCTCCCCGGTATGCTTTCCACGGCTCCCGGTACGATGGCCACGTCGCGCTGTCGGCTGCTCGTCGGTGGCGGCGAGTCTCTTGCGACCGCCGGTGCGCCATGCGCGTTCCCCGCCAGGTCGTCCGAATCATGCAAAGCGCTATCCACGCGGCTGAATGCGCGATTCATGCTCGATGCACCATCGCGGCTCTCAAAAGCATTGCCGGCGTCACCTGGCGTGCTGTCTGTGTTGCCCGGTCCACCGTCCGCGCGGTCGTGGCCATCCACAATGGTCGTGTTGCCCGGTGTGAAGAACGCAGCGTCCGGTACTGCTGTGTATTCGTCGTACCATGCAGTGTCGATGTATTCGTCTTCCCACGCGGTGTCGTCGTCCCATGCGGCATTGACGCAGTCGTCGTCCATGTGAGCCGTGTCGCAGTCCAAAAGATCATCGTCCGAGTCCGCCGTGAGCTCGCTGTTGCGCTCGGTTTCTTGCTCGCTTCTGTCGCCCGCATTGGAGCCTGCATCTGTGCAGCTGGCGGTGTTGTCCTCTTCAATAACAAGCTCATTGTCGGTGTCGTCAGCGCACGCTTGCACGTCACCGTTATCGTCATGGGTGCAGTCGTGCGGCATGCTGCCATCGAGCAACGCAGCCGCCACAGAATCAGCTGGCAGGGAAAGGTCGTCATCGTAGACAGCCTCATCGCCCACTGCATGTTCAGGGAGGTCGGCGGTATTGTCAGGGATAGGAATGACTGGGTCACCCGACAGCTGCTGCGCGAAGACTCCGAGCTTCATATGCTTTTGGTAGTTTGCCAGGCCCGCCGGCCCCGTCAGACTTTCCCACGAAAGATTGAGCTCGCCGGTGACGCATTTTGCCCATGCCTTGCGTACGAGATCCGGCCTATCGGCCATGTACTTGAACGCGTCGACACACCACGCGACGCTCTCGTCGCGCAAGACGCCCAGCTCTTTCGGAATCGCAACGTCCTCGGCTGCGATACCGCGAGCAAGTTGGCGTGTGATGGTCGCGGTAAGCCAGTCTGTTGCTGACGTCTTGATGAGGTACTTGACCAGGCGCTGAAGCCCGACGTCTGCAGGTTGAAACACGCCGGTGCCTACAGAGCGTCAGATTTGGTTTCATCTGGCCGCTACTCTACTCACATCCACCCGGAATAAAGATAGGATGAATCCAAGGGTATGTGCGCTGAAGCCATGGCAAGAAATCGTCGGGTGATGACTTGGCTATATGAATGGGCCAGACATCGAGCAGGAGGATCATTGGCTCGTCATCAGGATAGTCATTTTCCTTGCAGATCCGTGCGTGGTAGGGCAACAGAATCTCTTTGACCCACTGATGCGGCGTGAACAGGCTGGAAGCATAGCAAGCAAGATAACTCACGGCCTTCGTAGATTCACGAGAGCTCCAATGCCTGGTGTCGCCGTGAGCGAATGTAAAGCCGAGATCTTTTGCTTCGTCCCATTTTGGAGCCCTTGGAGAAGGAAGACTCTCCCTTCTACTTCCACCCCAGACACTTTGAAACGGCAGCATTTGCCCGTCGCACGAGGAGGCTACGACGAGCGTCATCTAGAAGGTGTCTGTCAGCATGGGAACACAAGCGTACTCCACACTGCAATACCTGTCTTTTTTCGCCATGCCCATATGTTCCAACCTGTTTGGAGCCACGTTCTGCCCACGTCTTCTTGCCCGTTGGCATTAGACCTTGGCCAGCCTGGTCCGGATTGACCAGTAATGCAGGGTGTCGTATCGGGCTGATCCTTATGTCGTAGACCATCCGCGCGTGTGTCTCTTCGCAAAGCTGCTCCCAGTTGTCGGGAAGCTTCTGCGCTGACCTTGTTGCACAGCGATATGACCAATTCAGGACCTCGTGAAGAATGTTGTGCAGCATTTGATTGCTGAACGTCTTCGACCGAAGCTCCACGATGCCAGAGTTCTCAGCGTGAGCCCTGAAGATTGCACGAGTGATCGGCAGGGATATAGTCCCCTGTGCAGCTCGGAGGACATGCAGCTGCCTCAGTGCAGGCTCAAAAACGTTGGGATACTTGCGCTGCAATCATTCAGGACAAGCAGAAAAGGCTAGAAGCAGTAATAATGCTTACAATCAGCTTCAAGCGCCCTGCGGTTTTATTTGCGCCGTCTTCTTTGCAACGCTTAATAAATTGCTTGCTCCAGCCCAGGATTCCGTTCTCGTCACGCTCGATCCACTTCTGGACGACATCGGCGCGCAGACCACTGAATTGCCCGGTAGCGTCGTTCTGCTTGATGTATCGGGCAAGCGCAGTCGCGCTTTGAAAGCCAACATGCCTTGCAGCCATCTCGTAGTGCGGCAGAAGATGACGACGCGCCCAAACGGCCTTCCGCCGCCGGTGCCGGAGCTCCTGCTTCTTTGCTTTCCTTTCTGGTCGCCGGTGCGTAGCTACTGCTGCACTGTCTGCGTCTGCAAAATATTTTGGCTTACTGCGTTGCAGGACCTGTGAAAGAGATTAGATGAGTATGCAGGCACCTGGAACACGTACATCGCTGAGCCGAGCCTTCAACTTGATATCCTCTCGTTGTTCCTTCACGAGTGCTCTCCGCTTTCGCTGCCGGTCTCGCGCCTGGACACGCTCCTTCTCTTTCTTCAGGGCTGCTTTCTCTTCCTCGGCTCGTCGAAGCTCTGCACGCAACTCTGCCCGCTCTTCTGCCACTTCTGCTTCCCGGGCGCTCTGCTCGTTCCTGGTCATGCGCTTGAAGGCGGTGAGCTTCGTTTGCGACAAAGTCCGTATGCCATGATGTCTGAACTGAAGCTGTGCTGCAGGCGAAATCTTGACGGATACAACACTGCTGCCGCTGCTACCGCCGAGCGCGATAGACGCAGGTGAGCCCAGAGCAACTTTGGACAGATGTGGACTTGATGGAGCCCGAGGCAACGATGGTGCAAGCGTGGATTGTTCTGCGTTTGGGACAACAATGGATCGGGCCGAAGACGATGTGCGCAAGGTAGCACGTTGCTGTTCCGGATGGCGATGACAAGTCTGACACATGTTCTGTGCTTTGGACAGCAGCGCATCGATCCAGAGCTCGATTTCCTGGAGTTCTGACAGAGCCATGACGCCGGAATCCGATAAGATGGTATCGATGATACAGCCGAGGTACTCGATTGAATCTTGAAGGCGTTGGCCGCGTTCCGGGATGCGCACACCCTCTGCCAAATGACCAAAGGCAGACGTAAGCCATGCCTGGGCTCGCGGAAGCTCTCGCTGTTTGGCAAGCCCATCGTAGATATCGTGTGCACGCTCAAGCGGGCTGTCGAATGTGTTGTAAACAGGCAGGGATGTTGGTAGCTGCGTGAAAAGGCAAGACAGCGAGTCGAGCTTGGAGTTTAGGGCAGAGTGCAGGGTTTCTGCAGCCATTCCATGAGCAGGGTAGGCAGCAGCAAAAGACGTTGGTATGTTTGCTTCCGAGTTCCGCCGTTCTCACCGCTCAAGTACTCGCACAATAAGTTCTGCACTTGCACTCTTGTATCTCAGCTATAAAATTTCTCGAAATTTCGGCATCACGGTCTTGGTCACGCGTCACATGGGTGCCCCGGTAATGTTTCCGACATGTCACGGTCCAAGGGAGGCGGTAATAATTAATAGCTCTACAGTAAACGCATCTCTGCACCAGAAACACATGCTGACTCACGACTCTGTCTCAAAAAGTGTGTACGCCCTATCGGGCTCTCTCGAGGTCAATCGACCCCGATCTGGTCGTCTGGCAGCTCATAGTCCAGATCTGGGAAGCAAAGCCCCGACCGATTCACCTTTGGCATGATCGGCCGGATCGGGCCAGACAGCCCGATCTACTCAGATTTGGCTCGGTCAACGTCGACCTGGTTGGGGGCCCATATATAAGAAAATACTATCGCCACTTGCCCGCCGGCGGGCTCTTACTGTGTACCAGTTGTACATTCTGTTACTTACGTTGTGTTACTTATTACTTGACTTCTACCCTCTCCGTAATGTACTTTTATATTGTGTGTAGGTACTACCAAATTGTTATTGATGACTTCAGCGTGTTCGAACCCGCGGCTCCCCGCTAACGTAGACTTGGAGGGTCGCGCGCAATATACAACTGAGCTAATGTGGAGACTGTCGGCAGTGGAGCTTCCGGAACTATAGCCCGCTCCACACTGCGGCACTGCACTCCGAGTTACCGCCAGCCTGGCTCCGAATGTAACGAGCCTCACGCTACGCCCATGTGTGTGGAAACCTGGTCCTTGGCACTGGCCTCAGGCGGCCATGGCGACTGTGGAGATGATTCACCCGCTCCAGTGCTGGGCGACGGCGACTCGGCGACAAACGCACGGATGAGGACAATGCGGCGCACCGACTAGGTATGGTCTCCTACTGTATGCCATGTCCTCACCGCATGCCTCCTCGCACTCCAGCTCAGCTCGTGGCGACGTCAACCTTCTGCTTGACCTGGTCAATGGCCATGGTGAGGTGGCTGCTTTGCTCCGAACGATGCCAAACGTGCGCCGCCCAAGTTCGACTCATCAGAGACTTTCATGCCCTCTTCTTTGGCTTGGCATTGACATATCCTGCTTTCATGTCACGCCTGGCGCATGGAATATCCTTTCTCAGTTTCTGTTGCGGCCGAATGAGCGGTGAGCTGTTTCTGCGGGCCGACCGCGGCAAATGGCTGTAGATACTCAGCGCAAAAGGCGGAATGAATGCTTGTATATGTCGTTCAAGTACAATTTCCGATTCCTTGTTGTATTTCACTGTATACATGATCTTGCCCGAACGAGCCAAATTTTGCCAGATCTGACCCATGCTGGTGCAAAATCTGGCCAGATCTAGTCATCTGGCTTTGTCTGGCCCGATCGGCCTTTCGCACTTTTTGAGACATCGAAACGTGCGTATCTCCTTCATGGGTATGAGGCTCAAGGTTGATGTGCTTTTGCGCGCGAAGCATTCAAGTGTCCCCGCTGCGGAAGGGGATTCACCTGCACGTCGAATGTGAACCGGCACGAACGCAAGTGCGACAGCACTCCGAAATAATGTGCGGCAATGTAGGGAATGACGACAGAAACACGCTTAACTTCCAACTTGGTGTTGAGTCATAAGGTTTATGACCGCAACGACGTCCACGATACAAATTTACGAATTGCGAGCGGATCCAAAGCACATCATGTATGATTTAGCGGACGTCGAGCATCATACTGAGCACTGTAAATACGTAACTAGTACTTTGTGCACCAAGAAATGTGGAGAAATAGCACTGGTTCGAGACAATGAATGTCACTTAGAGGCATGGTCGCAGCTCGAAGTCGCGGAAGACAGCCTCGCTGTCTCGGGCTGTGATACAGCATGGAACAACAGGCCACGCGGGTGTGCGATTGAGGACCTGCGAGAGATAAAGATTCAGGTATTGTCTAGTTGGCAAGTTCGACTCGACTGACAGGAGCTGCCGAGGCTATGATAAATCAAAGTCTTTAAAGAGTGCATCCCTGTCGCCCGAGAGTATGACGCCGTGCAGACTAAGCGCCAAATGCGCAGGCCGAGTTCCAAGAAGTTGCAGCAGATATTGGTGCAGGGCACCGGCTGCGACGGTGATGGATGCCTCGTGCGTCAGGTGCTCCTGGCCATTGCCAACCACAACAGTACCCAGCGCCGGGAGGCATAGCGGCACGTCGATATCGACCTCGGGTATCGCAGACACCGTATCCTCGAGGATGATTTCGAGCGTGCGACAAGACGGCATCTCCTCGAGATGAGGCGCGAGATATGCCAGCCGCGCAAATATGCGCAGCAGCGCCACGCGATTGAGCAGCTCCGGTGCGAAGACAATGGCGCGCGGCAGGTGCTCGAAGAAGTGCGACTCGAACTCTACTAATGTTCGCACGCGTCCTGACGATGGTGCGTAAAGCGCGACGTTGATGCATTGTGGGAGGAGACAGAGGAAGTTCAACTCGAGGGGGCCATTGAGGTGGTCAATGAGCAACCGTGCGACGTGATTGCGAGGCCGTCTGCAGATGATATGGTCGATGACGGCGAGACTGGGAATAGCGAGGAGTATGGGGTCGTGAGTGCTGTGCGAAAGGTAGATCTCGAGTTCGCGGAGCGTCTGCGCGGGTACAACTGGCCTGTCGTTGTCGGGTTTTTCCATTTCCAGGCACGAGTCACCCGTAATGAGCAGATTCTGGAGACGAGGGAATTGGTCAAATAGGTCGGATGGGAAAACGCGAGGGTGCTTGAAGTGAAATTGTAGGGTATCGATCTTTTCGAATGCTGCTATTCGATGCAAAGGAAAGGAGACATCTTCCAGTGAAAGATCGACCAGGGAGGGACAGCAGCCCGAGAAGAGGTCGTGAGAGAGTGGGACGGCGGGTTGCTTGTTGGTGCAGTGGAAGAAGCTGAGCCCAAGGCTGCGTAGAGACGGCGCTGGCTTAGAGAGAGCGGACATCGCATATGGTGCAATATCTGCGTGCAAGTCGAGGCACAGCTGATTCACGCGGTAGAGGTTCCGCGATACTGCAGGCAGAACAACAGAACGCATCCTTCCGCACGGTGGAGCGTCCGCCAGGCAGACGGAAATATCAATTTCGCGCTCTTTTGCGTAATCCAACCTGGCCCGAAAGAAGTCCAGGGCTGACGTAGTCAGAGCAGCCAGCCGAATGTTGCGCCAGAACAGAGGATGCGAGTGAGCGATCGAATTCCATGTAGCACGGACATGGGATAGCACCAGCAATTGCTGTATATCCACATAGTCCATGACCATTGAAACGAGCTCGACGGGTAAGCTGCAGGTGCCATGAGCCGAAGTCATCGCGGAAGCGTGAGAGAATCTGAGAATCTGAGTTTGAATCGTCGGACCGAACTTCACGAGTTGTCGACCGTGACAGTCACAAGGAGACGTGAGCCTAAATCTTGAGCCCTAACTTCGATTCGCACCGCTCACTGACTGGGATTCGCTTGCTTTCCACATGCTCTTTTGCCTCTGTCTCCTTGAATTTTGTTACAACCTCTGAGGCATGCATTCGCGGCGACGATCTCATTTTCCTCAACCAACTCGCCAGTTCAGTGTCACATGGCCATGCTATCCTAGCCGTTGTACAACCGGAGAAAACTGGACGCTCCAGATGTGGTGACTGCAGCATGGCAAAGAATCTTCTTTTGCGCACTGCAGACTTCGGCGGACGCCAACGTGACCGTGTCGGCTGACCCAAGCGCACGCGCACCACGTTGGATTTGCCGGTGCTGCACTCGGGCTCAGGACTTCTGTTTCTTGGGCGGGCATTAATCATCCAATTATTGATAAATGCGCCACGCTACCTCTGGGGGCCGTTCTTCAAGGTCAGCCCGAGCTTCGTGTCCTCTTCGCTCGTCTTGACCGTCCAGGATGATACTGAAGGTCCTCGCTGTCGTAGCTTCGCTCGCTGCGGGGCGCATCGCATATGCTCAGACCGATAAGAAAGTCTATGCTCATTTCATGGTACATCCTGCGCCTAAATCAGCTTGAAAAAACACTGACCGGGAACTTACTCCAGGTCGGAATCGTCGAGAACTATACGGTCGACGACTGGAAGGCCGATATGGTGCAGGCGAAGGAAATCGGGATCGACGGCTTCGCGCTCAACTGCGCCCCGCCCCGCGTGGACTCGTACACGCCGAAGCAGCTGGCCAATGCGTATGAGGCCGCGGCGCAGACCAACTTCAAGGTCTTCATCTCCTTCGACTTTGCGTACTGGCAGAATGACGATACCGAGCTGGTCACGACCTTTCTCGCGAACTACAGCGCGCACCCGGCGCAGGCGACGTACGCCGGCGGGCAGATCGCGAGCACGTTCGTCGGCGACTGGTTCGACTGGGGCCCCGTCAAGGCCGCTCTCGGCACCAAGCTTACCGCGCTGCCACACCTGCAGGACCCGATCGAGGCGCTCAACAACCGCCAGAGCATCGACGGCGCGCTCTCGTGGTACGCCTGGCCGACCGACGGCGGCAACTCGATCATCCCCGGCCCGATTTCGACCATTTGGGACGAGGGCTATTTCAAATACCTCGACGGCCGCGTCTACCTTGCGCCCGTCTCGCCCTGGTTTTCGACGCACTTCAACAGCAAGAACTGGGTGTTTGTCTGCGAGCAGCTCATCACTGACCGATGGGAGCAGATGCTCAGGCTCAAGCCCACCCTCATCGAGATCATCTCGTGAGATTTTAGCTTACTGCTTCTGCTGCGATTCACGGACGTGCGTAGGTGGAACGACTTCGGCGAGAGCCACTATATCTCTGGTTTGGAGCCTAACCACTCCGACGATGGCTCGTCGCAGTGGGTGAACGGTTTCCCTCACGACGGGTAAGCATTGAATTGACAGCAAGAAGACAGGCATGCTCACGCTCTGTAGTTGGCGCAAGATCATGAAACCCTACATCGCGGCGTACAAAGCCGGCGCCGCAGCACCAACGGTCACTAAAGATGAGCTGGTCTACTGGTGCGCATTCCTCCTTGTCCTCCGTCTTCCTGCACGCTCAGCTGCCGTTTTAGGTACCGCCCGACGCCGAAGGACGTGCGCTGCACGAACGACACGCTCCCCCCGCCGAACGGCATCAACCTGCTCGCTGACCGCGTCTTCGTCACCACGCTACTGACGGCCCCGGCGACGCTGACGGTGACCAGCGGCAGCCTCGCACCCGTCAGCGTGCAAGTCGGCGCAGGCGTCATTACGAGCAACTTCACGATGGGCGTCGGCAGGCAGACGTTCGCTCTCGCGCGCAACGGCCAGGCGCTCATCGGTGGACAGGGCGGGCGCGATATCAGCGGCTCGTGCGATAAGTACAACTTCAATGCATATGTCGGTTCTTTCTGAGACGTAGCTGACTGCGGAGGTCGATGTGCAAGTTGGAGAGGGCAGGATATGTGGATGCATTGTGCTTCAGATTTACATAAGTATCGTGAAACCGTGCCCAGAAACGGAATGAACATGTATAACTGCACGCCAAGCGGCGACGAGGATGCTCGGTCCAGTCTTCATAAAGAAAGCGAATCTCAGGCTACGGTGCCGTGTGTAGATGATACGTCGATCGGAAGGACGACGTCGCACATACGGCACTTCAGCTTCAAGCCGAGCGTGAAAGTCCAGATTTCTGACACGAATCTCGATGCCTGAGGATGGGTGAAACGTCTTGCACACTATTTAACGATTAGACAGCGCGCAAGACGGTGAATTGGACTCCGCTGACCCAACACGCTTGAAACTAGCTTGAATGTATGATTTCGAAGGTGCCGACGTTAGTGTAAGTATGCGATGCCAAAATCATCATTGTAATCCAAATATGAAGGTCCGTATACTCTACATATTTACAGCTCAAATGAAGTCTGTGTTTATTCATCTTTGCTCTTCGCTGCCGCAACCGCAATAGCCTCGAGTTCAGAGAAGGTCCCGCTATTCAGCGCCATGTTGCGGAAGTACCCGCCCTGCTTGTGGATGAGATTCAGCGGTGTGTCGAGCTCCACAATATTGCCTGCGGAATATTTATAACAGCGTCATACAGGGATGAGAACTACGTACCTTTGTCGAGCACGACAAGACGATCGTAGTCCGCGATCGTCTTCAGGCGATGTGCGACTAACTTGTGTGAGCAACTGCGTCGCAGCAGGCCTTGAGATAGAACGAACCCGTAAGTAACAGGGAGTCTTTGAACTCCTCGCGAATCGTCGCCTGGATTTTAGCGTCCGTTTCGAAATCTGCGCAGGGGCGTGAACAGAAGCTTGCGAAAATTGGGGAAACACCCACCAATCGAAGATGTCGCCTCATCCATGATGATTATGGCGCTGCGACGCAGCATGGCGCGGGCCAGCAAGACGAGTTGCCGCTGGCCCTGCGAGAAGTTCTTCCCGCCCGAGGAGACTTTCGTAGCGAGCGAGAAGCTCTGCCGAGCGTCTTCCGCTTGGGATAGCGAAGAAGACGCCGCGGCCTTGGCATCCCCTGCATTCCCCGCCTCAGCAGTAGGAGACGGCGCCTTGGCAGAGGAGAACGCGCTGGCCGGGCCGGACACCAAATGCACGCGCGCAAGCACGTCGGCGCATTCTTCGTCGCTAAATTCATTGAACGGGTCGAGGTTATCGCGAATCGTGCCGCTGAAAAGCGCAGCGTCCTGCGGGATGAACGTCTATCATACAGACATCAGCCAGCGGTGCGCGTGAGGGAATGACGTGGGCGCACGATCCTGGACCGCAGGTCTTGCAGGCCGATCGTGGAGATGTCGATCCCATCCACGACGATGCGTCCTTCGGCGGGTTCCACGAATCGTAACAACGACATGGCGATCGTGGACTTGCCGCTGCCGGTTCTAAGAGGCGCACCGCCGGTAAACATTCCGCATCTATGGTTTGCGCTAATAGAGAAGCGCACCGTCCTAGGAAACCAACTCTTTCGCGCGCGCGCAAGTCAAATGAAATATTGTGCAGTACCGCCGGCAGGTCCGGGGCATACTTGATGGATAAGTTCTCGACGGACAACAGCGGCCTCTCCGGGCCACCCGACGATGATGGCCAATACGCGGGCGGCCGATGAGATTCGATGACGGCAGGAGGCTCTTGCGGTAGGTCCAGATATTCAATGACGCGCTCGACAGAGCTGGATGATGGATCAGTGGAGGAATAGGGAGGTATAGTGACTCACTTCAAATCCAATTCCAGCTGCGTGATATACCTGCAAGTCCAGTAGATACTCCTCGTGAGGTTCATCGCAGTCGTGATGGTGACGCCCGTCCAGCCGGCAATTCCGCCTGACGACGTGATTGTAGACACTCCGAGGAGCGCGGTCGCTAACACGGTGACGGCACCGATGATATCGAACCGGAAAAGTAGGTAACGGTTGAGCATCCAAAAGGTCCACCACATCTTGTTCATCAGGTCAACCATGCCGAACAGGCCTTCCAAGAATCGCTGCTCAGCACAAAACGCTCTGACTGTGACAATACCCTCGAGTAGCTCGCTGAAAGACTGGAAGACGGGGGAACGCGTTACAGCTTCCATACGACGGAGATCGCGCCCTATAACGCCAAATAGTTAGCATGCAGAGCACAGAGTTGCCAGAAATACACACTCACCGGTATTTAGATAACCGATGGAAAGGCGATAGTAGATGTACGCGATAGCAATGGCGGGAAAAAGGAAGCCGGGGAGAACGTAAGAAATCGTCTGAAGACAATATGACTGTGGGTGCAGTCTCGCAGTTATGAAAGCTTACGATGATTCCCGCGAGGAAAGACGTGAAGGTTCCTAAACGACTCATGAAACTCATCCGGTTCATGGAGTCGTGCCTCGACTTACCCATGAAGTCCTGTATTGACGACGCCAACGACGAATCTATCACCGCCACGTCCCTGCTGAACCTGTTCAGGATCCTGCCTGAAAAAAAGTTAGGGGTCGATGTAACCCGGCTCAAGACAACGCACCGGTGGGTGTAACATCGAACCATCTGAATGTCGCGTGAACTACAGTGACCAGTAATTTCTCGAAGAGTATTCGGCTGGCGCGGTATGCGCCAATGTATTCGATGACATTGTTGATGAGACTCATCATTGCCGTACCGAGGGTGATTGCGGCGTAGATTCCGACATAGAACATCGGGTGCTCATCTGCGGACGGCAGCTTAGGAAACGCCATCGCGCCTGCGCCGTGCACCGGCGACTCATTCACGGGCTGCGGTCCGGACGGCTCGCCTTGAAAGACGAGTGCTGATGCATGGGCAAGCACTGCAGCGGGTTGAATCGTAACAAGCGAAGCCTACGGCATAAATAAGCAACGGGCAAGTTGCGCAAGCAACAGGAATCATACGTACTTCGCCCCAGACCTTGATCCACAGCAGCTGGCTGACCTTCAAAATCTCGAATAGCACGATGAAGGCAAAGACGGCAACCCAGGTCCAATACGACGACGCGCGCAGGTATGTGTTGTAGATCTGCCACTTGACGCGACCCTCGGCGCGCTTCTCAGGCTCCACAAGCTGCTTGGGCTTCTCCTTCTTTTCCTTCGTCTTTTCGCCATCGACTTCCTCCTTTTCTGCAGGCGGCTCATCGGACTCGTTTCCGGCCTCGTGTTTGATAGCTTCGAGAACGCCCCGGGCGCGCAGCTCGCGCGGAGTGCCCGCCGACTCGATCCGGCCGTCTACAATCCTGACGACGAATTGCGCCGCGGGGAGCATGAGCTCCACGTGATGCGTAACGAGAATCTATTTGTCCTTCAATTGAAGTTTGTGCGCCCGTGTCGAAGTACGTACCACAGTTCTATTCGCAAGCAACGGCCCACGGAAAAGCTTGTCGAGCAACTGGCGCGCCGTGTGACTGTCGACCGCGCTGAGCGGATCATCCAGAAGCACAAGGTTCGTGTGTTGGTACACCGCGCGGGCGAGCGCGACTCTCGCCTTCTGGCCGCCAGACAACGAGATACCACTGCACCAAAAAGTCATCATCAGAGAGACGACAATCGAGGCGACAATCAACAAGTCTACGCACCGAGCGCCGATCTCAGTCCGATCCTCAGCGTCAAACATGGCCAGGTCAGGCTTGAGCGTGCACGCCTCGAGCACCGCGTCGTAGCGCTCCTCATCCAGCGCCTCGCCGAAGAGGATGTTGTCGCGGATGGTGCGGTTCTGCAGCCATGGCGTCTGTGCTGCATAGCTGACCTTCCCTGCGGGCAAAACGACGCGTCCTCCCGCGGAAGACTTCGTCATCTCGCCCAGCAGCGCATGCAGCAGCGCCGACTTGCCGCTCGCCGTCGCGCCCGTGATGAGCGTCAGCTGCCGGGGTGGGAAGGAGACGTCGATATTGCGCAACTCGAACGGCTTTCGTGCTCCCTCGTCCGCGTCCTGCTTCTTGGGCGCCGGCTCGGCCGCTGTCGTGGCGCGCCTCCAGAATTGCAAGCGAATGCCGCGAAGCGAGGCGAACCACGAGCTCTTCGGACTCTCCGCCATCCTCTGCGCTGCGCTGACGTTCCACACGAACGATGCATCCTCGATCGCCACGGTCTCACTCTCCCTCTCGCTCTCTGGCGGGCGGTTGAGGCTGGCCCGCGCCGAGCCCGCCTCCGTGACGTCTTCCTCCTCGAGGAACGCCTCGACGCGCTTCGCGGAAACACCGATGCGGAGGAACGACGAGATCTATGGCCGCAGGACAAACCGTCAGCGAGCTCAATGGTGCCTCTGACTGTGTGCCTTACGAAGTGAGGAATGGAGTCCAGGGGAGTCCTAACATCGGTCAGTATTGCGCTAGGTTGCGAGTGCGCGGCAGCGTACTGGAGCATGGAGAACAGAGCGATGGCCTGTTATGTATGTAATTCGAAGCTATGAGTCATGGAGCGGCAAAGCGAGAGGGGGACGTACGGTGAAGGCCACGGGGACGGTGAGCTTGTGGCCCGTCCAAATGTACACGCTGAACGACGTCACGCTGACGAAGGACGGTACGATCATCCACAGCAGGCCGAACAGCGAGCTATTTATCCGATCTACCCCCCATGTTCAACGCCCCATTGTCGCGATAAAGGGCAGCTAACCTTTCACGATCCACGAGAGCTCGGTCTATTGTGGGTGATCGAATGAGGTGCATGGCATATCGGAATGAGAGACAGAGACGTACTCTGCGGGCCTCAAGCGCGCGCTCGACCCACTTCTCTCCCCACCCAAAGAACTTGATGAACCGTATCTGTGCGCAAGTTAGTCTTACTCACGGCAGAAGGCCGGGATGTACCTCGCTGATGAGCTCGTTGACGACGGACATGCGCCTATCCGAGGCGCTCAGCTGCCCGCGCTGGATGCGCACGCCCCACTTGGTCAGCGCCCAGTGGATGGGAAGCACGACGGGGAAGATCGCAAAGCCCGCGAACGCGGACCAGCCGAGCAACCTACGAGTAAAACGCGCCAGATAAACATATGACATACGTGGAAGGGACAGCGGACGCACCGATAGAGCAGCACACACGCAACAACGATCTCGGCCGGCGTGCTCATAATCATGAACACGCCGTTAGCGTACTCCGACAGCCGAATCGCGTCGTTGCTGAACAAATTAACGATGCGCCCGATGTCTGCGCCTCCGCCCTTGGTGGATTTATTGATGTTTGTGGCGAGAACTTTGCGGCGGAGCGCCTTGTCGTAGATGGCGGCCATGAGCTCGCAGCGGATGTTGGCCGACATGCGGCGCGCGCGCCACAGGTACTGTAGGTCGCACGCCGTCTTCGCCGCCGCCGCCGCGAACATCAGCAGCGCGAAGACGACGGCGCTCGCGCGTGCTGCTGGCGTTGATGTGCCGTTAATCGCGGCTAGTAGGCGACTGGAAAGAAAGTCGGAGTTGGTTCGACATCGGTGATGTGGGAAGCGGAGGGTGTACTTACTTGAGGAGCATCGGCTGGCAGTATTGCAGCGCGACCGAGACGAATACGAGAGAAAGGTGGATACTGATGCAGATGCGATCGGTACGAGGAAGAAAATCCGCAGAAGAGGTGGGAAATATAGAATACATACGTGACGTCGCGAGCGTGGGCCGCTAGTAGGCGACGGAACAAAGTACGACTGAATGTAGCAAATGAGCATTTCAGTATCGGAGAGGTATATACACACCGCATGATTGTCTGAAATTTGAAGAAGGAAGGCTTGGCGCGGAGTGTGGGACTCATATCCCATACATCGTCCTCGTTGAGCGTGCTGTTTGTGCCCTGCATCAATACTCAGGTCAGAGAAAGGACAAAGCGCTGAAGCATGATAGTCGACCTTTGCAATAATGGGGTGGACCCAGGAGAAGGTGATCCAGCTCCAAAGCGTGGTATAATCCTCGGGAGAGACGCTGGCACCCTGAGGCGCAGACAGCTCAGGTCTAGCAAACCGGCGACAACGGTAAATCTTACAATCTTTTCGCCATCGACGTGAGCGCTAGGCACGGCCAACGGGCAGCTGACAGTCAGCGCGAGGAGGATGACCAAAGCCGCGACGTTGGCGGCACGTGCGAAGAGTGTGTCGTGCGGCGGAAACGGGGTTCCATCGGCTGCGTGGGAAAAGAGAATTGCACCGTTGTCAATGACGGCCAGCGCGAGTTGGACAATCCACAAGACAAAGAGGCCGTACTGCGGCGTCAGTTGGGGTCGGAGGATCAGGCGCGCGGCGCTGTAGACCCATGTCAACCCGATGAGAGCGGGTGCCCACGCGACCGAGGCGGGCGTGAAAAATGCCGCAACGACAATCCACGAGACGGCTTGTGCGCATGATATCGCGGATAGCGCAATACTCGACGCGGTGTGCGTGTTTGCTGGGGGGCGCGCGTCGGGGTCCAAGGTATCGTGCGGATAGAGAATTCCTTCCGCCTCTTGGAGCGTCAGGAATGGCGCAAAGGGGAACGATATGGCGCGTTTAGATATGGCCGTCTGGAGGAACACGCGGAGGATGAGTACGAACGCGATTCCGGCGGGCACACCGGCCGTCCACAACGCGCGCGAGCACGCGGAGGTTATATTATCCTACAATGTTTAAAAGGTCATCCTGCTATCAAATGGAGTTGAATCCACTCACCCAGGGACTGGATCCTGGGCACAGCGCGCTCATGGCCCGGCACTGTGTAATTGGCGGGAGCGAGCTACAGAAGCGGAGTTGCATCCCTGCGCGACTTGCGCGCGGGTTTAAGTATAGAATTGCGGGCAACATCATCATCAGCGCTCGAGCGAGGAATGAATTCAATCAATGATGACAGAATAGCAGTTCCTGCACCGCATCGAAGATCCCGCAGCACTGCCGCGCAGGACGGAACAGGAAGAAATGCATGAAGGTGCTCCTATACTGTAGTATGAGAGCTTTCACCAGACGCTCATTACTCCCGGAATAAGGCGAACCTGTCTTCGTGGAAACGGCTGAATAGGCTGTCTCCGGCTTCGTCGCGCGCAAGGCAAACCTCGCGCAACCTATGCGCCGACTATCAAAATGCGCAATAGTTTTCAAGAAAGGAATGCTGGTACGCTCCAAAGCAGGCGGCGTGGGTGAATGGATCCCTTCGTATAGTTACCATATTCCCCCTTAGCTGTCAAACTCGGACTTAATCTCCTTTTTTGGATGCGAAAATTTCCTTTTCGGGTTGGGAAACCCTCAGCCTTTTATAGCCCGGATGCATGTGTTCCGCTGTCTGACCTGGGATAGATGTCTTAGAATTTACCGAAACATTGTGTGTACGGGACGGAGCAGGACGTGAACGGTTGTGACGGAGACGAGAGGTGATGTCTCAGAACGAACCGAATCTGACCTGAATCCGAACTCTCGACGGAACAGAATACATCCGTTGCCAATATAAATACCTTTCGTGCAGGATTGCGGCGGATGTGCACTGCAGTCATGACATCTCTCTTGATTTCTGGCTATTTTGCGCTCTGCAACGGACGCCGAGTTTCCTCGGAGAATCCAACGACGCGGAAGGTTGCTCATCACGTATTGTACGACACTGTCATCCAGACGAGTGGCGTGGATATTGCTGCAGAGCTCCGAACGTGGACGCCTGCCAACGAGCCGCTTCTGCCGGACGGGACTGTCGCGGATGTTCTTGGCAAAGTGTTCGCCCCGCCGAACGGAACAGCGTGGATAGACGTCATTCAGATCAGTGCCTTCCCCGGCGACGTGACGGAGACGGAGTACGAAGAGAAGATTCCGGAGAGACCGTTTCCGACCATCATCGTTTTGGGGCACACCAGTGGCACCGCGGAAACCATGGATGATACAGTCTCTGTTGGTTATTTCGTGCAGACTTCCGAGTACGTGCGAGATCAGGCGCGTGCGTCTCGGGTGTAGTAAGTTTAGGGATCAGCGCTGCCAGCCGCGATTGACCAAGGTACCTTAGTTGCAGATTCGATGGTTCGAAACCTCGCTGGAAGAAAACGCCGCGGCCTCAGTCGGGAGCTGCGGTGTTCATAGTGGGGCTAGCCCACGGCATCCATTTGACCAGTGGTAATCTGCAGATCGACGTTGACCAGGTGCAGCTGAACGTCGGATCGACAATTGCCTCAGCTTCTTCCGCTCGCTTTGAGACCGGAGGGCCTGCAGGAAAGAAGCGTCGCTTTGCTCTCGCGGTCAATAATGCGACAGCAAGCACGGAAAGCTCGACGTGAGTGTAAAGCGACATAACGGCGTCAGTTCTAATTTCGATTATAGTTCTTCAGCCGCTGTGGGTGGGACTGTGCTGCGACCTCCAGATGCCTCGAAGGAGAATGATGAGAGGTGAGCCAGTGTCAGCGTTCCGTCATCAGATAACTGACTGCTCTTAGTGTTGCGACGCGAGCGCCGCCCGCAAAATCCAAGCGTGTAGTGAAGCGCAAGATTGTTGCCGAGGCGGACGAGGGGGAGTGAAGCATTTCCAGGGAGTAGTAGCTTTGGGAACCTTTACGACATGATCATGCAGAGCGACAATGTCCAGTTGGTTTTGTTTTTTTTGTACTGAATACCGGCAGAAGAAGTTGCAAATTGTAAATAAATAGCAAGCTCTATCGCGAATTTATTTACATCATATTAAAAAAAAAAGGAGTTTGGTTGACCGTTCAGAACGAGCGAGGTCAAGAAGGGAATGAATTGAGTACAGGGTCCGCTGATTAGCGCCCTTCACTTACTCGCCTTCATCCCCCACATTCCGTATTATGCAGGTAGTGGACGGTGTCGCTCTATCGCTCGCGCATAGTAGCGCAGCAGCTACTTTGAGTGTTCAACACGTACGGCAGGCCGGCGTCGATGCCCGATGCCTCAGGACGGTGTCGTTACCAGCTGCTGCAGCGACGGTGGCGACGGTTACATATCATATCAGTCATCAGCTATAGCGGCAAGCTTGCCCGCGGGCTGGTCAACTCCGGTTTTACGGACGCGGGCGAAGACCTCGTCGTCAACGCTGGCTACAATGCAGATATGTTAGACACTTGTGTTTTGGTTTGCTACTCCCAGCTCCCAGAACTCCCAGGTCCTGACTTGTACTGCTCCTGACTCCCGAACCGGAGACTTGTACTCCCAAAGTTAACTGTGAAATAAAACTTGTACTCCCAAAGCAACTTGTAAAACGGAATAAAACACAAGTCACTCCCGACTCCCGGAATGTTCAATGCAGAGCAAATGTATTCCCCGAGTTATGTGCGAAAGATACAGTGTTGAGATGAGAAACGAGCTATGATACAACTTATGCTACAGCTACAGGCAATTCCGGACGAATGTGAGGCACGGGCGGCAGTCTGTGACGATAGTCCATGAAGGACTGGGCGAAGCAATGCCAGACGCTGCTCTCCAGATCATAGAAGAGCTCCGACTCGGAGCTCACAGAGTGGATGTTGCCGCCGATGGCGACGAGCTCATCCCACGGTTTGAGGAACTGGTCAGCTCGAGGCCAAGGGCGCATGAACGTGTAGAAGTTCCACAGGCTCTCGAGGCGCTCAGTGCGATCGACGGTCAGCTTGTTGATCGCATTCCGGTCCGTGCCAGGGATAAAGTCAGAGCCACCCCAGCAACCGCGGCATTGTCTATACCGCTGCTTTGCGTCGAACTGGAGTGGCGCGTGGTCGGGGTGACTCTGCCGGATCGTGAGGTCGAGGTAGAAGAGCTCATAGCGGAACTCTAGCTCTGTAAGCTCCCACATGATGTACCTGCGCCAATCCAGCGACGGCCAGACAGCATCTTCGTCCTTGCCCGCCGCGAAGGGAGGAAGCTCGTGACCGTCAAAGGTCGGGTGGTTGATTCAGTCGATATATTGACCGATGCGCTTCAGCGGCTCGGCGGGCGGCATCTCGACGGGCGGCTCAGCAGGCGGCTCGGGCGGCGTCTTGTTGGCGGGGGGCTCAGCAGTGGGAGGTGGTTCGAGTCGAGACGAGCTCGACGGCATCGCTGGTGGCTCGGGCCCGACGGACAACGGCGGCACAGACGGATCTTCGAAACGCGCGCGGCGCCACTCGACGACAGTGCCAAGGGGGCCCATAATCGCAACGGGACCCTGCTTGTTGGCCTTTGGCTGCGGTTTTTTGACACCCGCACGTTCCCAGCATCTACAATGTCATGAGTGATTAATGATTGAGCACAAGTGCAGACTCACCCATCCCAATCGGCCCGCCAAATCCGTCGCGACGGAGGTGCCAGTCGCGGCTGGTCATCGTTTGTCCTCCACTCAATCGACTTCTTGAGCAGCTGCTCGCCTTCGAGGTACTGCGTGGACGAGGGCAAATAGATGATACGCTTTGCCTTGTAGTCCCACCACTCCGTCATGCCGCGCTTGATGTTGTTGAAGTCGCGATGCTTGCGACTGATCAGCCAGAACGTCGGGGCGTCATCGTTTGCCTCATCCACGCTGAAGTACCACGCAGTGTAGTACGTGAGCGCGCGCGTCTTCTTGCTCTTGGGCTCCGAGATATACCAAGTCTTGGGTTCGGCGTCGCGCCGCTCAGTCTCGCTCCGTCGAGCTACTTCGTCTTGTTCGGGTTCGTCGAAAAGATCCCGGATGAGCGTGTCCTTGAGCTCAGAGGCGGTCTTTGCCTGGACGGGGGGAGAACGAGGACGAGGGGGACCATACATTTCCAGCCTTTCCTCCTCGCAAGAGTCGTAATCTTCGTCACTGTCGAAGATGGCCGCCGGCCGTGGACGGTTCAGACGGGGCGGAGGCGGCGGCGCAGGCTGGGGCGGAGGCGGAGGCGCACGCAGCGGCGCTGAGGGATGCGGCAATGGAGCACGGACGGCTTGACCGGACTTTGCAGCAGACGGTTGGGACGCGGGCGGTGCCGGAGCGGGTACGTCTTCATCGTCCTGTGCGCTATCATCCACAGGCTTGGGCAATGATGTGACCGCCAGTTCTGGTTGCGGCAGGCTCGCTTCGAGACCGAGCAAGTTGACCATGCGAGCAACATGCTGCTCCGGCACAATCAACTTGAGCAAGTTGCGCCAATAAGGCGCGGCCATGCCTGGATTCTGACTGGCATCCGTTGTCGCCAGTCGCCGAAGAAAATAAGGCCGGATCTTGAGCCAATGCAGCACGGGTTTGGCGGAATTCAAGTTTGCGCTCTTGGCTTCCTGGGGCCGGGCAGCACTGGCGAGGGGTACACCGCCCTTGCCCTTGCGTACATTAAACCCAGGATCCCTTGCGGCCTTCCAGGCGTTGACGAAATACGCCGACAAGGGCACCTTGTGCAGCTGCAACTTGCTGATGTTCGGCGGCACAGGCAGCACGTCGGCGGTCATGAGGTCCAGCTGCCGCTCCCGCGATACATCCACGCGCCCGGAGACGCTATCAGCGGGCATGAATATCGTTGGGAACCAGTGCGGCCGCTCCGTGCTCTTGTAAGCCGAAATCCTGTCTGGCGCCACGAGCACAACGCTTTCCGGGGCAATCGTCGAGTTCTGCTCCCCGAGCAGCTTCGCAGTCGTTCCGCGGCTGCGCTTCTTCGGCGGGGCATCCGCGTTAGAACCCGGGTCTTTGCAGTTCAGGTCAGTAAACTATCATGAGAAATAGCCAACAAATACATACCCTGTCCTTTGCGCTTCAACGGCCCGCCCGACCCACCGACAGCTTTTGCGTCTTTCGATGGCCCGGCGGCTGACCCTTGTCCTTTGCGCTTCGACGCCCCGCCCGACCCTTTCGCGCCTTTCGATGGCCCGGCCGCTGACAGCTGCAGTGCTGGAGGCAGTTGCCCTGCGAGATGCGGGGCGAGAGCAAGTTGCGCTGGCGCGGGAGGAAGATGCGCTGGCGCGGGAGGAAGATGCGCTGGCGCGGGAGGAAGATGCGCTGGGCGGGGAGGAAGATGCGCTGGCGGGGGAGGAAGTGGCGCTGGCGGGGGAGGAAGTGGCGCTGGCGCTGGCGGCTTAGCCAGCCTCGGGTCACGGCTCGTCGAACTCAGACCTGCAACGCCGCTCGACGAGCTTGCGACGGGTACAGGCGCGTTGTCCTGGAAGCCGACGTCCTCGGTGCCGTTCCAGACGGACTCGGTGACGGCGACGTTTGATCCAGAGAAGGTCGTGATGTCGCTGACAGGCTGCGCCTCGACATAATGGTTGCGCTCGATGTCGTGTATATGAGCGCATTGCTGACTCCCGTACATCCTGTACATGGCTCGTCGGATGACTCCCGCCCGCTGCTTCTCAAGGAGCTCGTTGAAGTGTGCTCGAGTGAAAGGCAGGAGCTGCCACACAGGAATGTCTCGCGATGCGTAGAACATGGCGAACTTGTCACTGGTGGTGAAGCAGCCCCGATAAGGCGCGACGTGCCGAGTAGCCTGATATATACGCGCCCGGCGAGCAACCTCGTATGACGAGACGGTGGGAATGTATGCGTCCAATCCCGCCTCGAGGTCGCCCGTCTTCTTCTCCAACTCCATCCAGCCCCGTATCTCGTTCAGACAGCGCTGCCACTCGGCGAAGTTGACGTGACAGTCCCACTTCTTTAACGACTGTCGTCTCAGGCTGCTTGTGAGCTCAACGAACTTGTCGTACCGCTCCGTTGGAATACGGGCCAACGCAGTCCTGCGGCCTGGCTTCTCCACGGCTGCCCGCCAAAGGGGTGTCGTCTCCAGCTCCGTCGTTTCGATACGATTCAGAAGGAGCGTGGGCAACTTGAAGAGCTCGCTGCCCGCTGGTCGGAGGTGCTCGTCTTCGAGACGATACCAACCCAAGTCTCCGAGCATGTCGGTGTGCCGGAGATTCCACCAGGCGCGGCCAATCTGCAGCGGAACTTGTGAGCCCACTGGCTTGAGCAGCGGCACGAACGCCATGTGCAGGTTGTTCTCGTCGTGCATCTGCGGCAGTTGGCTTGCCTCGTAGAGACCGAAGCGACCGTCGACGCAGCGCGTTGGGTCGACGACGGGGTAGTCTGGTATCTCGGGCACAACATCTCGATTTGTCCGCACGATGTATCTGGCCTCCCGCAGGCTGGGCCAGGCGCAGAAATACGGCAGAGCGGTGAACGAGGGGTCCTCCCTGAACGAAGCCATCAGAGGCTCGTCTGCCAGTAGAAACATCTCGAGAACTCACGATTCATTCTCGTCGATGTCCATCTGGACGTCGACAGCCTGTGCCTGCGCGTTCGGATTCGACGCTGGCTGGCTGCGAGGTCGTCAGCATCAGATCGAGACGGCATACTCGAAACACTCACGCATTGTCGACGTCCATGTCGACGTCTCGAGAGTCCACGTTCATTTTCGTTTGCCTGAGCGACTTGTAAATAAAAATTGACATGGTTTCGGTCTAGATGGCTCACTGAAATACGAGTTCGAGAATATCTACTAGTGGATCTGTGGATGATTTCTATACTACGTCTAATATACGACAGGCTGGATACTTGGGACGATTCTGAGTGGTGGGAGGGGGTGGAGAGAGACGGACGGTACAGGCGGTGACTGTGCGATGCACGAACGAACGGGACGCTTGAGCGCTGATCGCGGCAAGCTCAACAGCCACGTTCACTGATGCGTGAGCGTGGTGCTAATTTATGTTCACTTGCGAGGGACAGACGGACTGGGGGTGCGCAGGCAGCGTGACTGTGTGATGCACGGACGAACTGGACGCTTGAGCGCTGATCGCGGCAAGCTCAACAGCCACGTTCACTGATGCGTGAGCGTGGCGCTGATTTATGTGGAGTTGCGAGGGAGAGACGGAATGGGGGTGCGCAGGCAGCGCAGTACAGGCGGCGATTGTCTGACGCTCAAAGACGCTGGTGTCACTGATGCGTGAACCAGGTCGATGGTGCAGGAGCTCCCAGTAGCGCGTCCAGCTACACGTTCGCTGACGCGCGAACGGTCCACTGGCGCGATACTCTGCTACGCAGCGAAGGAGAGCTTGGAGAGCGCCCGGCGGCAGCCGGCGGCTGACTCGGGCACTTCGAACTCCGCTCAGCCAAATCGGTCGTCTAAGTTGTCGAATGGCCTTTCCTCAACGCAGAGGCCGAGAATAAATTTATAAAATTTCGAAAAAAATGATAAAACTACAACAAGTTTAAATGAGCACACTGGAATAATATCTCATGAAATTTCCTCTGTGCCCTTCCTGTCTCACACTCCTGACTCAACCTCATGGCCTGAGATAGCATTATTTTAACTGAGAAACCCTCAATTTAACTCTCAAAGGGGTCTTGTAGATTAGTTAAGTCATCTTGAGCCCTGCATTGGCTGAGCTTTCATTTCCAGAGTTCGCGTTCCCAAACGGGACACGTCACGTGACGCTGTTGACGGTGACGCAATGAGCAGTGAGACGCGACTGCGACCGCACGTTGAGGATCCTGGCCCGGATACCTGCCGCAATATGTTCTCAATAATATCTTAAATACAATCCGTCGGTCGTGGGCGCGGGACGGACACGTCGCGAGCGACGGACGCGTCTCGCACCCACGACGACGAAAAGGGTATTCAACCGCTGCTCTGGCTGCCGTTCGCGACCACCCTGAGCTGCCGCAACGGCGTCACTGGCTTATGCTAGGACCCTAGAGCTCCCTCAAGCCGCAGCGGCGAAGGTTGCTCCGGGGTATGCGGCCAGAGCAGAAGTTGAACACGCGGTTTAAAGTCCGCGCGTTCGCGGCTTCTGCGCGCCGGGTTGCACGCACCACGTGACCTGCATTCCCGATATGGCAACGATTCCGTGCCTGCACCGGTCCGCAAAACACGCGCCGCACATGATGTGCTGGCGTTGCTCTTATCGATCCTCGATCTCTCCCTAATAACCCACGTCGCAGCGAGCACATAAGCCGTGCTTTTCCGCAGCCGATCTCGCGCACATCCGTCCTGCCCATGGCCGACACTCCAGGTGCGCAATTCATCGTTCTGGCCATTGCGACTCATCAACTCGTCGGTAGGACCATATCCCGAGAATGAGAGTATCCCGGTGGACTTCGCCGAGTTATTCCAGAGAATCGTGCAGCAGGCACAGCTCAGCGGTGGGGAAAAACTGCGAGATCTCTTTGGCATTCAACGCGACGGTACGGAGGAAGCTCTATCGGACGACGATGCTGGACAGGTCACTGAGCAACCTGTGACTCCGGTACAAGCTGCTGGGACTCTCGCGGCTGGCGGATCAGCTGCTGAGCCGCTCGCGGAAACTGGGACAAAAACTAAAGGCCGCAAGCATAAGTCAGCATCGCCTGAACACTCACGCACTTGCTCTGACTTGCCACGAAGGAAATCCAGAACACTAAATCCCGAGAAACTCGAGGCGAAGATGCTTACAAGCTGGCATCGTCTCAATAAGAAGATGCTAGAGACTGCGCTGAAGCCCAGGAATATACGTACGTACTGTTGAGAATACATGCCCTCACCAACTCCTCCGTACAGACCGCGTTCCCGAGCTCGACCTCGCCGCGCTCGTCGACAGGAATCAAGAGCGCAACAGCAAGCCTTACCCCGCCTTCGAATCTGTGACGGCCAGGGTCAGCGATGAGCCTTTTGTCCTCGTGGACAAGAAAGACGTACCTGCTGTCATCGTTTTCCCGAACTGGTTATCCAAAGCTAGTCATGTGCGTCCGCGCTGCTGCGGAAACTCCTACTCACGTGCGGAATAAACTTAGGACATCCTATTCAAGAGTCTCATGGACTTCGGGCGCAGTGTCGGTGTGAAAATTCGCGCTGGCGCAGATCAGAATGCGAGAGACGCGGAAGAATGCTATACTCGGCAGGAGCATCAAGACGAACTGCACGGCGTATTCCAATTGGTATCCATCTGGAGGGCCCTCGGTCGATCGGTGAGCTCAGATGATCAGCCTAGAGTGTGTGTGCTCACCGGGTGAAGGCGAACAATGGCCCTGCGGGTCCCGCTCGCGATCTCTTCAAGAAAACAGACAACCTCAACGCGGGGCTCGCGTTGCTTCGAGAGCTGCGGCTCGTGACCATGCGACTCATGGACATGTTCCAGCTCATCGACCCCGAGCAGTACAACCTCTTCAACGATGCCTCGGAGAAGTTGAAAGCCATGTACCCCGCATATGCCGCGCTGGCCGCTGCCGACCCCTCCTTCCTCCACGGGAGAAGTCTCATCTACAATCGAGAGACCGGCGAACACACTGACCGCCGCGATATGAAGCTCGCATGGACGCCGATTCTCACAGTGGGTAAATACCGCGAAGGCACGCTTCGTGTCGCGGGTTCGGACATTAACTATCTCCCGGAACACTTGCGTTCATTAGAGGGGGCATCTTGAAGCACTCTGTTCAATTCGCAGGCGGTCAGCGCATCGCGATTGCGCACTTCATGCACAAGAATGTCCTTGCGGAGGTCGGTGCAACGAAGGTCAAGCTTTTCACATACAAAGAAATGGCGGGCTATAAGCCGCCTTTCGACGAAGGCAACGGTGACTGCGATGAACCGATGAATTAGTTTCTGAAGAGCGCATGTATTCAACTCACCCTGGCAAGCATATATGCACTCATATCTCACCTTACTAATTTTCGGGCACTCATTCATCGTGAACAAATGAAAGCATTAAGATTGGCGGTTAAGAGGGTCAAGGACAGGCTCATCGAGATTACAAAGTGATTAAAATAAATTAAGGGAAGGGTATTCAAGCCGAACGAGACTTCTTCGTCACCGGCTGGAGTTCCTGCTGCTCATCGACCTCGCCCTGCATGTCTCTCTTGCGCTTGTCCCTGCTCGACGGTGCCGCGGGTGCCTGCCTGGCACTGGCGACGTCGCGGCTCTTCGACGGGCCGGGAACGGGCACCGGGGTGGCGAACGGGTTAGGTTTGGGGCGGCCATTGCGGCTGGCCGAACCAGCCATTGGCCGCTGCATGATTGCCGTCCTGCTGGCGGCGCCACCGCGGAGGCCAGCGTTGGCGAGGGGAGTGGCAGCGGTGGCGGCGGCGGCGGCGGCGGCGGCGGCGGCGGTGCTTCGCGGCACGGTGGCGGGGCGACGGCGCGTTTGGTGCGTGGAGGGGGAGCGGTGGCAGTGGGCACGTGAGCGGGAGCGGCAGCGGCGGCGGGGTTGGTTCGTGGAGCGGCAGCAGCAGCGGTGCGGGCGGGAGCGGCAGCGGCGGCGGGGTTGGTTCGTGGAGCGGCAGCAGCAGCGGTGCGGGCGGGAGCGGCAGCGGCAGCGGGGTTGGTTCGTGGAGCGGCAGCGGCTGCGGTGCGGGCAGGAGCGGCAGCGGCGGCGGCGGTGTCGCCAGGTAGTATCTCCGGGATTCGGGTTCGCGGTTGGAGGATAGGATCTGGCAGCTCGGATCCGCTGTACGGCCTGCGCACAAGCCGGAGCTGTACGACGATGGACATGCCGTCACAGTCATGGCCATCCCGGCCCATGTCCATATCGTCGCCTTCCTTCAGGTGCGCATAGCGAGGAATATCCTCACCGTAACTTGGGTGCACCTGCAACACCTCAACGAACAAGTTTTTCTCCCAGTCGTTCAGGAGAGAGAGCACGGTGGGCGGCAGCTCGTCGTAGCTCAACCACCGGTTGAAGCGCGGCGTGTTCACGATGATCGTCTCGCCAGTCTGATTGACTTTAGTCTCGCGCAACATAAGAAAAGCGCGGCGGATAATACGCACCACCATCTGACAATAAAACTGCCACTCACCGTTGGGGCGGGTCGGTTTGTCCGGTAGAGAGTAGAGGGGAAGCTTGGGGGGCATGGAAAGAGGATTAAAGAGCGGGGTAATGTCAAGTCTGTAACTGCGA
The DNA here is from genome assembly GCA_037042915.1 of Auricularia sp. M13. Lineage (NCBI taxonomy): Eukaryota > Fungi > Basidiomycota > Agaricomycetes > Auriculariales > Auriculariaceae > Auricularia > Auricularia sp. M13. Next base: position 3,580,251 of record CM073199.1, read on the forward strand.
GACCCAGACGTTTAAGTACGTCGCTGCGCGGTCCCACGATCTGGACCCAAGAATATTCCGATTGGATAGAGGACTTGAAACGTGAAAGAGCTTCCCTCGCGTGGATCGCAGGCCATCACCGCATGACCTTCACCTTTTACTCATTTCTTTGAGGACGCGCCACCCAGATTTTATCCCTTGCTGCGCGAACGCGACGACGGCCAGCAAATCCCATGTCACCCCGGACTACTCGCAGCGGCCGGAGCGCGATCGTTCAGCAAGCTCCAGCGGAGGAGACAATCAAGAGGGCCTGCAAGCGTTGCTCCGCCGCACAAGGCACGAAGGTCAGAGCCCATGGAAGAGCCCGTTGCCCGGTACGACGCTCGCGGTACGCGCTGCCCACAAATGCTGAGCAATTTCTTAGCTCGCGGCCGATGAAGCCGCGAACCATCTCGAGCGGAAGCAGGAGTACATGGAGGCTACGCGTGCTCAAAGAGACAAGCTCGTTGCCAGCCGTCGCACGAAGGTCGACAAGCAGGCTTCGGATTCCGACGCCGAGCACGAGGGCGACACAACGCTCGACGAGAGCGAGAACGATGGCGACGTGACCCGAAGCACCGCCGCTACCTCCCTCATGGATGACGAGCAAGAGCAAGACGTTGCTCCCGCCTACGACGACGACAAGCACGAGCAAGAGCAAGACGTCGAGGACGAGCAAGAGCAAGAGCAAGACGTCGAGGACGAGCAAGAGCAAGAGCAAGACGTCGAGGACGAGCAAGAGCAAGATGTCGCTCGCGCCTACGACGACGAGGGCTTGCAGGACGACGGCGCGAGCGTCAGCTACGCCGGCAGGAGGCTCGACGACGACAACTTCTTCAATAGCGAGGATGGGCTGTATGCCGCGCCGCTGATGCATGAGCCGCAGAACTTCGACGATGCCGATGCCGTTGCCTCTCAAATCGACGAGTTCACCGAGCAGGCCGCGCGCGAGTCTCAAATCGAGGACGCGGAGAACCATGGCGACGACAATCAGACCTCCGACGAGGACGAGGACGACAACCCGTACACCGAAGCCAAAATCAGGAAGATGGCTATTCACGAGCTCGGGTCGGCGCTCGCGTACATCTGGAACTCCAGCAAGGACCGCAAGTCCAAGATGAACGAGGCCGTGCAGCATATTGTACAGGTGCGGGAGGACGTCGACACGAGCTCGTGCACGATACCAAACCTGTGGAAAGGCACGAGTACGGCGGGGGACTTCATTACAAGTAAAGTCCTTGCGCATATACCGTGCTTCATTAATGTGCCGCTCGCAGGTATAAGTCACGGCTCGGACGCCACTCGCCAGAGTCGGGTCCTCACACAGTGGGCGAAGAACGCCACGAGCACCAACAGGTGGCACGACACCCTCCCCAACTTCGGCAGTGTTTGCCTGAAGGTGAGCCCTGTCCGTGCCGATGTGCTGTCCGCTGCTGACGCGCGCATCTCGCAGATGGAGAAGCTCGCCGACTGGTGCCCGTCGTGGGCGTTCATCGCCTTCCTGCCCAAGGACGGCAGCGGGCAAATGTACACTTGGGTCTCTGAGTCGATCGCGGACGAGAAACCCGAGCTGGCGGAGGCCATGCGCAGCACGATGTTCGAGCAGCTGTACAACCTCCGCAAGCAGCGGGCTGCTGAGGACATGAAAGCCCGCGCCGATCTGACGGCGAGGGCTGAGGCCGCCGAGGCATGGATGATGGAACAGCAAGCAAAGTTCGACGCGATGGAGGAGCGGCTGGAGCAGGCGGAGCAGGCTCGCAAGGAGCTCGAGGAGGCCGCGCAGTACTGGCGGGAGAAGGCGCAGAAGCGTTCGAAGTAGCAGTATCGCAGTACAGATACCTCGATACCCCCCCACATTCCTTTCTTTTTTCCTGGTCTCCTCGTCACACATCCGTCCGTCCGATTAATATCAGTCACTCGTTATCGCACTCGCCCACCGCTCCAGGAAATGCAAACAACAGATCATTTCATTGCACCACATAACAGGAAAAGTAGATCAGAGAGCCTGCTCCGCCGTGTCCCAGTGCTGCATATATGCATGTATGCTGATAAGCGAGCATATAGCGCGCGGTGGTACTTCGTCAACGCCGTTCCGTTCCTGGACGTCTGAACAACACAGAACATAAGAAAATAGCACCTGATGCTCTTCAGGGAAGGGATCTTCCAATGCTCGAGCATATCTTCTGACTGTGGGCGCAACACTGATTTCGTCGGGGGGAATGGATGCGAGGAACGGGAATGAGATGTCCAGGGACGCCAAGGAGGGTATATTGACGCATATACCCTCCTTTGACCGCCCACGCTCACTGATGCGTGAGCGTGTATGCGGGTGGCGTCCTTGTGCGAGCCGGCGATAGCGTCGGGGGGAATGCATGCGAGAAACGGGAAGAAGATATCCAGGGACACCAAGGAGGGTATATTGACGCATATACCCTCCTCTGATCGCCCACGCTCACTGACGCGTGAGCGTGTATGCGGGTGGCGTCCTTGGGCGGCGGGCGACTGCGTCTGGGGGTCTTGGGGGAATGGCTGCGAGGAACGACAAGAAAATGTACAGGAGCACTCTGAGGGACGCCAAGGAGGATACATTGACGCATGTACCCTCCTCTGACCGCCCACGCTCACTGGCGCGTGAGCGTGTATGCGGGTGGCCGTGCAGGTACGCCTAAGCGAAGAACCTGTCCCCATCATCTCGCCTATGAGGAGAACGCCGAGAAGCCGCTCACTGACGCGTGAGCGGCCTCGTCACAGGCCCGCAGTTAAGTGGGCCTGGCCGTGCTGTCGGACGGACACTGACCCGTGGCGTCGACAGCAGCGGGCGGGCGGTGAGTCTGGGTCGGAGTTCGAACGGACTTTGGTCTTTCATCCGCCCTCCCCCTCCTCTGCACACCCCCATCCCCGTCACCCACCCGCCTTCACCCGCCACCCCGCCTTCCCCCTTCCCTCCTCCCTCCCTCCGCTCTGCCGGTGGCAACGCGTCAGTTGCCATCCAGAGCTCAGGTCGTTGGTGAGCGTAGACACGCGTCAGTGCCTGCGCTCTCTTCGGCCGTCCCTCCTGCCTCACTAAATACATCGTATCACCCGCCAGTGCCAGGCATAATTTTCCTTCATACTTTACCTTTGCCCATTTCCCTCCGTGATAGTCAACGCGTCAGTTGTCTGCCCGGAGAAACGTCGAGCACGCGTCAGTGTTGTACGCCCCACAATCCTCAAATTAAATAATAAAATCTTGCCCGTTGCTCTCCGTAGTAGCCAGAATCGTTGACTAATAATTTCTCTGTGTCCAATACCCTCCGTGGTAGTCAACGCGTCAGTTGTCTGCCCGGAGAAACGTCGAGCACGCGTCAGTGTTCGTACGCCCCACAATCCTCAAATTAAATAATAAAAATCTTGCCCGTTGCTCTCCGTAGCAGCCAGAATTGTTGACTAATAGTTTCTCTGTGTCCAATCCCCTCCGTGGTAGTCAACGCGTCAGTTGTCTGCCCGGAGAAACGTCGAGCACGCGTCAGTGTTCGTACGCCCCACCATATTCAAATCCAGATTCTCATGGCGCGCGATATCTTCGTCGAGCCCACCTACGTGCGGCGGCGAGGAAAGAATAAGACCTCGCAGCCCACGAGCTCGTCAAGTGCTGCTCGCAAACGCCATTCCACGAAGGCGTCAGCGGCGGGCAAGCGCGCAGCACCTGCTCTCGACGTCGACCGTCCCGTGAAGCGGCGCAGGATCTTGGCGTCTCAGCGCGCTCCAGAGAGCGTCTATGCAGCCTACCGGGAAGCGGTCGACTCGCGTTGACTCGCCTTCTTCCATATCGATCCCTCAACCTGGGTCGCCGAGATATGCGACCTCGACACGTTGGCTGCGCAAGGCAGTTGCGTCAACGGCTGGGCTGTCCTGCGCAGCGAAGTCGACGAAGCAGAAGCCGTGTCATATAACTGCACCTGCCCCGACTACCTTCGCAACTCGGACATCGACCAACGATACTGTCTTCACACTATGCTGCTTTCGTCGGACCATCGGCCGCCGTTCAAGTTGTTCACCGAGAAAGGTACGTTGACTATCTGTAGTGTCGTCGAGCCTCGCACTGACTGCTGTAGACGATCCCTCCGCCGTCTTGTTCGAACATATTCCAGCTACACCCCAAGCACCTGCCCTGTCGTTCTTCGTCTCCTTCGTCCCAGGGCACAGCAGACAAATCGTCCAACATTGCGGGCGATCCTCGAACCAGGGTCACTGGACTTGCGGCAAGCATCGCGACAACAACTGCGTGCACATCAAAGCCGCTCGTGCCCGCGACGCGTTGAAGTTACTGCTCGAGGAGGCGGAAGTGGATGAACACGAGGGTGACGATCTAGCTGAGAGAGCGCGACTACGAGGTGAGCTCGCGCGTTTGCTGCTTGGCCGGCCGAATGCTAATGGCCCTGCAGCCGAAGCCAAGAGTCTGAGGGATTACGATGATGAGCGGAGCGTATCCCGCCTCAACGTCGGCCCACCGGCGTGGGCGCGCATTGCCTCAGATTCTGACGAGGATGCACCCACGTTCGCTCTCGTTGATCCTATCCCGGACTACTTCTGCCTCGGCAAAGATCCTCGTTGCCGCTGTGGGAGTGGTCCGAAGGAATCGGCGCCAGTCAAGGTCATCGACTGCATCGTATTCGGACTCTCGTCCGCGTGCGCTGCCCAAATCGAAGTCCAAGTCTGCAGCACCTGCGAGCCCCAAAGCCATCAGAATGCCGGGCCAGACCTGCGCGAGTTCGGTATCTTCAACTTCAATAATTCCCGCCTGTACACGCACGAGCTTCTCGACAAGTACACTAGCCTCATGACGCTCGCCGAGGTTCCCTTCCACGCTTTCCATATATCCGTTTGTCGAGATTATACCAAGTCGTCAATTCCCTTCGTCTGCGAGCGGACGTTCCGAACAGCATATTTCTCGTTCTCCAGACTCCAGAAGCTGGACGTTAGCTTCGTCTGCGACATCTGCGGTGAAGAACCCGAGGTCGTCGTGTGTGATGGCGTGACTGCTGGCTTCAGAGCCGACTTGGTGACGGAGTCTCTGCGACCTCCTACGACCATCGATCCGGACGCGCCATCGATACTCAGCGTGAAACCGATGCCGGGGGAGACGTCGTTGGTGAACGGCGATGTCAGAAAGCGCGCCCAACAGGCAGTTCGATGGCGCCTGAAGTTGCGGCAGGGAAAGACGCCTCTCGCTCCGGGCGACGATTCGGAGGAGTCCCTTGACGAAGATGTCGATGCTGAGGGAGCGGAGCGCGTGGCGAATAAACGACGCAACAAGAGAGATGCGGAAGATAAGGCCATGAGAAAGAAGTTGCCTGGGATTGTGGACGAACTCGCGAAGCAGAGCCGTGAATTAGCACAGATGTTCGGCATATATGTAGTGACCGATTTGAAGAGCCTCGACAGCACCGTCTTAAAGAATTACTTGCATCTATTGGAGCAGGTGTGTTCGTTTCGTTTCCATGGGTAATGTTGTCTCTAACATCGTATCTAGCTGCTGGCATATGAGTCGGTGCTACAGTTCGCAAACAAAGCGGCGTGGCCCTTTCTCGACATGCTCAAGGACGGCGACGCGGAGGGCATCCTGCCGCTACTCTCACTCGTTCCCGCGCTCGCCGTCGTCGCTCGGTATGAAGTGAAGACGACGAAACAAATCAGCTCTACACTTCGAAGCGTCGCGGGATTCGTTCTTGACCGTTCGCAAACGGTCTTCGCGTCGCTTTCGCACCACGACCCGGATGAACACCGGATCGAAGAGCATGAGGATTGGCGGGAGGTTCGTTTTTTATAATGATCCCGGACAGTGACAAAGTTAACACGCATTTCAGACTGGCACCTTCTACGGACGGCCCCGGATTCGAAACAGATTGGTGTACCCCAACATTCCCGGAGACGGCGCAACCGATCGCGCGACGGTCACAGCGTCGGGCGGGAAGATGGCGTGCTCCAAGTTTTATCAGACCTATGGCAAGAAAGGCTTAACGGGCGGCTTGATGGCCATCTGGTGCCCGCACAGCGTCTGCTACGGGTTTCACTGCATCCCGAAAGGCGAGGGGCGGAACGACGTCTTTTCCGCGCTGTACACTCACTGGGTTCGGCCACCCAAAGTCGTCGTGTACGACTTCGCCTGCGCGCTTTCCCCGTACTGCATGATTCGGGAACCCATCTACTTCGGCGACACCCTGTTCGTGATCGACGGCTTCCATGAGCATGACCACTCGCGCTGCTCGCCCGCCTGTTTTCTCAGCGCGTACACAGAGTGGTGTGAAAAGTATCGCAACATCAACTCGAGCGCCGGCGAATGTGGGAACTCCAGTCTGCTCAAGATCCGCAAGTCGCTCAGTTACATGGGTCAACGGCACGGCATCGTTCTCGTTTACACATTCCTTGCCATTTGGAACCGCATGCGGCAGAAATCGAGAGAGGCAGCTGCTTAGCTTAATCACATGGCTTGAGACCCTGTCGATCGGGCGATCCTGGATAATCCTGGATAATCCCGAGTGCCTGAACTACCGTCTGCATTGCTGGTGCGTCGTTTTATTGTGTCTGTCTGCTCAACATCTAACGAAACTTCACGGTCGTAGTAAACATTTTAATATACCGTGCATTACATTACAAGCAGTTATTGGAAGCCGAGTTCCCGTTGTCTCAAGGGGAGTTGCACGATGATTCATGCGGACAGAGCGTTCGAGCGCCGCAACATGCACCACGCCCGCCTTCAATTACGACACTCGAACGCGCGATTCTGCTCCGTCTGCTCTACGCGCCGCGGCAGGGCAGCCGCTCGACGCGCATTAATCAGCATGCACACAGTGCGTCGAGCGCCGCAACATGACCCTGTATACGGCGTAAAGCTCGACGCCCGCCCCGCTCCACCTGCTCGACGTTCCGTCTGCTCGATGTGCCGCTGCTGCCGTGCATTAATCCGCAGGAGAGGCGCATTGCCCAGGCGCACGACGCGCCGAGTGCTGCAGCACGCAACGCGTGAGCCCGCGGACAGCGCGCCGCATCGACGCGTCTCTGCAGTCGCTCGACGCGCATCTGCAGCGGGTCGATGCGGCGCAGCGCTCGGCAGTGAACCAACGAGCGACCGCCCTCGACATCGTTCCCGGGAATGGACGGGCTCGGCGTCGCAGATACGGCCTTCGCGTGACGGCTTGCGCCGGGGCGCGAAAGCCGTATCTCCGCCCATCCTCGACGCCATGCCGGCTCCGCCTCCTCGTGACGTCGAGCCTTTCCTTGGGCTCGACGTTTTCTCGTACTCCTTGCGCCAGGACGCGGCGACCGCTCGTCCTGCGCCTGCCACCGCTTTCCCGCCAGCCCGACCAGCAGCGCTCGATGCTGAGTTGGAGCGGTTCGACGCGAGAATGCACAGGCCCGTCCTGCTGCACCAGCGCGCCGGTGAGCAGCTTCACGCGGGCGGCAGGACGCTCGACGAACTCATTTGTGCGTCCGACGTCAACTCGGCGCCGAGTGCTGTGCCCAGGGCCGTGTACAACGCCACGGCGACGATGTCCGCCGTCGCGTCCGCCGTCCCGCTCGCGCCGCCGTCAATGTCGACGGTGCCATTTCTGCCGCCGCCTCCGTTTGGGCAGGACATGCTACCGCCGGCCTTATCGCCCATACCAGGCGGCCCACCGCCCCTGCCGTTGTTCATGGCGACGTCGGCGACAACGGACTTGCCGCGAGATGTGTCGCTCGACGCGCGTCTCGAGCGAGTCGACGCACATCCCCAGCCCGTCTACTCGCCAGCCCAGAGCGACGTCGAGCAATTCCGCGTGGACGGCGGAATGCGCGACGCGCAACACGCTCGGGTTGACGCGCTGCATCACGCTCGGGTTGACGCGCTGCATCAGCCTGAGCTCGAGAGGGTGGCCGCGCAGCGCCGGCCCGTCTACTGGCCGCACCACCGCCAATCCGCGATGGATAACGCCGCGCCCACGTCGTACACCATGCCGCCGACCGCGGCCGACGTACGCCTCGAGCTCGAGCTCCTATCCTCAGAGTACGGTGAGTGATGAGTTTTTATTTTTTGGAGAACATGTCGTCTTACCTGGGTCAGAACGGCAGCGCGGCGCGCATCTCGATAGCCACGTCCACCCGGTCGACGTCGCGTCATCCGCCTTGCGCGCGTCAGCGCAAGGCGAGACGCTCTCCCGCCGCTCTCCCGCCTTCGACGTCGAGTCCGTTGCCGGGCTCGACGTCGCGTCATCCGCCTTGCGCGCGTCAGCGCAAGGCGCGACGCTCTCCCTCCGCTCGCCCGCCCCGTCATCCGCCTTGCGCGCGTCAGCGCAAGGCGAGACGCTCTCCCGCCGCTCTCCCGCCTTCGACGTCGAGTCCGTTGCCGGGCTCGACGTCGCGTCATCCGCCTTGCGCGCGTCAGCGCAGGGCGCGACGCTCTCCCTCCGCTCGCCCGCCCCGTCATCCGCCTTGCGCGCGTCAGCGCAAGGCGTGACGCCTGCCCGTCACACGCCCGCCCTCGACGTCGAGTCCGTTCTCGGGCTCGACGTCGCGTCATACGCCTTGCGCGCGTCAGCGCAGGGCGCGACGCTCTCCCTCCGCTCGCCCGCCCCGTCATCCACCTTGCGCGCGTCAGCGCAAGGCGTGACGCCCGCCCTCGACGTCGAGTCCGTTCTCGGGCTCGACGTCGTGCCGGCCTTGTTTTCGATTGATGCTGCAAGCATGCAGCTCGCCGCGCCGCCCTACGTTACCCCCCAGGTGTGTTTTCTAGCTCTTAATGTCGGAAATGATTACTCATATATTGTCTCCCAAGCTCAGCGCCGACGTCGAGACCGGGGCCGTGCGCGGGCCCGAGTCCGGGATGCCGCGCAGTCGCGCAATGGCGTCCTTCGGTGCATCCAGCGCCGCACCCTCCGCTCTTTGGGCTCGCGAGATGCTCGAGCGGCTCGACGCGCCGCACCAGCCCGCCTACACGCCGCACCAGCCCGGCATCGAGCAGCCCGCCGCGACCCTCTCCCATGTCGCAGTATCGGGCCGGCGCGTTGTCCATGAGTCAGAGCACGGCGCTTTCGATGGCGCGCAACGCTCGTCGTTCAACCGGGCGGGTACGCTACCCATTCTGCCCGCCATCTTCTCCAGTGGCGCGGCAAACGACGCGCAGCGTCTGTCAATCACGCGCGCCAGCTCGCACATCGCGTCCATGGCGTCGCGGGCGGCGGGCGCATCGGACGGGTCATTGCTCGGCATGGTGCAGAGCACGACGTTCTCGTCCTCCGACGCGTGGCCGCCGAGCACAGCTCCCCACTTCACCGATTCAGACAGCGGGACGCTCGCTGCGCTCGACATGCCGGCCACGAGTCCACTCTCGTCCGCCGACTGCCCGCCGTTCCCAGCGCCTTACCCCGAGTCCTTTACTGGATCTAGCGCAGGCGACGCGACCTCCGCAATTCAATGGTTGGCCGACTTCGACCGCGCCGCCCGTTGGTCGGCGGACTTGGACCGCGCCTTGCTTACCCGCGCATACGGGCCCGACTTGCCTGCCTTCAACTCACCGCTCGCCCAGCCTGTACCCATCGTTGAAGGCGCGCCATTCGTGGCATTCGAGACCGTGCCATCCGCCCTTGGCACGCCACGTCCATTCGACGCCCCGTTGTCTGCCGTTCGACAGCCGGCGCAAGACGCGCGTCGCAGCACCGCGGTCTCCTCTTTCGACGCTGCCGCTCGTGACGGCACCGACACGCGCGTCGCTGGATTCAGACAGACCGACGACGCCACGCGTTCGACTCGGCCGATTCGCACTCCCCGATATCGGATTGCACGTCAATATCCCGCGGAATATCGATCTCTCAAGACCAGCGTCTATGCGCAATCTGGTGGACCGAACTTGGCTCAAATCTTGCAGACGCCGCACTCTCGACTATCTGATCGCATTGCGCTGGTTCGCAACATCGAGCGCAAGCTGAGAGCTCACAAAGTCGGGAGCTGGGATGTCTTGGAGTCCTAGGTATTTAATTGTTTCCTGTGAGCCTGGGAGTTTGTGAGCCTGGGAGTTTGGGAGTTTGGGAGCTAGGGAGTACTGGGAGTTGGGAGTACTGGGAGTTGGGAGTACTGACTTAGTTAGATTTAGTGGGAGTTTTGGGAGGTGGGAGTTGAGGGAGTACTGACTTAGATAGATTTAGAGGGCAAAATGAGTCAATTGGACTCTGGGAGTTGTGGGAGTTGGGAGTGGGAATATGTACATAGGAGTAGGAGTAGAGAAATTCAGGAGTATTCCTGAGGAAACTGGGAGCAGCAAACCAAAAAAGAACTCAAGGCCATAACCCCTACAATGTGTGGTGAGCATAATGTCATGCACGTCGTTCAGGACACCGTTGTAATTTCGTTGTCGTCGTGAAGGTCGTCCATTGGAATGACATCCGGCTCGTGCTCAGGCCGGCGGCAAAGCGACAGAGAGCAGAACAGGGCTAGAGCAGAAAGTGTCGGTTAAATTTGCGTTTCGGCGGTTCAGGTATGTCTCAGAACCATGTGCTCGAGAACTGTGTTCTGAGGACCGCTAATGTGATATATATATATATATATATAAAAGGACTTGCCGCCGAGTGCATATGGTCGACAGAGTGATGGACTATACTCGCTTTGAAGCAGAGCTCGATCTGTCTTGGCCGACGATCTTCCCCACCAACGACGTTGATCATCCGAGTCTATACGTCTATTTTTCGACCTTGAAACGAGACGGTGCGCTTTGTTTCACAACCAGTGTGATGCTTGCTGATTGAAGTAGATCGCCAAGTCTTTGTCGCCGTCGCGGAGGTCATCGGGCAGGCATCGAGAGCAGTATTCCATCCACACGGAACGCGAGCGCGAGTCTGCGGCTATTCACGAGTCGTTCAACAGACGTTTTTTGTCACCGCCAGTAGCGTTGTTATTACAGGCAAGGCAGACAACTCGGACGGGCATTACCTTCCGGCGCAATTATGGCCTATAGTGCTCTTGGGCGAGACATTGGCATTCGGGAAAGCAGTCCGATACCAGCCTTTGCTTACACTCGTGGATGTTGTGGTGGCTCGACGAAAATACTGGCCGGAGGCTCCAGTTCGCATCACGTGCGTAAATTCCCCGTGACTCATGTACGCCGACGAGCTTACTGATGTCTTGAATAAGATGCAAGATCGACGCGACCGCGCGCCAGCTGTGCGCGATGGGTGTGATCAATAACCACAAGAAAGTCATGCTGTACGGCGTTGTGACAGCAATTGGGAACGGCAAATTGGTTGTGGACGCTCGAGAGATATGCTTCGGCGACAACAACATGCAGGCGTGCAGGTGGACGCACGATTTCTCAGACGGAAACCTGGCCGCTCGATGGTAAGCGTACAGTAGCGGAGTCGCGACTGAGCTAAACGTTCTCAGGCTTTCACAGTTCTTGACACTGGTTTCATTCAAATGGTGCCGAAAAAGGTCAGTTGTTTAGTTTTCCTTGGATAAGGACTCATATACGTGTGTTCAGGACTGCATCGCGCGTGGGTAGGCGAATTTCGTCCGATGAGTGGTTTGCGTGGCCTGGGCTCGCAAAACCAAATACAGTGATGTGTTTGCAGCCTACGAATAGCTGTTGAATATACGACATACATGCGCGTTTGCAGCAGTTGAAGGAACGAGCATAATGCGTTGTGACTGCGGCTCGGAATAGTCCCGTTGAGAACTTTCTGTCTCAGAACCGTTGTACTTCATGATTAGGCTTCGCATCTAAGCAAGGAAATTGTAATATTGTGCAAGCCATTCGCGTCATGAGAAAGCGCGCAAGCTTGGTGTGCGACGGCCCGGTGTCCGCATGCAAGTTAAGGTTCGGAAGCAACTGTAAACTGCGACCTGTCACACAGAGTCTCGATATAAGATGGTCGCAGTATGCGGCACAGGCCTCGGAAGACGTCTCTTGCGGTTGAAATGTGCTTGAAGTCTACTGGTACGCTTTTCCCGAAGTTGCATGCTGCCGCCCTTGCTGACTGCAACCACGCGACAGATTGCACCTGTACCGTGCATCGTTCGATGACGGTCCAAATATTAAGCGCAAATGAGTATCCCATGCGGTCTCTTCAGGTGCGAAGTCACTGAGATAGTGTACCAAGGCTGCGCGATGACTAACTCAAGACGAGCAGTGCTATTACGCCGTTCGTGCGGGTCGATTCTTCGTTGGACTGCCTGGGATCGACTGGGAACGCATTGCGGATAGCAAGTACGCACGCGCTTGGATCCTTCGAGCCATGAAACGCGTCCCGCACCCCAGCATTGTACGACGACGTTTGCATCGCACGCGCAGGGCGTTGTTCGGGTTGGAGTTCGACGTCCACATGGAGCTGGTGGATTCCCAGCGCGCCGATACAACGGTACAGCGTCATTGCGAGTTCTTTGAAGCTTGGATCAGTACCTTGCACGAGTTCGTAGACGAGGCGGATGTAGTCATAGCACGTAGCATGTTGAGCGACTCGGATTGAGCCACAGACATTTTGAACGAGAATATATGAATTTTTCCATTTGCAATGTGCCAGCACACGCATGACCGTCTTCTTGAGAGGGTGTAACCATCTGATTGAGAGCGGGGGAAGCGGAGAATGGGAGCTGGAACGCATCTGGTGCGTGGAGATTCGCAGACGTCACATTAGCTCGAGTTCGGCGGAAGTTCTGAGACAGATACGAACTCGAGTGGAACTAAACATTTGGTACCAGGCGAACCTTGATGTGATTGCGTTGCTTGCGAGTACCATAAGGTACGGTACAGGTTCGATGGGCGCACAACGGATCGGAATGAGACAGGTGAATTTTTACGCTGAAACACGCTTAAGTGTTCACATAGGGTGCCCTATAAAAGCTCATCTATGCCGTTGTGACTAGCTGTATCAGTGGACCGCAATGCCTCTGCTTCATATTGACACGCATATCGACTTATTCTATCCCGTCCTCTCGCCGTTGGCGCACGGTATAATCTACGCAACGTATCTCTCGCAGCTGGAGCTCAATGGTGAGATTGAGATTGCGCAGAGTTTCGAAATGTACTCACGCCAGGAATAGGCTCAGTCTTCCCTGTATCCATTGCAGTCCCCGTGGGCGACACCGAGGCGAGGCTGATACCCTCGGGTACCGTGGCCCATGTCATTGGCAGTGTCAGTGTGGTAGGAAAGTCACTGTTGGTGACTGCCAGCGAGGTTCTACCACTTTACATCGCCTCGACGTCGCCCACGCGCGCCGGCATATTGAAACTCTACGAACCGTTTATAACCGCCGTTGGCTTCGTGTCGTCGGGTCGGATTGCGGACTTTGACAACCCAGCGGCCGTCATCGTTGATCTGACCGTTGAGCGAATGGACCGCTGGCCTCACGTTCCCACTACAATACGGTTAGTATTCCCTCAGCGACCGGCATGATAAAAAAAAACTGACCTCGTCCTAGCTGCATGTTTAATCGAGATGAGCGCCGCTTTCGTAGTCTGATTCCGATGGTCAGAAACACGCCACTCATCGTGTCCGGCGTGTTGGCGGGCTGGTGGGACGATAAACTCACCATCGACGTTCACGAGGTTCGCTGCAATAACAACGGGGACCTTCCAGACAGGCCCTTGGTCATGTATCACAGCCCCTTCCAGCAACGTGTCATGTTGGACGGGTACGCCGTGTTTGACGAGGCGAGTGCTCCGCCGCCGTATACCGAAAGCGACGCACCTATCTCTTCGAATATGAAGACGTGAGTGTTGTACCGTGGCGTAGGGCATAGACTGACCTTCCTGCACAGCAACGAATCCGTCGTCATGCCTTCCGAATGCGTTGATACCGTGTGCGCTGGTCCCGCCTCTCCTGGAAACAAGTTAGTCGCCAAGAGAGCTATTGCAGACCGCATCGCGAAGCCTCGCCGTCGTGGGCGGAAGGCGAGCGCGCGCAGCCGCCTGGGAGTTTGTAAGGAGATGGTAGCGACTGTGGCTTGACTTACCAGTACGAATGTGTTCCTGTGATATCACTTATGGCGAATGATTACTTTTCACGTTGATATGATAACTTGCCCAATGTGTGCGCGCAAAGAATTGAAAAGCAATGGACGGGAGACGGGATGAAGAAGAGTGTCTCTGTCGAGCGGGTATCGCGAGAGTGTAGCGCTATCGGCTGAGAGAACACAAGTCGTAAATAGGTGTAAACTGTGGAAGCCTCCGGACGATCACCCGGAAGCAATGCAAAGCCGGTTTCGGACCGATAGATTCCGCGAACAGCATATAAGGCCAGCGTATATTTCGCGACACTGCGATGCCCTTGACTATTTCCGGGACCTTTGTCTTATCACATCATACTACTGATATTGTCTCTGACCCTGGGTGTCCGTATGAAGTTCTTGAAGTCTATCACAGCCGCGTGGACTGTGGCGGCCTGGCTCTGAATGTGCTCATGAGATGGAAACGACTTTATTTCACGGGTATGGATTTAGGGAACTGTTATCGCGATGGAGATGAGGTACATGCAGTTGGATCAATTACGATATCAACCGCTGGCGTAGCAACTATGGACGTTTTACGCATACAGCTGATGTCACGAGCTTGCACAAGACTTTGTCAGCGTAAGATCCTGAGCTCCCGGCCGGTAATTACAGTAGTAGGCTTACTGGACAGCGGCGTCGACTCGGACAAAGGTATCCGTGTCAGCGTAGGTTGCGGACGTTTTGTTTAGTGAGTCGGTCCTCTGAAGCACCGGAACATTTGCTGAAGCCTATCGCAGCTGTATTTTCCGTATGGGACCTTCTCCTTGGTGTAGAACAGCTGAACAGCGCGCAATTCTCGGGTGTGGTAGCTTCCAGGGTTGGAATCATCAGTACAGGTGCCCGTTGATTGTGCTATCCTATGTGACTTGCAGCGAGATCTCTCGTCGCTGGACGGTCAACATAGCGAATTGATCTGTGCTAGTCAGGTCTCAGAACTACCCGTAAGCTCCAGAACGAGCAATCCGTCTGAGGAAGAGGATCTGTCTCAGACCTGTCACAAGTTGAACGTTGACATGTTGACAGTTCCCTTTTACGGATGCAGCTCTTTCTGTCATATAGACGTCGTGATGTTTCGGACCAGTACCGTGTACAATCGTACTCCATATAAATTTTGCACTGTCGTCGACCACTCGCTCCCCATAATTCCCGTCAACGAGCATCTCAACGCCGGCAACGCAAGCAACGTCGTCATGGGTAACAAAGTGAGAACTTATCTCGCTAAATTGGACCTATATCTCAACGCTGTTGCTTTGAAAACAGACCGTGCATGGTTATTTTCAGCGCCGCACCCCACAAGCTGTCGGGGAGTTGCCGCGAATCAACGTTGGACTTATGCGCCGCCAAGTCTACGTTAAATCCTGGGTTGCACAGGCTATCAGGACAGTCAGATGCGTGCATGAGGTCATAAGCCGACTTCACTATATGCAAAACATCTACGAGGGGATCGGAGGCCTCATGCTTCATGAACTCAGCGTCCGCGAGCTTTCTTCGCGTAGGCGTCGCGCGATGTGGAGGAAGATCAACATGTGGTTTGCAGATCACATACTCTTTTTCGAAGCCGCATCTGCGTTGTGCCGAGGACCATGTGAGAATTGTATGCAGAGCGCGTGAACGAACATGTCTCAGTTGGCCAAAGATGTACAAATATTATCAGAATGTATATAAGCAATGGTTCACAGAGCAGGGAGCGACGTACGGCTTGAATATATGGTAATTACCGGAGACGAACTCCGAGTGCGCTTGCTCCGAGCGGTCTGGAACTTTGTCTCATTGCCGGTGGATGACATACGGCGCGAACTGTTACCAGTAAGAACACTACCAGCTGTCCTGAACACTACTAACTGCAGTGAAGTTCTACTTTTCACTAGGGAGTCCCTTTGTCACAATAGGTCTGCCGCGCGTCATGTGTGATGCGGCTGGTTTCGTATCGGTTGCATGTCTTAGTGATTGGATTCGGATCGTGAGAGCGAGGCAGGGACGAGTGAATGTAGCGATGATGGAGTGTATGAGAGCACTGGAGAGATATATCGAGAAATGCACTACTCAGCTTCAGAAATCTCGCCGACATGGACCCGATTTGGAGTTTCACCGCGATTTTTTGGCAGTCTGGACCTATAGCGTGACCGCGTTCGTAGAGCTCGTGATGGGATGTTCATGGCATCACGGGGAGAGAACGAGTTAGCAGGAGTCTGTGTATCTAGAATAGCCGTTTGTAATGACATACAGTGCGTCTGTAATATGCTCGTTTTTTATGAGCCTGAGCGAGCAGGGCGTGGCGTCAAGGAGCGTCTTGGCATCGTTCTCGAGAGCCACATGGATTGTATCGACCAGACGCGTGAGTAATCTAAAGTATTCATCAGTTCACGTGCGGTGCGAGAGTCGGCTCAGCGGCGTGAATTCGTACACAGCGCAAATCCCAAGTCGGCATGCAACAGCAAGCGTTGGCTTCGAGCTCGTGGAATGCGCCGTCGAGGTTGAAAGCATGATGATAAAGGACGGGATTTGGCCGCAAGCTGCCCGAGGTGTCCTTCGCGCACGCCCTTCGAGGCAGGCTGATGTCAGGTGAAATTGCGGTGTGTGACGGACGTCATACCCGTCCCGCACCGAGTCGCGGGCACAGTTTCCGATCGGCTGAGTGAACTATAATGATCCTAATGCTCTCGAGCGCGCAGAACACACACCAGTGCCTATAGCGTGCTCTGAATCCCTTTTTGTGCGGAATGAGCGAAAAACGCACGCTGGATTCGGACGATCTGGACAGTGCGAGAGCGTGGTGAAAGGACGTCCTTTGCGCCTGAACGCGGTACAAGGACCATATGCGAGTCCAGGAAACGCCGTCAGAAGCGGCATTTGCGATGTTGGTACGGATTGAGTGCCGGTCATGCGCGCGGCGTAAGCAGCAGAGCAACCGGGACATGCGCGAGGTGCGCAGTAGACAGAGCAAATTACGAGGTTAGCAGACGATGCATACATTTGTGGCGCCGTGACAGACCTCTACAGTTCGCGCAGTGGTCGCGTGATCGCGGCGCGTTACGAGACTGCAGCGCGAGCGTCCATAGTGACCGCAGTCATCGCGTAGTATTCGAGAGCGTGGGCTGTACGGAGTGCCGCTGCCAGTGCGCATTGCAAAGCGCGCAGTGGACCGTTCAATGGTCGAGCTTGGTACTGTACCCGACGTGTAAAGCAGCAGCAGGGCAACCGATTTTGGCCGGCCGGTCCGGTCGGGCTACTGTCAAGGCCGATTACTCAGCGAGTGCTCACATTCGGGTCTGTCTCAGAACTTACGGATTCAGGCACGTTGAAATTATGTAGTGACCATCGAAAAGATTTGAGACATACCGTTCGTATAATCCCCCAAGAAATTAGTACTTAAGTGCCAGACTAGAATGGGGAAGCGGGACGTATCTTCTCTCTCATGGATGTCGATCAGACCTGGAAGGTGGCCAGAGTACAGAAGAATGTGCTGTGGTGGGGAGTCTGTAAAAGAACACAGGAGTCGAACCACTGTTCTCACTGTGGCATAGAATTTCTTACAGGCGAAACTGCAGGCTTCTGTTGCGGGCCTAACGGAGAAAAGTTGCACGACGTTGCACCGTTACCTCCATTGCCCGAGGAATTTTCAGAGTTCTTAGGCGACGGTCGTATATCTTCTCTATCTCGCCTACTAAATCTCGTATTTTCATTTGCGCAATTGGAGTCTTCGCAGCCTTTTCCATCTCTGCCCAACTCCTCGCACTTTGCAGTACAAGGGCGTATTTTCCACAGAGTCAGGCCCAATCATGCAAACTCTGCAGTTCGTTGGCTCCTATACGACGGATTCATGAGGGGATCTGCCCCTCACTCCGACGCGCATTGGTTCAGGAAACTACCTCCGTCGTGGATTGAGGCTTTCGGTACCGCGCTCTTGCGAGTGAATCCTTATGTTCACTACATCAATGTCTTTCGCCAGTCGCCGGAAAGTGACTTACCCAACGTTCAATTACTGATTCGAGACGCGGGCGCCAACGAAATAGCCGGAATCATGTGCTTTGATAACACAGTAGCATCTGATGCCAAGGTTCGGGATTGCCATCGCTTGCACGAAGTTATACTTACTTCTTCACAGCTGAGATCCATAGTCATCTCCAAGAAACGGAGGCCTGCGACGGAGTTTACAGAATCGGTAGAGGAAACCTCCGGAAACGTTCATTACATCTCCGCCGTTAACCGATTTTGGGAACCTCTCGTCTATCCGCTGTTCTTTCCGCATGGCACGCTTGGGTGGGGCAGGCAGGCATCAGGACCGGTTCGACAAGGCGTTGTTGATGACGATACCGTGACAAGCCAGCTCTGGCACTGTCGAGCGCGTCTGCTTCGCGAACAAAGATTCTCGCTTTTTGGTCGACTCACCAACGAGTATGTCGTGGACATGTTCACTCGGAACATAGAATCGAGGCTTGCGTATATTCGCTCTGGTCAACTTGCTGCTCGTCGCGAGGATGCCGCGTTGATGGGTCTCGAGGTATCCACAGAGTCCGAAAACGTGTTCTTGCCGACTTCCTTCCTTGGCTCGAATGCATGGTGCTCAGAGCAGATCGCGGACGCACTGACTGTTGCTGCAAATTGCGGGGTTCCGACTTTCTTCATTACCATGACTTGCAATCCGGACTGGCCTGAGATTCGCGAGAAGCTGCTTCCCGGTCAGGAATGGCAGGATGCTCCACTCGTCGTGGCGCGCGTCTTCAAGCAGAAGCTGAATGTTTTGTTCAAGACACTCAAAACTATGTTCCCCAACGCCGGCAAAGTGGTACGTCCAGTCTGTTTTAGTTTCGATGGGGCAAGGAGCTGAACAACCCTATGACGCAGTTATACCGCCTCTTTGCAGTTGAATTTCAGAAGCGGGGTCTCCCCCATTGCCATGTATTGATCAAGTACGAGAAGGATTGCTTACGCGCGTGCGACATTGACCGCGTCGTGTCTGCGGAGATGCCGACCAGTTTTGCGGATGCTGCCCTCATCCACCGCTTCATGCTCCATAACCACCCGGCTCCGAGAAACGTTGCGGACTCGCAGGGCTCTAGCTCCCTGCCGGAGTACTGCCAGCGTCGTGTCCATCGGTTCTCAAACAACGATGAATCCCTTCGCGAAACGTGCCGGTTTGGGTATCCTAAACCGCTTCAGCCAACGACTACATTCTCATTCGATGGCAGGCCTCACTACCGTCGACGTTCTCCGGCGGACTCTATGGTGGTACCGTACTGTATGCCACTTATTCGCGCACTGGAGTGTCATATCAATTTTGAGGTGGCAAATTCTTCGCACATTTTTCAATATCTCTTCAAGTACATCAGAAAAGGCGTGTATCTCCAGTCTGGTGTCCGTGTCTTTTGCTAACTGCTATGTAGGTGTCGATCGGGCCTTTGTGCGGCTCCGGCCAGATGGTTCTGAGATTATAGACGAGGTCGAAAACTATTGGCGCGCACGGTATCTTTCTGCTGGGGAAGCCGCGTGGCGTATTCTCGGGTTTCACGTGTCTGGGAAGATGCCTGGAGTCACAGGGCTGCCTGTTCATCTGGCGACTTCGCGCAAACACCGACAATACCGACGGGTTAACGGTCCCACGAGCACGTTCTCCCTTCTCGATAGGTACTTTCACCGACCAGCCGGTTGCTTTACTGCTGGTGATGAGACCGTGCTGTTTGCGGACCTGACCTATGCAGAATTCTATAGTAAATTTCGGCATATACCTTGGGATCGGCGTCTCCTAGGCAGGTCTGACGTTTACGAGGAGTCTGGCATCGTGGACGGCGACCTCAAGCGTCTCGTTCTGCGCCGCGCAGACACACATCGACATTTCGTGCGCATTGCATCCGTTAAACCATCTCAGGGCGAGCTGTTTTACCTGCGCGCGATCCTTCTAAATCGTCCTGTTACTTCTTTCACCGACGCGCGAACAATAGGAAGCATTTGTTACGACACTTACCAGGAGGCTGCACAGGCAATGGGTCTGTTTGCGGATAAGAACGAGGCTCACTGTGCATTACATGAAGCCGTTGACTCGCTGAGAACACCGCGCCAGATACGCCTTCTTTTCGTCCATCTCCTCGTCCACGATCCCGGCGAGGTAGACTTTCCTCTGAATCTCTGGGAGTTGTTTCGAGACGAGCTCAGCCGGGATTTCTACTTTGAGAACGGCGGTCTGCGATTGGCAGCCTACTCGCACGCTCTGCAGGAGCTATCAATGATGTTCGACGAGTTTGGCAGGACATTGCAGGACTTCAATCTACCACTTCCAGATTCTTTCATCGGCGAGGCTATGTACGAACGAGATCGATGGCTCCCTCACTTGGAGAAGTTCAAGAATAACCTTGCCGCAGTTCTTCCTCGTCTTACGCACGAGCAACTGGCTATATTCAATGAGGTTGCAGAGTCTATCGTGAATGACAAACCCTTACTTTTGTTTATCGACGGCAAGGCGGGGCGTGGCAAGACCTTCCTGATCAACGCTATCTGTGATCTCGTACGCTCTCGGAATGAGATTGTGCTTCCTACAGCAACATCCGCGTTTGCAGCGCTATTGTATGAGGGCGGAAGAACCACGCATTCCTGTTTCAAGGTGCGCATTTCCTTTTATTTCTCAGCAGTTTGTGATGTTATGCCTTAGATCCCCGTTGACGAGCATAACGAGCTCTTGCGATCACCAATCGAGCCGGGAGACTCGCGTGCGCAGCTTCTGCGGGAGTTCCGTGTGTTGATCTGGGACGAAGCTCCCATGGCAAACAGAGCTGCATTGAGCTGTGTGGAGGAGACCTGTCGACGCGTAACAGGCGATGACCGTCCCTTTGGCGGCAAGATCGTCATTCTAGCGGGCGATTTCAGGCAGACATGCCCAGTCGTTCGTCGAGGAACCCGCGCGCAAGTTGTAGACGCTTCTATTCGGTGTTCGGCCCTTTGGGAACTGTTTACAGTGCGACGGTTGACTATTCCCATTCGGAACGCTGAAGATGCTGAGTATGCAGCTTGGGTCGATACTATAGGAGATGGAGCAGGGCCCCAAATTCCTTTGCAGCTACTTCGTCATGTTCAGACCGAAAGTGAGATGGTTGATTTCGTATACCCACAGGACGTCATCGATGATCCAAAAGCGTGTCTGAAACGCTCTATCCTTTGCCCAACAAACAAGCAGATAGACCGGTATAATGCGTCCATCCTAAAGCGAGTACGAGGAGTTGCACGTACCTATCTCTCAGCAGATCGCATCAAAGAAGAAGATCAGGCGGGGATGCCAGAGCGGGGCACCGCAAGCTTGGATTACGCTTCGAAGGCTCACTTGCCCGGCTTGCCAGACCACAGTGTTACCATCAAGACAAACGCAGTTTTTAGGCTTCTGCGCAATTTCTCAATTGCCAGAGGCTTGGTTAAAAACGTCCGGGTGGTTGTTATGGATGTAGGAGTTCGTCTCATCACCGTCCGTCTTCTACGCGATACAGTCGGAGGTGTCATGATCGACGATGAAGATATTTTAATTCCTCGAATTACTTTCGAAACGTATCTACCGGAGACTCGACGAACGCTGCAGCGCCGACAGTTCCCGTTGGCTCCGGCGTATGCGACAACATTTAATAGCTGCCAAGGATTGACCCTTGATCTGGTCGCCATGGACCTTTGTCGTCCTGTCTTCTCCCACGGACAGCTATACACCGCTGTGTCTCGAGTTCGGCGACGAGAGCACGGCATCGTGAGATTACCTGCGGGTCAACTATGTGCAGAGAATGTAACCTATGTCGAGATTTTACTGTAGAACACCTGATAAGCATGAATATATTAGCTTAAACTCATTATGTCCCCAGCAGTCTGCCACTTCCGCGTGCGGAAGCTTCTCGCAAGTTGTCATTTCCGGCCGGACTGCCGCTGCACTGCCACACAGTCCGCATTCCGAATGTGGCAGTTCCGCACTTGATGTGTCGCTCTGTTCAGACTGTCGCCCGTGCGCCGATGCGGCGTGCGTGTCTGACGTTATCCAGCAAGCTCTTTGGCTATGGATGCGAGACAACTGAGTCGGCACTAGAAACGCCAGTACAGCGACGGTTCGTGTTCGGACGGTTCCGCATCAGTACAATCTGAGACATCGCCATTCCATGTCATTCCAGCGCAACCCTAACAGGTATAAAAGGCTTGCGTGTGACGCGGTCTTACGCGCGTTCGCCACCATGCGGAAATATTCACACTCTCCAGATTATATGCCATCCGCTATCCATGAGTCTTTGCGAGAGTTTTCGGATCTGTGCTGCTATGAAGTTCCCCGAAACCGGCTTGCCGTGCGCAGTCCTCCGATATGAGATTGCCATTCCTGTTGACACCCTTTTAGTGGTATATGACATTGAAGAACCCGTTCGTTGGAAGTTGGTTGCCTCCCGTGCTTTGCAACGAAGCCGGCTTTGTTACGGTTCACAGCCCGCGCGATTGGGTCAAGGAGGCAAAGTTGCAGACGTCCGATCTTCGCGCGGACCTTCTCCATTGTCGGACTATCGTGAATCAGGTCGCGCAAGGAAATTATTGGGAGCTGAGGGAGAGCGAGAAACCAGATTTGGAAGAACATTATGATTTCTTCCATACATGGGAGTTTAGCTGTTTAGCTCTGGTAGATATCCTACTACAGTTGGCTTAGTTGTAACGTCACGAAATGTTCATTTACGTTCCTCAGACCTTAATGACACTATGTTGTGAGCCTTGGACATCTGCGCTGAGCTCATGGGGTAGAGGTGTGAAGTTGGGCACCATAAGTTCAGAGCGCGGTGCGGACGTAGACGCAGGCCCAATAGTTGATGCTAATCGCCGGAGAGATACCCAGTTGTGAATACCAGAACGCGAGAGCGCCGATTAAGCCGCGTGGATGTACGGGCATCCTGCCTGCGCAATCCGAGTGTAGTTGCGCCATGGCCGTCAGATCAGGAACCCGGCAGGTTTGCGAAAAGGTTCTGAGACATGAAGCCCCCATCTGGGCCATTTCGCACTTTTGGGACCCAGAGAGTGCAATCGCAGGTGTTCTTTGCGGCGAGCGACCCGCCGGTGTCAAATAGAGTTGACTCTGGAGAATGACTGTCTCAGACCTTCCAACGTCCGCACCTAGAATATTTGAATGATCGCACGCTTTAAAAGCGCGCAAATGGCGAGGGGACTGTGCTCGAACTCGTTCAGTGAAGCCCACGCACTCAATGCCGTCGTTTTTCATCACCTCCATCGTCGTTGCTCTTTATGAGCCGGTGCGCATCCCCGCCGACGCCGCCGGTCTCAAAGGTTACAATGTTTATCACGCGACAATGTCTCTGCATAGTACGTGCATGTGCTAGAATACTTCAGCTCATGCTGACGGCTCGTCCAGATTCAGAAATCCCAGTGTGCATTGCTCACCGCACGCTCAAGAGCCGTTGCCCTCCAGGCACAGTGGCACACGTCCGTGGAAGCGCAGTCATAGTCAACAGGAGCCTACTAGTCACCGCGACCACGCTTATCCCAGCTGCTATCGAGTCAGTGCCAGGTCCTTTTCCACCAAGGCATCACTGTCTCCCGCGCGTAGTCCTCGACGGATTCATCTCCTCAGATGTCCGTTTACTTGAGACGAATGTGAACTGCAAGGTCTTCGATTTAACCATCATACGTCGCGACGTATGGCCCGGGAGACCCCTTACCATTACGTGCGTTCTCGAGAGTGTATGACTCGCGATGACGCGGTTGCTGACTGGGATATAGGTGCTGGGTGCACCGCGACCGTCAGCGCTTTTATCTGCTGGAGCCTTTGGCATACGGCACGCCTGTTGTTGTCACAGGCGTTATTAGCGGTTGGACCTACAACGATAAGCTCGTGATCGACGTGCATACCGTGGGATACAACAACAGCGGCAGCTCTCCGGCTGTGCGCGCAACTGAGGTCGCCAATCCGTTCTGTCGCGCAGTATTCAAGGACGGTTTCGCGTTATTCCCCGTGCTCACGTACGACCAATCCAAGATACGCACCGTAATCTCCCAGGATGCACTTCCTACGATGGAGAGCGAATGCTCGGATGCACACGAGCCTCATTGCAGCCCGACTGGCGTGAATAGTGTCCTGGGCGACGGGTCAGTCAATTTTCCTTAGGCATGATATGTGATCTAACATTGTCACTGCGCAGATCAACATTTATTCCTGGTACTTCTGCAGAGAAACAGGATCCCATGGATTGCAGCAACGGCGAGAATGAAGATCCTGCGGAGGAATCCAGCCTCGGAGATGTCAAGCGAGGCGTAGTTCAGGTCGCCGCCGTGCGCGTTGACGCTGCTGTCGATACTGGAGATGGAGAGCAGGGCACGCCACTGCATATTACCCCCGACCAGCCGGTGAACGTCGTACAATGGCCCAGTCTTGCCTCGGACGCCACCGCCAGCACCGGAGATTACGAGCCTCAGGGGCCGGAGCAGCCAGTTGGTGGAGTTCGACTGCCTTCCGTCCAGGAAGTTCGAGCAGCCACGGTCAAGAAACTGCGGTCACGAGCTCTGCGCTCGCGGAAGTCTACGCGCACCTCATCTCCTGATGTTCCGCTTCGCGATCAGGTTAAGCTCAAGATTACTGCCAAGCAGCTCGTGTACGTATCTTTTGAAGCACGTCACGTGGCATACTCATGTTGTCGCAGTACTATAGCTTCTGCATGAAGTAGAACAATAATAAGCATGCGACGAGAAATGGACAGACCTATAGTGTATTTCCGCAGTTTTGAAGATGCCGTTTCAATTGAATTTTTTTGTGGTTGATAAATATTGTTCATCCTGGGTTTAACCGAATCGAATCGACGTCCGTTGAGAACAGCCTGCTCGTCAGAAAGTGTGAATGTGAAAAACTAGGCAAAACCGGCACTGTCGTGACGCTTTTCAGGACGTAGTTCTGTGTCTGTAAAAGAAAGTTACACTAACGGGCAAGTCAGCACAACCGTCTGTCGTATGCGGTCGACGAGCGGGTGAAGTTCAGGTTCGGAGTTTCTATTGCGCTTGCCCTTCTATCACCCCCGACTGTACCGCGTTCACCTAACCTATGCGCACATACTTTCACGGTGCCTGCGAGGAGCAACGCTTTTTCCAAGCGTATATCCATATGCGCGTCGATTTAAGTCTGCGTCTGCCGAACTGGAGTTGACATGTCCTGCAGACTCTGGCTTTCGGTCGTCCTATAAATCCGCACGCTCTACAGGGTGCGCCGCCTCATGCTTTCCCCCATGCCCCCCAGTCAGCTAATGCGAGCCGTTCGCTGCAAACTGAGCATCGAGCTTCACGACCAGTCCCTTCTTCGGTCGGAGGTGTGCGACGACAAGGTGGTCAAGACGTACATCCTCTGCTCCTTGGTCAAAGGTTTGCAGTCTCATTTTGCGCACCCGCGTCCCCCCCTAAAGTATTTGCAGACATCAATTCCTCGATTACCGTACTCTATCGCACTGAGGACCAGCCTTATCCAGATGGTACGGCCGTAACGCTCATGGCTACTCTCTTGATCAGGCGCGGCACCCTCAAAGCCGATGCCTTCGAGGTGGAAATTATGACTGAAGAAACTACACCACCTCTTCCCGCTCCTTACGTTCGGCCCCCTCGTCTTTTCTTCGACGCCATCATTCTGCGTGCGCTTTCGTCGGGCCCTCGCTCTGGTGTCTTCGAAATGCAAGTCTCGGTGGATATTACTAACGAGGTGAGTCGCGCGCGGCAAATCGGCTGGGTATGATGCGAGCTCATTGCCATAGGATGGTATGCCGACGCAGCATGAAGTCTGGTGCGTGATCCACTGTTTTACCTTGGCGAATGCTTGCTGATTGTAACGCAGTTGCTCCTTTGCTCGCTCGAAGAAGCTGTTCAAGACACTCCCTCCCCTGTATACTACGCAAGGTGTCCGGCTGGGCGGAGACATCGGTGGCTGGATCAACTCGGAGACAGTCTGGATTGATGTTTGCGCGCTGGAGGTTCTGGGCGCTCCGATTCCCGACGTTGGTCGCAGGTTGGAGACGTCAGCGCGAGGGAAGCGTACAGAGGGTCCTATCAAAGGCATTGGTCGCGACTCGATGCCGTGAGTTTCGCTGCTGACGCACGGTGTTCGCTGGTATCCTTATTCTTTCCCCTAGACGTCGTGGTCGAACTCCAAGCCCTGTCAAAGGCTTTGTGTTGCCGTGAGTCCGGTTTGCGTGCCGGTACATTTTGTGAGCTAAGCAGACTCTCAGTCGACGAAGTCCGAGTCCTTCCAAGGAGCTTGCGTCGTCGTTCGATGCGTTTCATCTGCGGTCAGTCGATTCTATCGCTCGCACGCAACTCATCTGATTTCCTTCACAAGATCGCGAGCATCCAGTCCAGTAAAGGACTTCTCTGACAGTTTTACGACCGAAGATGCCATGTGCGTATATCGAGGGGCGTTGCACCTTTTCTCACGCGTTGCAAGTGTTTCCGAGGTGCCTTCGACGTCGGCGAAGGCGATCTTCCTCAATACGCCTGTCGATGTCATGGCAAATGGTATCCTCCAGTATGTCATTTTCTGCTATGTATACGCCGGTAACTAATACTATCGCTTCAGAACATTGGTACCCGTCCCGGACCCTGTCAAGTCTGTTGATCGTATCGAGTGAGTTCTTAACTCGCGCTGACATCATGAATGACCGTGGCTGACAATCACATAGGCCACCCGAAACCACGGTCGTCGCTTCTGTAGAAGATGCCGATATCAAGGCAGTGACGCCGTCGCAAGACGCGCATCTTCCAACGTATGAGCTGGCTCTCTCACATACGAACGCTCACGCTCACTTTCTGATAGCCCTGACGGTCTGAGCCTTTTAACGGCTAGCGTGGTAACTGAGCAGGCCTGCGTCGATGCTGGCAACCGAGGCAGTTGCATTGAAGTCGAAGGACAGGGTGGTGACGCTGGCGGGGATGTTATGCCTCACGGCCTACAAACCGCGAGCTCGCGCAAGTGCGTGCTAACCGCGATTGTAAGCTGTGCTCACGCTGTCTTAGTGTCCTAGACGAGCGAGTCCGCACTCCGGCGGCATCCCGGACGCTTGCACAGTTCACTACAGAGTAAGCAGATGCACTTTTGCTCCGCACCTAAACTAAGCGACGTTGAAGCAATCTCGCTAACATTGGATTTACGCACGGCGCGTCCGGGAACATGAACAGCTCGATTACCAATTACATGCAGTATGCCATTGTTCTGATGATTTCGTCTGTGTTGACGTCGCTTTCCAGGCATCTTGAGCAGTCCATCTCCGCCTTCACCGGCTCTCATGAGCGCGAGAGCACCATCCTTCCTCTACAGTGAGTTTATATTTCGGGTTGTATGCTGCTTTGCGCTCACGAGTTTCAGGACTTCTGGATTTTCTCTCGACGTCTCGTCCGCGGATTCCCAAGACAAGACTCCGATCGAGAATGCCGCACTGTGGCCGAACGGCTGGGAAGAGTTTAACCAGCAGTAAGTCTTTCATTGTCAACACACATCATGAACGAGAGCTGGAAACACGCTTTTTTTAGACAGATAGAACAGTTTATCGCGTATACATCTGCTTGCGGCGAGCAACTTGCCGCGGATCCAAGGTATGAGACGATTGGGTGTATTTCATACAGTTCACCAACGCACTCCAGCTTCGTACCTCCTACTCAAGCTGAGCTCGCGAGCGCGGTTGACGGATGGGAGTCCACAATGGAACATCCTCTTCCCTCGTGGTCCTTTGATCCCCTCCCTGCGCCTGTCGCGGCTGCTGCCCCCACTCCCTCGTCGTCCTTTGATTAGATGCTGCTGCCTCTTTCTGTGCCATAGCTTGAGTCGTATTTCCCCGCCGATAGCGCGATGACGCGGTTGTTTATCCGACTGTCTCACGAAATTCATTTTGTTTTGCTAATCTGCTGATGTGCGAAAGCATCGATTCTGCGAGCGACTGAAACTCGTCCCTCCCTGCGCGGATCGCTCACCCGTTGAAGGGTATCATCGGCGCAGTTCTTCAGGGGATATGGTTTATGGGGACCTTCCACTGGCGACAGTACCAGGCCAGTTGGGTCTGAGACATGCTCTTGAGTTGAGCGCAGGTTTCGGCGAAGTAATTGCCAGACCTTCTCTATAAACGCGACGAGTATAAAATGAGAACATTGTTGCCAGGGTGCCCGCATTCTGTTGCTCGTGTCACTGTCGCGATGAGGACAAACTCACCCATATCCGATCGGAAGCCCAATGCCGATGTCAAACCGTCTGTCAAGCAGGACGACAGCCCTAATGCTGTCCCCTGGGACGGAGCTAAGCAGGGTGCCGGTGTGACTATCGAAGACAGCCGATCGGGGTCGAATCAACCCGGACGATTTGACGGGGTTCCCATTCTCAAGATATCCGAGAGTGATATTGACGTGAGTTAGTCACGTTAACAGCGTTTATGGGATGAACTGATCCTTTCTTAGGCCTATATTACTCAGCGTATGCCTAGGGTTCTCTCAGATCTGCCTCGCATCAGCTGTTCCAGAATGGAGAGCGCGTCATATGTGCGGCGATGGATCCGCCGCGCCGAACGCATGACCCATTGCGTTGAAGAGCTCTCGCATAGGTTAACTCTCCAGCAGGCGATTGTCTCAGATATAGCTTGCCTCATGATGACAGAGATTGCCTATGAGTCCGGCGATGATGAGAAGCGGCAGCTCGTGCGAGACATGGTGGACAACTGGCTTTGGAAGTTTTTGGATTTCCATAACAGGGCTCTAGATATCTGTAGGGAAATGTAATATTCATACTCAGTAGGATCAATTGCGCTGGTGACGGCCGGCGTGAGCACTCCGTCAGTTCGTAGGCGCGTTTGCAGCCGTCTCGATGATTCTGATAATGAGGGTACATGACAATCTCTAAAGGAATTTCTTTATCCGGGAATCGTTCTGTCTCGGAACTGTTAGCAGCGAACCGGGTCGATGCGAGTTGTCCCAAACCTGGAAGTTCTGAGACATTCTTCCGGTTTGCTTGGGCTATCAACTCTCAGTACTGGAGGACTTGGGACCAGTATACCAGAGGAAGGAAGGCTTACATATGTGGTTTGCTTCCGTTCACGCTATTTAAATCGTTGCCGCTCTGACGCTCCCCCGACAATGTCTGCAATTGACCATGTCCAACTCCCGGTCATCTCTTCCCTAAGAGGCCGGCCCACAGATCAACGTGTTAGCATTCTAGGTTTCGGGGTTTAAGTGTTTCCGCGCCGCGCCCGTATTCACCGGAGGTTTGTTTACTTGTGTTTCTCATCTGGTTGTCCGGTCTCGTTCTGTAGTCGCTACCTCGTGTACCTACGACATACGGACAACCAGTATTACACATTGGTTTGCTCTTCGTCTTTACCTGCATCGGCGCCGGGCTTTCGGGAGACGTGATTCTAACACAACCAGATCACGGGCGCATGTGGTCCCCGTTCAACAACACCACGGCGACGGCGACTTGCGCTGGCTGGTGCCCGCGGCCGTCACTCGGGCGTCTTGCGCTGGCTGGTGCCCGCGGCCCGATCCTAGGTGTCTTGCGCTGGCTGGTGCCCGCGACCTAGGCTCCTGCTGTTGCCGGTCTGGTGACCCGACAGCACCCGCTTGCCTGAGGACGGCTTGCGGCGATTTGGGGCGACCTGCGCCGGCTGTGGCCCGCGGCCCCACCCCTAGGCGACCTGCGCTGGCTGGTGCCCGCGGCCTGGGCGTATATCCTTGCTCCTTGGTGCTCTGCTCTTTCGACAATACATTTTCACCGGCATCGGCCGACACGGACGGCGACGATAACGGTCCTGCCTGACCTTCGACATCCTCGTTACGGCGCACCCGCAGTAATCTTGACGTCCTTCTCCTATTTGCGGCACCCCATACTTCCTCTTTCAGCTGTCCACTTGCCACCGGCTCCCTGCACCCGCATGTGCGGCTTGCCGACCCGTTGCTCATGCCCAACCTCGTTGCTGCTCTGCATGGTCTGTACCCCGGCATATAGGCTCGCCTCATTTACCTTCTTGCCGTGTACTTGGCGCTTCGATGTAACTTGGTCAGCACACTCGTCTATCGCAGTCCGAAGAGAACGCCACCGCCGCACGCTCGTCTATCGCAGTCCGGAGAGAACGCCGCTGCCGCACGCTACTCGGACCGCTATCGACCGAAGACACAGCAGCCTTTGAGCTCAGGGTGCTGCCTATCCGTGTAGGCAGACTGGAGGAGCCGTTGCCCATTTCCCCGTGTTGACCAGCTCTCTCGGACGTGTTGGCCGGTAGCATCGCGGTCGCAGGATGAACGTGGCGCTCGTCGACAGCGCCTACCCACTGCCCTTATAGGGGGCTGTTTGGATACACATGGGCGTAGACCATGTGACGTCTCTGCTTGCGGCCCTGCCATCCTGGATTATGCCTGCACGTTGCTATGCCGCGGATATTTGCTACCTTCGCTTCGATACGATGCGCTCTCAGCACCCTATTACCGCAACTTGCATGGTTACAGGATTATGGGGAAGCACCTGGGCCTGCACACTTTGTGCAAAACTGGGGGAGCATTCCCAGTACGCTCTGCGGAAACAGGGGGAGTGTTAGCATTCTAGGTTTCGGGGTTTAAGTGTTTCCGCGCCGCGCCCGTATTCACCGGAGGTTTGTTTACTTGTGTTTCTCATCTGGTTGTCCGGTCTCGTTCTGTAGTCGCTACCTCGTGTACCTACGACATACGGACAACCAGTATTACACATTGGTTTGCTCTTCGTCTTTACCTGCATCGGCGCCGGGCTTTCGGGAGACGTGATTCTAACACAACGCAAGGGTAGAAGTCGTCTGACTCGCTCCCTCCGGAATTTTGACGGCGTTCCAATAACTGAAGTCCTAAACGAGCATCTTGGAGTGAGTGACAAGTAGTCAGTTATGCTGTATTAATCGTAGTATGTATTCTAGGAATACATCGTCGCACGTCTCCCTCCAGTGCTCTCTCAATTCCCGGCGCTCGTACCTTCTCGTCTCAGGATCCCCGAGTACATAGAGCAATGGATGCTTGAAGTGCAGAAACGCAAGCTTCCTAAGGACGATGTTGAAGAACAGCTCGTCCTGCAGCGCAGTGTTGTTCACGCCGTATTCCGTCTTCTTTCGCTTGAGATCGCGCAATCGCCTTGCAGTGATGAACGAAAAATTTTTCTCAACGACATTGTAATCAACTGCTCGTGGAGATATCTTGATTTTTACTCCGATGTTATCCAGCTGTTGAGAGCAGTTACGACACTTCCTAACGGCGAGCGTTCGAGCTGTCGAAGGCACGTGACTCCGACAGTTGCCGATGCCAAGGATCTCTAGATGACAAGCACTTGACGCGAAGCGGTCGAGCCTGGCTCGAGCTGTCAAAGTTCCTCTCCGACGGTTCCCGATGGTGAGCTTACTTGCATACCTCCAGCATGATTTCTGTTTTTGTATCCTCGCGGTCTGGCTCATGGCGGCTGGCCGTGGGCGTCTACCGCTCGAAACGCATGACAGGCGTGTGTGTACTGCTGAGGGGCGTACGTCGTGGTCACTGACGGCTCGCTCACATGGTTGTCGAGTGCACGGCCGCGAGATCCGACCGATCTCGATGCCAAGCAATTTGACAGCTGTCAGATTGAATCACTCTGTCTGCAAAGGTACTGAGACAGCACAGAGCTTTTGCGTCAGTGCTTCAGCTTAGAGTGAAGCGCCAGAGACGCAACACTAACCGAAGTGCTCTTCGCCGTACAAATGCAACCCTGTCGACGTCTTGAGGCGTCAACGTCGTCATGGGCCAGTTCTACTTTGACGCTATCCTCGAGTTGCGCTCTCCGTCCATCGTCAACCCCCGGCGCCGTGGGGACGTCCGGCTCCATATGTACGTTGGGACCGTCGAACTCCACGGTGAGTAAGGTCTCGCCGTCGTCGCAGTCTTGCGTGGATCATTCATCACGTCGGCAGACTCGAAGTTCGAAGTCACCGTCCTCGTCCCTGACAAGCATAACCTACCGCCTTTGATATCTGTCGGAACGACCGTGCATGTTCTTGGGGAGGCGGACCTTGAAGGCGTGTGCTTCTTTGTGCACGCGCCCATCGTCTTCACCGCCAAGCCATTGCCGGATTTGGCCGGACGTCGGCCCGCTCTGATCTTCAAAGGCTCGGTGGTACACTCAACGTCCAAGGACTTCTTTGCCACCGTCAGCAGCAACGACGCGGAGCATGAATGGGCGGGACCGGCGACAGTCAAGTGCGTCGTATATATTTGTGATGAGCTCCGCTAACGCTACATGTAGGTGCACACTCGACCGCGAGGTCTTCCACATCAACACTATTCCGTCTCTCGATGTCGGATCCATCGTCAACGTATCCGGGCTTATGACGGGCATCCACCACGGCGTTATTTCGCTCAAGGTCCACGACGTTCGCGACCGCGATACACCCCCATGCCACGCTCATACTTTCGCGCGCATCACGTCCCTGTCTGCCGAAGTGCTAGAATCGTACTGCTCTTGGTACGTTCTTCGACGTGCTACGCTACGCTAGCAGCCCGCTCATGTCTTTTCCAGGTTTAAGGCTCACTACGACCCGGCCAAGCAAGATGACATGGATGTCGAGTACGTGCCGTCTTCAGTTCTATTCGTACATTCTGATTGTCTCCCAGACCTACGTCACGGTCAATCCCCAATCCGTTCGAGCTACCTCCCCCTCGCGGTCCCGTCTTGCCAGACGCTTCGCTGTCCGTGGAAGGATTCACGCCGAGCCTTCAATCCGACGCGTCTGAGTCCGGCGAGCACTCTTCTATGTCTGGCGAGGTCCGCGACGCGCACGCTGTACTTCGCGCAGCGTACGTCGAACGTCCCTTCAATCCTTCTTTCGACATGCCGTCGTTCGATGGCCCCGGGCCTCCGGGTGGGAGTTGGCCAGCGTACTGGGCTTCCCTAGAGAAAGAACGTCACAATTCGCCCAGTGATCCGCACTTCTCCGAACAACGCTTCTCGCCTACGTCTCCGGGCTCACATCCCGTCTCTCCGCCTTATAATCCCATCTCGCCTCGTGTTCCCTCCGCTCGCGATCTTTTGCCTGAACCCCTATCTCTCGACCATGTTCTCTCGCCCTCTCCGTCGTATAGTGCTGCGGAGCACGGTGATACCGTTATCCTTTCGTCGCAGACCCGAGACCATCTTCGCTCGCCCACTCCGTCGTATGGTGCTGTGGAGCACGATGATACCGTGCTTTCGTCGCAGACCCAAGACCGTGCGCGTTCCCCCACTCCGTCGCCGGAAGACGACAAGGTGGTGCAGCCTCGCGGCTCAGTCTGGCTGCGTTACAGCTTGGGCTCCAGTGTGCGTGCGAGCTCCGCTAAATTTTGACATTTCTTGATGTACTTGGTCCTGTCTTTTTCCTTAAGAACTTGAACATTATGCCCCATTCTTCGCGTCTCCTTATGTATGCTCCAAATAGTCCAGGCTCTCAGTGAATAATGCTCATTCGTAGTTATTGTACGTTCGATAACGACGTATGAATGAGAGAATTACAACATCTAGCTTCCATGTTTCAAAACCGTAGCGAAGCGAAGGTTCGTCTTGTTTGAAATATCATGATCTGAAGAGTATGTAAGAGGAAGAAAGGAGCATCACAAGTCAATCTCCAAACAGCATGCTGTTCACGTGACGTCATGACGCGTTGTGAACTCCGACTGTTGGCGCAGGGGGACCGAGGTGCTGTCAGGTCCTCGTTATATCCCTGTCTGTATTATAGAATCTGGTTCTAGCTTATAAACGTTCGGGCTGCCCGTTTTCTGGTCAACTTTGGTCATTGGGCGGCCACTCAGCGTAATAGAACTTCCGCGACGCCGGTTTGACCGGGGAATCCATTGCTACTGGCGGGGAGGCAAACGTGAGCGCGTGAGTCTAGGCTGTCTAGCTGTCTAGCAAGTACGTCGGGTGCAAAGGATGAGCGCCGAGAGCCACAGAAACAATGTATGACGTCTAGATACTTCGCTGCACGACTGCGCATCCGTATTCATGCTCGACGGCCTTGATATCTCCCGTGAGCCGCACTCCGGCGAGCTCGACGAGTTTGAGAGGAGATGGGCGAGCACGAATGACCCTCGCCAGCAGGACCGAAAGTTCGTCAGCGGCAATGGTGACGCCGGCGGGCGAGTCCTCGCTTGGCGTGCAGATGATAGTGCGCACGGCAGGAAATTGCAGCGCGTAGGGTTCGCGGAACCGATTGTATCCGAGGACTGCGATTAACGGATGATTGTGCAACGACTTCCGCCCATCGAAGTAAAGTTCTACGATTTCGCACGCGGGGAGCTCGTCGCCAATTTCGGGCACAATGCCGGAGTTGCGCGAGAGCAGACGAAACCGAGTTACGCGAGCGAGCAGATCGGGGTTGAAGAGCTCTTCCTGGACGCGGCTCCATGCTTCGTCCTCCTCGCCCTGAGCGTACATCTGGTCGATGTGAAAGGTTCGAGTGCGTGGCTGTGCCGGATCAGGTGAGGAGAGCTCGACACTCACGTCGCTTGTCCCGAAATCCCGAACAGTGAGCGTTAGTTGCCCTGCGATTGCGCTGACCAATGTGTGTATCCATCCATCATCTGGGCCGTAGGCGGGGCATGTAAAATGCGTGACGGCTTGGAGATCCGACTGGCGAAACGCTGAGAAGAATGGGCCATAGTTCCCATAGCGAGCATGAACGTCGAGCGCCACAAGTGGACCACGCGCGAAGGAAAGGGGCGCTTCATCCTCAATAAATGAGAAGGCGGAGACGCGGAGTTGCCGCAGAGCGGGAAAGTGGGCAAGAAGGTCTACGAGCGCAAAATCTTGCTGGGACATGAACTGGAGCGATTCGACGTTTTGGAATGCGGCGACGGTGCGTGCGCGGCCAGGCAGCGCAATTTCTCCGAGAAACGCACTTTGAAGTCTCGGCGCATGGCCGCCAAGGAAATCCTCGGGTAGTATCAATCCGGGGAAATCGTTCGGGAGACTGACAAGAAACAGGTCCTGCAGTACCGGGGCGGGTTCCATGAGCGCACCGAACACTATTGAAGAGAGATTGTCTGTGCACTCGATGCGCAGGCGCAATGTGCGATACAAGTTGCGCTGGATCGCAGGCAGTACAACCGAACGGAACTGCCATGTATTATCCTGGTCTGGAAGACCATAGTCAAGGCAAGCAACGTCCAGGTTGACACCGGAGGTGTGCGCATAGAGCCTGGACCTGCAAAGGTCGAGCGCTGCTGGCGTCAAGGCAAGCGGCAGCTTGATATCGCGCCAGAAAGTGGGGTGCGCATGAGCGGCGCGGCGCCAGACCCTGCAAACATGCGAAAGCCAGACGAGTTCTGATAAAGTAACGTGGTCCAGAATCTTCGAGATGAGCTCGAAGGGAAGACGTGCGTCTGTCGCGGTGGCCGACATTGTGGGACGAGGAAAAGCGCACATGGCTGGGCTTGAAATTTGACTTGTTCACGTTGCCGGTTAAACAAGGGGGGCATTCTGACTGGTACAGTCATACCCTGCTGCTTAATAGTCTCCTTAAAGCAGACGGTACTTACAGCGCGTCCTTGAACCGGCGAGCGGACGGACGCGCTGCTTAACACAGGTTTGTAAGTAGAAAACACTGTAATGGTGGAGGTAAAAGCATGTGGGCAGCCACATTAATTGAGTTGAGGGCAGGCCAGTCTCAAGCGAGCCACAAGAAAGTTTTGCTTCCACTCTAGCTATCTAGTATTGGGATCGAATACATGAGACGACCACCGTGCAGAGAGGGACAATCCGACACATCTAGTTGCTTCTTTGCATGACTGCACACCCGTACTCATCCTCTAGGGCGTGGATGTCTCCCGTGAGCTGCACACCGGCGAGTTCGATGCGTTTGAGAGGAGATGGGCGAGCGCGAATTACCCTCGACAGCAGGGCGCAAAGTTCGTCCGCCGCAATGGTGACGCCGGCGGCCGAGTCCTCGCTTGGCCTACAGATGATAGTGCGCACGGCAGGAAACTGTAATGCATAGGGTTCGCGGAACCGATTGTATCCGAGGACTGCGATTAACGGGTGATTGTGCAACGACTTCCGCCCATCGAAGCAAATTTCCAAAATTGCGCACGTGGGGAGCTCATCGCCCATCTCGGGCACGATCGCTGCGCGCCGCGAGAGCAGCCGGAAACGGGACACGCGACGGAGCAATTCGGGGGTGAATAGTCCGTTCTTGATGAGGGACCAGAGCTCTTCCTGGTCGCCCTGAGCAGTGTTCTGGTCTATAAAGAACGTCCGCGTGCTGTCGTCTGCTGGGTCCGCTGAGGAGAGCTCGATGTAGACTGCGCGATCCCCGTGCGAGGTATCCCGGACAGTGAGTGTGACTGGTCCTTCGAAGACGCTGAGAAAGGCGTGCATCCACCCGTTCGCACCATATCCGTTGCATTTGAGATGCGTAATGGCTGCGAGATCGGAGGGGTGAAAAAGCAGCGAAGAACGGGGTATACATGCTGTTCGATATAGAAACGTCGAGCGTGCTGAGAGGATGACGGGCAAAAGTGATGCGCGCTGAGTCACGGCACGATGTTGCACGGATCCAGAGTTGCTTCAGCGCGGGGAAGTGAGCGAGTAGATAATGGAGGGATAAATTGCGCTCGACGTGGATGCGAAGCGATTCGATTTGTTGGAATGCGGTGACGAGACTGCTTGGTCCAGGGAGCACGACACCCTTGATATATGCATTCCTCAGTCGCGGCGCATATCCGTCGAATAAAGTTGCGGGTAGGGTTGAAAGAGTGAAATCGTTCAGGCGGCAAGTCAGGGACAGGTCCTGGAGCATCGGGGCGGGCTTCGTGAGAGCAGCGAGAACGTCCGAGTATAGATTGTCTGTGCAATCAATGCAAGTCAGACTGAGGCGTATGATGCGAAACAGGTTCCGTTGAACCGCCGGCAGCACAATCGAGCGGAAGTGCTGGAGATGATCTGTGGCTGGAGGAGGAAAGAAATAGCAGCTAACATCTAGGTTGATACCCGACGTGTGTGCGCAGAGCCTGGACTGGAAAAAGTCGAGCGATGCCGTCTTCCACCTGACCAGCTTGATGTCGCGCCAGAAAGTAGGATGCGCGCGGGCCGCGTGGCGCCAGGCGCGGCAGACGTGCGAGACCAAGACGAGCTCTAAGATGTCCACGTTGTCCATAACCTTCGAGATGAGCTCGAAGGGCAGTCGGGGGTCCGTCGCGACTGCCATGGTGGTATGAGAAAAAGCGCGAATCGCTGGGCTTGAATTTGGCTGACTTATTGCTGATTGCAATACATATGTGGCGACCATTGACCAATGCATTCCGATCAGTACTGCGCTGTTTCCCTCATCAAACCCTGAAAGAGAACTATACATGGAAACATAGCCGTGCTACCGTCGAAGTACAGCATTATGCATGTATGAAATATTCATGGCTTAGTGCTGAACAGCTGATGCAAATCGAGTAACAGTGCCAATCCACAATTTGTTGGATCTGGCATTACAGAGATGTTTCAAGGCTCCGTGCGTGACGAGACAAGCATTCGTCGGCACAAGCCGACGCGATTTCGTTCTTGCCTTCTGTTCATCACGGTGTCCGTTAGAACCGCGCGCCTACTTGCGCGGTACGTCGTTCTAGATTGCCCGGCGTGCTATCTACTCATCACATAGCAGACCATTACGATTTTCTCGTATTTTGGGCCTCCCAGCGCGCTCGCAGCTCAACCCACGCTCGCCACATTTGCCTGACGCACATTCGCCGAAGAAAATGCCCAAGGCAGCGTTCTACGCTGTTGCGCGCGGCCGAACTCCTGGTATCTATAGTACATGGTCTGTCAATCCTGGCGCGATTTTCAGGAAATGATGCAAGCTTCACTGACAGGGCGGAGTGCGAGCAACAAACCAAGGGTTATCCTAACGCATACCAACGCAAATTCAATACGCATCGCGAAGCGGAAGCTTTCATACGTGACAATGCGGCTCGAAACCCCACAAGCACCGGCCAGCGTTCTCCAGTCACTGCGACGGAGCCAACTATCGCAGTGTATTCTGCGTCGGCCGGCCCAAGCAGCACACCGTTTTCCGTTCCCGCGCCGCCCTCTTCATCCAAGAAAGAGAAGAAAACCAAAGGCAAAACCTCCACGCCCAAATCGCCCTACGAGGACGTACCAGTGCATGAGGAGCACCGCTGGCAGATCGTCTATACCGATGGCGCGTGCTCGAATAATGGCAAAGGCTCTGCGGCTGCAGGTGTCGGTGTATGGTTTGGGAATAACGATCCCAGGTATGCTGGAGACTTGGCTTTTCTCGTCCTGCCTGCGCTAATGGGTTCCTACGAACCAGGAATATCAGCGAACGCTGCCCTGGCGAACAAACGAACAATCGCGCCGAGCTCATAGTATGTCTTTTGAATTCCTGCGCCTTCGTTTGTTGATTTCAGGGCAACGCAGGGGATTATTCGTGCTCTCGAGACCGTGCCTTTTGGCGGCAAACCGCTGCTGATCAAAACCGACTCAGCGTACTCAATGAAATGTTTGCCCCTGTTCTTATTTTGCCACATCTCTCACACCAGACAATAGGCGTGTACGACTGGTATCAAAAATGGGAGCGGACCAACAAATTTGTCACTTCGACTGGCCAAGCCGTCAAGAACCTCGCGCTTATACGGTACCTATCGAAGTTGTTGGCCCTGCGGGATATCCAGTCTCCCGGATGCGTCCGTCTGCAGCATGTCGCGGGCCACTCGAACCTTCCCGGGAACGATGGCGCGGACGCCCTGGCTTGTGACGGCAGGTGGCTACCCCCAAGCCACGTTTCCGAGGAGAGCTGGGCCGAGAAGACCGCTCAGACGGAGGAGGAAATAAACAAATTCTTGGCGTCGCGGGCAGCCAAGCATGCAGCAGCGATTGGCGTGAAACTAGACATCAAGTCCGAGGAGGATGTGGATCCCTCTGCGCTGCCTCCCGACGACGAGGTCAACGACGACGGGCCGGAGACCACAGAAGAATTCCCTGATGATGACGCGTGGATAGACGATCTTTCGGCGGATCAATTAGATTTGCTCGATCCAGTTGGCCAGTCCAAGACGACCAGTTAGAATTTGGAACGCACAACTTCTTGTATGATCACACTTGTTCTGTATCAATGCCTAGAACCTTTGCAAGCTCGATCAACCCTCCGTGGATGCAGATATCGAAGTCTTTAGCCAGAATCTCGGTTTCCTGTGGCTCGAGACGCGCCTCGGTGTCGCGCGGGAGGTAAATGGTACGAATACCGCTTCACACCGCCCATCATGAGTCTGGCTCTCGAATTAGCCGATTACAACTCACTGCGTCTTTGCGGCATGCAAATCATATGCATGTGCAGCGACCATAGCGACTTCCTCGGGCTTGAGGTTGAGCGCGTTTAGTGTCGCTCGATACATCTTGGGCGACGGCTTGTACGCGCCGACGATGTCGCTGGTGATGAGCAGGTCGAAATGCATGTTGTTTTTCTTGTGCTGATGTATCTTTGAGATATACGCAGTAAGCAGTATTGGAAGAAGTGGTGACTTACGATGTCGATCATCATGCTTGCACGCCCGTTCGTCAGGCCTGCTAGTATGAACTTCGTACCAAGCAGTTGTAGGCCGCGCGGCGTGTCTTTCCAAGCTTAACGAAGATATATGAGCTTGAGGCCGTTTGATGGACCCTGTAAGTACCTATCTGCCGGCCCCAACTGCTGACGAGTTCCTGCCGCACCGTTTCGTCCCAGGCGTCGAGCCCAATTCCACGCTCTTCGCACAGTCGGTCCAGGACGCGTCTGTATGCGCTAAACATCTCGACAAAGCCGTCATCGCTGGTGATTGCGGACTTGAAGCCCAGACGCCACGTGTTGACGAACTCGGCAGGGTCTGGGGCAGAGTGCGAGGTCAAGGCGGAGAGGACGGGGCTGTACCAGTCTGTGGTGGTGCCGATAATGTCGAACACTAGTGCTTTGACGCCAGGGAGAGCGGGGATGGTAGACATTAGTAAGCAACCCGGATTGCGGGGAGCCGACGGCCGCAGAACCTGGTATCCCCAGGAGAGAGTCCGTCGTGCGCAATAGATTCTCAATGACCACTGAAATCGGCATGTCGTACACGTACCGCGCTATCATACCGCCCAGCTCTCTGAAAGCTTGGAGATATACAGTGGCAACAGCGAGAAAACTGTGGCTGATGTTGGAGACTCCCCGCACTGTTATCCAGGGTCGAGCAAACCGCCGTATTCATTTTGAAAACCGCTGAAAGGGGTCCCATGCGCCCAATCAGCTGTCGCAGGGGCTCCGAAGTTGGGCGAACCATCTCGTCGCCCTATCCCGTCCAGAGAAACCTAGAAATCGACAGCACTATGTCGAACGACGACTGTGACAATCCTCGTCGCGCCGTATGCCGCAGCGACCCAATCTTACGGGCATAGTTGGAAGTTGAATCCGAGAGATCCAGAATCGTCATGATGCACAGCCGAAGCCGGTTGCGAGCGCCAAAGGCACGGCGACTACTATCTGATCGCCGTGGATTTAGGAGTTGTGCGTTGCACCGCCCGTCCCTTTCTTCGTTCTTTCTTCTACTTCTTACTTCTCTTCTGCCTTCGCCTTTCTGCCTTCATCCTTTTTCTTTATCACTTGTGGCCGCCACGCTGGTCCTCGATGCCGTCCGCCAGCCGGCTGCTCCTGCTCTGGGGGCTGCTCTGGGGCTGGAGTGCCGTGCTGGCAGGGACGCCCTCGTGCACCACTGGCAATCTTTCTCCAACTACTTGCTGCGCTGCGTCGTCTTCTGAGTGGATGTTGAATGGCCAAGGAATGAATCCCTGTGCGTCGCATATTGCGCCGTTCGTCATCACGTTCGCTAACGATGCGCGCCGCCACAGGTCAACTCATCGAGCAAGTCATGCGCACTTGTGTACCGGCGTATTCAGTTCAACTTCTGCCCGAGGACATCCGCTGTCCTGTTACTCGCGATCCATACAGCAACGTGCCTTCGAGTTGCTGTTGCAGCACCGTATCATTCGCTGTGCGTGCTGTCCACGCGCATTTGATGACCTGGTTTAACTCCCTCATAGCTTTTCGCTGCCTGTCGCTTATGCCAAGCAAATGACACGACAAGAACGAGCTTTTATGACTTTCTCAATGGCTGCGGCCAGGACACTGCGCTGGGAGTGTGAGCTACAGATGTGCAGTGCGACGAGCCGCCGCTGATGGTGTCTCAGACTCCCGCCTCGTGTCGAAGCGGCTGGAAATATCTCTATTCCTCCATGGGCAGGCATTACGCCGCACGCCTATGGTGATCTATGGTATGTAGCTAAACGCTGGCCATTGGCTGGTGCTGAAACCAGCCTCAAGGGACGATCAACAAGCTCTCAAGAACGCAACTAGTTCTCCAGGTGCGAGGTCGCGGAGCTCAGCAAAGCAGGGCGCGTCCAATGTCCCGGCTTTGACTGGTGCGCTGCTCGGTGTGGCTCTCCTTGGGGTTGCCGTCGGCTTGCTATACTTCTTTCGGATCCGACGGCGACGCGTGCGCGGCACTTCCCCAGGCGCCCCCTTATCCAAGTTTCAGTTTCAGAACAAGCAGCCCCTCATCGATCTCACACAACATCTCGACCAGCCAAAGATGGATGATCCCGGCGCGCCAATCGTCCCCTGGGGCACCGCACACCGCCTGCCGTTACCAGCG
This sequence comes from Auricularia sp. M13, assembly GCA_037042915.1. Lineage (NCBI taxonomy): Eukaryota > Fungi > Basidiomycota > Agaricomycetes > Auriculariales > Auriculariaceae > Auricularia > Auricularia sp. M13. The sequence continues at coordinate 3,621,900 of CM073199.1, forward strand.
CACCCGCAGCCAGCGCGACGGCATCAGCATCCCCGCCGCCCGGTTCTCCACGTCGTGAATCCCAACACACAGCGGCGCGTCAGCGGCATGTCCAGCGGGTCTAGCGCCGCGGCGCCCACGGGCGCACCGCTCGCGCCAAGTGCGCAATTTCTCATTAGCATCGGCCAGCCCCCTCTTCTTTCAACGCCGGCCATGGGGCGGCGTTGGTAACCCGTCCGCATTTATCCATTCCTTGTAACATTATCGCTCTTCGAGCTCAACATTGCATGCTTGGGCAACGCTCTACAACGCTCTCAATCACCGTCTCACACCAGGCTTTAAGTTATAGCTACTTATTATAAATCTTCAGGTAATGGCTTGTAAATGTAAAGGCTACAGTACTTTAGGGAGCCAGGGAGTGGGGGATTATGAATCAGCAACGAATCTCCTGTCATGATCGACAGTGCTTCCCCTCACGTCGGTTGCGACAAGTGTGGAACATTGCAAAGATATAATGCGCACGGAGCCTGGCCCTGAGCAATTCAAGCGTCGCTGACTTCCAGAAAGGTGGCAGCCCTAAGGTCGCGCGAGAATGGAGGATGCGCGCGGGCCGCACGAAGCCAGGCTCTAGTCTACGGGATGCAGACACTACTTAATCAGCACCCCCTTATACCGGCAGGCGGACGGGAGTGCTGATGTAGCCAGGCTCTTCCGACGTGTGAAAGCAAGACGAGCTCGGCGATGTTCAGGTAGTGCTCATATCCCTCAAGAGATGAGTTCAAAGTGCAGTGGATGATCCGTCGTTTGGACGGTCACCATCGTGGTATTAGGAAGTGAAAACTGCTTTCCTGAGCCTGAATTTATAATTAAGCTGGACGTGAGCTTCGAACTCCGACCGCAATCTGGCTCCTGGCAGCCTGCCACTGAGCCCGACCGACATGGCTCGCGGCTTCGACCTTCCGATCGAACTTATCACTGGAGTGTTCAACTGGATGGACATCGCGCATCTTATCCGGGCGTCACATGTCTGTGCTGAGTGGCGTGCTGTGGCTCGGGCGCACCCTGGTTTCTGGCGCGACATCTACCTTCGAGCGGTCTCCACGTCAGCCGTCGAGTTCTTCCTCGCCAGGCTCGGCCAAACGGACGAGTATGGCATCAACATCACCGTCGACTATTATTCAGATCCCCTCTGTGATGCCGTACGCTCGGACATCCTGCCAGCAATTGGTCGCAATATTTCTCGTACCGTTCGACTCAACCTGGCATTCCATTTCGATGCATTTCCCTATATCATGTCGGCACTCTCGTCACCAGCTCCGCTTCTCCGATCCTTGTTGATACTGGTCACCTCTGGCGGCGACGGTCATGAAGATGTGCTTTCATCGGACCTCTTTGCTCAGTCAAGCCCTCTCTTGAAATCAGTGGCACTCACCAACGTCTATCTTCCTGCCCAACCTATGCCTGCATTCCAACGGGTAGAGACAGTTGCCATCGATTCCAATGATCTCCAACTCACAGACGCGTTCTTCTCTCATTTCCCTATGGCCAAGGTCCTTCGTGCCTTTAACAAAACAAGAATCGAAAATACTCTCGTGCAATCCGGGCAGCACGTGTCTCCGGGACTCTGTCAGCTTGACCTGCATATTGTACCTGAAGCCTACGACACATTGCCGAATATTGCCGCCATCCCGAACGTTATGTTTATGTCGCCTCCAGAACATATGGCGCCCATCTTCCTCAGTCATCTCGAGGGTCCTCTAGAGATAGAGTGCATCCTCCGCATGGAGTACTACCTTCGCCTATCCGTGCGTGCGGTGACAACCGGACGGACGCGCACACTCTGCGAACTCATCACGGCCAACTGGCCGGGGGATGTTTTGTCTGCTAAGGATATTGTTGGCCGTGTCGTCACGGTGCGCCTGCACTCTGAGCTGGCCCACCTCGCGCGCTTTGACCTCCCCGCGTGTCGAGTGCTCGAGGTGGTTCTCAATGAGGCCGAGCTTCCAAACACCTCCAACGCGCCGTTGCGACTCCCTGCGCTGGAGATGGTCATCGTTCGACTAGGAAAGGACCACCCGACGGGAGGCGCGACCGTTTCTGAAGCTTCGTTGAGGATTTTCCTCATGCATCTCATTGGTCCAAGATCCAAGTATCCTATTGTCCGCCTAGACGGCGTTGCAGTGCGCGCCGATGGCGGATACGGTGCATTATTGCGCGAGTTTGAATGGTGACGACCGCGAACTGGTCTTCACGCTCGTTACTTGGCAGGTTTGGGTGGCGTACTGTAGTATTACCGTGAGAATGCACATTGACTCGATACGAATTCAATCAGTTTGAAAGCTTCACTCTAGCTTATGCCCGTAGAATCATCTCCCGAACAGTGATTCACGACACTCACGTTTGAGCAACGTGCTTGAATTCACCTGATTGCGGGTTGCCTCCAAGAAAACTTGACTGTGTCACAATGAGCTAGTTCTGCCTTTTGTGGAGTCCATTTGGCCTGACTGGTGAACTTTCCAGCGACATTGAACGGCTATATGAACCGCTATGACCGACTCACGGCAATTGCGCCGAAGACTCCGGACTTCATTGAAGTTGTGTCGACAGGTGAAGTTGCAACCTCGCGCAACTGAAACCAATAAGAATTCACCCGCGCTCCCGATGTTACTTAGGACTGCAGCTTGCGGACTCGTGCACACTCATGTCTTCGGCTACCGTTCCGACTCATCTGGTTCCGACAGAGCTTCTTGCACCTTTTCCTCCATCGATGGACCCACGCATCATACGCATGGTCGCTCATGGCAGCCCTGAGGATCCCCCGGGCGGAGAAATGCACGAAATCATCCCCGGGCTCTACCTAGGCTCATGGGGCGCCGCGTATAACGCAGCGGAGCTGAAGCGCGCCGGCACCCATATCCTGACCGCCATGCATGACGATGCGTTCGCGAAACCCGAGGTACGTCCGTTCTCAACGGAATTAGCAAAGTGGTGCCTAAGATTACTCTATCAAGGGGTTCACGAGGCTGCACGTGCCATTGGATGACTGTGCCGAGGAAGACTTGCTCTCCGCCCTACCGCCGAGCATCGAATTCATCGAGGGGGCCCTGAAGGGCGGTGGAAAGGTGCTGGTTCACTGCCACGCTGGGATCAGTTGCGTTCTTGCATCTTCGATCGCAGTTCCTGGTGCTGACGGATGATACAAGGCAGGAGTGCGAGCATCGTGGCCGCATACCTCATTGCGTCGCAGAAGTTAACGCGCGCCAGCGCTATTGAGCTTATGAAGAAGAAACGTCCGGGAGTGAGGTCCGTTCACAATTGTTTTTCTTATTCCGCTTTGTTTGAAATGATCGTGCCAGGCCAAACGACGGGTTTCTCAAACAACTCGATACGTTCCATTCGGCACACTGCCTCGTAGGAGTAGATGATAAGACGACTCGGCTCCATTATATCGAGAAGACTGTCAGGCTTAACCAAGGCATGCGACATCCGAGTCTTCTGCTGTTCCCGCCCCTAACTCACCCGAAACACAGCCGGGGAAGGCATCCAGTTAGAGAAAAGTATGCTTGCAAGTGTTCCAAAGAGACCATCGGGACGGAGAATTCGCTGCAAGATGTGCAGGTTCGCTTTCGGGCGGCTCGGTATAACTCCCAATTCGTTAACCGTTGACTCAGACAGGAACTCGCCACGAGGGCGCACATATTTCCGCACGGGCGGCCGCTTGGATTGGCTGACAGTCCCGAGCAGATGTCTCAACTGGCATTACAACACGGACCCCAAGCCACTTTGAAGTCCCTGACACCCGATGAACCACTACTCAAACCCGCCTGCTCGGGCTACTTTCTTGAACCGGTCTGGCAAATACGGCACGTGATCTTTCTCACGCTGACACTTCGGATTTTAGTTGGAATGGATGCAGAAGACGCTAGACGAGGGAAATATCGACGGAAAGATCACGTGCCCCAATCCAAAGTGCGGGGCCAAGTTGGGGAACTTCGCGTGGGCCGGCGTTCGGTGCGCATGTGGCGAATGGGTGACGCCAGTAAGAGGTTTATTGCCATACACGCTTTTAAGACTAAGCGTGATGCAGGGATTTTGTGTTCATCGGTCCAGGGTGGACGAGATGCTATAAGGGGTCTCACTCTTGCACTTTCTTGGACAATGCCCTCGAACTTAATGGGCCACCCATGAGGTTACCATTGTAAAGTAGTATGTCAAATTCCTGAGGTGCTGGAACAGTTGCTGAAAATATCAGTGTACAATGCCACCAACGAAACTTCCCGTTGCGCTGATAAGCAATACATGTGTACTAAATCGAGCTGAGGAAGGGCGAATTCAAACGGTGATCGCCTCCACGTCTTGACTTTCTAGTCGTGTTTACAAGCATTGGCTGTAATACGGGGGCGAAACGTCTTTGCAAGTTGAGCCTGATGCGCAGACGGTCGGACCCCTGCGCAGCACGATCAGCAGACCTCGCAATCCTGGACAGCGCAGAAACTCACGTGTAACCCTGGCCACCGCACTGCCCAAACTTCGTCTGGGTGGGACCGGGCGCGGATGCCGTGCTAGTTCCGGAAGCAGTCGTGGTCGAAGTCGCGCCTGGCAAGTTGGGCTTGACAGCATTGATCCACAGCGGCGCGTCGGTGCCGTCGGGGTTCGGCGTCACAGAAAGCTCATACGTGGTATCAAACGCGCCGGCCTGGGTGTCCATCAGGTTCAGTTCCTGTTTCATAGCGAACGAGGGGGTCAGCGCAGTACGTACCGACCAAACAGCGAATCCGGCGAAAGTGCTGGGGTTGTTCTTGACGAACGCGAGCTCGTTGCCGAGCGCGGTGAAGCACGATGCATCGCTGCGTCCACCGCCAGTCTCGCTCAGGAGCGCCTGACGCCCGTTCTGCGATAGCCACGAGCTCAGCGTCTGCAGGACGGGGACGTTGTCCGTCACACAGTCTGTATGGAATCATAACTCATTAGACGCGCTGTGTTTGAAGGGCATGTCCCGCTACGCACTAGTATGTGTGCCCGAGTTGTCCGAATCGAGGTACTTGTGGACGTCAAAGACGAGCTTGTCGGTGCCGCCGGCCGGATCGGTGATGCTCAGCAAGGCAGGGCCGAGCTCGGTCGGGAGCGCCTGCGCGCTACTCCAGCTGGAGCCGGGTATCAGGATCGTCTGCGACGTGGCGCCTGCTTGGCGTATCGCGTTCACAGCAGCCTGCACGGCGGGCGGCCAGAGGCTGTTGTTGGGCAAATCGTGCGGCTCGTTCATGATGCCGAACTGCGCCGGAGGTTAGCGTCGCAAATACCTGCCGCGCGAGGGATCCACACACAATGATCCTGTCCTGCGACTTGAAGTGCGCCGCGAGCTGGCTCCAGAGACTGGCGTATTGTGCGTTCGTAGGCCCGCCCTGACCAGGCAGATTAGATGAGTGGCTTAGTTTGAATATATTATCCCAACTTACTTGGTTAATTATCTGACCATTCCAGCGCGCGTAGTTGTGCAGGTCGACGATGACGTGAGCACCAGTGGCGAGCGCCGCATTGACAACGGGGTCGTAGCGCGAGAGGAAGCTCTGGTCGAGGTTGCCGCCGACGCTAGGGGTAGCCTCCTGCCACGCGAACGCTAGATAATGTAGCATTAGATGCTTGAGAAAATCAAGCAGAGAGGTAGCACGTACGGATACGGAACAGGTTCACGCCCTGGGATGCAAAGTGCTGGAATTGGCCGGACGGCGGCGGGGTGCCAGGACCGGTAAACGAGCCGTTAGTGTAGACGGTGAAGTCGAATCCTAACAGCCGTCTCAATCACCTGAACCGAAAGAGTCGCTTGACCGACTTACCGGCTTCGTTGACACCACCGAACGGCCCGAAGGCCGCGACGCCGGCAGCGGCAGCAGCGAGGAGCAGAGGTGCAACACCGATGCGAGTCATGGCCGAACTGTGTGGAGGTCCTTGGAATGGAGCAGCTCAGTTGCTATGCGCCTTTTATAACTCGTAGGGACGGATAGTTGGCAATGCGTGCTTACAACGACGTTGCGCCCATTGCACTTCGCGCCGATGCTTTACCGCGCGGGCCAAAGGCTCGCTGCTGTCGCTGTTATTAGTGGAGCGCGAGCGTCAGCCGATGTGAGCTGGAGAGAGAATGGCGTTCGCGGCCGTCGCGATGCGCCGCCACGTCTTCGAATCCCCGAGACTGTGCCGAGAGGCGTCGGGCATGCCATTGAGCCGAAATACGTCACTTGCCAGTTGTTCACGTGTTCGTGGGAATCTGACGATGCAATGCTCCTAGTATTTTCATGCTGCAGGGGAGAGTTACTAGCAGAACTTCGTATCAGTAACCCGGTCAAGGAGCGCGGAAAGTGCTTACCATCATGTCGTATAATCTACACTGGAATACAGTAGTGCCATCTATAAAGCGAACAAAAGAAAGCGGGGAAATAGCATGGTGACGACGGGGAGAAGCGAGATGATTGCGCTGCTAAACGGTCTTCAATTTGTCCTTAGTTACCTTAATCTGCCTGTCAAATGCTAAAATTAGACTGATATGAGAGCCCTGCATTGGATCACGTTGCAGCATTTCGGCGTACCGTCAATGGAAGCTTGCTTGAGGGCGATGGCCTGGAGCTGATCCTCGGCGCGAGCCTCCTCTGTATCTGCCTGTAAAGCTGCTTGGGCCTCCGAGGAATCCTTGACGATGACAAGCGTGAGTTATCACTTGGTGTTTATGGTAGAGTGGTCGCACCTTCAGCGTATTGACAACCTCGGCGATTTGGAGCCAGGTCCGACGAATTTCATCTTCGAGCGAAGCGTATTCGAGTTGGAACTGTTCGTAAGTGGTGTTTCTAAGCTCTAATAAATTCATCATCGCCGACTGGCTCCTCGGAAAGGCCCACATATTATTTATCCCAGCTGCAAAGGCGCGCTGTCGCGTTTCAAGCTAAAGCACGTAATTTAGAAAAATCAGCGCTATGTCAAGGGCGGTATGAGCAGTGACGACAGACTCACTGCTTCGTCCACATCTCGCTGGATGATACTGATGAACTTGCTTTCCTTGTCCTTGCGTGTCTTGTCCCATTTAGCTGAAATTTTCGCATCAAAGCCGAACCCACGCGTTTCGTCGTGGCATACGAACCTTCCATCTTGTGCACGATGTCATTTGCGATGCTTTTAGGCCTTGTCTAAGCACCCGCATCCGAAGCAAGGACCGAAGGTGCGTACACGGCGTCGTCGCTGCCCTGCGACGCCAAAACGGCAGACTCTGCCTGAGCGGCTTTCTGATTCTTGCGCTGGGTCCGTTTCATAATGGCAGCTAGGCTCAACCGTGTGCGACGGAGTTGAAAACGGATGTGGAGGTGCGGAAGGAGAGCAGCGGAGTGCGGAGCTTGTAATCGCGTTGTTTTTCCCGGAAAATTTAAATAACACGGAATACCCACTAGATGTCCTGAATTACTCACAGAATTTAAGAAGGGGCAGAAGGGGCAAGAATACACTTGGTTCTTCTACTGCAGAGTACTAAGAGCACGTTGTAAGTCAAGGAACCAGTCTGATTCTGTATCGTCAATTTCGTCCATCATGATGACGTGTGCGAATATCGACAGTAAACCCTCTGCAACGTCAGAAGAGTGCCAATCTGGCACGCGGACGCCGCGCAGCTCAAGAGTTACACCTTGAGGTAGAACAAAGAAGCTCATGAGTCTGTGAAAGACGGCCAAGGGCAAGATAGCGTCGTCGTGTCGTTCGATACGTCTGCTGTAAAGAACAAGCTTTCTGATGTTCGGAAACGCGAGATGCGCGGCTGGTGGCTCGAAGGCGATGCAGAAGTCATTCGAGGCGTTCATCTCGATGGTAAGAACTCTGAGCGCCGCGAAAATGGTCCCGTGAGGCAGCTTCAATGAGCAGCGACGGAGCCAAGTAGAGTCTGTGGACCAGGCGATGAGAAGATCCTGTGCCGCCTCTACCCACCACCCAAGGCTGATGATCCCGTGGTGGTAAGCCACGTAAGCGCCGTATATCGGATCCATCGAGTGGCGGTAAGCCGCGTGTGGGCTGTATATCCTCCGCCTTATGCCTGCCAAGGTAGAGAGCGCCACCTCCTCGTTCTCCTGTCCATGGGAGCTGAGCGCGCAGAATGGCTGTGGAGGTACAAATGCTGTGAAATGCGGGATCACTGTGTGAAAAATCTGCGACGCCTGGGGAAACCAAAGCAGCTCCGTCGATACATCTGGTATTGTTGAGATTGGAAGATTGGCGAGCCAGAACACAGCGTAGCCACGGCAATGAAACTGACGGAGCAGCTGAAACCACTGCGTTGTTCCCGGTTCTATAGGTGACGTTGTCCATGACGGGGGTAAGTCCTGCGTAGTAGGCCAACTGCGATAATTAAGATAGCCAAGATTGAAAGTCAGGCTGCGTGCATTGGGAAATAGCCTCGCCGTGCTGTTGAGTACTATGACCCCGGATTGGCCGAAGAGCATGAACGCCGATTCAGTGCCGCTCAAGCTAATAGATACGTTCACCACGGAGGGAAACGGCACGACGTTTGATTCATAAAAGAGGAAAGAGCAGTTGTCCAACGAAACCGTATGGAGGTTGGGTGCATGTCCGCATAAGAATCTGGATGCTAACAGGTTTGGCATCCCAAGCAGTCTCCCAACGGGATGGTGTGCCGCCGAGAATAGCCCTCCAGACAGGTTCAACGTGCGCAGCGCAGGCGTTGGGCATTGAAACGAGCTGAGGATGCGTAACTCGTCTCGCCCAAGCGTGAGGCCGGCGATTCTGTGCATGTTGGTAATCACGGCCTGAATCGCACGAGGATCGCAGCAGAGCAGTGTTACTTCGATGTCGCGGCCCGTTGACGCGTTGAGACGCTCGACAAAGAGAAAGACGCCACCGCCGCGCTGATGATGACGAAGTTCGACATTCTTCCAGAACAAAGGATGCGCATGGGCGGCGCTGCGCCAGCGCCGCGAGACCTTGGAGCAACGTATGAGCTGCCGGAGAGTGCAGCCATCAAAGCAAATCCCTAAGATCTCGTTGGCGAGATCCTCGATGACGGCCATGTGGTGGTAGTGGTCGAGAGCAAAGGGTCTTCAGCGGAGTTCTATTGTCACGGAGTAATGTGCCCAGCGGCCCATCGGTCCGGAAGACCTTGACAGAGAGTTTTATTCCCAATAACCAATTGCTACTATTACTAGATCTACGCAACAGCAAGAGCCCGCTGCATGTCAAGGAACAAACTTTCTCCCATGCCCGATACTACGTCGTTCTCATCCAACATGACATTGTCGAATCCTGAAGGGATATCGTCCGAGCCGACGAAGCCATTTCTACTGACCAATCGGACACCGCGCAGCTCGAGGGCGAGGCCTAGACGGAAACTGAAGAAGCTCATGAGCCTGTTGAAGAAATTCCATTCCAGGACGATGTGGTCAGGCGGTTGGGCACGTCTGGTATACAGAATGATTCGGCGGACGTTGAGGCATGCCGGGCGCGTGTCTACTGGCTTGAGAGAGATGAGGATGCCGTTGTCCCAGCTGAATCGATACATCTGGTATCTTGGCAAGCGGTATGTGCCCAAGATAGAATGTTGCGTGGTCTCGGGGAATTCGATGATCCGCTGCAATCACTGCACCGTCGTTGAGGCTAACTGCGCCGTTCTCCAGGACGGAGGCATCTCCAGTTCAAGAGACCTGCTACTGCACTCGATATACTCCAGACTGTATGTCACGGAGTGCGCATTGGGAAATAGGTCGGCAAGCCTATCGAACAGGACCTCGACAGAATAGCCGATAGCGAAGAACTGAGGTTGGGAGCCTGTCAAGCTGACAGACGCACTCGTCACGGAAGGCAATGGAGCAAAGCTGGAGTCCCAGAACAGAAGAGAGCAGTTGTTCAGGGAGACCGAATGAGATGTGGTGCCTGTCCTCCAATGAACGTGGCCGCAGCAAGTGCTGCGTCTGGATCTGATGTCCCAAGTCGCCCCACGGGACATTGTGCGCTCGAGAATAGCCCACCGCACAGGGACAGTGTACGTAGCGCCGGAGCGGGGAAAATGAACAAGCTAAGTATGCAATGTTCGTCACGGCCTAGGGTAAGGCTGCTGATTCTGGCCATATTGGCAACCACAGCTTGAACCGCGCGTGGATCGCAACAAATGTCGTGACCGGAAGACGCGTTAAGACGCTCTACGAAGAGGCTGACGCCGCCACCCCTGTGGCGATGGCGCAGTCTAACGTCTTTCCAAAACAGAGGATGCGCATGGCTCGCGATGCGCCAGCGCCGCGAGACTTCAGAGTAGCTGTCGGAGATTGCAGCCATAAAAACAAAGACCTAAGACCTCGTTAGCGAGGTTCTCGATGACGGCCATGATATGGTAGAGGACGAGAGCAAAGAAGCTCCTGCGGAGTCAGATTGATCGGAGCCTAATTGCTACATGGTTCGGTGAAGGCGAAACAACAAAAAATGCTACAACACTCGCCACTCCTGAGTCTCCAGTTCCCACAAGTACCCTGGGTTGATAAAAAAGTATGAGAATCGCATATGAATTATGCATATCAGGCCGGCGAGCTCGAGCGAAGGTACCTTTCTGGCGCTCAGACACGACGTGGAGTTGTTCCTGGAGGGATTGATGCCACTGTGTTATAGTAATAGGCGGATCAGAACATTATTACGTTGGCACGTATTTCTGATGATATTGTCGGAGCCGGGACTACGCGTTTGATCCGGCCTTCATTCTGAGCACCATTATAACCCGGCATGCAACATGCTGCGCAATCTTCGCCTCTTCCTCTTGCCTTCCGACAGGTTGCCATGAACGCGCTTTGTGCGGAATCGCGCTTTTGGGTATGACCGCTCCACGCGCTCCAGCTGAATTTGTGGTCTGACGCGTCTTAGGAGATTACCGACCCGTGCTGGCGCGCGTTTTGGTCCGCAGTCGTGCCAGCGGGCATCGCGCTCGTCATCCTACTCCGCGCGTTAATCCCAGCCTCGATATCTAAACGCGTGCTCCCATTTCCTTTCGCGCCGTTCCTGACGCTCAAGGAGGCCGAAGCGATACTTTATCCCGAGAGCGTTGTACCGCAAGACCCCACGCCGGTCCTCAGCGCTCCATTCGTCTCGCTCAGCATCATCTCATGTCTACAGGCCGTCTCCTGGATTGCCGCCTCGTTCCTCGCGCCGGCGACTACTGCGTGGGTGCCCGCCCTCATCGGCTTGACGTGGGTCTTGAGTTCTGCGCGCCTTATCCTACGGCCAAAACCAACGCCGCATTACGACCTTTTCGTCTTATGGACAGCGCACCTTGTGTTCGCTGCAATAGACATCGGGGCCATCATCTTTTTGCATGCCGCAGAGGGCACTCCACTGCCCTCCTCTGAGGCACTCGTTGCGCGGGCCGCGAATCTCATGGCTGTCGTGATCGCTCTAGCGCTCACTCTTTCTCGCCCTTTGGCGCTTCCCAGCTCGCACGTCGATATAAAAGAGATTGTGCGTCCCTCTCTGCAGACTCTTAGCCATTCTCACGCGTCGGCACGTCGCAGGGAACCAGTATCTCTCTCGAGGATTACACCACTTTCTGGAGTTGGCTAACGTTTGCATGGGTATACCCCATTATTGCGAAGGTACGGTGTTTATTGCGATACTCTTCTCATTAAACATTTTGTGATTTATATGCAGGGAACTAACACCACGTTGGAAGAGAAGGATGTCTGGGATATGAGCCCCACTCTCCGTGCAAAGTCTTCCTTCGTAAAGTTCCAGAGCATCGTCCGGTGCGTATCAACCAATATGATCAACTGCCGACATCTTACCGGCGCAACATAGCCCTGGCTTATACCGTCGTTTGCTCGTGGCTCATTCCCGTGATATCATGTCAGTATTCCACAGCGGCCGACGTTGCAAAGCATTGCTAATTGATTTATTCAGAAATCACCTTGCACTCACGTACACGTCGGTCCTGCTGCAATACAGCCAGCCGATATTGTTGAAGTGAGTGGAATGTCCGCTTCATGTGCAACTTCACCAACTGTCCTCCGCACCAGTCGCCTGTTGGACTCAGTAAACGGCACAGCGTCCGCGTCGGCGCGCGCAAGCGCGGTGGTGTTTGCCCTTCTCATGTTCACCGCATCGGTGCTCAAGGCGGAGTGCGACCTGCAGAGTCTCTGGCTCTGTCGCCGCCTGGCGGCCAACATTCGCAGCGAGCTCATGGCGGCCGTATACGACAAGGCGCTGCGCCGCAAGGTGCTCACCGGCACTGGCGCGGGGGGTAAGGAGGCTTCCAAACCCGGGGACGAGAAGCAGGGAGGCGCGGACGTCGGGCGCATCGTGAACCTCATGAGCAACGACGTCGAACGGATCACCCTCTTCGCGACCATGGCGTACCTGCTCGTCAGCGCGCCGGTGGAGATCCTCATCGCATGCATCCTGCTCTACCGGTGCGTGCGTCGGCTCACTTAGCCCCCAATCGCTCACATCCGTGCTGCAGTGTCCTCGGCTGGTCTGCGTTCGCCGGCTTCTCGATCTTCATCGTCGTCTTGCCGATCAACTACGGCCTGACGAAATGGGGCATTCGCATCCAGGAGGGGCTGCTGAGAGCGTCGGACAAGCGCATGTCTGTCATCAACGAGCTCATTTCCGAGGTTTGTCTCTGCCCGCATCGTGGCTTTGTTTGCAAACGACCCCGACTAACGTGCCCGCCCAGATCAAGTTCATCAAATTCTTTGCATGGGGAGAGAAATGGATTGAGCGCACGCTCGACGCACGCAGAGTATGTGTTTAACGCTGTGTTCCTCTTCCATTCTAACCTAGCCCGTGAACCAGGTCGAAATGTCATGGATTAAAAAAGGTCGGACATTGCGCACTGCGTCGTCCGTCGTATCTGCCGCTCTGACCTTTCCCTCCATATAGAGCGCATTGCAAGCACGTTCTTTGGTCTCTTATGGATGGCGGCGCCACCCTTCGTTGCCGTGGCATCGTTCAGTGTATATGTTTGGACAGGTCATACGCTCACAATCCCCGTTGCTTTCACTGTGCGTCCGCCCGTGGCACGCGATCCTTCGAATTGTGCGTTCTAACTGCCGCAAAATTCCAGACCATATCGCTGTTCTCCATGCTTCAGTACGTTGTGGTTTCTTCGTTGCATGATATCGTTCCTGATGTGTTTACCCTATCACTGCAGGAACCCCCTGAACATCCTTCCCAATTTCGTATGCGGATCCCACAAGCGCGCATGTTGATCGCTGACTCATGCTGTGCAGGTCGCAAAGTTCCTTCAGGTGTCAGTATCAGTCGGGCGCATACAGTCGTTCCTTGAGGAAGACGAGGTCTCGGACGCTGGCTCGTCCAGGGACAGTCACAACCGCCCGACGCCCCCTCCCGAGAGCGAAACCGCTGCTATCGAACATGCCTCGTTCGTCTGGAACACCGGAGACCTCAAGACGCCCGAAGGACCGAAGAACAGCTCGTGGTTTGGGTGGGGCCGGCTGCGGTTCTGGCGACGCGACGCGGGGGAGACGGCGACCAAAAAGGCCGAGGACGACGCGGCCGAAAGGCCGTTCGAGCTGCGAGATATCAACGTCTCCTTTCCGCCGCGGAAGCTCACGCTCGTCACGGGCGCGACCGCGAGCGGCAAGTCGGCCCTTCTGCATGCGCTGCTGGGCGAGATGACGCAAGTGTCGGCTGGCGGGCGCGTTATATTGCCCGCTGGTAAGGTCAGCTATGCGGCGCAGTCTCCGTGGCTGCAACACCGCACCATCCGTGACAATATTTTGTTCGGCGAGAACCTGGACGAGCAGCGATACGACGCAGTGCTGGAGGCGTGCGCGCTCAAGCCCGACTTGGCTATACTCGACGACGGAGATCGTACCGAGATTGGTGTTCGGTGCGTGTGAATTCATGCCTCCTGAACTGCCTTTGACTTCGTCCTCCAGCGGCGTCTCTTTGTCCGGCGGCCAGAAGGCGAGAGTCGCGCTGGCGCGCGCAGTCTATCAATACACCAAGCTCGTGCTACTCGACGATCCACTCAGCGCGGTTGACAGCCATACAGCGCGCCAGCTGCTCGACAACCTTTTCCTTGGGCCGCTTCTTGCAGATAGAACTGTGGTACGCAGTTCTCGCGTTTACATGTTGTTTTTGGCTGAGAACACACTTAGATTCTCGTGACGCATCATGTGGAGCTCATGCTCCCTGCAGCACACTATATTGTCCGGATGTCAGATGGCCGTGTGGATTCGGCAGGCACCCTCGCCGAGCTGCGCGCCCGTGGCCTGCTCGACGAGATCAAACGCGATGCCGAAGCCAAGCTCGAAGCGCCTGCAGCTCCGACAGACGAAGACGGCGAGAAGAAGGCGGACGCGACTCAGTCGAAGCCCAAGCAGCTGGTGGAGGACGAGGCGCGCGCCGAGGGCTTCATCCAGTGGCGCGTCTACAAAACCTATCTTCACGCGTCGTCATACTGGACATGGGCCGCCATTGCTACGTGCATCGTTCTGTACGAACTATTCAGGGTTGGGGAGCTACTTTGGATCAAATACTGGGGCGAGGTGAGGCTTCCATTGACGGCGTCACTCTTTGGTGACGTTTTTGCAGGCGTCGCTGGAGGAAACACAACGTTCGCTAGCTCTTGCGCATTCAGCTACGTTCGTCGTCCAGAACTCTCCGTCTGGGCTGGGATCCCTTCATGAGCTGCAAACGCACAGCCTGGCCGGGACGGTTTCCTCGAAGCTTCCGTCTGCAGAAGAGCATCCGATGTTCTACGTCGGAATCTACGCCGCAATCACTTTCTCGACTGCGACCGTGGGTGTACTCACCAGGGTCATCGAGTACATTGGAGCGTTCCGCGCGAGTCGCATACTGTTTGAACGGCTGCTCGTCACTGTCGTCCACGCCCCTTTCAGATGGTTTGATGTCACGCCAACTGGTAAGTTTCTCTCCAGTCGCAATGTGGGTTTCGTCTGATTGGCGTAGGGCGAATCCTTAATAGGTTCAGCCGGGACATTGAGGTAGTAGACTCGTCTTTAGCCTCATCTTTCAACACTTTCATGGGCAAGTCGATATCATCTTTCCGTCTGACACTGGACTCATGGCACATACAGCGATGTTCTCAACTTTTCTCGTCGGCATCTTCGTAAGTTCTCCTGCCTCCCTTCAGGAAAGCGTGTAATCATCATGTCACAGACCATTTCTTTTGTCCTGCCCGCCTTTCTTCTCCCCGCCGTCGTTGTGGCGTACATTTACTACCTGCTTGCGCTCGGTTACCTGAACACTGGTGAGCTTGCATTCATAAAAGCAGTCTACAGGGGTGCTGATTATTTCCTGCCTCAGGTCGCGATCTTCGTCGTATGGAATCTGTGACTCGGTCGCCGGTCTTCCAGTCTTTCAGCGAGCTGCTCGAGGGTATTGTAACCGTCAGAGCGTTCTGCGCCGAAAGGCGATTTCTGGAAGGCCTATTCAACTTGGTCGACGTGATGAACAAGATGTATTGGGGCTTCTGGATGCTCAACCGTTACCTGATGTTTCGCTTCGACGTTATCGGCGCCTTCATCGTTCTGACGACCTCGCTCATTGGCCTCTCCACAATCACGTCGTCGGGAGGCATCGCTGGGTGGGCGGGATTGACCATCACGACCGCTATGAACGTCACGATGAGCATCTATTGGACCTGCAGATTTTTCACGCAGCTGGAATTGGATCTCAAGTGAGTACAGTGTCTCCGTGCGAATGCCTGCTGAGCCAAAACGCAGCTCGGTCGAGCGGGTCATCGAATATCTCGACCTCCCGCAGGAGCCGCCTGCCATCATCGAGGCCCGTCGTCCGCCTGCATACTGGCCATCATCATCCGGCGGCCCAGAGAAGCCGCTGCTGTCCGTCGAGAATTTGACCATCAAGTATGCGCCTGACTTGCCAGCGGTTCTGCATGGCATCTCCTTTGATCTGCGCGCGCGCGAAAGGGTTGGTCTCCTCGGACGGTAAGCTCGTGAATTCGCGTAGACTCGGAGTGCCGAAAACTGATCCCCGCCGCTCAGAACGGGCAGCGGCAAATCCACCATTGCTATGTCCCTGCTGCGATTCGTCGAACCGGTCTCAGGACGCATCGTCGTTGACGGCATCGACATCTCGACGATCGGGCTGCAAGATGTCAGGTCCAAAATTGTGCGTTCTCGCCACTCCTTGTGTGTGCGCCAGCCTGACTGACATCGACGTGGCAGACTTTCATCCCCCAAGATGCCGCGTTGTTCAGCGGCACCATCCGCGAGAACCTGGACCCATTCAACGAGTTTAGCGACGAAGAATGCGCGGACGTGCTCGCGCGCGTTCACTTGGTCTCTACCCCGGCCAGCGCGTTTGCGTCGGCGTCGACTTCGAGGGCGCCAACGCCTACCGCAGATTTGGCAGAGGATACGGAAGACGCCGCGTCTGCCGCGTCAACGAAGGTCGATGAGACTAGGCAGAGCATCTCGCTCAGCACGAAAGTCTCGGCCGGAGGCACCAACTTCTCGCAGGGGCAGCGGCAGCTGGTCTCCCTAGCCCGTGCGCTGCTGCGTCGCAGTGCGATCATTATTATGGACGAAGCGACGTCCTCGATCGGTGAGTCAGGCTCTGATCTGAGGCCTGCCGGGCTCAGCATATTTAGACTTCGATATGGATGCCAAGATTCAAGCCACAATCCGCGAGGAGTTTAAGGACTCTCTATTGCTTACGGGTATGTCAGGCTCCCCGCAACTTGAGGAAAGGTTACTCACAATTACCAGTTGCGCATCGTCTCAAGACAGTCGTGGATTACGACCGCCTGATCGTACTCGACAAAGGTCTGTGATTCCTGACAAGACACTGCGTTGGTACTGTTCTAAACCTTCTGCAGGAAATATTGTCGAGTTTGATACGCCTCTCAATCTCATCCGCAAACAGGGCGGTTATTTCCGCAACATGGCGGTGAAGAGTGGGACCTTTGCTGAACTAGAGGCGACTGCTGTAGCTGCAGCGGCGAAAAGCAAACGCGACTGACTTCTATCGGAAAATAATACGGCCTCTCTGACCGGTACCTAGCTATGATATACCCATAAATGCTTCCTATGCTGCCTTATATTCCACTCTGTGATGCTACGGAGATCGATGCCCACTAGAGTCATATCCTGGATGCCTAACTTTGACGGAACTGCACGCAGACGTTGAGCGCGTTCGTTGTTTCCTCGTTCACAAGATAAAAATCAACGAG
Organism: Auricularia sp. M13; assembly: GCA_037042915.1. Taxonomy (NCBI): domain Eukaryota; kingdom Fungi; phylum Basidiomycota; class Agaricomycetes; order Auriculariales; family Auriculariaceae; genus Auricularia; species Auricularia sp. M13. The sequence continues at coordinate 3,639,082 of CM073199.1, forward strand.
CAAGTCTTATGTAAAGGAGGAGTACTCGGCAACCTCATCGTTTGAGGCTTCGAAGATATTCGCGGCTGGCGCGCACTTGGGCGATACTAGTGATGTGCCGGCCCGGCTCGGCTCAAAGCCGCCGGCTACGGCTCGGCTTCGAGGGGCTCAGGCTTGAGAGAGTCGCGAGCCGGGCCCTGAGCCGGCGGCTCAAGCAAGCCGCCGGCCCAGCCGCGGCTTACAACGGCCTGTCCTAGTGAACAACGGTGTTGAACAAGTGAGATCAAAATTATCATTATATGAGTACAAACTCACTTGTACACATTGCGGTTGCATGGAGAGGTTGTAGCACGAGATCGGAGCGGTGAGCACGCTTGTGGCACGAAACGAAGGACCGCAGCATGATCCGCAACGTGTTCCGCGCCCCCGGTAGCTCTGTTCTGAGATACAAGGCCTTCCTGTCCGTCAGTAGCCTACTGGATATCAAATAACTGCCACTTACCAAAACTCTTAACCTGCAGCATAACAAAGTTCAATATGTACACAGAGAGCCCCGGCCTGGCGGCCGGCTCGCGGCTTTTCAGAGGGTGAGCTGAGCCGCAAGCCCTTCCGAGCCGTTCGGACGGCCCGGCCGGGCTCGGCCTACAAACGGCTCGGCTCGGCCGGCTCACGGCTTGAGCCGAAGCCGACCCATCACTAGGCGATACCGATAAGAAAGAGTGTACTGTCGCGTTCGAGGCGGTTGCGGCCATGAATTGAGAATATACCTCGAGATTACCTGAAGATAGAGGGTCTAATGATCATATTCGCCACTTCTCACCTGCGCACGTGCCAGGAGACTATATAATGTGCTGGCACGCGGTAAAACTCTAAGCGCCCGGAGTATGCCGAAGCAAGGTCTCTTCCGCACGCGCAACACGCGCCAGCAGCTGCCAATGTACCAGCCGCTCGCGCTCGACGAAGACGGAAGCGTACGCATACAGGCACCAGTGTCAGCGCGTTAATCACCCAGTTATTTATCAGAATGTCAACAAAGTTGGTGAACATGGCGCACGCGGCCGGCGACATTTCTGCTCGCAACTATCGCGCAGCATAATCATCGGGATTGGCATACTTGCTGCTGTATGGGGCCTCAGTACCGTTGTTCCATACTCGTGGTCTTCAAATTCCGGTTCAGGCGCACCAAAGTTGGAAGACAGTCGGATGCTTCGTGCGTGTGCAGTATTTACTTGCGGATTTTTCTTGAGCTTTAATCTCAGTAAAAAAAATCGAAAATACCGATTGGGATGATGCCTTTGCACGGGCTTACAAATTCATCAAGGGCTGGAGTATCGATGACAAGGTCTCCGTCGCCACGGGTGTCGGTTGGACCAAGGGTGCGCAACAAGCGCCATCCCTGAACTTTGTCGTTCTCATCCATCTTTCAGGTCCATGTGTGGGAAATATTCCCGCGCAACCCAAACACAAGTGGCCAGGGCTTTGTCTTCAGGATTCGGTTCGCGCCTACTTAAGCCCTTCGTGGTCTGTGCTGACCGATGAGCAGCCTCTCGGCGTCCGGAACGCAGACTACGTTTCTGCCTTTCCAGCGGGTATCAATGCCGCTGCGACCTTTGATCGCGCCCTCATGCGTGCCCGGGGAGTGGCCATGGGTGCCGAATTTCGAGGGAAAGGCGTTCATGTGCAGTTAGGGCCAATGATGTACGTCGACTTTTGCCTATATGTTGCAGCTGACCGGGGCTACTTAGGAACCTTGCTCGTGTCCCCGCGGCGGGACGCAACTGGGAAGGCTCCGGACCTGATCCATATTGTGCGTTCGATTCCACCTGTCAGCATTCCTAATAGTGTACCCCGCACAGTGACCGGAGAAGCGTCATATGAAACGATAATTGGCATTCAAAGTCAAGGTGTGCAAGCATGCGCAAAGCACTTTATCAACAACGAGCAAGAATGGGCACGGACAACCAGTTCGTCCATAGTCGACGACCGCACAGTGCGTTTTTATATCTATCCCAGTCTCTCAGTCTCTGAAATATGCGCAGGAGCATGAACTATACGGCCACCCCTTTCTCCGCAGTGTACAAGCCGGTGTGGCCAGCGTCATGTGCTCTTATAGTCAGTAACTATTCCTCCCACCATCTCATTCACCTCTGACTTGCGACGAGATCAAATCAATGGCACGTACGCGTGCGAGCACCCAGAGCTTCTGCACGGCCTGCTCAAGCGTGAATATGGCTTCCGCGGCTACGTCATGTCGGACTGGCAGGCGACGATGTCCACGCAGTCCGCGCGCGACGGGCTAGATATGACTATGCCGGGAGACATCACCTTCGGCTCGCATTCCTCGTGCGTTTGGCTTCTTTCCGTGCCGCCCCACACTGGCAGGTCCTTGCTGACAGCTTGAATTCAAAGGTATTTTGGCCCCGCCTTGGTGAAGTATATTAAGGACGGCAAGATGAAGGAGTCGCGGCTAGACGACATGGCCACACGCATTGTGGCTGCGTGGTTTGCGCTCGGACAGGATAAAGACTTTCCCCAGGTCAATTTCGACTCGTTCCGCCCGCACAGTCCGGCGAATAAGCACGTCGACGTGCAGGGCGAGCATCACAAGTGAGCCCCCGTTCCTTTGTTTTTCTCTCGCAAACATCTGAGCACTCGAAGGTTGATCCGCGAAATTGCGGCCAAGTCGACTGTGTTGCTGAAGAATGTCGACGGGACGCTGCCGTTGAAGAAGCCGAGGAATATCGTTCTCCTTGGGCAGGACGCGGGTCCTGCGAAGAAGGGACCGAACGGATACAAGGATCGCGGTGGGCTCGATGGTGTGCTCGGAATGGGATGGGGCTCCGGGTAAGTTCTCCCGATTAACCTGCGCTGGTCTGCGCTGAGATTTCCTGGCGCAGAACGGCGGAGTATCCGTACCTAGTGTCGGTTAGTGGTCTTTTCCATCGTCTCACTGGAGGAACTGACTCGACGAACAGCCTCTCGAAGCCATCCAGGCGCGCGCCAGGGAAGACGGGACGACTGTATCTTGGTTCCTCGATGACTTTGACCTGGAGGGCGCCAAATCTGCGAGCACGGGGTACGACGCGGCTATCATCTTCATCGCCTCGGACTCGGGCGAGCAGCATGTCACCGTGCATGGGCAGGAGGGAGATCGGTAAGCTTTTGTCTCTCACACTCAGGATTTTCATCACGCTAACAGTGACATTCTCCGCACAGGCACAACCTCACTGCATGGTACCAAGGCGACGCGCTCGTCCAAGCTGTTGCGTCTGTCAACCCCAACACGATCGTCGTCATCCACTCCGTCGGCGCAGTTCTCACGGAGCCTTGGATCGAGGATCCACATGTCACCGCGGTTCTATGGGCCGGCTTGCCCGGCCAGGAGGCGGGAAATGCGCTCGTGGACGTGCTTTGGGGCGCTGTGAATCCCAGCGGGCGCCTGCCGTTCACCATTGCGAAGCGCGAGGAGGACTATCCCGCGAAGCTGAACCTGGGTCCGAACGATAAGAAGAACATACTGCAGATCCCGTATTCTGAAGGGTACGTGCTGGAGGTTCATGGCAGACGAGATGCTCATATCACTGGCTGCAGCTTGAATATTGACTATCGACACTTTGATGCTGTATGCCTTTCTCTGTCTGGCGCGTGTACAGGTTTAAAATGCTGACAATTTCACCAGAACAAGATCGAGCCGCGGTTTGCCTTCGGCCATGGATTGTCCTACAGTTCCTTCAAATACTCCGCCCTCGAGATAGTCAAGCATAAAGACGACTCGGAAGTCCACGCCGCGGCTTGGAGGAAGGGAAACGTTAAGGATGCCGATGCGTTCGGGGCCTCCGCTGCGAAATGGTGCGTATGTTGTTCTTATCCTGCGTACTGTGATTTTGACTTTCTCAAGGCTGCACGAGAAGCGCGTCACCGTCTTGTTTACCGTAGAGAATACCGGGAAGGTGGCAGGGACCGAGGTAAGCCCACTGAGCGTGAAAACGGTTACTGGCGAAGTAATTCGTGCTACAGATAGCGCAGCTCTACGTGTCGCCACCCCCTTCAGCGCAGAGTCCGCCGAACAGCTTGAAAGGCTTCGAAGCCGTCGGCCCGCTTGAGCCAGGAGAATCTCGGCGCGTGCAGATTGATCTGAATCGATACGATCTCAGCGTATGGAGCGTCGGGAAAAAGGGCTGGGTGCTGCCGCACGAAGCCAAGTTTGGGGTTCACATTGGTTCGAGTAGTCGAGACTTTAGGCTGGACGGAGAAATACGACTTTGAGCCAAGGCGGTATGTCTTCAACATGTACATGTAGTTTTAGTAATTCAAAAGTACTTTCAGCGTGGCACAACATCGTCCTTCTTCGTCGTGCACCGCTAGTAGGCTACTAAGCAAAGCTGGGATTACGACCCAGAGTTGGCACTGAGACGCACGAATGCGTGGCAACGACTTCTCACATGTCAGCACGACTGCGAGCACGACACCCCCGATGCTGATACTTAAAGGTCTGCTGCGCCAGGGCTCAATCATTGGCCTGATTCGTCAATAACGCCGATCCCATCAATCTCCTTTTCCTGACATCACTCACATTTGTTTGGGCGCGTTCCGATGACCGTTCCGCAGCTCACCGGCCGCAGTCATGCTTTTCACCGAGCCGTATAAAGGCTATGATTCGCGTCTGGGTAGACGCATGCTATTCACGATGGGACGTCTTCATCTTCTCCCGTTGCTTGTTCCTTCTGTTCTTTCGTCGGTCCCCACGGGTCCTTGGGACGCCTTTCATTATGCTCCGGAATCGCGCACCGTTTGGCCCAAGGCCATCTTCAAGACCGAGGGCAACATTGTCGACGCTGACAAGCTGGTCAACAATGGCGGTGCGGCAACGTTTTCTGGGAAGGGATCTTTCGTATCCCTAGATTTTGGACTCGAAGTGCGTACCGAACGACCTCTTGACGTGCTTTCTCTGACTCCAAATGCGAAAGGTGGGGGGCCTGACCTCCCTGAGCTTCGACAGCGTGACACCCTCTTCCTCAATCGCACTCTCATTCTCTGAATCCTCTATCTATGTCCGACCCGACGCGTCAGACGACTCTGCCCAAGTGTCTTCCACGACACGGTACGACGGTGTCGAGCCAGTCGATGCTCCCCTCCCTCAGGGCCTGTGGACGCAATCCTCCCCGCGTCAGCGCGGCGGCTTCCGCTACCTCACCATCGTTCAGACTAGCGACGACCCGGTGACGATCTCCAACGTCTCGTGCGCACTCACGTTCATGCCGCACACCACGAACCTGCGCGACTACGCGGGTTACTTCTTTGCGAAAGACCCGGTGTATAAGGATGAGGACTTCCTGACGAAGGTTTGGTACGCCGGCGCGTATACCCTGCAGACGAATACGATCCCCGGCGATACGGGACGTCATTGGCCAATATGGCCCTCTCCAGGTGCGCATTGCTTTTAAAGCTCCCAGTGCGCGTTCTCAATCGCCGTACGAGGTTGGTCAAATGATGGGAAGATTCTGGAGGAGTTCGGGCCTGTCATTGTCGATGGAGCCAAACGTGATCGGTGCGTCGAACAGAGCTCACCTTCGCGACTCTGAACGACTCCCTCTAGCACCGTTTGGCCTGGAGACACGGGGATCGCCATCCCCACAGTCTTTGTCTCGACAAACGACCTCGTCTCCATCAAGAACACGCTCAACGCCATTTACTCAATCCGAAACAAGGACTCCGGGGAGCTGCCCTTCATCGGTCCGCCAATTGGACCCGCGTACGGTGAATATCAGTGTTGATTGTAGCTCCGTTCTCTTACTTACTGTCGCAGGCTCCGATACCTATCACTCCTGGACGCTCGTCGGGACGCACAACTATTATATCTACTCGGGAGACCGCGAGTGGCTCGACGCGCACTGGGACGCCTACACGAGCGCCGTAGCGTTCCTGCAGGGCAAGGTCGATGACACCGGTCTGTTGGATCAAACTGGTACGGCTGACTGGGGACGCAATGGCGGCGGACACAATGCCGCGATGAACGCCATTCTTTACAAGGCGAGTACCCTGTGCACAGGCTTGCAATACACAGCTGACGGATGTGCTGATGCTGCAGGTGCTGACGGACGCGGCCAACCTCGCGACCCTGACGGACCGTGGCGACCTCGCAGCGCAATACACCTCGAGCGCGGAGGCGCTCAAGACGGCGTACAACGAAAAGCTGTGGGACGACGGGCAGGGCCTGTACCGCGACACGCCCGAGTCGTCGCTCTTCGCACAGGACTCCAACTCCTTCGCGGTGTTGTTCGGCCTCACGACCAGCCTCGAACAGGCGCGGCGCGTCAGCGACGGGCTCCTCCGCAACTGGAACGACCTCGGCCCCGTGTGCCCAGAGCTTCCCGACACAATCTCGCCGTTCGTCAGCGGGTTCGAGGTGCGCTGTCTTTGGCTGTGACCAGTGCATGCGCCGTTGAGACGCGACCCGTTGGCTGCAGCTGCAAGCCCACTTCGAAGTTGGGAATGACGAGAGAGCTCTGGACCTGCTTCGCCGCGAGTGGGGATACATGCTCTACACCGACATCAGCGTCCAGTCTACGCTCCTCGAGGGCTTTACCGCCAACGGGTCCCTTGGGTATGCGTCCATTTCTTCAGGTTCTCAATCTCTTTCGTTATTCTCACACCGTTTGGAAGCTACCGCGCTACCACAGGCTACGATAACGACCCCGCCTACACCAGCCACTCGCACGGCTGGAGCACGGGCCCTACATCAGCGCTCACATACTACGTGGCCGGCATCTCACCAGTGGGCCCGAAGAGTGCAACATGGCGCTTCGCACCGCACACGAGCGGGCTCTCCGGCGCGCAGGCCGGGTACGAAACGTCTCTTGGCCGGTTCGACGTCGAGTGGAGCATCTCGGGGGATACATTCACAGCAAAGCTCACGACGCCAGAGGGTACTGCGGGTGCCGTCGACCTGTCTCATGTTTCGTGGCCGGGCGACAAAGACACCGCTCGTGTGTTTGTCAACGACAAGAAGGTCGCACAGGGGATTAGCGAGCCGGTCGTGGTGGAAGGTGGCAGCCTGGAAATCACGATACGCGGTCCAAAGGCTTCGTGCAAGAAGAAGCCCAAGGACTAACTTAACTCATTTTATTTGTTGCAAATTGGTATTTATGGACGTATTTACCTCTTGTCAATCTTGCCGATGTGGAAGATCAGGTGCGATTGCAATATAAGTACATTGGCAGTACAAAACTCTCCCGAGCAGATTTTCAGACGCAGTTTCAAGGCCCATGGGCACACGGCATACCGTTAGAAGTACCATAGAAACTGTTCAGCAGTGTCACATCATCATGCCATGCACAACCGATGGAGTTGCACTCCGGTTGCCCTGCAATTAACATCAGGAACACGGACAAACTCAGTGGAGCTCCGAGCTCATCACTTACCATGTCAGCAGCCTCTTTAGCAAGTGCGTCTGCTCGCTGGTTCAGTGCGCGCGGGATGCGCCAGAAAAGGATGCTGAGCTCCGCGCGCTCGCTGGCTTGAATCTCGTAGAGCAGCGCTTCCCACAAGTCGCGATTCTTCACGGGCGTGCCACTCGCTGTCCTCCAGCCGCGCGTGATCCAAGTAGGGAGCCTCGAACAGGCGCCCTCGACGACGTACTCGCTGTCGGTGGCGATGACAATCCTATCCGCGCCGCCCGCTTCCCACACGCGCATTTGAAGGAAGAGCAACACCGCGCGAAGCTCGGCGCGGTTGCTCGTCTGCTCCGGGCCGCCGATGGTGCCCTCGAGCGGGTGCTTGATGCCAGGTTGCGAGTCGCAATAGACAAAAGCGCATCCCGCACGACGGCGCCCGGAGGACCCGCCGTCCTGGTCGAGACACGCGCCGTCGGTATAAACGAGAATCGTGCGATCGTCCTGCCTGTGGAAGAAGCGCGGGAAGGCGTTGATGCTGAAGTCAGGCCGCTCGTAGAAAAGGTCTGCAGGGCGTGAGTCCGGCGTCGGGGGCACGAAACGGCGCGGAGACTTGGGTTTCGTCATGGACTGTACAACTCTCGGGTTGCTTGGACGCTGCGCGCCGCGGACACCAAAGGGCCGGCTATCCTTGGGGACAGCAGTGTGGCCCAGACGAAGCAGCGGATTGCTTTGATCGAACACGACGGGAGGCCATGGGGGTGCCTGATTCGTGCCATTGGTAGCAGTATTATTCTGCGCGGGTTCGCCGTCGTCAGAGCCAGCGTCGCTGTCACGGTCGGTCGCATCGCTATCGACGTTGTCTTCGATGTCCAGGTCGCGGTAACAGTTCGCGCTCTCCAGAAGACGGCGCGTAAAGTCGAAGCAAACGTTGCAGTCGTTCGTAGAATGGCTCAGACACTTGTAAACGCGTTGCTCGTCGACAACTCGATTAGTTGGCTTGCCCAGCGCCAGCAAGTCCAATCCCTGACGACGAGTCTGATCCAGACGCATCGAATAAGCAAGGAACACTGTGAATTTAGAGTTAAGAATGCTTTACCCATTCCAGTCTCTGAAGAGCGAGCGCAGCGAGGTCTTTGTCTTTATATTTCTTGACGTACTTGCGAACCCAGTAATTATTCTGGACTCGGTTATCGGCAAAGCAGACCATGCAGGACTCCTTGCCATGCTTCGCGCAGAAGATGTAGTTGCGGACGATGTCAAACTGCGGAAACATCGAGCACGGCAGGTGGGGGTCAAGAACAAAGAGACAAGATAGCGCCGGAGCTTCCCGCGGACGACGGCCAGGCACGATAATAGACCCGAGGGGACGACAGCTCATCTATTCCAAGGAGAGGCCGCTAATCGAAGCGCAAGACGTAGACCTTATACGATAAATAGGCATGTGGCCGCAGGAATGTAATGTAAGTGAACGACAGCGAGACAGTGAGTGGGCAAAGGGCAAGAGGAGATGTAGTGATAATACATCGGGGTCAGGATGGCGGAGGGGAGCTGCTAGTACAACCGATAGATAATGCAACAACACAGAAAGCGCGGGGATGCTGGGAGGGATGTCACGAGTCGCGGATGTCGGAGACGGAGTAGTACGACAGAGCGGTCGGAGTCCGTGACACCTTCATGCCCGTCGGCGGCCGCGGCAGCTCTTCCGGGTGCTCGCGCTCCACGGGGCTGAAGTCCGACTGCGCGCCGAGCGACGGCGCGGTGACGTGGAACGACAGCGGCCGCATCTCGTGGTGCTCTGCTGGTGGCGGCGAGTGGAACCCTCCGCTGTCGGAGGGCGACGGCACGCTCTCCGACACACGCCGCTGCGCTCGTCTTCGCCGTCGCGGCAAGCCAAGCTGGTCCTTCAAGTCGCCTTTGACCCACATCTCGCGGACCAAGTCGCGGTCCAGGGGATGGTAAGCTTGCTGGAAGAACTTGATGAAGAAGCGCGGCGCTGGACCAGGTGTCAGCAAATCCACCCGATGTAAGACAAGGAACCGGGCGTACCGAGAGCAAGGACCACAGACAGCACTACATTGCCCCAGAAGTCGACGGCCGCGAAGAGGGAGAACATCTCCTGGTAAAAGTCTACGCTAAGGGCGAACGAGTAGCCAGAGACCCAAACCAGGATCGACAGATCGGAGAGTATGAGCGACAACCACGTCACCAGCGACCAGCTGTGCGCAAGAGTAATCATCAGCCCCCCGGTACCCGCAGCAAGAGCAAAGGGGTACGCACTATCGGGTGTTCATCCCAACGTACAAGTTGGCAGCAAACACAGCCGACACGGCAATCGTCGTGCCCAGCTCGGTGACCGAATCCAGAGAGCGACCGTTCGCCATGACCGGGATGTAATTGTTCCAACACACGAAAGGCAGGAAGTATACCACGACGGACTGGTACAGCCCGTCGAGCATATACAACCAGAACACCGTGCGCGTGTACTCCAGCCCGGCGATGCCGCGCTTATACAGCTGCGGGAACGCCAGCGACGCTTTCGCGTTGACGTCCTGGTCCGTAGCTGCGGGCTGCGTCAGCGTAACCGTACGTACGGCGTGGACAACCGGACTGACCTCCAAGAATGATGACAGGCGCGGCCGTAAAGAAGATGTTGTACCACAGCACGAACGAGAACTGGTACATGTTGGCCGCGTCGAACCCGTTCGAGAACAGGAACCAGAACATGGGCATAACCCAGATAATGTTCTGGGCGAGAGGCAAAACGCGTCAAAAGTGCGTTGTGCGCGACGAGCAATGGTACACACCTTGTAGAAGAAGTTGCCATGCATGTCCGCTATGCGGAGGTACGACCATCGGCCGTGCACGAGGAGCAACTTCGTCAAGTACCTGAACTGTCCGAACGCATAGTCGGCGCTCATAGCGGCCTGCGAGCCCTCGAGACCGAACAGACCGCAGCCGACGTTGGCCTCCTGGATCATAGCAACGTCGTTGGCGCCTGTATGAACCTATCAGTAAAACGCGACCAAAAAATGTCGACATAGAACCGACCATCTCCAATGGACAGCGTCATAGCATTACAGCCCTGCTTGACGAGCCGGACGACAGCAGCCTTCTGACTCGGCGACACACGACAGCAGACGACGGTTTCGCAGCGCGTCGTCAACCGCAGGAACATGGACTTGAGCGCCGGCTCGAGAGCGTATCGCAGAGTATCGCCGTCCACCACCACAGCGTACTTGCCGGTCGGCACGCGCTGCTGGCTGGTCGCCTCGGACAGTGTAGTTAGCGACGACTTGCTGCGTCTGAACCTCAAGCTGCCGCGCTTCTCCTCGGGCGCCGATGCGCCGGGGAGAACCTTCTCGAGACTGCTCTCGATAATCGTGCGCGCCTCGTCCGCGTTGGTCGCGCTGAGCACCATGACGTCCATATCGTTCCGCAACAAGTTGCAACTGAAGCCTGCCGAAGAACGCGTAAGCAAACGCAGGAGAATAACGCAAAGTTGGACGAACCGATCTCGATAGCCGTCTGCACCTTGTCGCCCGTCAGGATCCAGAGCTTGATGCCCGCCTTATGGAGCGTCTCGATCGCCTCGGGCACGCCCTCCTGCAGCTTATCCTCGAGCGCAGTCGCGCCGAGCAGCGTCAAATCGCGCTCGACCTCGTCCGCTGCCTCCTCAATCAGGCGCTCGCGCTCCTCCTGCGGCGCGCTCGAGTTGACAGCAGCATCATACTTCTCCGCCCAGCGCGCGAACTCCTCCTCGCGCAGCACGCGCTGCGCGACCGCAAGCGTCCTCAGCCCGCTGTTGGCGAACATCTCCATGTCGCGCTGCGTCGCCTCGCGCAGCGCGGGATCGTGGTCCGCCGCGAGGCGCGCGTAGACGACCGAGTCGGCGCCCTTGCACGTCAGCACAACGCGGCCGTCCGGCGCGCGGGTGAGCACGCTCATGCGCTTGCGCGCGCTGCTGAACTCGAGCATGCGCAGCGGGAAGTGGCGCTCGGGCACGCCGAGCACCTCGATGTCGAGCACCTTCGTCGTGCGCGCCAGCACGGGGAAGCCCGCGTCGCGCGCGGCGCCGACCAGCGCGACCTCGTCGGGCGACTCGGACTTGTACTCGAGCACCACCGGGCCGTGGCCGTGAATTGTCGAGTTGTCGTCGTCGGCGCTCTCGACGCGCTCGACGAGCACGGCGTGGCACAGCGCGAGCGCGCGGAAGAACGCGATGATGTGCGGCCGCTGCGGGTGTCCCTCGTCCGCGAGCTCGCTCGCCAGGCGCGGCGCGACGAACGAGAGCTTGTCCTTCTGCAGGTACGGGTTCGGCCAGTTGGCCTGCATGACGTCGAGCATCTTCTCCTTGGCCACCTGCAGCACCTCCGGGTCGAAGTCGCCGCCCTGCTCGACCTGCTGCTTCGCCTGCCCGCGCTGCGCCTCGGTCACGCCCTCGCCGTACGGGACGCCGTTAATCGAGCACCGCTGGAACTCCATGATGTTCTGCGTCAGGGTGCCCGTCTTGTCCGAGAAGATGTACTCGATCTGGCCCAGGTCGTCCGAGATGTTCCACGTCTTGGGCACGCAGGCCGTCTTGAGCGGCTCGTACCACATATCGAGGTCTTGCGATATAAGATACGCCTGTAGTGTGCGCACGATTTCGAGCGAAATGTACAGCCCGATGGGCACCTGAGCGATGTTAGAACGAGAACATTACCAAATGATTGGAAAGGGCATACCATGTTCTGGAAGACGATCAGACAGGCGCCAAAGTTGATTATAGCGCTCAGCGTAGTCGACTTGGTTTCGCGCGCGTCGTCCTCGTAGAAGAAGTGCTCGCTGGACATGGGCCGGCCAAGCGCAATGCCGTTCGCGATGGCCACGAATAGGCACATGGCGATAAGCAGGATGAAGCTCATGACGACGTTGAAGTACGTCTCCTTCTCGATTCTACTGCGTTTCGTGGGTGTGTCGCCGCCGTTGAGCATGATCTTGCTGTCCGCGCCCGTGAACACGACGAGGCCGACGACCCACGCGGTGTTGCGCACTGCGCATCCGCGCAGCAAGAACTCGTTGATGCTGGTTGCTTCTACGCTGCCGCCGCCAAACGTCAACAACCCATTCTGGACGTAGAGGTTTGAGTGGGGCGCGTCCGTGTCGAACACCGCGCGGAAGGACGCCCAGTCGTCCTCGGACGCCATGGCATGCGTCGCGCGCACCGCCCTGCGCGGCTTGAGGTTCGTCTCGCCGTCGAGGTTCTTGGTCTCGATGAAGCACAGGCCGTCCGAGTCGCTGGTGGCCAGCACGAGCATGTCCGCGGGGACCTGGTCGTCGTCGCGCAGAAGCACGAGATCTCCCACGACGAGCTTCTTCCACAGGGTCCGCTCCCATCGTGCACCGCTCGGCGGGGCGCTCCGGATGCTGGTTCGGTCGGTGTCTGTGCGGTGCAGCACGAGCGGCGAGCTGCTCTCGTTGGGCATGGGCATGCTCATCGCCGTCTCGACGCTCATCGCGGCCGAGCGGCCGAGCGTGTCTTCCAGCGCGGAGCCGGGGCGTGCGAGCGGCTCGAAGGGCTCGTCCTTCTCCTTCTCGCGCAACCGCCGCACGCCGCGCGAGACCTCGCCGGGTTTGTTCAGACCGAGAAGCCGCTCGAACCACGAGCGCGGGTCGCGCGGCTGATTGACATTGCGCCAAGAGCCAGCGAGCTTGGTCGCTGCGGCGACGTTGACCTCCTCGTCGGCCGCCGCGCGCCGCAAGTCCTCAATGGCGTCCTTGATGGCCGTACTGGTCAGAATGACGCCAATGGGGATGACGGAGAGTATCGCGTTCGGGCCGGAGAAGATGGGACTGACGGTCAGGACGACGGTCAGAACGAAGTAAATGTTGGCGACTCTGCGCAACGGGGTCAGCTATTGCAATTCAATACCAACATTTGCACGTACCTCGAGAACTGCTCATAGAGATTCTTGGGAAGGAATGTCAGCGCAGTATACTCTGAAAGCAATCGGTCCAGTCAGCTCTTCGGCATGAGGGTTACGAATCAACGCTGCGCACTGGTCGTCCTAACTTTGTTGCGCGGATAGCGTGCAGCTGGGTCGCCGCGCTGGTCCAGTTCGGCCGCCGGCAGCGGCTGGTTGACGTAGACACGTCGCCGCGGACCCGTCGCGGCCGCCGGGATCGGTGCCGCTGGTGCTGGCGCTGGCGCCGGCGGCGGAGTCACCTCGAGCGTGGGCACGACGAGCTCGTCGTCGGCGATGGTCGACTTGGAGAAAAAGCGGCTCTTGGAGCGCTTGACCTTGGCCTTGCGCTTCCGCGCTGCCCGCTCCTCGAGACGGTTGGCCTCGGCGAGCGTCTCGACGGCCGAGCGCACGGGGCGCAGCGTCAGGTCATTGTCGTCCTGGTCCTGCTTGCGCCGCCTGAAGAACGACATGGGCCCTGCGAGCCCGCGAGAGAATGGAGCGAGAGCGAGTACGCGGAAGGGAAAGGGAAGAAGCCGCGATCGGCGCGACAGCCCAAGAAAGATCCCGTCCCGCTTAGTCACTCCTGCAACCTGCATCAACACGCGCGCGCTCCTGAGTCTCCATTGAGAACTGCTATTCTAAACGCCAAACTTTGCAGCATCGCATGACGGGGAAGCCGGCGAACAGAGTTTATCAACCCGAAGTGACTCAGTGTCACTGTCGACGAGCTCGCCGACAGCTGCACAGATTCAGAGAATACCCCACCTATCCACAATGGCTCGCGCCATCTGACACCACAAAGGTCATGAGAGCCACCTTCAAGGCGGGAGAACCCACAGCAAACCCAGTCGGCGTCCCATCGCACCGCCCATTGAGGCCGACCCGGCCAACGCAAACAGCTGGCCAACAAACGCCCATTTATGGAGAGAAATCTCCCAGTCATGATATCGGACAGTTCAGCAGCCGAGGATCGGACGAGTGCATTGCTCTGCTGCAGAAACAAGAGCCTGAAGAGCCCCTGTGGACCCGGATCGTCCATCAGATACGATGCAGGTGCATTCTCCGAGAGAGAAACCCGTCAGGGAGCGCAAAGGAGTTGAATGGAAATAACCATGGCGTGTCCGCGAAGTCCAGTGGGTTTGGAGGTAATAATGTACCGCGAATAGTGCCGCGTCCGGGGACTGGATTCCACAAACAGCGACGTCGTCCGAACAAGCCGCGGCAAAGCTTATTCAGCATATACCAGATTCATTTCGCCCGGAATGAGTTACGAGACCCCAAATGCTACGAGGCTCCAGCTGGACCTATCGTATCCCGCGTAAGATCGCTTAGGATTAGCTGCTAGCGGCATGGAAGACCCTAGCCTTGGGAGCGCGCCTTCAGAAGCCTGTCGCGAGCCAGATCCCGCCAGACTTTGTCCAGAGAGCCCGTAACTCAGAGGTAACCCGCCAAAGAGACCGCAGATTCGGTTTCTGCGGGAAACCTGGTTTGCGAGGCCGCGCAAGCCGGCCGTCGCGGTGTACGGAATCCGCAACTGCTTGTCTAGTTAGCCACGCAGTCAGCGCAAAGCCCTGTAACTCGAATGAATACGTACGCCTGCGTAGTGCGCACGAGCAGCGAGCAGCGCTATGGTTATGGTCCGAGGGAGAGAGAGAAAGGATAAAGCCGTCCACGTGAAGATCGTCGCTTGCCACGATGACGACGCCTGTCTCATAAAGGTCCGGATTCACTACTTTATATTAAAGCCGCCAATGACGGCCAGAGTTGCAGGTGCAATAGTACATGTCAGTAGCTGATAAGTTGAAGATATCTCGGCCCTAAAGATCCTAATGTACATCATCGTCAATCCAAGCTACAATGCGGTAATCAGAACGGGCAGGTTAATCCCTTTACTCTCCTCGTTTACAACGCGCGGGGACAGCGTCGCACCAAACCGCGTGTTGATAGCGACATCCGCATCGCAGAACTCGAAGGCGCGCACCAGCGTCACCAACAAAGCCTTGTACTCGAACAACGCCAACCGAATTCCCACACAGCTGCGCGGCCCCTCAGAGAACGTGAACACGCCGCTCCAGCCACCGCACGACTCTCCAGCGGCAGGCACACCCTGCTCACCCGGCGCACAGTACTGCGCCTCACACGCCCGCCCGACGAGCCAGCGCGTCGGCCGGAAGACGTCCGCGTCGTCTCCCCAGACATCAAAAGCGCGGTTGATCCCTATGGACGGGATGTGGATGACCTGGCCCTTCTGGACTGCGATGTAGTGCATCAGCCTGCCGTCCCGGCCGCGGATGGGATGGCGGAGGGGGATGAGGTCGTCCTGCTCTGCGACCTTCTCGTTCCGCGCAGAAGGCGGGTAGAGACGCATGGCTTCCCTGCAGACGGCGTCCAGGAGCGGTAGACGGTCTGCGTCGGCAAAGTCGTCGTAGCCAATGTCGTCTTTCACGGAAAAGGTGGAGATTTCGGCGCGCAGACGCGCTTGGATTTCAGGGTTGCGGGCGAGCTCCCAGAGGGTGAATGCCAATGTGCTCGAAGTCGTCTCATGCCCCGCGACGCTTCAATGCGCGTCACGTATTAGATGACATGAGAGAATTGAACAAGGAGACGGTTGCTCACACGAATGTGATGATGTGCTCGTATATCTCACTGACATCGACACGCTTGTCTTTCTCCTCGCGCGCGTTGGCCTTGACTGCAGAATGGATGCGTCAGCTGAACCGACCGTTCGCGTTTAACTGCATGCAGACGCACGTAAAAGGGACATCAAGTCCTTCCCAGCGCCAGTGTCATCGACTTGGCCTTTGTCCACGATGTCCCGCGCCCTGCGGCGTATAGTATCCGCAACGGCTCCCTGCGCCCGAATAGCCGCCAGAGGCAGCGAACTGATCCAGGGAAACATGCGCAGCACAAGGAGGGCGACAAACCCCGCATCCTCGCACCCCATCTCATTCTGCCGGCGCCAAGTGTCCGTAATCCTCAGCGCCTCCTCGCTCTGCCCCACAGCGTCGAAGTCGTATCCAAAGGCGACGCGGCCGATAATGTCCATCGTGGCGCGCGCGGTGTACTCGATGCTATTGACGACCTGGCTCTCTCGCGTATGCAGGTGCGCGACGAGGCGGTGCGCGACCTCGTAGATCGCGGCGTGCATATGCCACACGTTCTCCGCGGAGAACGCGGGCGCGACGAGCGCGCGCATGCGCCGGTGCGCGCGCTCGCCCTCCACCCAGATCAGCCCGCGGCCGGTGAGCCGCTCGATGAGCGGCCGGAAGACGGGCGAGTGCGCGTAATTGTAGGTGTTTTTCGCGTAGATGTGCGACAGGCCCACGGGGTCTCCCATTACGAGCTGGAAGAGTGTGTTAAGCTATGGTTATTGTAGGTAGTACTGGATAGCACTCACGATATCGGGATGGCCCCAGGCTGCCTTGATCCTGAACGCCTTGCCGCACTCGGCGAACCATGCGTGCCACTGCGAGGCTCTGTCGTCCTCGAACTCGAGTCGTTCGTGGCCCCAGATAAGCGAGGCGCCGCGCTATAGCGAGTGTCAGTCAGAGCATCTGAACGGTCCTGGTGCAAGAACCTACAGGGCACGGAACGTTGCGAAGGCTTCCGCGCCGACGCCAGGCAAGCCATCCAACGACGGCACAGAGTGCGATCGCGAAGACGGCTGGCAGCATCGTGGTGTGAAGACAAGGTGCCAGCAAATTCAAAATGAAAAGATCGGTCAGGACTCGCCGAGACGTTCCTAGATTGACCATATCGGGGTGTGCGCCAAGAGCTGTGTTGAGAATACCTGCCCAGTGCCAACAAGCGCCGCTCGTAGTACTAGGTCATTTGCGACACCGCGCTCGCAGTGCCCAGAGTCTTGTATTGATCCCATATCTTTCACGCGTCGATACTTTGCCGCTTAACTCTGTGGTAGAATTGAACAGTTTAGCGGGACTAGAAGTACATGGGGACAAGTGGCGAGGGGAGGGGGAAGAGCGTGGGTTGCAGAACATGAGCAGACGGGAGACACACATCGAGGGGAATAGGGTCGTGAGGATTTCGTGGGGCATGATCATTGATGGGCGATTTGAGACGTGGACTGGAAGGGCGAGGGCGGCGGCACTGTGCCGTACGCGTCACGAGGGGGATAAGGGAAGAGATTCGGGGGCAGGATACACGAGAGATGGGGAAGGCATATGTGGACGAGCGCAGGAGTCGAAGTCGCGCGGAGTGATCGTGGCCGGCCTCTCATTCAAACGTATTCATGAGGGCGCACTGCCAGTCTTGGACACATCTGCGCGTCTTCAAAGGACACAATAAATGTCATGAAAAAATTCTGAGGGAGAAAACGTCAGACCGAGGGTGGGGGTCACAAAGACTAGAGACGGACGCACCATGCCGAGAAGGAACACATTTCCTGAAGTCCCAATGCAGCAGCGATCCGATTCCTTTCCGGTGCGGAGCGGGCTGGTAAAAAATCTCTTCGCTTGGCCGGTTATAGTGTACGTCGTTGTGCTCTTGGGGTCACTCTTGAAGATCAAATCCACCTCATCGCCTGGCCCAAAGTTCGGTGGTCCTAAACCGTGGGCACCGAGTTTCTTGAAGACGTCGACAATTTCGGCGAGGCATTCTCCAGGAACGTACGTCTGAGACGCGCCTGGAGTCACATTAGCCCTCCAGTTCGGTGTATGATATCATGCCGCACGCACCACTGTCGACACTAAAATACTTTCGGACAGGGATATTCCATCCCACGTGGCCGTCCCCGTCTGGAGATGGTTGTGTGATGTTCATCTCTTCAAGATAGACCATCCATTGGCCGGGGAACTTGTGGGAGTTGACCACAGGAATATGGGACCAATCGGATTCGGGAATGGAAGGAAATCCTGGATCAAACGGCGGCCCGTATATGATGCATTTAGGAATACTCATGAGGGTGTCAGCTATCTCAACGATTATTCCAGCTTGTTTGGCTTACCCACGGTTGAAGGACGGATGGTCGATGTAGATCGTGAACCTCGCCTCCTATATGAAGATGAGACAAGGACACTACGAAAGTAGGGTATACTCGCAGTGACCATCCGTGCCTCGAGCAGGATTTCAAGGATCGTCTAACAACTACATCAGCTTTCTTGACACTCTTGTAGACTCCCGAGCTTTGCTTCACCTTCGACTTCCAATAAACATTGTCGCCGAAACATGTCGAAGGATATCCGCTGAAGAGTTATCAGCAGGGCCCTGTCTGACTCAACTGGCGGCCAGAAAGCTCACAATTTGCGTCCGTGGCCTAATATGCCATCTGCGGAGAGAGAGAGGTCACCTGGCGTAATTGCAACAGCAACTCCTATAGCCGAAGGGGGAAGTTCCAAGTAGTCGTACGCTTGCGTATTGATGCGCAATTTTGCAAGCGTCTGTGCAACCCCTATAGACGATTATCAGCGACTTGGCACTACTTATGTCGTTCAAAACGCACTGAGAACCCTGCTGTATTCTACGACCCCGTAATTGAAGTCGGCGCAGTTGTCGTCGTCGAGGATGTGATCATGGGGAGGATAGGGGATCTTTGCCTTGTTTTCGTAACAAGGCCTATGGACAACGTCGTCCCAAACTACGACGGGGTCACCGTCCTTGTCTACTGTCTCGTTCTTACCGACAGCGTCATACGTCAAGTTGGTGAATGCCCATCTGAGAACTTATCAATTGGACGGCCCTGAATGGCGCTGGTTGACCTACGAATCCACGCCACCGCCTGGCGTATGATAAGTTAATCGACAATAGGCGGGGCCGAGAAACTGACCGGTGTCGACCAGTAACTTATACTTCACGACAACATCATCAGCGGACTTCACCAGTTGCCAGTCCGCGTTCGCCCAGTCAGTTCCACGGGTGTTGTCGAAGACTTGGAAACCTGACCAGTCGCGAGGGACGCAGATTTCCTATTGTCATCGGTGAGCATTACCGGAAGCGTCGGTCAAAGACAAGTAACTGACGACTTCGAGACTGTGTCCATCTGAAATGAACATAAGCTTGAGTAGCCGAATGGGAAAGATCGGCAGCGCCACGCACAGTAAGGAAGCGCTTTACCGGTCCTGGACCTGGCGCTGAGAGTGTCGAGCGTCAAGAGTCGTTGCATCATTTGAAGCTGTTGTGCAGGTGGAGCCTGCATGGTAGGCGGCGTGTGACGAGGAGCCGGCGTCGCGGGATGCGCCAACAATGGCGTGGACGGTCTCGTGCTGCCCAGCGGGGAGGGCTGAGTAATCATGGAGACTACGCCGCCAGTTGACATTGGTGGAAAGGTGGCACGAGAAGCGGACGAGGAGGCAGCGCTGGTAACGTTGAAGCGAGCGTCTTCGCCGTTCGGCGGCGTATAAGCTCCATGTAGACAAACACCACAAACATCCGCACTCACAGTGTTCCGGAGGTTTAAATTCGGCAGGGATCGGCACAACAGTAATTCCTCGGAGCATGAGGTCTCGATGCATCTACGTACACGGTCAATAAACATATAATCAAGATGCCCAAAGTGTCACGACACGTACCGCGTCTTCATAAGTCGGAAGTTCGTCCGGCGCGTGCAACGTAAAAAGCAGAGAGCCATGTGTCCCATCTGAAGACCAAGTAATGGGTCGGTTGAGTGCCTCCAGGTACGCCGAAGACATTTCGACTCTTGGGTGTCGTCGACCCGTCAGACCTGGGCGCGCTTTATACCGAGACGAACAAAAGAGACAACAGATAGATCCCATGTATTCCAGGGAGAAATATCTATTGTCCCCAACCCAAGAAGTCAGCTGACGAGTGTCTAACGGCCATCTCACCAGGATTCGGTCAGGATCGCACACGATCCCGACCGGCCCCCAGGCTTGCATGAAGCCCGAAACAAAATTCACATGCTAAGAAGCATTGAAACAATAGGGCTGATGCGCATCGGGTAGCAGACAATGAGATATGCTCGTCACCACGTTCGGCACCAGAACGATCCAGCTTCGATCAAGTCTCGACTCTACTCTCGAGAGAGCCAAGGCGTTAAATAATAAGGTTGTACTTATTATCTCCTATTTTATTTGTTTCACAAAGACCCGCTGTCGAGTGGTGAAGAGGCGTTGAAGGTTGGAAGGTTGCCTTTCGGAGTTCGGTTTGCGGCGGCAGAACCCGGGCCGGCTGATGCCGCAACCCTTCCAACCACCGCAACCAGTGACGCGCAATTTCGCCTTCATGAGACCGCCCAAATCGGCCGAACAAGCGACATGGTAAGTAGACTGTTGATGTGCTTAGATGGACTATAATTTATCTCCCAGCCTGGCCAACCTGCCGTACGATATTTTGTACATCATTTGCGACAGTTTGGCACACGGACAGTCCGTCCCGATCGTAACGGTCGCGCGATTCGAAACGCATCTAGGGGAGGGCTTTGGTCACCTTACGAGGCCTAAGGCGGCACTCATTGCGCTCTCCATGACTTGTAAACAGCTGCGTCGAATTTGTGGCCCTCTTGTCTTCAGGGCTAGCCGGCTAGACGTCAAGGCGGATGCTACATGCCTACCACCCCATGTTATTCAATTTACACGGTAAGGGTCTCGCCTACGCTGATGTCCTACTCATGGAATCTTGTCTAGGCGACTGTATATCGACGGCGTCAGAATGGACGCCGAGGAATTTCGAGCCGCGGTCAAGTCATTGCCGCATCTTCGAGAAGCGTACGTCTCGCAATCTGGTATATTCCTTTCTGCGCTGCTCGAGCATCCTACTCTGGAGGTCCTCAGCGTGCGCGACGTCGAGGATGCAACACTGGACGCGCCTCTCAGAACCATCTCTGCCCCGCTTCGAGTGCTGCGCATGTGTTTTCCTCGTCGTCTCTGGCCGCCGTATTGGCACGCGAAGGAGATTTTTCATGAAACACAGTGGTTGAGGACTGTTTTGCATCAAGTCCGCCCCACACTGGAAGAGCTTTTCATCCCCGGAGAGTCCACCGACATTGCTTTCCTGGCGGCGCAGCCCTGGCCTTGCCTGCGCGAGCTGGTCATTTTCGGCGACTGTCCGGAACTCACCGCGCGCACGCTGCTGGCCCTGCTCGGCATGCTTCCACGGCTCCATGCATTCACCTTTGCGCCCATCCACGCCAGCGACCGGCGTCCCGTGCTCATCTGGCCACCTGGGCCCACGCCATCCTCGCACTCCGATCTGGACATCAGCGGCCTCCGACGCCTCTCCATCTCATCGCCGAGCGCCGACGACGACATCTTCGCGCACCTGCCCCGGGAGCTGAACGAGCTGGCCCTGCGCGACTTCCCGCGCTTCTATAACAGACGGCGCATCCCCCCCGCCGGCTCAAGGGGTCCGTTTTACCCCGGCGTTCTCTCGTGCAGCGCGGCGCTGCGCATCTTCCGGAAGCTGCGCGCGCCGGACCTCGGCTGCTTGGAACTCGTCGTCGTCGAGGATGCCCGCGAGCTGGAGATGCTGGCCTGCATCGCCGCGTCGTGTCCGAAGCTGGCGTCGCTCGAGCTCCACAGGTATCGCGATGCCGCCAACCGCGACGCCGTCTTCCACGCTCCGCCCACCATATCAGTGGTCAGTCTTCTTCACCTTCACTTCCAGCCCGAGCGCAGGGTTCATATATTCTGTCATCGTTTCAGACTAGATTAGCGGAAGCACTCGCCGCGTTTAAATCCCTGCGCACCCTCCGGCTGCACTTTGAGTTCCCGAAGTCCGAGCTCCAGATCGACAGCTCTAATCCGTCATTTGAGCACGCCGAGGAGCTGATGGAAGGCGTCGCACGCACGGTGGTGCGCCATCTACCCTGGCTGCAAACCGTATGCACGCTTGGTTGGTGCTTCGCATCGTCAATCCGCGGGTGGAAGATGTGGGCCATTGGCGAGCGGGACGGCGCGCCTACGTTCGACCCCGTAACGTTTTTCTTGTGAGTCTTCCGAGCCATGAATCGCGGTCTATCCTAACAGAAGCTGACCTGCTTCAGGGTAGATATATAGAGCAAAGCGCAATGCAAACAAGTATGTTGTGGTCGCTGCGATATGCCAGCCGTGCTAGTGTATTCAATACATCAATGCCAGCCCTTCAGATGACGGGCTCCACGTGTGCGCCTTGCCAGAGATAGTGCGCACCCTTCAGAGATAGTAGTGTGGGGTGTTTCCTCGCTGAAAACCCACGATTATGACGTTTTTGATACTGAGCAGAGGGGCCTCGCAATGCAGTCGCTACCCTTGACCATATCGGGGTGTGAGCCAAGAGCGGTGTTGACAATCATATCCGATCTGCCAGGACCAGAACGCAGGTCGAAGCCAAAGGATGAGATTACCTGAGCTTCTTCAACTGTAAGTTACTGTATTAAATGGAGAGATTGATAGACTAACGGTTTTCATATCTCAGTATTGACCGCCGATCTGGAAAACGTCGCTCCACTTATAAGTTGATCATTATTTGGCTCAGCTCGCCTGATCACCTACATATGGTGCTTGGTAAATACGCCGCGTTTATACGCTGCAGATTGCACCCGGTAGAAAACAGCCGATTGATCGATAGGCAAGCGATTCAATCTCAGCCGTTCCGCCTTGCCCTTCCGTCGTCACCGTCTGTGGTCGTGCAATGCCAAACCAGGCGAACACTCAGCTGCCTCCTGAGCTCTTAGCTGCTATCCTGGATCACACAAGTATCTCGCAGCTCTTACGGTGCTCACACGTGTCCACCACCTGGCGCGCCATAGCGCGGGCGCACCCTGTCTTCTGGCGTAACATCTGGCTGCGCTCGCTGAACTCAGGCTCGCTCGAACTCTTCTTGGATCGGCTCCGTGCCAATACATCGTGCAGCGGCATAAACGTCTACATTCATCTAGTTGACGTCCGGGGCGACGAATGTCAGGTTTTATTCCACTACATCGTATTGCCTGCCATCCTTGACAACCTATTCCGAATCGTATATCTGTGCCTGGAATGCGACCCGGACTACTTCTCTGCCACTCTGGATGCGCTCACGCAGCCTGCCTCGATGCTGAAAGGCCTCTCCATGGTCTGCAAGCGTGCGCACGACCCCGAAGTACCTACACCACGATTGTCCTCCAGCTTTGTTGGAGGAGACGCGCCTAACTTGCGAAACCTTAATCTCTATAACGTTGTGCTTCCAGACCCATCTACCAGGATCCCCATATTACAAACGGTCGAAACTCTCTCTATACGACACGATTGGATCGTCATCAATTTTGTAGAAGTCTTTGCGCATTTAAAAGTCTTTGCGCATTTTCCTGCAGTGCAGAAACTGAGTATCATCGCGCCGAGTTGCGTCCCAGGCGACAGGCGCGACTATGTCATCAAGCAACCTCTCACCTTCCTCGACATATTTTGCTTTGACCGCAACTATAGACCCTTCTTTTCCGCGTTTCGCGCCAGATATCTATCCGCTATCACGCACATCATTTGCCCAGCCTATGGCGAACCTGAAGGGGTTTCCGTCTTTCTCCGCCTATTCGAAGGGCCGCTCAGGCTCACTCTCCTGGACCGGTTTCCGTCCGTGAAACGCGGCAGCGAGCTAAGAGCTGTATTCTCTTCTGCATATGCATCACCGGAGGCTCCTACACGGTCCTTCGACTTCAGTCAGAGAACCAACATCGAGCCGCCCCACTACGACGCAGTGTTCACGCCCGAGATCCGCGCGCGCGTGACCGTCTTCCGCCTGTTCTCGCTGCGCGCCTTGATCGTGCCCAGCTTCGGCGAGTTTCCTTCGTGCGAGGTGGTGGAGCTGCGCTTCGACGACCGCGGACTGCACCTCGATCCGCTGCTGAGACAGCTGGACGATCCCTGGCTGCCGTACCTCGGCTCCGAGTCCGACTCCACGCAATTCCCCGCCGTGCGCACGATCGTGTGCTCCTGCGACTCGCCGGCGACGATCACCGTGGAGACGCTTTCGCTCTTCCTGGCCAGCGTCCTTGGTCCTCAGTCGTGCCTTCAGCTCCTCAGGATGACCAATATCCAGATTACGGGCGATGTTGATGCTCTGAAGCATGAACTCAGGTGTGAGATTGAGCTGTAGACGGCGTCATCACATCATGTGCCTTGGACTCGTCATTTCGATAAAATCAACTCAAGTCCCCTCCGCGCCCGGCTCGGCCCTTGCTCTTCGACTCACAGAGCCCAGCACTCGATATTGCTGTTCCCGATCCGCACATTCGTTGATAACTGAACTATTGGTTCTATTTATATATTGCATTCCATATACACTGCTCGTTGCCAGGCTCGCGCGTCGTGCCCTCAGCTTGCACTTTCACACTCGGACTCATCTACGCTGCGCGTCGACGTCTACCACGCGCCAATAACATCACGTCGTTCACGAGGATCTCTGAAAACCGGGTTATCAGCGCCCTGGCTATATTCCTTCCCTCGCGGTCTTGGATCTCGTCGCGCCGCCGCTGCCGCTGTTGCTGGTCGGCTCGCACCACGATCCAGTTCCGATTGAGCATCATTTGACCGAAAATGTACGTGAAGGTCTTATACATTCCTTCACTTACAACCCTTAGGATGTGTATGCAGATACTCCTGGATTCTGAGTGAGCACTCCGGCGCATGAGCTCGCTTTGCTGAGACTTTTGTCAGCATAAACTCCCGCTGGGCACGGAAAAGTCATTGGCTGACAAACCAGATTCTCAAGAGCGCGCAGCTTACGAACCATCCTTACTTAAGGTTGGTTAGGATGCATGCCGCTTCGGTCAATCCAAAGAATCATGCCCTCAGCCATTAGAACCGTTGTTGTTCATGGGGCCACCGGGAGGCAAGGTCAGTTCGCCAATCTATTGACCCAGCTGGATTCTGACCGGCAGTGATGCCTCTGTGTAGGTGGTTCGGTCGTTCGCGCTCTCTCAGCTGCGGGATACAGCGTTCGCGCTGCTGTTCGTGATGCATCCGCCACGAAGGCCCGTGAGCTCGCCGCCATCCCCAATGTCGGGCTCGTCACAGTCAATATCGACGATGCCAAGACGCTCGTAGAGGCCTATACTGGTGCTGACGCTGTTTGTGCTCGTCTTTCGCATATAGGATAGTAAACTCAATGACACACGTTTCAGGTGTTCTCGGTCACCGTCCCCGGCCCGCAGGAAGAGGCCCAGGGAAAGAAGATGGCGGATGCGGCCAAGACGGCAGGTGTGCGGCATTTCGTCTGGTCAGCGCTGGAGTCGACGGCGAAGGAGACGAACGGCGCGTATGCCATCCCTTTCTTTGAGGCCAAGGATGCGATCACGGAGTACATCGCATCCATCGGTCTCCCAGCCACGTACCTGTACACACCGATATTCTTCGAGAGTGAGTGCCAGCGTACGCAATGGGCCCCTTGACGCTACTGACAAATGACTACCTGCATGTTTCCTAGACCTAGTCTACTTCGGCTTCTCGAGGTACATCACAGAGGAGGATACTATCGAGATCACTTGTGGGGGTGTAGCCGATGCGAACAAGAAGCGTACGTTTTTATTTAACATCTTTTGCTTCTAATTTGACGACTTTCACCCGCATTCAGTGCCCTACGCGCGTATTGAGATCGACCTGGGAGAGGCTCTGAAGATTATTCTCACGCACTCGGACGTCTTCCTCGACAAGAAGATCATACTGGCACCGCACTGGCAATCGCTCAAGGAGCAGGCTGAGATAGTGGCCAAGGTGTCTGGGCGTAAGACGCGCGTGGGACCGCCCGTGCAGTTCCCCTCGGACGAGCACTCGCAGGTTTGATTGATTCATGGCCCGCAGAGTCATAATTGTGTTGTTGATGCATCTTTATTTCAGGACATTGCTCGGATGTGGAACTACGCCAGCGAGTACGGACTGTATCGCGGAAAGGAGTATCCCGACCCGCTTCTCGAGAGTGAGTCTGTTATGGTAGGTTCAAGTTCACGATGTATGTTTCTGACGCCGCGTCGCTTGCAGAATATGGATTCAAGCCCGCGTCATTTGAGAGCTTCATCCGTGAGATGCTGCTTCCTCACTTGGAACTTGCATGATGTAGTCTTCATCTTTTTGCGGTTAACAATGGAACATACTGTGTACCTAGAATTGTATGAACCTGATGGAAAGCCGCGAACAGTTGAATTCCATTCTGGTCATGGTAATCGGGGAGTAGTTGGACACGGGACAAGAAAACCGACATGCAACGCTCGACGATCACTCATCTGCCTGGTGCCGATCGGGACCGGCAGAGATTTCAATCCCAGCGTTTCTCCTTTAACGCTCGACATCTGCCTTCGACGCTACCCATCCTTGCTATGGCAATCGACGGAAAACACAATCCGCTACCAGTAGAGCTCATCTCTGCCGTTATGGACTATTGATGTTTGGCAACTCATACGGCTTTCCCACGTATGCCCGGTCTGGCGCAGTGCAGCGCACACTCTCTCTTCTGGCGCGACATCGAGCTGCGCGCCTTGACGCCTGGAGATATGGACTTCTTTCCAGCACGGCTCCTCGCGCACACTGGCAGCCAGCAGCATCAACCTTGACATTCAGTTTTACGTTCCCGATCCACTGGACGTCCACTTCAGACTCTTTTCTTCCATCGTGTTGCCGGCTGTAGAGCGCAACCCTGGTCGCATTGTGCTCCTAATCTTGGTTTTCAACGACGGCTTCATTCCCGACACCCTGCCCATTTCTGGAACACTTTGTCTTCGGGTCCCTGACAGAAGCGTAAGCTGCGTGTGCTCACGCTGCCGCATGACATTTTGGCAGGATCTGCCCCCAGACTCAACGATGCCGTGATATCAGGAGTTGCGCTTCCTGGCGCCGTCCGCTGCATCCTCGCATTCGACCATGTGGCATCCCTGCGTTTCAAAGCTTTTGGTGCTGTCGGCCTGCCAGCGGCTACTACGGGAGCTGCTATCAGTGCCATGTGTTGCAATTTCCCGCCGTCCAGATGGTTATTTTGCTTACCCTTTGGCCATGGGACGCCTGACATTTCCGTGGACGACCTTTCTGCCTTCCTGGCGAGAGTCATTCAGCCCCGTCCGTCTCCTCTCAAATTCATCTGGCTTGCTGGTGTGCAGCTCACGGGGGATATCAGCATCTTAGAGCGCGAGCATGGATGCACATTTTCGCAGCGTACTTACAACTGGATACACTTGATACCGTCGCTCGCGGGGCTCATCTTTTGTACTCAGTGATGTGCACGCGGGACGGCTAAGTGTAGACGTATCTGATGACTTCTTGAGCCGCATTTCCCAATGAGCTGCAGGGACAGCCTTCTCAATTCATGTTCCATTGGTTCCGTCGCCAGCACGATCTGCGCCCTGTCGCGGATGGTCTGGAACGAGGCAAACGTTTGGCAGATTCAGTCTCAGCTGTCCGCTCTTGACTCCCGCCTCGATGGTGACGGATCACAGTAAAGGACGACTCCCTATGGAGCTCGTTGCGGCAGTCATGGACTGCGCAGAGGTCCCGCTGCTTGTACGACTCTCCCACACATGCACAGCCTGGCGCGCTGCGGCGCATGCGCACCCGGTTTCTGGAGGGACATCGAGCTAAACAGCCTGACGCCTACAGCTGTGGTCTTCTTTCAGGCTCGACTCTGCGCCCACGCACCCGAGGGTGTCGCCATCAACATCAATGTCGGCTCGTACGACCCTCGACCCCCAAATGAGTGCCTCCAGCTGCTCGCTGCTGTCGTTCTCCCTGCAGTACAGCGCAACCTATTTCGCATTGCGCGTCTCACCATTCACTACCCGGAAATTTTGTTTCTTGATGCACTCAGGATCGCCCTCATAGTGCCCGCGCCAATGCTTCAAGTCCTTACTTTGGCCTGCACAGACCGTCGCCTATCTCTTGCAACACTTTCGTCGGAATTCCTTGGAGGATCTGCGCCCAATCTCCGAAAGGCGTATTTTATCGGTGTTGCGCTCCCTAGCAATGCTAGCCTCGTCGCGCTGCAAAGCGTCGAGTCGCTCAGCTTCGACTTCGACGAGGACTTTCATCTGCCGAACGTTCTCGCGCACTTTCCTGCTCTTCAACATCTCGAGCTAGACGCCATTCATAGCACAGGCAGTTCTCTCATCCAGAATCCTCTCAAAACATTTGATGTCCACGGCGACTGCGCGGCGCCGGTGTTGTCTTCTATTCCGAGCTTCTCAGCGGTCACGCATCTCACCTGCAACGTTCTCAACGCGCGCGGGCGATTGGACGACTTTCTGGCTGTGTTCGGCGACCAGGAGCTCGTGGTCACCATCCTTGACCGACCCTTCAATTCGACACAAGTCGCCATCATGTTCTCCTCTGAGGACCCCTCTCGCGCGCACACACGCACTTTCAATGTGTTCCAGGACTTCGAGCGCTGGCGGCTCATCCCAGATGTGTTGTTTGCGCCCGAGATTCGCACGCGCGTGTCAGTCTTTCGCCTGTTATCCGGCAACGCCATGTTTGCGGACATGTTCGTCAGCAGGGACG
This sequence comes from Auricularia sp. M13, assembly GCA_037042915.1. NCBI lineage: Eukaryota > Fungi > Basidiomycota > Agaricomycetes > Auriculariales > Auriculariaceae > Auricularia > Auricularia sp. M13. The sequence continues at coordinate 3,667,801 of CM073199.1, forward strand.
AGATCGGAGAATTCACAGCATGCGAGACGCTGGAGGTGCACTTCGATTTCCTCAGGCTAGTGGAGCATCCACAGGTCGTACGTCTTGGAGAATTCCCTACGTCGATGCCTCGCATCATGGACTCGGACATTCTGCAGTTTCCTGCGTTGCAGACCGTCGTCTGCTCCTGTGACTCAGCGACGACAATAACCGTGGATACCATGTCAAACCTTCTGTCAAAGATCGTTCCTCGACGTCTGCCCTCAAGCCCATTCAGGGTCCTCAAACTATCGCGTGGAACAGAGATCACGGGAGAGATAGAGAGCCTAACCCGCGACTATGGGTGTGAAATTTGGCTTTCACAGACTTTGTATTCACCCAGAGAACCTCGTTGAATATTCTAGAAGTACATCGGTTGACGCAATGCAAGGCCCTGAGTGTTCTCGGAAAAATTTCTCGCGACTCTTCCCTCCAAAAGCTCCACGGCCAACCTCGGTGCCGGTCACTGATGCGGCAAGTTAAGTAGCGGTCTAACTATCACAGTTACATGCCCTGCCTACGGCGCACGACATTGGATACGCATATTAGGGGGTGTCACAGTGGTCGCAACGGAATCCGCAACGGAATCCGCAACGAAAGTCGCAACAGGTCGCAACGGCCTGTTGCGACCTGTTGCGACACGTTGCGACGTTGCGACATCTCGAGTCGCAACGTCGCAACACGTCGCAGCGGGCCGTTGCGACGCGTTGCGACTTGCGTTGCGGATTCCGTTGCGACATGTTGCGACTACTGTGACACCCCCTATTGCTCGGCATGAGTGAAGGCCACCATCCCGGATTGCGGGATCGAGTACTTACGTGAGGGTCGAGCTCGGCTCAGCGGATCCCACTCACGAACGCACGCGAACGTTCGATCAGTCGCATCTTGAGGGCGCAGAAAATGAGTTGTGGTGGCAGGTCCAGGAGTTGTCCACTCCCGAAGTGCTCGCTCGCGTAGTGGGCTTCAGGCTGCTCTCGCGGGACCCCGCGATCGTGCCCGAAATCGGCGACGCTCTGCCTGGATGCGAAACCGTTGAACTGTGGTTCGACGGGTCGCCGGGCAGCTTTGTTGAGGCGGCGTAATAACACCAGCCTCCGCGAGCCCGACCCGCTGATTTCCTGCCGGCAAAACTGTCATCTGTTCGGCCAGCGACTGGGCGCGGCGGCGTCAGCATGACCACGGAGGACATTTCTGTGCTACTGGCGAGAGTCATCGAGGCTCGCCCTTCTCCTCTCCAACTCATCGAGCTTGCCGACATGCAGCTCACGGGAGATACTAACGCTCTCGAGCAGGAGTACGGATGTGCAGTCCGGCAAAGAGATATCCAGAGTCTGGATTCCAGACGCGATCACTTGTCCCTGTGACCTGACATTTAGGACCGGTTCTCGTGCAGTGCATGTTTGCCTATCCATTGAGCCCGCAATGTATATATTAGTTACTATGCAACAGCTCCATCATTTTTACCTGCTATGGTTTCCTCTACTCTGTAACAGGACAGCGCAGCGCGTAGCACCAAGCAGTAATCATGCTAGAACGCGCCTATGATCGATAAAGTACCTGAAACATGTTAGAAACACTGGGAAGGATGCACAACGAGAACGAACTCACGTTCGTGAGGAGGTACTGCCGTTTTCAATTGATCGAACAATGTCAGCCGTAATTGTGCCGGCGGAGGAAAGTTTTATGCCCTCCAGTACGACGGCGATAGGAAAGGGCACGCCAGCTAGAGAGTGCGAGATGAATGAAGCGAGCATCTGAGGCGCTATGGAGTGGAGTAGTTGCGGATTTCCAGACCGTAGGGTTAATCTCTGAAGTTCTGGACAGTGCAGCTTTTGCACAGGCAAGCCGTCCATACTGTCGTCGTGAGGGAGAATCAGACGAAGTTCCGTAAGGGCTGGCAGCAACAGGTTCAATGGGATGATGTGCCAAAGGGTCGTCGGTAAGGATAGAAAAACGATCCGCGCAGTAATATCTACGCGCGAGAAGACATCGCAGGGTGAAGGCGCATCGCCGCTATCGGACCGTGTTGATTCTGCGAACGAACGTACCCGTGCAGTCGAGGGCTCGACGACGTGCACGAAATACGCGTCATTGGATTTCTCTTCTGGTTGAACGTGAAGATCAAGCTTCCCATCCATATTATCCATGAGGGCTGAAACAGCGCTTGCGTCTGCCGCTGAATAGACCACATGCTGTATACGACAAATGGGCAGCAGGAGAAGCACGTGCTTCGGCATTGGGTAGTCCAGATGGAGGGAGAGCCGTTCGAGATTTCCGAATACGGCGGCATCGATAGCCGAAGGATCGTCGACGCAAGGACGGCCAGTGAGCGTCAGATCACGGACTGAGGCCAGCGCCTCGAGCGACGCCTGGACATCAGTCAAGTCGTACTGGTCATGAAATCCAAACTCGATCTCTTTCACCGAAGGGAACATTCCGATGGGTATGTGCCTGGTGCTGATGTTCTGAGTAGCCAGACGAAAGAGCTTAGGCGCCGTCCCCATCAGCAGTGAATCTGGTAGGCGAGGAGTAATCAGGTCAATGTCGACCCGCAGAGTAAGCTGTTCCATATTATACGCCGGGTATCCCAAGGCGTCGAACAACCAGTAACAGTGGCCAAAGCTCACGCAAAAGACAAGAGACTGTATGTAAGCGAGATGCGCCGTAACCGCATGCAAGATGCAGACAAGGTTGACAGGATCGGCATCAACGAGCCTGGCATCGACAGTAATGAGGCGCAGCCTGGTCCTGGACAAGCGCAGCAGAAACCACTGCGTAGCTGCGTCAGAGGACGACGAGATGCTGAGGTATTTCCAGTATTTTTCGTGGTTAATAGAAAGTTGATGCCACCGTCTAGACATGCCCATGATGCGGACTATGTCCACGAGTGACAGATAATCCATGCTGTGAGAAATGCACCAGTATAGTGGAGGGGTAGCGCAAAGGGCGCGCATAGTCTCAGACTCGTCTAGAACTTCTCAGTAGTGTTGCTCTAGTTTTTTCATGCTCTGATCATTCCCCTGAGTACCAGAAGCTTATATACGACAGTATGTACATGGGAATAGATTCAGTCTCATCCCCCACGACTCACGGTGTGCGACAAGTTAGCCCTCAACTTTGCACAGGTTATGAGCCCCGAGCTCTGACTTGTTGCCACACCAATCCTCAGCCAAGAACACCATCTTCGATAACATCTGCTCATTATGTCTACGAGAGACGACCATTACAAGATCCCTCAGCTCGAGGCTAAGGGCGGGAATTGGTTTGCGTGGAAGACACGCATGAGGACGCAGATGCGCATGAAGCAGTGGCTTCTGCACATCGACGACACGTTCACGGCACCGCAGCACCCGGCAGAGGCGCCGGGCTACGTCAAGGCGGACGTAGAGGCGGACACAGCGAAGCTCGCGCTGTACAAAGCGGAACTCCGGATCTGGCAGGAATGGACTGAGACCGACGCGAAGTCCCTCAATCACATCGTATCCGGTCTTCCCGATGCACTGATGCATGAGGCGGATAAGCATACCACGGCGTTGCAGATGTGGAACTGGCTCACCCGTGAATACGAGACGAAGTCGGTCTCATTCGGCGTCACCATCCGCAAGAAGCTCAACGCGATGAGCTGCGCAGCGGGCGGCAACGTTCGCGAGCATTTGGACGCGATGGACAAGCTGAAACTTCAGCTGAATGCAGCAGCGGCTGTACCCATCGCGGACGTGGACTTCGAGGCGATGGTGATGGCGTCAATCCCAGACGAATACTCGAACTACGTTGCGCCTATCAAGGAGGCCGCGAAACGCGCGGGGAAGCCACTCACCGTCGATGAGATCCTTTCGTCGATCCGCGACGAGTATGATCGCCGTACGCTGCCGAGTGCGACTTCGAGTGCAGCCACAAGGGCGAAGGACGATGTCGCATTGGCGACGAAGGATAAGGGCAAGAAGCCCGCTTCCAAGTTCAAGTCGACGAAGCCCAAGAGGAATCTGTCGAAGGTCAAATGTTTCCGTTGCGACAAGATGGGGCATTACGCACGTAATTGCCCGGACCTCCCAGGCAGCGACGATGACAGTGACAGCGACAGCAACGACGAGGCATCCAAGAAGTCCAAAAAGTCGAAAAAGAAGTCCAAGAAGAAGGATTCAGCGCGCGCCCTTGTTACGAAAGACGAGGAAGTACTTGCCTGGATGGCTATCCCGGACGACGGCGCCCTGGATGAATTGGACGACCACGTTGCTTTGTGCGAACAGATCTTCGATGGACTGGGAATTGAGCATGAGGACGCGGGAACTGCAAACGAGTGCAGCGACTGCGAGACTTGGCTGGATGACGTTGCCGACCACGATAGCACGGCGCTGGTCGGAGAAGAGGTCTCAGTGGGTGACCTGGCCATGCTAGCAGGACGGAAGGGACTCAACGATGCTGAGATCGTTGATTCCGGCGCTACACGCCACATCTCCTCGTTGCGATCGCGGTTTGAGACATTCCGCACGATCGACCCGCATGCCATCACCGCCGCGGACGGCAAAGACTTCTTCGCGATTGGTGTTGGTGACTACGCGATTGTTCTGCGAGCGATGAGCGGCGCAGAACGCAAGATCACGCTGAGAGACGTGCTCACGCACCATCATTATGTTGCACCCTGATCTCAGTCGGACGAATCGACAGGGCTGGCCAATTTGTCATGTTCGGCGGCGGGCAATGCAAAATCTACAACGACTCACAAGAAGTAGTCGGCGTCATCCCGTATGTTGACGGGCTGTACCAGATTCTGCATCCCGGGCATGAGCGTGTGCTCTACGCCCGCGCTGGAAAAGAGCCATTGACTTGGATGGAACTACATCGGATACTCGGGCACGCGTTTCAGCGCGTCTGCGAAGAAGCAGTTCGAACGAGGCGGCTTACTTGGTGTCAAAATCGATCCCACGTCGAAGCTGTTCGATTGCGAGTCTTGCACGCTCGGCAAAATTACACCAGCGCGCATTCCGAAGGTCCGTGAGGGACCGAGGTCTCAGACGTTCGGGAGCGCTGGTATTCCGACATATGGGGACCAGCGCCGGTCACGCCGCTTGAGGGCATCGCTACGCAGATATCTACGTTGAGGATAAGTCTCTGTGGCACATCCGTTCTTTTACCGTCGCAAGAAGGAGGCGGAGGAGAACGTGACTTGAGTTTGCAGCAATGATGGACCGACACCATGGCAAAGTCTGGCAATACTGGATCACCGACAATGCCGGCGAGTATCGCGATGAGAAGACCAACAAGAAACTGCGTCAGCTAGGTATCAAGCACCTCTATACGACGCACGACACGCACCAGCAAGTGGGTGTCGTGGAACGCTTCAACAGGACCGCACTGGAACGAGTCCGCGCCTGCATGCACGCTGCAGGACTCCCGAAGTTTCTATGGGCAGAGTGCTTGCGCCCACGTCTGCTACATGCTGAATTCCGTCAGTACACAGTCGCTGAACGGATTGTCGCTGCACGAAGTGCGTCGGCGTTCCACGCGACATCTCGGGACTGCCGGAATGGGGCGCACCTTGCTACGTCAGTGATCCCGGCAACAAGCTGGAAACGCGCGGGACGCGCGTGTACTGGGTCGGCTACGATGAAGAGACCAAGGGCAACCGAGTCTACTGGGACAAGAAGCGGAAAGTCACTTCTGAAATGGAGGTCAAATTTCTGAAGAAGGAAATACCGGAAGGGACAGAGCCTACCGACATATCCGATTTTTTCTGGCCAGAGGAGGACACAGGCAACGATGGAAGCGACGATCCCGACTCTGGAGAGCCAGGGGAGGGTGACGAGAGCGATGGCTCGTCCGTCGCGGGATCAAACGAGGTCCCACCGGCTCCGGCTTTGAAGATCCCGGCACAGCCAATCCCGGAGACGCCCAAACGGGAAGTCCGAGCACCGGCGCCGCCTGACGCCCCGAAGCGCAAACGGCAGATGGATATTGTTGACGAGAGCAACATCCTCGAGGGGCAGCGCGAGCGCAAGCCCAGCCGATACGTGCGCGACATCGAGTCTGGCAAGGGAACAGCAACCGGTCAAGGGCGCAATCCGGCGCTGCCCGTTGGCTTGCAGATCCCCGGCGCGCAGGCGTCAACAGACAAAGCGAAAGTCGCTGTTGCATCAGCACAAGACATCTTTGAGCACGATGATTTTGCCGCGGCACTGGTGGCCAGCACCACGAACTTAGAAGGACTTGAGCCATCTAGCGTTGACGAAGCCCGCAAACGGCCTGACTGGCCCAAGTGGAAGGAAGCTTGTGAGCTCGAGATTGCTGCCATGAAGGACCGGCAAGTCTATGAGCTGGTCAAGCGGCCCTCCGATCGACGCGTCATCGGTTCCAAGTGGGTATTCCGCGTCAAACGAGACGCTCAGGGCAAAATAGACCGGTACCGTTCACGACTGGTCGCGCAGGGATTCACGCAGGAACCTGGCGTCGACTACGTCAAGACAACGTCTCCTGCAGCGTGCATGGAGACAAATCGACTGTTCCTAGCCGCGGCCGCATACTTTGATTTCGAACTGCATCAGATCGACTTTGACACTGCATATCTCAATGGGATTCTCGACGAGGAAATATTCATGGAACAGCCACCTGGTTTTGCAGATCCCAACCACCCAGCGACGGACTATGTCTGTCGACTGCTGCGAGCACTTTACGGCTTGAAGCAGGCAGGAGAAGTCTGGTATCAGACTTTGTGCCAGGCTATGCGCGACATCGGATTCAAGCGCTGTGAATCCGACCTCAGCTGCTTCGTGCGACACCTCAAGACAACGTTTCTCATGTCGGCAGTCAGCACTGATGACTGTTTACTGGCTGTGCCACGAGGGCATCTCAAAACGTTGGCAGCATTCAAAGCGGACATCGGTTCACGGTACAAGATCAAAGATTTAGGCGATGCGCGCTGGATTCTGGGCATCGAGATCACCCGGGATCGCGAGGCGCGCATATTGCGCCTGTCTCAAAGGCTGTACATTGACACGATCTTGCGGCGTTACGGGTTTGAGGACGCGCGACCGCTGTCGACACCGTTGGACCATCAGGTCCAACTCAGTACCGAACACTGTCCGAAGACCGCTGAGGAGTTCGCCGAGATGAAAGGAGTACCGTACCGCGAGATGATCGGCGCAGCCAACTATCTTGTCCGCGGAACTCGACCGGACCTGGCAATAGCAGTCAGCGTGCTGTCGCAATTCTTGGAAAACCCGGGTCCTGCTCACTGGCGAGCCCTGAAACGGCTTTATGCCTACATCAAGGGCACAAAGGACCTGCAGCTCACCTACGGAGAGACGGAGCATGGCCTGGTCGGATTTAGCGACGCCGACGGCATGTCTCAGTGGCACCGCCATGCGGTGTCCGGTTACGTCTTTATGTGGAACGGCGGAGCGATATCGTGGTCCAGCAAGAAGCAGGACATCGTCTCCTTATCCACAACCGAAGCAGAATATGTTGCTCAAGTCCACGCTTCACGAGAAGCTCTGTGGCTACGCAGCATCATCGGGGAGCTGTTCGAGCCACTGCATGAGCCGACGATCATCTACGCCGACAACCAAGGCGCAATTCAGCTTGGGAATGAGTACCAATTCCATCCCCGCACCAAGCACATTGATATTCGATATCATTTCGTGCGCTGGGTTGTGTCTGAAGGAATGGTCAAACTCGTGTATTGTCCCACGGAGAATATGGTCGCCGATGCGCTCACGAAGGCTCTGCCTTCACTGAAGGTCAAGCACTTCGCGTATCAACTCGGGCTTCGAGCGATACGAGCTCAGGCTTGAGGGGAGGGTGTGAGAAATGCACCAGTATAGTGGAGGGGTAGCGCAAAGGGCGCGCATAGTCTCAGACTCGTCTAGAACTTCTCAGTAGTGTTGCTCTAGTTTTTTCATGCTCTGATCATTCCCCTGAGTACCAGAAGCTTATATACGACAGTATGTACATGGGAATAGATTCAGTCTCATCCCCCACGACTCACGGTGTGCGACAAGTTAGCCCTCAACTTTGCACACATGCAAGCCCAGAGGATTTCGTTCGGCACCCTGCTTGTCGCGTCGGTCATGAGGGAAAGCAGCGATGTGCGGGGATTGAATATCGGGCCGTCGCCGGTGGCCCGGAGCGTCCGGCGGGAGCCCGATGGAATTCCACTGGTAAGCCTTCGTTTAAACCAATTTTAACCCAAGCGACGCGTCCAACGGCAATAGCCATTCTATGACAGAGCAATAGGCAGTATATTGACCGCCTTTAACTTCAAAAGCAGGAAACCCCTGCATCTCAACAACGGCCAGATCAGGAGCTCCTGCCGCATCTCGGATTGTAGATGATAGCTTAATCTCGAAAGCTACAGATAACTGCACAGAGTGCACGTTTCGAGGCCTCTCTGAGTCAGGCCAGAAGACGACTGTGTCAACTTACAGTATATGCGAGGGAAGGACCGCAGAGCGAGGGTATGATCGACAAGGTTGCCGCTGCACTGCACTTATGTACCCTGGCTGAAAATCGCGCGTGAGATACCTGGGTTCTCACGCGATGAAGGCAGCCGTATCTGAGGTTCTATTCGGCAAGACGATAACCCAGCCTTAGTGTACAAACGAGAAAATGATTCGTTACTTACTCCACCATTCGTTCGGCTATGATTCACTCTCTACCTCGCGCAGCACGTGGGATCACATCAGAACACCGACATGGTCCAAAGGCATCTGAAGTAGATTAGTATGACCAGGAAGAAATGTGCAGGTATGCTGAGCTCACGCAGTTTAGTATCTCGGAGGAGGCATCGCCGTGTTCAATCGATCGAACGATGTCAGGCGCAAGACCGTCGGTGGAAGAAAGTCTTGTACCCTCCAATCTAACGACAATAGGAAACGACGCGCCGTTCAGAGAGCGCGAGATGAACGAAGTCAGCATCTGAGGTGCCAGAGCATTAGCCGGCTGCGGATGTCCAGACCGCAGCGTCAGTTTCTGGAGTTTCGGACTGTGCAGCTTCTGCACGGGCGAGCTGCCCATGATATGGGCGGCGTCAGAGCCGGAAGGGAAAAGGACACGAAGTCCCGTAAGAGCCGGAAGCGACAGGGCGAATGGCATGATAGTCTGCCAAAGGTGTGCCGGTAAGGATAGACCTACGATCCTCGCGCTGATTTCGGTGTTCAGGATATCGCACAGCGCAGGCGCATCGCAGAATGTGAATAAACGGACGCGCGAAGTCGACGGCTCGATGACCTGCACGGAAAACGCATCATCGGAGCGCCCCTCTTGTTGAACGTGGATATCAAGTGGCCCGTCCATGTCGTCCATGAGGGCTGAAACAGCATTCTCGTCTCGATTTGCGGAGGTATATACCACATGTTGTATTCGATGCATGGCCAACAGACGACGCATGTTTTTCGGCATCGCGCAGTCCAGACGGAGGGTGAGCCGACTGAGTGCGCCGAATACGGAAGGATCGATGATCGAAGGGTCGTCGATGTAAGGACAGCCGGTGAGCGTCAGATCACGGACCGAGCCTAGCGCCTCGAGCAATGCCTGGACGTCAAACAACTCGTATTCGGCATTGCACGAGTATCCGAACTCTAGCTGGTTCAGAGAAGGAAATACGCCGGTAGGCACATGTCTGGTGTGGATATTCTGAGTGGCCAGACGAGAGAGCTTCGGCGCCATGCCCATCAACAGTGAAGATGGTACGCGAGGAACGATCCGGTCAATGTCTACACGGAGAGTGAGCTGTTCGAGGTTATTCGCCGGATAGCACAGAGCATCAAATAGCCAGCCGCTGTGGCGATAGCTCACGCGAAAAACCAGAGACTGTATGTAGGCGAGATGACCCGTAATGGCCTGCAAGACTGCAATGAGATTGTCTGGATTGGCATCAACGAGCGTCGCATCGACGGTGATGAGGCGGAGCCTGGTCCTCGACAAGCGTAGCAGAAACCACTCTGTGGCCGCGTCAGATGACGAAGCGATTGTGAGGAATTTCCAGTATTTTTCGTGGTTAATAGCAAGCTGCTGCCACCGTCTAGACATGCCCATAAGGTGGACTATGTCCATAAGCGACAGATAGTCCATGCATGCCCACAGGATTTCGTTAGGCACCCTGGTTGTTTCGTCGGTCATGAGGGAAAGGAGCGATGTGCGGGGATTGAATAGCGGCCGTGAGCCGGTGCCCTGGTGGAATTCCGCGGGTGAAACTTCATTTCAACCAATTTCAACCCAGGCAACACGTCCAAAGCTGATGGCCGTTCAAATACAGCGAAATGCGCAGTAAATTTACTCCCCTGAACTTCAGAAATATTAAATCTTGTACACGGCAGGGGCAACCGACCCAACTGGAACCGCGAAAAATTCGTCCTCCCCCGCTGTTTGGCGATTATTGTTCTCCGTGTGCCGCCCGGTATTCCTTTAAAACTCAATAGGGTCCTATCAGCTCCCCATCGCCTTGACCTCCTTCCATCATGAAGAAAACCCAAGCGCAGAAATCGGTGAGTTTCTTACGACTCGCTCGCTATCCCATATCCTGTAGGACCCAACTGAGATCTAGCTTAAGACCTCGCCCGCATCTCCAAAGGGCCCAACGCCCCCTCGTGCTCGCCCTGCACATCAGACGCCGCCAAGTTACGCTGCTGCTGCTGCGATCTATCAGCAGCAGACACCAGCTCCTGGAACTGGATTCCAACCACCGCCAAAGGGCTACTTCACTAATCTATTCCGCGCTGCTCCACCACCAGCTCAGCCTTCTCCGCCTTCCCCAGCTCAGGCGCCCCCGCATGCGACGACTCAGGCGTCCAGCGCCAACACCAATCACACGGCTTCGCCGCCATGGGCTCTCGCCTACACCAACGCACACAGTACGTCCGCGATCAATGTAGGTAGTATTTCACTGATTTACTCGTAGCGTACCCCTGCAATGTGTGCGGTCACGAGTTCAGGTCTGGCACTGTCAGGTGCCTTTGCGAAGTGGTTCGTCAACATTACTCACCGACCATCTATTTGTCTCCGCTGACTCGTGCTCAAGTCTCACAAGTCAGGCTGAATTTGTAGCTGTCTCCGGATGGCATGCTACTCCCCCATCTCGCGCTGGCGGGTTTTTTTGCTACACAGACCCGGTTTCATGTACTTGAATAGACCGTGTTGATCACGGTAACCAATATTCACAATGCAAAGATCATATGACGTTTGGTTCCATGTCGCAGTGAGCGCGTGAGAGGTCACTGAGACGGTGCGATGCCCAAGTTACATCCCGAGAGCTCCTTACAGTCCGCAACGCCGTGCATGCTTGGTTGGCGGGAGCGCTTCAGTCGATCTCATAAACCGGAAACATGTCCTCAGCCATCAAAACGGTCGTCGTGCACGGAGCAACTGGCAAACAAGGTCAGTGCTACGGTCAACTGTTTGGATCGACGGTGATAGTATTGGCGTTATATGCGGGCGGCTCGGCCATTCGCCCTCTGGCGCGCGCGGGATTCAGCGTTTGCGACGCCTTTCGAGACGCCAGCGCCGACAAAGCTCGCGGGCTGGCCGCCATTCCTGGAGTCGAGCTTGTCACAACCAACCTCGACGACGTCCAGACGTTCGTCAAGGCGTACACTGGCGTTGACGCGGTTCGTTCTGGTGCCTATTTGCTCCTGGTCTATAGGCTAACGGTCCGCAGGTGTTCTCCGTTACGGCTACTGGTCCGAAGGACCAGACGCAGGGAAAGAACACGGCAGATGCTGCGAAGACCGCGGGCGTTCGCCACTTCGTCTGGTCCGCGCTCGAGTCGATCACAAGACAGAGGACAAGCTCGCCGTGCCGTTCTACGATCCGTGACTGCCAACGGAAGGTGCGCCGGCCTGAGCTAGAGGATTTCTGTCTTAATTCCATTTCCAGAACAAGCCCAGGATACGAGCATGTGGAACGGGTTCGCGAGCTGACATTCTGGACAGAGAGTTCCGTTGGCCGCGCAAAAAGTCCGGGGTCCAGGTAGTGAGCAGGAGCCTGCAGAGCCGTAATGATGCATGATTAAACTGAATCTTGAAGTCGAATCTGGAGGTACCGCGCGGTTATATTATAGGGTATGAGGTCTGCGAGCGGCGGCATGGGCATTGAGAGCAATTTTGCAAGGATTTGAAAGCTTTCTGACTATTTTACTTACTTGTTTATGAAAAATTAACGCAGGTATACTTGCTTTCCATGCTCTGAACGCGGTGTTTACGTTAAAACCAGTTTTCAAGTGTGCGCGAGCACCGAGCGGAAAGAAAGGCGTACGGGATTCTCCGGCCCTCGTGCGCTCCTTTCCTCCGCGCCACACTCTACTCAGTTGGAACCGGCGCGCGCCATGAGCGTGCGCACCAGCTCCGCTGAGATATCCATAACAGACCGTGCGCTACTTACTGTCAGTACCCGCGCCGGCCCAGCTGATATAACAACGTGCCGGCAGCGGAAGTCCTTGTCTCGCTGCTAAACGACCTGCTCGTCGTGCTCTCGCTGGAACAAATTAAACTGGAGTCACCGCAGGACCTGACCCCTTCGCTGCTGCTCGCGATGCTCGAGTCAATGCTGCGCGCCCGGCTACCTATCGCCCAGACAACCCGCGACGCCCGTACCAGAGCTGCCAGAGTTGCCGCAATGAAGGTCTTCCTCGCTGTCCTGGAAACGGATATAATGCAAGAGGACGTGGGGCTTGCCGATGTCGACCCGCGCCGCCTGGCCGACGGTGAATGGGCCGAATGTGTCTTTGTCGGCGAGCTGCTCGTTTGGCTTGCGCGCGATATGGGCTATCTTCCCATGTCGCCGGCAGATTTGGCCCAAGAGCGTAAGGCAGAGAGCTCAAGCATGGCGCTAGGCGGATCGACATCGACGACGAGGCGGCCACCCGTGCACGGGCACAAAGACAGTGTGACGTCTATGCGCACAGCGGACAGCAACCCTTTCGTCGTCAGGCCGAGACCACGGCGGCCCCAGCAGCTGGACGCGTCATCCAGCTACGCAGTCCGCGATGCATCGACCAGCCACAGATCGTACTCGCCACCGAGCCCCATGCCGTCCTCGCATCCCTCGCGGACGCCGTCGCCGACGACAGACAGTCTCGGGCTATCATTCCATCCGCCGCGCGCCAGCTCACCAGCTCGGGTTGAGGATGATTCTGAAGAGGAGCACGAGCTGGACGAGACACAGCTCTGCTCGTGCGACCCCGACGCGTCGTTCGCGAGTAGCGCGACGTTCTGCACGTGCTCGCATGCTGGCGACGAGCACCCACCAACTTCTCCACCCGAGCGCCGACGAGGGTCCACGCCTACAGTTGCCAGCGGGCGACCATCTCTGTCAGGCGACAGACGAACGCCTGGCCGACGTCCATCTCTCGATCCACCATCGAGCTCAGCGACGACGCCCGTGCGTTACGACGGCTGGATCGAACGCGTTGAGGGCGATGTGGAGGCGTTCGAGGCCGCGCGTCGTGCGTCTGCGCGCAGCTTGGGCGCGGCGCGCGGCCGCTCTGCGCCGGGTACTGTGCGTAATCCCACGCGCCACGTCTCGCCCGCGCAACACACGCTGGCGTTGATGAACGAGCGCGCGAGGCTGCTTGGTGAGCTAGCCAAGATCCGGACCAAGCCATGAATCACGGAGGCAGCATCTTGCGCTGCGTAGACCCCGATGTGTATCTGCAATATCTTTATTTCTGCTGCTTTGCTCGCGTTGATTCCTGTTACTTCTTGGAGAAACTAGACTTCTTCTCGGGCACAATAAGTCCCGGTTGACACCTCGAGTTGGATCAGCGAAGTTTGACCCTGTGAATTTCAAGCCCAGCCGCTTGCGCTTCTTCTAGTACCAGGATGGCGGCCCTTGAGACGGGTCCTTGGCTGCCCTTTGAGCTCGTCTCAAAGGTTATGGACTACGTGAGCATTCCAGAGCTCGTCCAGCTTTCGCACGTCAGCAGCGGCTGGCGGCTCACGCGCATCCGCATTTCTGGCGCGACATCGAGCTGGATACCACCAAGTCTGCAGCGCTGGACTTTTTCCTAGCTAGGCTCTCCACGCACACGGCTTCGATCAACATGGACGTCGCCTGCCTTTCCTATCAGCTGACAGACAAAGATCTTCGCCGGTACTGTTCGGTTGTGCCGCCTGCGGTCCGCCGCAACCTATTTCGCACAAATCATCTCAGCATTAAAGGCACGGACAACCTTTGCCCATACGTCTGTGATGCGCTCGTAGAGCCCGCCCCAATGCTGCAGGAACTTTCCCTCATGAATTTCCTGGAAGATGCGAACATACTATCCGTACCCGAGACTTTCCTCGGTGGGTATGCGCCGAAACTCAAAAAAGCACATCTCTCGTATGTCGATCTCCCTTGGCCAGCCCATGCCGTCACTGCATTCCAAAACATCGAATGGCTCTACTTCACATCCGAGCGGGAAGTCGCTGTCCCCGACATTCTTGCCCACTTCCCTGCGCTGAAGCATCTCCGCGTCTGTTTGTTCGCGTGCGTCGAGGCTGACGCGCGCATGGGTTTTGCCGACCGCACTCTGACCACGCTCGACGTTGTCGTGTGGAACGAGACCTATACTCCGTTCTTCTCTGCGTTTCACCCTCTGGATCTCGCGGCCATTAGGCATCTCACATGCTCGGCGTCTGGCGCTCGCCCTTGGATACACACACTCCTCAGTGTGCTCAAAGGTCCCCTGACGCTCACTATCCGGGATCACGGGTTGATCGACGTGAGCGTCGAACTCTCCTCAGCGGATTCCGCACAGGCACGCACGCGCACGTTCCACATCGATCAGTCGCACGGCCAGGGTCAAGAAGTCGTACTCTGGCTTTTTAGGGCCGAACTGCTCACTCGCATCTCTCATTTCCGGCTACTCTCGAAGAACGCTAGTATCGTGCCCGAGATCGGCGACGCGCTGCCTGCATGCGAAACTGTTGAACTCTGCTTCGACGGGTCGGCGGGTCGCAGCCATCCGCTGATTAGGCGACTTAACTACAATGCTCTCCGCGAGCCGTACGCCCTGCAATTCCCTGCTGTTCGGACTATTATCTGCATTCCCAGCGACGACGCGCCCGTTGGCCTTGCCGTTTCCGCGGACGATCTTTCTGCCCTTTTGGCGAGAGTTATTCAGGATCGTCCTTCGCCTCTCGAATTCATCGAGCTTGCAGGTGTGCAGCTCACTGGAGATATACAGGCGCTTGAGCGTGAGTACGGCTGTACAGTCAGGCAGCGGAAATTGTAGACGTGGTCAATTATGGCTGTCATTTTGCAATACCCTCAGCTCTGTTAGTCGCTGTGCATTGGGTTGTCAGGGTCCAAATTGACGAGGTTCCATGGCCAGACACACAAATGGGAAAACCCTCAAACCAACTCAAAACAGTCAGGATTAGCATGATATATATGAAAGGGAGTCGATATGGTGAACTGCAGAAATGCGCCCCCCTTGATCGCGGCGCTCATAATTTTGCGCGAGCTTCAGTTCGGCAGCATCAGCGTGCGGCTGCAACACTCCTCAGATACCGGCGCTGACGAGCTCGCGCTCAACGGAAAATCACTGCCGCCTATCTCGCGCTCTGATCGACGCTGGGTCGATGACCTTGACGCGGGATCAGATTGAGCAGTTGCTCGTGACACCGCGGCAAGACGGAACGCGTTTACCAGTCAACCCTGTTAAGGACCGGGATTCTCATACGGAATGCAATGACGATGTTCCAGCCGGGTTGGATGACGCAGAAGAGATGCCGGATGTGCTTGTTTCTGCGGTAGAATAGGTTATAGGTACGCCGATGTCTCATACGTCATATTCAAGTGAGATACCCATCGATCTCATGACATTCTTCTCAAGGCTAGATTATATTGGCTTTTTCGAGCGCAGACCTCGCGCCGATAAATGTGCCAGCGCGTGCTTGGTACCTCGGATTGACTATATACAGTCAATGGAGGCCTTAACGGCTCATTGCAACTTCCAGTGCGGTAGAAAGACCTCGCGGACGAAGCTCTCGACCGATGCTGGCTTGAATCCGTACTCTGCGCCCGCGGCTCTGTCAGAATGACGATCATTCCGCGAATCACGACACTCACGCTCGAGCAACGGGTCGGGATACTCCTTATCGCGATACATTCCGTACTCGCCACAGTACTTCCACACTCCGTCCAACCACTACAGGTGACAGCTGATGAGCTAACTGACGCTGAGACAGAACAGGTGACGGGAGACAGACCTGCGAGATCTGGTCCTGTCCGAACTTCACTGGCGCGCCGACGCGCGTCTTGCGTCCTGAGACCTTGGCGACAATTTCGGCTTGCTCTTTAAGCGTCATCCAGTGGGGCGCTAGGATGACCTTCTTGCCGAGGAAGGCGTCGGAATGCGAGAGGATCGTCTTGACGGCTTCTCCGACGTCGACCTCGATGCGCGCGAACGGCACTGTCAATGCAAAATGGTGAGTATGAGAATAAGCATTTGCATTTTCACGGAGACGCACGTTTCTTATCCGCATTGGCTATAGAACCAGACGTAATCTCGATGGTATCCTCCTCGGGAATGTACCTCGAGAAGCCGGGGAAGTATACCAGATCTAACCGAAGTGAGCAGCCATCATACTTAATGAGCCTAAAGCATGAGAGTAACTCACTCTCAAGGAAGATAGGGGTGTAAAGAAACGTGGCCGGGATACCGATGGACAAAATGTGCTCCGTGATTTCGTCCTTATCATCGTAGAACGGCACAGCGAGCTCGCCGTTCGTCTTCTTCGTGATCGACTCGAGCGTAGACCAGACGAAGTGACGCACGCCTGCGATCTTTGCAGCATCCGCCATGTTCTTTCCCTGGGTCTGTTCTTTCGGGCCAGTTGCCGTCACTGAGAACACCTGATGACCGTTAGCTCATCGACCAGGAGCAAGTAGGCACCAGAACGAACCGCATCAACACCAGTGTACGCCTTGACAAGTGTCTGGACGTCGTCGAGGTTGATGGTGACAAGCTCGACTCCCGGAATGGCAGTGAGCTCGCGAGCTTTGTCAGCAGTGGCGTCTCGAACAGCGGCGCGCACTCTGAATCCCGCATGCGCAAGCGAACGAACGGCTGAGCCACCTGAGAACCGTGTCATTTCAGCATCATCCTACGCATCTAGCCGGACGAATTGACCTTGTTTGCCAGTGGCTCCGTGCACTACGACTGTCTTAATGGCTGAGGACATGTTTCTGTCTTGACTGGAGCGCTTGCAGTCTCGACTACGATTCGAGTCTTTTTATCGAAACTTCCTGCCACCTTCCTCAGCTGCGTCCGTACCGGGTCGACGCGCTGACTCAGCCTGACTGAAAGCGTACAGGTCGTTACTAAAGCGGAAACTGATGTGGGATCTGGTTTATTAAGCTCTGTAATTCCTCTGCTTGCAGATGACAAAATGAGAAGCGCGCGTCGTGAGCGCTCGACGGAAGCTCAGAAGCTCGTTCTCCGATCATGCCGGTTTCACGAAGGTTCCCTGCAGTTCTCAATTCCCAGGTCACTATTGTTGTTGGTGACAATGGATCTCCGGGATCTGTCTAATCTTCGCCACGATCCCGCTAACCAAGCTTTCACGAGGCTTTCACACGAGTAGGAGCGCTCATGATGTGGCTAGGGCATTCCAACGTCTCAGTGCCATCTCACGCGCACGAACATATAAGCAAACATCTTTCACTGTCATCAACGGCCTACATGAAACCTGAGTCTGTGTATCAAACATACGGCCAGCGCGAGAGAGGGCATGAGCAAGCGATACGGAAACAGCTACAGAATCAACCGGACTTGTGAGACTTGAACAGGAGTCAGCAGAGACAAATAGATGAATGGTTATCGATGTTAACGAACCACTTCGCAAAGGCACCTGACAGTGCCAGACCTGAATTCGTGACCACATACGTTGCAGGGGTACTCTACGAGAAAATCAGTGGACGAATACCTACATTCATCGCGGGCGTACTGTGTGTGTCGGTGTAGACGAGAGCCCATGGCGGCGAAGTAGTGTGATTGGCTTTATCGTCTGATGCGTGAGTCACCAGAGAGTGTCCTCTCGTATTCTGGGGCACCGTTGCTGGCGCTGGCGCAGCAGTCTGAGCTGGCGCTGGCGCACCGCGAAATAGAGCCGTGAAGTGTCCTTTTGGAGGGGGGTGACCTCCAATTACCTGCGCCTCGGTTCTTCTCTGATACTCGGTAGCCGCAGCCTTGTAGTCTGGGCGGGTTTGCGAAGATGGAGGCGGCCGCGGGGGAGTGGGTGGATGCCAGGCGCCAGGAAGGGCAGACCCCTTAGGGCGCGCAGGGTTCGGCTGCGAAGAATACATATAGGTTAGAACATCAGCGGGCCTGATTAGAGTGCAGGGGAGATGGACCGCATCCGCCGTTGCTTTTCTGTTCATGGTAGAAGGACGATGAAGGACGGGGGGGTGCTTGACCAGTTCTTGACCTTATGAACAACTGGAGGGTATAGTAGAGAGAAGCATGATGTCCAAACAGCGGGGGAGGACCAAAATTTTTTCCGGAAGATGCCATTGTAATTCTTCTCGGTCGCAATGGTCACGGAGCAGCTGGACGCACCGAGAGAGATCGATAGCCGGATCGCGAGTGTAATCCCGAGAGACATGCTCCTGCCAGTTTGACACCACGTCTGCCAGTGAGTCTATCCGTACATAAATTGCGTACCGAGATGCACTGGCATAGGTAGTCGGGGATGATTCGTCCGCTACCGCGGAAATCCGCCGAGCTGTTGGCACTTCCGGCGCTGCGGACCGATATTCAAACCCCGCTATCTCACCCTTCCCATGGCTGACCTCACGACGACTGTGCCAAACGAGATACTGTGGGCTTGCATGGACTTCATTTCACTCGTAGACATTGTGCACCTTATGCACCTGTCTAAACGATGGCAGCGGCTGGCTATCAACCACGAAACATACTGGAAATACCTCACCATCACATCCCCGTCTACCTCGGCCACCGAATGGTTTCTGCTGCGTCTATCGAGGTCAAAGCTGCGCTTGATAAGCATAGATGCAAGGATTAATGACGCTGAGGACTGCTACGTCTGCATAATCTTGCGGGCAATCACAGCGCATCTTTCTCACCTGCAGTCTCTGAACTGCTGTGTGCGCTACCGGCACAGCGGCTGGCTCTTCGACGCGTTGGAATACCCTGCATATAATTTAGAACGGCTCACTTTGCGTGTTGCGGTTGACATGGAGGATCTCAATATTGCACTGCTGCCGCGGACGCTCATGATGCGAACGGCCCCTCGACTGGCGCGGCTTTCTGTACAGAATATCTCCCTGGAGCGCATGCCAGTTGGAGCCTTTCCTTCGATAAAGCATCTCGATTTTGGTTACACGGTCAAATACGAGTTCATCGACGTCCAGGTGTTGCTCGAGGCGCTAGTCTCCGTCCGGCATCTCACGCTTACTGGCTACCCTCGCGTAAAGGACCCCGATGCCATCAATCCCTCCGTATTCCGAAGACTTGACTTTCTTTCTCTTTATCTGGGCTGCTCGTTACCGGAGAATATGCGGGAGCTGCTTCAGATGCACTCGCTGCCGCACGTCCTCTGCGCGCGCGCAGATCCATTCGAGGTCTCATCGCTCATGAATAGCCTCGACGGGAAGCTTGACATGCACATACATCCAGAAGAGGATGCCGACGACGTCTTCTTCATTCATATTCTTGAATCGGCGACCTCACGCGTCCGGTCGTTCGCGGAAAGCACCCAGTGTTACGGTGCCAGCCGTGACGATGGCATGGCGTGTGATGTCTTATTGCGCACCGACATCACCGCTCGGGTCGTCTTCCTTTCGTTAACAACGACACTCTGGACAACAATTGTGCCATTCGTCCAGTCGCTGCCCGCCCTGACTGAACTGCGCTTAGTCATTGCTCTCGACGACAACGCCTTCTTGGAGACCTTGTCCATACCGAAGCTACACTGTCCAAACCTTCGCAGATTGACGATGCGGAGTGGTGATTCTCCGGCGCCAACTACTGTGAAAGCTGAGGCGCTCACCTCCTTCATTTTGCGTGCTTTGTCCAGCGAGTCCTTTCCTATCGCCGTCGCCTTGGACGGTGCCCGGCTATCTTCCGCGGCAGAACTACCTCCCGACCTGATTCGTTCGATGGAACAAGGCCATCGATCCACACAAATGTGAGTGCAGACCAATCTACGCATCCTCGCATGCTCACATGATCTGGCTACCTTGTCAATCAGAAAGGACTTTTGCTTTAGGGAACCAAGTTTCGTGCAATATATACTCTAGATTGAGATTGTTGCATGTGTACTCTACATATCTCGTTGCCTGACTGTACACCCGTACTCTCGTGCTCAAGAGCCCCTATATCTCCGGTGATCTGCACGCCGGAGAGCTCGATGACATCGAGAGGAGAGGCGAGCGAATGACTCTCGCGGCGGAGCAGAAACTTCGAGGATAATCCTTTCCGTACCCTCGTCAAGGCCCTGTCATGCTCCTACTGTAGATGGTCGGCTTTCTCGTCTGACGCGGACAAGCGTGGCAACCAGGAATTACACGCGACATATGTTCATTTCATCTGTTGTTACCATACATGCTTTCTTGACACCGCTGTTAGAACTAGTCGCTACAACCCGAGATGCGGCAGGAGCTTCTCGCGCACAAAGCTCCCGAACGCGGCTGCTGGAATCCATACTCTGCAGGCGGGTCAATAAGCATTAGGGAACATTCAACTGCATTCCGACTCGGACTCACTCTCGAGCAGCGGCCCGCGAGACCAACGACGTACAATAACAATCTCGAGATCATCATGGCATGGGGTTCTCGAGAATTGCTCAAACATCAACCGGCAACTGCAGGAGGGAACTGAGCGAACGTTTTAAGCAAAAAGCATAGCGAGCAGTGTGGCCTGGTTTAATTGGAACGACTATCTTCCAAAAGAGGATGCAAAGGAGACTAGTGGCCTGGGGAACGGACCATAACAAAGTATACATAGCACTGTGTGCGACGGTGCGAGCATAGTCCATGGGATCCAGCCATTACAATATCGCAAACTGCATTCAATCTTCGCGACAGGCGAAGTCGCTGCGCGGGTCGCGCTTGTGGCGCCTCAACGCGCTGCTATCCGAAAACGTCTTGGTGCACTGCGGGCACCTGTACGCTGTCGAGCACTCAGTCTTTCGGGCTCAAGCAAGCGCACACGTTAAGAGAGCGTACGCTTCGCGCCGGTGTGGATTCTGGCGTGTTTCTGTGCGTGCAGAGCAGGGCGCGAAAGTCAGCATCAAACAGTTGTAGGCGGCTGGTGCAACGTACATCGCGGTCGCCTGAGTCAACGAAACTCTTGTTACAACCAGGCTCGAGACAGGGCCAAGCTAGACAAACAACGCGCGTGAGAAGTCAATTGAATAGGCACATGTAAAACTGAGGCGTACGTCTCTCGCCGGTGTGGATGCGAATGTGACGCTTGAAGATGTTCATGTCAGTCTCAGACAGTGACGGTGACAATCAGAAACGCGCTGTACTGTACCTTGAGGTTGTCAGGCCGGCTGAATGTCTTGTTACAATATGAACACCGGTTGTCCGGGTCTTTAATCCAGCAGCCGTGATCACCGTCAGCAACGACGCGTGCTGACGACTCGAGGAACGCACCGTAGGGCGCAGCGCCTCGTCGCCGTTTCTTAGGCCGCGCAGGCGACGCCGACTTGGATTCGGGTTCAGACGAATACTCCTCATCGTCATCGGACGACTGAGACGCAGAGGAGTCGGATAGCCGTGCCCGCTTCCGGCGCGGTTCCGGTGACAAACGGACGACGACGGGAGATGCGGAGGAAGGAGATGTATGTATGGACTCCGGTGCCTCAGGGACCGGAGTCTGCGGGAACGGCAGGTCCGCGCCAGGCGATAACGATGTACGACTCGATACAGAGACAGGCGCTGACACGCTGGGTTGCGTAGTAGTCGCCGGAGGTAGCGTCGTAGGTACAAGGGCAGATGGGGGCGCTGCAGGCCTGCCTGCGGCAAGACCACTGATGGAGGGGGGGTTGGCGGCAGGGTTTATAGACTGATTCGCAGAAGCTGTTCGAAAGGGAAGCATCGGGCCCGAAGAAGAGGTGGGTATTACTTCGGGCAGTAACACGGGCAAGATGCGCGCTACTGGAGCCGCATGAACAGCTGGAGAAGGGGTAAGCGGTGGAGGCGTCTTCGAATGTGGAACATCAGCGGGCGGAGAAGGCGATTGAGTGAGATCAATAACAATCGGCGCAGAACGTGGTGCGGGTCGTGTCGGTGAGCGGATCCTAGACAATGTCGGTGAAGATGAACTCCGGGAAGCAGAAGCGTGAGAACTGGGAGGTGGCATAGCAGACGGAAAGCGAGAAGAGCTAGAGAGATGTTCTGAAACGGATGGCAGGCGAGGTGCTGGCAGATACATATTGGCTGACGGTTGTTGGCGTGGCGGTGGGACGGCAAGGGTGAGAACGACGGGAGATGGCGGCGGGGTCTCCTTCGGCATCTCAGACCGTAAACAGGGCCAGGAAGGGCGAGGCTTCGGTGGTTTGACTTCTACTCAAACGTTGAGCGCAAAGCCTCGGAGAAGCGAGTCGATCTTACTCAGTGAACACGGCGCCGGTCCGACAGGACCCGTCCACGGTACCTGCGCCGCATGGTGAGAGTCATTACAGGTGTCGATGGCGGCGAGCAACGCACCATTGGATAATGGTATGCGGGACTGTATTGCGAGGGCACATCATGCCCTGAGCGGGACCGTCAGCCCACGCTGTGCTTCGCTCCCGCACAATAAACGCACCGTGGTGACGAAGCGCCGGCGGCAGGCGCGGACTGTCGTCGCTCTCTGGCGCTGGACGCTTGCGGGAGACTATTGCGTTGCTCGGAGGCTTCAAATGAGAAGCTCAGTAAGCCCTCGGAGACCCCTCGGAGGTTACGGAAACATACGTTCGCCAGCGCCTGCGGTGGAGGCGCCCACTGCCCGGGTCCGGCGAACGGATCTGTTGCCATGACCCAGTAAGCGTCTCATTTTTGGCCAGTCGTCGCTGGAACGTACACGAGGGATGGTACATGGTATGGTGGGTGCCAGGATGGTAATACTGGGGCGGGGGAGGAGCGCCGGTGCGCACAGGGGGGCCGATCGGCCGAACGGCACCGCGGCCGTCTCCAGGCGGCGGCGGATAACCCGAGTAGTGTCGCTGAGGCCCGCTGGGCGGCGGCGGCGGGGGTCGTGCCCACATTCGCAGCAGGAATGGTAGTGGTAGCAGGCAAGGGGCACAGATACGGCACGGCGCGGCTATTGGTCGACACGTGTCTTGTGACCCGGAAGCATCTTTCCTCGGAGACCCGGCGACTTCCGCCAGCCACCCTGCCGCCCATCTGTAGAACCGCTGATGCCTCGTGACTGCTGCCCATTGTACCCGCCCGACGAATCGTGCTCATTGCAGAGTTCTATAGGGGCATTTATTAGTAGATTGAGAATCGATTGAGGTCAATTCGATGGCAGTCACCGTTCCGCAGGCAGCTCAGGCCCGTTCCTCACGTGGCATATACTGTCTCCGTGGCCTGGGAGTCCATCAGCGCCACCCAGGGCTCCGAGTATTGGCTCCGCAACGTTTACCAGTCGCAGGAACGCACAGTCTCGCCTTTACGTGCCTAATTCGGCACTTCGATTCTCAACTGCAGAACAGGGTCATGTCTCCTATCGCGACGCCTTATGACCCGTAATACGGTGTTACTCCATTTCTCTGCCGCCTGCAGCATGGGAAGCTAGCACGCCATTCCGAGTACTGCAGCCGCCATCTGTCCCGATCGGGACGAGAATCCCGCAATTCGTATTTCTTGATGCGCGCGGGACCAGATGCCGGCGCCAAACGCGGTACTCGCTCCATCGGGCACAGTTGACCTGCAATGGTTTATGGCGGAGAGACCATGTCGCTCTGCTGCTCTTAAACACATTGTATCACTATGCCGTTTATCTGTCTACGCATCATTCGCTGCATGCAGGGGAATAAACAAGGAACGGTTGGCCCGTCAGAGCGCAGTTTCTGAGCATGCGCAGCCGACAAAACATGATTCATACAGAAACCGCGGCTGCTGTTCCCAGATAGGTATCCTGCTGGTTGGAGGCTCAGGCTTGACTGATAACTCGAACTGCAGAACCTTCCGATTCCGATTAACGAAAGGAAACGTCAGTTCTCCTGCAGCGCATTGAGGCTCAGCCGAGACGCTCAAGTCGTGTCACAGTTGTCAACATCTTTACCTATCATACATCCGGAGTTACCACAAAATCAAGGCATACTAGGATCACAACATGATGGCGCACCTAATGCGCGGAAATGCGTGAACCCGCGGAGGGCGTCCGACGCAGCGCAGCGGAGTGAGCATGGGCAACCCGACGCAGCGACGCGCGCTCGGCCGCGCTCTCCGCGGCAGAATCGATCACCGGGATCTTGGCCATGACGTCCGCGCGCAGGCTGGAGAGCATGGTCTGCAGCGCGCGCGTGCGGACGTACGCCGCGTTGAGCTGCTCACGCAGCAGCGCGTCGTCGTCGCTGGAGTCGTGCAGGATCAGCGAGTGGTAATGCGCGCGGATGTCGTCCAACAGCGGGATCTCCGACGCGGGGTCGCACGCGCGCAGCACGAGGTGCCGCAGCGGCGCGTGCATCGTCACGTAGTCGCCGCTGGGAGTGACGTAGGTCAGCGCGAGACGGCACAGCGCGTCGATGATGTCCGACGCCTGGGGGACGGACGGGAGCACCGCGCGCAGCTTCGTCAGGTTTATTCCTTGCGGGAGGTACGCGATGACGCGCAGGACGTGCAGCGCCATCGTCCCCGCGTTGACGAACTCCCATGAGCGGAAAGCCAGGTGGACGATGGCGGCGAGCAGCTGGTACTCCCAGCCGCCCTGCGCGTCGTTGTGGTCGCGCGCGTCATGCGTGAGGCGGTTGGCCTCCTCGGCGAACTGCGCGAGCGCTTCGTCAGCCTTCCAGCAGCTCTCCCGCGCGACTTTCGCGAGGAGGCTGATGGCGAGCGGGTGGTAGTTCAGCGCGCCGAGGAGTTGGTCCAGGCCGTCCTCGTCGATCCAGCCGCGGTAGGCTGCGGTGAACGTCTCGCGGGCAGCTTCGAAGTCCAGCTGGGGAACTTCGATCGTTTCGTAGGCGAGGTAGAACGGTAATGACGAGCTGCGCGCCGTGAACAGCATCACCACCGAATCGATCGCGCCAATGTCCGCGATGAAAGCCGCGATACGCCCGGAATCCTGCCCGGCCTGCAGAATGATGTCCACGCCGTCCAGCACGAGCATCGCGGGGCACGACTTGAGATGCTGCACAATAGCAATGGCAGCGAGATCATGGGGTGCATGCAAACCTAGCACGCGACAGACGTGGCCGAGGAACATGCCCAGCGTGATGGGCACCACGCCGCCGGTGTCGAGCTCCTCGAACGAAAGGAGGTACCGCTGCGCGCCGAAGTTCTGTTGGACGTCGTCGTGCTCGAGCACGGCGAGCGCGAGCGCCGTCTTGCCGATCCCGCCAGTCCCAAGCAGCGCCATGTGGCGGAAACTCAACAATCCGCTGGTGATCTCAGCAATCTGCGATTCGCGTCCGTGGATGACTAGGCGCTCGCGGTACCGGGGAAGACGCTGCGAACCGCTGCGTGCAATTGTCAGCTGTAAATGCAAACAGCTTAACTGCCCGCTAAGGTTAGAGTACATACAATGCCGCGCTGGACGGACCGGCCACAGTGTCGCGGATGTCCTGTTTCGGACAGTTGAGCCAGGACATTGCACAGCGCTGCGTAGCTAAAATGAAATGCTATACCTGTATATTCTTGTGCATTTGCATAATCGTCGTGTTCGCCATGAGCAAGAGGTTTGTCTGAAGTGCGCATAAGCCATTGACCGTGACGAGCATCCCCGCTGCACGCACGCTGAAAAGTCGCTCGCAGCGCGCCAGGTCGTGCCTCCACTCTCCAATGGTTTCTTTATCTACATAGACGGAAACAAGCCGCCGAAAGAATCGGCGTTGCGTCCGCTGTGCCAGCTCCCGATGAATGCGAAAGGCGGTACTGTCAGTGAGGGGGTGCGCGTCAGCGTAGGAGGGTGAAAAAGGCGCCAACTGACTCTCTGAGGTCCTCGACGGCACTCATGAAGTCCATATTATGTTCCGCTTGCGGAACATGCATCGCGCGCTGCAGGATATCGGATATCGCGACGCATTCGCGGACGATATCCGCGAAGTCCGCTTTGTTCTTCAACGTGTCCTAGGCAGCCTCTGGTGATTCACGAGCTGCAAGGACGTCTTAAAGGTATAACGCACTCTGACTATGCACACAAGTCCTTCCAGAGAACTCAGAGCAACGCAGGCAATATCGACCGGGACGGCAGTCTTGGTGAAGCGGATGATGGACAGCGCGTACTCGAGCGCGCGCCGGCTTCCCTGCTCCGAGACGTCGGGGAGCTTCGTCCTCACCATCGCGCACGAGGACGACGACAAAGAGGAGGCAAGGGATGGTCGTGCACACTGCACAGGCGGGTCGCGTTGTTGGGTCTCCGCTGAGTCGGCCCGTTGCCAGCGCTTGACAGATTCGTGATGAGCACCGCCTCGCCAATCTTATCAATGGTTCCTCATTTAGACAATTGCCGGGCATTCCAAATCCTTTTGGGTGCTCTGAAGGTGCGCTTAGAGCTAATTGCTGTAGTATACAGTAAATCCCCGAGTTATTTCACAGAGAATATCACCAAGTAAATGTATGCGTGGCATAAATGAGAGGATTCGATGGCGACTTCAGTTCAACTGCGCACAGCCAAGTGTGCCCCCAGCAAGCCCCCAGTGTGCCCCACACTGCCAACACAGTTGAGGTATCCAGTGCTGTATCAACGGCCCAGGCACAGAAATGAATGAGGATAAGGCAGTCCAGGGAACGCGGCAGGGTGCGAGTCGCCAGCAGTTATTCAGGGCTCCGTGTCGCCTCGAGCGTTTCCAGCAACAATTCTCGTCTCGAATGGTGCCAATCATGGCGCTGGCCTCCGAGGGTGTTGCTTGGTACCTCCGACTCGACGCTCGCCTCTCCACGCTGAGTCGTCTTCCATCTTGTCTCCTGCATGCCAAGAGCAGTCGCAGCGCAAGAATTGCTCCTCTGCTGGTGTCACGGCGCCGCTAACGCACATCGAAGCATCTTGATGGTACGCAGACTGTTTATAGCGCGTGAGGTGAAGACTCTCGCTAGCAGCACTGCTGGCGGGGGCGGTTGAATATACCAACAACTGCACCACAGACCGTCTGAATTGCCCAGACACTGGGGCATCAGCCCCAGTGAAAACGCGCACTAGCGCGGGTGAGCGCGTCTGTGCTCTACCGGTCAGCCGGAAAAGATCCGATTGTAAATCTGAGCCTGGACAAGCCCGAGCTAGCGCAGACGAGTGTGCACATCTTGAGCGCATACTGTAGAGCTAATAATTATTACCGCGTCACGCGTCACAGAGGCCTCACGGCCCGGTAATAAATGTGTTTTGTAACGTGTCACAGGCCTCTCCTGGTAACAGGATGTCACGGTGTTCAGGCAGTCAATTCCTCACTTAGGACTGTCGGGAGCGGCACGCCTTCGGCGCGCAGCATGTATAACTACAAAATCGGCAAATCTCACACTATCCCTTCAGAATCTCAGTGGTCAACACCATGATTATCACTGCACTGTCCATATTAGGCTTTCAGATACCTGAGGAGACCTGGAAACAACCCTGAAATGGATAATTTTACTCAAGGCATCTTTCTCACAGTCTTGTTGTGCTTTGTCCTGCTGAGAACAAGCTGAGAAGTACCAATTCAGCGATTTTTTTCTCAGCTTGTGTGGCAATGTCACATGTCACAGGCACCCCAAGGTAATGTCTCCGACATGTCACGGCCCAACGTCCCCGGTAATAATTATTAGCTCTACAGTATCGCTCACCGCAGCTCGGTCAATCCGACATCTTTCCAGCGGCAAACCGCTGTCGCGCTCACGTGCACGGCTCCTGTGCAAAAAGCACTAAGTTCGGAACTTGGGACACAACGCACTTGTGGCTCCCTGCTCGCCTTGCATACCCACCGCCGAAGTCTCTGCGAGGCCTGCAAGGCGGCCAATGGTAGAATGGGATTGCAGTAGAATATGCAACGTATTATCCGAGGTTTCGTACAAACTTCCAATGGTGCAATCAAGTTTTTCCTCCTGTGTGCTGTCGTGGAGAGGTTTAAAACGTTTCCTGCTAAACCACCAGCTCTGTGGCTTTCCCAGGCAGTCATCCGAATGCCTGAGCGCACTTATTTCTGCTCATGCACTGCACGATGCTTGCGTGCCGGGCAGCGGGGCAAGGCGCTCAAGTACAGCACGTATAGGGCTCATGCGGTCTTTCGAGAGGCCGATGCGCGTGCACAACACACAGCCTCGAATGTCAACCCGGCTGATGCACTGTCCTCGATGAGCACAGTGGGCGCCGGCACGCTCGATGCGGATAGTCCCCATCCCGACATTCCACCTGCCCAGACCCAGGTTTGCATGCAAACCTCCTAACGTTGCATCTGCTAATTAAATATTGACTTAGGACCTGGCCCGAGACTTTGTGACGAACACGGTGACTGCGGCTTCCGAGGATGTTGAGCAGGACGGTACGTCTTTAGAGCGGACTGAAGCTGCTTCACCGCTTACAGTGCTTTCTCTCAGCGCATGGGTCAGGCATGGATATCGAAGTCCCTCCATCTCCAGATCTCCATGACGAGATCAGCACGATAGTGCCAGAGGACGACCCGATTGTCGACCTCGGCAGCGCAGCTACTCAACTGCTCGAAGACGAGACTTTGCCTGAGCTCCCATCTCCCGGTGACGACTTCGACGAGTCGCGCATCGAAGAACTCGAGCAGGTTCGCCTCTTTATTGATGCGCTGAAGCGTGCGGACATTCGCAACGGCGATCTCTCGGACAAGGCCATCCAGCGTTTGACTCAGCCACTGCTCGAGCGCCCGGTTCTGGACGAGAAACTCGACCGCGATCTGCTACTGAGCCTGCGCTTGTATCTTGCGCATCTCAACAGCCCAGAGTCTGCGTACACTGCGTCTGTTCGTGCCTGTATGCAGGCACATCCCGAGGACAAGCTCTGGTCCCTATACCGTGTAAAGCAATGGATGGAGACCACGACGGGCGTCACTTCAATCGACTACGATATGTGCCCGAATAGCTGTCTCGCATACTCTGGTCCTCTTGCGGCACTCACTTCCTGCCCTTCCTGCGGCGTGTCGCGCTACCTGCCTGGAACCCGAAAGGCTCGTCAGCACTTCTCCACCATCCCACTTGCACCAGTCATCCAGGCGCTATGTCGCGACCCTTCCATCTCTCAGCAGTTTGACTATGGCGCTCGGCGACTCGCAGAGCTTCAGCGCGAGGCAGACGCTAACAACGGCCGCATCAGCATCATCGACGACATCCTCTGCGGTACCGAGGTTATCAATGCGTATCGCGCTGGCAGAATCAAGGGCTCTGATATTCTGCTCATGATTTCGTACGATGGCTGCCAGATCTATAGAGACAAGCAGTCAGACTGCTGGATCTATATCTGGATCTTTCTCTCCATTGCTCCGGATATGCGCTACAAGCTACGTTCCGTCCAACCGGGTGGATTCATTCCTGGGCCCAGAAAGCCCGGGAACTTCGAGTCGTTCATCTTCCCAGGTCTCCATCACGTTGCGGCCGTTAATCGGCTTCCGGGCGGTGGTCTTCCCGTCTGGCGCGCTCACACAAACACCGTGTCCACCCATCGCCTGTTCATTGTTGCAGCAGGTGCTGATGGCCCTGCGATGACCAGTTTGAACGGTTTGGTCGGGTACAGCGGGCGGCTTGGCTGCCGCTTCTTCTGCCTGATCAAGACCAGGCGCAAGCCTGGTCAGGGCGGCCACCACTATCCCTGCTTGCTGAAACCAAATGGAGACTATGCTGTCGAGGGCAGTAACCATGCCGATTACCCCGTAACAGAGCTTCCTTCTGCGTATTCGGGCGACTATCTGTCGCAGCTCCGTCTCGTCATGGAATCATCCAGCAACGCCGAGTACGCGCGTCGACGTGCTGCTTCGGGAATTGCACGCCCTAGCATTCTCGGTGGACTGGGAAACGACATTCTAGGTGTGCCGCGCATGTGCGGTGGCGACATCATGCACCTCGTCCTAAATCTTGGCGAGCTACTGATTCCGCTGTGGCGTGGGACTTTCGAGCGCTCCTCTACTGACAAGGAGCTCTGGTACTGGGCAACGCTTACTGGAAGAACATGGGAGCAACATGGCACAGATGTTGCTGCGGCTACGGCTTGTCTTCCTGGCTCGTTTGGCCGCGCTCCTCGCAACCCCGCTGAGAAGATCAACAGTGGGTACAAGCAATGGGAATGGCTACTATATCTGTTCGGTCTATGTCCTGGCCTTTTATACAAGGTACTCCCAGAAAATATCTGGAAGTCCTTCTGTAAACTGGTACGCGGCATGAGAATGCTCTATCAGTATAAGTCATCACCTAACGAATCTGCCTACATCTCCATGCTCTTTCAGACGTTTCAGATAGAGTACGAGGAGATGTACTACGAGCGCCGCGCCGATCGGATCCACTTTGTCCGGCAGAGCATCCATGTGCTCACGCACTACGCTCCCGAAATCGTTCGCTTCAGTCCCGGACTCTGCTCCTCGCAGTATCCAATGGAGCGTACCATTGGAAACCTCACTCAGGAGCTTCGTCTGCATTCGGCTCCGTACGCAAACTTGTCTCAGCGTGGCTTTCTCCGCTGCGCAGTGAATGCTCTGTATGCTCTGATTCCTGGCCTTCCCCTTGCACCGCCAGCTTCGTCGAGCTCAATAGAGCTCGGTAATGGTTATGCTCTCTTGCCAAAGGGAGACAGATCCATCTGGACGTTGGCTGACGACGAGCTTGCTGCATTCCGGCGATATCTACCAAATTCTCCGCCTCGCGTTGTTCGGTGGGCGAGGTTGCGCCTTCCAAATGGTCAGATTGCTCGATCCAGGTTCAAAGAGTTGCAAATCACACGTCAGAATTTGCGAAACACTCGCAATGTCAAGGTACAACTCCCTAATTGTGCGCCAGAGTCAGTGACTTATAACAGTGTGCAGTTGAATCTCGATGGACGCATCTGTTTCGCCGACGTCCACTTCTACTTTCAGTACATTGTCGACCACGTCGTGCACAATCTGTGCATGGCATCAACATACACTGGTCCAGACCGATCACTATATGAACACTCCAGCGGTACGGTCTACTCGTGCTCGCTGACAACCGACATTGTCATTGTCGATGTTCGGGCCGTTCAGTCGGTCGTCGCCATGGTCCCTCACTCTCTCACCCTTCTTGCCGCAGCAGAATTACAGGATCAGTTTGCTGGTCGTGTTTTTGTTGTAGAACGACCTGGCTTGGAGGTTTTGGCCCTCGGTGACCCTGAACCTGACACCGAACGCAATGACGTTGAGAACTACGAGTAGCAGTGAGAATCTATATCCATGAATACATTTCTTGTACCTAGCCTCGCCACTATCTCATGACCAAATTACTCATGCACTTTGGACTTCATTTCCTACATTGGAATGTTGTAAAGACTGCCGTTACGCGACGCTTAGACAAACTCCGCTCTTCTTGCTCATAAGATTTTCGTCCTACCAGCATGTTCACAATTCCTGGGTCTACTCCCCTCGCCAATATGCGCATTCGCAACCTAGGCACTCGGGCTGGACGAGCAGCTTCGCCAAGCGCCGGAAGTTCCTCGGGCACACCGACTCCCAGGACGGTGTCATTCGACCTGCCACATACCCCAACGTCAGCTCAAACGGCCTTCCATGCTGGTCGTCCAACAGTCGATCTGGGATCAGCAAATACTACCCAGGTAAGATCCTGAACAATGTCTCTCCAGATTTTATTGAGTAATTGCTTGATCGCAGTCGCCTTTGACGGAAGCACTGCTGTTCCAGATGTCTTCGCAGTTGGACAGTGTTGCAGCGCACGTCAAATTGCTAACAGTGTCGGTGTCGGAACTCCAGTACGTTGCTCGTTGCTGACATTATCGGAATGTCTTTATTGACATGTGCCAAAGAACCTCGCAGGCAGAAATAGCCAAAGCGATCCAGCTTCTCAAGCAAGGCAGCCAGTCCGATTCCAACCTTACAGCAGAAGAGGCGGCACTCATGGCACGCATCGAGAAGCACGCCCGCCAGACCTTTGACAGGGCCGACTTTCCGGACGTCGAACACTAGGATCTATCGGACTATACCGCAGAGAAGAAGGTACGGCACAGTACTAACAATAACGAGATGGGCCTTTGGTTCATACAGGATCAAAACGGAAAGCAGATTCCAAAAGATCGCTCGAACGCTATCCGGCACTACTCCAAAGCCGTCTGGACACTCTTCCTCAAGCTCAAAATCGCCCCGCAGGGGCATTGGAATAAAGGCGACAACGAAACGTGGGACCTATTCGCCAGCATCATGTGCGAGCGTTTCCCGGAGCTGGCCCTTTGCTCCAAAGACTGGAAATGCCATCGGCTTGCCATGATAGACTATCCGTCGTGGTATAGCAGGAAGCTTGGGAAGCGCAGCAAGCGTGGTAACGACTCTGATTCGGACGACGGCAATACAACTGGTCGCAAGCGGGCGCGGTGCGTGCAGCGGCCCGGCGATGCGCGGTTTTGTCTGACGCAGCTTGGTCCAGCACTTCAACGTCAGCTTCAAAGGAGGCCCACCCTGCGCCAGCTCCACGTGTGCCAAGCCCTGCAGCACACACTGCTACTTCTGCGAGAGCAGCTCTCCATGCAGATCGGGATCCAGGAGACGTCCAACTGGACGACACGCACCCGGGCGGTGAAACCCACCTATCGCTCGAGGATTTTCTTCACAAAGAGTTGGAATCGATGCCGGTACGACATTAGCACTGCAGTATGTTCCTTCACTGACTGAGCCAATAGCCTGAGCCTGGCAATTGGGACGGGCTCGGCGAGCACAGCATGTTCTGGCGGTTTGGGTCCACCACGACTGCAGGTTCCTCGTCACAACAGCTGCCAGCCGGGCAGCAGCAGCAGCAGCAGCAGCAACAGCAGCCCGTACCGCCACCGCCGCCGCCGCAGCAGCAGCCCGTATCACTGCCGCCAACGCAGCAGCAGCAGCAGCTGCCCATACCACCGCCGCCGACGCAGCAGCAGCAGCAGCAGCTGCCCGTACCACCGCCGCTGCCGCCACAGCAGCAAGAGCAGCCCCTACTGCCGTCGCCGCCGCAGCAGCAGCAGCAGCAGCCCGTACCGCCGCCGCCGACGCAGCAGCAGCAGCGGCTGCCCATACCACCGCCGCGGCCGCAGCAGCAGCAGCAGCCCGTATCACTGCCGCCAACGCAGCAGCAGCAGCAGCTGCCCGTACCACCGCCGCTGCCGCCACAGCAGCAAGAGCAGCCCCTACTGCCGTCGCCGCCGCAGCAGCAGCAGCAGCAGCCCGTACCACCGCCGCCGACGCAGCAGCAGCAGCAGCCCGTACCACTGCCGCCGACGCAGCAGCAGCAGCGGCTGCCCATACCACCGCCGCCGACGCAGCAGCAGCAGCAGCAGCTGCCCGTACCACCGCCGCTGCCGCCACAGCAGCAAGAGCAGCCCCTACTGCCGTCGCCGCCGCCGCCGCCGCGCCGCCGCAGCCGTACCACCGCCGCTGCCGCCACAGCAGCAAGAGCAGCCCCCCTGCCGTCGCCGCCGCCGCCGCCGCAGCCGCCGCAGCCCGTACCACCGCCGCCGACGCAGCAGCAAGAGCAGCCCCTACTGCCGTCGCCGCCGCCGCCGCAGCCGCCGCAGCCCGTACCACCGCCGCCGACGCAGCAGCAGCAGCAGCGGCTGCCCATACCACCGCTGCCGACGCAGCAGCAGCAGCAGCAGCAGCTTCCCGTACCGCCGTCGCCGACGCAGCAGCAGCAGCCCGTACTGCCGCCGCTGCTGCCGCAGCACTTGCCCATACCCCCACCGCCGCCACAGCAGTCATCGCCATTCCCTACCGCCGGCCCGCGACAAATCAGGCTGGTTGTTCGGCCGCCTGTGCCTCTTGGAAAGGACAAGCAGCCCGAGTCCGGTGAGTCTGCATTTAGTTGACCATGCTCCGCTCATGTCGTGCACAGTGACCAAGGCATTTAACGCGGCTGCAGCAGTCAAAGATGCGCGCGGCAAGACTCTTCAGCCTAAGAAAATGCCCTCCCACGACTACTCTTGCAAAAAGTCGACGGCAGCAAAGCCGAATGTGGAGTACGTTCCTCGCGGTGCCTGTTGATCTTCCCTCATCGTGACACTGCAGATCGCTCATTCGAGATGCGTGGGTTGCAAGCCAAGCCAAGCCCATGCAAATGGCATTCGTGGCATACTGGAATGAGGTGATTCACCAGCCCGAGAGCTTACAGGTTCGGGTCTTTCTTTGCTTTCCCATATGACACTCATGCACTCTGCAGCCATTCTACGACATGCTTGCGGAGCTTCAGGCAAGCAGCGCGACAGCAGCGCCCGGTACATCGAAGAGTACAAAAGCCCCATCCTAATTTTATCTAGCATGTGCATGTACTGTCGCCCACTGCGTTGTCTAGTCCATATTAGAATATGATTTGTTTTCATTCTTATCGTGCCAGATATAGCAAGCCGCAAATATGAAATACCGCTCTCGTACGCTCTCAGACGCTTGCAGACGCAAGGCACTGTCAACAGGACTATGACGCTCTGCTGCGCTCTTTACAGCTTGCGCGGAAGCGAGCGCTCCTCGCCGCGGCCCAGCGCTCGCCATCGCTCCAAAATCCTCTCGATTTTGAAGCTCTGCAGAGCCGTGCCGATCAAAACCGAGCGCAGCTGTATGGCTCATTCCGGCTTGTTCCCGCTCACCCGTGCTAGTGCTTGTTTTCGCTGGGCATCAGCAATCGATTCCCACTTCACAAGTCGGGAAGTGCGGAGTCGTGGTCGGGGTGTGATGCATGAAAGCCCATGATCGTGTAGGCACAGCTGTTTACGAAAAGATGTCGCGTGATACGATGCAGGGCTGGCGCACTGAGCCCGAAGCACCTTCCAAGCAGGGGAGGTACGAGAAAGGCAGGAAAGAAGATTGTTTGCTTCAATAGCTCCATTGGAGATGGCCAGAATGGTGCTCCGTATAGCCTTCGTGAATAGAGGGTACAGTCAAGGTCGGCGACACGTTCGAAGGAAGCGACAAAATGGACAGCATGAGAACACGCAGGTGAATAACCGCTATCCAGAGCCCGCAATAGCCATTATGTAACAGGTGAGCCAGATCAGTACTCAGCGCGCAGGAGAAGCGAAGGATAACACGTGAGAGTGGTGCGTGAAATGGGAAGCTGCTTTGTTGGTTGCACAAAAAAAAGCGAGAAGAGTGCCAGCTCCGTCGGTAAGTTGGGAGCAGCCAAGCACAGAATCAGGCGACGACGAATGCTGGCCGACCAGCGTGCAAACACAGGTCTGTTAAGCCCGCCGCTCGCGTCTGGAGCCTACCATAATGCATAAGGCGGCAAGCTCGACACACCCCGGCGCTAGCGGTGTAGACTGGAGCCACAGATTTTCCCAGGGCAGGCGCGCGTTCTGCTGAAGCTGAGAGCTGCCGGCCGCGGCAGCAGATTTTGGCGCTGGCGGAGTCAGAACACGCGCCTACGCCTTCCGGTCACCCTACGCCTGCCGGTCACCACTATGCCGCAGGACCACACAGGCAGGCTACCACTGGAGCTACTGCAGCACATAACGGAGGACTTCGATCTTTCCGAGCTGTTACCGCTGCTGGCTACATCCCGACGATGGCGCGAGATTGCGCTCGACTCTCCTGTAAGGCCAAGCGGCCATGAGTGAATAGTGAAAGTCAATAGAATCATTACTCACCGATGGTTTTGGGCCTTTAGACAAAGTCTTGAGAGCTGCTTGGGCCTTTCTCACTCAGGGATGAATGGGAATTGCCTCTGTTAAGCAGACTGAGGAGCTCAGAGTCCTAGAATACAGATATTTATACTAAAAATACAGGTAGAGTCATGGATTGTGCTCTGACTCGGGCTCCACAATTATCCCGGTCATTCTATGACTCGGGATAGCTCCTGCCGGGCGTACTCGTCATATCCCGCACTCTAACGAGGCGGGATAGTCGGTACCGTCGGCAGGAGACTGACTGCGGCGGCGCGCTATCCCGCCGCCGGGGTATACGCGCCGCTACGGCATCCTCGACTCCTCGGTCCCGAGCTATCCGCAGCTCAAAGGACGCGCGTCCCGTTTCCGAACGCAGACGCGTGTCCTCGGCCGGCTCGAGATCCGGAGTTGGTTTTTCGGGTTGAGACTGTACAATCGAGCAGATGCGACGGCATTGGGATAAGTCGCGAACTACCCATACCAAAGGATTATTGGTCCAGTGGTTAAGTTGCCCGATTGTTGTAACCATGTCATTAGTTCGATTCTGAGCTGGGGTAATGTTTTATTGCAAATCCGAACAAGTCTTGTTACAATCTCAAATGCCGCGCAAGTCTATCCTAGTTCCCGGGTAAGCAAGAACTGGATAACTATCAGTCAGCGGCAAGGAGAGAGTGGGCGTTACATACGCCCTCCGAAGCTGGTATAGCGGCTTCTAGGTTGAGCCGCTCGAGCCGCTGCCGCTGGCGACAATGGGCGGGTCGACGACCTCGCCCTCCTCTGGCTTGTACGGCGGGGAGACTGGCGAGAGCTCGCGTGTGAGTTGAGACGCGAGCTCGGCGGCCTCGGGGTCCACGATGACGCGGCTGAGTACGATGCCCATAGGGTCTTCGGCACCCTCGGCGATGGCGACGGGCGGGCACATGTACGGCGCTGCGGCGCGAGCAGAGGCGGAGATGAGGGTCCCCGTTCGGACAGGGCCCTTTTGCCGCGCTTGCGGTTGAGCTCTGCGGTTTCGGTGAGCTCGGCGTGGCGGATCGTAATCTCGCGCAGAAGGGTGAGGTTGTTGTGCACCACGCGAGTCGACTCGTCGATGCCTGCACGGATGGCCTTCACCTCGCCCTCTACGCTCACCACGCGCTGGTACATGACGGCGAAGCGCCGGTCAAATTCGCCCACAACGCGCGCTGAGACTGAGTCGGGAGTCGCGAATCCGACCTTCGCGAGCTCCTGGCTGACGACTCGGACAACATCCTCTGGCGTAGGCGGCCTGTGCAGTCCGCGGATGAGCCGATCGACGCGGTCGACGGCGGTGGCGATGTTCGAGGTTTGAGACGTCATGGTGACACAAAGGTCAGCCACGGCGTTCTTGGCCCTCTCGCCCATAACTACAGCGCGCTCGCTGCGCAGAAAAGTCTCGTTGGTCGACGAGTACAGTCCCGCGAGCGTCGGGCGCAGCACGTCGGCTAGCTCCGTCGCAATGCGGCCAGAGTGGTAGGGGTCGAGCACGATAGCTCGACCCGAATCGTAAATTGAAGCTGTAGTCAGGTGTTAGTGACTGCTGCTGACGTCGAGAAACCGGGGTACTCACACGCAGACGGCGCGTAGGGAGTTCCGGTCCCAGGGTTGACGTTGAAGTGAGCGTCAGCCAGCGTTCGAGGAGGCCCGCCCAACCCTCCTCCTGGGAGGTTGGTAGTAGGGTAGGTGTTGGCGGGCGTGGCGCCGACGCCATTGACTGGCGGCGGCGCCGATCTCGGTTGCTGCAGCCGTCTTAATTAGTTGAAACGCCCAGCACCCGTGACAGCACTTGCACCGGTCCGCCAGGGGCAGTGCTGCTAGAGCGCGGCGCGAGACGAGGATCCTGGGGAGTGTTGGCATTGGCGGGTGCGGTGGCCATAGGCGCGGATTGGGGTGTACTAATGTTGGTCGCTGCGAAGCGGTCAACTTGCGATAGGCAGTCATTGGAGCTATTGCTCCCCTATATAATCGTCTCGGGCGGACCGTATGGTCCTCCCAGTCTTCCTGACGACCCTGAGGACGCGCGTGCTTCGCGCAGAGCGTCCTGGCTGGCTGTATGCACCGGGAGACCGCTCCCAGTGCCGTTGTGTTGCGGTCTTCGTCGGGTCCCTCCTCCCCCGCTGTTTCATTTCGCCGTCCCGTGGCCCTCGCACCTCGTCCGGGCGCCCAAACTCCTTGCGCCCGGCCCCGCGGCCCTTTCGTCGTCGCGTCCAAGCGGTCTCTCCGCTCGGCGAGTACCTCGGTCTCTTCCCAGGAGAAGGGTAATACGACGGGATGTTTCTGGTTTGGTTGGGCTCTATTTATCCCGGGTTTCCTGTCTCGCCGGAGCGCCCGGCGGTCTCTTTCGGCCTGATCTGTGGCGCCCGCGTGGCAACCGGTCGGTGGCGCAATTGGTCCGCGGGTCCCCTCGGCCTTGCTTCCGTAGTATATATATCTGGGCCGTCGCCCCTCTTGTACCTTAGGTTTGGTCTGGTCTATCATACCGCTTATCCGCGCCTCCCTCTCCCCACTCATCCCTTCCCCTCGGGCGTCGTCTCGGAGAGTGATATAGCAGTCACCGTGACACGTTGATTCGATATCGGAACCGCGACCCTGCATGATCCCGTCAGGGATCATTACTCGCGGGTGTCGTTCGGAGGCACAGCCGTACCTACTGGCAGGTTACGGGGTTTCTCCACCCCCATGGCCTGGAGATAAGCCTCGAGCGCCGCGAGATGCTTCACCTCGCGGATTCGCTCCCAGCTCGTCTGTCCTGTATTCCATTTCACTTCGAATACGAGTTCTTGTCCCTTGCCATAGTGATTAGTGATTTCCGAAACGGTCCATTCGTCGGGAGACGGACCAAATCCGGGTAGGTGACCGAGTTGACGGCCCGGGAAACGTATGTCGTCGTTGATCACGTGCGGCCGGAGAAGAGACGCGTGGAATGCATTATGGATGCCGCGAGCGCGCAGCTCCTGCGGCAGATCGAGTTCAAATGTCGTATCACGTACGATGGCCCACGTAATCTTGTAAGGACCGATGTACTTCGGCGCGAGCTTTCGCGATGCACCCTTCGGCAGGCTGAGATTCTTCGTAGCGAGGTAGACCCAGTCCCCCTCACCGAATGGAGTCATCCGGCGGTGCTTGTTGGCCTGCCGGGTCTGTCGCACACGCGCGTCAATGATGCAGTCATGTGCCTGCATGATGGCATCCTTCATCATATGCGCGAATTTGATCACACCCGGATATGGTGAGCTCGCGCTCCACTTGAGAGCGCGGGGAAGCGCACCGTAGTTGAGAAAGAACGGGGAGAACCCGGTGGTCTCTGAGACCGCCGAGTTCATTGCGAATTCGATGGCGGGCAACCGCTTTGCCCAGTCGGTTGGATTCGCGAGCGCGCACGTGCGCAGCATTTGCACGAGGGTGTGATTGGCGCGCTCGGTCGACCCGTCCGTTTCTGGGTGATACGCAGAAGACATCCTGAGATCGACCCCGATTAGATCATGAAGACTGCGCCAGAAGATGCT
This sequence comes from Auricularia sp. M13, assembly GCA_037042915.1. Taxonomy (NCBI): domain Eukaryota; kingdom Fungi; phylum Basidiomycota; class Agaricomycetes; order Auriculariales; family Auriculariaceae; genus Auricularia; species Auricularia sp. M13. Next base: position 3,707,218 of record CM073199.1, read on the forward strand.
GGTAAACAGCGAATCCCGGTCACTTACAATCCGCTCAGGGAGTCCGTGCAGCTTGTAGACGTGCTCGAACACGAGCTCTGCGACGTCTGTAGCCTTGTAAGTAGACTGAGTGGGCACGATATGCACCATCGACGTGAGATGATCGATGATCACGCATATCATATCGAAGCGGCCGAGCCGCGTGAACGAGTCGGGCAGCGGCCCGACAAAATCGATTCCAACGGACTGCCAGGGCCGCGACGGCACTGGCAGGGTTTTGAGCTTGCCCAGAGGCTGCTGACTGTTGGCCCTATTGAGGGCGCAGACACTGCAGCTTCTGCAAAAGGCTTCAATATCACGGCGCATATCGCGCCACCAGAAGACAGTACGGACGTACTGCAACGTTTTACTCGCGCTGAGGTGCGCGAGTATCGAATGCGCCTGCGAGATGATGATCTCGCGAACGGAGCGCCCCTGATGCAAGCAATCAGGAACGCCGATTAACGATTCTTCATCCGTAATCATTTGCACGATCCCGTTCTTGATTCGGAAATTCCGGTAATCGTGAGGGTTTTCGGTGATCATCTTGAAGAACTTGTCATTCTGGTACTCAGGCTCAAAAATGGCGGGTATGTCGAGCTGAGGCTCGGCGGCCTTCAGCACTGATGCGATGTCGGCGAGTCGATAGTCGAGCAACAGCTCGGCTGTTCCCGCATCTTGACCTATCACATCCCCCGAGGCGCGCGACGGCGAGACGTTCGCCGGCGACCGCGCGCCCTCTTCACCTTCTTCTTCCTCATCGTGGTCGCGCCCTCCGCTGGGCTGCACGGGTTCCAGCAGCTGGGGCGGGTCTGCATTCGCAGGCTCGCCCGTCGTCACTACTTCGGGCGTGACCTCATTCGAGGCTGCGTCAGGCGTGTCCGCATTCGCGGGCGCGCCGTCGTTCTTCTTGTATCGAGGACCGCGCCGACCTTGGATCAAGCTCGCCCAGGCCGGCGGGCCCGTCTTCGCGCCGAGTCGCGCAGACCGTCGGACGGCGTCGTTCAAAGGTGCGTCAGCGTTCGTATCACCTTTGTTACGACCTGTCGTTTGATGCTGACCCTCCGTATCACCTTTGTTACGTCTATCAGGGGAGTTTTGTCGCTGGACCGACGCAGCGAAGCTGGCCAGGGCTTCGCGGCCAGTCAGCACCGGTGCTGACAGCCAGCGCGACGCGCACGCCCTCCAGGTGAGTCCCACGGCGTTTGATTGCAGTGCGGGCTTATCATCGTCGTCGTTTTCTTCATAGATGAGCTCGCTGGACGCCCGTACCGTACCTGCTTTGTCCTCGCTGTACAGCCTGGACAACGCATCGGCGAACTTGTTCGTCTCGCCGGGGATATACATAACTTCGAAATCAAACTCGTTGAGTACGTCCAGCCAGCGGCTTTGCCTCGAAGATAGCGAGCGCTGACTCATGAAATACTGCAGGGCTTTGTGGTCGGTACAGATACGAAACCGCGCGCCATGCAACATGCCGCGGAAGCGCTTCAACGACTCAACGATGGCGAGAAGCTCGAGTTCGTGCACCGGATAGTTCTGCTGGGCGGGATTGAACTTCCCGCTCCAGAACGCGCATACTTTGGCGGTGGCAAGGTCATCGCCTTGGCTGATATATCCGCTACCGCCCGTCAAGCATGCGTCCGTGACTAGATTGATCCACGGTGCGTCCTTCTCGTAGTTTATCGCGACTCGATGCTGATCGCGGTGTTCAGCTACGATTTTGCGTATCTCGTCGAACGCGCGCTGTTCGGTCGCGCCCCATCGCCAGGGTCGATTCACGCCCGTCAACGGCGTTAGGCCGCCCATTGGGATTCGGATGCCGGCGCAGTCGGGCACGAGGAAGCCCACTGCACCCAAGAAGCTCTGGAGAAGTGCCCGGCTCGTGGGCACTTTCCAGTTAGCAACGGAGTCGACCTTATGTGGGTCCATCCGTATCCCGTGCTCGTCTATAATGTGTCCTAGAATGTTGATTTCTGAGGCGAACAGCTGCATTTTATCTGCACTCAAATAAAACTTGTTCTCCCGCAGAATTTTGAATACCGTCCGGATGTGCTCGATGTGTTCTTCAAGCGTATACGAGTAAATGATGATGTCGTCAAGATAGACGTCCATCCACACGCCAAGATGCTCTGAAAATATATGGTTCATCAGCATTTGGTACGTTGCCGAGTCATTGCAGTCCCCGATCTGCAGTACTAAGCTCTCCATCGTCCCGTCAGGGGTATTAAACAGCGTGCGACTGACGTGCTCGGGTACGACACGGATTTGCTCATAGGCGTCCTTGCCGTCTATGAGGCTTCTCCACGGGCGCCGTACCACGCTCCTGAGTATGGTGTCGATGTCCGGCAAAGGTGTAGCTATCTTCAGCGTATTCTCGTTCTGCGCGCGCTTGTCGACGACCGTGCGCATTCGTAACACGCCGTCTCCTTTCGGCGGCTTCGGGATAATGAGCAGCGGCGTGCAGCTCGTTCCCGACGCAAGTCGCCAGCGTCCTGTCGCGAGATAGGCATTCTTTTTCTCTGTCCACAGGCTTCTCATTGCCTCTGGACAGCGCGATGGACGCCATGGATATATTTTCTTCTCGTCGATGAGAGGAATCGTGTGGTTAATCGCATGCAGCGGCGGGAGCTCGGTGAGCCACGCATCCTTGCAGAGGTCTTCCGCCTCCTTCTTCATTTGCTGACGCAGTGTTTCCAGTCGCTCCTCATTGATGATCGCAGCCGCGGCAGATAATGAGAACGCCTCAGAGCCTTGTATTGGCTCCGGCTTCGCGCTCCCGATTACCACACGCGTCGGGTTGAGTCCAATCGCCACAGAATGTTGCCACATGAAAGGTGTACCTAAAATCAGGTCGTAGTTGTCAAGGTTAGCCACGTCAAAGCGTTTCTCGCAGTCTATGTCCTGATACTTGAACTGCGCAGATACTTCGACATTGATTTTCGATCGTGAACCCTTGACCGCGAGTTGCACTGGGATTGGTCGCTCCAGCGCTTTAACCTTGAGCTTGAGCTGGTCTACCAGCGTCGTGGACATGAAATCCGCGAGGGAACCTGAATCGATTAAAACGCGAACGACCCGACCTTGTACATGCGCTTCAACTACTACCGGCCGAGGTACCATCCGGGATACACTTCTGAACCGCATGGCTGTTCGTTCCAGCGGTTCCGAAGGTACCGGCTTCCTCATTCCACTACTGCCCGCTCGCCCCGCGCCTACTGGACGCGAGGAACTCACGGTAATCGCCTGACACGCGATCCCGCTGCGGGAGAAATGGTCAGCCTGGGTAGACGAAGTGACAGGCGCGGTACTCACGGGTTCCACAGTCGAATGGAGCTCGGCGCGGTGTAGAACTGCGGGAATGTTGATTCCCGCGGCCGCGATCTCAGGCGTCACGTGATAGTCAAGCCGCGTCTCCAGGTCGCGAACGAAGGTCTGTCCGCGGCTGCGCATAATCACGTAACGCTGATTGTCGACTCCAAGTTGGTGCGCTTGCTCGTTGGACATTAGCCGGAATTCGCCGTTGAGAAAGACTACAGCGTGATCGGGTGAGTAGTCCGGGTTTCTTTCGTTCGGAATACTGAGACCGCGTAGGCTTGCGATGGTTGGTCCATCGTAGCCTGCGTGTCTCTCGACGTGACGGCGCACGATCGCAGACACACGCAAGTCTCCGGCCAGGAAGTCGTCACGGTAGACTTCATAAGCATCACCGGTACCCCAGTCGTTCACAACGAATGAGTTGTTCTCTTCGTCGTAGTTGACCGTAAACCGGCGATCGACATGCATCTTCACGGTGCCGTCCAGCGAGGTGAGATTTCCAAAATAATTCTTGAATTTACCGATTAACACCTCCTCGACGATGTAGGGCTTGGCGTAGGCGAGCTCGTGCTCGCTCTCGGGGTGATCGATCATCAAGCGCATCCCCGCGAGCTGCAGCGCATTCTCGTCGCTGTACTCGCGCTCGTCGTACGGGATCTCGTCTTGAAGTTCTACACGGTGAGCTCGAATGGCCTTGATCTTCGGTGCAAACGGTTTGCTGACGCGCGCAGCGCTCGAGTGCAGAATCGCCGGGCGGCGTGCTTGCATCCGCGTGGGGCAGTTTCGGCTGAAATGCCCCTCGCTCTTGCAGATGAAGCACTTTCCCTCCGCCTGCAAGCGCGCTTTCTCTTCGGCGCTGAGGGCTTCGCGCCGTACGAATTGGCCGTCGCGCGAGCGTGGAGGGCCCGTGGTCGGTCCTCCTCTCGCACCTCCGCGGCCGTTGGATCCTCTGAACCCTCCGCGGCCGCGACTGGACTGGAACCCGACAGCATTGCTGCGGATCCAGGTCTTCGGTCGCGAGGTGGGTCGTCCGACGGTGAGACTCGCATTTTGCACGCGCTGACGCCAGTTTGAAGCAGAACTCGAAGCTGTCCGACCGTGAACTCGGTCGGACGTGTGCATATGTCGGTCTACACCTGCGCGCGCGCGCTCACCCTTCTCGAACTGTTCAGCGGCCGTAACGAGCTGGTCGAATGGACTTTCATCGATATTGAATCCATAGTCGAACCATTTCGACCGCATGTAGCTGTGCACTCCTTCCCATAACACCTGGATGAGCTGACGCTCTCCGATGTCAGGGAACCGTCGCGCGAGCACCTGGATGTCTCGCGCGAACTCGCGCACATCGCGTTGGCCTTGAGTCGACTGCGCGAAGCGCTTACGCAGCATGAGCTTGAAGTCCGAGGGGAAGCAGTGGTCGAACAGTTCATTGAAGAACTTTCGCATTGTCCACTTCTCCTCGGACAACACAATGTTGCTCATGAACCAGCGCAGGGCCTTCTCCGAGAGGAAACTCGACATCATGGGTATTGCCCATTTGGTACGCACTCCGTTCAGTCGTTTCCACAAGTCGACCTCATAGCACCACTGGTCGTAAACGTCGACGTCCGCGCGTCCATCGTAGACGCACGGTTGCTTGATTTTCATTTGTGAGACGAGCTTGCGCCGCGCGCGCAAGTCGTCTTCGTTGTCGTCCGACTCGCTCCCAGAGTCGTCTCCGGGATCGCCATCTCCAGGCTCTCCGCCAGCAGGCGGAGTTGGGTCAGAACCGCCAGGCGGCGGAGGCGATCCTCCTCGCCAGCCGTCGCCGCCCGGAAAACCACCTCCCGGTGGTCCTCCTCCTCCTCCGTTCCCACCCGGTCCCTCTCCGCCGTTCCCGCCACCATGCCCATTTCCCGCTGGGTCAGGGCTCGATGGCGTTGGAGTAGGCGGCGTGTCACTGGGTCCGTTCGGCGGTCCAGCCGGCGGCTTCCCAGTTCCAGGAGGTCCGCGGCGAGCATCCCGCTCGCCGTGCGGTGCTCCAGTCGCAGGGGCGGACGAATCGAGCGCAGTTGGGGTTGATCTTCCCCAGCTTTGCTGATTTGCTCGCACCTGTGCGGGGTCCTTGGTGAGATTCATCGCAAGAGGAAATGGACGAGCAGTTCTTACCTTATTTCTTGCTGACCGGCTGCTGACAGGGTACGCGAGATCGCCAGAGTCGGACGATTCACTTTGAAAGAAAGTGGAGCGAACTGGAGCGCCACCACTGAGTGCTCCGGGCAAGCCTCCAGCTTCCGAGTAATACCCACCCGGCGGCGCAGCTCTTGCTCGCGGCGTCTCTGGGTTGGCATTGTGCACAGTAATGCTGCGCACCATTCCTCCCTGTGGGAAAGGTACGTTCTTGCTCTGGGGGACAGGTGTAGTTTTTACTGACGCTTTCCCCCAGATCGGGATTCCCTGGCTGGATTGTGACTCGAGTACGTCCGTTTTCGCCTGCACAACACCGTGCTGTTGCTGCGCAGTCGAGGCGAGCGACGAGCTTGCCTTCGTCCGCCGCAGGATACCCGGCGTGACTGGCGCTGGGTCGGCTTGATACGACGGCAGCGGCGACGACGAGTCGGCGAAGGAGAACCGGACTGACTTAGGCGTGGAGGTCGCTGTGGGTCTCTCCAGCGGGTCCACGCCTTTGCCTTTTCCCGGGCGTCCAGTGCCGATGGGATCAGGTAACAGTCGAGTCTTGGGCGAGGGAGACGTACGAGCGGCCTCGCTGTACGTCTTCGGTTTCGGTGGTGCCTGCACTGGCTTGACTAAATGCGCAGGTACCTCGTTGTTCGCGAATTTAACCAGGGCGGTCGCAGCCAGCGGTTTCGACTGTGTAGCGCATTCATTCACATAGTTGAGCCACTGGCACAGTACCTCGACATGATGATCTGGGAAAATCCCGCTCATATATGCGAGCGCGGGATCCAGTCCTTCATCATGGTACTTGTTCAGCGCCGACTCGCTGAACCTGCGCAGCTTCTTTACATATGCGCTGACCGATGTCACAGGTTCCTCGCCAGGCAGCAACGGCTGCGGTTCGGGCGTCGAGCGGGGGCTTGACGGCGCAGTGGCTGGTTCGCTGTTGAATGGACCAGTTGTAGCGCCACTTGTCGTCTCGCTCGGAGCGACGAGAGAAGGCACCGCGCTAGTCGCCCGAGACGATGGGCGACCGCTCGGACCCTCTTCTTTGTCGCTCTCGACGGCGGGTAGGTCCTGCACATGTTTAGGGTAAGTTTCTCCTTCTGTTACCCATGGCTCAATTCTGACCGAGTGATCCCCGCTGTTGTAGTGTGCGTACCACGGAGGGAAATCCTGCGGTCCCGAGATGGTCGGCACGGGGATCACTTCGCTAGCTTGCTTCGGAGGTGAGCCTTTCTTGATTTTGGTAACCCATCCGTCGGCGTCGACAATGGTTCCTTCACCAACTGTTCGCCAAGTCGGATTCGCGCCTGCGTCTCCCGACGTGCGCGTGCCGAACTTGACAGTTGGCTCAGCTGCCATCGCTGATGACTGTATTCTCGGCGGGCTCGTCCTTTCTGAACCCGGCGGGTCTGCTGTCGGCGGCTTTGGTGCAACTCCGGGATCTGCCGGAGTTGCAGCAGCAGGCAACTGGATCGCGCCGCCGCCAGTTACAACCGTTGCCGTTCCCTCTGGCGCAGCTGGCACTGGCCGGATTGGCCCGTGCGGCTGCGCCAGGGGTGACACGCGGGGTACTGACGGCGTTGTAGGCGCAGTATCTGGGTCGGCCATGCGGAACGATGCGTCCGCCGCCGAATCCGTCGATTTATCTGCTGCTAGCGGGAACTCGAAGTCCCCGATTAGTTTGCTGACATGAATGGACCCCGCTTTGCTCAGCGGGGTCAACGGCGACATGGGTGCGGTGCGCGACGCAGCAGGTGTCGCGGGCGCAGAGTCGCCGGCGTTCGATGCTCCAGCTGGTTTGGCTGGGGTCATCAGACCTTCCCAGGACTCCCGTCTCGCCGGGGAGTCCGCATCCAGCATGGCGAACACGCGGCGCGCTGGAATGCGCGGCGTTGCCAGCCGAGCAATCGTGTCACGCAACTCGCGGACACGATTGTGCAAAGGGGTCGGTCCTCCCGGGAGCGACCCGGGGGCGCGAGTGTCTTCGTCACTCGCGTACGAACGTCTTCCAGAACGGGTCTTGACCATTTTTAATGAGTTTTTATTTGTTTTCGAATTCGAGTTGAGATTTGAAACTGAGATTTGAGGCTGAGACAGATTTAGAGAAGAAACCGAGATTTGATTTGAGATTTAAGAGAGACTTGAGAGGTTGAGAGTTGAGATTTGAGGGAGTTGAGAGTGATGGTGAGAGTGAAGTGAGTTGTTTGAGGTTGAGGTTGAGATTTGCTGAGAGAGTTTCTGCATGCAGTGTGATCAGTACTGTATGCAAGGGTCATAAATGCAAAACAGAGAAGTTTCATTCAAAAAATGTAAGGCCAAGCGGCCATGAGTGAATAGTGAAAGTCAATAGAATCATTACTCACCGATGGTTTTGGGCCTTTAGACAAAGTCTTGAGAGCTGCTTGGGCCTTTCTCACTCAGGGATGAATGGGAATTGCCTCTGTTAAGCAGACTGAGGAGCTCAGAGTCCTAGAATACAGATATTTATACTAAAAATACAGGTAGAGTCATGGATTTTGCTCTGACTCGGGCTCCACAATTATCCCGGTCATTCTATGACTCGGGATAGCTCCTGCCGGGCGTACTCGTCATATCCCGCACTCTAACGAGGCGGGATAGTCGGTACCGTCGGCAGGAGACTGACTGCGGCGGCGCGCTATCCCGCCGCCGGGGTATACGCGCCGCTACGGCATCCTCGACTCCTCGGTCCCGAGCTATCCGCAGCTCAAAGGACGCGCGTCCCGTTTCCGAACGCAGACGCGTGTCCTCGGCCGGCTCGAGATCCGGAGTTGGTTTTTCGGGTTGAGACTGTACAATCGAGCAGATGCGACGGCATTGGGATAAGTCGCGAACTACCCATACCAAAGGATTATTGGTCCAGTGGTTAAGTTGCCCGATTGTTGTAACCATGTCATTAGTTCGATTCTGAGCTGGGGTAATGTTTTATTGCAAATCCGAACAAGTCTTGTTACAATCTCAAATGCCGCGCAAGTCTATCCTAGTTCCCGGGTAAGCAAGAACTGGATAACTATCAGTCAGCGGCAAGGAGAGAGCGGGCGTTACATCTCCAGCGTACTGGAAACCCATCACCTTGATGGTGGCCTCCGATGCTGCGGTCAACCTTTTTCTTGCGCGTCTTCATCGCACATATGGACGTCCTTTTGTACTTGCTGTTCTCATAAAAACCGATTGGAGCAATCTGGAACGAGCTTTTCCGGCGATACGGCCGCATCTGCATCATATTTCCAAGATGGATTTGCGGGTTCACATGTCCCAATCGAGCAGTCTACTTGATCACCTGCGCTCTCCCACTCCCCTGCTTCGATATTTCTATTTTGGCGCCATCCTGACCCAATTCGACCACGCGCTCCCGCCATTTCCTCCCGACCTTTTCGGCGGGCACGCCCCAAGCCTTGGGGCCGTCAGCTTCTGCAACGTGATACTTCCCGAAGAGTCTCCGGTTCGCGCTTTTCGAACAGTATGGGGTGTTGGGCTCGCCTACTATTCAAATCCTCAGACCATCGTTCCGAACGTATTTCCACACTTTCCCACTCTGGGCGAGATTCGGATAAAGGGAGAATTCAGCTTGCTTCGCCCCGTATTTCTGCAGCACACGTCCTGGTCTGCAGTTGGCATAGTACGGTTCGATTTGGTTAGCACCGCTCGCCGTGTCCAGATGGACCTATCTCCCCTATCCCGCATCCCGTTCGTCGAGATCAAGTTCCCGTCGTATCTGCAGATTCAACCTCTCCTCTCTCACATACGCGGCTGCGCTCACGCCGTGTTCAATAATCGCGACGCCAAAACGTTCTCGTTTGATCTGGCCGACATGGACGGCACAGTGGGTCGGTCCATGCTGTTGTCAAAGGATTGGCTCGAAGACCGAGACTCGTTTCAATACGAGCTCTTCGCGGTGCCAGATATCGGCCATCGCATCGTCTATATCGCCCTGGACTGCTCTCTATGGGACACAGTCGTGAACGTTCTCCCCGAGCTGTCTTGTCTCGCCACGGTGCACGTGGTCTTCTCCGAGCAGATCCCCCTCCACGCGGTGTTTGAGTGCCCTGCGCTCAGAAAAATTATCTTCCAATCGAGCGTCGGACGATACAGGAAGCTCCCAGAGCATATGTTCGTGGAATTCGCCTCCGCCTGTTTTCGCAGCGTCTGCTTCCCGATCATGATTGACCTCAGGAATATCCTGCTCGACTTCAGTGCCACCAACATAACCAGGCTGGACGAATTCGACCGAGTCTTCTCTCTGATCAGAAATCGGAAATGAGGCGCACCGTGGCTTTCGTATGTCTGCGATCTCTGGCTTGTGATTCAGTCTACACCGCTCACTTCTTTCCAGGGTTTTTTCTTCCTAAGAAAAGAAGATGCAGCGACATGAGGAACGAGTCGGGGGGTCCTGATCAAGGCAGAGGTACAGTTATCAGCGCCCTGTAATATGATGCGTACCGCGCTGCAGGCCAACAAGAGAGCCCGAACCAGATTGCAAGCCGGCGAATCAATTGAACATCATGACAGCACAGTTCATTTCATCCATGTGACAAGGGCAGCGCACGCAGTCAATTGACTAGTCATAGGTTATAGCTGTGGATATCAGTGCGCTCGACTTCCCACAGAGTGTTTGGAGCGTGAATGACCGCGCCAAACCATGCAGAACTCGAGATATGGATATGAGGTATGAAAGTCACGGTCAGAGTCAATCTAGAAGCCATGACTCAGCGCGCCCGTCCAAGAATCGCCTAATAGTACTCTACCTAAAAAAACAGGGGATGGTTAAGCAAGCATAAATCGTATATGTAGAAGAGGCTAGACCCACGTCACCCCCAAATACTCGTGTAACAGTCCTTCGCTCCAATCGATATCTGCCAGCCGTCTCCACCCTTCGATTGCGACTCTTCCAACGCAAAGAGGCGTGCAGCCCAGACACAATACGGAATCTCCGGATGGTACTGTCTCTCGTCGATGAACGCCTTAGCGCTCGCGATGCCCAACCTGCGCAGGTGGCCATACAAGATGACGCCAGCTGACTTTTGAGCTCGAGTACGTATAAGTCGCTGTTGCACAGGGGGGGTGTGCGGGGATCGCGTCTATGAATGAAGAATGCCTCGAAGAACGGCGATACGGACTGAGGGCCGAGGCCGAGACATTTTACGAGCTTATTGATGAACTTGTCCGAAGTATCCAGGGGCTGCAGATGTATAGCCATTTCGACAGCGGAGGAACCGGGGTGGAGTATCTCGCGCAGGACGTCGGGAAGGAACGGTCCGGACTGGGAGACGACGGCGGCGATGGCTGCCTCAGTAGCGTACGACGCCTGGATCTCTGGCTTCAGTTTCTTGAAGTCGTCACGCAGCGTCAGGCTGATGAAACTCAGAGATGAGAACGTGTAAGAAGGACTACGATACGCACCATTTTAGGATGGGATGTCAGCAACGGTCCACGGACGCAGGAACCATCGGTTATGCAGAATGACACGGCGGCGCCAGACATCTGAACCGTGAACACGCGATTCGTAAGTATGTATCGAGGTGCTCTGCCACTGGCAGTTGTCTCGACAAGCGACCATGGTAAGGGGTCAGAGTCCAGAAGATCGAATTCATTCAGCTGGTCGGTGAGAGCAGCCGCCACGCCGTGGTCATCGAAGCGGTAGGTGATGCCGTCCGACGACGTATAATGAAACTGCTCCGCGACAGCCATGCGGAATAGCAAAATGAAGAACAGCAAGAAGGAGCTCCCGCTGCCCGACTGGCCGATGTAGACCACGCCAAAACTGCCCGCGGCGCGCGAAGAGACGATGGCAGTGTACGACTCGACCATGTCGTGGCGCAGGCGCATCCATCCAGAAGTCTGTTTCAGAAATTGCATTTCCCAGCAAATGCCGTCTTGCTCAATGTGGAGAGCGCCTGAGTTGCTTGCAGCCTGTAATCTCGCGGCGCCAGCATTGCTGGTGAATGGCCTGCCAGCTGCGGCTTGCAGGCCGCTTATCAAATAATTCGACATAAGGGGCGGGTACTCGCGCGTCCGTCATGGAACGAGCCAGATGACAGTCGGAAGGTAAGTCGATAGAAGCGGGCGGAGCTGGCAAAGTCCGGCCTCGGAGTGAGTCCGCAACGATCCATGTTCCTATTTCCAGATCAGTATCTTGCTACCGACCGATATCGACCAGGGAGATTATCGGCAAGCACATTGCGTGACAAAGACACATGCCTGGGCTGACAGCCATGTCGTTCCCATACCCAAGTTCAGAAAACAATAGGGGGTTTCACGGTAGCGTTTTAGGACCGTTTCTACGCCGTTTTTGTTCCATTTCTTGAATCATTTCTGGATCGTTTTGGCGCAGAAATGACATCAAAAACGGACAGCTACTGTGAAACCCCCCCAGCAAGTTCTGTTTTGATTTCATTTCTGGAGCCTGCAGACTCGCTGCCGGGCTCGGCACGCGCTTTATGTCATCTTTCCGCTGCCAGCAAACCAGAGCTTTGAGCCCGAGCCCGAAGGAACAGGTCCCTTATACACGCCGATGGCTGCACTCACCACCCGGCTTCCTATATGAGCGCAACCCGCCTGCGGGAAACTTCTGGTCCCACAAGCGTTCCGCCCACCGTGTGGCCTCATGCCATCACTTTCTCATCGTGAACGCGTTGTCCGGGACATCCTCAACGACGCTTTCGAGTGCCATGAGCAATATCTGCGCTCCGTAGAGGATACCTCGTCCCCGCTTCGACGACTATGCCAGCTTGACAGCGATACAGACTCGTCGGACAACAGCTCTCAGAACTCGACTGATTCGTTGTCTCTTCGCCGTTCAAATTCAGATGACGAGGACAACAGCTACCTCAGCAACATGGAGGCGACTGAGGAGGCTCTAGCTATCCTTTCTGCTGTTCGTGTTCTCCAGCCGAGCGCAGGCGTGGCAAAGGCACCCCAGCTGCCGCTTATCCTTCATGACTTCTACTACAACGATGCGACACGCTTCCAGCACAACTTGCGCTGCTCGCCAGCCATCTTCGATGAGATCGTTCGGGTGCTGGAGCCTGATCCAGTCTTTATGAACAACTCGAACCAGCCCCAGATGCCCGCTCGCTGGCAGATTGCTATCACACTCTATCGCTTTGGGCACTTCGGGAATGCTGTGTCAGTGGAAGGAGTGGCACAGTGGGCTGGTGTCTCAGCCGGGATGGTCTATAAGGCCACACAGCGCGTCATGCTTGCCCTCCTTGGCCGCCACGATGACTACATCCGTTGGCCAACAGCCGAGGAGAAGGAGGAGGCCAAAGACTGGGTCCAGTCGGCATCGTGCCGCGCATGGAGAGATGGGTTCTGTATGGTCGACGGGACCTTAGTACGGCTATATGAGAAGCCGGGATGGCACGGTGAAGCGTACTTCTGCCGCAAGAGTAGCTACGCCCTGAATATACAGGTATTTTTTCCCTACATGGGGTACCTGTACTAAATTGTCCGTAGATAGTGAATTTGCCCAATAGGATCATCATCGACTACGTTCTGGGCCACTGTGGCAGCGCACACGACTCCACTTGCTTTGCTGACAGCCGTGTTGCAAACGAGCACAACACTCTGCTCCCAGACGGAGAGTGGATCTGGGCAGACTCGGCATATGCTACTCAAGTCTGGTGTGTTGTCCCTTACAAAGGCAACGCTGCCAAAGTCCAGGAGAACCGCACCTTCAACTTCCATCTCTCAAGCGTATGCCTGCAATTCTAGCCTAGATTTATCTTAACCCTCAAATAGATTCGAGTACGGAGTGAACATACGATGGGCCTCTTGAAGGGGCGGTTTTCCTCACTGAGAGATCTTCGACAGCAAATCAACAACGAGCGCGCGCACCGCATGGCGCTGGCCTGGATACGGTGCTGCCTCATACTGCACAACATGATTCAGATCACCTCCGGCGGCAGTGAGGACGAGGACTTTGTAGCAGAAATGCTGAGACTTGGTGCCGATAACGACGGAGAAGGCGAGGACCTCGTTGGTGAGGACATACCGATGCAGATTGCACGACTCTCAGCGGGACAACGGAAGCGCGAGGAGCTCAAGGCCGCACTCTTTCGCAGTCTAGGATGATGATTAATGAGTGTGTATCTACTCGGTTGCGTTAATTAGGATGTTTTCTAGTCTATATACCCATCGCCGATCGTCAGCGTCAGAAACCCAGGCCAGGATCGGGAGCACCAAAGTCTGCAAATGCTCCAGGGAAGTTCAGAGGGGCTGGTGCAGCCGAACGTTGTGCAAGCGCGATCTGCAACTCCATGCGCTTAAGCACCAGCTGGTGCTCACGATCCGCCTGAGCCTGACGTGCCTGATGCTCACGCTCTTTCTCAGCCCGCTGATCCTCAAGCTCCAATCGCATACGCTTGAGACGCATACCTTCCATCATTTCATCATGCTCAAAGCGACGCTTGGTCGAGAGACGCTCGGTGTCCGCAAGACGTGTCTCCCGGAGCACGTCAAGCGGGGTCTGCTTGTTCTTCTTCGATACCTGAGGCTGCAAGCCGGCAGCAGGCAGCACAGCCTGAACGGCAGATGGAGCGGCGGGTGTAGCAGGGTGGGCAGCGGGTGCGGAGCGGTGAACGGGGGGCAGCAGAGAGGTAGCACGGGCGGCAGCAGTCTTAGCGGCAGCAGTCTTAGTGGCAGCAGCAGCAGCGGAATCGTCTTCATCCACATCCCAGCCCTCAAGACCACTAGACGACGAATTACGACGAGCAACGTGCTGCGCGGGCGGTGAGTAATTGCTGCCGCTGTCGTCGAACTCTTCAAAGCCACGGCCAACGGCGCCAGCAGACGCCGCATCCACGTCATCGTCGTCGGCCTGTGCAGTCTCAGCCTTATCCCGAGATGACAGTTCACTGTACATACCTGAGGATCTGCATCAAGTTCGGCGCGTTCCTCATCGCCGACATCGGCATCGGCGCCTGTATGACCTGGTGCGTTGAAGAGGGATGCTGCGGTTCCAGCGTGATCCGTGCCAGGCGTCGCCGAGCTGACGGCACAAGGTGCATAGTTGGGCAACTCGGACCAGAAGCCGTGGAGCTCATCCCACCATGGCCATTCTACACGGATACCCTCTGAGGCAAGCATGAGCTCCATAAAACATAGTATAATGACGAACACCCGCACCAATTTGGTTCAAAACCCCTGGGGTTTGCACGACGATACCGTTGCCTGTCTGTCCGAGTTCCTTGCGGTAATACTGGTAGTCCTTGCGCAGTCTATCCCGTTGCAGATATCAACACAGAATCATGGCAGAAAGAAAAGAAAAAATGCGCACCGTGCGAGACGCTGTCCAACGGCATCCGCAAACTTCTTCTTGCTGCTATCAAAGGCGGCCTTGTCCTCGGGATCGACGAAGATGGCCTCGGCGAGCGTAGTGTAGAGCAGCACCTTCGACTCCTTGGCAGTCTGCCGTCTTCGTCCGTCCTTCTTGGCGTCGCCCACCGCATCCGAAAAGAGCTTGATGCGGAAGCCAGGGTGTTCAGAAAGATAGCTGAGCAGCCGTTCCGTCAGGACGGGCCGTTTGGCCCATTCGACGCGCCCACGGTTGGCCGAGGCGGTGGGCGGATTGGCAGCGTCGTCCGCGGTTGCGCTGCTGTGCTGCGTTGCGGCCTTGGCGGCGGCTGCCTTGCCCTTGCGGGGCGGCATGGTGGTTGGAAGGAAGGACTGGTCCTGACGTGGAGCCTGTGTGCCGATAGAAGCGGGCGAGAGGAAAAAAGAAAGTTAGAAAAGGGAGAAAAACGAAACGAGCCGACAGAAACGACTTGAACTCGTTTCTGCAAAAGCCGTTTCTCGGTCGTTTCCGGCCTTTTTTCGCGTGTTCCGGGGTCCCGTTTTTGCAGAAATGGACAAACAAAATGCTCTGAGAAACGGCGTAGAAACGGCCCAGAAACGCTACCGTGAAACCCCCTAATGTCTTGCAGATGATACTGTACATTACAACCAAGTCTACGACATCTCCTCCTCGTCGTCCTCATGTAGGTCGTCCCGGTCGTCGGTGGCCTCCGCTATCCGGCGACACATCGCTTGGACGAATTTTTGTCGAGTCGTGGCGTCAGGGCCAACCAACTCCTTGGGCTTCAATCAACGGATGTGAGCAAACCAACAGAGAATATAGGACAAGCAGAAACTCACCAACTCCAACGACTCGATGCGCGAGAGCGCCGGCGCAAGAAGTCTCCGCAACGCATCCCCCATCCCATTCCCAGACGCCGCCCCATGCGTCGATATTTGCCCGAAACCCGCGAGCCGCCCCGCCGAGCTCGTGCCAAGCCCGAGTGATGTGTGCGCGAGCGCGGGCCAGTGCTGCAGGTGTTCGCATACGAGGAGCAGTAGGACCTCCAGCATATCTGCTTCTACGTCAGTAACGAAGAAACCGAGACGGGGAAGCACGCACGCAAGGAGCTTAATATTCGACCATGCGCGGCCGTGTGCGCGCGCTCCAGTTCCTGCACGGCCAGCTCTCATCTCCGAGGCAGGTCGAGCTCAGGTAGCAGCTCCGAGCCAGACGTAGACGCAATCTACGGCCGGGTTCGTCAGCAAGGGCCACTAAAGAAGACTAGATGATAGGATGACGAACTTCATCGATCTCCTCCAGACTCAAGGAGTCCTTGTCGTCGAGCTTGACCGCCAGGTCGTACACTTCGGCGAGGCCATCCTCGACAGCAGCAACGGCCTCGTTCAGTGCAGTAATGGAATCGGATATCGTGGGACCCGATGCTACATCGCGGTCAGTCACATGCGGAATGAAGACCAAGCCCAGCCAACTTGCCTAGCGCAGTAGGGTGCATGTCGGCCTATGAGCAGAACAGATAGTATGTCCTCGCCTGCACAAATAAATCAACAATGCCAGCGGAACTCCAACGAGAGAGGCTGACCTGTCCCGCTCCTGCTGGCCGCAGACAAATAGACGGTACACCACTTTCGGAGTAGCGCGACCGACTCGTATAACCGGACCTCGAAGATGGAGGCGTTGGTGCCATATCCTGTATCCGAGCACGTCAGAAAAGCACCGCGCACGATGTATCAAACGGTACGCACCGGGTGCGCGCCCCTTCGTCATCTCATACTCCGCCTCGTCGGTCACGCGCGCGTCGATGTCGCCGTAGCGCGAGCTCAAGAAGCGACCAGCGACGGCGAGGATAGCAGCGTGAATGCCCCCGAAGCCTGCATAGCCGGACTGCAATTGATGCTGATCAGCAGGAGGGAGAACAGTGGCACGAGCTACTGACCAGTTCGGCAGGCGGAACTTAGGGGACGACGAAAGAGCAGACCGCGACAACCAGCTGGAGTGAGCCGAGTACCGCGAGCGTCACGCGCGGCGCGATGTCGCGCAAGATGGGCCAGGAACGTCTCGCGATGCGACATCAAGAACGAGAGCGCCTACAAATCATATCAGCCGTCGTCAACAGAGGGCGACGCCGCCATACCTGCTTGGCGGCCGTAGCACTTGCAACGCCGCCACTTGCGAGCACACTATTGACAAGCTGCAGGGCGGGCACGAGCAGCTGGTGATAGCGAGCGACGACGGAGGGTAGGAACGATGTATCGTCTGTCTACTAGTCAGCAACAGTAACGAACACTGCGCACCCAGAATAGACTAACCGAGATACGCCTCGTCCGCCTCGGGTCGCGCATCCAAGAATTCGCAAGAAGCCAGAGTCGAAATCGCGCGCGCCTTGAAGACCTCGTCCGCCCCAGCGCGCGTCTGCGCGAGCCGCACGAGCAGCGCCATCTTGGCCTCGTAAACGTACAGCGCGTTCAAGTCGTCTACAATAGCATCCATCAGCGCCCGAAGCCCAGCAGTCAAAGCAAGACAACAACGCACCAGGATCCGCAGCAAGAACCGAAAACAGCTCCTCCTCGCCATGCTTGATCTCCTGTACAAACGTCTGGAGGTATCCGCTCGTCGCCAGCGTATTCAGGACCTTGTGCCGCTTCTCCTTCCTGCTGAGCCGAACGAGCGCATCGAGCAGCGAAAACGCAACAGTCTTCCAGACGGCCGCGCCGTCCACCGCGTTGCGACATACGATAGGAACGAACCGTTCGACGATGGAGTCGACGATGGCCAAGACGCCCGCCTCGGCATCGCCGTCGGACGCCTCGATGAGGTGCAAGAAATGGATGAGCGCGGCGTACACGTTCCCGCGCGCGATGCCGGCCAGCGCGAGCGCGCACTCGAACAGGCCGCGCGCGAGCGCCAGCAGGCGGTCGCTCGGAACGTCCGACGGACCATTCCTTAAGGCCGCAACGAGCGCGACGAGCGTCTGCGCCAGTGCCTCCTCGCCGGCGCCGCCACCGACTCCACCCGCCAGCGCAGCGCAGACAGCAAGCGACAGCTCGCACACGATGTCCTCGTCGACCAGCTTCCCTCCCCGCGCGAGCGCCACGCGCACGACGCGCGCCCACGCCTCGAAGCCGAGCGCCTTGGCGTGCTCCAGCTGCCGCCGTCAATTCTCCACGGCCGCGCGCTCCAGAACGTACTTCATCTCGCGCCGCGTCTGCTCCTTATTCCCGGGGTCGACGGTCGACAGCAGCGCCAGGAGCGAGTCGACGTCATAAATCGGGCACCCCGCGCCGTCGTCCCGCACGCAGCTCTCAAAGTCCAGCGCGCGCAGCGACTGCAGCTCCACGCCCTCCTCGGGGTTGATCGAGTCCACCCAGTGCACACTGAGCGCGCGCAGCGCCTCGACCGCCAGCTCCCGCCGTGGTCCTCCTCGGCAAACAATATCGCGAGCAGACGCCTCGGCGCGGTCGTCGCAGCGGACACATGCATCTCGAGCGCGACGAGCTCCGCGACCCACGCGCGCGCGCGCAGGAACGCCGTCGCGCCTCGTGCATCCACCGCGACGCTCGCGCCGTCCGCGAAGACCAGCAGCCCGTCGCTCTCGCCCTCGGGTTGCGGCGGCGGGCGCAGCGGCAGCGCGCGCAGGTGCCGCGCGCAGAAGTCCTCGCGCGTGCGCAGGTAGCGCAGCGTCGCCTCGCCCAGCCGCGCGTCCGCGCACAGGTTGCGCAGCAGCTTGTAGTACTTCTCCGCGAGCACCGGCAGCGTCGTCGCCAAAATCGGATGTGTATGATGGTGGGTTGAGGCGGCGCCGTCGCGCGGCACGCCTTGCGAGAGCGCAGAGAGGATGACGTGCAGGCAGCCCGCGCGGCCCTTCGCGGCTGACG
Source organism: Auricularia sp. M13 (assembly GCA_037042915.1). Taxonomy (NCBI): domain Eukaryota; kingdom Fungi; phylum Basidiomycota; class Agaricomycetes; order Auriculariales; family Auriculariaceae; genus Auricularia; species Auricularia sp. M13. The sequence goes on from CM073199.1 coordinate 3,725,905, forward strand.
GGTCTTCCAGCCTGCCCTGCGCGTCGTACCCGAGCAAGAATCGCGCCACGGGGCCCTCCTGGAGCAGCAGCACCATCGTCGCCTCCTTAATGGCCGCGGTAAGGTCGAGCGGCACGCGCGGGTCGGGCTCAAGAACAACGCCCAATGCAGCGTCAGCGCCGCGCGCATCGCCGGCGTCTTCCACTCGGTCTTGCTGTTGAGCAGCCGGGTGCCGGTGTCGGCGACGAAGGTCTTGTCGTCGCAGAGCGAGGTGTCGTCCTCGGGGACGTCGAGCGCGAAGAGCACGGCGGTGAACACGTAGGGCGTCATCTCGTCGTTGGTAGCGTGCGCGGCGAGCCACTCTATTTGCCGCGATATTTCGACGCCGGTGAGGTTGCGGGTGGCGGCGATGGCGAAGAGCACGTATCCGAGGATGTGCCGCTCGTCGCGCAGCCGTGCCAGTCGCAGAGTCAGAGTGCTGTGGGCGAGGCTGTATGGCGCTGAAATAAATGTCAGAATCATCCCAAATAAAATTACAGCTTTTGCAGCAAAGCTTGTCAATAGCGGTTTTTTCTTCCCAATGAACTTTTATTCTGCGATCAATTGCAGCAGTCGATGGGCCTGCTTCTGCACGTCGTCGAGGCGCGATAAGGGGTCGCCGAGGAGTCGCATAGCGTGTTCTGGTATGCACAACATGTTTGCGACCCCTCGGAAGACCCTCCGCTGTGCGTTCGGCTGACGTTCATCTTGCCGGGGGGTCGCAACCGTGTTGTGCATACCAGAACACGCTATGCGACCCTTCAGCGACCCTTTGTCGCACCTCAACGACGTGCAGAAGCAGGCCCAACGACTGCTGCAATTGATCGCAGAATAAAAGTTCATTCTCCGTGGGATCGACGTCGCCCTTCCCCTCGGAAGACCCTCCGCTGCGCGTTCGGCTGACGTTCATCCTGCCGGGGGGGAGGGCGACATCGATCCCACGGAGAACCAGCCTGTTGCTTGCCCACGGGGACCGCAGAAAAAAAGTGACTTCCGAAAAAAAGTCGCCACTGACAAGCTTTACTGCAATCGCTGTAATTTGAGACTTACTCGTTGCGGCCGTTGTGGCGTTGGCGAGCGCATTGGCCACTGCGCCCATCGTCGCCGTGACATTGTCGATCTCGAGCAGGACCTTCTCCGCCAATCGCACGCGTTTGCCGCCGGGGAGGTCCAGCATCGTCGTCATGAGCGCTCCGCGGAACTGCTCGAGGTCGGGCTCGACGAAGAGGGTGAGCAGGCATTTGGCGGTGAGCAAGCGGGCGTCGTGGAACTGGACGATGGCACGGGTCAGGCGGTCGTTGGGGTCGGCGTTGGGGTGCGTGGCCTCGATGTCCTTGAGCAGCCGGGCGCAGTAGTCGAGCTGGTCGGCGAGCGCGAGCGCGGCCTGCTGGAACTCGCCGTTGAGCAGCAGCCGCTGCCCGTTGTAGATTATTTTCCCTGCGGCATATAATTCAGCCCTAAATGTATGCGTACCAGGGCTGCTGGCGCGCACCAGACTCGACTTCCGCCCAAAGTCAAAGAGCGCGAGCAGCTGCGTCCGGTTTGCCTCGAGCGCGCGGTAGACCTCGTACTGGTCCACGTGGCCCGCGCGGCCGAGGTCGTTCAGGACGTCGTAGAGCTCGCCGATGCCGGAGTCCATGGCGGCGCGGCGTGCGGAACGGGAGCAGGTTGGGCGGAGTTTTAACCGCGCGTCAACCTTTTGTTCTCTTATTTTTCTGCTCCTCGAACGAGACGTGCACAGGCTCATTATTCCGCAGACTCGTGTGTGCTACATTCAGAAACAACCTTCTACACTATGGCAGGTCCAGTCGGCTATCATCATTCAGTCACTGCTATCACTTCTTGTCACAGTGGTCCATGCTCATCAGCTTATTCTTCGCCTCTACGCCAACAGTCAGCGCCGTCTTTGTTACTCGCAGGGACATACATACCTTTGAGCTTATCACCGACTTCGCGGACAATAGGCCCGAGATGACCCAAGTCGCGGTCCTCTTCAAACGTATCCGCCCGGCCGAGCTCGCCGAACCTGTTCTCCGCATACGCGTCCTCCGCGCGTCCGACGTTCTGCTGCGTTTGCGACGCGGGGACTGCTGGCTCTACTTCCTCATGTCAGTTCGTCGCGACTCGCAGTGGGACTTGGACGCCAGCTTACCTGTTGCCGATGTCGACTCCATGGGCTTGACGTCGTTCGCGGACGATTCGTAGCTGGGTGGCTGCTGCTGCTGGGCGTGCATGGCTTGGTTATGTGTAAGATGTCTTTCTTGGGCAATGAAGTTGCTCTTATACTGCTTTTCCTGGTACAGCCCGCGGCCGCACATGACGTGACGTCCAGCGCCGAGTCGGCGAGCAGCCTCGATAACGGCCGTCGGCGAGCTCATTCACCGGGCTCGCCTCATGATGTCACTTCACGTACATACTCCCCCCGCAGCGCCGATGAGTCCAGTATCGTCGCGCGGGCTCCCAGGCGGTCATCCAGTCACAGGCGCGGTCTGTACTCAGGCTGTAACACCGGACCGCGCGCGAAGGATAGCCCAGTCAGAGCTACATTTATACCCTCAACTGATAATTCACCAGTTTTCCTCCGGTGGTCTGTTCAGGAAGCACTGCACACCCGCGTGCCATGCAGAACAGGGAAGCAGTACCCTGACACATCAGGAAAACGTCGCTCCGCTCATGTGCGCGATGGACGCTCTATAGCGAGCCGTGCGCAGGACCTATCCCCCCCTGTTTATAGCGGACAGCCATCGCTCTGGTGCGGCCATTTGCGCACTGGCTCTTGATACGTCAGCTCCTTGCCGCACTAGAATCCACACTTTTGCACCCCATGGTCTTCATATGTGCAAAAAAACAAGACCGTCGCTGCGCGCTGCGCGCTTCGCCTGCGGCCAACGGGCACTACAAAAATCGAAATAAGGGCAACTGTAGGTAACATTCATACATCAGGTAGCAGCTCTTTCCACACAACGTTGCGCGTCAGAGTCGAATCGTCACCGATTGACTTGAGAATAAGAACATCGGCAGCCTCGGGGACACGTGTCACTGCGCAGTACAGCTGGCCGTGTGAAAATACGGGCCTTCTGAGGTCAATTGCAAGACGCTGCACTGTGAGACCTTGGCAACTATTGAATGTCACCGCGTATGAGAGGACAATAGGGAACTGCTTTCGGTGTACGATAAAGTTTCCCTTTGGCGGTGAGAATTGGAAATCAATTCGGGGAACAGGGATCTTGACCTGCAAATGTCTGTGAGTATGACAATGTGGCTCAGAAGGACCAAATGGTTCGCACCGAGGGTAGAGTTCGTTTTCCCACAACCGTCGGAAGCGTGGCAACTTCGACGGTGTATTTGTTTAATCGTGTAACGATCGCTCGAGTGTTCTTGGTGATGCCGCGGGGTCCCGAGAAGTTGCGAACGAAGCGGACTATGGAACCGACCTTGAGGCGAAGCTCATGAGGAGGTATCCCAGGTTCCTTGAGGGAGTTCAAGAAATCTGGTGATGCAAGGGGATTATCAGCGCCACCAATACGGTTCTCGTCGTCTTCAACGGAGTCAGTGCTGTAATATGTCCTGTCATCGCCCGGTATGCGGTCGAGAACCCGGTTGTTGAGCTCGTCGACAAAGTCGTTCAGAGGACTGAGAATGGCGCGCTTCACACAGGCCGATGGATCTGCCGTGATGTCGGAAGGGAAAACAAAGTCGAGAACATCGTCGATGGAGTCGGTATGCGCAAGCCTCCCGAGGTCGACGGTGTCGTGCTCGTGATCATCGCCGATGCTGTCTAACCACGAAGAAAAGTCGGGATCATTGGCCTGGCGCATTGGTTCGTGCAACCGGAGAATCTCAAACTGGTTGAAGATGGACTGTGTTCGGAGAGAGGCTGCACAGATCTCCTTCCGCCCGCCCCTGCGTACAACGGGTGCAGTCTGTGATAGTGCACATTAGATCGTGTTCACAGAGAATGTACAACCCACCTGGCGAAAATCCCCTAAGGTAATTAACATGCGCCCTCCCCATACACTATTGGTCTTTGTCAAAGACCGCATGAGACGATCTGCACAGTCAAATGCTTTGTAGTGCAGAGACCCGACTTCGTCGACTATGTGGCAGGCTGCGTCGAGTAGCAGAGCCGCACGGTCACTGTTGGGTTTGATAGCCGATTGGAGAAATGGACAGTTCTCGTCGACAGGTATACCATAAAGGTAATGGTGGGTACGACCGCCTGGGTAGTTCTTCGCTGCGTAAGCAGATGAGGCGGAGATGAGGACAATCTTGTCCTCCTTCCTCAAAGCACCGATTAAAGGATAAACACAGTACGTTTTCCCTCTTCCAGCACGCCCGTCTATGTGAACCGGACGGGGAGTCGCCGAATTGCAAAGCGCCCGCACATGCTCGAAGATGGTTCTCTGTAGAAATGTGAGCAATACATAACAATCACTTGTGAGCACTCTAACCTGATCATTTGTCAGTGAGTCCTCGAAGGAATGCAGGTCGTCAGGATCTCCACCCCACATCAAACGTTCGCTGTCAACTTCACGGCGGCGTGCTGTGGGCTGCGGGAGTCCGATATCGGACAGCCTCTTCCCCATTCCTGACAGCATGTCCTGCAGCTGTAGAAGGAGCTCATTCCGGACACTGGAAGCAGAAACCCCAGCAGAGATGCGCTTATGCCGCTCTACAATGTCAAGAGCCAAAGCCTCCTCATACTCCTCCCAGAGTGCAATCACAGGATGACCCTCTGATGCAAGAACACAGAAAAGCCACCTGAGTTGCGCTGGGGAGACTCCCTGCTCGACCAACTCGCGGAAAGCGAGTTCCCCCTCGTTCGCGTTGTCAAGGAGACCCATCGCGCGCGCGGCTTCCTGGTATGTCGCGTACACAATTCCGTCAATCGTTCGAGCGTCGAGAAAGCTGCATGCCGGACGGTGCGCCAGAATGCACCGAAGATAGAAGACGTCTCCGTGCCGCGGATAGACCATGAGCATGCGGGCAACACAGGTGCTGCTGTCTTCATAAAATCGAATACGCCGCTGTGTGCGCCCTCGAACCTCGTCTTCAAGGATTTCCAGCTCGTGGAGTGGTGATGAATCGTGTGTGACGAAGCGGCATGACTCGCCGAACTGGATATAAGTCATGTTGTCGAGACGTGGATGCCGGGGTCGATCGAGATACCGCATGAGAAACGTAGCGTCAGATTTAACACCGTCCTTCCTACCCATCTGGCCATGTTGTTGGTTAGGTAAATGTATAGGGAGGCGTGTGACCCCGGGATATTTATCGGAAATGTGAAAGCCGGCAAGGCGCCACGCGGCTTCCATAGCAGAGAGCCATCGGGCACGTTCATAATTCTTGATCTCGTCGACGTGTTGGAGCGAAGAATCAATTGAAGTACCGGAGGAGGTCGACGGCGCACCCGGAGCTGCCTTTGAAATAGCGAACCGCGTTTGGTCCGGACCCTTGAAGAAATACTTGTAGAGGTAGACGGGAAGTACGGAAGATGCACCGTATTCCACATTCATGTGCCCGTCCCACAACAGTAGAAGCTGAGGGCTGTACAGCACCACCCATTCATCGCCTTCTTTGCGTCGGCGAGGCACAAATGTACCTAAAAGGGTATCAGTATTTCAGAGTGATGTACGTAGCTGAAAACTTACCATTTTCCGTGAAAGATGATGCTGTGTTCAAGGGCTTTGGGAAGCCGTAATGGCAGTGCTTTTCCGGATAGCCACAGCGCGAATACTTGCGAGTTGGACTGTGGTCGTGCAGCATATGCGCCATCACAGCATCCCGAAGCGCGCCAGGTTCCGGTGGGATCTCAGCGCTGAGGATATGGTCTAGCTCCTCCGGGCTGAGTGGTACATATCGAAGAGCAAGCGCAAGGTGGACATGAGGCAGTCCTCGTTTCTGAAACTCTGCGACACTGATGTGATAGCGTTCGGGCCCAAAAAGTTGCCGAATGTACTTGAGTATAGCTGAGAGACGGGCCTTGAATACGCGTATCGTGACGTCGGGCCGGTCCTGCGCAGTTTGTCCAGGAAGAAGTTGTGAGAGGATTTCGGGCCATTTGGGATTGCAGGTCAAAGTGATGACGAAGGTGATGTTCCCATGCTTTCGTCGAAGCGCAAGGCAGTCGGCAACGTGTGCCTTTGACCATGCTGGAGAGTGGATAAACGAAGACGGCAAACGTACGTCTGCCGTCGTGTTGTCATCATCATCACCAAAGGCTTCGTTCTCTTCGTCGTCGTCATTCTTGTGTTGATTTGCGCGGATGTACGAAAGACGCGATTCCTCGATAGCACTCCACGCGTCAACCAGCCATTCACCTTAATGAACGGTTATCAACATAAAATGATACAACCGACGGAATCATACCTGTGAGCCGAGAGAATACACTCATTTGTGGTGCGTTCATGAAGTAGCGCGTACGAAACCACCGCATTTGCGATATGAGTTGTCCAGACGAAGAGCGCTGTCCGATAGACCAACCCAGGGTACCGTAAGGCAGGAGCATGAGGTAGTGAAGCGGTTCAATGAGAGGCGACGTGTTCTCGAGGAACCGATGTTCAGTCTCTCCTTTATAGCGGATGACATAGCGCCGAGGAACGGGCAGACCGGCTGGCGCCACCGACACCACAGCAGCTATTTCGGATGACGCGACAGAGTCTGGGAACTCGATTTGTAGCGATAGGTCTTCCTCGAGCGGGCCCTGTACAGCGAGTATCTCGAGCTTCGCAATGAAGGGATTGACACGTTTGAGGCCCTCAAGAGTAGCGGCAATCCACTCCGCATTGACCTTTCGTTCAGCCCCGTGCTTGTGAAGCGCGTCGGGATCATAGAGAAACCAGCGGATGGCATGTTCGCCTTCTTCCGCGGGAATCATGCGATGGTAGGTTCTTCCGCCATTGAGCGTCACAGCAGAAAGGCCAGGACCGAAGTTTTCGAAGGAGCCGTTGTCGACGCCAAGCGCGGTAAGCAAGAAAAGGTTGTTCATATCTCGTGAAACACCGCCAAGCTTGGGAGAGTCGATGAAAATGTCCCATTCCTTCGGATATGCTGGTAACCGATGCATGAGGTTCTTTCCGTCGGGACCACAGACAAAGCATCGTCGATGAGTCTGCTCGCCAGTAATGACCTTAAGGAGTAGATGAAATTAGGGTAATCAGAGGTAGCGCAGGTCACTCACCGCAATCCCGCAAGAGTCGCATTTTCTGGACCAAGTAAGGCGGATGGGCTTGACGTCGACAGGATTCGGCAGAGACAGCCACCAGGTCGGTCCGCCAAAAGCAGAGCTGGCCAGTTTGCGCTTCTCCCGGTGAGCGGCACGATTGTTCTCGCGAATTTGAGCGACCCTATCCTGGGAAAGTGCAGCGCGCTGTTTGCGATGCTGAACGGTATTGGCGTGGCGTATTGCGGCCGCAGTATCGTCGTCGAGTTGCGCCCGTTTGTTTTGCCGCCAGACACGATCGCGGTCACGGCGACGTTGCTGCGCAAGAACACTGGATAGCTTGAGTTTAGATAACCCGATGAAGCCATGTAGGAAACGTACCGTGGAGAAGGGACGTTCGAAAAGTCCATCCAGTCAGTGAATGTGGGAGGCAAAGAGCGGGTAAGTCGATGTGTCTCATTAAAGGAAGAATAAAGGCGGCCAAAGCACAATAATGGAGGGCCCAAGTACTCGGCCAGTGCTGGGCAGCTGGCCATGTTTCGTGGTCCAAGAACACGGCACTGGATTGCACAGAGTGCTGCAATGCAACGCTTGGTGACAGGAGCACGCAAAAGCACAACGGGAAGGTGCTTGGAACTGTGAGAGTGGTGTTGACGCGAACGGAGATGGTCAAAGTGGGTCATGGGCATGGACGGCGGTGAAAACGGCGAGCGATTACTCAATGACAGTCAGATCTGCGCGGCCAAACGCGACAGAGGGAATAGTAGCGATGAAAGCCGCAAGCAATTCGTCAAAATGTCTATATTGGCAGTCTGGAGCGTGTGGAAGCAGCGGGCAGTGAGTGGGAGGAGCATGGTCGAGGACGGTGGGCAAGGCAGTCACGGCCATTACCGAACAACAGAGCTCGGACCGTGACGACGGACGGACGGTGGAAATTTTAAAAAGGGGTTGATAGCTGCGCTTTGTTCGCTCTCATCACTCCGCCGTCTTCCCCACATCCCAAATCAGATAATCGAATAAATTGGTATTATTACGGTTTGCACTAGCTAAACTAGCGGCACGCATGCACGCAAGCAACACCACGGATATACAAGCGGGGGGAACAAGTGAAATGATCGCGCCCTGCGCCCTGCTAACATCGTCAAGGCGCGCCCGCCAGTTCTGCCTGCAAATAACAACCAAGATAGAATTTCGTGAACATCGACAATGGAGGATTACGAACGCACCAGCGACCCGCAAATAACGACAAAACTCTTTTGGAGCGCCGCAGATCTGGAGGGCTAGTTAGCGTGAGTTTGAGGAGGCTGCTGCAGCAAGAGCGCACACACCGAGCCAACGCATCTCGCTGCAAGCTCGGCAAGCGATTGATGATATGAGCAAGAAGATCCAGAGCAGCACGAAAACCTGTTTGACGATGGTGCTCACCTCGAGATCCGACAGCCTACGCTGAATGAAACGAGATGACAAGGTTTTGCGATTCCTTTGCGCAGTGAACACATATCAGGGGGCTGGGAATAGGGCGGCAGCAATGGTCGGCACTCACAGCGCATAGAAAACCAGCCAGGCATAGTCGCATCTGGTGCTTACCGCTCGAGAGGGCAGTGGGTGGGTCAGATTCTGCGGCGGCGGCGGCGACGACGACAACACAGTGGAAAGGACAGTGAGCGAACAAGCTGAAAGAAAACCTGCTGGGAATTATAGCCACGGCGCAAGAAGAGAAACGGGATACTCGCGTCTCGAACGCGCGCGCGTGTGTGTGTGATGCCTTGGGCGACGAGGTGGAGGTTGAAGGTCAAGGAGCAACAAACTCCGACCCAACCATCACCGGAGTTCAATGCTCGCAGAGTTTGACAGTTTGGACTAGTCCAGTAATCGTGCGTGTTCCTGTTCCTGGCTACCCAGTTGGTCCAGAGAGCTCTGAATCTGGTTGACTTCGTCTCTCAAACTGTCTCTGCGTGTTGGATGCAGCCTGCCGCAGCCGGGGCCTCATATGTACTCATCGCCAGCATGCGCTCGACACAGTGGTCGGCTGTGGATATCGTCTAAGGCAATGTGGGTGCTCCTCGACTGCATGCTGGGCAGCTGGAGGGAAAGTCTCAATCTCGGTAAGTGAGAGCGGCACATGCGAGATATGCGCACGGGAGCGTATGAGATCTCGGATTGAATGCTCCAGATACTGGCTAGCAGCTGCTGCCCGCTCCTTGGCTCCAGAGATTGCCGTGTGGTAGCTCCGGGATGCGCTCGCAGCGCCAGAAGTCAGATTGAGTTGCACTGGAGGCACCGTCCCGAAAGAGACGGACTGCGGCAACGGGTATCAACGCGCACGTCAACAGAGTTCAGTTAGGTCGCACTAGGGAGAATCGGGTTTTCCTGATGCAGGCGATCCCTCTGGATTCCGCACACGACGCCCAAACCTCCGTGCTAAGGGGTGCCATCCGCATAGTATGGACTCGGACTTCGAGCAGGCCAAACGTCCCAGGCCCCTGTCTCTCTTTTTCTCTTACGTATCCACCGCTATTCCAGGGTCCCATGCTTGAACACGAGCACAATGAACGAAGCACTCTGCATCACTACGCAGGAAGAAATGCACAAACAACGGCTCGGTGAGCGCGGCGAACTGACTCAGTCGTATGGCCAAATGATTCCCTCCTCTCGGCCTGACCCAATGAAACCGCAGCAAGATAGGTTTGTGCACGTTCGTCTTCCCTTCCCACACGCTGGCCAATTACCCATCCCTCACGTCTCCAGTTACCCTTCCTGCACGATCTTTATCCCTTCCCACACGATCTTTATGCCTTCCTGCACGTGCAGTAGGCCTTCCTACACGTCCATTATTACCCTTCCCACACGCTCCAATAACCCTTCTAACACGCTCCAATAACCCTTCTAACACGTCCTTATAACCCTTCCTACACGCTGGTATTACCCTTCTTACACGTCCTTTTAACCCTTCCTGCACGTTCTAGTATCCCTTCCTGCACGCTCCCAGGGAGAACTCTAGTACACATCAAAGGAGTGCTCCAAAAATTCTGGAAACTGGATGAAAAATGTCTAGAATTCAGATAAAAAATAATGGGATACTTATAAGGACCCTGGGTGCTGTGCATGATTTGATATCGAGTTTGCTTTCCTTTTTGGGTGGGTGCGAGTGATGCTGAACTCTACAGCACCAGAAACAGACTGCCAAAAAATTCCAGTTATACATTCATAAATCACCATAATACAAATGAAAAATACCTGGCCAGTTTTCGGAGTTCAATCGCATTTCCAAATCTGGTAACAAATCCTGTTTAAGCTCGCACTACAGCCTACATGGCACAACCATCCTTGAGTGCAAAAATACTGTTATATTGCAACTCATTCATGAGCATTGCTAGAGAGAGTAAGCAGGACTACATAGGAGCTGCAGACAAAACGGTAGGTGGGTCGAGTATACCCAATACATGAGAGAATAGAGGTGTACAGTGGGGAAACTTGAGAATGCCGGTCGATAAAATCGCATATACCACGGAATCTACTGCATGGAGGACTATGGTGTATATATGAGACTTGTAGCTCTCGAGAAGCTCTATCAGGTGGTATATGATTAGTGGCCAAAGGGTGCAATCCGGGGGTGAGAGAGAGGATCCGATGAAGAGGTCGAAAATCACATCGCCAGAAACGCGTCCTCCAGATCATTTGAGGTTGGCCTCTTATTCTATATGTAATTCTGAGGTGGGTTTATTATTTGAGTTAAGCTGGTTGGATATCCCATTCTGGAGCAATTCCTCAATTAACCTGGATTCCATGATTTCTATATCCGGGAATTGAATGACCTTGATGGCCAACCAAGGGTCAGAAACTCCTTCTCACAGCCTAAAACTACATATAATGTACTCTAGAGCATGTCTTGGTTCAGGGAAATGCAGTTAGGTAGGCCATTGTCTGTTTGAGAGGTTGAGCAAGCAGAAATTGCAGGTGCACTAGCTCCAGAATTGGATATCCAACCACCTTGACTCAAATAATAAACCCACCTCAGAATTACATATAGAATAAGAGGCCAACCTCAAATGATCTGGAGGACGCGTTTCTGGCGATGTGATTTTCGACCTCTTCATCGGATCCTCTCTCTCACCCCCGGATTGCACCCTTTGGCCACTAATCATATACCACCTGATAGAGCTTCTCGAGAGCTACAAGTCTCATATATACACCATAGTCCTCCATGCAGTAGATTCCGTGGTATATGCGATTTTATCGACCGGCATTCTCAAGTTTCCCCACTGTAGATTTTGAGGGAAAGTGTTGCGGTCATCATGGCCGTCGCAAGCTCTGTCTGTTCGTCCGCGGGCTTTATGCCGCTTTGCCGAGCGTTCAGTCGCTGCTGCATACAGTCGGTGCACTGTTTTCCCGCGGACTGAGACTCGGCCAGGGTTGTAGGCCTCAGGCTGTGCAACCCGGGATATGATCTATGCGCCACTCTCCATCTGTCTATGGGGTGAGACGACCTCGGCGCATACCCCAATTCGGCTCAGTGAAGCAGGTGTGTGCTTTGCCTTTGTGCCTGCACAGGGGAAGTCTATGACTGCGTGAACACGGTGAACACATGTAACACAGATTGTGAGGAAATGACATGGTGGAGAGGGAATGAATAGTGTGGAACCATGAGAGTCGGGGCCATGTCACGGCAGAGCGCTTGTCACTCGCCGAGACCGACGCCCAAAGGAGGAGAGAGGGACGAGGGAGAATGGACAAGCGGTACAATTGACCAGACCAAACCTACGGTACACGCATCTACACCCCACAACCTATATACCCATCTCCAGAGACCGATGATCCGATCCAGGGTGATCCCGGGGATAGTGAGCGCATCCACCATCATCTCCTAGGGCGCCGACACCCCGCCAGACCTCCGGTCGAGCATGGTCCGAGGCGGGGCTAAGGTGTCGAGATATACCATACACCCCGAGGACACGGACCGAGGAGGAGGGCATCACACGGGCGCATAGGGATGGTGTCGAGCCGCTGCGAGCCAAAGCCGAGAGTCCGAGGATGTAGCCAAGCTTGTACCAGGCGAGAGCAGCCTCACCACTATCTGTCCGAGAGATAGCGCGCCAGTGGGAGGCCCAATAGAGGCGTTTCTGAGCCTCCGGGGCTGCACAGGGTGACCAGCCAAGCCCGTCCAAGGTCCGAAGGGGGGCCTAGAGTCTGTCCCAAGCGTCCCAGCGCACGTACCCGACGCATACAGCGAGGTGAGAGCAGCCGAACCATGGTCCGAGGGTAGGAAACCTCCACCGAGCCGAATTGGAGTATGCGCCGAGGTCGTCTCACCCCATAGACCAATAGAGAGCGGCGCGTAGATCATATCCCGAGCCGTTCAGCCCGAGGTCTACAACCCTGGCCGAGTCTCAGTCCGAGGGTAAACAGTACGCCAACTGTATGCAGCAGCGACCGAACGCTCGGCGAAGCGGCGTAGAATCCACGGACAAACAGACAGAGCTTGCGGAGACCATGAAGACCGCAACAGGCCATGCACCAGGGGAGCGGGAGGAACTGGATTTGAAGCCATCGGAGATGGCTGGGGGTAACTGAGATTTTGATTTGGTACAAACTAGAATGGAGGACAAGTGCGAGGACAAGAACTGAGCTCCAGAGTGCACAAAACTGTACCACTGGTAAGCTGAATGCTTGTGAGCCACTGTGCTGGGGGAAAACTACCTAACTACACATTATACAACAGCCTAGCCAACAAAGATCTCATTCTGAGCTGTACCAGAAATGTCCATGCAATAGGAAGAGTGCATGGAAGTCACATACAAGCTGTGATTGCACAAGGGTTGTGCAATTCGTGTTCATGAGCCAATGTGAATTGTTCTTGAGAGCGGGTGACTCAGCTTATTGCTCCAAGAAAGCCAGCCAATCATCTATGTGAGTGCTGTGGTTGTATCTGCTGTTTGGATGACACAATGGACCGTGGAATAGCTTGATGGAATCACAATGACTGGGTTTCTGTCACGGCAAAGTGCTTGTCACTCGCCGAGACTGACGCCCAAGAGAGGAGAGAGAGACAAGGAAGAACGGACAAGTTCCGGGGCGCACCAGCGTTTCGGGGCTATTATGGACCCAATTTGCAGGATGGCTGCGAGTTGGGCCATACACTAGTCAGTCGGACCCTTCACTTGGAGTACCTCAATGGTGGATCTCGACCACCTGCCACACCGCAGCACGCATTCCTCGGTCTTGGCCATTCGCTGCACAGCTGCTGCTGCACTCCTCCTTCTTGGCCCTTCTCAGATACCCGCCCAATACCCCTATAGGCATGGACTCTAGTTTAGTATGATTCCCTGCACCTTCCTTTTGTTGCCACCTTCGGTGTTTCCACTTTCATTCGCTTTGTCACTGTCCCCTCACGTTGCCGCAGTACCTCAGTGTCCTTCTATTTGTGTCTTTGCCCTCTGTCACCTCCCCTATCCTTCCCCCTTCTATTCCGCACCTCAGTCCGTTCTGTAGGGTGTTGTGGCTGTGCTTCCTTTGCCTCTGGACCGGCTATAGTTACCAGCTATCATTGAGCTGTGTACCCTAGGTCGGATCTGGTCTGTTATGTGTACAACCTTCCCCTCCTGAGTACCCTTCCTGGTTGGCTATGCCTCCTGGTCAGTGGTGTATGCAGCACACTGTGACGTTTCTTTGAGTCACACACAATCCCCCTCATTTGGTGCATGGTATCAACTTTTGCAATCACACACTGCTCCTCTCCCATTTCCTCCCAATGCCCCAATTTTATCAATCATTGTTGTGTTCACACACAGTCATAGACTTTGCCCGTGAAGTGTCAAAGAGTGATATCATTTATTCGTTCACATCCCCAGCTTGACTCTCTTGATTCCCTTTGCATTTGCTTGCTTCTGGTTAGCCCCGTTGACTGTACCTGTGTCATTTTCATAGCATAGCAATTTTGTGTTCAGAAAGTTTATACTCCCCAAATGAAGTAATTGGTCCAGCCATACTGGCAGTCCGACTACCCCATTGGGCAGCTGAGGTTTTACCAAATGTTCAGAATGTTCAAGAGGCTGTGCAGTGTTTATTTTTCCTTTGTCAGCTATATGTTCTCTATCATATATATATTCTGTCCTTACTTGTCATGCCGTCATTTCAAATTATTCTCCATCCCTTTCACATGCCCTTCTTCCCTGCTCCCACTTTCTGGAAATGCTCATGAATGAGTTGCAATATAACAGTATTTTTGCACTCAAGGATGGTTGTGCCATGTAGGCTGTAGTGCGAGCTTAAACAGGATTTGTTACCAGATTTGGAAATGCGATTGAACTCCGAAAACTGGCCAGGTATTTTTCATTTGTATTATGGTGATTTATGAATGTATAACTGGAATTTTTTGGCAGTCTGTTTCTGGTGCTGTAGAGTTCAGCATCACTCGCACCCACCCAAAAAGGAAAGCAAACTCGATATCAAATCATGCACAGCACCCAGGGTCCTTATAAGTATCCCATTATTTTTTATCTGAATTCTAGACATTTTTCATCCAGTTTCCAGAATTTTTGGAGCACTCCTTTGATGTGTACTAGAGTTCTCCCTGGGAGCGTGCAGGAAGGGATACTAGACAAGGGGGGCGCGGAAGCAAAGTTCCGGACCGGAACATAGATAGGTACCTCCGTCCATCCGCGAGCTGCAGGATTTCGGAACTCAGGCTTGGCATTATCTCCGGCGGATGATCCGCAGATTTGGGTACTTATGTAAGCCTGTAGAGCACCTATGACCAGACCTCAAGCTGCAGTTAAGATCATGGAATATGCTTCTAAATCCTCAAAGGAGCATTTTTCAAGGCTGGGGAAGCATCCTGGGTACCACAGTGACGGGCCATACGGACATAAGGAATTTGACTGCCGGCGGTGGGTTCGGATCAGGGCCTCGGAAGATAATCCGCGGAGGGTCCGCGGACCATAGGTAGGTAGGTCAGGTCACGCTGGGCTTGCAGCGGATGCTGACCCCGTGCCATTGATTTGCTTCCGCGCCCCCCTTGATACTAGAACGTGCAGGAAGGGTTAAAAGGACGTGTAAGAAGGGTAATACCAGCGTGTAGGAAGGGTTATAAGGACGTGTTAGAAGGGTTATTGGAGCGTGTTAGAAGGGTTATTGGAGCGTGTGGGAAGGGTAATAATGGACGTGTAGGAAGGCATACTGCACGTGCAGGAAGGCATAAAGATCGTGTGGGAAGGGTTTGTAGAGACGTGTAGGAAGGGTAATTACAAAGATCGTGCAGGAAGGGAAAGTCAACGTGTGGGATGGGAAATGGAACGTGAGGAAACAGATTTTTGGAAACCGCACAAGATGCCCGAATTCAAACCTCCGTGCCGCCTTCGAATTGGACTCCCAAACGACCAAACATCCACGGCCGCGGCTCTCTTGTGTGGTACATATGTACGTTTCGGCCGCAGTTCAATCCAGGGTCTTCTGATCGACAAGCTGACAGTCGAGCAGAAGCACAACGAACGCAGCACAAGGACGAAATGCACAATCGACGGCCCGGGGTTGCTGAGCGCGGCAAACTGAGTCAGTCTGTCGGTGAGTCCGATCGCTTCCACAACGCACTGGCAGAAGACACAACGGCGATAGCCCGTGCATTCCCAGATCCTCCCCGTCTTCTCAGCCCCTTGTGCTCTTGCGCCGACTGAGACTTGTCTATCTCTTCCGAAGAGGTATTTAATCTGGCGTCCGTCCAGCCAGCTGGGAAAGCAACTCGGACTCTTCGCCCTTGGTTCTGCGCCATGGCAGATCTAGACGCCACCAACGCAGAAGCAGAAACAACCAACGCGCACGATGGACAGCAGGTACGCTCCCCTCTTCACAGCGCCGTTCAATTGTCGTCACGCTGTGCTGACAGTGCGCGGCGTAGCCCCAACTTGCGCACCCCACAGCCCGGCAGGACACTCCCAGGTGCGCTGTCTGTCCTTCGGAATATGGACCACGGCAGTCTTAACGGCCTCCTAGGACGGGTGGAGCGTATGTGGTGGATGATGGGCCTCCAGACATAGACGATGTCCGGCGGGGTTACTACGAGCGTGCGTCACTGGACGGTGTGTGCTACCCTCCGCCTGTGACTAGGCTGGGTCAGTCATCGCAGGCAAATTTTCTGATGAGCCTTACTTACCTGTCTTCTCTTGGTGTATTAATCTCAATGCACTAGGTACCATGCCTTCCAAACAAACAGCCGAGGCTGGCGCTGTTGGGCGCGTGAACACTCACAGCAGCAGGTGAGCAGCCCTTCTGGTCCTACAGCAAGTTATTCCTTCTTTGACCCGCATCAGTGAGAATCCTGACGCCCGGACCCCGACGGACCATAATCCTCCACCGTCGCGTGAAGTTCACCCGCACCCTGCCCAGAGTGCGGATGGCGAAACCAGGTAGATAACGACTCTGAGATCTGAAAGAAAAGTGTCTCTAACAGTAACGGAATCCCAGGCAGACGACGAGCGACGTAAGCGCTCCTACAAGCGCCTAGTCACGGTCTCCCCCGCACTGGTCAGTTATCTATCCTGCATGCTGTATATGTTGTGGCTGGTTACTTGCAACCTGCAGCCT
The DNA here is from genome assembly GCA_037042915.1 of Auricularia sp. M13. Classification (NCBI taxonomy): domain Eukaryota; kingdom Fungi; phylum Basidiomycota; class Agaricomycetes; order Auriculariales; family Auriculariaceae; genus Auricularia; species Auricularia sp. M13. The sequence goes on from CM073199.1 coordinate 3,742,661, forward strand.
GAGGTCTCGCCGAATGCCCCGCCCCAGGCTACCCTGTGGAGAAAGCGCCCGGATTAATCGTTCACGTGCTGTAATTCTCATTGATGTTGCGTCCCAAAGAATGGTAGCGCATACTTGGCTGTGCGCAATGCCCACAATTTCCTAGCGCAAGGGCAGCGCGGCCGCGGGGGATTGACAATAGAGTGAAATGGGCTGCAGCCGGCCCAACTTGACTGAGGAATGCATGATGTGTGCAAGCACGCCCGCACTGACTTGTTAACCAATATGCCGCCGCAGCCATAGCTCCTTCGCGCCCATCAGGGACCGTGAACAAAGTACGCTGTGGCGCGCGATGCGTGAGTTGTGCAGACTGAGTGATAAACGAGAGAGCGCAGACATACGGAAGCGGCGGTACACCTTATTCCAGATCTCTGATCAGAGAGAAGACCCGGTCGAATTTGTCCAGCCTGGCTGTGTTGGCGGCACCGAAGTCGAGCAGGATATTCTTGAGGTCAATCGCGATCGGGAAGCAGACGCTGCGAAAACGGGCGGAGGCGAATTCCACGAACATATTCTCTGGGAGCTTCCTGCATCGTCCGACGCTCGATTGGAAGACGATTTGTCTGAGCGTAGGACACTCAAGAACCACGCGGAGAGGTGGAATCTCCTCAGCGAAGACAACGTGCACCGTGGCGAGACAAGACAGCTCCGGGAGAAGGACCACGATTCTGTCCCACAGCGAGCAGTCCATCGTGATGTAGATGATACGGTGGGCGAGATCTGGCAGCGTGAAGAGATAGTGTTGAAACGAATCACGGTCTTTGAGCCAATCCTTTGACAACAGCATGGACCGAGATGTGCCGTCTGCGTCGGCCAGATCGACCGAGGATGTTTCGGCGCTGCAATCATCGAAGACGACTTGAGCGCATCCGCATATGTGAGACAAGAGAGTTTGAATGTGCACCGACGACGGGAACTTGATCTCGACGAATGGGATGCGGGATAGGGGAAGTAGTTCCATCTGGACACGGTGAGCGGTGTGGACCAAGTCGAACCGCACGACTTTGACTGCAGACCAGGACGCGTGCTGCAGATATACGTGGCGAAGCAAGCTGAATTGCCCCTGTATACGAAGCTCCCGCAGGTTGGGAAAGTGTGGAAATACGTTCGGTACGATGGTCTGAGGATTTGAATAGTAGGCGAGCCCAACACCCCATACTGTTCGAAAAGCGCGAACTGGAGATTCGTCGGGAAGTATTACGTTGCAGAAGCCGATGACTTCAAGGCTTGGGGCGTGCCCGCCGAAAAGGGCCGGAGGAAATGGTGGGAGGACGTGGTCGAATTGGGTCAGGATGGCGGCAAAATAGCAATATAGAAGCAGGGGAGCGGGAGAGCACAGGTAATCAAGTAGACTGCGCGATTGCGACATATGAACCCGCAAATCCATCTTGGAAACATGGTGCAAATGGGCCCGTATTGCGGGGAACGCCCGTTCCAAGTTGCGCCAGTCGTTTTGGATGAAAACAGACAGTACAAACGGTCGTCCATATGTGCGATGAAGACGCACAACGAAAAGATTGACCGCTGCATCGGAGGCCACCGTCAAGGTGATGGATGTCCAGTACGCTTGAGCGTTGAGCGCAATCTCGCGCCATCGTCGGGATGTAGCCAGCAGCGGTAACAGCTCGGAAAAATCGAAGTCCTCCGTTATGTGCTGCAGCAGCTCCGGAGGTAGCATGCTCGTGTGGTCCCGGGGCATCATGGAGACTGGAACAGTGGAAGGTGTTGGGAAAGTATGTTCTGACTCCGCCAGCGTCAAGCGGAAATATCGGCCCGCATCAGCGGCTTGCGTCAGATTTTGCCGGTGCCGTCAGTTTGCATCCGGTGTCCCCTTGGAGAAGAGATGCTGTACTTACTTACTGCCAGGAGGCGAATGAACCGGAAGCCCGCGCCAGGATGAGCGTGGGCCAGTGCCGCTCGTGGACTACACGCGCAACTCATTGTCAGCATGGACGCTGTGCTTTCCCTCAATTTTCTTACATGGGCTGGCGCTCGCGGTCCGTCTTTCCATCAGGCTCCCAGACGTCGAAAACGGTCACTGCTGAGTCATCGACTGCGCCGGCGTTGCCTGTGCTGACACATCTACTCTAATCGCTGCGATTCGTCAGCAACAGGAATCGGTGTATATATTGATAATCAGCTCGCTCGCAGTCCGTCTTTGCATCTCCCAGATTGCTATCCTCGGCGACACCTCACCAATGTCTGCCCCCATCAAGACCGTCGTTGTACATGGCGCGACCGGACGTCAGGGTAAGACTACCGCTGCGCAATTCGGCGATTTGTATTTCTGAGTGCGTTGTCGTTCACAGGCGGCTCCGTCGTCCGCTCCCTCGCTGCTGCGGGCTTCAGAGTTCGTGCAGCTGTTAGGGACCCCGAGGCGCCGAAGGCGCGCGAGATTGCTACCGTCCCTGGCGTCGCACTCGTCGTAATCGATCTCGACGACATCAAGACGCTCGTGCAAGCGTACACGGGCGCTGACGCTGTACGATGCTGCAATTTCTGTACTACCGTCGGCACATCGTCTTATCTAATCATCTCAGGTCTTTTCCGTGACTGTCGCGACGGACAAAGAGGTGGCGCAGGGCAAGAACATGGCTGACGCCGCGAAGACCGCCGGCGTGCGCCACTTCGTCTGGTCCGCGCTTGAGTCCGTGGAGAAGCGGACCAAGGGCGAGTTGACCGCGCGCCCTTTCGACCAGAAGGCCGTTATCACCGAGCACATTGCGTCCATTGGGCTCCCCGCGACCATTCTTTTCGTCGGTGCATTCATGGAAAGTAAGGACTCTCATTATTGCTTTGGTGTGAACGAGACTACTAACGAGGCTGAGCGACTCTTCTCACTGGCAGATTACGTCTACTTCCCCGGATATACCGTTTACAATGCTGAGGAGGACACTATCGTCCTGACCTACGGTGGCGCCGTGCCTGGCATACCATGTACGTGCTCAGGCATTGATGATTCGGGCACTGATCAGTCACACAGACCCAATGGTTCGCATTGAGAAAGATGCCGGCGAGGCGGTCAGAATCATCTTATCGCGTCCCGACGCCTTTGTCGGCCAAGAGGTCGTGCTAGGGCACAACCTCCTCACCCTGCAAGAGCAGGCCGATATCCTGGCCAAAGTCTCCGGTCGTAAAGTTCGCATTGGCCCGCCAATGACGTTCGACGGCCTGCCGGTATGTTTTCTGAGTTTCTATTCGCAGTTGTCTCGGGCTGACGTGAAATCTGCTCAAGGACCTCGCGGCAATGTATAAATTTTGCAACGATCCGCGGTATGGCATGTACACGGACAGGAAGATCCCAGATCCTTTGCTTGAGAGTAAGCCCTACCTAAAGCGTTAATCTGTCGATCGTGTTTCTGACCAGCTTGCAGAATACGGCTTCAAGCCTGCCACCTTCGAGAGTTTTGTGCGCGAGCATCTTTTACCTCATCTCAAGATGTGATTACCCTACTGCCTCGAGCAAAGGTTTTTAAATGGACAAGCCATCGTGTTTCTATTAACGGCGCCGCGCGGATTCTTGGATGATTACATTGTCTGGAGACAGCAAGAAGATCTAGTCTAAATCGTACTATGAGAGCAAGAATCGGACTGCGCGGGATCTGAAGTTTTGTGGCGCAACTATCGAGTCACCATTCCCCTGGTATACATAAATAAGCCATATTCAAGCTGCCGTTGGGAAGCAGCACGTAAATATAGCAAAATCATCAATACGGCACAGTAGCGGCGCCTTATCGGCGACGCGCAAGCCGGAGGTGCAGAAAACGCTACACTCGCCGCCGCCAAAGACGGCGTTCTTCATGAAGTCGACATCGTGAGGCGAGATGGAAGCCAGTCGCCCATCACCGCCGGACAAGACGATAGCCTCGAGCGCCGGCGCAGTCCAGCGGCCTGAGTACGGGACCTGCGGCGCGTACATGTCGAGCACAATTGCGCGCAGCGCGGGGAACACGTTTCCCATCCAGGTGCCGACGCATTGGAGCATTTCGAGCGGGAGGATGGCCATCGAGATGCGAGGGGCCAGGACTGCGAGGAATGCCGCGCTCTCGGACGCTGGCACGAATACGTCGGCGTCATAAACATGGAGCGGGAGGCGGGAGAGGCATCGGGTGACGTGCTTTGATGCACATGTGAACACGGCGCGGAATGAGCGCGCGCCGGGGTTGCGTTCGACGAGAAGCTCGATTTCCTCGGTGTCATCCTGCAGAAGCGGCGCGAAGAATGCGGCGGAATTGGCGCAGTCGTGCAGTTCAATTTCGGGCACGAGTTGAAGCGCCGGGCAGGACAGGAATCGCTCGAGATCGACATCCGTGTCGACATGCACGCACACCTTCGTCAGATTCGGCAGCATTGGCGGAATAAGTTCGAGGCGGGACAGTGCCGGGGCATCCAGCATCAGGAATGAAAGGCCAGGTACGTGCATCAAGACGGCGCCTACATCGATTGCGTCGTCTGAAACGAGCTCGAGAGCCGCTGTGTCGCACATGGTGCTCGGGAGCTGCGAGGGCAATATGATACTGCCCAGTGCAGCGCAGCGCAGGGATGCTGTGTTGTCGAAGAGCCTGAAGGGCAATTGTAGGCGAAGCGCCGAGCGACATGCATCCAGTCTAAGCGAGCGGCAATGGGGCGCTCCCGTGGATAGCATGCCATGCAAAGCGCTGACTACACGGGAATCCACCGGGAACGCCTGGAAGTCGATATCGAGGTTGCGAATACGACCTAGCTGCAATTTAATGGCTAGTATAACGTTTGATGCCAGCGCAAGGCTGAGTACGCCGTCTGTCAGCCGCACAGTGACGTCCAGCGGCTCGCTCGAGATATAGCCTAGCCGATCCGCGAACAATGCAACGGCGCCAGCTGACGGATGCCAGAGATGAACGTGGCGCCGATAGTTTGGGTGGCTACGCGCAGCCAAGCGCCACGACTGGCAGATCCAGGACGCCACAAGGAGCTCATCAACGGAAAGAAAATCAAAAATAAGTGCGAGGGCGGACGGCGTGAGCCGCAGACCACCACTAGTATCCGGAGGCGAAATCACGACGCGTTGAGTATCAAACTGCAGCTCGGGCATAGCAGCGCGAAAAGACACCAGCGAAAAGTTTGAGCGGACTTCCAAAAGCGTGTCACCGAATGAAACTCCGGCGCCGCAAACTCCGACACTTCATTTTCTCCGCATCGCGACCGGGCAGCGCAGAACGGACCTGGCCCTGCTCCTTCCAAGAGAGGTTTCCATGAAACGCGAGACACAGAGCCGGACCAGGGGGTGACGCCTGTGCCCAGCGACATATTCTCTGACGCTCTGGCCAACTCGGCTACTCGCACGTCGTCACCAGTCGGACGCTACCAGGTCCTTTCTGGCGCACAGAACTCCAGCTTCTGTGCGATGATACTGGCGAATACTTCGAACCCTGTCATGGACAATGGCCATGCGCTCCAATAATTGTGTACGGTCTGGGTTCAGACTCTATTCTTGGGCTCAGATCTCTGGTTCAACGTCGATACCAGGCCAAGCGCGGCAGAATGCTCTTGCCTCATGTAATCGCACAGCTAACACTACGCTCCTCCGCGTTTCTGACTTGATATGCTGGTGGATGCCTGGACCGACTCCAACCCTGCGGCGGAATCTACCTGCAGGCTCAGACATCAACCAATTCGTTTCAATACTGTCTCGGAGTTATCTGCGCCTCCAATTAACCTATCTACTTTGCCTTACTCTCTTTTCTGTGTGCTCCTGGAGGACGAGCAGCTCGACTCGGCTTCTCCCTATCATGTTGGAGCAACGCTCAGTAATTCGTGCAGCTCTAAGGCGTCACCCCATCTTGGTCGTCGTTCTCAGAGTGTGCGCATTCGAGGCGCACCATTCCATTCGCAGGTACGGCTAGCGCGCTTTGCTACCATTCGGTTTCCTTGTTCATCCAGGTACCTGCGCTCTTCCGTACTTTGTATCTTCCAACTCCGGAGCCTGGCTTTATCTCAGCATTTTACGGCAGCGCCCGTCATGCTTGAAGGCGGCCGTCTGCATAGTTCTCGCGGACCCTTCCTGGCATGGTCTCCCTTTGGTCTTCTCGCCGCTTTAACTGGTGGGAGAGCGCTGTTTGGTTCTCATCTTTACCCAATTCAAAGCCATCATGTCTTCACAGGTGATTGACTCTGCCTATACGAGAATGGGTACTTTGCACGATAAACTGGCACCGCAATCGCTCGGATGGCCCAGTGATGAAGGCATTCAACCTGGCATCCGCATTAATCTGATACAGTACGGTCTCCAAGCTTCTGCGCATGGGTACTTCTTTGGTATACAGCTAGCCATGCTTTGTCTGGCGATGGCATCGACCCGTGTGCCCGCGCCGAGACTCTATTGGCATGTGAGGGTCTTGCCTCGTTCGTTGGTTCGTGGATGTGGCACGTCGCACCACAACAACCCGCGCAGGCGTACGCGTGCGCATCGACCAGGTGTCGCTTCGGGTGCACTCCAGAACTACAGTCCGCCGTTAGATGCCGCTTGCGGTTAATGCGTTCCCTCAAGGGTGTCAGATTTCCTCGTCGATGGGACTCTTGTTTGCTCTCTCGTCGAGACAGAATCAGCAGCGTATCGACGTGAGATCTATTGTGTGCCAGGTGATCTTTCGAGCGTTCATACTGCCACTTAGGGCGATGTGCGGCAGTGCATCCGAAGCTCCGGCCTGGAGTGAATTGCTCACGTGCTTGCGACGATCCGCCGTAAGGGCCCCGTGTCTTCTCGAGATTCTGTCCTTGCAGGTCATCTGCAGATTTGCGCGTTCTTGTATCGAAAGCGTTAAAGTTAAAAACGCCCCCGCTTTGCAGCCAGGGATCGAACCCAGAGCCCTCTGCTCCCTGCGACTTCGCGATTGACCGGTCCCAAATGGAGAACCGGACACAGTGAACCGGGATGCTCATCGACATGCTTCTATCGCCAGCATCGGGACGTAATACAAGAGTCCTGCAGCGGCGTTGCATTCTGCCGTGTATCGCCATTGCACCCTGTGCAAACTCACACAGTCTGGGCTCACCCATGTGTTTGTGCAGCCGTTGTGTCAATCCTCACCGCGAGCGTGGCAGGAGCGGCGTTAGAGGCGAAACATTGCAACTTCCGCGACACAGTATCAGGCTGGCATATGGCCGCCATCGCTCCATGAATCCTCTCACGCCTTCAGCCTCCCGGTTTCAATTCCAATACATCTCGAGCCGATTAACGCGTAAAGTTGGCGCTTAAGAATTGGCGCTCAGATAATGCACTCCTAAGCTCCTGAGAGCAGGGCGCGTCCACGCAGAAAGCTCTCACCTAACTCATCTCAGGAATTTCTAGAAGCAGTGAGCGTATGACGACTATGTGGAGCTCGCTTAACTGCGGCTATTGCACCATTCCGCGCACCCGCTAGCGTCGGCGCCGGCGCCACGCCCCTAGGATCGATCCCGAGCCCAAGCACATATATGGAGCATACCCGCTCTCTCACGCGGTGTGCTGCCTGCGCCCGATGCAAACTCACAGGCTAATGGCTTCGTCGGTCACCCCTGCGTTTCACTGCTCGCGAGCGACTTACTCGACTGAATCGTTGCTGCTGGCCAGCGGCCAGGCCGCTTTGCGCAACCGACGTGTCAGCGTGCGAACTCGCAGCTCCACAATCAGCTCGACAGAGTCACAGCCCGTATCTCATTGTCCGAACGGGCAGGCCTCTACCCTGCGCCTCGACATCAGGTGCGTTTCGTCGTTAGAGGAGTTACAAAAATATTTATGCTGTGTCGCAGCGAACACGCGTTGCTAGAGGACGATGAAGCGTCTCGACATGCGCAGCTTAGCAAGGCTCAGACGTTCACGGTTGCCTCGCATCAGCCATGTGCTCGGCCACGCCGGGTCCTAGTACGCGTCTGGAAAAATGTCTCAGGTTCGATGCGGAAGTCTGTGCCCGAGTCCTTTGTACCCGAGGGATTCGAGATTGTTAGTCGCAAACGCTGATCTTTGCATGATCGTGCAATGAGTGCATATCTATCGATTCATTGTATCATAAGACCGCATACAAAATTCGAAGCCCTTCAAACTGACTCATCAACGCCATTGACGAGGGCAATTGCCACGATCTGAGATCAAGATTTTCTCAATTTGCGTATGGCTGCGTCTCGTATTAATGAAATATACTTTCCACGACGATCGTCGAGAAGACTTTGGCATCATTACGATAGACGCCTGCCAAAGCGATTTATTCGGCCGGACAAACATGCCCATTGCTTTAATGGTTGGGATCTTACGGATGCAGATACATTCCCACGTAATTGTCTATCGCCGCATTAACCTACGTTGGGCGAGTTGCCTTCACAGCGTCCGGAAGATTCTTGCCCCCGAGCCAACGAAAACAGTCGCCCTTGCAGCGGGAGTGAATCCTCATTGGAGGCTCCTGCGACCTTCTCACGAGCGAGACGTCTACTCGGTAGATGATCACGAATACTCTTAATCTAACCATCCTGGATCGTCTTCCTTCCTTCTTATCTACCGCATATACAAATGCCAGCTCCCTGGCTTGCATCTGGTCAACGTCATGAGAGAAGGCAGCAAATGACTATGAGACGAGATTGGATTGATCTTTATGACGAAGTCGCAGACCATTATTTTCCCGACGGGGCTTCCCCATACGGCCCCTAATGATTACCGGAGATCTCATTCAGACACTTCATCATCACCGTCCCTATAGCTGCCTGGATTTCGGTAGATCATCGATTGCATGACGAACTCATCTCCGTAGGCAATTCGCATGAAGCCGAATGAGCGATGCGCGGACATTAATACTTCGGATTTGTGTCTCGTGAGAGGCGGTGCTCTTGTTTCACCAGGTTTCCCTAAACATGGCGGCCGAGCACGCAAGCTTCGTCCAACCCCGTGCGATCAGACCAGGACTCGGGTTACCTCTGGAAATATTAGCGCACCGAGGCGCAAGTTCTTTGCAGCATCTTCGATATGTCGAGAAGCTCGTCGGGATCGGATTGAAGGACGATTCTGACCGTGCTTGGACAACCAGTCCCGTCGTTTGCTCCCGGCCCAGTATCCTGCCTGCGAGCCTGCCATCACGCCCCGTTATCGATGCCTCGTCGTCTCATCACTCGTGATTTAGCATGATTAGCATTGCCGTAAACCCCTTCTTTCGGCTAACCCGATGGCTCAAAGTCTATTGTTTGTTTAGGATCCTGACATTGTCGCGAAGGACGTGGTTATACCCTCCGGTTGCGTCGCGCTTCTCTTCGATGCGCCGGATTCCTTGAAGCTACGTACTGGTGGTTCTTGAACCACACCCAGGACATTTAAAAGGTGGGCAGGGCGATCTACAGGAATTGTCTGTGTTGACAACGCGCTCGGTACACGACTCCTCCCCGGCAAGATGTCCTCAAACCGGTCTCAGCAACAGCAACAGCAGGCTGCACAGCAGCTAACTCAACAGCAGGCCGCGGCGCGCCTGGCCCAGCAACAGGCTGCCGCGTTGGCTGCACAGCAAGCTGGTCAGGTGACGCGCACGTCTGTTCCCGCAGGCATGGCCCATCTCCTAAACCCAGCGCAATCGGGAGGTGTGCATCGTTTCCTGCGATCTCGCGTTGTTAGCACGATTGACTCGCATGCACAGCGATGCAGGGCTCGCGTCCCGGAGCCCAGGCTCAGCAGCAGCAGCAGTCGTCCCTTATCTACCCCACGAGTGCTGCGCGCGGCAGCGGCAATACGCCCCCGCCCATCGATCCGAGCTCGACGGCCTTGCTCGATGAAATCTTCGGGCGATCCTCCGGCACGGCGGCGCCCGCTCCCCCGCCTGTCGCGCGCCGCACCGCGCGCACCCCAATCCTCGCGCGCGATTACGTGGGGCGGCCGACGCCGCTCGCCTGGCGTAAGGGGCAGTTCCTCGTCGACTTCCAGCACACCACCGAGCGCCGCCTCGACCAGCGCCGCTGGATCTGCCCCTGCTGCGACTTCAAGGACTACGACGCGTACAACGTCATGGATCACTACGTCGCGAGCCACACGGACCGCCGGCGGTCGGAGGACTCTACCCAGCTGCTGCGCTCATTCCTGAACGAATAGGAAGGCGTTGAGAAATTGTGCTTGTTGTGCGCCCAGCGCCGAAAATGCGGCTGACCTTACGTGTCTGTTGCCGTGCTCTGTCTCTTATTGTGGCATGTCGCGCTATGGACTGCTTTTGTACGCTTCCCGAAGGCTCCCAAAAATGCTCTGTACATAGATGCCGGTTCCGTCTTGTCTCCTAGCCAGGTCTAGCCCAAAACCAGAATGCCCGAGTCCGTCCTATGCACTGCAGCGCGAGCTTTATCGGCGCCATATTTGAAGAACAATGGTTGGCAACAGGGTGGGAAGCGAAGCAGGATGTTCAGCAAGCACTCCCTAGCTCCGGAGGTATCGTAAGGAGTGGATAGCAAGGATCGATCCGCCGACCTGGGCGCCCATCGATGCTCAAGGTCCTGTGATCGTGCTCAGTTGCTTGAAGAGTCCACCGCAGCAGAAGCACCGCCAACGGCGGTCCCGAGCAGCAGGAGAGTAGCAACTGAGACCGCCAAGCACTGCGATCGGCGAGAAATTGACGGAGGGTCAACAGGAACCGCGCAGCGCATATTTCCGAAGCATGGGACTAGGAGGACGACTTGGCTGATCTATGAGCCTGAAGGCAGATGTCGCCGCAGGGTTGTATACGGTCTAGACATCGTAGCAGCAGAGCGACTGCACCGAGGATGGTCATGTGACGTCTTGAAGGGCGGGAGTCTGAAACCACTCGTGGGCCCATATCGTTATTGCATATGAGCGCAAGAATACCGACAGGCCAGGTGCCGGTCTTCGGATAATTTGTGAGCGCGCGAGCACGGCCATTGTCCATTGTATTGATCTGCAGCACGCGCAGGTAGCGCTTGGGGCACGTGGCTATCATCTAGCCAGAAATTCAGTTCGAGAGCTGCGGTAGCCCATTGCGCGGCACAGCAGAGCTAGTCGTGGTGGATGGCCAAGAGACGGAACGGACTTGGAACGGACCGACGGACCGTCCAAGCGGCACATTGATTACATAAGGCCGCGCTCAACGTGGGACTGCTAGTCTCCTTAAAGTTTACTAGTTGAAGCAGGTCACTGTTTACAGTGCGTTCTTGAATCGGCGGGAGGGCAGGCGCGCTGTTTAGTGTGGGACCTGACTGGGATAGCTTGCTTGTTAAAGTATTTACTGTGCACCATACAGTATGTCTGAATATACTGCTTGTACTCAGGAGTTAATTCACGAGCGGCCCTGTCTACAAGGAGGTTGGTATCTATGCTGAGTTAATAGTGCGCAACCTCACTCCATACGAAGTCCCGTTCGAGGGCCTCCCTAACAGCAATCTAACTGTGCGCGTAATTTGATGAGCGTGCAGAGATTTGCGTCATTGAAGGACACAGACCTTCAAGCAGATCTGTTGCGATATTCCACGTGAGAAAGGCGCAAAATCAAAGTTGATGTCCCGCTGTATGTCGAGCGCAACATCTTCCAGGCAGAGTTGGATGGGGAACTGAACGCCATCCAGATCGACCATCGCGAAGTGCGTCAAAGTCTGGGGAGCTATGTCAGCGCTCCGTTATCCGAGTCGGTCCATTTCCAAGCGCATAACGAGAATGCGCACGTTCAGACGGTGGACCTTGTACAATATATCCTCTGCTCTGCGCCGCGGCGGGCTGTCTCCGACGAGCCGAAGCTCGCTCGGCAGCTCAACGTTGCGAAGACAGTGCGTCATAGTACGCCAGAGGGAGACCGGAAGCGTCAGGCTTGCGATTCCGTACGCAAAGGATGGTCGGGATATAAGCAGATCTTCATCCATGGCGTTTGTACCCAGCGAATTCCGGGTCTCGCGGAAGGTACGTCCATTTCGCGACGCCTGAAAACGGTTCGAAGACGAAGAGCGCTGTCCCATGACTACTTCTCCAGTTCCGCGCGTTCTCCGGAGTAACGCGTCCAGCCGTGAAGAACAACGTGCTGAACAGCGTCGAGGGGCCAGAGCGCGCACGGCTTGGCATCCGCGGAGAGCTCGACATGAGTCAGCGCGGCGAAGCCGTGCTCGTCGTCTAAGTGTCGAGTGTCCCGATAATGCTTCCGTACATCCCGTGCGCGCGCGCAGAGGGAAAGTGGAAGAAGATATCCGGTGCCGGAGATGTGGCCGCCGAGATGCACGCAGCGTACATTGGAGAAGGATGACAGAGCATAGTACTCCTGAACGTTGATGTTTTCCACGCGGAGGTAGGTAAGCAAGTGGGACGGGCTGTTACCCAGCACGTCGGATGGCATTGCCGGCAAGAAAGTATCAGAGTCCGGCAGAACCACGGCCAGAGATAAAGAGCGTAGCAAATATGCAGCCTTTTTGCGAAACAATTGAAGAAGGTCGCCACATTTTGACAACGGTAGAATGATGTCCAAGGATTCGATATGACGCAGGTGCTCGGCCACAAAGGGAAGAATACCAGTGTCGAGTTTAGTAGCAGTGGGTGAATGAAGGTCTATACTGGATACTCGACCCTTTGACATTAGTATACGACGCTTGAAGAGCTCCGGGCGAAGTTAACGGCCTGGGGCAGGGAAATGTCGCGCCAGAAAGCGGGACTCGTTTCCGCAAGTGTGCGCCAGCAGGTGCAGACGCCGAGTATCGGAAGTCGTTCCGCAAATGTGAGTCTACTGAAAATAGGTGCCATCAGCTCAGAAGGAAGGCGATTCATGTCTGTATGGTTTTGCGATTTGGGCAAGATGAAAGGAAGGAAAGAGTCGGAGTTTACGGAACGGCTTCCGGATCCGTAAATGGTATTCAATGTCCGCTGCCTCTCTTCTTCTCGTCTCTATTCGCTCTGAAATGTGCGAGGCACGATATGATGCTCATACTTGCGCAAATGCACTTTCTAGCGTTCCTCGAGGCCCCCCCGCCATGCGGTCCGCTGTGGCGCTTATATTTGCTCTGCTTTCGCCGGTCGATGAGCTGCTCGTTGTGTCCTGGACCAGCTTGTGGCGCTCTGCGCGCCGGCGCCGAGGGATCCCGCACATTTGCTTGCATTCCATATTTGGCTGTGGCCTGGTTGCGTTATTGTACTTGTTCGCCGATAGGCTTTCCATTTGAATGACTGCTGCTAGGACGTTCTCGTCATTACGGAGGCTAAGGTGCTAAGCATACAGCACTGACATCGAGATATCTGATTTCTACTGGTTTTCACTCGCTCTGTCAATGTGCTCTGCCGCTCATTCTGGCTGGATGCGTGCGCTTCGCGTGTAATTGATTCCATGAATCTGGTGCTCCGACACATCCCCACTGCGGATTTTTGCGTGGTCATTGCAGGGTCTATACTACGCAAAATCGGAAGAATGAATTCGGAGGACTGTAACAGCGACCCAGTCCAACTCCGCGGCGCATTCTAATCTTGTCTGGGAGCGACTGGGCTGAATGAATTTAGAGACTCTGAAGATGATGGTTAAGGACGCTCTTCAACCGCTCGCGGTGCGTGGAAGGGCGGGAAGACTTCAGGTTCTGTTTTGCTGGAAGATGCTCGCACTGTCAATGCTGCAAGTGCCTGCAACCGTCGCATTACATCGTTGCTGGGATGTTCTGTGGACCATAGCAGCAGATAATTCGCTCGCCCAACGCCAACAAGTTCGTGCTATCTGTGAGGTTAAAAATTCCACATGGGCTTTAGTGCATCTTCAAGTTCTTGCCGCTAAAAATCGAGACATTCTGGATCTGTCAGCAGCCGACTTCCGGGCAACTTTCTCGTCATGATCATGGGCATTTAATTGAGAAGCCAAATTGCGATGACCCGCGAACATTAGCAATGACGGAGAGAACACCCCCATAGGTCTTACCAAGCAGTCCCCATAGGCCTGCTTCAACGTTCAACGCCGGCAAGCTTACCTGAGGCCTTCCATCGTCCGGGTCAAATCCCGGAGAAGGATATCTGTCATCCCGAAGCGACGTTGCTCTAGGTAAGTACGGTCAATTTTGATGTGCAATCCGTTCATATTCCGGCCGGCGACACCTTCCCGGTAGGCAATTGCAAACTTTCAGTCAACATTGCGTGTCCTAATTGACTCATCCGCTGATAAGATTGGTAAGCTCTGTCGAAGTCAAATGTGAACCGTGGGGCTGATGTATCTGTCGGGGTATATCAGAGCTGGAGTCGCGAGCTCTCAGACTCATCCGAATATCGAACAACACTGCGACCTTGACTGCAGACCCAGCCATGTCCCTGACTTACTCCTCGTTTGCGGTCGCCGGCGCTGGCTCCCTCGGCTCGCTCATCGTTTCCGAGCTGCTCAAGCAAGGTGTCAACGTCACCGTCCTCACGCGCGGCGGCAACGCCAACATCCCAGAGGGCGCCACGACAAAGGTTGTCGACTACACCAAGCCCGACGAGCTCCATGCAGCGCTTCAGGGCGTCGAGGTCGTTATCTCTGTCTTGAACAAGGCGGGCTTCGCACTCCAGCCCGCGCTGGCGGACGCTGCGAAGGCGGCCGGAGCGAAGCTCTTTGTCCCTGCGTGCGTGCACTATGCTTGCTGTGCCTGTTTGCTCGATGTTGAACGGTCACAGCGAATACGGCCTTGTTTCGCATGAACTTCCGGACGGTCTCCTGTCCTCAAAGCGGAAGTTCCAAGAGTACCTCAAGTCGATCGGGCTGCCGTTCACTGTGTTCTATACTGGTATTTTTGCGGATTTGCCACTCTTCTTGTAAGCAGATGTCCGTGCAGTCGAGGTCAGATCACTGACCTCTTTGCGCAGTTTCCCGGGCTTTGACCGTGAGAAGAAGACGCTTGCAAACGTCGGATCGGACGAAGCCAAGATCTCTGCGACCACGCGTCCGGACATCGCGCATTTCATCGCGTACACCCTGACGCATGTCCCGGCGGCGAAGCTGGAGAATGCCCGGCTGGGAGTTGAGGCAGAGAAGGTGACCTGGAAGGAGATCGCGGCGGCTTTTGAGAAGAAGTATGGCGGCAAGTGGACGCTCCTCAACCGCGACCCCGCTCAGGTCGAGAAGGACGTTCAGGAGAAGGGAGCCGCTGCTCTTGGCGATTACTACATCTTGATGTTTGGAAAGGGTTATGCTGACGTCGGGGAGAACCATAACGCGCTTGTGCCTGGCTGGTCTCCCTTGACCTACGCTCAAGCGGTGGAAAAATACTACCCGGCGTAGTGTGCGGCTTAAGAAGCACCTGATTGCGCCCATCAAATACATTTATTAATCGAATCATGTTCCCAGGTCAGCTACAAACACCCACGTTGCAGATGTTCCCTTATGCCATGAAATCTGCTAATCTCAGATTGGTGGAGGTCGATGAACGGATAACTGTGTCCTGTATGAGCGCACTTGAATTCCGCTACGACAACCACGACTACTTACTCCCAGTGTTTGCTTGAGCTCCAATGCACGGAGAAGCTTTCATACAAGCTCGAGACTGGACCTTCTTCGTTGTTGAGTAGGACCACGTCCTCGAGGACCAGCTCCACGGGGAGGCGCACACTGCCCAATGATCGACATATAAAGGACGCAACGACGTCGGGTTGTACGAAATAGTGGGCGTCTTCGCAGCGCAGGATTAAGCGCCGTAAAGACGGACATACAATGCGACCAAGAGCTCCGAGAGCGCCCAGTTCGACTCTGTGTTCAAAGTTGAACACGATCCTGAGTTCTAGCACGCTGGGAAGCGGTACAGCGTCTCGAGTCATGTATTCCCAGACTGCGTCGTGGACAGTAAGCGACACGATGCGCTCAGCAGCTATCAACTGAAATATTAGCCTGAACGGCGACGAGTCGGCGGGTTCCAATTCAGCGAGTTCGGCCCTAAAGCAACGAGACCGCTGCCAGCCCATATCGCCGAAGAATATGTGAACAGCTTCCCTTCCGGGAAGGTATTGGGCTGCAAGCTGCACACTACCATCGACGTGCGACGATAGTTCCTCAACGATCCTCGGTAAAGCACAGGGAACACTGACGTAGGGAACACCGCTGAGTTGGGCGTGCCCAGCTTGAAACGTACGTTCGAGCGCGGCGTCATAGGTTTCAAACAACACTCGTTGGAGTTGGTTCCATTGGATAGAATCAAGAACACATTGCCCCAGAAAAGCTGATCCGGCGACCAGGAGAACGCGCATATTCGGAAAAGACGACCACAGGTTCGGCACCTCCCCTGTCGAAAACTGTTGGTAGCCGAATCCTCCGATAATAACGGATTCGAGCACAGGGGGAGGAGGATCAGGAATAATGACGTTTTCAACCCAGAAATAAGTGAGGTGCGGTGCGCATCCTTGGAAGAGATTCTGGGGAAGAGTGGGGAGGGGGTCGTCGTCGTCGTCGAGCTCAAATCCGATGGTCACGCCCACAAGCTGTGGAGCCGGCAGAAGCACGAGTTGCATTACTGCATTGCTGTGCGAAATGTGGACCACGAGCGTCATCGAAGCAATGCAACCGAAACTGGGTGCGATAGCCGGGAAGACGATGGACGACAGCAGCTCGTTGGGACGGTAGGTGGCGAGATCGAGTATCAAGGGCCGGTGCTGACCCCTCTGTATACGTAGCGCCAGTGTTTGCGCCTGGCTCTCGTTGTGCGGTGAGATCCAGATGGGTGAGCGGTAAGCCGGACAGTCGATCACGATCTGCCTCCATCTGCGACAGCAGCCAAGCACTGGAAGCAGTTCGTCGTAGCTGAATGTTTCCAGTATACGGTGCGCCAATTCGACCGGTAGGTCCGAAATGAAGTCGCGCGGGGCCATGCTGCTACGGTTGACGTGGAGGTTGACTCGACCGGACACAAAGCGGGCCGGCAAAAAGCTGTGCTTCCGCACCGGATTCATTTCCAACCTACATGCGTCTGACGCATCGTACTGACTACAAGATCAGATGAACAGTGGAGGGATCGAATTTCTGAACAACGCTACTGCTATATTGAATTCGAAAGTGAACATGCTTTAGCGGAGGCCAACCACAACGCAGTTTCGCAAATGTGGCTAAGGCCCACCTGGTATCGATTGACGGAAGACGTTGCAACATTTGGCGTGCGTTGCAAGTGTTTTCGGCTCTCCGGAATAGCTATGCGCACTTCTGAGCGCTGTGAGTCCAGATCCAGACCCACGAGGCATGCAAACTGTCAGATGAATGGGTGTAAGCAAACAAGGATCCCTTGCCCAGCCCGATCGCGTGCTTCTCGTGTATCAGGGGTTACCCCGTCGAGGCCATATGAATCGCTCGATTCTAACAGTCTTGCGGATTCGTGTCAGGGCGAAAGGAGCGTGGGGACGAGGCCTTGGGATAAACATTGGTTCGGCAACTGACAGATCACCCCAGATCCCGCAAATGCCCGGGGAACGAACCGTCAGGAAACTGGAACTGAACGGAGGGTGCCCGCTGACGTGCGTCTCGGAAAGTTGCAGAGTATAGCTTCTGTTGTGAATAGACGTGCAGGATACGCTGCCGGGACTTGATGCAAATCCAAGCCATCGGCACGAGGAGCGGAGTCGTGCAATTTGTCCGCCGCCGTTTCACTCCGTCTTCCATGGCGAGCCAACACCATTGCCGTATCCCAGACCCGCTGCTGACGCCCTTGAACGGGCAGCTCGGAGAGTCACACGCATCGCCTCGGCGCTATGGATGGATGCTTCGAGGCTGCAAGGAAGCCAATGTACGCTGCCCATCCTCCTAACACTACGCTCTTCCCGTGCTCCAGCATTCTGTCGTCCCCGCGCTCCGCAGTCGCGGGTTTGCTGCCATCCGGCATTGCACGCTTCGAAGCCCATGCTACGGTCGTCATTCTTTGTTACACCAGACCCAGAAAATCGGAACTGCTGCATTTCCTGAGCAGAGCGAATCGGATTCCAGCTCGTGGCCCTCGCCAGATGATTCTTTTGCGGTTTCCCGGGGTCCCATTGTGTCTGGCGAGCGCCCTGACGCAGCACATGGCCATTTTGTGCGTTGTGGCTAAGAGATCGGCAGGCCTATAAATGCGTCTTTCCCAGCATCCTGCCAGAGGGACGCACTTCAGACGATACAGCGCACTCCCCCTCTCGTCATGGCATCGTTCAACAACGGCTCAGCTACCACTGGCGGCGGCGGGACGCAGGGTGGCCCGCATGGGAACCCGCATGCGGGCAACGCTGGGCAAGGATCGTCGACCAACAGTACGTGCTCCACGTCGACTGTCTCTCTCCTTGCTTATCGCTCACTGCCTGCCGGCTGCTGCAGATGCATTCGGGCGTTATCCGCCGCTCGAAGCTGTTCTCGCGGCTGCCAAGCGGGATCTCGCGCATCGGAAGGCCACGGGCACTGACTATCCCCCGGCTCGCGTCAGGGCTATGATCGCCAATGGAACGTGGCCGCCGGGCACGCAGCCCCCGGCGCAGGCGCAGCACAACGCGCAGGCGGCGCAGAACCTCAACGCCCACCATGCGCCCGCGCCCGCGCCCGCGCCTGCGCCCGCGCCCGCCCCGGCCCCTCCTCCCCCCGTCCCGCAGCATGTTGCTCACAACCCGGTGCGCGTTCCACACCGATCTTATATTGCTCTTTGCTGACTGGAAGTCTAGGCGCCGCAGCAGGGCAGCTCGCAGTCGGGGCCATCGCAGAACGTGAGTGGCACGCTGCATCCATCTTGCAAAACATCTATATCTGACGTTGCAGTAATCCGCAACGGCCGCGCCTGCCCCTCGCGTCGCTTCCGTCGCCGATGGTCTCGCGTCGAATCTGTTTACCAACGTCCGCAACTTTGTCCCGGCAACTAACTCAACAAAACACAAAAACACAAGGAAAATCTCAGAAAACCCGTCACATGATCCGTCTCTTTTTTGTCATCGCTCACTTTCTCGCCGTTCCGCTTATCCTTCGGCACCAATATGTACTATGGCTAGTCGTGTACCTCGTTGTTGTCAGTGTGATTTGGCCGGAGCCGCTCAATTTGATTCCACATTGTGTCCTGTACGAGAATCTGTGACACGAAGCGATGCGCCAGATAGCCGGCTCGTCGTCGACTGTTGCTTAAAGGTACCAAGAAACCGGCGCCAGGCACGTGCGATCTGCGTGCGATGCGCGAATCATCCGCGCGGACCCCGGGTGCACCCCCGCTTCGAATCATGTGCCCGCCGAGAGCGTCTCAGCCGGAGATAACTCGCGGTCATCAATACTTAACTACGGCGCGAAGCTTGAGGTTCGCGATGGGATACTGGCTGGGCCCCGAGTATCGTATAGCTGGCAGTAACATACATAGCCCAGCTGTAACGCGCGGCCGCTGATACGCTCCGATGCTCATCAAAGATTAATGCACGGGAATGACTCTTGTGTTCACGATCTCTGGGGGCTTCTTGCGTTCTCGAGCGACGATAATTCCGAAATCAGGCAATGAGCTTCATGGCACGCTGAGGCTCTATACACTGCCATGTACTTTGGGAGTTTTGCGGGCGCGCTACGTGCCACAGTGCAGTTGAGAAAACATAGGATTATTCGCGCAGCAGCCAAGTTGGATAATCATTGTTCACGACTCCGTCAGACGCGTGGGAGACGTAATAAATTTCGATTTTGGATTTTCAGCGCCAGAGCTTGATATCAAGCGGTGGTTCTGCTGAGCGGCAGACTGCAAGTCCCAGCGCCGAAGAAAGCTTGAGGCAAAAGAGCGAGGCACCCGGCCCGGTCCGATCCGACTTTATCTCTTTTTTCCGTTCTCATCGCCGTTGTCAGCGAGCAACCTGGACTGGACGCCGCGCTACGCGCCCAGCGACACAACCGACAAGTAAATGTGCGTTTTATCCACGTTTGTCCTTCCACAACATCGTGCTCCTACTCAACTCGCTGTCCGGTGCTGAAGAGGTGGCCGACCATCATCACGGGCCTCATCGACCGCGTCTACCGCGACAATCACGACACCCTCATGGAAAACACTGCTCTGCTGCTGAAGAATACGAATACGAGGAGCTGAATGACGAGGAGAAGAAGGCGAAGGTGGAGGAGGGCAAGACTGTCATCGCGCTCGCGAGCAAGCTCAAGTACGACAATGCGCGTGATAGGCCGTTGGAGTTTCCTGATCTTTTCCGGTGAATGCATGCGCTGATGGACGCGAAGCCCGCACCTCCGCATCGACCTCGCCGCACACGCTCCCTCCTTGACCACGCCCCGCACCGTGCCCGCACATAGAGCTCGCCAACACGATGCACGAGCTCTCGCTCGAGCGCGACGCGCTGCTCGCCGACCGCGCCAAGCTCGAGATCCTCTTCAAGGAGATGCTGCACATCTGCCTGTGGGGGAACGCCACCGTACGTCCCTAGTCCTCTATCCCCCCTCCTCCTCCACGTCCCCTTCGCTTTTCTCTCTTGAGCCCTCCCCTTGCCATCTTCCGTTCGCCGCGCGCCAGAGCGACGCGCTGCGCACCCCATCCCGTCGGCAACACACCGCAGCGCGCCGTCCGTTTCGTAAGCAAACGCGCGCCGTGCCCAGTCGCCTACGCCCTGTAGGCAGACGGGCCGCGTTCAACGGGCGTCGACGGTCGCCTGCGTTCTGAGCGTCGATGGTCGCCGGCGTCCTGCGTCCTGCGCGGAGACGGTCGCCCGCCACATGGTCACACATCCCACGTACGACTGCGCGCACCCGGGATCCCGGTCGCCTTGCAACTTGCAGCCGGTCGCCAGCAACTCGCAGACGGCCGCCCGCGTTCGGCGCACAGACGGTCGCCCGGTCGCTCGGATTGTGTGCGCAGACCGTCGCCCGAATTCTGTGCGTAGAGGGTCGCCCGAATTCTGCGCGTAGAGGGTCGCCCACGTGCTTCGCCCAGACGTTCTGCGCGCAGACGCGGTCGACCGTCTCCGCGCGGAGGCGGGCGCTCGCAGGCCGCCCGCATCATTGCGCGCAAAGGCGGTCGCCTGCATATTTTGTGCAGACGGTCGCCCGCATAATGTGCTCGGACGGTCGCTCGGATTCCGTGCGCAGACGGTCGTCCGCATACTGTGCGCAGACGGCCGCCCGCAGACTGCGCTCAGGCGCTCGCCTGCGCTCTGAGCGCAGACGGTCGCCCGTGTACTGCGCGCAGACGGTCGCTCGAAATTTCTGTGCGCAGATTTTCGCTCGGATTCCGTGCGCAGACGGGTCCTGCAAGGGCAAGGCGGACCGCCCGCATCGCCACGCACGGACGGCCGCCCGCATCCTGCAGTCGACCGTCTCCGCGCGTCGCAGATCGGCCCCTTCACCGCACGTAGACGCTCGTCTACGTTGTGCGCGCAGATCGGTCGGCCGCCTCCCGCATTCCTAGCTGTGCCGGGCGAACTAGCACTTTTGCCGCGCTTCGTGCTGGGCGATGACTGCTGTACAAATCGTAGAAGGAGCCCGGGCGTCGTGCGGGCGGGTGGCCGTCGCGTCTGCCAGAGGCGGACGAGTGGCCGGCCGCTCTCATTCAGACGCCCTTTCCCCGCGCGCCCGAGAACTCTCTAGCCGCCGTGTCCGGCCAGGTCGGGTAAGCGGAAAGGCTGCTGGACCTGGCGCTGTACGGGCGCGCGGCTTCTGCGTCCGGAGAACAGTAGCCGCGTGCTCGTCCGATGAACCGCACAGACGGTCTATCGGTTGCTGTGTTGGATCTGGCGCGCGATGTCCTGCTGCGTTGCGCGCAAACGGTCGATGCGTTGCGCGCACGAACGGTCGATGTATTGGGTCAGCATACGGTCGCTCTTGCGCGGGGCGTCCGAAGTAGCCCCTGCCGCTGGGTTGCGCGCGTACGGCCGGCGGCAGATGTATCGCAAACCGTGCTGCTGCATCTGATAATCGCATGCGCGAACAGTCGCTTCAGCAGCGGCCGTTCGTGCCTGCGAACCATTTGACGCGCCTGGCTGTCTCGCGAATGCCCACCGCGTCGCGCGAGCGGAGCCGCTTCTGGCACGTCGCGCGCGCGTACTGGGTATTGCGTCGGACGAGCGCAACAGCTGCCGAGGTTGGCACGTCGCGTGTGCGAATCGGCTGCTGCATCGTGCGCATAGAACGGCCGCTGCACCGCGCGCGTAGAACGGCTGCTGCTTCGCGCGCGTAGAATGGCTGCTGCTTCGCGCGCGGGGAACGGCTGGTATCTCTCGCGCGTGAACTAGCACGCGCCTCGGGTTGCCGAACGCGCGGGCGAAGCGGCCGCCGTCGTGGATGCGCGATGGAACGAGCGTCTTGTCGCGCGCGCAAACTGTTGCTGCAAATCGCGCGCGGGGACGATTGCTGAGCTGGGCGATTGGGCCGCGGTTTCCACGATGTGCCGTGTAGGGAGAGCCAACAGTTGATGCTGTGAATGGCTTGGCGTCTTGCTGCCGCGCTGGAATTGACGGGTAAAACTGCTGTTGCGTCCACAGCGATACGGCCGCTGTCTGAGAATGGTATCTGGTCTCAGCAGCATAGGGGAGCAAATTGATATCGCTAGCAGTCCCAGTGTCGCGGGAGTGCTAAACCGCAGCGTGCGAGCGCCGGGGCCGCAGCCTGCGAGCGAGGCTATCGCCTCGCGAGTCGCCAGTCGCAGCGGTGTCTTATCGAGTGAATGCTGCTTCCTCGCTCGAGGCGGCGCGCTCTCGACGATTGTGGCGCCACTTAACGCAGACGTTTGAACCGATCGCAGCGTTGGCAATTCCGACTTCGGGCTTGCATCCCAACTACCTCCTCCCTCTACTCTCAATACCTCCTCCCTCCTCCCTCGTCAACAAACACTAACCTCCCGTCTCCCCTCACACCACAGGACCTAAGCCTGCTCACCAACCTCACGCACGAGGACATCCAGAAGCTGCAGACGGTGGAAAAAGACGCGCAGGCCGCGCGCGCGGCGTTCATCCTGCGCGACGACGCCAACGCCGCGTGGGCGCAGCTCAGCGGGATGAAGGACGGGCGGGTTGATATCGTGCTGGATAATTGTGCGTCCGCCCTCATTTCGATTGCAGCATCTTTTGTTTGACGTGTCGCGTTTGTTTTTCTTTTGCGGGATGTAGCGGGATTTGAGGTACGCCGAAGCTGTTTGACGGGGTGAGAGAAAGTGTGCGCTGATGGTTTGGTAGCTCTTTACGAATTTGATATTCGCGGATTTCTTGCTCACGTATACGCCGTTCGTGTCCAAGGTCGTCTTCCAGTACGTTTTCTATTCTACTGTATCCTATCCCTGGCCATGTCTCCCACTCCATACCCTCGTCGCGTCCATCACACTTAGCGCACCGTTTACCATTCTGAACACTCTCCGCGTCACACCTTTCTCTGGACGCTCGCCTTGTCCGCGCTGGGATCTCACTCCGTGGACTCTTCCTCTTCCCCGGATGCTGCCCTCGCCCAAATGCCTCACTCACTCACTGTGCCCTGAATGCTCTCCTCTTCCGTCCCGCATGCGTGCTTCGTTCAACGTGCGCCGAATTCTTGCCGCGTCGACCGCGCGCGTTGTCGCTCGTTCTGCCGCCGTCATCACGTCTCCGGTCCCACACCCGGCGCATTCGTGCCGCCTCCCCGGTCCAACCCCTCTGTCCTTCCTCGTCAGCGTCTGTGTGACCCGCGCACGACTTACGTCTATCAAAGACCGCGTGTGACCGGCTATGTTGCGCGCGCTGTCCGCGGCATCACGCTGTGCGCTAGCGCATCGTTTCAACTCCTCTTCTATCATATTTCCTCAATATTCACCAACCCCACAACGTCTTGCCCACTCGCACGCAATGCGCTGGACGGATCTCGCGGAGTTCCACTGTGTCGTGTTCTTGATCGCTGCCCTTCCCTGCAGTGGCTAGTCGTTCTGCGATGCTCTCCTCCCGCGTCGGGCTGTTGTCCATGTTCGCGCGCCATGCACCGATTTGCCGTTCTTCGGTCGCCCTTGCGCTCCAAACTCTCATCTCTCCTCCTTTCCCAAAACTAACCGCGGACGCCGTCCACTTCGCGCACCGTCCTCGCTCACATTCGCATCTCACGCCGTCCTCGGAGTCACACGCTAACCTCCTCCCACGCGCACAGCCCGAAATCCTTCCCCTGGTTCGTCTCCGACGTGACGCCTGCCGACTTCGCCTGGACACTCGACACGCTCTCCTCCTCGCCCTCCACCTTCTTCTCCTCCCTCGCCCCGGAGCAGACCAACGAGCACCTCGCGCTGCTGGTCGCGCGGTGGACCAAGCACGTCGAGCTTCGAACTAAGGATGGACGACTGGTGGACGCATTGGGCTGCGTACCATTATATGCCTGAGAGGTTGAGGTAGGAGTTGGGGAGTGCAAGTGGGTTGGTGGTGTTTAAAGGGGATTTGAAGTGCGTTTCTTCGCTGTTTTGTTTTTTGCGAAAGGACTGCTTCACGCTTGCAATTTGCAGAAGGGTCGCCCGCATCCTGCTCGCAGACGGTCCCCCGTATACTGTGCGTAGACGGCCTCCCGCGGATGGGATCAGCGCATATGCTCTCCCGCCCTGGCGTTCTACGCGCACACGGTCGCCCAGACGTTCTGCGCGCAGACGTGCTTCGCCCACACGCGGTCGACCCGTCTCCGCGCAGGTAGGCGCGCGTTCTGCTCGCAGACGTCGCTCGCAGGCAGCGCGCAGACGGTCGCTTGAACTCCGTGCGCAGACGGTCGCTCGAATTCCGTACGCAGACGGCCGCCCGCAGACTGCGCGCAGACATGGTCGACCGTCTCCGCGCAGCAGGCGCGCATTCTGCTCGCAGGCCGCCCGCATCACCACGCATGGACGGCCGCCCGCATACTGCGCGCGGTGAGCCGTGCGTAGAGGGTCACCCACGTGCTTCGCCCAGACGTTCTGCGCGCAGAACGTCTGCGCGCAGACGCTGTCGACCGTCTCAGCGCGGAGGCAGGCGCGCGTCGCAGACCGCCAGCATCGCCGCGCGCGGACGTTTTACCGCATACTACAGACAGAGGGTCGCCCGAGTTTGACGCGTCTATTACTGCTGCGTCGGGCGAGTAGCTCTGGGTGCGCGACGCAATGGCTGCTCTGCCGGACATGGAAGAAGCCTTTGCCTCAGGTGAACTGGCGGTCGTCGCGTCCGCCAGAGGCAGACGAGTGCCCGCTCTCATTCAGACGCCCTTTGCCCGTGCGAGCGAGAACTCACTAGTCGCCGTGTCCGGCCAGATGCCAGCTGGCTCGGGTGAGCGGAGAGCTCTTGGACCTGGCGTGTCGGGTAGCAAACGGCCTTTACGTCCGGTGATGCGCGTAGACGGTCGTTGCTTCATCGGCAGCTGTGCTGCACCGGTTGCCTTGCCCGCATCGGGCGCGCGATGGGCTACAGCGTTGGGTGCGGACGGTTGATGCCTCGAGCGCGCGAACGGTCGATGCGTTGGGCGCGCGAGCGATCGATCTGTCCGGTCCGCGGACGGCTGGGGCTTCAGAAGGAGTCCCTCCTGCTGGGTTGTGCGCGTACGGCAAACGGCAGTCCCGCGCAGCAGATGTGTCGCGCCGTCCTGCGAGAACCGTGCTGCTGCATGTGATGATGCCTCGCGCGCGTGGAACGGCTGTTGCGTCCTCACTCAAGCAACGGCTGTTGTGCCGGGCGCGCGCAAATGCTAGAACATCGCGGGCGCCGACAATTACCAAACGTGCGTGCAATGCGTCCGCCGCTTCGCGCAGGCGGAACGGCCGCCACGTCGAGCTTGCGAAACGGCTGGCCGCCGCCGCCTTGGGTGCGCGATGCGGTGACCGTCTTGTCGCGCGCGCAAACTGTGGCTGCACATCACGCGCGGGGACGATTCTTGAGCTGGGCGATTGGGCCGCGGTTTCCACGATGTGCCGTGTAGGGCGGGCCAACAGTTGCTGCTGCGAACAGCCTTGCATCTGGCTACCGCGCTCGAGACGCAGCATCCGACGGGTAAAACTGCTGCTGCGTCCTCAGAGATGCTGCCTCCCGCGTGCGCATCGTCCCTTATCTCTGCATCGTCCGGCGAGCAGATGTGTACCGTGAGCAGCCGGTAAAGTCGTGGGAGCGCGGGGGCCGTGTCGTGCGAGTAATCGTGCAACGGTCAGTTCTTTCGAGGAGTCGTCGCTGTGCCACGTGAGCGACTGGATACCTGTCCGTCCGCACGTGTTCTCGACCATTCGTGGCTCCGCGTTTTCTTTTGACGTTCTTGCAACCTTGGAAAATCTGATTCCCTGTGCTGCAAATACTGGCTCCCTCTGCCCCAACCGCCTCCCTCTACCCCGAATGCCTCCTCCCTCTGCTCCCAATACCTCCTACCTCCTCCCTCCTCCCTCAGCGCTAGATACTTACTCCCCGCGCCTCCGCAGGACCTGAGCCTTCTCACCAACCTCACGCACAAGGACATCCAGAAGTTTCAGACGGTCGAGAAGGAGGCGCAGGCCGTGCACGCGGGCTTTCATCCTGCGCGACGCCGCCGCTGCGTGGGCGCAGCTCAGCGGGACGAAGGACGGGCGGGTTGACATTACTGTGGATAATTGTGCGTGGCGCCACTCCGCGAGGCAGACATGTGGGAGCGTCTGCTGATGAGATGTTGCAGCTCTTCACCGACCTGGTATCCGGGGTCGGGTTGGGCGAGTATGATAGAAGAGGCTTATGATAGCTGCCTAAAATGGGAATATTTTGCAGAAGAGGTTGCGTGCTCAGATCTCAATATAGATTATTTCAACAAAACAACAGCATTGAACGCTTTACATGGTCGGGAAGTAATGAAAAGTGACCATGCATCCTAATCGCTACTCTGACAGCGAGCCTGATACCTGCAACGTTATCAAATGGCATAAAGCCGGACTCATTTTCGAGCGCTCTCATGTTCCGCCGGACATTGATAACACTATCAACTGACTTTTTGGGCTGTGATAATGGTTTGCAATTCTGTGGCAGTAACGTACAATATGCATGGAATGGAAGAGCAGAAGACCGGATGAAGACTTGGTGTGTAGTAGCTACCTGGAGCCCGAATCGTGCTTCATGTCTATGAACCCATGCATAGTGCACAAAGATGTGATGGCGACTCTGAATCGAGGGCCAGGGGAATGCGCTCAGTCACAGCGAAGGGTGCAGGAACGGCGAGACAATGAGAGTATGGGAGCACAGTGCGGATATGGAGAAGTTTATGCATTATAGTAGCTATGTAGCTAGAACAAACGGTTGTAGTTGCATCCCATGTGCGTTGGCGAGCGATTTCAGCATGGCAATGCAGAGCCATCAGGATATGAAACTATCGCTGGCTCCATTAAGTTCTTGACGCTCAACAGGCTTGCTGAAGCTGCAGCGAACTCGTTGTATATGTGTGGTGACGGAGGAGAGATGCTACCGGAAATACGGGTGCACGTGCGCTCCGGTGGTTACAATCGATGGACTCCCGAGCGGAGCGCTCGAGTCTCGAGTTCGACAGTTCGGGACTGAAGGCTCCGATCTCATTTTCAGCGTCTTGCAATGCTTCTCGGCACCAGGAGAGTCATGGGGTCAAAAGTGATATTCAAAGCGGCTCCGCAAGATCTACTACACGTGTACAACAAATCATACAGGCGTTAGAAGACAATTGGAGAGGCGAGGAGAAGGTTCGAGATGGCACGGAAAGAACGGCACTGGTAACGAGTCAGATGTCACGGGGTTTCTCGGATTTTCTTCATTTTTTTGTGATTGTTTCGTGAGTTTCCTGGTCAGACGTTGGTGGAAAGGAAATGTCTGGCGACGATCTCGGACCGGCCGAGCTGGAGGATGACGACCTCAGACGCGCGGCGGGCCTTGACCCGGCTTCGGCGGACCCTGGCCAGGCTTCGGGTTGCCAAAACCGCCAAAATTCCCGGGCTTCTATTGGCTGGTGAGAAGGTGAAGCAGCATTGCGGCGGGAAACTCACCGGAGGCTGGTTGGCCCGAGGGGCGTTCTGTGGAAGGCATCAGTGCGACATTCGACGCTACTGCGAATAACGTACCGGAGGGAGGTTCGGTGGGGGAAACTGGCCCTGACCTGCCTGTGGGCTCGGAGCGCCATGTCCGGGGGATCCAGAGCCGCCCTGGAGAGCATCTCGCGGTATAACCCGATCAGATCCACCCTCAATCGTGAGGTAGTTTCGATTCTGGGCAGGAACGGGTGTCGCTTGCATTGGAGGGGGTGGAGGGCTTGGCACTGGCGGAGCCGCCAGTCTGTGCTGCGTATGGACGAGAGGATCTCCACTTCCTCCGATACCCGCACCGTGGCCCGGCATGGTGGAAGGAAGCCCATGACCGAGTCTAGCATGTCCGCCAGCGCTTCCACCACCGCCAGCGCCCGACGCTCCACCGCCAGCGATGTTCCTAGAAGGGACTGGCGGAGGTTGCGCCTGACGAGGGATCGGTGGCTGAGTCTGGGGAACGGGAGGCTGGGTTTGACGCTGCGTCTGTGGCTGAGCCTGAGGAGGTTGGGGCTGCGTCTGACGCTGCGTCTGAGAAGGCGGAGCCGGTGGAGGGACGGGGGAAGCCTGGGTCTGCGACGGCTGGGTGTCCTTCGGGGGGGACTGGCGGGGCCTGCCCTTGGTCGCGAGGACCGAGCGGCTTTCCTATACGCCGACCAGACATGGTGTTCAAGGACTGGGAGTAGGGAGTGCAGCGGATTGAGGGGGAAGGACAGCATGCAGGAGCCCTTTTATATATTTATGCGATTGAGTGACACGTTCATTCTGTCCGCGCTCTGAAGGGGGAATAGCCAGGGAGCTCGGCAGAGTCCCATGTGGCTAGCAGGTTACAATGGCATGGGACCCCGGATACCAGATGATTCCGTTGTTTACAGGCGGTCAGGAATGCTGCCTTCTCGCGGACAAATTTAGGGGAGTCATGCTGCCTTCTGAACACGTGCAATCCGATCTACCGGATGTGCTTATCAGAGACAATGCCGCTGAGCTGCATGCGCACGGAAGTAAATATGATGAACCTTGAAAATGGCAGCTTAAACATCGCACTGCTTGGCTATACATGCCCTCTTAGTAGTTGTTTTCTAATGCTTTTGTATCTACCAATCTCGGGCCGATGGAGGTCGACGAACGGATAACTGTATCCTGTATGAGCCCGACTTCCGCCGCAAACCCATGACGACTTACTCCCAGTGTTTACTTGAGCTCCAATGCACGGAGAAGATTTCATACAAACTCGAGAGTGGACCATCATCGTCGTTGAGTAAGACCACGTCCTCGAGGACCAGCTGCACGGGGAGGCGCACACTACCCAATGATTGACATATAAAGGACGCAACGACGTCGGGTTTTACGAAATGGTCGGCGTCTTCGCAGCGCAGGATTAGGCGCCTTAGAGACGGACATACAATGCGGCCAAGAGCTCTGAGAGTGCCGAGCTCGACTCCGTGTTCAACGTTGAACACGATCCTGAGTTCTAACACGTTGGGAAGAGGTACAGTATCCCGAGTCATGTATTCCCAGACTGCGTCATGGACAGTCAGCGATACGATGCGCTTAGCAGCTATCAACTGAAATATTAGCCTGGACGGCGACGACTGGGCGTGCTCGAATTCCGAGAGACCTGTCGAGAAGCATCGACACCGCTGCCAGGCCAAATCCCCGAAGTATATCTGAACAGCCTGAGGCGGGTCCCTTGCGGGAAGGTATCGGGCTGCAAGCTGCACAATGCCATCGACGTGCGACGATATTTCCTCGATGATCTGCGGCATAGCACAGGGAACCTGGACGTACGGAACACCGCTGAGTTGAGTATGCGCAGCTTGAAACGTACGTTCAAGCGCGGCGTCATAGGTTTCGAACGTCACTCGTTGGAGTTGGTTCCACTGGATCGAATCAAGAACACAGTCTCCCAGAAAAGCTGTGCCGGCGACAAGGAGAACGCGCATATTTGGATAACAAGACCACAGGTAGGGCGCCTCTGTCGTTGTCTCCCAGGACTGTTGATACCCGAACCCCCCGACGATAACGGACTCGAGCACAGGGGGAGGAGGATCAGGAATGATGGCATTCTCCACCCAGACCAAAAGAAGGTGCGGAGCGCATCCGTGGAAGAGATTCTGCGGCAGAATGGGGAGGGGGTCGTCGGCGTAATCGAGCTCAAATCCGATGGTCACGCCCACAAGCTGCGGTGCCGGTAGGAGAAGAATTTGGGTTACTGTGTTGCTGTACGACATGTGGACGTAGAGCTTCATCCAAACGATGCTGTCGAAACTGCTGGCAATTGCGGGAAAAACGACGGACGGCAGCAGTTCGTTGGGATGGAAGGTGATAACTTCAAGTGTGAAGGGCCGGTGCTGACCCCTCTGTATACGTAGCGCCAGTGTTTGCGCCTGGCCCTCGGTGAGCGATGAGATCCAGATGGGTGAGCGGTAAGCTGGACAGTCAATCACGATCTGCCTCCATCTGCGACAGCAGCCAAGCACTGGAAGCAGTTCGTCGTAGCTGAATGTTTCCAGTATACGGTGCGCCAATTCGACCGGTAGGTCCGAAATGAAGTCGCGCGGGGCCATGCTGCTACGGTTGACGTGGAGGTTGACTCGACCGGACACAAAGCGGGCCGGCAAAAAGCTGTGCTTCCGCACCGGATTCATTTCCAACCTACATGCGTCTGACGCATCGTACTGACTACAAGATCAGATGAACAGCGGAGGGATCGAATTTCTGAACAACGCTACTGCTATATTGAATTCGAAAGTGAACATGCTTTAGCGGAGGCCAACCACAACGCAGTTTCGCAAATGTGGCTAAGGCCCACCTGGTATCGATTGACGGAAGACGTTGCAACATTTGGCGTGCGTTGCAAGTGTTTTCGGCTCTCCGGAATAGCTATGCGCACTTCTGAGCGCTGTGAGTCCAGATCCAGACCCACGAGGCATGCAAACTGTCAGATGAATGGGTGTAAGCAAACAAGGATCCCTTGCCCAGCCCGATCGCGTGCTTCTCGTGTATCAGGGGTTACCCCGTCGAGGCCATATGAATCGCTCGATTCTAACAGTCATGCGGATTCGTGTCAGGGCGAAAGGAGCGTGGGGACGAGGCCTTGGGATAAACATTGGTTCGGGGACTGACAGAGCACCCCAGATCCCGCAAATGCCCGGGGAAAGAACCGTCAGGAAACTGGAACTGAACGGAGGGTGCCCGCTGACGTGCGTCTCGGAAAGTTGCAGGGTATAGCTTCTGTTGTGAATAGACGTGCAGGATACGCTGCCGGGACTTGATGCAAATCCAAGCCATTGGCACGAGGAGCGGAGTCGTGCAATTCGTCCGCCGCCGTTTCACTCCGTCTTCCATGGCGAGCCAACACCATTGCCGTATCCCAGACCCGCTGCTGACGCCCTTGAACGGGCAGCTCGGAGAGTCACACGCATCGCCTCGGCGCTATGGATGGACGCTTCGAGGCTGCAAGGAAGCCAACGTACGTCGTGCTTCAATATTCTGCCCTGACCATCCTCCTAACACTACGCTCTTCCCGTGCTCCAGCATTCTGTCGTCCCCGCGCTCCGCAGTCGCGGGTTTGTTACCATCCGGCATTGCACGCTTCAAAGCCCATGCTAGGGTTGTCATTCTTTGTTACACCAGACCCAGAAAATCGGAACTGCTGCATTTCCTGAGCAGAGCGAATGGGATTCCAGCTCGTGGCCCTCGCCAGACGATCATTTTGTGGTGTCCCGGGGTCCCATTGTGTCTGGCGAGCGCGCTGACGCAGCACATCGCCATTTTGTGCGTTGTGGCTAAGAGATCGGCAGACCTATAAATGCGTCTTTCCCAGCATCCTGCCAAAGGGACGCACTTCATACAATACAGCGCACTCTCCCTCTCGTCATGGCATCGTTCAACAACGGCTCAGCGACCACTGGCGGCGGCGGAACGCAGGGTGGCCCGCATGGGAACCCGCATGCGGGAAACGCTGGGCAAGGACCCTTAATCAACAGTACGTGCCCCACGTCGATGTTGCTCGCTCATCACCCATTGTATATGGACGCTGCAGATCCAGTCGCCAACATGACTTTGGGCCGGCCGTTCCCGAGGCCTACCGAACAAATCCTCGAAGCCGCCAAGCGTGATCTCGAGCATCGGAAGGCCACGGGCACTGACTATCCCCCGGCTCGCGTCAGGGCTATGATTGCCAATGGAACGTGGCCGCCGGGCACGCAGCCCCCGGCGCAGGCGCAGCACAACGCGCAGGCGGCGCAGAACCTCAACGCCCACCATGCGCCCGCGCCCCCACCCGCGCCCGCCCCGGCCCCTCCCCCCGTCCCGCAGCAGGTTGCTCATAACCCCGTGGGCGTTCCACACCTATCTTATATTGCTCTTTGCTGACTGGAAGTCTAGGCGCCCCAGCAGGGCAGCTCGCAGTCGGGGCCATCGCAGAATGTGAGTGGAATGCTGGATCCATTTTCCCAAGTCTCTCTATCTGAATTTGCGACAGAACGCCCAAGTCTGGCCCACGCGTCGCTTCCGTCGCTGATGGCCTCGTGTTGAGTCCATTGAAGATACCAATTCACGAATGTCCGCAACTTTGTCCCGGCAACTAACTCAAGAAAACACAAAAACATAAGGAAAATCGCAGAAAACTCCTTACATGATCCGTCTCATTTTTTGTGCTCACTTACTTTCTCGCCGTTCCGCTTGTCTTTGCGCAGCGATACGTATTGTGACTCGTCGTGTACTTCGTTGTTGCCAGTGTAGACTCGGCTGGAGCCGCTCAATTTGAATTTTCATTGTGTCCGGTATATGAACGCCCTGTTGACGGGTGGTTGTGCCTTAGTAAATGCCGACCAGGAGTGACCCGCCAAACAGCCGGGTCGGGTCGTGGTAGTTTAAGTTAAATTAACTGTGGGTTCCGGCAAACCCATTCAGTTGATCGGATGGCTTAGTCGGGACACATTACCACGAGCAGTCTGTGACATGTGACCCTTACCTACCGTCAGCGCAGAATTATCCTATCTTTAAACATACAATGCGACTCTGCAAGAGTCCAATGAAGAGGATGAAGTATGATCATATATAACATGAGATAGCATAGTAAGTAAGGCCTATTGCGCATAGCGCAGCAGAAAAATTGGCATATTTCGAAGCTTTGGACATGTTGTGACATGTGGGAAACGTTACCACCACCCGCTTGTGACCCGTGACAGTCGCGTTTTATTACCACACCACGAAGGGCCTGTGACCCGTGACGTGGTAATGTGACGCGCGGGTACAGTATCCTCAGTTCATTACTTGTCACCGCAATGTACTGGCACACGATTCCTTATGCATTGCGTCTCGTTCATGCCATGGCAAGTACTTACCAGTGCACGTAACTGGGCGAGGGTCAGCACGCTAGCCCAGGCAGTATCATCCAGCCAAGGTGGTCAAAAGCCGCCTCGGATAGTTGCGTGTAAGCTCAAGAGCGCTCCTCGGGCAGGGCGCCGGCGGGTGTCACAGCATGATTGTTAGTCTCCTTACAGCTGGCCAACACTTACAGCGCGTCCGTGAACCGGCGGACGGACGGGGAACATGGATGGCGGGAATGCAGCACTGTGAATTTCGGATCCCACTCTCACTCAGAGTTTACCTTGCCAATAATTTAGCAGGAGACGACGAAGTAGAGTGAAAATCAAATATTGCCATATTTCGGCTGTGTCATACGGACGGCTCTCGACGACTTCAGAGTCGATTGATGATTCTATTTCCACTATGGCCGTCGCGAGTCCCGCATTAGTCTCAGCTAACGACAACTGCGTCTCACTTGGAGAACTCAACGACGGCATACCGCCCGCTCACGCGCCACCGCGCGTCCTCCTCCTCGGCCGCGCGCGCGCGGTCCGCGGGCACGCCGACGATCACGTCCGCCTTGTTCGTGCGCAGCACGAGCAGCGGGAACGCGCCGCGCAGGGGACCTTGCGCAAAGCGGCGGGCGTCAGCGAGGTGCGGAATGTGGCAATGAAGTGAGGGTGCGAGACAGCGATTTCTGGCGGGGATGACTCGGAGCGGGTCAGACACGCACCGAGCGCTTCCTCGAACGGCGTGTCGACTGGCCACTTGACGTCGCCCGTCAGCCTCGAGCGAGCATTAGCATCAGCGCGCCTCATCTCATGCAGCTAGTAGAACACGTACTTGCGGTAACTGCAAACCCATCACTTACTCAGCACATATCCCCCCGCAAAAGCAAGAAAAAAAAACGCACTTCAAATCGCCCTTAAACACCACCAACCCGCTCTGACTCCCCAGCTCCTCCCGCAGTCTCTCGGGCATATAATGGTACGCAGCCCAATGCGTCCACCAGTCGTCCATCCTGAGTTCAAAGCGGCCCTCCTCGACGTGCTTGCTCCAGCGCGCGACGAGCGGCGCGAGGTGCTCGTTGGTCTGCTCCGGGGCGAGGGAGGAGAAGAAGGTCGAGGGCGAGGAGGAGAGCGTGTCGAGTGTCCAGGCAAAGTCGGCGGGCGTCACGTCCGAGACGAACCAGGGGAAGGATTTCGGGCTGTGCGCATGGGTGCGCGTTAGCGGACGGTGTGAGATGTAAACGCGAGCGAGGAGTGGACGGCGTGAGATGTGAACGCGAGTGAGGGGTGGACGGCGTTCGCGGTTAGCGGGTGAGAGGCGAGGGTGGGGAGCGCGCAGATGGCAGGCGCTGAACGGCTAAGCGGGACGATGGACGAGCAGTGCGCCGACGCAACGGGTTGGTGAACAGTGAGTAAATGCGGCGAACGAGGAGTGAAGGGTGGAGGAGCTGTGAACTGTGGTCCACACAGGGCAGCGTGCGGGACTTCCGCAAAGCAGACGGCGGGCGGTGTGTACGACGCAGCGGGTTGCACATGGACAGGCTGACGAGGAATGACGGAGGAGAAGCCAGCACGGGTGCGCTTAGCGCGCGAGTTGGCGGTCGGAAGGATGTGGGTGCGTGCGATCGACGAAGAGAGATTTTGGCGCGCGCGCGGGATGAGGGAGTACAAGGAAGGGTGTCCCGGGAGCGTGCGAGGAGAGACGAGAGCGAGTGAAGCGAGGGTGCGCGTCGCAGGAAATGGCGGATCGATGGTGAGACGACGTACTGGAAGACGACCTTGGACACGAACGGCGTATACGTGAGCAAGAAGTCCGCGAATATGAAATCCGTGAAGAGCTGCCAAACAACACATCAGCGTCCACTCTGAGTCTCACGCACCCGCCAGAAGAGTTTTACGCACCTCGAATCCCGCTGCATCCCGCAAAAAAGCGATATGTCAGCACAAACAAGCGATACGTCAGCACGAAAAAAGCGATACGTCAGCACAAAAAAAAAAGAAGCCGAGTTTGAGAAACAGAGAAAACGCACAATTATCCAGCACGATATCAACCCGCCCGTCCTTCAGCGAGCTGAGCTGCGCCCACGCGGCGTCGGCGTCGTCGCGCAGGATGAACGCCGCGCGCGCGGCCTGCGCGTCCTTCTCGACCGTCTGCAGCTTCTGGATGTCCTCGTGCGTCAGGTTGGTCAGCAGGCTTAGGTCCTGCGTCGGGAAAGGGGAGTTAGTATCTGGCGCTGAGGGAAGTGTTGGGAGCATAGGGAGGAGAAATCTGGACCGCAGGGAGGCGGTATTATGGTCTTTGCGGGTGCGACAAAAGTAAACGTGGCGCCGAGAATATTCGCGAGCGCGTGCGCGCGGAGCAGTATCCAGTTGACCACGCACACGCACAGCGACGACTCCTAGAAAGGGGCTGACCGTCGCAGGAATGCTCTCACGCTGCGGCCCCGCACACCCATGATACCGCGACTGAGAGCGGTTCTGCTCTCCTGATGCTGCTGAGACCAAAGATCATTCGCACGCGGGAGAAAGAATCTCTGAAGACGCAACAGTTTTACCCGTCGGGGCCAGCGCGGTAGCCAGACGCCAGCAGCGACTGTTGGCCCGCCCATCGTGGAACCCGCCCGCTCGGTTGGCACAAACAATCGTCCCCGCGAGTCGACCGTGCAGCAACAGTTTGCGCGAAAAGACGGACGCTCCGTCGCATCACAAGCTAGCGGACGTTCTGCCCGCGTGTTCGTGCGCGCAATTGCCCACGACTGCAGGGCACAAGAGGCATCTCGCGCGCTAGGCAGCATCCGTCTCGCGTGCCGACGTTGCGCTCATCCGGCACAATGCGCGGACAGCCAGGCGCATCAATTGCTCGCAGGCCAGAGGGAGAGCGAACACGGTTTGCGATACATCTGCCGCGGCAACCCAGCGGGCGGGACTCCTTCTGAATCCCCAGCCCCGACAGATCGATCCGTTCGCATCCACACCGGCCGATGCAGAAAAACCGTCTGCACGGGGACGAGCGGCGACCGGTAGCCGCGCACAGCAGCTCCTCACTCACGGCGACTAGCGCGCGCGGGGAAAGGGCGCCGGAATGACAGCGGGCACTGGTCCGACGAGCGACCGTTCACCCGACGTGCTGCCTTCTTCGGCGACTATTTTGTCGCCACGGCACAGGTAGGAATGGACATGAACGCGGCCGACCGATCTGCGCGCGGTGAAGGCGATGCGCGGAGACGGTCGACTGCGGCACGCGGGCGACCGTCCGTGCGTGGCGATGCGGGCGCGCGTCTACCCTGCGTGCAGTACGCGGGACGTCGTCTGCACACGGAATTCGAGCGACGTCTGCGCGCAGGATACGGGTGACGTCTGCGCGCAGGATGCGGGCGACGTCTGCGCGCAGGATGCGGGCGACCGTCTGCGCGCAGTATGTTGTCGGCCGTCTGCGCGCTGGATGCGGGCCACCGTCTGCGGGCAACAGTCTGCAAGCTGCCAGCGTGACGCAGGCGACCGGGTGCGAGCAGGATACGTGCGACCGTCTGCGGACAGTATGCGAGCGACCGTCTACACGCAGGTTGCGGGCGACCGTCTGCGCGCAGTATGCGGGCGCCCGTCTGCGCGCAGAGCGCAGGACCGTCTGCAAGCTGCAAGCGTGACGCAGACGACCGGGTGCGCGCGCGGATTCGAGCGACCGTCTGCGGGCGCAGTTCGAGCGACATTATGAGCGCAGGACGCAGGCGAGCGTCTGGGAGCACGATGCGGGGGGCCGTCTGCAAGCTGCAAGCGCGACGCAGCGCGCAGGATGCGGGCGATCGTCTGGGAGCAGGATGCGGGCGACCGTCTGCGAGCAGGATGCGGGCGGCCCTCTGCGCACAGAACTCGAGCGACCGTCTGCGAGCAGGATACGGGCGACGTCTGGGAGCAGGATGCGGGCGGCTGTCTGAGCGCAGGATGCGGGTGACGGCTGGGAGCAGGACGTATGGGAGCAGGATGCGGGCGATAGTCTGCGAACAGGATGCGGGCGGCTGTCTGCGCGCAGGTTGCAGGCGAGATCTGCGAGCAGAATTCGAGAGACCGTCTGGGAGCAGGATGCAGGCGACGGTCTGCGCGTAGGATGCGAGCGACCATCTGCGAGCAGGATGCGGGCGCCGTCTGCGCGCAGTCTGCGGGCGGCCGTCTGCGCGCACAACGTAGGCGAGCGCCTAGCCGGAGCACGCGGGCGACCGTCTACGCGCAGGATACGGTGACGTCTGCGCGCAGTATACGGGCGACCGTCTGCACATGGAATCCGAGCGACCGTCTGCGCACATAAATTTTTCGGGACCGTCTGCGCACAGTATACGGGCGCCCGTCTGTGTAGCATGCGAGCGACCGTCTGCGCGCAGAATTCGAGAGACCGTCTGAGCGCAGGAGCCGGGCGAGCCACTGAACACGGGATTCGAGCGACGGTCTGCGTAGAGGATACGCGGGGCCATCTGCGCGCACATGACGCCGGCGAGCGTCTGCGCGCCGAACACGGGATGCGAGCGTCTACGCGCCGAACACGGGATGCAGGTGACCATGCGCGCGACCGTCGAAGCTCGGAACACGGCCGTTCAACGCTCGGAACACGGCCGTTCGGCGCTCGGAAAACGACCGTCGAACGCGGGCGGCCGCCTATAGGACGTAGGCGACCGAGCACGGCGCGCGTTTGGTTACGAAAAGGACGGCGCGCAGCGGTGCGGTGCGGACGGGATGGGGTGCGCAGCGACCCGGTCGGGCGTGCGGGCGGAACGGCAGACAGGAAAGGGAGGAGGACTCGAGGGAGAAGAGCACGAAATACGACCGGGAGGGATAGAGGAGGCGGGACGTACGGTGGCATTTCCCCAGAGGCAGATCTGGAGCATCTCCTTGAAGAGGATCTCGAGTTTCGCGCGGTCGGCGAGCAGCGCGGCGCGCTCGAGCGACAGCTCGTGCATCGTGTTGGCGAGCTCTGCGCCGGCGAGCATGCGGTGCGTGCGGCGGGCAGAAATGTCGTGTGCGTGCGGCGGGCAGAAATGTTGTGAGCGTGTGACGTCAGAAAGCGCAGGAGAAGGACGCACTGTACACCGCAGCACCGCTCGACCTGAACGCGTCGACCTTCTGCGCGCGGAACGGGTCGTACGTCGTCCAGTACTTTGTCTGTGCGAACCAGCCCCGGAACACGCGGTACCTGCGCCCACCGCTATTGTATCAGCCCCGCACTGCACCTTGCACTTTGGATGACGCACAAGTAGCATCTGCGAATCAGAGTTCAGTATGAGTATGCAGGAAAAGGAGGAAAGGCGGGGAAGGAGGGGTGAAGAGGACGCACTCTGCAAAGAGCCAGGGCGCGGTGAACCACGTGTTCCGGCCGGCCGCTTCGAGCTGCGCGAGGCGCGCGTTGTACGCCGATGCGAGGGGCGCGCCGTCGTCTGTCGGGATCGGGCTGCGCATTCATCAGCATCCATTTCGTCATCAGCGCTGCAAGGAGAGGAAGGGAGAGGGCAGACAGGACGCACTCCAAAGCGCGATCGCGCGCCATCTCGTACTTGAGCTTGCCCGCGCGCGCGATGACGGCCTTGCCCTCTTCCACCTTGGCTTTCTTCTCCTCCTCGTCCAGCTCTTCTTCCTCCTCTTCCTCTTGCTCTTCATCGGGGGAGGATGGGGAAGAGGAGAGGGTGGCGTGGTTGTCGCGGTAGACGCGGTCGATGAGGCCCGTGATGATGATCGGCCACCGTTTCAGCACCGTTTCGTATGAAAAGCTACGGCGCTGCGTATGAGTGGGGTGTGGTGTGGATGGGGTGGGGTGGGGTGGGGTCGAGCAGACCTGGATTTGTCGGTCGGGTCGCTTGGTGGGTAGGGCGGTGTCCAGTCTAGGTTGCTCGCTGTCGGTTCGGATGCCATCGTCGACGGTAGACGAGAATGGAGAAGAGATAAAACGGATCGGATCGGGCCGGTGCCGCGTGCTAGACTCCGTTTTTCCCGAGTTTGAATTTTGAGGCGCCTGTCGCTGAGGCTGCCGCTGTGCATACGTACTATACAGACGACGATGCGCTTGCTTTACCTACAACGACGACGATGTTGGCTACAGCGCGGCGCGTTGTGTGACGTACAACACCCGCCTGCCCGTCGCTCCGCCCTCAAATAGCTCTGCCCGACGGCTAGAGCAAGACGAACGATGTTCACGCCCTTCGCCAACCTCCCGCTCGAGCTCGTCCTCCTCATCATCGAATACGCCGGCCGGTCCGCCGTGCGCCACGCTCCTGGCTGGGTCGCCTCGACGTTGCGCGTGAACAGCACGTTCCACCGCGCGCTCTTGCCGATACTCTACCGCACCGTCTTCATCACACCGTCCAACGTTCACACCCTCTCTCTCCTCCCCAGCGCACAACGAAGGAATTTTGCTATGACGCGGCGCCTCGTCTTAGGGGTGGACTGCCGCGCTGCGATGCAGCTCACGGGGATGTTCGGCCATCTGAGCGCTGTGGCGTGCGATATCCCGTCATTCTTTGCCCTCTGCCATGACGCGGCGTTTAAGCCGGATGTGGTGGTGCTGACCAGCCGGTGTGAGGTACGACGAGGCGTTCGTTCCCGGTACGCTGGTGCTGACGAGCCGGTGTGAGGTGCGCGATGTGTTCGGCTGGCTTGTGCGTAGTGCGCAGTTTCGGTGTGTGCGGACTTTGGGTGTGGTGCATCCGTTGATGGGGGTGGATGAGGTGTGGGATGAGGGGGGATGGGAGGGTGTGAGGGTGAAGAGGATTGTGCTGAATTGCGCGGATGCGGGATTTGAGGGGCAGTTGTTGGCTGCGATGCCTGTGTTGGAGAGGGTGGAGTTCTTCTCGGAGCGCACAGACTACGGCGACGCGTTGATTGACTGGCTTGAATCTTGACCTTTATAATATGTATCCCCCCAGCCGGGGCCTGTCATGGTCCGCATTTTCTCTTGCTAACTTTTGATCTATTGCACGCTGAGTCCGTTTAACTTTGCTGCTTTCGTTTCGTATTAAAGTGGCGCCTTGGACTCTGAGGCTGCATCGTCCGTGAGCGTGAATGAAAATTCGGGCAGGCTGAGCAGCAGTATCTTAAAAGTATGAGTCATGACGTCGACTGCAACGGCGCTCAGAGTCACTATCTGCGCGATCCTCGCCAGCACCAGTGACCAATCGACTATATAATCCCACGACTTTTTGACTTGACATTGGAACGATTATCTTCCATCGTAAAGTCTGCAAAGGAGGCTACTTTTTGACGTGCTCTTGTCTCGGCTCCCCGACATCTACTCTACTCTACTCTGCACTCTCGCGATCGGCATCTGCTACCTGCCATTTGAGTCTCACACGATTACTGTACGTTTATTGCCTCTCATCGCTGCGCGTCGACGGCCTGCGCTGCGCACATCGCGTCGACAGCCTGCACGGCGCACGTCGCGTCGACAGCCTGCGCTGCGCACGTCACCCATCGCGTCGACAGTTTGCGTTGCGCGTCGACAGCGTTGACTACTTGGGATCAATGAAGGGGCATGGCGTGTCGGCGCGCTCTAAAAACTCGAGAGCATCTGGCAGTGACAGGCCTAGGTGGTCCTCGTTGACTGGCAGCGGGACTGGTCGGTGGTCGTGCGGCATTACGGAGTGCGTTTTGCGAGGTCGAGGGAATCGGGAGAGAGAGAGACCGCGTTATTGGACACTGAGCAAGACTCTGAGACTCGGACTTCAAGTGCAGACCAGGAAATATTATTATTCTACGAGCGCGGCAGGGAAGGTAATGAGAAATTGATACTGTAGATGGCGGCCCTGCGGACTCACCAGCTAGAAAAGCCGAGCGCTGGGCGGTATTGGTCGGGGAAAAGATGAGAGTGAGACTCGGCGAGTGGAGCCGTACGAGTCTGAGGGATTCAATATTCGATGCGAAGAAAAGGCTGTGCGAGCCCACGCATGCGCAGCGTGTGGGGAAACTGAAGCACGAATTTAAACGGGCACTGTCAATGGCAGGAGGGAGCGCGCGTGGCCTGGGACTCGTACGGAACCGGCTGTGCACCACTTGAAGCTTGAAGTTTCAAGTAGACTGCTGGACTGCGACTTGAGAGACGCCGGCTGCGCTTGTTGCAATATTTCGTCGCGGCCTGGTGAAGATGGGATGGGATGGGATGGGATGCAGGTAGCGAGGGAAAGGAAAAGAAGAGCCGAAAGTCGGGCCGCTGCGATGCGTCATGCCAATATAGATACTTCGGTGAGGCAGAAGCGCCCGTTCACCAGCGGGTCCAAGCGATGCCGATCGGAGTTCGAACGTCGCGTCCCTTCAAGTTCCCGTCCTCGTCATCACTGTCACCAATGTCGACCACCGCGGCAAACGAACAGTCCTTCCGCGCGAACCTGTCCCAATTCCGCTGGGCGCGCGGCGCCAACGACGATTCCGCTCAAGCCCAACCGCCGGCGCCGGGCGGACTGTGGGGCCGGGTGAGCTCGTACGTGCCGCTGCGCAGCAGCGAGACGAGCAACGAGGACGAGGCGTATTTCGCGCTGAATCGCTGGGACCGGTGCGTCTGTCCTCCGGTGTGATGTGGTGTGGTGTTGGTGCTGATTGGGTGGGTAGGCTGCTGGGCTTCGGCGCGTGCCTGCTCGGCGCGGCTGTGTGCTTTGGCGTCGCGTTCCTCAGCTTGCCCATGCTCCTCTTGCGCCCGCGTAAATTTGCTCTGGCATTCAGGTTAGTCACACGCTCGAATTGTTGCTGAGCTGAGTCGGCGGTGTGCAGTTTGGGCAGCATACTGGTGATGTCGGGCTTCTCGCTGCTCATCGGGCCCGTCAACCACGCCAAGCACCTCGTGTCCAAGGAGCGTCTGCCCTTCACCGCCGTATACCTCGCCTCCCTCGGGCTGACGCTGTATTTTGCGCTTGGTGTGCGTACCGCCCGTTAGAGGTGCAGATGCAGATGCTGATAGAGTGGGCGCGTGTAGCTGCATTCGTTCTTTGGCTCGCTGATAGGCGCCATCGTACAGGTCGGCGCGCTCGTCAGCTATGTCGTTGCGTACTTCCCCGGAGGTACGTGTCTTTGTATTTTGTCCGCCCTGTGCGGCCCGTTCCCTTCCACGTCCTGCTTTGCTTCATCCCTTCCATACTGTACTACGGCGCGCGCACCGT
The DNA here is from genome assembly GCA_037042915.1 of Auricularia sp. M13. Lineage (NCBI taxonomy): Eukaryota > Fungi > Basidiomycota > Agaricomycetes > Auriculariales > Auriculariaceae > Auricularia > Auricularia sp. M13. The sequence continues at coordinate 3,784,962 of CM073199.1, forward strand.
CGCACCCATCCGCGTCAGCGCCCTGCCCGTTCACATCCGAACTGGGCCAGCGCACCCTTCCAACTTCGCGCGCCTCCCGTCCTCAACCCATCCATTTTCGTTCATTGCCCCTCGTGCGGCGCGCCACATACCGCCTACATCTAGGCACGCACTGCACCCCGCGCCGTCGTCCGTCCGCGCGTAGGCCTGCCTTCTCCTGCGTTGCGTGCTCTCGAGGACGCGTGCCGCACTTCCGCTCCGCGTACGCCCTAGGCGCGCGCGCAGTCCGCGTCGTAATTCTGGGAGAATCACCCTCTGTCGCGTGCGCGTGGGCTAGCCTGCTCCCCTGCGCCGCGCGGACGAGGGCGTTCTCTCACGCGCTGCGTGCAACGGGCCTGGAGCGCGGACGAGCATTGGTGTGGATGTGGGCGCTGGCGAGCGTCTAGATGGCAGCGCCCGCGCGCCTCTCGTTCCCTTTCCTTTCCTTTCTATCCATTTACTCGCACGCCACGGTGCGCTTCCGCTCCTCGTACCCGCGCGCGCGGTTCCGGAAGAACGACCCTCTGCCGCGCGCGTGGGCTCCCCTGCTCCCCTGCGCCGCCCGCGCGAGCGAGGGCGTTCTCTCGCTGCTACGTCTCGCGCTGCGTGGGCGCGGGAAGTGACGGTCTGGCAGGCAGCGCCTGCGCGCCGCCCCGCCTCCCGCCTTCCCTGTCCCGTTCCCTTCCTTTCCACCCATTTACTCGCGCGCCGCGGCGCGCTTCAACTCCTCGTACCCGCGCGCACAGTTCGCGTCGTCATTCCGGAAGAACGGCCCTCTGCCGCGCGCGCGCGTGCGACGGCGTTCTCTCGCTGCTACGTCGTGCGCTGCGTTCCCCGGCCTGCCTTTCTATTCATTAGCGCACACGCCCACAATGGCCCCGCGCGCAGTCGTAGGGAACATTGATCGAGCGTCGGCGCGTGTGCAGCGAGTCCATGTCTGGCAGTGCGAGCGCGGGCGACGGCGTGTTCGCTTGGGCTACGTTGTGCGTGCTACGAAGAGGGCGCTGGTGCGCGCGGGCGCCCTGCTCGCAGCTTGGCATGGCCAGCCCGCGTTGCGAACGGGCGTATACGGGCTGTCTGAGCGCTACGGATGCAGGTGCCGCCCATGCCGCCCAGACGCATCTTGTCCGCCTACTTCGCCCGGCCGCGGAGATTCAGCGTACGCGCGCGCAGTCCGCGGCGTGGCATACTGCGCACGTAGGCTCTCTTGCGCCGCGCGGGCGACGGGCTTGGAGGGTGCTGCGTGGGCGAGGATGCAGGCGCGTCATGCGCGTCGGATGTCGCTCCTCCCCCTTCGCGCCCTCCTTCCATTCATTCCTTCACTCACCGCCCCCGCTCCTCCGCCGCCCAAGCTCGTGCGCCCTGCAGAATGGCGTAGACGCTTGCGCCACCCGCGCGCAGTCATGCGTGCGCCGCGTGAAGTCGGCGGAGTTGGCATCACGTTCTGCATGCAGATCTGTGGCGGCGCACGCGCGTCCGATCCCTTCCACCGCGCCTTCCGTCCCTCTGTGCGATTTTATTCGCTCGGCGGCGCGCGCGATATAATGGAGAATGCGTGCACTGCAGTCTGCGTCGTAGCATGGTCCATGCCGACGTCGTCCTCCGCGTGCGCACGGGGCTTGTGCGCGCGGGCGACGGCGACGGCCGGCGCGGAGGGTGCTGCTGCTACCGAACGGGCCGGGGGCGCGGGGGCGCGTGTATATCGGCCTCGCGCTCCCGCGAAGTTGCCCACGTCGCGGGTGCGTGCGCGATTGCGCGTGCGGGCGTCGTCGGCGGCGTCGTCGCGCCCGCATGCGGCTGCGGAACTTGGACAGCGTGCGCCCCGTGATATGAATCGCGCCGTTTGCTGTCCTACCGTACCCATTCTCACACTCGCCGTCCCGCTCCTTCCCTGTCTCTCGCGCGATTCTACTCTGCCCCTCCCTCCCTTCATTATCTGGCCATGAGCATGCGACGCTGACGCCCTTCGCACAGGCACGACGACGCTCCGCTTCGGCGGGCAGCTCGCGCTCAGTGGCGCGAGGAGTTTGCTGCCTGTATAGTATCGCTGCCGTACTTGCTCTCGCGCTTGATGTCGACCTGTGGACGGCTGGGATGGGTAATATACGTACGGTATACCTCTGCTACTCTGATTGCTGGACTGCGGGGTTGCGGGGCTGCTGGACTGCTGACAGTCGCGCGCTGCAGGGCTTGACGCATGAATTTCGGGGGATTGCTGGGCTGCTGGATTGAGGGGCTGCTGAACTGCTGGACTGCGTAAAGGCCGGACCGCTGAGAGTCCCGCGCTACAGGGCTTGGGATTTCGTGCGATTGCTGCTTCCGACTTCTGACGAGTCTCGTCAGTCTCCTCGCCATATTCGGCGTCGACCTCGCGCGGTCCGCTCCCAGATGCTCTGCGGTCCGCTCCCAGATGCTCTGAGTGGCCCTCCAAGCTGTCTGCGTGTGTCGGGGCTGCGATCTACGTGTCCCGTCGTTATGCCAGTGCGCCTTTGATAGAACAGCGTCCAATTTCCAACATCCACGGTGATGACACGGATGAGACTCGCCGCGTGCGCATTTACTGTATGTCTTGGTTACGACGTTTCCATGCGACTGTCTGGCGGCAACCGCTCGCGAAAGAGGTGAGCTGGGGCGGAGACTGCTCGGGCTTCACTGCGTTGAATGTCGGAATGAGACGTCCGGTACTGTGCGTCGTGTTGTCGAGGCTGGGGAGTGTAACTGGCTGTAGCACGTATGTGCAATGTGTGATGCGGGTGCGAGCAGATGGTGAGAGCGGGGCGGAGGTGGATGGTGATGAAGATGCATCTTTGCTGGATGAGAGAACGTACTACGCGGCAGCGCGTTTTATAGCGGTCTCACTTGCTCATCTGGCGATTATGTCGGGCCGACTTGTCATCTACAATACGAGGGTCTGGCTGAGACGCCTGAAAGATGGGGCCTGACTGACGGTAGCTCAGATGATGAGAAAATCTTCAGCACGGCTACAACTTCTCGGTTCCGGGAGCTCAGGCTGTAATGTGGACACTGCGGAGTGGCGTGTCCGTGAATCTCTCGCCATCGCAGTTCTAGCGGCGAAAGTCTGACTACTGCACTCAAGCTTGGAGCTCTGCCTTGTGATTCTGAACTTCTGAATGCCTCTCGAGCACTCTCCGTCTGGCTTGCCACCACCAGCACAGGACTCCCCGAGAATGCGCAGTGTATGTTGATAGGTACTTTTCGATGCCTTGAACTATTCGGCGAATACGATTAAACCATACTGGGACACTGAAATAGCTGTAAATTCGATCCTGACACGAGTGCACCGCTGCTGCAAGGGGTGGGGTGTTCTTGATGTTGTCTTGTAAGCAGTCACTGTGAGAACCGGACGGACGATTCGGAATGAAATAGCGATTGAGCGTGAAAGTCAGATTGCCAGCTTTCATCTGTTTCACAAGTCGCGCAGAGGCCCGGTGACTCGCACGCGCTGCTGCGGTCTGGATTTCTCGGTCGGTGCGCCAGTATTCCACATTCTGTGGACCGTGTGACGGGATTTGGAGCAGATGGTGAGAGCGGTGCGGATGCTTGAGAGCTAGGTTCATGATGGGAGATGGTGATGCACAGCTTGGAGCTGGAGAGAACGCAGCAGTGCGTTTTATACCAGCCCTGTCAGCCCTAGTGGAACTTCAATTGAGCCCGCCTCAGACCCGATATGGGGACTGACTGCCGAACAGTACCTTTCAGATGATGAAACCCTTCCGGCACAATCACAACTATTCTACGCTCAGAGGTTGTTGCCTGTCGATAGCGCTCACAGGCAGGGCTCGCGAAGCGCGGATTGGTCTGGACGGATAACATACGTCGCCTCGGATTCCGAGAGTGATAATCATCCCGCGACGGCGGGCTGAACCTTCCTGTCGACGTTCTCCCGTATCTTCGATGCTCCCCCGTATTGTCCTTGGGCGCTCAGGATTAAATGCTCCCCCGGACAGCCTCTGCATACTGATTACCGCATTCACTCGGCGTCGACCACAGCAGCCATCTTCCGCACTGGCACCATAAATTCGAATCAAATCATAGCGCCCATTCTGTGTTCCCACTGTTGCTCGACGATAACGACGATAGTCGTGCTGTACCATGTTGCTGCTAAGGCGAAATGCACCGCTCGCCGCCGCGGTGCAACTGAGAAGTATCGGCAGGACGCGGTGAAGGATAACCAGCGAGGAGAGCGTAGAAAGGGCCTATACTTCCTGCGATAGTAGTAGGTGTCCTGCAAGGCGCAGTCCGGCCATGGAGGACCTTCATCACGTCCTGTTTGACTCGGTTCCGCGGATGTGTTGCATCGCGGCCGCATGAAGGGACGTTGACTTGAGCATGGACGAGTTTGAGCAGATGGTGAGAGTGGTCTGAGATGACGGAAGCAGCGGTGAGTGGTGGTGTATGCAGGAGCAAATGCGCGCTGCGCGTTATATACTACCCCATTTTCCGAATTGGCGCCGTTGAGCCAACTACTGCTCTAAACCGACATCGGATGGGGCATCGGATGGTCTCAGGGCCTCTCAGATGATGATGGAAAGCTCCCGGCCAAATGACATACAAGCGAACGTGTTACGCCCCGCTTTGCATCCGATCTAGCGAACCTCCACTGCAACAGCATGGCCGCGCGCGACTTCATTTCGGACCTCCCGGTGGAGCTGGCCCATCGAATTTTCGAAACATTCAGCTTCCACGAACTGCTCCCTGCGCTTGGCTGCTGTCGTCGTTGGAGGCAGATCGTGATCGACTGTCCAGCTTACAGCTCACCCATCTGGATCCCATCGCTCACCGAGGGCCAAGCGCAAACACTGGCGCTTCGTATCCAGCGAGGACGGCGCCGCCCTTTCATCTTCATTGCCGATCTCAGTGTTCCGAGCGACATGATATTGTCCGCCGTCTTGCCGGCCATCGCGCCGCGTCTCGACTGCATCGTCTGGCTGAACATATATATTCACATATCGTACACCAGCGCGTTCCTCGATATCCTTCTTTTGCCTGCATCACAGCTCACTGGATTGATCATCGGCATCGAGTTGGTTCACTGTGACCAGGCGCTTCCCGTCCTTCCGCACAACCTCTTGCAAGGACACGCGCCGCGTCTGACCATGGCCTGGATCGAAAATTTCACCATTCCTTACCCGCCACCTGCCGTTCTGCATTCTGTGGTCCTCGCTGGTTATGGCTATCAACAGTCGGCGGATATGACGACGAGGGTACCTGATCTGTGGTCGTTCTTCTCGAACATGCGCACTCTGGTTCTCGCTGGGAATGCAGTTCTAGGAGAAGATGTACTCGATCCTGCATATGGGAAATGCCTTCACAGGTTGATATTTCACACCTATGATGCGGCGCTCGAACACTCGTTCCGTGCGGAGCAGGCTAGGCTCGTTGGAATACCTCACATCCAGATTCCTTGTGCGACTCTGCAGCTAGTGGAGGACCTATTATCACATATCGAGGGTGCCGTGCAGCTGGCGATACAGTATCAGTCCGTCAGAAGACATCATATCCACGTACACATCGGCGATCCTGCCTGGCAGCGCTCTCGCTGCTTTTCAACCGACTTCGACGACATCAAAAACCCCGCCACCTCGTCTGTCAAAGTATTATGTGGATTCATCGGCGCCGAGCGGATTGTATCGCTCACGCTTCATGACGTCGTCTGGGAGTACCTCGCCCGCATTCTCCCTCCTCTTGTCAGCGCCAGAGAACTCAGAATCGTGCTCAATCTCGACGGTGGTGTGGAATTTGGGAATCCAAATCGACTCGGTCGCCTTGAATGCCCCCTCTTGCGTCGCCTGATCTTGCGCTGCGAAGAGGGCAACTACTATGTAACGCCCGACCAGGTTTCCGACTTCATATCGTCATCCTTGGTCGGCAAACGTCTCCCTCTTGAGCTCCTGCTCGAGGACGTGATACTCGTCCGCGAGTCTGGAAGCGCGGTAGCGCACGGACGATATGAGTATGGGAATGACTTGTTCTCCGTACATTGGAGTACAAAGGAACGCTGGGAGTGAGTCTCACAAGTTTTAAAGGGTGGCAGAGTCAACATCGCGCTGACTGCCGCACAGCTATCCGTTCTTCAACGTGTATGAACCGTTGACTAAAAGTGCTAGAGCTCGCTTTCTCCATGAATAAGCACAGCTGACTATATGATCAGTATCGCTTTGGTGAGCAAGTAACGTGCGTTGCGAGTATAATGGATTACTGTGCAGGTTCGCGAATACTAGGTTAGAGTACAGATTGGCGCGTTCGCCTTGCAATGGTTAGCGCAAATTGTTCTGCGCGCGCGGCAGTCCAGTGAGACACGGGACGCGGTCATGGACGACACGCGTATCGGCGAACACCTTCGAGAGGGGTTGAATACCCTCAATGAGGTGGAGATTCGTGAGCTGCAGCTGGACCGGGATCGGCGCGAACTGAAGGCGCTCGCGAAGGACGCTGTCCAAGAAATTGGTAACCGCGCTGAGCGGCAGCACAAGACAGTCACGGGACATCAGATCCAGTGTCTCGAGATCGGGAATGGCGAGCGAGGCATCGTGCATAAAGCCTGCCGTTACGAGCATGAAGCCCAGCAGTCTGACGTCGTAGTGCCTGACCGCCGGTGTAAAGTCGTGGTCGCCAGCGCCACGGTTTGGACAGTGCTCTGGCACCTGTGGTCTACGGCGTATTGACACCGGGCGTGAAAGAAGCGTCGAGGCCGGCCGTGGGGAGTGCGCTGCTCGAAGGCACATCAGCATGGTCGAGCGGCCAGTCGTCAAGCCCGCCTTGATGACACTCGAGAATGTCAAACAGACATTTCTGCGGCGCAAATCAAGCAGAGCGAAGTCACAGCCGCCCTCGCGGTAGTCGTAGCCAGCCCGGCCCGCCGATGTCAACTTGTGCACTGCACGCCCGCGTTATCATCCGCCCAACAGCGCGCGGCGCTGAAGTCTGCGATACGGCTCGCATGAACCGCAGCGCGCGTGACTTTCTGAGAGCGCTCACCCGCGGGATGCTGAGGAAGAGGCGGGCACGGCGCGAGACCCGTGTCGAGCACGCGTAGCTACATAGCGCGCCAAGCACATTAATGTTGATTTAACGAGAAGAACGGCTGGAACGTACCACAAGCCCGAAATTCATGCATCTTCCCATCGGAAAACGCGCCAAGGTACCCAAGATCCTTGCAACCGCTCGTTTCGCCCGGGTCGGCGATCCCAATCTGCAAGAACACTGTCGTCTCGCGCGACGACGATGCACGCGAAGAAAAATCTATGCACGACCGAACCGTAAAGTCTTTCCGGAATGGCAGGGGCGCATCGCCGATATCCGCGCCGGCGAACGCGAAAGTCCCACAGCTGGCGGCGGCAGCGCGCGGATGGGCCGGCGAAGCCGAGAAACAGCCGCTCCGAAACTCGACCTGCAGGTTCAACGTGCGAGATTTACGGTGGCCGCTATCGAGTATGACCAGTTGACACCTCAGTGGTCTGAAGCGGTGACTCAGACTCAGAATTAATTGCCTGCCACTCGCGACAGACTCGCTGATTGGCGTGATTCGCTCGCTTGGCGAACAGAACGGGTTCACGGTGCAGGCCGCGCTCGCCGTCGTGCCGTCGGACAACTTTGCAGCGAGCATCGACGAGCACGTGCAGCACGTCGAGTCGGAGCTCGTGCTCGTCTCCTGTTCCGCGCCGCACACGATGCACGCAGACAAAGCCGAAAAGCAGCACGTCACGGCGACGGTGATCCCGCTCAGCGCGCTCTTCGGCGGGGGCGGCGGGGAGAATGCGCGGGCCATGAGCGACGCCGCGTTCGTGCGGCGGGTGTTTGCGGGCAGCAGCGTGGACGTCGCGCTGTACGCGGTGTCGGCGGCGAACCCAAAGAAGCGCCATTTCTGACTGCCGTTATTCGGCGGGCCAGACGACCGGTCGAGCTCAAGCTCGTCGTGCAGCTGTGCGCGGGCTCGGCGGACGCCACTGCGACCGTCGTCCGCATCCAGAAGAGCGACCTGCCCTCGGAGGGCGCGCCTGTCACGGAGAAGCCCGCGCCGCCGTCTTTGGGCATGGGCCATTCGCATGCGGGGTTGGAGAATCGCGCGACTGTGACCTCGGTTAGTTCACCATTCGATATCCTCCTGAACCTCTCTGCTGCTTCTTGTTCTGTTTTGTAGATGCAGGGCATCGCGAATACGATGCACGGCAACGTGACGACGCAGACGCGCATGCAGTCCGAGACGGCGCCTGGACGCGCTACGCGAACCCAGCCTCGCGCGCATCAACTTTGCCGAGCTGGCCTCGCCGATGCCGCTGGCGACTGCTGTGGAGCTGATGAACGACGCGGTGGTGCGGCGGTGTGTCTTTGGCATCCTCGGACGCTCACGCCAGCTGGCGGTGGAGTCGCAAGCCAAGGAGCTCGCGACGTGAGGAAGACGATGGGCAATGAGGCGAGCGCTGTACGGCAGAGAATGATAGCAGGTGTGAGAGCTGCAGCAGTCCGAAGGGCATATCATCGAGATCTTGTCACAGATGAATCCTTGATAAAGCCGGGGGGCATGAGCAGCGTGCAAGACGTCTTGCGCTCACTGTGGGGGGAGCCCCGGCTGCTGACCAGCCGTCAAACGACTGGAAATGCACAAACAGCAGTTCACCTGCTGCTTTTGCCGCCGGCTGGTTTCCGGCTGGTTTTGTAGGCTGCTGAAAACGAGTCGGATGCCGCATGATTTTCAAACCACATACAAGACCTCCAGGAAAATATGAGAGACATGGCCTATGACTCATTTCAAGCGAAATGACAGGCCTCTGAGCAATACATGCTGCTCGCGCTACGAAACAGCGATGTCACGTAGACCCGGCTGAACGGGCGCCGGCATCACATCACGGACTCTAGTTTCAGAGTCCGACTCAACCACTTTGCGCTCCCCGATGCCCAGCCGACTCGTGCGTTGCCTGCAACGCTCAGCTGGCGCTATTTTGCCAAGCCAAAACAGCGCAGCGGTACAGTCGGACCCACGGCTGGCCCCCGTGCGCTTGACTGTACTGCTGCGCTGTCTCTGCGCTGGCGGCCCAGTCCAGGGAACTCCCCGTTTCAGCAGCCCTCTAGCGCTCTCCGATTCTCTTTCTGTATCCCTTGCTTCTACTGCCTACATTTTATACTCTTTGATGCTTTCTGCCACAGACTTCTCGTCTGTTCGTCGCCGTCGTAGACCCAGTGAGCACCAGCCCTTCCGTCTAACCGCAGCTAACTACTTCGCTTTTTCAGTTCCGCATGGTTTCTTCTGCACAAGGCCTTTCGTGGTCCTTGGTATTCGTCGCAGACACGCATCTGACTCCGCGTCGAACACAGCAACGTCAACTTTGCTATCCGCCTTCCTATGGTCCGTTGCCCCTTCTCAAACCCATATTTGTCTCATGCTGACGTTGGGGTAGAATTGTTCATCCCTTATTACACCTTCACCGGCGGCTGCGGACGCCGGAGGGCGCGCTGGATGCAGATCGCAGTGCGGGCGCGAGCGTGTGCCGCCCGCTGGTACTACCCCGCCGTTGTACATACATTCGTATCCGCCATGTCATGCAGTAATACAGTCAATTCACTTCTATCTCTGTTCCATGTGCCTGGGCGAGTAAATTGGCCGAAATGAGCATTTCCAGACACCAACCTGTGTTAAACCAGCAGGACTTGAAAATGCAACACCGTCTGATTTGTTTCATTTTCCGTCTGAAAATCTGCCGGCAGAAACCAGCAGCCTGCCTGCTCGAATGAAGTAGATTTTGCTGAAAACAAGTCGGGCGCCGGTTATGGACCAGCAGGGTGACGGCTGGTTTGCCGTATGCTGACCAGCCGGTTCCGCCCCCACAGTGGCTCGAGCGACGAGATCCGGACATCATTCCGGCCCGGCACTCAACCGCTGAGGTTAAAAACTTTTACCTCCGCCTGCCTCTCGACGCGACATGCCTGGGACCAACTACATGGTTGAGCTACCCAGCGAGCTGCTCGGGCAGGTCTTCGAGGAGATGGCAGACAGAGATTTGTACTCTGTGATGCTCGTCTGCACGCGATGGCGCGATATTGCCATGGACTGCCGATCTCACTGGCAGCATATTATGTTATGGTCCGCGGCGCCAGGTCCAGTAACTCGGTTTCAACGGCTTTTGCAACGGTCCAAGGGGCGCCCTCTGTTTGTCTTCATGAATCTTACGGTGTACGGCCCTCTGGTTACGTCTGTGGTGTTCCCTGCATTAGCCGACCATATTCACCAGGTTGTCTCTATCCACATGCGGCTTCCAATTGCCGCATGTTCAGACTTGCTCCAGAATCTCAGGCTTCCGGCTCCGCTACTGCGCGTCTTTCATCTCGACAATATGACACACCTCTCTCGGGAGGATATCCTTCCTGAGGTGCCGGTCGACATTTTTGCGAACCGTCCAGGCTCATTGAACACGGTCCGCCTGTACAATGTGCTGCTTCCCGAAACCACTGCGCCTCCAGCATTCGGAAACGTCGTCTTTGTCAGATTTGACCAGACAGGTCGATCGGTAGTGCCGGCACCCGACGTGTTCCTTCATTTTCCAAAGATCAAGTACCTGTCCTTCTTTGGGTGCATCTTTCCCGCCTCCGAGTCGTACTTCCGCGCAATGTCGATCGACCAGCTCAAGTGGCTCTACCTGTTCCTTGACTACTACCCCGATGGTCTCACGTGGCGCATGCCGCTCTACACCGTTGCGCACGTCACAATCGTGGTGTCAGACCCTCCATGGAATCTGACCGGCTTGCTCAGTCAGGTATACGGGCCGCTGCAACTGGCGTTTCGCGGTCACCCGTATGACGATTACTTCACGATGACGGTCGGCGACTTGGAGTGGCAGCGCTCGCGCACGCTCATTGTACACTGGAACCACTGGTTTGAGCGCCGCACGTCGGCGCAGGGAGAGCATATCCCTGAGGCCGTCGCCCGATTTGAAAGGGAGTTTTTCTTCTCAAGCTACTCAATCGGTAATCGCATCCAGTCACTCGCCGTCCCGCACGACCTGTTGGACTGCGTTATCGACGCCTTTCCTACATTCCCGAACGTCACCGAGCTCCGCGTCGTCTCACGCGGGTGCAGCGAATACCCCTTTCCCGAGTTCCTTGAAGGGGACTATCAAATGACCTTACCTTATCCACAGCTGCAGAGGCTGATCCTGCACTCCTCGCCCGGGTCGTCGACGCTCTCAGCGGCGACGTTAACTACGTTTGCCACCCGAGTTTTCCCGCCTGCGGCTCTACCCTTGCCGGTTCTCTCCTTGGAGAAGGTCGCGCTTGAGATGGACGATCAATCCGTGTTAGCACGTTATTTTACCACCATTGAGGGCGGGTCTGATTGGCAGTAAGTCACACATTGCCGTTCAACTATCAGCGTGTTTCTTATTTTTTGTTTTTAGGTATCCATTTGGATTAGCTAACCCAATGTTCGAGACACCACATAGTTTTGAGGAATACTGGTTATGAAATCAGCCCCGTTCCTCTCGTCTCAGGGGATGGACTGATTCGAGAAAGACTGTGTTGTCTCAGCTGTAACAAAATCAATGCGTGTTCGCGGTGCAGCGCAATCAAGTGATATGGAGGACCGATCTGTGCTGAGACAGTACTTTACCGCTATCGAATGCGGCGGAAACTGGCAGTACGCCCGTCCTTTAATCTCGCGGCGCATCGCTCACGCTCTTCAGGTATGCTTTTGGATTTTGTAATCCAAATCTTCGTTCGCCGCTTGGCTTTGAAGAATACTGGCTGCAGTGAATGATCTGACATGCTTACTTTCCTAGTCCACTGCATCGCCGCCGGATCATTTTGGCTTCCAACCTACGGACGGCGCTGGCGAGCGCTGGTGCCCCGAGGGCTCATCTTTTCTTATTCAACGATGCAGTTTCCTTGCAGCTTCCCCATTCTTGTAATCAAATGTAGCTTCTCCTCAGCGTGTGGGCCGATTACGCCTGAATGATACCTATAGTCTATTGCGGCCTCTGAATAGCAGGCGCAAGTTGCTCACGTCTCAGCGTTCGTCGGTACCCGGTGAGAGCAACCGAATGTTGGGTCGACTGCGCACCGTACGTCGAAAGTTGCCGCTGCAGCTTGATATCCGACTCTCTGCGCGGAAATGAACGATGGGGATGCAGAACTCACTGGATGACTGCGGATGCATGGTGCACTGGCGCCTGCATGGGATTAGGAACTCGCATACCACATTGGCAACGTCTCTACTAGTAGTACGCGCTCCAATCTCTTCGCAAGGTACGCTGTGGCGGATGCATGAGACGTGCAACTTGAAAGCCAGAAATCGCACCTTAATCCAGTTTTTTTATTAAAGAGAAGACTCGTTTGAAATCCTCTAGCATAGACTCGTCGTTGCTCGTGAAGTCGAGCTCGACATTCTTGAGACCGATCTCTATCGGGAAGCAGACTCGGCGAAGACGGAGGCGGGCGAATTCTGTGAACATATCCGCGGCGAGTCTCCTCCACCGTCCAACACGCGATTGGAAGACGAGATATATGAGCCTTGGGCACTCGAATACCGCATGGAGAGGAGGAATAGTCTCAGCGAAGTCCACGTGTACTAGTTTAACAAGGGGCAGCTCGGGGAGAAGTTCCATGATTACGTCCCACAGCGAGCAGTCGAGCTCAATAGAAGCAACGCGGTGGGCGATATCGGGCACTGTGAAGAGCTCGTATTGAAATGACGCGCGGTCGTCGAGCGAACCCTTCGACATCAGCATGGACCGTGTCAATGTGCCGTCTGCGTTGGCGAGATCGACCGAGAACGTTTCGGTACCGCGGTCATAAAACATGACATGAGGGTCGTCTCCGGTTATGTGTGAGAGGAGAGGCTGAATATGCACGCGCGACGGGAACTTGATCTCGACGAACGGGACGCGGGATAGCGAAAGGAGGTCGAGCTTGACAACGTCAGCGGTGCCTTCCAAGTTCAACCGGATGACTTTGACTGCAGACCAGGACGAGGGCTTCAGATATACCGGGAGAAGCAAGCTGAAGAGTCCCTGTATCCGATATTCCAGCAGGTTAGGGAAGTGCGGAAATACGTCGGGCGCCATGGACTCGGGAATCGTGTAGTATGCAAGCCCAACGCCAACTACTGTGCAAAACGCGCGAACGGGAGACTCTTCAGGAAGGAGCATGTTGCAGAAGCTAACAGTTCTGAGGCTTGGAGCGTGCCCGCCAAAAAGGTCGGGAGGAAATCGTGAGAGCGGGGCGTCGAAATGCGTCCGGGTGACGGCGAAATGGAAGTTTTCAAGTAGAATAGCGGGAGAGCATAGGATATCAAGCAAACCGCTCGATTGCGCCTCCTGAACCCGTAGATCGAGCCGTGTGATATGATGCAAATGTGCCTGTATCGCGGGGAACGTCCGTTCCAAGTTGCTCCATTCGGTGTGGATGTGAACAGCCAACGCAAAAGGGCGCCCAAACGTGCGAGAAATACGTGTCAGAAAAAGATTGGCAGCAGCATCAGATGCCACCGTCAACTCAATCGATTGCCAGTACGCTCGAGCGTTGAGTGCAATCTCGCGCCATCGACGGGAAGTAGCCAGCAGCGGAAACAGCTCTTTAAGCTCAAGGCCACGCGTTACATGCTGCAGTAGCTCCGACGGTAACATGGCGGTGTGGTCCTGCGGCATGGTGGAGACAGACAGACGGAGGCGCGTGTTCTGACTCCGCCAAGCGCCGGCTATCACGACTCTTGCACGTTGCAACGAGACTCTTGAATCATGTTCAAACTGGTAGTACTGTATGGCTATAACCTGTCAGCGGCACGCATGACGCGCCTTTGAAGCCATCTGGAATCATGCGCATTCCCTCAAAATGAACAACTGTACTCAACTCCTAGTACACTGATAGATTGAATCCCACAACCCAGTTGACTGAACGCGGTCACAATGACCTGCGATTGATAAGAATGAGTGCTCGCAATCAATGATGCGATAGTGTTCTTGTTCACCTGTATTTGCCAGGAGAGACCAAAGCGACACGGAGCCGTTTCTTGTAATCGTGAAGCGCGCTTGGAGGTAATCACTGGACCCAGTCAGGTCCAAATCCTCGAGAATCAAGGCATGGAGGCGCCTCGGAGCCTCGGCGATCGACGAGCGAACGAACGCGGCGACGTCATCGGCGGCCAGCAGAAGATGACGATCCAGAGAGCATAACGCCATGCATTCGAGTGCGGGGCAGGTTAATATCCCTGCAGCACCGACGGCAGGAAGCTCGTCCTCCTCTGATGCCGAGGACCAGCGTCTGCAATTTCTCCAAGGGAGGGAGGAGGTCGACGACGGCTCCCCAGCAAAAGGCAGAGACTTCCAAGTGAAATATCTGCTGGGAGATGTTTTTGTGAAACGAAGAGCGCAGCCCAAGCGAGGAGTCGTTCCAATCTACCCACTCGTCGCAGATGTGACGTCGGCGCACCCACTCGGCTTCTGCGAAGAGGAAGACGAGCTGACTGCTGTCGTCCTGCCGCCTGCGAGGACACCGCATACGATACGGGGGCGCGAGCTGCTCTACAACACGTGACATCTCGTGCGCGGTTGGCTGCTGGATGCAGACGTAGGGCACGTTGGCGACAGCCGCTGTTGGCAGAACGAGGTCGCGTATCATGCGTCCAGAGTGAAACGAACATTCGAGAATATTCCTCCATGACGCGGTCTCGAAATATGTGTCGTGCGTAATGAGAACTGGGTCCCGGAACTTCAACTGCACCATCGAAGGAAAGTGGACGAAAACGTTCGGCACGGGGATCTCCCAGGGCTGGAAGCTGATGACAACGTGCGTGACAGCTACAAAGACCGGGAGAGGCCTTTTCTCTGGTACTATGACGTTTTCGAGCTCTATGCTGCGCAAGGCGGGAGCGCAGCACGCGAAGAGATCGTTCGGAAGGACCGGGAGAGGCGTCTCCCACTCTGACCATAGGGAACAGAGACGAAAGTACGCAAGAACGGGAGCCGCAGGCGTTAGATAGACCAGAAGTTCATGGACGAGCACGACGGGCATCGTCACGTCCAGGGACACCACGTGGTTGAGATGGTCGCGCAGCGCAGGGAAGATGCGAGCGCAGCTGCACAGCGGGCAGCACAGTCTGCATCAATGTAGACGTTTATCGTCACTAGACGCGTCCAGGACCGTCCAAGGCGAGTCAAGAATAGGTTGGCGGCGGCATCGGTGCACGATTTGAGCGCGATCGCCGACCAGTACGCTGGCTGATTGAGCGCAATCTCCCGCCAGCGCGTGCAAATGACCTTCACGGGCAGTAGCTCATCGATGTTGAACGCGTCTAGGATCCGGTGGATCAGCTCGGGCGGCAGCCTCGCGGTGCGGTCGAGGTCCATGAGCGTCAATCTGGTTTGGCACTGAGCATCTCAGGCTCGGCTCTGGAAGGGAAATAAATGCTCGAGGGTGGAGGCTCAGTCCGTCGGCCATTGCGATCAAACGCGCTAGGCGAGCGAGCTTCAGAGATCAGACGGGATAAATTGACAGCGCGCGAGCCTGAGTACGAGCGTGCGTTTGACCAGCGTTGGAGAGCGAGACGAGGGGCGGATGGGCAGCGCGCGATCGGACGAGAGTCGATAGAGACGAGCGTCAGACTGGCGTTGGTGGAGACGAGCGTCAGACTGGCGTTGGTGGAGACGAGCGTCAGACTGGCGTTGGTGGAGACGAGAGTCAGAGTGGCGTCGATAGAGACAAGCGTCAGAGTGGCGCCGGCGTCGCTCGCGGCGAGCTTCAAATCGGCGTCGCTCGAGGCGAGTGACGAGCATCATTGGGACCGCGTCAGTACCAAGGGCAGGATTGCCATTGAGACGCGAATAATCGATGTGAGCCGGACAAGTCATAAGTACTGTATGAGTAGGCTGCAGAGTCCTAACGCCGGCGGAAAGTGTCGAGAGTCGCAAACGCAAAAGAGGTGCCGCTGCGAAGGCAGCCAATTACTTACAAGGTGCAACTTCCGCTGGAGCCTCGGGTTCATACATAGAGTCGAGCGACGAGCGTGGGTTAACAGAGGGATTCGATGTGGGCAAATTGGATTCGGATGAATGGTTCTATGTTGAAGAGGACGGGACCAGCCCCCAGCCGGCGCAGTAATAGTCAATCGGAAGGCTCCGTACCTCGCATCATGCGAGCGTTGGGGGTATAGAGGGTAGCGCGTGGGTTGGATGTGATCTGGTGAAGCATATTTGGAGCGTGGCATCTATCAAGCTGCAATGTATGGGTGTTCCAGCGTTCCAGCCTGAGGTGACGTGGGACAGTAGACTGGCGGTTCGTGAGGCCAATGACTCAGAGTGTACTGAAGCGCGTGCATCTAGAAGCGCAAAGCAATCGAGGCAGGAGGAACCGGAGCAGGACAAGTCTGAATCAGATTTCACAGGCGGAGGCAAGGCAGTTGGAGAAGGGCGTGGATGCAAGCTTCGCGTTGAATTTTTCGCCTCACGGGTCACGGCAAGCCGACACAAAACAGCAAACATTCGAGCAGCAGGGATAGAGTGCAGCAAGCGGCAGCAGGCATCCATTGCGCGGACACGGCGACGAGGTCCGCCGTCCTGGGAGACGTGGCAGTCAGGAGCTAAGAACAGCCAAAGCGTCGGGCGCAGTGCAGTCGCGCGCTCGAAATACAACGTCTGTCGCATGCAGGAACAGCCTCGCGGGTGCCAGTTTCAAAAATACGCGGCGTACAAGGGTGGTGGCAGGAAAAGAACAATGGGCGAGGCAACCGGCGATGGCCGGCCCGCATTGTTCTTCGGCGCTCCGGGAGCAATCCGCGCGTCCTTGTTCTCTTTGCGTCCACCCACCACGCGCGCCGGGCATATATAAAGCGCGCGCACAATGGACGGCGTCGATCCCCAATCCTTGCCTGCCCCCGTTCTCGACTCGAGCCCGGCGCTCCCGACTTTCTTTTCTTAATTCACCTTCACGTTTACTCCAAAAATGAAGACTGCTACGATCTTGACGGCGCTCCTGACGGCCGCCGCGGCGCGCCCGTTCGTGCCCATCCTCGCCCGCATGCCGGCGCGCCTTCCGACAGAATTCTACGCCCGCGACGCCCTCGGTGACCTCGCGGCGCAGGCCAAGGAGCTCAACGCGCAGTTTGACGGCCTCCGCCTCGCGGACGCGTGCAGTGCGTCCGCTTATCCGCTTTCATTGCGTTATTTACTGATCATGACGGCTTGGTAGCGAACGGCGAGAAGGCATGCGTGCAGGGCACGAGCGCGACGTGCGTCGGCGGCAAGTGGGCCGCCGACGACTGCCCAAATGGTCTGCGCTGCTTTGCGCTGCCGGATGTGAGCCTCGGCGAGGTCGTGCTGACGTGCTCGAGCGCCAAGGACGCGAAGAGCCGTATCGAGGCCGCTGCTACGACCGGCGAGACTGACGGCGCGGCCTCGACGACCGACGGAGCGAACGAAGCTGCTGTTTCGGCTACGGCTACGGAGGAGGGCGAGTGCCCCGACGAGACCGAGACTGGTGCGCCATCCAGCACTGATGCTGGCGCGTCTTCTACGACTGGCGTGGACGCTCCTTCCACGACTGGCGTCGACGCGCCCTCGACCACCGCCACGACCACCAGCGTCGACGCGCCGGCCAATACGGCAGCCGGCGCAGGCGACGACGAGGACTGCCCGGCCGAGAACGATACCGACGGCGATGATGACGGCTCGGATGGCGCTGACGACGGCGCGTGCGACGATAACGACGACAGCGAGTCCACCGACGCGCCCTCGTCGACCGACACGCCTTCGACCACGAGCGCGCCCATCGCCTCGCCGACGGACGTGCCCATTGCATCTACCGACGCGCCCATCTCTTCCGCCTCCACCGACGCTCCTACCGCCTCCACCGACGCACCCATCACCACCTCCGCCCCCACCTCTCCCCTTCCACACCCGCAGCACCCGAGCCCATCGCGACCGTGACGTCCATAGTGATCATCCTCCCGCCGCAAACGCTCGGTGGCGCATCGACGACGACGACGCTCACGCCCGCCGAGGCGAGCGCCGTCCTCGCCAGCCTTTCTATCGGCGCCGGGTTCACGACGAGCTCGACTGTGATTGAGCCCTCCGTCTCGGCTTCTGCGTCTAGATCTTCGACGAGCACGGCGCTGCCCGTGCAGATGACGCCGGTTGATGGTGGGTACGGCGGGGGATACGGTGGCGGGGAGTCCGAGTCGGCTTCGAGCGCGCCTGCGTCCACTGCTGCTGGCGGCGACGGCGACTTTATCACGCCCATCCTCCCCTCCGCGTCTGCTGCGGCGCCACCGGCCGTGACGATCTCCTAAATCCCTGTCCGCGACGACGCCCGATGACGATGACGATTACGCGCGCTCCACGCTTCAGAATTGTGTCGTTAGTCTTCCCTCGCTCTCTTCTCTACGTCGCGCTCTCTGCACACCGCGCTCTGCACTCTTTGACGACGCTCGAACACCGAACTTGTAGCTCTAGCCCCCCTCTTCGCTCTCTATCTAGAGTATCGCTAGCGATATCCTTTACTTACTTGCTACTATACGATACGCGTATACACTGGACGCTGAGTCGTCTTTTATCTTCTCTCTTCTCTTTGCAACAACATGGTGGCGCAACACAAGCTGGCTTTGAAGCACGAGTTGTGCTTTGAAGCGCAAACTAGGTCTTCGCAGCGCAAATCGGCTTCGCAGCGCAAAACTGGCATCATAGCTTCACGCGCACATTGACTTTGCAGCGCGACATGGTGCTTCGCACTACTGTCCAGCGCAGAATAATATCGCCCGGGTGTCTGCCAGTGTATGTAATTGTATGCCATGTCGCAGCGCCGAACTGCTCCAGCGCAGAACCGACCGCTTGGACTCGCGATCGGAGGCTGCATGGCATGACTGCGAAACCGACGTCTGTGTGTTTCAGCGCGGAACTGGCACTCCTCGAGTCCGCAGGGAGCGTCACGGTAGAAGCACTCCTCCGAGTCCAACGTCTGATTGTGTGAGGAGTGCGACGCAGTCGCGGCGCAGCGTATATTGGTTTTAATTGCAAGATAGGTTTGTGCACGTTCATCTTCCCTTCCCACACGCTGGCCAATTACCCATCCCTCACGTCTCCAGTTACCCTTCCTGCACGATCTTTATCCCTTCCCACACGATCTTTATGCCTTCCTGCACGTGCAGTATGCCTTCCTACACGTCCATTATTACCCTTCCCACACGCTCCAATAACCCTTCTAACACGCTCCAATAACCCTTCTAACACGTCCTTATAACCCTTCCTACACGCTGGTATTACCCTTCTTACACGTCCTTATAACCCTTCCTGCACGTTCTAGTATCCCTTCCTGCACGCTCCCAGGGAGAACTCTAGTACACATCAAAGGAGTGCTCCAAAAATTCTGGAAACTGGATGACAAATATTTAGAATTCGGATAAAAAATAATGGGATACTTATCAGGACCCTGGGTGTTGTGCATGATTTGATATCGAGTTTGCTTTCCTTTTTGGGTGGGTGCGAGTGATGCTGAACTCTACAGCACCAGAAACAGACTGCCAAAAATTCCAGTTATACATTCATAAATCACCATAATACAAATGAAAAATACCTGGCCAGTTTGCGGAGTTCAATCGCATTTCCAAATCTGGTAACAAATCCTGTTTGAGCTCGCACTACAGCCTACATGGCACAACCATCCTTGAGTGCAAAAATACTGTTATATTGCAACTCATTCATGAGCATTTCCAGAAAGTGGGAGCAGGGAAGAAGGGCATGTGAAAGGGATGGAGAATAATTTGAAATGACGGCATGACAAGTAAGGACAGAATATATATATGATAGAGAACATACAGCTGACAAAGGAAAAATAAACACTGCACAGCCTCTTGAACTTTCTGAACATTTGGTAAAACCTCAGCTGCCCAATGGGGTAGTCGGACTGCCAGTACGGCTGGACCAATTACTTCATTTGGGGAGTATAAACTTTCTGAACACAAAATTGCTATGCTATGAAAATGACACAGGTCAACGGGGATAACCAGAAGCAAGCAAATGCAAAGGGAATTAAGAGAGTCAAGCTGGGGATGTGAACGAAGAAATGATATCACTCTTTGACACTTCACGGGCAAAGTCTATGACTGTGTGTGAACACAACAATGATTGATAAAATCGGGGCATTGGGAGGAAATGGGAGAGGAGCAGTGTGTGATTTCAAAAGTTGATACCATGCACCAAATGAGGGGATTGTGTGTGACTCAAAGAAACGTCACGGTGTGCTGCATACACCACTGACCAGGAGGCATAGCCAACCAGGAAGGGTACTTAGGAGGGGAAGGTTGTACACATAACAGACCAGATCCGACCTAGGGTACACAGCTCGATGATAGCTGGTAACTATAGCCGGTCCAGAGGCAAAGGAAGCACAGCCACAACACCCTACAGAACGGAGGTGCGGAATAGAAGGGGGAAAGATAGGGGAGGTGACGGAGGGCAAAGACACAAATAGAAGGACACTGAGGTACTGCGGCAACGTGAGGGGACAGTGACAAAGCGAATGAAAGTGGAAACACCGAAGGTGGCAACAAAAGGAAGGTGCAGGGAATCATACTAAACTAGAGTCCATGCCTATAGGGGTATTGGGCGGGTATCTGAGAAGGGCCGAGAAGGAGGAGTGCAGCAGCAGCTGTGCAGTGAATGGCCAAGACCGAGGAATGTGTGCTGTGGTGTGGTGGGTGGTCGAGATCCACCATTGAGGTACTCCAGGTGAAGGGTCCGACTGACCAGTGTATGGCCCAACTCGAAGCCATCCTGCGAATTGGGTCCATAATAGCCCCGAAACGCTGGTGCGCCCCGGAACTTGTCCGTTCTTCCTCGTCTCTCTCTCCTCTCTTGGGCGTCGGTCTTGGCGAGTGACAAGCGCTCTGCCGTGACAGAAACCCAGTCATTGTGATTCTATCAAGCTATTCCACAATCCATTGTGTCATCCAAACAGCAGATACAACCACAGCACTCACATAGATGATTGGCTGACTTTCTTGGAGCAATAAGCTGAGTCACCAGCTCTCAAGAACAATTCACATTGGCTCATGAACACGAATTGCACAACCCTTGTGCAATCACAGCTTGTATGTGACTTCCATGCACTCTTCCTATTGCATGGACATTTCTGGTACAGCTCAGAATGAGATCTTTGTTGGCTAGGCTGCTGTATAATGTGTAGTTAGGTAGTTTTCCCCCAGCACAGTGGCTCACAAGCATTCAGCTTACCAGTGGTACAGTTTTGTGCACTCTGGAGCTCAGTTCTTGTCCTCGCACTTGTCCTCCATTCTAGTTTGTACCAAATTAAAATCTCAGTTACCCCCAGCCATCTCCGTTGGCTTCAAATCCAGTTCCTCCCGCTCCCCTGGTGCATGGCCCCAACTCTCATGGTTCCACACTATCCATTCCCTCTCCACCATGTCATTTCCTCACAATCTGTGTTACATGTGTTCACCATGTTCACGCAGTCATAGACTTCCCCTGTGCAGGCACAAAGGCAAAGCACACACCTGCTTCACTTACCTCCTCTCCCACACAATCCGTAGTTGCTAACACCTCAGATACAAACTTGGGTTCTGTCTCGTCTCCATAATTCACTTTCAGGGTTTTGATCACACACTCAAAGCCCCTTTCTGTCACGGCAGAGCACTCGTCACTTGCTGAGACCGACGCCCAAGAGAGGAGAGAGGGACGAGGAAGAACGGACAAGCGGTACAATTGACCAGACCAAACCTAAGGTATATGTACAGTGGAGGACATGGACATTTGAACACCCCAATTTTTTACTCCTGTAGATTTACAATTCCACAACATTGGGTAGTACCTTCCTCCCACCAATGACATGTGTTGATGAGAAGTAGCCAAGCTTTAACTTGGTGGTGGATTCATGTCGATTGCATTACTCTGTCACGAGTTATGGTGGCAAAACTGATGTGACCATATGCGCACCACACAGCCTGCCGAATTTTATCCAAGCTAGGTACCTCTGAGACCTGTTGCACATAGGTAGATGAGAAGGTACACTACATGAATACACTCAAGGAATCTCATTTGCAGGCTGCTTCATAGCTCAGAGCGCAGACAACTGTGAAACACAGAATGTGCAAAATTTGTATGCTCTCTCAAAGACCAACTGATTAGCTTCTGGACTTTGCACTTGGGGGTCACAATGTATGTCCATATATCTCATTGCCTGTTAGGCATCATGACCTGAGACCTCCTCCAGAGCGGATTGTGCATTGTTCAAATTTTGCCAATTCTGTGTTTTGCAGTTGTCTGCGCTCTGAGCAATGAAGCAGCATGCTACTGAGATTTCTGTACTGTATTCATGTAGTGTACCTTCTCATCTACCTATGTGCAAC
Organism: Auricularia sp. M13; assembly: GCA_037042915.1. Lineage (NCBI taxonomy): Eukaryota > Fungi > Basidiomycota > Agaricomycetes > Auriculariales > Auriculariaceae > Auricularia > Auricularia sp. M13. Next base: position 3,807,340 of record CM073199.1, read on the forward strand.
TGGTCTAAGAGGTACCTAGCTTGGATAAAATTCGGCAGGCTGTGTGGTGCGCATATGGTCACATCAGTTTTGCCACCATAACTCGTGACAGAGTAATGCAATCGACATGAATCCACCACCCAGTTAAGGCTTGGCTACTTCTCATCAACACATGTCATTAGTGGGAGGAAGGTACTACCCAATGTTGTGGAATTGTAAATTTACAGGAGTAAAAAATTGGGGTGTTCAAATATCCATGTCCTCCACTGTATCTACACCCCACAGCCTATATACCCATCCCCAAGGACTGCTGATCTGGCCCAGGGTGGTCCCGGAGCTAATGGACACATCCTCCATCACCACCAATGGTGCCGACTCCCCACGAAACCTCCAGTCGAGCATAGTCCGAGGCAGGGCGAAGGTGCCGACGTACACTACACACACCGAGGACACAGACCGAGAAGGAGGGCGTCGCACGGGAGCATGGGGATGGCGCCAAGCTGCTGAGAGCATGGGCCGAGGGTCCGAGGGTGTAGCTGAGCTTGTACCAGGCGATGATAACCCACATACTACCCATCCGAGGGGTACCATGCCAGTGGGAAGTCCAGTAGGAGCATTCCCCGAGCCTCTGAGACTGCGTAGGGCGACCAGCAGGGTCCGTCCGAGGTCCGAAGAGGGTCCCCAAGCCTGTCCTGAGCATCACAACGCCCGTGCCTGACGCATACAACGAGGTGAGAGCTGCCAAACCATGGTCCGAGGGTAGGAAGCCTTCACTGAGCCGAATTGGGGTATGCGCCGAGGTCGTCTCACCCCATAGACAGATGGAGAGCAGCGCATAGATCATATCCCAGGTCGCACAGCCTGAGGCCTACAACCCTGGCCAAGTCTCAGTCCGAGGGCAAACAGTGCACCGACTGTATGCAGCAGCGACCAAACGCTCGGCGAAGCAGCGTAAAGCCCGCGGACGAACGGACAGAGCTTGCAACGGCCATGATGACCGCAACACTTTCCCTCAAAATCTACACCTCTATTCTCTCATGTATTGGGTATACTCGACCCACCTACCGTTTTGTCTGCAGCTGCTATGTAGTCCTGCTTACTCTCTCTAGCAATGCTCATGAATGAGTTGCAATATAACAGTATTTTTGCACTCAAGGATGGTTGTGCCATGTAGGCTGTAGTGCGAGCTCAAACAGGATTTGTTACCAGATTTGGAAATGCGATTGAACTCCGCAAACTGGCCAGGTATTTTTCATTTGTATTATGGTGATTTATGAATGTATAACTGGAATTTTTGGCAGTCTGTTTCTGGTGCTGTAGAGTTCAGCATCACTCGCACCCACCCAAAAAGGAAAGCAAACTCGATATCAAATCATGCACAACACCCAGGGTCCTGATAAGTATCCCATTATTTTTTATCCGAATTCTAAATATTTGTCATCCAGTTTCCAGAATTTTTGGAGCACTCCTTTGATGTGTACTAGAGTTCTCCCTGGGAGCGTGCAGGAAGGGATACTAGAACGTGCAGGAAGGGTTATAAGGACGTGTAAGAAGGGTAATACCAGCGTGTAGGAAGGGTTATAAGGACGTGTTAGAAGGGTTATTGGAGCGTGTGGGAAGGGTAATAATGGACGTGTAGGAAGGCATACTGCACGTGCAGGAAGGCATAAAGATCGTGTGGGAAGGGTTTGTAGAGACGTGTAGGATGGGTACTTACAAAGATCGTGCAGGAAGGGAAAGTCAACGTGTGGGATGGGAAATGGAACGTGAGGAAACAGATTTTTGGTTTTAATTTGCTGTCCGTGTTGGCGGTCGCAGCGCAGGACTGCTTCGCTGTCTCTGTCGCAGCGCAGCGTATATTGGTTTTGCTGTCCATGTCGCAGCGCAGCCTGAGCTGCTCCGCTGTCAAACTGCGTCGATCTCCGAGTCTACGTCGCAGTGCAGAATGGCGTCTCTTTCTGTGTCGCAGCGCAGAATTGCTTCGCTTTCTGTGTCGCAGCGCAGAATGGCGTCTCTTTCTGTGTCGCAGCGCAGAATGGCGTCTCTTTCTGCGTCGCAACGCAGAATCGCAAATGCTTCGCCGTCTGTGTCGCAGCGCAAAATTACCTCGCTGTTGTATCGCACCGCAGAATCGCAACTCCTCCGCTATCTGCCTCGCAGCGCAGGACTGACTGCTCGGCTTTCCTGTCGCAGCGTAGACCTGCTCCGCTGTCCGTGTCGCACCACAGACTTGCTTCGCTGCTTGCGACGCAGCGCAGAACTTACTATTTCGCTGTCTGTATCGCAGCGCAGCAGAATTGCTTCGCTGTCTGTGTCGCGCAGGGCAGAGCTGCTTTGCTTTCTGCATTTCAACGCCGCAGAATTGCTTCGCTTTCTGAATCGCAGCGCATAATCGCAATTGCTCCGCCGTCTGTGTCGCAGCGCAGAACTGACTACTTCGCTGTTTGCGATGCAGCGCAACTGGGCTTCGCCGTCTCTGTGTGTGTCGCAGCGCAGCAGAATTGCTTCGCATTTCGTGTCGCACAGCAGAATTGCCACTGCTCCGCTGTTTGTGTCGTAGCGCAGAACTGACTACTTCGCTGTCTGTATCGCAGCGCAGCAGAATTGCTTCGCATTTCGTATCGTATAGCAGAGTTGCCACTGCTCCGCTGTCCATGTCGCAGCGCAGAATCACCTCGCTGTCTAGAACAACGCCCGCCGTCTCTGCAATTGTGTTGGCGGCGCGTTGGAGGCGGGGGGCATTGAGCGTGAACTGCCAGTGTTCCAAACACGCCCTCCGGATCCTGGGCCGTTGCGGAGGCTGGATGAGCTGGGTACGTACTGTAAAACCTGGGCGCTAAAGACATAGATTTGCAGAGTCGACCGGTAGTCTGACCCGGACTTCCATTCGAGAGAGATTCCCCTGGACCGACGGCGTGCGTGATGGCTGTAGCTCGTCGTCGTGAACTCGTGTAAGCGCCATGATATGTACAGGCTTGATCGCGATCTTGTCAGAGTAGATGTGGGATCGCGCGTTGCACAGTACGTCAGGCCCAGTCAGTCAGGACGGCCATCCGCGCGCCGATGCCTCTCCGCCTACAGTCGTGCCGCAGCTTCGCGACTCCTATAATTCACCACGGGTTCAACGCGTCGATGCCTCACCTTTACCCGGGCAGTCTCAACTGGCACTGCGGGTGGGGAAAACGTAACCGTAGCTAGCGAGCAGTGCCATTCCGCCTCAAGATCTCCGAATTGACTGCAGACGAGCGACACCAGCTCGCAGACCGAACGCCCGGGTGGGAAAAGCAACACTGAACCGAAGCCTGCACGCCGCCGCGGCGGGATATTCATATGTGGGTGCATTGACTTGCTGAGTATCTCGCGTTCACGTGCCGGGGCGGATGCGTCGTCGGCGCAGCAAAGCAAGACAGAGTCAGCGCTGCCCCAAGGTCCCGGGAGCCGGAGAGTGAGACTCGAGGCGTCCAGACGAGCGGCAGAGATTGCTGCGCAATGTGGAACAGCCAGACAGCACGCCTAAATGCCCAGAAACCGAGAGAGCGATGGACGAGTATCTGGGAAGCTTCTCGTACAGATATGCCTTGCTCAAGCAGTGTCGCAGAATCCAGTTGTTCGTCCATTTGGACGTCGGGCAAGTGTGAGCAAACATGTGGGTCCGACCTATGTGCGCGTACAGTAAACGGGCCAAAACGAGGAACGGAGGTCGAGCGATAAGAAAAGAGCCAGCGAGAAAAGGGAACATGTTGGAGAAGAGAGTGCACGCGTTTAGACAGGCCAGGAGCTGCACCTGCGAGCTGAAAAAGTATTGCAACGTTCAGGAAGCGGCCTTCCACGGTGACAACAGGTGGGTGAAGCGTTGTCGGCGAGTGCGGCTGGGTGGCACTAAAAAGGTCCGGAAGGTTTGAAGAATGGGAATCTGTATATCAGGTGGCGAGAACAGGCCGGAAGGCGGGTCCTATTACCCCGAGCACGGAAGGCCGTGGGGGTAGGTGGAGGTATGAGCACGATGATGGCACTAGTTGTATCAATGTCATGACGGCCCGGACACAAATTGCAAGTCTATGCCCCATGAATATCAAGTCCGTAAAAGCTCTGGTCGACGCACGGCAATCGTGCGGAAAAATTCGCGGGTGCTGGTCGCAGGTTGAAAGCGTGTTCGGACATTTGCAAGTCCGCTTGATGGCGCTTGCACCGGCCAACCGCGACCAGACGGCGTGTCTGCCGCCAGAGCTAATCCATCGCATTTTAGATGGGCTCAGCTTTGAGGAGCTCCAGCCCGTATTGACTCTCTGCGCGCGCTGGCGCGAGATCGCTCTCAATCACCCAACGTACTGGTCAACAATTGCGCTCAAATCGTCTACCGACGCCGCCATCAGCCTGTTTTTCGCCCGTCTTGCGCGCTCAGGGACGCGTCCGGTGATAATTATCATTTACATGGAGGACTCCTCGAGCTGCGCTGCGTCGTCACTTTTTCCAACGCTCCGCGACCATCTGCACCACGTTGTGTCTCTGGACGTCACGTTGCCGGTCCTGTTCATTCACGAAAACTTGCGCCATCTGACGTCTGTGGCTCCCACTCTTTCTGCTTTCCGTCTGTGTGCCCTGTGGTCGAATTGGGAGACGGCCCTCCCGGTTCTCCCGATCGATCTCTTTGCGTACAACGCGCCAACCCTGCGCGATATAACGCTCGAAAACGTCATAATTCAAGCGGAAACACGCATCCCTGCTTTCTCAGAAGTAACCGATGTCTGTTTTTGCTTTCGCCCTTGGGATGTCCCTGTTCCGAATGTCTTCGTCCACTTTCCGTCGATGGTACGACTGCGATTTTACAATCCGGTGCTTCTATTAGACCCCGCCTATTTCGAGTTCGCATCCTGGAACAATATTATCGAATGTTGGTTCCACTCCGGGCGCATGCAGCGCGGCCTTCTGCACCCAACTGCGGCTGTTGTGAATGTGCCATTTGTCAGCATAACGCAGCCAACCGCTGACGAGATGGCGCTTCTCGTGCGACAGCTTCTGCCTCCTTATCGTCTGGAATGTACACGCGCACGACACGACCCGGTTGATAAGCTTGCCCTTCGCTTCGCGGAGCGGGGCTGGGGACGTCAGCGCTACGTTTGCGATCGCTGGGACGACTGGAACGACGATTCGCTGGGATTTCGCTCTGCGATACGCGATGGAATTTCCCAGAACATACTCTACCTCGAGGTCTCCGCCCTCTGCTGGGGCTGCGTCGTAAGCCTTCTCTCGCCAATGGAGACACTGCAGATACTGGTTCTTTGCATCACGGGCAATGATGACATATCCGCCCTTGGAGCTGCGGGTATGCTGATTTGCCCTGCACTGGAACGCGTAGCAATACGTTCGGCGGATTGCCGCTTGTCATTGGCCGCTGTAGCCGCCGCTACGTTCGTTCGTACCGCGATCCTCGAGGCTTCGATGCGCTTCAAGGTTTTGTTTCTCGAGAATGTGGAGCTGGTTGGTTCCAGCGACTACCTGCGAGAGCGGTTTATGGCGATATCACACGGAGGTTAAGCATCCCAGCGCCGACAAGATCATAGTTTCCCTCGTGAGCGAAAGCGATGTGTAATGCTGTCACTATTTTACTTCGGCTGCGGAAGGATAATGTTTTTCTACCTCTATATATACCCTCCCCGTGTATCCTCTGATTACGTGTTTCTATATGTGAGCCTTACCGACTCAGTGGTGATCGCTTCTCGAAACGGCGCAGTCTTTCCTTCGCCGCGCTTACATGCGACGCTGCGAGATGGTAATTCCTGGGTTCATCATGCCTCAGCCATATGACCTTTCTTCCCCGGGTCCCAGCAGATTCCTAAAGACTTTGAATCACGCATCCTAGCTCTGTTCGTAAGCTTGTATATCTACATCGAATATCAAGGAGTGCGCTTCAAGTTTGTATATCTACATCGAATATGAACGGATGCGACAGATCATTGAAACGGACAATGGTTAGATTTGTCGTTCGAGACATGTTGGAGTGGCCGTATCAGCCACGCCGATAGCCACGGGCCTTGGCCTCTGTACCGAATGAGCAGGCTGACAAGCAAAATCAGATGTACTCACCTCTCTCCAGCCTCTCATTCATTTCTGTGTTTGTCTCTCCCGGTTTGCGAGTCATAGAAGCATTGAGTGGAGTGATCGGAATCTACGCAGTTGTGAGCGGCATTGACGAGCGAGGGCAATCGTAACCACGAACAACATGGGGGGCGGGCAATGGCTCGCGCCACTGCTGTCCTTCTCCCGGGCCAGAAGAGTGTTAACCGCATCATCAGAGATCGCCTTTTCCCTCTCGTCTCGACTGAGCTGCTGCCAGTGAGCTTGGGCTAATCCCTGTAATCGTCATCTATTCAGCACAAGGTTCAGAAGCGAGACGAGCCACATACTGAGGGATGAGGCGATTCGCCTCGAGCTGCGAACTGCTGCTGTTGTTGAGGTGGCCCCTGATACTGCTGCTGCTGAATTGGCGGAGCTCCCTGATAGTGCTGCTGCTGAATCGACGGTGCTGCCTGGTACCGCTGCTGCTGAAGCCATGGAGGCATCTGGGACTGATGATAATATTGCGGCGGCACAAGCTGCTGCTGCTGCTGAGACGGCTGCGGGGGCTGCACCTGCTGCGGCTGCTCGTAAACTTGCTGTTGCTGCTGCTGAAGTCGCTGCCGCTGCCTTCGGACCATCTCGCCTTGGAGATCACGAAGTTGCTCCTCGTGCATTTGCAGTTCCCGCCGTTCAGCTGCAAGGGCTGTTTCGTCCCGTTGCTTCCCGCGATGCGCAGCCTGCCAGCGAATCTCAAGCCCATGACGCACTTCAGCGACTTCCTCGTCCCGCAATTTGGCTTCGAGTGAGCTGATCTCATTCACCCAACTCCGGACGATGCCTTCGCGCGTATTGACTGAGCGCTGCGCATCCTGAACCGCTGTGCCCGTAGTGCTAATCGCATCATTCAGCCGAATGTCTGTAAGCGACGACAGATTATTGGGGCGACGGCCAGATTGAGACGACATCGCTGTGACGAAGTGACGAGTGGTGCAGGGAGGGAGGGCGATCGAGTGTGAGCTCCCTGGAAAGTGAGGTATGAGAAACGCATGGCTTTATACCTCTCAGGTCGGACCAGTGGATAGAAGCAGTGCAGAGCTGTCTATAGTCGCCGTGGGATACGTAGTTTGTAGCATAATTTAGCCTAGAAGCGTATGAAAAGAGTAGCAGTTTATCAAGTTGTCCGCCAGAGACTGCGGGTCGCACCGTGCCAGTAATAAAGCTCCAACCATTTACATTAATTACTCATTTAATGTGATTATATTACATTACCAATTACAATAAAATTATTCGAAGCCGTAATTTTTGAGTAATAGGTTGTAATTAATTATATCGAGTTCAAGAGGGCATCCGCGCTGCCATCCGGGTCCTTTCCGGCAATGCAGGAACCGGACCGGGACCGGCAATCCGCGCTGAGCGTCGCGGGACCAGACGGTCCAGACCTGGACTTTTGAGCTCAACCTGCGCCGTCGCCGCTAGACTGCCCGTGCTCCTCGGAAACCATCTGCCATACCACTGCATAGAATGAGCAGCATGCTTGTGCTCTCCTGGCTCGACACTGGTAGCTGTGCTCAATGCACTCTGGCTCCTGCTTGGCTTCGGTGCAACGTGGGACGCGCACCAGCACTGTCCAGTAACACAGCAGACGATTTCTACGCTCAGCCTTGCAGGCTCACAGGACTCTTGACGCTTCTGTGCCCTCTGGCATGCATTTTCTCGTCTAATAACACTGAGGTCAAATAGTCGCTGGTATGTCGTGACCAGCACCGTCCCGCCCGTTTCTCAACGTGGGGAATTGCCTCACTTGTGCTTAATCTCCAACCATCAACATTGGACACCTCGTTGCTGCGTAGCTCTGGATTTCTGAGCACTGTGGGTTTGCATGCCGCGTCAATCCGCGCGAACCTCAGTGATGTGCACAAATTTTTGTAGGCTGCTGCTACTTCTCTCTGACATGCCTGAAGAGCTAACGCGGACATCTGAGGCTCTACCATACTTGTTTATCTATGCCTAGGGACTCTGATGCCTGCCCTGTGTTTCTGACCTCTTATGTCTATCTTCGGCGGACTCCACCTTCGCCCATGCCTGCTGTGTGCATTTCGTATCAGTATCTGACTTGGAGACACTGTCATTTGCTCTTGCTCACTGAGTCCATATAATGCCGAGCAAGTGATCCTTACTTAGCTTCCGGCGACCTGTTCGCGATCGTTCACTCCCACGCATCCGACCGACGTCCACGATGGCAGACGACACGCTGCCCGCTAAGCTAGCGCGTCTTCAGATGCTTCTTCACGACCTGCCGCATAGTATCCCAGAAGGCAGCACCTTTTATGGATCATCCGACCTCAAAGTCGGCCCTGTCGAGCGCCAGCAAAGCGACGGTACTGAGCTAGGAGCCCTCCACAAGCGGCTTGAGATTGTGTTCGGGCCGTACACTTCGCCCGATCCTATTCATTTTTTGGAGCGTGGCGAGAGCCTTGAGAACGTCGTCAACGTTTTTCAAGATGCGCTCGCCCGAAATCTGAGCGGCGACAAGACTATCCTACATGGCTGGGTGGACAGGCTGAGTACATCTGCGCTTGCTGCCTATGCTGCGGCCAACAAGAAGGTGTGCAGTCACTGCATATTCCTAAATTATTTCCTGAAATCGTTGCAGCCGCCCGCAGAACGTCGCCAGAGCCAGCCGTCGAAGCGTGCCATGCACATGGACATCGATGACGGCGCACAGGATCAGCCTGTTCCCGCCAAGCGCAAGGGCACAGTTACCGAATTCCTTCAGCCGCAGGCAACCAAGAAAGCAAAGGCGGTGTCAGGAGCGAAGAAGGCCGCTACGTCTGGCGAACTCAGTGAGTGTATCTTGTAGCGACCTTCCCCAGAACTTACAGCAGAACCTGCAGCGCCAGCAACTGCAAGGTCTGCGCCTGCCGCTCCAAAGGCTGCGCCTGCCGCTTCAAAGACTGTGCCCAAGACCGCCGCTCAAAAGGCCGGAAAGCGCGACACATCCACAAAGGCACTCCTTGCCAATCCGCCCGACGAGACCGAGCACCACGACGACAGCGATGCCGACTATGCTCCGCCGCGCAAGCCGCTACCCTCCGACGAAGAGATGAGTGACGACGACGAGCTGATGTTCGATGATCAGACGGTGGGTTTCGTTCTCGCCAAATGATTGAAACTGAGATGAAGCAAAGGACAAGAGAGTAGATGCGGGGAACGGCAAATCCAAGAGCAATGCCATAGATGTTGACGATGTTTCCGACGGAGAGTCCGCGCTGAAGGCTGTGAACGCGGCGGAGGAGGCAGCAACTGCGAAGGGGATGCGACGTGGACCGAAGAATACAACGTTGAGGTTCTGGCAGACCCCCATACAGGTGATCGATAAGGGAGACCTCAAATGGAAGTTCCTCTGCAAGTTCTGCGATTGGTGCGTGTTTTATGCATTGGAATCGGCTGGAGGTACTGATCTGTGATTTATTACAGCGAACGAAAGGTCAAGCGCACGCCGCACTGTGCGAAGTTCGAAGACGAGCCCAAGCTTCCCAGCCTAACCAATCTCACGTCGCACACAAACGAGAAGCACCAAGACCGCAAAGCCAGTGTAATTGACGCTGAACATTCGGCCGGCACTATCGCGCCGCACGGCTACTCGCCCGCTGCAGCTAAGCTCATGGCGCAGTGGCTGGCCGATGGTGCGCTCAATCCAAAGGTTATCAAAACGTATAAGGGATTCCTGCGTCATTTTGCGGCATGGATCATCGATGAGAACTTGCCATTCAACACGGGTGAGAGCTTCTCGCTCAAGAATCTCTTCAAGTACCTCGACGTCCACTACGACCTCCCGTCTGACACAACTGTTCGAAACGAGCTTGCGAGACTTTACCGTGACCTGCACGCAGTTGTTGTCAAGGAGCTGACGGTGCGTGGTTGTATATATTTGCATGTTGAGCGCACTGACCAAAGTAGACTGTGACGTCGCGCATCTCGTATGCGACAGACACATGGACAACGACGCAGAAGATCTTCACCTTCGCTGGAATCATCGCATCGTTCATTGACAATGACTGGACGCTGATCGAGCGCGTCGTCGACATGGCCGTTCTGGAAGATAATCAGCATGAAGGTGTCCATGCGGGAGCGGCGTTCGCAGAGTCAGCGGCCGGTCGCGGGGGATTTAACAAGATGAGTTATTCCTGCTCTTTCTGGTCGCACCTACCTGACGAAAGAAATTACATGCTTGCTCTCACGATGGACAATGCATCGGCCAACGACGTTATGGCCCGGACTATCGGTCTCATCATCCTGAAGCGGTACGGCATTCACCTCCACATGGACAACTCCCGCATCCGCTGCCTGCCACATGTTGTCAACATTATTGTTCAGAAGATTCTTTCCGCGCTGGACGAAGCCGACGACCCTGATGAGGTTGATTATTACACTGCAGACAAGTCTGCGCCGATACATTATGACCCCGCGACAGACGAAGAACAAGTTGAATATGAGCAGGCCGCTGAGGACGAGGAGAAAAGGTTGGCTTCCCAGGAGGCCGCAGCTAAGCGACGTGCAAAGGAGGAAGCTCCAGACCCAGGAGCCGTCGTCCAACGCGCGGCCCTCCTGCAGATGATTGCATCGCTTCAGCCAAAGGAAGAGACTGTCAACAGTCCAGTGAAGAAGGTCAGTGCTCATCACCCGGTGTTTCTCGCGGTCTCAGTTTGCTGACGGTCATAAAGCTTCGTCTCATATGCACCAAGATCGTGACAACCCCTCAGCGTCGTGCCAAGTTCCGGCGTCATGTTGCTGCGTGCTTCCCCACAGATGAAGCACTCCATGGTCTCATGGTCGTTCGCGACGTTGCAACCCGTTGGAACTTCACTCACGCGATGCTTCAACGTGCTCTGCGCCTCGACAAGGTAAGTTCTTTTGCTACTATCATATCTTGCTATCTCATCACTGTAGGCAATCGACGCATGGGTTCTTGAACACCGTGAAGAGCTTGGAAAAAAGATCCAGCTGACTGAGGAAGACTGGGAGATGCTCCGTAACACTGAGGATGTTCTTGGTGTGCGCTCGTCTTCTCTGTCGCTTCCTACTTCAGGCTAATTTTGGCAGATCTTCCCCGAGGTCACCATGTACATGTCGCAGGCTGGCCAGCCAACCCTTCCATGGGTTCTTCCTATGTACACGCTCATGGAGGCGGAGCTCAAGAAACGGATTGAAAACGAAGATCTCCCTCCAAAATTGCGCGCGGCAGCATCAGAAGGAATGAAAAAGCTCACGCAATACTTCAATCTCGCAAAGGCATGCCAATACAATTGGCTAGCCACGAGTGCGTATAAATTCTTGCAATCGTTCATACACTTACCAACTACACGCAGTGCTGCATCCCGCACTTCGCGGCTGGTGTAACATACATGGGTACGGTGAGAAAGCGCGGACGATGCTTGAGCACAGCTTCCAGTCCTACAGTGCAGAGCACGCTGCGAGCGCTCCCAATTCTATGGCGCCTGCTGCACCCGTTCCAAAGCACAGTCTCCTTGACCGTGTTATGGCTGGTGGTGTCGCTCCACCGGTGGAGAGTGCGCCTTTGGCCCCGTTAGGTGACTCTGAGATAGATCGATACCTGCGAGGCTTCGACAACGGCTTTGCTCTTGCGGATAACGCGCTGACATGGTGGAAGGTGAGATATGTTACAAACATGCGCTCGGCTCTGACAGTCCGTAGAAAAATGCACGTGACTTGCCTGTCCTTGCGCGTATGGCTCGCGACTTTCTTGCGATCCCTGCGTCAAGCGTGTCTGTGGAGCGCCTTTTCTCAGGCTCAGGGGATCTCACGACAAAGAAGCGAGCATCCTTGCAGTCAGCCACTATCAGGGAAAGCGTTTGCACAAAGAGCTGGATCCGCGAGGGGTTGATGTATCGTCTTTAGGTGGTCAGCTCATGTGATACGTGATATAATGCATTATAACGTGTTACAATGAATTACATTACTGAATCCGATTAAATTATTTTTTTCCGTAATGGTAATGTAATTGGTTGGAGCTTTAGCCAGTAAGGAGCGCTAGCGCCGTGTGCAATAGCAGGAATACAACGGCAAGAGAATCAGTCCAGAGCAATCCTCCCAGCGTATTAACGGTCCTCTTTTTACTTTGTGCGCCCCTTTCAAACGCGCGAGGACGACATAGGCTTGCCGCTCGTCCGAACACTACTCGTGACAGTGAAGACGGCGTCGAGCTCCACGTCGGTCCTCTGCGCAGCGCAGAGCTCCTCGCGGAAACAGCAAAAGCACGTGGAAGCACCGGGATAAGTCGATAGAGCGGCTTGCGTCAGACAAACTGTTTGCTATGCGCGCCGTCAGAGGGAGCGAACGGGTGGCAAAATTTGCAACCGGCGTTCCGTTATGTCCGCGCCATATTACTGTGAAATCCATTTGGGTGCCCGTCTGCACCCGACCCAAATAAATATGTTAGTACTGCTGGTAAGAATTCCAAGGAGTAGAGCGGACTGAGCGCTGTAACCTTTTGAATACTGTTCTGTTCCGGGCCGACGGTTCCGCGGCTTGTCTTCTTACCACCATGACCAGATCACGCGTCCAGGGCCCTGCGCGTGCGCCTTATATTCAGAACACGGCTGCGCTGTGGGCGCGCGATGGCCCCACTTCTTCCAGTACTGGCGGCCGTATTGCTGGTGGCCGGCGTGCGCGCCGCGACATTTCGCTGGGAGGATGTGCAAGCCGTCTACGCGTTCGGCGACTCGTATACGTTCGTACAGGGAACGCGCGGGCATGCCAACTTCAGGTGAGTGCAAATTGCGCGCAAATTTAGACCTTCGAGGAACCTGACTTCGAGTTTGTCTACAGCTTCATCGGCGACGCGAATAATCTGGCATTCACTCCGCAGCAGCTGCTCACGGATGAGATCGTATTCCGAAACGTACGTGTAAGCTCGAGCCAAAAAAAAATTCCATAATTTGGCTGACGATGTGCGTCTTACTACTCAGACGAGTTCAGACGGTGCCAACTGGGTACGCATCTGAATGCACGCGCCGAACTGACGCCAACGCCCGCGCAGCTTGAGTTCCTAACGGGCTGCTTCTCCGGCCCACCCGCGCGCTGCCGCCGCCAGCTATGGGACTTCGCCTTCGCCGGCGCGGATATCGACGATGCGCTCTTACCGCGGCACCACGACTTCACGGTCTCCCTCACGAACCAGGTCGCGCAGTACCTCACCTACGCGCGCGGCGTCCTTCCGCGCACCGACCCGCGCAGGACGATGGTGGCGTGGTGGATTGGGATCAACGATACGGGCGATACGATTAATCGGGAGGATATTGGTGACTTTGAGGCGTTTTGGGAGAGGGAGATGGATGCGTATTTCGACGCGGTGGTATGTCGTTCTTCTCTTAATTTATCTTGGGGAAGCGCTTACATGAGGCTGTAGCAACGCGTGCACGACACAGGCCTCGCGCGCGCCCACCTCTTCGTCAACGTCCCGCCGGGCGAGCGCTCGCCGAGCACGCTCGGCAGCGGCAACGCGACGCGCGTCGCAGTCCACGCGAGCAGGATCGCGGGCTTCAACGCCGCGCTCGCTAGACGCGTCGCGCTGTTCGAACGCGCGAACCGTCGAAGTGCGCAAGTTATTGCGTTCGACGCGCATGGGTGGTTCAATCATGCGCTGGACGATGCCCCGAAGCTTGGATTTACGAATACGACTGGGTATGTATTGCGTGCACATGTTATCGGTTGATATTCTGACCGATTGCTTGTAGGTTCTGTCATTGCAAGGATCCCGAGGGGTTCTTTTGGTACGGTGCGTTCCCGTCTCCAGAGCGCAATCGTATGCATTATGCTGACGCTGCATGGTGCAGACTCAGGTCATCCAACGGAGGCAGTCCATCGGCTCCTCGCACGCGCCGTCGATTCTACGCTTCGCGCTGCGTGATCTCATGTGAAAAGGCTGTCTTGCGTTTCCGCGCAGTATCTACAAGCTGTGAATAGGAGTGAGAGACTTGAGCAATTGGCTTTTACTGCTCACATTTGAGCAGTTGCCTCATCATGCAGATGGACCATTTGCGGCGTGTATCACTCGCAGAGGACCCAAGAGACAAGTTCTAACTGACTGCTCGATGTTGTCCTCGCACCACCGGTACCAGAGCCTGCGCAAAGCGTAGCCCGTGTTGCACCACATCGACGCGGAGCTTGTGGACGGCGGAAACCTGCGCCAGGGAGACTTCGTCGAGTTCTGCACGATTGCACGATGAGGGATGTATGCATCACGGCCGCCGGAGAGGGAAATGCTCGCGCGCAGCAACGTGCTCCGGAGTCTGAGGTGCAGGGGCGGTGCGGAGCTTCGCCTATTTCTTATCGTGATTGCTTGCACGCGAATCTTGCCCTCTTCCATTCCCAGTCCAGTCAGCACGATGACAGCACACACGCGCGTGCACGCCCTGCACCTCGGCGGCGAGATGTACAACGCCCCGCTGCGCGACCACGTCCTCGGCAACGCGCGCATCCTGCGCCTCGCACCGTCGCTGCCCTACCTCGAGCTCGGGCCGTACTACGCGCCTCCGGCCCCGCTCGCCGACTCCTCGTCCGCGTCTTGGTCAGCACGCCTGCGCAGCTCGTCCATCTCAGACTCGGAATCGTGTGGTTCTCCTGCACCCAATGCGCGCAGCTGGCGCACGCGCGGCCGTTTGGCGCGCTCAAGATGCTGATGGTGCCCCACGGAAAGGGCAGCTCTCGACGCGCGATTTGTTCTTCTTGCTCTCGATGATGCCGGCCATGGAGGCGCTGTGGGTGTGCACGAAGGATATGTGCGTGTCGGGGTACTGGGACGACGGCCCGCGCGAGTTGGGGCGCTGGTATGTGCGCGACGCATCTGTGCTCGATGGGCCAGCGTGCAAGCTTCGCTATTATCGATGCGCGTCGCCGTGTGTCGGGTGGGAGCTGCCGGTGGCGGGCTCGCTGGACTCGACGCGCGACCTCGAGCTGAAGCTCGGCTGGGCGGTCGACTGCGCACAGGACGCCGCGATCCTCCTACGAATAGCGCCGTGCTTGCGTTCGCTCGTCATCCACATCGACGACAGAGTACAGGCGCGGTTTCTCCTCCCCGCGCTCGCGCAGTGCGGGCGATTACGCACGCTCAAGTTGTTCGTGGCGCGGCGCAGCTTCTCGGCCGCCGCGGCGCTTGCGCTGTTTGGCGCGCTCGCGGAGGCCTGGTGCCGGTCGGTGGCGCTGGAGTTCGACCCCGCGCCCGCGGAGGAGGTTTTGTCTATGTTTACAAATGGAAAATTGCTGGAGACCTCCGGTGCTGAGGCTGGATATGTGGATGGCGGATTTAGATGATTTGTGTGATGCTGTGCGCCAGTTGTAACGGTATTGTGCGGCGCACAAGCTGCGGCTTGATCAGGTTTTGCTGGATTCATGACTGCGCGAGACTCGAGATGGATGGTTGTGTCATTGTAAGTGTACGCGAACCAATAGGCAGGCTGGACAGAAATTGAACGGATAGATGCTGTCCGTGCCCAAGCAGTGTTCAACTCACAAGTTTGGCGTGTCCTTCACAACGCTGCGATGACGTCCCGGTCATTCGTCGTGAATGTAGCGAACTCGCAGAAGATGAACAAACCGTCGGCAGTCGTCCGAGTTGCACCGCCAAGTCAGCTTCAACTACAATGAACACAGCAGCGTGGGGTTGTTCGAAGATCCGTTGTACTGCAAAGGATGGCGGGGCAGCAGAAGACGCACAAAGAACACGTGACGGTTCGCTCTTTTAGCACAGCCGAGTCATCTCCTACAGAAGGACTTGATACCACGGGGTTCGGAGGGATACAGTAGGTTGTGCTGAAAGCATGTATACAATGGAGAAATAGTAGGCAACAACGTTTCCAGCCATATAAAGGCGCGGCTAGCCTTCGCAAAGTTGTAACTTACCCATAATATGCCCGAACCTGGAGTCCTTAGTACCGCGGTTGTCTATAAAACCATACAATTACCTTGTGAACATGATGGACTTTACGTGACATATGGGGTGCCACACGCGGTGAGTAATCATAATGTGCGGGATTTTCTCGAGCTTATATCCATCTTCACTGGGCCCGGCATCGAGTGGTGGTCGAGAGTTGTTAGAGATTATCAGCATGATTTTCTGCAAGAATCCATGAGTATCCATTGAAGGTGGCACAATACAAATTTCGGTGGCACTCTCTCACGCATTACAAATGATATTCCTTCAATAGGTGATCAGTCTGAATGGTGGTGCTGAGATTTGTTGACAACCACCCTCAAATTATTGTCGTGCATTCTTGCAGAAACTCATGCTAATAATCTCTTACAAATGACAACCACATCACTATCCCGGGTCCAGTGCTTCGCAGGAGGGCGCAGTCGTCCGGTTCAATGGTCAGATTCGTACATGCGAATCTACTTCTGAATTAAATATCCTAGGCAGGCCTGCGATTGTGCTTGCCTATAAGGTACGAACAGCTCTCTTCCTGCCAACCATGGCTCAAACTGGGGGTGATGATCAGGACAAACGTTACACCGTCGCGTGCCAGATAGTGGAACTGACATGGATCATAATTGAAGACGTCCCCAGACCGCTTGAGCACATAGACGCTGAGACGGCCCGCACTTGTAGTATCGCCGGGAAGCTGCAAGCAGTCACCTTTCTTTCGCATCATAATCCCTCCGATTGCTACACAACGGATGCGGTGGTACTGGAGCGCATTCCCAACTATTGCTCGTACATCATTGCTTACCGGCAGCCTGACCGTGACAGCTGGCGTATATGGCCCCAGTGGGTCCCAGGCAATGTGCTCAAGCCCCGCAACGCTCGTTCTAGAGGACGCTGCAGGCTTTCTCTCGACAGTAGGCACCAAGAGCCCGCTTCTGAAGCATTTACTGAAGGCCCGGGAAGTTCACCGCAGGTGGAGAATGTACCCAAGGAGAATGCACCCAGGAATTATGATGCCGACGACGAGGCTGAATAGGACACTCTCACGACTGATACTCTACATATCACTGCAACCGAGGAAGCTCCCGCCACTTCGATGTTCTCAGGTTGAATATACTCGTGCCGACGATGATTATAGTCCTTATTACCGACGAATAACGTGTTCACCAAGTCGATCTAAAAGCGTCATCTGTCTGCTGCAGCATGAGAAATTGTAGAGCATTGGTTACAGCCGTATATTGTTTTGTCCCTTCGAGCCCATTCAACTTGCCCAAAGAGCACCGTCGACGGCGTGTGCGAGGAGACGATGAACTGCCTCGGTCGGATGTACGGAATCTATGGCAGAAATCGTTAGCGATGGCACGGCGCAACAGTTAGTGATTAGTGGTGCGATTCTCACCATACCAAAAGTACCCCTCAGACTCCCTGCATTGACAGTACCTGTGATGCGAGTGATGAGACGCACGACCACAGACAAGTAATAGTAGCTCGGAAATCATACCCAGTGATGTTCGTGAAGCCGAACGATCCCGCGTTGTCGAGCGCAGAGTTGAACCACGCGTTCGCATCGAACGAGACGACGCGCGTTCCGTTTGCGTGAGACTCAAAACGCGAGACGTGTCGCGCGAGCGCGGCGTTGAAGCCCGCCACGCGGCTGGCGAGTATGGTCGCGCGCGTTGCGTTATGCGCGTCGAGCGTGTTGGGCAGGCGCTCGCAGGGCGGGACATTCAGGAAGAGGTGGGCGCGGGCAAGGCCGGAGTCGTGTACGCGTTGCTAAATGGATGTAAGCTCAGTATTAGTACGGTACGACAAGCGTTGGGAAAAGCGGCTGAACGTACGACAGCATCAAAATAAAGGCCCATCTCCCGTTCCCAAAACGCGTCAATGTCCCCAATCTCGTCTTCGCGGCCGATGGTATCAATCGAGTCGTTGATCCCAATCCACCACGCTACCAGAGTTCCGCGCGGGTCGCTGCGCGGTATGACGCCTCGTGCGTAGCGCAGGTACTGCTCTACCTGAAGCGTGAGCGGCACGATGAAGTCCAAATGACGCGGGAGGAGCGCGTCGTCGATGTCCGCGCCCGCGAAGGCGAAGTCCCACAGTTGGCGGCGGCAGCGTGCGGGCGGGCCGGAGAAGCAACCTGTTAGGAACTCTAGCTGGTCCCGTGACGCGTGGGTCAGATGCAAAAATACGCAGACGGTGATGTTGAGAAACGAGCGTGCACGCACCCAGTTTGAGCCGTCTGAGCTGGTCTGGAAGGAGATGCTATGGGTACTGCATGGCATGGGAGGGGGCATAACTAACGTTCCTCGGGATGATTTCGTTACTGAGCAGTTCGTGAGGCGTGAACGAGAAGTTGCTCGCATCGCCGATGAAACTGGCTACCGTGGTTACATTGCAGTTCAGAAGTGATACGCATTCGCGTACCTGAAGTTAGCGTGTCCGCGCACGCCGCCGACGAACGAGTACGAGTCGCCGAAAGCGTACACCGCCTGCACGTCGTCCCAGTTGAACGGAGAGGCGCTCGCCGCCGCCGGAAGGCTCAGAAGGAGGGCCCGAAGCAGAGTCATGCCACGTAGTTGGCCGCGGCGCGCGTATTATAATCATTGCTCTGGAGGCTCGTGACTTGGTGTTCTCAATGCGAGAAGCACGGCCCGCGTCGGCCGGTCCGAGCTGCCGCAGGTCGTGGCTTGCGTGAGCGCAGGGTCACGGAGTGAGCGTGTGTTATACATCCCGGCGGTGTTATCGAGGTTAATGTGAGGCACGTGGCTGCCTCGAGAGTTGGTGGACTTTTGAACGTGAAGCAGCGGCGTCCCGAGTGAACGAGTATTCCAAAGAAAACCAAACCTCGTGGCGCCGGAATGAGCATAGCCAGATGACTGCAACTCCAGCAATGAGAATCGTCAAGGCAGTCGGTACTCAGCGATGGCAGGGGTCAATCAACAATTCGAACAAGTCATACTACAGTCTTAAGTGTTAATTCAACATTTTCATCAGAACGCAGGGGAGATACTCACCGTAGTAAGCGTTCTATAGGCGGCAGTAGGGCATATGGAAGCCCGTCGTCGCGGAAAATCCGATCCGTCGTCGCCATAGCAAACGACGGGCAGTTGCGCCAGCAAAATTGGGTATGGGAGAGGGCCAGCATGCGCTCATACTACGCTGAAAGCAGCGGTACGCCAGGCAACAACATCCCGTGATGGCGCGAAGGGGTCGAAGCTGTGGATGTGCACGAATGGGCCCGAATTAAAATCGCGACAAAAGCTGGAGCGCGTCTTCGCGCACATTCTTACGCGAGCAAAAGAATAAACGGGGTACAGATGATTAGCGAGTGTGCATGTTGCTTCAGGCGGCGTGAAGCAAAGCGCAAATCGGAGTTTCGGACCGCAATGTCCCTTGCCTCCTGCCGGTGATCAGTTGGCAACGACGGCTCGGCCTCTCGACCGCACATCGTGCCACAGCACCCATAGCTGCGCAAAATTAATACCCGTCCTTAGTAGGTTCAAGATATTAACGTCGGTACCAGAGGCTCGCAAGTTGAACAACGCTGTGACGTAAGTAATAGATCATCCACAAAGTCAGCTCTTTATATTTGTTTCTGAAATGGGCTAGGCGCTGTGGGTGGAATGCTCTTCTTACAGTCACTGTCATCACGGAGAAATTTACAATAGACGGAACCGCGCTGCCAATCCAAGGGCAGCGAGGTTGGCGCGTCTCGTGAATGCATGGACGCCCACGCGATACCAAGAAAGGTGTGTCTCTCATATACAAGAGCAACTGAAGCTCAGCTGCAGCCATTGGTAATGGTCGCGTTCCTACTATTGCATCCGTACACCGCAATAACAACTCATGGATCGCCGTCGGCGTCTTCTTGCACCGCTGGTGGCTCGGTCCCGTACTGCGCCCGCGTACATTACGGAGCAACAGCACAGCTCCTACCTTTGACCCCAACCACGATCATACCGTCGCCGTCCGCCCATTTCAGCGAGCAGGTCTCTCGCGCACGTCTGCTCTTTACCGCCCGCTCAGGAAGCTTACTATTTTCTCTAATTCGATATGATACACCGGCAGGGACGAGTCTCTGGAATGGCAGCTATTGTATCTGCATTTTCCAGGCGCGGAGGCGGCGACGACGACCACAACGGCGACGGCAAACACAGTGACGGCGGGCACAACGGCGACCATTGCTCGGGCGGCCACGACAAGAGTCATAATAACCCTTCGCGTCGCGATGGCCATGGCCGTGAATGCAACGGGGGCGGAAACCCCAGCGGTAACGCTGATTACCATATGCCAACGCCAGGCTCTGGATCCGGAAATGCCACCACGCCGTCCAGCTCCGCGCAAGCTGTCCCCACAGCTTCTGCATTATCCTCGTCGAAAGGGTTCTCTCCCATCGCCGCGGGATTCATCGGCGCCGTCCTCTCGTTCGTCGTCGTATCAGTCGTCATATGGGGAACGTACTTCTGCACGCGCCGCAGGAGAGCGCGAAAGGGCCGCGCGAATGAGCTGCCACCGCCTGTGGCAGACTTCCACGCCGGTCGGCCGGTGCTCATCACGCCCCTCCCTGTATCACAAACATTCACGAATCCCTCAACTTCGACTTTGCCCTACTTCATCAGCGCCCAGGAGGCCGTAGCACGCGAGGACCGCGACAGTGGAAACCCATTCGCGCGCTCGCACGATCCACGCGAAGTCGATCCGTTTAATGCGCCGTTCGAGTGGAAGGCAGCCGCTGGCAGTGCGCATCCATCGCACACGCTCTCGGCGTGAGACGCATACGAAGCTGTATCAATATCTATATTTTTGGTGCAAGGACTTTATGTATCGTTCAGTATATGTACTAATCACTTGTAGCCTCTTGTCGCTCGCGAGCAGTATTCCAGAGAGTAAGCGCGAGGAAAACGCAAACCGGGTGCGCGAGAGCAGGGTGAGAATGAGCTACTGAGGAACCGATACCGCAGTCTTACCCTCCTCTCGTGCTACAGTCAACCACAATTCTGGCAGGATTAATGGATTGAAGACGCACCAGCAGGAAAGCCTAGCATACATATTCCTGGTGCAAGAGAGGGATGGGATATACACGGACATTGCGCCGTCCGCTCCGTGCCAAGAAAATACCAGGCGCACGGCGCGAGGATCCAGGCACGCGGAATGGCGCCGCTCGTGCGGAGAGGCGCGCCGCGCTGCAGGCGTCCCAGACTGTCGTGGTCGGGACTTCGGTCCGTATCCGAGTTTGGCGAGTTCAACTCCGACGCGTGAAATTTGGACTCCAACAGCTATGAGCGACTTCGCACTGACGACCTGGGAGGAGCTCTTGTTCTTTCTTCCATCTGCCGCGAGCCGCAGGCTCCTAGGCACCGCACGGCGCCGCCGTACACAATGCCAGACCCCAGCGTCGGTCTGCAGTTGTCGACGCCGTCCACCGGCACTGCACTCCCACAGCGTGCCATCCGCGGTCTTCGTGCGCGCGCGCATATCTCGCGGAGAAGCAGCAGCTGCACGTCCCCATGAGCGGATGTTCCCGTGCGATACTTGAGGTCGTAGTACTGACGCAATTGACCTACCTGCTCTCTTGCGACGGTGACCGCTCTCTGGATATGCTATGGCTGGTTTACAGAGCCGTGAACGAGTTTATCTACGATCTCTTCGCATACTAGCGGCCTTGCCATTATCACGTCGTCCGACCGCTGCATCTCGCACCGGTCTCCGGCATGATATTCTCCACCGCAACGGATGACCCGGGGAAGCCATGACAGACATGGGTTGGTGATTGCAGGCCATCCTCAGTGCTCAGACGATGTCATTCACAGCTGTGCGATCATCCCCAAGGTTACGCCGTGGATAGTTACGCGCAGGAGGATGCGAGGAGCATTTTATTCGAGGTTGTATCTCTTAGCTCTCGTTGCACATGCATAACACCACGCAGGACTACGCGATGCTTTATAGCGGCGCGGAATTCATCTTTGTGGAGCGTTGTAGGGGTTTCTTCTCTTTACCGGGGAGCATTTCCTGATTTACCTCTGCAGACTCCACGAAGTACGCAGAACAAGCTCTGCGTGTATCGCCAATGTAAAGCTGCTTCGCAAGCAGGGTCAAAGCTAACAACTCGACGTCGTTCCCAGTCGTCCCCTTCTGGCCGTCGCGCTCGCCTTCAGTATTCCGGGAGTCGAAATTGCCCCACCTGACGGTCCAGAGATTGAATTCACGTTCCCAGTCCCGGCGGTGATCCCGCCCGTGTATCACACACTCTCGCCTCCAGCCGCGGGTCTCCCAGAGGCAAGTAAACTATGCTCAAGAGTCTTAGCACTCATTTGCTTACTCGATACTCGGCACTCAGAGCATCATTCTCGTGCAAGACCCAGATCAAAAGGGGGAGAGGGACGACTTCATGCCGTCACCAATGTGATCGGCGCCGCCGGAATGGTCCGCCTGGTCGCAGGGCAGCACGGTCCTTCTCGCGCGCATATTCCGCTGCCAGGGATGCATTGCGTTGACGTGGAGCGTCCGCGCGGATGGTCACGCATACGTCGTGAAGGTCTTCAGGCCTGACAATCAGGGCCAGTTCGAACGCGAGGGCACGGCGATTGACAGCGTCTCCGCGCGCGCTGCGGCGACGTTACGCCTGGGCTTCTGGGCCGCTACGGCGGCGCGCGCGGCGCCGTGCTTCTGCTGGAGCACGGTGGCCATGCGCTACAAGTACAGGCTATAGGCTGGTTTAACCTCCTGCTTGCCGATCGGTATGTCGCCACAGGGGATGGACTCTATACGGGCACTGATGAGTCTGCTGCAGCAACGCGCTGTGAACTCTCGCCACCGTGATACACGCTCAGTGCATTGAACCTCGCGCCGTGCAATTTCATCCACGCGCCGAACGGCACGATTCGAGTCATCGACTTTGGGCACTCCGACTTCGCCCACGAGTGTCCTGGCCCCGGCGACATGTGCAACGAGCTTACATCCTCCAATAGGCAGCTTTATCCTGTGCGCGAGATTGTTAACTCGGCCGTAGTCTCCTTCGCAGACTTTACGTTTGATAGCCCAGCCGCGCAAATGCTCTCCAGGTAAGGGCTTGGACGCCATTGCTTTATCGGGTGAATTGTGTGAAACAACGTTATATGTACATAGGACAGCGGTCGTCCACGGCGCGTTCATTATGAGGATTGTGCACAGTGGTCTCAACAGCGCGAAGAGGAACGGCTAATTTATACTGATAGCAGTGTCTACCGCATGCCAGAATTCTTCTGCGGCTCGAAGATGCGCGGGCCGCGTTCGGGTTTCCTCATGTCTTCGACGACGATGCGCTCCGCGAGAGGGAAGAACGGCTCTAGATTGGGATGGTACGTGTAGTCCAGGGCGTCCTGTTTGATATAAATGGTCGGGAGTGGTCGCCTGGCGTTAGAAAGCACCAGGGGCAGAGCATCCGATGCGACTTGGGAAAGAAAGTTGTGCAGAAACAGCCCCTCAAACCGCCCTGATGTACTCAGAGTGAGGGACTCGAGCGCTGGCATCTGAATCCCGTCTTTCCTGGTATATCTGCACCGGCCGGTGTCAAAGTATCGCCACGTTTCCGTCTGTAAGTCGGCAGGAATTGTCAGGGTGAGAGAGCGCAGCATTGGTAGTCGCCTATCCCCGGCTGCCTCTTC
This sequence comes from Auricularia sp. M13, assembly GCA_037042915.1. Lineage (NCBI taxonomy): Eukaryota > Fungi > Basidiomycota > Agaricomycetes > Auriculariales > Auriculariaceae > Auricularia > Auricularia sp. M13. Next base: position 3,830,965 of record CM073199.1, read on the forward strand.
ATGGAGCTCACAGAACCTATGTATTGGCAGCGATAACGTGACGAACGGCTGCAACACCGCGCAAGGGTCCGGCCGGAATGAGTCCATGTAGACCTCCTCAAAGCACTGGATCGTCCAGGTGGTGCTTCCTTCGGCGTCGCGCAGATACAGCGTGTTTATGCTGAGTTCCAGAGATCGCCAGTCGCCGAAACATAGTTCCAAGTACGCCTCTATTGCGTCGGAAAACGTCTCTGCATGATCCAGGCGAAGATCCCGAATTTTGCGACACTTGCAAAGCTGCACGATGTGGGCATAGTTCATGGCCCCGCCTGAGCCGCTTAAATGCATGGAGATGAGAAACGGCGGTAAGTCGGTCAACATCGACAGGGACGCCTGACGGAGCCCAACGAGCTTGACTTTGGTCACACTGGGAAAAGCGTATGCCAATGGCACACAGAAATTTCCTTTATATACGTCCACCTGCAACGTGCGCAGAGTTTCAAACGGCAGCAGGTTGGACGGGAGCTTGACGCCGGCTAGGTCAAGAGACTCTAGGAACGGAGCACGAAAGCATCCCCATCCTGCAGGCATCGTTTTTGCGTCGTTCCAACGGTATCGGACGTCATAGCTCGCGTCAACAGTCAGATGCGTGAGCAGAGGTGCGTCCAGAGAGAACATCCGGAAAAAGCTAGAGCTTATGCGCAGTGTGCCGATTCGATCCATATGTCTAGAGAGGATATCCATGATAGCATTGGGGAGCTTTTCGGACGATTTCTGCCACAAGAACTGGAATGGTAACGGTTGAGATCGAGGCAGCATCGCCGTAAGTGCTTCCGCGATGCCAGCGTAGTCGTCCCGGAGGCCAGGGGCGTAGTGGCTCCACAGATAGCAGTCGGAAAGCGCAGTGCTACGCCAGCGGCGCGAGACATGGGTCACCGTGATGCGCCCGCGCAGGTCGAGGCGGCGAAAGCACTCCCGAGTCAGTTCTGTTGGCAGAGAAATCAACAGATCGCCGTGCGCGGCGTTCCATTCTTCAGAGAAGTCCTTTGCCGCCGATTCTACAGCCGATATGAGAGCTGAAATGGCGGCGGTGGCGCACTGAAAGTATGATTGCAGAGTTTTACTGCGTGAAGTGTCAGACGGAGGCGGACAGGGCGATAGAGCGCGATTACGTTTGCAATTCGGCGAGCGATTCGTCAAGCGTGTCCTTGAGCACGGTTGAGATGCAGTCGCGCACGATCTGCCGACGATGGGGTGAAAGCACCATGCCGAGTGTTAATACGGGTTGAAGAAGCGATCAACAAGAGCAAACAAAGGTCCAACCTGGGTCCAACGATCTCACGCTCACGGCGAAAGTGGGTTAGTCCGACGTGTCAATCCCCAGTCAAGTTCAGTCGCAGCGGAGAGAATTGCGATCTATCTCACATAGCAGGGTGCTCGGAAAAGACGGACGTGACAATGAGGAAGATTGCCAGTGTATGTATGTACGCTGAGCCGCACGTCGTGGTCATGCTGCTCCTGAACTACAACCAGGAACGCAGAGCGACCTCCCATGTTCGTCCGCCGTGCAGCTGAGGCTCATCACATTTAGCTTCCTTTCGCACACAAGATAGCATTGAGGAAGAGAGAATCTCGAAAGCGTTCGATGAATGCACTGGCAGAGCGGGGCTTCTATGTCTATGTGTACATGAGATGAGGATGAGCGTAACAGAGAATACCAAAAGATCTATGGAATGCTGCGACGACGGACAACCGATGAAAGACACGAGGAGAGAGAAACAGACAAGAAGGTAGCCTATGAGGGCAAATAATTTACGCAGATCGTGGCAAAACTACCAGCAAGCAACCCTGAAACGATGTGAGCCGGGACAATGACAGCACGGGCCGCACGACATACCACCCGAAGTAGAGTCTACAAAGGTTTTCGTCACTGCGCGCTTGGTGCACGAGTTGGTTGAACTGTTGCTGAACAGACAGAACTTCGTTCGGATTGAAGTCGCGCCCTGACCGAAGTTAGCCCGCGCCGACCACATGGGCGACAAACTACCGTACCAGTCAACTTGTTCTTGACGCGGTTGTACACAAACAGGGCGCGCTCGTTCCTGATCTCCTGCTGCGATATGCGCTCGCCCGAGGCGTCTATGCATGCGTTGGTCAGCGAATCGCGCCAAGATCCCGTTCTAACTCACCTCCGAAGATCTCGTTCTCATTGGCTCGCATCCTCTGAACGGGCCCATCTTGACTTGCGGTCGACCGCGTTCGCCGTCGTTCGTGTGGGATTAAGCGCCAGCTGATGAGCGGGTCGTATATGAGGGCTACAGAACATATGAGACCTCAGGCTTTGGAACGCAAGCAGAATCGGACTAACCTTCGAGCACAGCGAGCAAGCTGTCTCGATGCTCGCGCATGAGACGAAGCGCGATTTCGCTCGTGTTGCGGAACGTTCCCTGGATGGTCGAGATCTCCATGGCGTTCACCATCATGCGTGTGAGACGGAACGGTACGGTCTCCGGATACTTCTCGCGGTGCATCGCGACCTCGAAGCAGTCGCCAAAATCGATGTGGATGATCTTGCCCGTGAGGCGGTGGATGAGGATGTTCGACGGATGCCGGTCGCCCAGCCCGATGACGTAGCCCAACATCGAAGTGAGAGCGACGGAGCGGGTGTACGTTGTCCGCCGCGACAGCCAGTCCGACGCAGACGAAGACTTGAGCCACAGGATGCGGTACAAGTCCATGCCGGTCGTCGAGTTCATGGCGTGCTCAAACACTTCGATCTTCTGCATCAACGTCAAGTAGTCGTACTCGGGCGCCATCTACGAAGACGTGAGTACGACCTAGAGACGGGAAACAACAAGGATGCACACCTGCAGCATGAGCCTGTTCTCGAGGTTCAACAATACGTCGCGCGAGGTGCGGTACTGCTCTATCAGATAATGCAGAGTATCAGTCTCCTGCGCCCAGCCAATAAGGCCAGCGTTCGGCGCAATCGGTACAACGGGCAACGACTGAACATGAAGGCGTCGCTTTATGCTATCGGAATCGTTCGCAAGGAGAGTGTTGACCAGCCCGAAGAACTGCATGACGCGCTCGTCTTGCCGCAAATCCTCGTGGCCTATAACTTGTCAGAGGGAACGGAGCGGACGGTCACGACGGCTGACCTTTCAGCGCGTACTCGTAGTCCTGCCCGTCGCTACTTTTCACAGAGAAGCGACGCGGCTTCTTATTCGACTTGACAAGGACCGTCAGCTGAGGCGAGAACTTCTGAATGGTGAGCGGCGGCTTGTTCGCGGCGTAGGTGCCTAACGAGAGCGTCAGACACGAGCGTTGAAAAGAACGGGGAAGCGTACCTGGAACAACGAGCACCAGATCTCGAGCGTGTAGCAAGTACGGCGAGACTTGCTGCAGGTTCAGTATCGGCTGCGGAGGCTGGCGCTCTAATCTTCGGTACACCTGTCAAGAGCTCAGCAGGCGCGATCCAACGGGATGGCAATAACAAACTTGAGTATACAGTATCCATGCCCGCTCAAGATCTCCAGGATTCCCGGTCCGCAGATACCGACGGCACTCCTGACGCGCGCCCTCGAGATCGCGCCCATGCGTGTGCACGAACGCCATCTCGTCCGTAGTCGTGGGCCCCTACAACAGCTGAGCAAACAATAGGGAAGAACAAATCAGGATACGCACCGCCTCGACCATATCATGCAGAGGGTCCAGCACCGCCAACATCCCTTCTATATCACCACGGTCGACGTACAGCTTGGACGCCGTATCCAGCCCTTCGCGCCAGAGTTCATGCCAAAGGATGGCGACGCGGATAAGCTCCTGGCTGACGAGCAGCGCCTGCTCGACAAGCGTCGGGTCGTGATTGCGCATACTCTCGATCAGGATAATCGCAGAGCTCTGGCGCGGTGCGCTCGGCGACTTGGACGCGACGGTGAGCGGGAAGATGAGCGGCTGGGGATGCTGCCGCCCGATTTCCTTCATCAGAACGTGAATGTTTGCGCGAATGAGCGGATTCGGCGCGGATATACGAGCAATGATCTATGTGCGGGTGGTCAGAGAAGCGCCAGCGGCGAAGACGGAGCGACGCACCTGGGGTATCACATCCAACCAGGTATCAACGGGCAGACGGGTAAAACTGTTGGCAATCGCGCGGCTGACGGTGTCGTGGCCGCCGAACTTGAACCAGAGCGTAACTAGGCGGAGCACGTCCTGGAGCGTGCTCTTCTTCGCGAGGCTGATGGCGTGGACCAGACCTGTAGCGTGTCAGCGCGGAAGAACGGCAGGCGCGCGAGCGTGGTGCGTACCATCAACGGCAAGAACGGCGCGCGCGGCGAGGATGTCGCCATCGACGTCGTCGAGATGGTAATCGGCACGAGCCTCGACGGAGCCGAGCGTCTCGATGTTGGCCAGCGCCCACATGTGCCACGCCTTCCACCAGTTGCTATCCAGAGTCGTCGCCTTCGAGATGAGGTCCAGCACAGACTGGGAGTTATGCTTCACATCGCAAGGATCAGCAAAGAATATCCTGCCCACCAGGAACAGCGCGCTCACCTCGGTCCATGACGAGTTGCCGCGGATATGCCACTGCGCCTGCTTGAGGTAGCACCGCGACAACAGCTTCTCGGCCGCCCGCGCCTGCGCGCGCGCGTTCTCCGCCATGACGGGGTCGTTCGCCGGGACGGGCTGCGCGACGAGCCGGTTCAGGTCGCGCTGCAGCTCCGTCGAGAAGTCCGCGAGCGATCGCTGCGCCTCTGCGCGCTCGCCCGCCGCCCATATGAACTTCATGTACGAGTAGATGACGTCTGGGTCCGCGCGCTCCGACTACAGCGACACATGAGCTCAGAAGCGCGGGCTAAACAGCGGAACGCACGTTATCAGGCCCGCCCAGCGACGAGAGCGTCTTCTCGGCGAGCTCGAACCGGCCCGACTTGCGGCAGAGGTTGGCGAACTTGATCCACATGTCGGTCGCATCCTGGCGGTCGAGCACCAGCGAGCGGACGAGCAGCAGCCGTTGCCAGACTTCGATATCAGGCTGCGTTCCGCGCAGGCTAAGCCAGGGGCGTATCAGCACGGCGCGCGCGCGCGGGCGGTAAACGAGGAACGGACGCACCGCTTCATCCAAGTCTGCCGCAGGAGGTGCTGCCGGTCCGGCTGGTCAGACGCCTGCTTGTATTGCACGATTTCCTCGAGCTCCGACAACATCTGGGCGCGTATCAGGTGCCTATCGCGACAAGTCAGCTACGTGGTCTGCCTCGCGCGCGATAGATAGCACTCACTCGTATCCGCGCTCGTAGTCGTCCAGGAGCAGCGGCATGAGCTCGGGCTCAAGCAGCCGGCGCGCGACAGACACGTGCTTCGCGGCGCTCTCAAACCGCGCGCGGTGCACAGCAAGCACGGCGGCGTAGAACGGCCGATCGCCGCCCTCGGCGTCCATGCCCGCCACATAGTCCTCCAGCACGTCCCAGTCCTCCATCGCCCACGCCGCGGCGGCCCCAAGCGGCGCAATCGTCTTGCGCGCGTCGACCTCGCCCACGCAGCGCGCATACGCCTCGCCGGCCGTACGCGCGAGGCCCGTCCAATCCCCCAGCGCATTGAGGCAGCGCATCCGCCCCAGCGCGCTCTGCTCATCGCCCGCATCGGCGCGCGAGTATCCCTGGAGCGCCTCCTCCCACCGCCCGAGCTTCTCGAACCAGCGCTCCTGCCGGAAGTCGGCGAACTGCTCGCGCGCGAGCAGCAGCGTGCCCCACGCGGCGTCCAGCTGCCGCAGCTTCGTGTTGACGTCGATGATCGCCTCGACCGTCGCCGCGCGCGGCGTCTCCGTCGCGAGGAACTCGTGCTCCATGTAGTGCAGCGCGGCCGCGTACGCGCCGCACGCCGCCGCTGCGCCGCTCAGCACGCGCGCGGGGATCGCCAGCGGCTTGTTGTGCCGCTCCATCGACTCCACCAGCTCTAGCACGCACACCGCCACGTCCGCCGGCGTCTCGGGGTGCGTGAGCGCCGTCTCCAGCGCCGCGGTCATCATATCCTAGCAAGTCGAGCATCAGCACCAACGTCCCTTGCCCAGGTTGAAATCGTACCTGATAATCGGGCCCCACAGCAACCCACACCGACAGAAACGACACGGGCAACAACTTGCGCCCCAGCTCGACCGCAATCGGGCCGTCCAGATGCAGCAGGCTCAAGCAGCTCCGGAGCGCGGGGCTGGGCGACTCCTTGAGCAGCTCCGCGCACAGCCGGTGCAGCCAGTCGTGCCAGTCGGCCGTGGCGGACGTGTCGCACACCGCGCGGAGGACGCGCGTCTTGACGCCCTGCGCCGCGCGCGCGGCCGGCTCGGGCGCCGGCGCGGGCTGCGCGTGCGCGAGCACCAGCTCGCTCTCGTCCACCGCGCGCTCGCCCGCCACGAGCCGCGCCACGACGCGCGCGTACCGCGCGTGCTGGATCCCGTGGCGCTTTATCGCCTGAACCAACCAGCAGCAAACGGTCAACGCGGGGCGAGAAAAGTGAAAGGGCAATTTGACGTACCGCATCGACCAGCGGCACGAACAGCGCATAGTCCGCGCCGGCGCGCGCGGCGAGCGCCGCGAGCGCGTCCATGACGGCCTCGCGCAGCTCCTCGCTCTCGCCCTCGAGCGCGCGCACGAACGGGTGCACGACGAGACTCAGCATCGCGCCCATGTCGACGCGCGCGGCCATCGCCTCCACCGCGCCCACCGCCGTCCTTCTTACCGCCCAGTCGCCGTCCTCCTCCGTCGCCCGGACGACGGCGGGCAGCACCAGCGCGAGGTACGGCGCGAGACACACCGCGAGCGGCGCGAGCGCGCGCAGGACGTGCATGCGCGTCGCGGGGCGCTCGGCGGGGTCGAGCGCGGCGAGGAGCAGCGGGACGAGGCGCGGCGCGAACGCGCCGAGCTCGCTGTCCATCGCGCGCGCGAGCGCCTCGACGAGCGTCGCGAGCGCCAGCCGCAGCGCCGGCGCGGCCGCCCAGAGCGCGTGCACGAGCTCCAGCAGCTGCGGCAGGTACGCGCGCACGTGCGCGCCGATGATCCCCACCAGGATCGCCAGCTGCTGCAGATGGAACTCCTGGTAGCGCACCGTCGACTCGCGGATCACGCTCGCGAACGTCGGCACAATCTGCGCGGCGAGCGTCAGCCAGCGGACGAGGGCGGGATGGGGATCGGGGAGCTGGGGGTGGTGTGGGTGTGGGTGCAGGTGCGTACCTGCGGCAGGAACACGACGGCGCTCAGCCCCTGCGTCTTGAAGATGCTCATAATCGCCTCAACAGCCACATGGTGCGCCGCATCTTTCAACGGGTTCTCCAAAATCTCCAACAACGCCCTCACGGCGACCCGCAAATAATACTCCTCGCCCGCGGCGCCGCCGAGCGGCACAGCGACGTCGATCCCGCCCTGCCGGACGACAGTAGCAGCAAGCGCATCGTCCTCCCCGAGCGGCGCGCGCCGCTGCGGGTCGACCGCGCCGAGGATGCCGAGCACCTTGACGGCCTCCTCGCCCGGCATGCGCGCGAGCAGCGGCAGCAGCGCGGGGTACTCGACGAGCGGGCGCACGACAAAGCCCGTCCCGCCGCACACCCTCCCCAGCGCGCCGACCGCCGCCGGCCGCGCGTCCTCCAGCGCCGTGAGGACGGCCGCCATGATCTCCGGCAGCCGCCCGGAGGCTTGCACCTCGGCCCCGGCCACGGCGGCCAGCTCGCCGATTGCGTTGAGCGCCGCGGTCGATTCGGCTGGTGCGGGCGAGGATGTGGCGGGCAGGAGGACGGCGAGCATTTGACGGGCGTAGGGCGCGATGTGTGCCCCGGCTGAGCGGGTTGCGAGCGCGAGGAGCCCGGCGGCTGAGGCGCGTGCGCGGGAGGTGGGCGCGTGTTGCAGGTCGGCGATGAGCTGCAGAGCGGGCGTCAGCGCGAGCTCAATTCAGAGGACAAGGCGAGCGCGGTGGGTGGAGACAACGAGTAGGCCAACGTCGACATAATTATGTCGCGAGCGGACGCGGGTTCACAAACCCCACATCGACGACGCGGGTGGAGGGCAAAGGGAACGGTGGGTCAAGGGGCACGAACGAAAACGCCAAACACACCTGCGCAACGACCCCCCTCAACGCCGGCAACACATAAGCGGGATTAAGCAGCGCAAGCCGGCCGGCGAGCGCGAGCGCCGCGCGGCGCACGGGCAGCGCGGCGTCGTGCACGGCGAGCAGCACGCCGCGCGCGTGCTCGGCCTGCGCGAGGTGCGCGTCGAAGCGCTCTGTGAGCGCGCCCAGCACGTCGGCGCGGATCGTCGGGTCTGCGTGCAGGGGAGGAGTTAGCGAGCGTTTTCAAGCAGGGCGCGGGCGAGGAGATGGGGTGCGCGTGTGAGGGGAGACGGGGTGGGTGCGCGGCCAGGAGATGAATGGGCGGATGGCGCCGAGGAGATGAGCGGGTGCGCAGGGCGGCGAGGATATATGTACGGGTGCGCGGCGAAGACGCGTTCCCCGGCGACGGTCGTTCGTACGCCCGTGTACATATCCCAACCCAGCGCGCAACCCACCCTGCACACCCCATCCCTCAAAAATAAAAGACGCAAACTTACCAGGATCAGCCACGCCCACCCTCACAAGGCACCCGAGCACCTCGTGCACGATGCCGGTGGCGTGCTGGCTCATGTGGTACACCGTCGCGTCGCGCAGCAGCAGCGCCGCGCACGTCTGCGCCGCCGCGCGCCGCACGCCCGGCGAGGGGTGCGCGATGTACGGGAGCGCGGCGTCGCGGATGAATTCGGTTAGGGTGTGTTCTGTTGGGGAGATTGGGAGTTAGCGGGAGGGCAGGGCGCGCGATTGGACAGGGGACACCGGGCATCAATGTGGAGATGGGAGCGGGAGAGGGAGATGGAGGTCGCAGAGGCTGGGCGAAGGAAAGGAGCGCGTGGAGGATGACCGACGCCCGCGCGAGCCAGAAGGGCGTGCGGGTGTGCAGATGAGGGCGGCGCGCGTGTACAAAGGAAGGAAGGCGCGCGACGCGAATGAAAGGCAAGAGTGAAAATCTACGCACCACTAAAGTCAAAGCTCCCCAGAATCTCAAGCGCCAACACAAGCGCGTCCGCATCCTTCTCCTTCTCCTTCTCCTGCGTCTGAACCGGCGCGTGTGCCTTCCTGGACGGCGTCTTCGGGCTCTGGTTCCCGTTGCCGTTGACATTCGTCTGGCCGTTAATCTTGGTGTTGGTGGCGATATAATCGGAATCGTACGGCGGCGCGCCGCACGGGACGAACGGCCGGCCGGTGAGCGTGCGCGCCAGCGCGTCGAGCATCCGCACTGTCGTCAACGCGGGCGCGTCAGTCGCGAGCGGGAATGAAATAGGAGGGGCGGACGCACCTTGGATCGGGCGCAGGAGAGCGGGCAACGCAGCCGCGATGTACCCGAGGACCTCGAACAGCCCGCGGCTGAGGCCGCACGCGAACATGTCGTCCAGCAGCTCGTGCACCGCGCCCAGCACGAGCGGCGCGACCTCGCTCCGCACGAGCATCCCGACGCACGCGAACACGGCCGCTGTGGCGTCTGAGCGGTCTTTCTCGCGCTCTTTGGCGTCTTTTTCTTTCGATATGCTGGGCCAGAGAAATGCGGCTGCGGCGGTGGGAGTTGTTGGATAGGGGTGGGAGTGGTAGGGGGAGGAGTGGGCGAGGGAGGCGGAGTGTAGGGCGGCGCGGACGTGCTTCATGATGCGGTCCAGGAAGGGCCGCACGTCCGAGCCGACTGCGCGTGCGAGGCGGCCGATGGCGCGGAAGGCGACGTCGCTGCATCCGTCGTCGTTTCAGTAAGGAAGGGCAGGATGGGAGGGAGGGGGAAGGCAGGACGCACCGGTCGGCGGGGACGGCGAGGTGGGCGACGAGCTGGTCCATGGAGGCGGCGAGGTAGTGCTCGACGAAGGTCTGGGTGTCGTACTCGGCGAGCACGGGCACGAGCGCGATGACGGTGTGCAGGATCAGCGGGTGGTGCTTGGCGTGCTTCAGGTGGATGATGGCCGACGCCGTTTCGACGAAGCTGTCGCGCATGAACTGCACACCGTTCAGAGCGTCAGCGACGGATGGGATGTACTTATTGGGCGGGCGCGCACCATCTTGGCGTGCAGCAGGAGCGCGGCGTGCGTGAGCAGCGAGCCGTGCACGATGTCGGGCTGCGCGCTCTGCTGCAGGCCGAGCTTGGCCTGCTCGAAGACGCGCGCAAGGAGCGCGTCGCCGTTCGGCGCGCCCTTGTTGGACAGGATGTCCAGACACAGCGCGAGCAGGTCTGCGGCTGCTTCGCGTACGTACACCTGCGTGTGTCGCCGTCAGCGTCAGCGTTTAGTATACTCCTGGGCGACGCACCCTCGGATCGCGCAGCGGGACCTGCAGCTTCTCGAGTACGACGTCGACGTGCTTGCCAAACGGGCCGGGGAGGTGTCGCGCAATAGCAGTGAGGACGAGCACGCCGGCATAGCGCTCGCCGCCCTTCGCGCCGGGCACGCCGAGCAGCTCCGCGGCGCCGGGGACCTCCTGGTCGACGAACGGCTCGCCGAAGCCCGCGCCGCCCGCGCGCAGGATCGCGTCGGCCGTGCGCGCCGCCGCGCCCGGGTGGCTGAGGAACAGCGGCGACACCGCGTTCCAGTATCGGTACGGCGAGCGCGGGTCGAGAGCGAGCAGGGCGTCGATGGCCGCCAGCCCGGCGAGCGGCGCGTCCGCGACGAGCAGCAGCACGTGCCGGTTGATCACCTCGTCCCACACCGCCGCCCCGTCGCCCGCCGCCTCCGCCAGCGCGCGCGCGCCCGCCTCGCGCGCGGGGGTGGACGTCGAGGCGCGCAGCCGCGCGAACGCCGCCGCTATCGAGGCCTCTGCCATCGTACTGTCGCTGCTGTCGGAACGGGCAAAATCGCGGAGATGGAATCCGATCCGCCGTCGTTTGCACCGAGCTTGCTGCATTCCGGCCCGGGGCCGCCGTTCGTTGTCTCTGTCTTTCCTGGTCGTGCGACCAACGACGCAAGCGAAGAATGACACCCCCGCATCCAGTTGCGACTCGCGTTGTATTTGCAGGATGGCGGGCGCAGCCTCGTGTTTGCCTCCCCGTTAGATAACGAGATAAGCTGCGGCGCTGTGACGCCCTCGCACTGGCTGTCCCCCCCACGGCCAGTAAGCTTCAAGCTTCTTGCTCCTGACGCCCGCCCAGTACACACGTGACCCGTATCTGCCTCGCCCTGCGCGGCTACTGCCCTCGGACGTTCTGCTCGCGCGTCTCGTGCGGGCGAGCGCTGCGTCCTGACTCTGCGCTCTCGAGGTGGGAGACGCTAAATCGTTCGAGATACAGCTACACCGCTGCCACTTTTCCCGTGTGCCTCTTGTCCTCGGACTATCTGCTCGGCCATGCGCGTCTCGTGTGAGCAATCGCAGGCGCGATAGCCATATCGCGCTCTGCGTCTCCCTGTACTGACGTTGCTCTCTTCCAGCGGTGCATGTTGCAGCTTGGTCAGTCTGCAGCTGGAGCTCCACCACTCTCCTCGCGCGCCGCGCGCTTAGGTAAGCTCCCCTTGGAACCGGACGAACGCGCGGACGAGGACGACGCGGTGGCCCAGTGGGAGCGCGAGATGCGGCTTTTGCGGCAGCGCATGCCTCTCCCCGGAACTGCTTCGGAGGACGACGAGGAGCGCGGAAATGTGGAGGTCAACGTCCCGTCCGACGACTCGCCCAACCGTCACCACCAGCACAGCAAGCGCGCCGAGCGTCTACATATCTGCTCCGCCGTGCGCGTCTCGATTCATCAATCGCTCGTGTGACGCTCGTCCCGCTCAGTGTTTGGTGCTGTGAGTTGCATGCACCGCGAGCTTGGACTTTGCGCTCTCCCGCCATGCAGACTATGCGACTTGCGCGCACGGACTTCTCGTTCCATCACAGTAGTCGCAGGCGTGATAACTGTAACCAGTACCGCGCGTTGGGGCCCCGCATTGTGTTTCGCACTATGAATGTTAATACGCGCGATTTTGCCTGCGCGACTCGTACCTAGGCCTGACTCGGACTCTCTGCCTGCGCGCCTCGTTCCAGTGCATTTGTGCCGTTCTACGAGCCGACCGGGCGCCCGGCGCTGTGTCTCGCCCTCTCTTTCGCGCGCTGAAAACTCGGGACGAACTGCTTGGATTTTGCGCTTTCGCAGCTCAGTTGGGTCATCCTGCTGTTCCTCAACTCCTAGCTTCGCGCTACCGACACGCGTCGATGGGCGTTCAACTCTTCCCTGCGGAATAGATACTAGCTGAGCCCGGGTCGCGCGTACCGTTATTCCGCGCACGCACTCTATCTCTGCCCGCTCCTCTGTCTTCTCGCGCTTTACCCAACGACGGTGCTCGGAATTCGCGCTTCCAACAAGATTCATGACTTTGATCCATTCAGCTCCAGGCTGTCGTATCGCGCGATGCTTCCGCGTCCTGGCCAGCCACTCGCTTTATCCTGGCAGGCTAAGAACATGCTCTCATTCGACTCGCGCTGCGTTTGGTTGCCGAGTCGACACTGAAAGATACCACGTCTCGCGTGTCCACGTCCGGTTTGCCAGCGGTTTGTGACACTCTTCGCAGGAATCTGCAGTATTGGCGGTACAGACATTCCATGAGCGCATGCGGGCCGGTTGGTCTTGAGCTGCAGTTCTATGCGAGCTCCTGGGTTCCTGAGTTTCCGCTTCAACTGCTAGCGCCGGGCATGAACGACCCGGTACTGGAACCCTGGTGGGATGCGCGTATCTGTATCCAACTCTTCGCGCGCTCCATATCGCCGTCCCATCGCGACGACCTGCTCTGGCTTTTAATCGCTTTTTTTGTGACCACCATCGCGACTTAGTGGCTAGAAATCGCATATTTGCAGTGCAAATGAACGCGTCCCTGCCGCCACGCCGGCGTCTGTCTCTCGATTGTCATTGTCAGGATCAGATCAGGACGCGCGCGGTACACGCTTTCCTTTCCGAGAGGCTCAGCGATCTTGCGCCGACGACTGACTCTGGTGCAGCAGACGTCTCAGCATCCCCAGCTTCGGACTCGGCCCCTTGAGCTCCGCAGACTGTTCTGAGGATGCGATGCCTGGCGTGTGATTCTTCAGCTTCGGTACGACAGTGCAGGCCGGCAGACTCGTTTGCGTGTCTGTGGCCTCCAGCAGGACCCAGCGCGCGAGTTTTAAAGTAGCACCGGGTGCTCTGCCTCTGCGCCGATCTCCGACTCCATGTCCCGCGTGCGAGTCTGCGTGTCTGCGGCTAAATGTGCCAATCTGCCTGTGCGGGTCTGCAGCCCCGGACTCGATACGCGGCGAGTGAGTGTGCAGCCTCGACTCCCCACATACATTAGGCCGCAGCTTTAATTCTGATCGTCGGTGCCCTGCGGGCGCGGGTGCAGCGTTGATCACTGTCGGACAGTGATAACAGAAGCCCGTCGCTCTCTTCAGCGTCTGAAGTGCCCGAGATTCCGAGCCCGGCGCAGGACCGGAGATCTGGGAGCTGGCCATGGTTTGATGCAGGTATTGGGTTGCGGTCGACGATCCACCACTGGACGCGTTATGTGGGCTGCGTTCGCGATCTGCGAGGCTAGCAGACCCGGGCACGACCCTGCTGGTGGTGCCGGACGAGATTATGCGGAGGAGCAAGCGTCTCTTCATGTATTGTTGCCGGCGAGGGTGACCAGCGGCGCAGTGAAGTGCCTCTCCATTTGTTCGAGACTGCTCATAGGAGTTGAATTAGGGCGCCTTTGACGCGCAGTCATATCGCGAGTGTTCTGAACGGCGTGTTGGTCGGCATGGGTCACCATATAGGCCTGGAACGGCAGATTCGTAGTGAGTGTGCGGTTGGTGCTGCGCAGATATGTACCATGCGCACCGAGCACGCTAGGAAGACCTCTCGAGCTTACTATTTGTTCTTCAGTTGTGAAGACGCCATACGCCTCTATTTATTTCGCCGAACTGTAAACTGTTTTTTAGCGAAGGTCTGGTGCGAATGAGCAGATGGTCTGCGGTAAGATACCGATGAAATGACAATGTCATTGGGTGATGCCGCTGGCTTTAGCCTACTAATACGTATGAAAGTCGTCCTGGACTGCTTCTGCGGCGCAAGAAAGGGAGCATTAGTGCTGTATTTGCGGTTGTTGACTGCGTCATCGATCCGCATCGCCACTCGGCATGGTCACTCTTACGCCTCGGCGACTCCAGCTCGTGCGCGACTGCATCTCGACGGTTATGAACGACACGCTCGACGAAGCGCTCGCGGAATTGCCAGCGTAATTGTGCTGCATCACCCGTCCCAACTCCGTCTCACACCACGCGCAGGAAAACTCTGCAGTCGTGCTTTGAATGCGCCAACGCGGTCATCTCGGCTGTTCTATTCGCTGTGGATTTGACGATGAAGGACGTCTCTGAAGAATGGAACGCAGCGCGCGCCGATCGCCTGATTTCGCTGCCCACGGAGCTGACTTGGGAGTGCTTCCGGCTGCTCGACCTGCGCGGACGCATCACCGTTTCGCACGTCTCGCGAAGCTGGCGTCGTGCTGCCCTTTCGGACCGCAGCTTATGGAGCACATATGCCATGCCTGGTGCCTACTGGGATGACGATACTGTCTTGCCGAGTGCCCTCACGACGATGCTGTCCCGATCTCACCCGCTGCCCTTCTGCTTGACATGCGATATTTTCACGCTCCCAGATGCTGTCTTGGATCTCGTCTCTCAGAATATGGAGCGAATAGGCGCACTGCGCATAGGCTGCGAGTTTTCACAGCTGCAGCATCTCGATGCACCCGCACTCACCGATCTAAGTTATGTTTCCCACCTCAACTTACCGGTATTCCCTGCGACATGGAGCGCTTTTCACGCTCCGCGCCTACAATTTCTCAGATTAGTCGGCGTCGGCCTGCCGCCCGACCTGCTGCCATTCCCGGCTCTACGCGAATTGTGTGCGCAGATACCGGACAACGGAGTGTTTAATATCTCGTTCCCATACGCCTTTCCGAGCCTGACCAAGCTCTCACTGTTCAGAATCACTCAGCAGTCTTTGCAGATGTTGCTCCACCTGCCACGGTCTCTGAAATCGATCGACTTGAGATGTCTGGGAGCTTCTCGAGGGTACATCGACTACTCCCAACTTCTGCAGGAATGCAAGCGGATAGGGGTACAACACCTATGCCTCCGCGACGCGGACACATTCACGAATGCTATGGACATCTATATCCAAATGTCGTCGAATTCCCGATCCATGGAACTGACCAGAAATTGCACAATCTATATGCATGACGCCGAGACAAAAAGCAACTGGACGATTTCTTGCTCTGCGCACATTCTTCTGCACGAGCGGCCAGATTGCTTGGCGCTGCTCAAAGCCTTCTCAACGTTGACGCTTCCGCTGCGCGAGTTTTGGGATCTCCATCATGTCTCAACCTGGGATATGTGTCTCCCAAATCTACGATCTCTCACTATATCGCTGTTTCTTGGAGAACATTCGGACGCGGTTTCGCTCTTTCTTTATTGCCGGAGCTGCGAGTCCGCTGCGGCGGTCGGAATGCACATGCCGGCCCTCGAGTCTCTCACACTGTGCTCAATGGAGAACCGGGACGTCGATATTCTCGATTTACTGGCATCAGTCGTGTCGTTTCTTGCC
This sequence comes from Auricularia sp. M13, assembly GCA_037042915.1. Lineage (NCBI taxonomy): Eukaryota > Fungi > Basidiomycota > Agaricomycetes > Auriculariales > Auriculariaceae > Auricularia > Auricularia sp. M13. The sequence continues at coordinate 3,846,575 of CM073199.1, forward strand.
CTTGTTCTTTCGAACTCGAGGCTACCGCTGGCCAGCATCTGCATCAATCAGGACTGCCAGGACACCCTATCTCGTCACGATATCGCGCCGTTCTTCCCACTCGCCAAACGCGTTGTCGTAGAACGGGCGGGTGTCCGTGGTCCCGAGACCGCCCCGCTCGTCTTTGAGGCGGAGGAGGAAACTGTGGCCGACGGTAATATCAACTAGCGCGCCATATCCGCTACAAAATGTATACCGGTGCAGTACCAACTGCGCACTAGATTCTTGATGGGCATGATTGATTTCTCACATACAATGATGATTTCGCGGCTACCCAGACGCGGATGGGCTTGTGGTTCTCCAAAACAAATTTGAAGCTATTTCCGAGAGGGACCATAGAGGCTGGTCCCATTTTGTCGGCACGGGCGATGCGTCGCTCGTGATCGTCAGGAGTGAAGTGTCGGAGTTGACTGGGATTGAAACCGTGCATCCTGACCGGCTGCGACACCGCGACGACAGTAAAGTCTACCAGAGCAACCACGCTCGCTCGAATATGCTCATCTATTGAAGACCTGCTGTGGCTCTCGTGCGCGGCCGTCAGAGTGCCTGATGTGCGGCTGAATAAGCCCGGCGCAGCCGACCTGTTCGCGCGAGTTGCTGGGCAAAGGCGCACTATACGACGACGCCATCTTCGCTCAGGGCTGATTTTATGTGACAATGCGGTAAGCGTCTCCCGCATTTTTCCTAATACCATTAACTTACTGACGTCTGTTGAGTCCGACTCTGTTCCTGTCCAGTTCAAGCGCGTCGCAGAAAACGGACCAATGGGGCCAACGAACGAGCAGCCGATATACAAGAAGGACCTATTGGAAGCTCATTCGGTTAAAGGAGGTGCTCTACGGCCGCTCGCTCGAGGACGTCGACGACGCGAGCGCGGTCGCGAGCTGCCGTGCGTTTATCACTGGCCTCTGTCACCGTTGGGGGCCGACGTTCGGGTATGTGCTAGTCGCGACTTGGCTGCAAGAGGTATGCTGATTTTTACTCGTCAGGATAGGACGATGACGACAACGACGCGCGCAGGCCCCCGATTCACTCGCGAGCGTCCAGAGTCGACGCGCCATCACACACCCCAGACGGCTCTCGCGCGCGTGGTGAACAGGTCACGGCGTACGATGCAGAACACGAATGCATCGCCGGGCCGTGGGCAGTCAACACGACTTTGCGAGGCGCTGGCTACGATGCTGCTCTTGGACTTCTGAACGCCATGAGCAGCGATGCCTGGAGAAGGTCGGGCGATGGGAGGACGCGCAGCAAGATCGTTCGCGCAGCACAACGTACGCGGTTGGATGCTGGATGCGGCTGACGTGGAGCTCGACCATGTTTGTTCGTAAAACTGCGCGGCCTGGGCGAAACGCGACACCGATTCGGTCTCGCCTGCGCCGCCGACACCGCTCGAGGCGAGCGCCTTGAACCTACGACGCGAGCCGGTCACGCCAAACCCGACGCTGCGGTACCACCTGTAACACCGACTGGCCTCATCGCGCGTGACGTGGTGCAGCAGGCGGACGCGTATGCGGCGCTGGTTCCTCGCGCAGCTCCTGCCCGTCAGGCGATGCGCGTGCCGGTGCGCGCGCAGCTTCACGTCCAGCAGTTACTCATGCATCGCGTGCCTCTGCTCGGGTGCAGAATTAGCAGATGCCGCACTCTGCAACGACCAAAGGCAGCGCGACACGTGCGCGCTGCTCGGTCAACCGCGCCCGCCGGAACCCTGCGCGTGCATCGAGAAGAGCGCGTTCGGACGCCGGGCGGTCGAGGAGGGGCGGAGGCAGAGAGCATGGGCACAGGTGCGTCGCGCCTTCGGCTCTCTTGGTCGCGCAAGCCTGCTGCGTGCGCGTAAGCTGTACGACGCGGGGCGCGTTCTCGGCGACGAGGAACTATGGTGCGCCTCGCCTCACTAGAAGGTGAATTTGGATTGCGTGCTGATGTTGTACCGGTGGACAGGGACTCGGATCGTTATCAACGGCGGGGTGGAACACTGCACAACGTTTCATAATCGAAAGCTAAACATGACGGTCGCGTGTAATTGACAATGACTTGCAAGAAAGCAGGAAAGCGAGCTCGAGAAGAACAACTTCAGCTCTGTCTAAAAGAATTCCCCATCCCTCCATGTTCCACGTTCCAGTAGCCGGTGCCCGCCACGGAATACGGCGGCGTCGTGTTGGTCGAGCCGTCGGGATTGTGCGCGAGGTTGTCCTGGGCCATGTACATCTGCATCGTACATGAGGCGGGCTCGACGTCACTCGAGTCCCGTTCTTCGAAGACGTGAGCATCGGCCTGCGAATTGAAGGCGACCATCGGCGGCTGAACGTCATGTACGACCTGGATTGCGAATCCGGCGGGCTGGTAGAAGAGTTCCTGGCTACTGCTGGGGCCGTGAAGACGTGGGTCAGGCTGGCTGGAAGGCAAATTGACCTGGGAATAAGTAGCCTCCGCCGTCTACTCAGGCTGGTGAGCACGGCGACCAAACGGATCGAGCTCAAAAGGACTCACCGGCGAGTCAACGGTGCCTAGCTGCTTTTCCAAGAGCGATATCTTTGCTTCTAGTTGCTTGAGGTAGGCCTGCTTCTGTTCGCACTGCTTGCAGGCGCCTCCGCGCGCGATGCGGCGGTCTTTCTCGACCGTCCAGACACACTGCAGAAAAAACTTGTTCTCGGCGCCAAAAGGACCAGAGCTTGAGAAGAGCGTACCTCGACTCCGTTTGCTGCACACGGCGAGCAGGTGGGCTGCCTGCCGTCACACTTGGTGTGTCTAGGGGCCACCCAAGGGTCAGTTCTGATCCTCTATCTGATAAGGACTTGACGGTCAAACGGCTTACTTTTGACGGCAGCTGGTGCACGCGCTGCTGACGTGCCGGCCGTTCCTGGCCGTGCGCCTCACGAGCAAGCTTTTATCAGGCGACTGAGAGGACATGAGCTGCCTGCGACAGGTGGAGGTGGAGGATAAGGAAGGGCGGTTTTTGGGAGAAAGTTTGGCGCGCAGTGCCGCTATCTAACCGTTCAAACTTCGTTTTGAGCAGGAACTTCTGTCGTTTCAATCCGTCACTAGGATTACGCCCCTTCTGGCGTCTTGCCGTGATAGGAACTAGATTACGGCAAAAAATGGAGAGAAACAGTAGAATAATACAGTTAATGGTTAATTGAGTGTTACAGGGAAAGATCGGGGCTCTGCTATAAATTCATACTCAGTGAATACAATATTAATGATTTCAATGAGCTTTCCCAGCGTGGGTATTGCGTTGACACGCGCTCCCGTGAGATCGGCGACGCAGACGGGAGCGGAGTTGCAAAACGCGCGCAGCTCTGCCTCTTCATGCTCACACTCCGCTACGAGCAATATGAAGCCTACACGGGCGTGTATTATTCGCCGTCCAGGCTGAATTGCCTCCTCCGAGTGCCACAGTTGCTTCCATGCCGAGACCGCACGGCCAGGTGGCAGCAGCGTCATCTGGGCGGCTTGCCGTCCCCTGTTGCAGCAAGACGGTATGTACATTTACCCTTCCGTTGCGCTTCTACGCCTTTGAAACTACGCTCCAGATCAATTCACTTGGGAGTTCCTGCGCTTGCGAAGTGCGCGCACTTGAAGCATGAACATCTCGACGGCGACCCCAGCACAGCCTATGCCGTTTCTATCAGGGTTTGAAAAATGTTGGTACCCCTTTCCTGATCTACACGGGTCGTCCAGGTCACTCATGGATTGCCTTTTTCTTTGGCTACAGCTGATCCAATGGGTTTAGATGACTCTTCTACGTAGAGTCCCGTCCCCTTCGCTGTTCTGGAGCTGCTTGGCCATTAGAGTTAGCTTGGTAACTGCGCCGTCCGTCTCGCTCTCTCTGGTGTGACGCTCGGCGCGCTCATGCGGCGCCGACCAAGGGCAACTCGCCTGTCGGCGAAGAGCGACACGTACGGCCTCGCGCAAGCATGCAGCAGGGCGCTCCCACGCAGCGGGTCTCGCGCGCCGAGCGCGACGTCTCCGTCACCATATTCCAAGGTAGAGGAGGTACGTTCTGTCGCTCGTTTGTGCCCAACCCATATTCATCCCACTTGCAGTACATTTGAACCACAGGGCAATTCCTCGCGCGCGAGGAGGGCCAGAGCATCGTTAAATAAGTGCCCCGAGTCATCAGTACCCTCCGTCTGTCTTCTCTGTCTGTGTCATCGTGTTCCTGGCATCGTCGAATATAAATCTGCGTCCGTCGCGTCGTCAATATCGCCGTATTGCGCGCAACATCGTCTATTCTCTGCCCCGGAAGTGCGACCAAATCGAAAACAATTGTAGACGGTAACGCTGATCTGAGCGTCGAAATTCGGGCCGTACAGGCGGCGACGGAAGGTCTGAGCCTTCTGCGTGTAAGAATTCAGAACCAGGATGAAGTCGCAACCCTTCTGGGCACGGCAGCCTGAGCAGGCGCACAACCGCTGCCACATTGGACAACAGCTCTTGTTCAGTAGAGGCGTGCGCTCGCGCTCGCGAGCCACGTGGGCCCCGACCGCACTACATTTGAAGTAGATCCACGCTGCAGCCACAGACGACGCGGCCAGCTCGGAGCTATCGCCGAGGGCGCGCGCCGCCCGTGGCAGCCAGCGAATGTACCGCGCGGTAGCGAGAAGGGAAGGGAATGGTGCGGGTGAGGATGTACACGACAGTGCGATGAGGGTCGACAGATTTGCAGCTCGACTTCGTCATCTGGCGAGTTGCGCGTCGACAAGCGACAAGATACACGATGGGTAGGCGCCAGTCGCGCGCGCGCAAGCCCGAGATGCATGGCGCGCACCATTTGGACAAAGGTGGAGGCAGACGCCACTCGCGTACGACGCAGATGAACCCCCAGCGCGTCTGCGTCATGAGATTTGCCATCAGCAAGCCAGCATCGAGTTGGAAAAGTAAAATAAGAAGCGCACCCGACTTTGCACGCATCCAAGGCCTGTGCCCTGCCGGCGCAGCCAGCGACCACCGCGCCGGATGGTTGTGTCTTGCGACGCGCCATGTCCGCTTCGCGCGCGTCAGGACGCACCGCAGCACACAACAGGTCGAGCAGCGCAGCACGAGCGCACTTTGCGCCGCGCGAAGGGTCCACAACGGAATGAGCGTCTTGGCGCTGACGTCGTGTGCAACGCTGGGCTGTCGTACGACCAGTCGCGCGCGCCATAAGAAAAGCGGTAGACGTAGTCCGATTTTGTCTTGTGAACCCCGGAGATGAACACGGCAACGAGGCAGCCGTTCCGCGCCAGGTCGCGCCAGCTCGCCCGTGGTGTCCCAAGGCGGCGACCAGCTTGCGCGTTAGGGCGCCGCGGCTGCGAATCGAACGTCAGTGAAGGGCAGGCAGGGCGAAAAGATCGCGCACCCGACTCGCCGCTGGACGCTTGTCCGATGCACACCTGCTCGGCGCGAGCGCGTAAAAGGCCCACGCAGCCGCCCGAACGCAATTGTGCGCTCCAGCGCGATTTAGAGGACCGCGCCGAGCAGCACGGCCCGCCCAACGCCCATGCGAACGCCCGTGACTGTCGACCGCGCTGCGTTGTCGTCATCGTACGCGATGCTGCGCAGCAGGCGGGCGGTCGTGTGAGCAGCCGCGCGAGCCGCAGAAGACGCGACAGCCGCAGTCAGACCTTGGCCTTTGCGCGGTGGCGGCGAGGCTGCGAACGAGCCCGCCTGCCAGCGCTCGCGAGTGTGCCTGTCTCCCGCGCGTCGACATGGCTTGCTATACGTGACCAGATTACGAAGGCGCCGCCGCTGCAACATGCACGTCAGCAAAACTGGGCCAGGGCGAGTAGGGCAAAAAGACGGCGCACCCGAGTTGGCACCGTTCGGCGTCCGATGCGCACCTGCACGCGTCACACAGAGCTTTTGCGCCACGCCGCGCACGCGCGAACGGCCCAAGGTGGACCGTGCGTCCTTTGCGCCGTTGTAGTCGTCCATGAAGCTGGGAAGCACGCGGGCCCATGGCGGGCGGTCACGCGCGCCGCAAACGTCGCGCGGTCGCTGCAGATGGATCTGGCGTTCTGCGCCGCGCTGCGCCGCGCCACGCACGCGCGAACGGCCCAAGACCTCCTTGCGTTCACGAAGCTGGGCAGCGCCCGGGTCCATGGCGGGTAGTAGTGCAACCGGTCGCGCGCTCAGCCGAGGACGCGCGGTAGTTGCAGTCCGCCTGTTGCTGCAGGCCGCGTCGTCGAGCCCAGCCGGAGCCGTCATCGAACTTAGCCGAGGCCGTCGTCCGGCACTACGTCGCGCGCGGTACCCAGGGCCATCGAGGAGCTCGACGCGCCAATACCGAGTGCCAGAGCGTCGCTGCTGCGGACTGTAGTGTCAGTCAATCGTCGACAGAGCGAAATCAAAGGGCGCACATAACCCGGCCCGAACGCCGTATGAGGGTGTGCTCGGCGCGCGTCGAAGGTCGAGCAGAACCGCGCGACGGTGATTTGCGCGTCTTGCGCGAGCGCCGCGGTGGTGCGTACGAGCGCGCGGTGCACGGTCCGACCGGTCACTGCCGCTGTCGCGCACACGGCAGTGGGGCCTTTGGCTGCGCCGCCGCCACCGAAGGAAGACTCGATTATGCTCGCGCACGCGCCGTCAGATGTTGCGCCGGATAGATTGCGGCGAGCGTGCTACGCTGGAAAGAACGCTGTCAGACGGCGAGTCAACCGGCGAAAAAGCCGTAAAAGGCGTACCAAGCCGACGGTCTGGCGCTGAGTGAGGGCAGCGTGTGCTGCGCGCACTCGCCGTGCGACCAGGTCGCGCGCGCGAGGCAGATCTAGGGTTGCTGCGTGTGCACGATGGCCCGGCTTTGGCACGAGCGCTCCCCGTGCACGGGTCCTCGAGCTCCTAGGCGCCGCCGCCGTAGCCGGACAGCAAGTGGACCGTGGCGGGCAGTCCAATTACGCGCAGTTTCCGCAGACGATGCAGCAGAAGGCGCAAGACTGGGTGTCGTTTGCGGCGTCATCAGCGGAGAGAAGTGTCGGCGGCGGCTGGATTCCGCATGAACCTAATGGCCGTCGGTGCAGTGCTAGTCTTGAGCCTGAATGGCCTTTTGCGTAGCGCGCGCTGGGATATGACGGCTGAAACGCGCTCCTTCGGCACGAGCGCATGTCGCTGTTGCTTTCGTGCATCGTGGTCGCTGTTGCTGAAGCGCGCCGCACCAGGTCCCTGGCATCTCCAGCTTCTCGACGCAGTCGCTGATAAAAGGCGGCAGTATTTACGGGCCATGTTGAGCATTCGTTCAACGGGTTACGTGGTCCGCAGAGGACGCGATAGCTGCGGCCGGGCAGGCGCTCGTTCACGGCAGCAGCGAGGTTGGCAAGCAGAGTGTCTGCCGGCGCCAGGTCGTGCATGTGCGCTACGGTCGTGGAGTTTATCGAGGCAGCGAGCCCGAACGCCCTGTTACGAGCGGGCGCGAGCCGTCGGCGGCGCGAAAGAGTTCCTAGGGCGCGATATCGAATTTGCCAGGTGCTAAGCAGATGCGCTAGTTACAGCGCTAGCGGCGCGCGCTGAATCGTCATAGAGATACAGCCGTCGAGCAGGGCGTTGTAGGCGGTGCGCAAACGGGTTGTTGACGGCAGAAGGTTGGGAACGAAAGCCAAGCGGCGAGCGGAGTTCATACACGCGACGTTCCTTGGCTCTCGCCATCTTCGATGATACGCAACAGCCGCAGTCCGCGCAGGCGACGCTGATAACGGCGCTGAAACAGATCGAATCCATTGTCTGTTTGGTGGCTGGCCCTGGATCTCGACTTTGATATGAACTACGCGCCGTCCTGCCTCACAGTCGCCCGTGCACCGTTTGTATACGATCAGATCGTATGGTGAGTACAGTTTTGTGACAAATATCTGTTGGCGCGTATGCCTTACGGCTACGCCAGGTGTTATATATCGATTATACCGCTACAATAGCCCGCCCAACAATGGCCTCAACGTGCTCGTGCTTCGCCGTCGAGGACGGGCTTGCCTAGCAGGCTTTCATAGTCCAGCGGGTACGTTCTGCTTCATTTATGGGGAAATTCTGCTCACTAGCTCTGGCTTTCGTCAGTGCAGAGCGCGCAGGCTGCGAGAATGTAGCCTCGCGCAGGCATCACCTCATCCTCGGATTCGTATCAACCTTACATCAACCTCGGCGCCGCAAATGGCGACGTTAGAACATGCGCAACGAACGAGGTGCTTGCCATTGATTCCGACGCACGCCGCGACCGCGTAGCTGCGCCCACGTCCAGCGCGCCGTTCTTTCCACTCGTCCGTGTCCAGATCATCTGGGCGTCCGAGCACTGGCTCACCCGCTTTTATTGCGTTGCAGGAGCTCTACACAGTGGTCTCCAGCGCGGTCAGCTGCGCGCGGTCCCACAACCCACTGTGCGTCGCGTACCGTGTTCTGCGCCTCCGCTGATATCGACCCAAGGTCCGAGCTTCGAAGCGTGTACAATGCAGGAGGCCGCGGTGTCGCGTAGCGGGCGGCCGAGATCACGCCCCGCCGCGCCGACCATATGCTCGGTCGCCAGGCGAGCTTTGCGAGCAGCTGGAGACAGGAAGGAACCGTACTATCTGATCTGCGCGCGCAAGTGCCCTGCAACCCGTCGTGCGTCGTCCGCCGTCCTCGGCGCCTCGGTCTAACAACGAGCACAGGCCGGATCTTCGGCGCACATGTGAAGTGCAGGTGGCTACGCTGTTGCGCGTTGCGGGCCGTCGACATCGCGTGTGGCCCCGCCGAGCATATGCTCGCTGGCCAGTCGAGCTTCGCGTGTGGCCGAGGACCAGAACGGCTTGGCCGCGGATCGCTCGCCGCGCTCGTCATGAAGGCTTGTGCACGAGGCTAGGATGACACCCACACTTCGCGCGCGCTCGCGCGAAAGGGTCGACGTCTTACCGAGCGTGCGGGCGCTCATTGCGCGCGCGTTCCTGGACGACCGACGTGTGTGGTCCGGCGACGGGCAGCGCGCACGCGCACGGAAACAGCTGCGCGCAGGCGGAGGACAGCCGCGCCCAGTCCGGGTTTGCAACACGTGCGCGCTGCTCTGCGAGACAGCCGTCTTCGTTCGTCCATGAGCAGTCGATTTAAAGCGCTGCGCTCGCCGTCGCTGGCAATGCCTCTTGTTGACGCAGCTGCGGCCAGGACGATGGGTGGGCGGGGTGCGATGCCTGGGCTAGTGTCAGCGGGTTATACGGCGTATATGGAAGCGGCAGCGTCAGCCGCTCGGTGGCGGCTCCGCAAGATACTCGAACACTGACAGTTGATTGTGCGCGCCGTCGATGCCAGTGCGAGTCGATGAACCGCGTCCTCAGCGTGAGGCGTGCGAAGCTGGGATGATGTTGCGCGTTGTGAGCGAGATTCGCGAGACGCAGGAAGAGAGGTAGAGTGTATAACGGGCTGCTAGCGGTGAGGTACCATGGTGTCGCAATTGCAGGCCGGGGATGGGCGAGGTGCGCGTGTGTGTCGCGCGCGGTGACGCGTCCTGCTCGAGCTGCGGGGCCACTTGAGCCCAGCCAGCTGGACCGATTGGCACGGCGGCGAGTGTTGTAAGCGGGTAGACGTGTCGATAGTGATAATATCGATGACTGTGCCGTCGAGCATGTAGATCCCGTTCTCGAGTTGCGCGCATTCGCCGCGTTCTATCGGGACGTGCATTGTGTAACTTTTGAGTGCTGTCCGCCCGCCCGCCCGCAGTAGCTGCGTGGTTTATGGTTCTAACGCGGCGCATACTGAGGTCAAGTTGAGCGCGCGTACCGGCGGCCGGCTATTGGCAATGCACCGGGCCGATCGGGTTGCGGAAGAATGTTGGCCTCGCACCACCACCACCCCCAGCGCTGCTGCGCTCGCAGGTGGCCCCAGGCAAGCTTTTGGCGAGATACAGCGATGCACACACAGTGAGTGATCGCTTGTTGCACCCATGTGAATAGCGGGGCAGCTCATTTGTGTGATCTGTAGAGCCAACCGTCTGCCGATTGCAGACCATCGGTGCCCATCAGCGCGTCATCTGGCCGCCGTTTACATGCAGAACTATGCTCCACCTCCTGCATGTGCTGATGTGCGGCTTCCGCATTGCTGCTTTTGTCGTCCGCATTTCTCCGTCATTGTTCAAGTATCGGCCACTTCTGGTGAGCGCCGTTCTGTCAGTGAACCATGCGGTGGAAGAACATACAGTGCTGAACATCAAGATTGCTAGTTTTGACGATCACAGTCAGGTCTACATGATGTTCCCCAAGATGCGGAGTGCGCAGGTCAAAGTCTTTAACGACAAGGATCATGGTGATGTCTATGGTATCTTGAATCGCGCGCTTCGAGACATTTCGCCACACGACGTCCCATATATGTCCGGGAAGCTCTCGCCGAGGTCTACGCTGTGCGCTGTCATGGCAACGAGCAATTTCCGCCGATGCGACAAAATCCGAAATGGGCGACCGCAGACCCTGCCGAGGTCACCTTCCGGAGCCTTCCCTGCGCGTCAGACGTCGATCCGATGGACGGTGTCAGAATACGAACTCTGCCGATCGAGTTTTGACTGCGCTGCGCAGTGCCGAAGGCGGAACATGAGACTCGTGGGACCAAGTCGGAGACATCCACATATGACCTGAGAGCTGCCGACCGTGGCGATCCGATGCAAACGATGCCTGGGATCTGCAGGGACCGTGTCCGGATCCGATCGCACTCTGCTGCAGGATCTGCGCATGCCGAAGCGAGTCTCGCTTCGTCCCTGGCGCTCGTCGAGGCCTGAAACTTCTCTGCGCACCATGTCGGGACACTGGGGGCTCAAATCCAGGGGAAAAGACACAAAATCGCAGAATCAGAAGCCCCGCCGACGCTGTCGGACTGGCCTCGATTTGGGGGTTTGGGGCGCCGGGATCGGGAGCTCGTCGGAACCCTGCCGATCGCCTGTGCTTGGCTGGCAGGAGGCAAATGGACTCTGCATATAGTCCGAGCATCCTCGACCTTTCGCCGGGCGAAAGGAAGTCCCACTCGACGGGGGCTGAATACGTTCTTCCGACTTGGTTTCGTCAGCTAAGCCGATTGGAAGCGTGCCCGTCTTTCTCGGCGATCGTGATGCCGCATGTCTGATCTGCGACGAGGAAAATTCCAGCTCCCGGAACAGTTTCAACCGTGCGAATCGGTGCACCGGTCGTGCCGCTGCGAGTCGGCCGACGTCCCAGAACCTCTTACTATGTCGCCCGGCTTGATACCATCAATCCCGTTTGCTTCCTGAGCGCCATCGACTGCACTTACCATCAAAATCCCGTGCCGGAGGCCTTCCCTCCGGAGGCAGGATATCGATCTTCTCGTCCCGTGACTTCAGGGGCAGAACTGAGCGCTGCACGGAGGTCCATCGTTTGGACTTACCATCACGGCAGGCTGATGGGAAGCTTCCCATCAGTGCCCCTTCCCATCAGCTGCACTTCCCGTCGCCGTTTGCGACCCCGGCTGGCCCGGATACCCGGACACCCATATATGTCCGGGGAGCTCTCGCCGAGGTCTACGCGATGGTACCCTTCACAAAGCTGTGCGCTGTCATGGCAACGAGCAATTTCCGCCGATGCGACAAAATCCGAAATGGGCGACCGCAGACCCTGCCGAGGTCACCTTCCGGAGCCTTCCCTGCGCGTCAGACGTCGATCCGATGGACGGTGTCAGAATACGAACTCTGCCGATCGAGTTTTGACTGCGCTGCGCAGTGCCGAAGGCGGAACATGAGACTCGTGGGACCAAGTCGGAGACATCCACATATGACCTGAGAGCTGCCGACCGTGGCGATCCGATGCAAACGATGCCTGGGATCTGCAGGGACCGTGTCCGGATCCGATCGCACTCTGCTGCAGGATCTGCGCATGCCGAAGCGAGTCTCGCTTCGTCCCTGGCGCTCGTCGAGGCCTGAAACTTCTCTGCGCACCATGTCGGGACACTGGGGGCTCAAATCCAGGGGAAAAGACACAAAATCGCAGAATCAGAAGCCCGCCGACGCTGTCGGACTGGCCTCGATTTGGGGGTTTGGGGCGCCGGGATCGGGAGCTCGTCGGAACCCTGCCGATCGCCTGTGCTTGGCTGGCAGGAGGCAAATGGACTCTGCATATAGTCCGAGCATCCTCGACCTTTCGCCGGGCGAAAGGAAGTCCCACTCGACGGGGGCTGAATACGTTCTTCCGACTTGGTTTCGTCAGCTAAGCCGATTGGAAGCGTGCCCGTCTTTCTCGGCGATCGTGATGCCGCATGTCTGATCTGCGACGAGGAAAATTCCAGCTCCCGGAACAGTTTCAACCGTGCGAATCGGTGCACCGGTCGTGCCGCTGCGAGTCGGCCGACGTCCCAGAACCTCTTACTATGTCGCCCGGCTTGATACCATCAATCCCGTTTGCTTCCTGAGCGCCATCGACTGCACTTACCATCAAAATCCCGTGCCGGAGGCCTTCCCTCCGGAGGCAGGATATCGATCTTCTCGTCCCGTGACTTCAGGGGCAGAACTGAGCGCTGCACGGAGGTCCATCGTTTGGACTTACCATCACGGCAGGCTGATGGGAAGCTTCCCATCAGTGCCCCTTCCCATCAGCTGCACTTCCCGTCGCCGTTTGCGACCCCGGCTGGGCCCGGATACCCGGACACCCATATATGTCCGGGGAGCTCTCGCCGAGGTCTACGCGATGGTACCCTTCACAAAGCTGTGCGCTGTCATGGCAACGAGCAATTTCCGCCGATGCGACAAAATCCGAAATGGGCGACCGCAGACCCTGCCGAGGTCACCTTCCGGAGCCTTCCCTGCGCGTCAGACGTCGATCCGATGGACGGTGTCAGAATACGAACTCTGCCGATCGAGTTTTGACTGCGCTGCGCAGTGCCGAAGGCGGAACATGAGACTCGTGGGACCAAGTCGGAGACATCCACATATGACCTGAGAGCTGCCGACCGTGGCGATCCGATGCAAACGATGCCTGGGATCTGCAGGGACCGTGTCCGGATCCGATCGCACTCTGCTGCAGGATCTGCGCATGCCGAAGCGAGTCTCGCTTCGTCCCTGGCGCTCGTCGAGGCCTGAAACTTCTCTGCGCACCATGTCGGGACACTGGGGGCTCAAATCCAGGGGAAAAGACACAAAATCGCAGAATCAGAAGCCCGCCGACGCTGTCGGACTGGCCTCGATTTGGGGGTTTGGGGCGCCGGGATCGGGAGCTCGTCGGAACCCTGCCGATCGCCTGTGCTTGGCTGGCAGGAGGCAAATGGACTCTGCATATAGTCCGAGCATCCTCGACCTTTCGCCGGGCGAAAGGAAGTCCCACTCGACGGGGGCTGAATACGTTCTTCCGACTTGGTTTCGTCAGCTAAGCCGATTGGAAGCGTGCCCGTCTTTCTCGGCGATCGTGATGCCGCATGTCTGATCTGCGACGAGGAAAATTCCAGCTCCCGGAACAGTTTCAACCGTGCGAATCGGTGCACCGGTCGTGCCGCTGCGAGTCGGCCGACGTCCCAGAACCTCTTACTATGTCGCCCGGCTTGATACCATCAATCCCGTTTGCTTCCTGAGCGCCATCGACTGCACTTACCATCAAAATCCCGTGCCGGAGGCCTTCCCTCCGGAGGCAGGATATCGATCTTCTCGTCCCGTGACTTCAGGGGCAGAACTGAGCGCTGCACGGAGGTCCATCGTTTGGACTTACCATCACGGCAGGCTGATGGGAAGCTTCCCATCAGTGCCCCTTCCCATCAGCTGCACTTCCCGTCGCCGTTTGCGACCCCGGCTGGGCCCGGATACCCGGACACCCATATATGTCCGGGGAGCTCTCGCCGAGGTCTACGCGATGGTACCCTTCACAAAGCTGTGCGCTGTCATGGCAACGAGCAATTTCCGCCGATGCGACAAAATCCGAAATGGGCGACCGCAGACCCTGCCGAGGTCACCTTCCGGAGCCTTCCCTGCGCGTCAGACGTCGATCCGATGGACGGTGTCAGAATACGAACTCTGCCGATCGAGTTTTGACTGCGCTGCGCAGTGCCGAAGGCGGAACATGAGACTCGTGGGACCAAGTCGGAGACATCCACATATGACCTGAGAGCTGCCGACCGTGGCGATCCGATGCAAACGATGCCTGGGATCTGCAGGGACCGTGTCCGGATCCGATCGCACTCTGCTGCAGGATCTGCGCATGCCGAAGCGAGTCTCGCTTCGTCCCTGGCGCTCGTCGAGGCCTGAAACTTCTCTGCGCACCATGTCGGGACACTGGGGGCTCAAATCCAGGGGAAAAGACACAAAATCGCAGAATCAGAAGCCCGCCGACGCTGTCGGACTGGCCTCGATTTGGGGGTTTGGGGGCGCCGGGATCGGGAGCTCGTCGGAACCCTGCCGATCGCCTGTGCTTGGCTGGCAGGAGGCAAATGGACTCTGCATATAGTCCGAGCATCCTCGACCTTTCGCCGGGCGAAAGGAAGTCCCACTCGACGGGGGCTGAATACGTTCTTCCGACTTGGTTTCGTCAGCTAAGCCGATTGGAAGCGTGCCCGTCTTTCTCGGCGATCGTGATGCCGCATGTCTGATCTGCGACGAGGAAAATTCCAGCTCCCCGGAACAGTTTCAACCGTGCGAATCGGTGCACCGGTCGTGCCGCTGCGAGTCGGCCGACGTCCCAGAACCTCTTACTATGTCGCCCGGCTTGATACCATCAATCCCGTTTGCTTCCTGAGCGCCATCGACTGCACTTACCATCAAAATCCCGTGCCGGAGGCCTTCCCTCCGGAGGCAGGATATCGATCTTCTCGTCCCGTGACTTCAGGGGCAGAACTGAGCGCTGCACGGAGGTCCATCGTTTGGACTTACCATCACGGCAGGCTGATGGGAAGCTTCCCATCAGTGCCCCTTCCCATCAGCTGCACTTCCCGTCGCCGTTTGCGACCCCGGCTGGGCCCGGATACCCGGACACCCATATATGTCCGGGGAGCTCTCGCCGAGGTCTACGCGATGGTACCCTTCACAAAGCTGTGCGCTGTCATGGCAACGAGCAATTTCCGCCGATGCGACAAAATCCGAAATGGGCGACCGCAGACCCTGCCGAGGTCACCTTCCGGAGCCTTCCCTGCGCGTCAGACGTCGATCCGATGGACGGTGTCAGAATACGAACTCTGCCGATCGAGTTTTGACTGCGCTGCGCAGTGCCGAAGGCGGAACATGAGACTCGTGGGACCAAGTCGGAGACATCCACATATGACCTGAGAGCTGCCGACCGTGGCGATCCGATGCAAACGATGCCTGGGATCTGCAGGGACCGTGTCCGGATCCGATCGCACTCTGCTGCAGGATCTGCGCATGCCGAAGCGAGTCTCGCTTCGTCCCTGGCGCTCGTCGAGGCCTGAAACTTCTCTGCGCACCATGTCGGGACACTGGGGGCTCAAATCCAGGGGAAAAGACACAAAATCGCAGAATCAGAAGCCCGCCGACGCTGTCGGACTGGCCTCGATTTGGGGTTTGGGGTGCGCTGGGATCGGGAGCTCGTCGGAACCCTGCCGATCGCCTGTGCTTGGCTGGCAGGAGGCAAATGGACTCTGCATATAGTCCGAGCATCCTCGACCTTTCGCCGGGCGAAAGGAAGTCCCACTCGACGGGGGCTGAATACGTTCTTCCGACTTGGTTTCGTCAGCTAAGCCGATTGGAAGCGTGCCCGTCTTTCTCGGCGATCGTGATGCCGCATGTCTGATCTGCGACGAGGAAAATTCCAGCTCCCCGGAACAGTTTCAACCGTGCGAATCGGTGCACCGGTCGTGCCGCTGCGAGTCGGCCGACGTCCCAGAACCTCTTACTATGTCGCCCGGCTTGATACCATCAATCCCGTTTGCTTCCTGAGCGCCATCGACTGCACTTACCATCAAAATCCCGTGCCGGAGGCCTTCCCTCCGGAGGCAGGATATCGATCTTCTCGTCCCGTGACTTCAGGGGCAGAACTGAGCGCTGCACGGAGGTCCATCGTTTGGACTTACCATCACGGCAGGCTGATGGGAAGCTTCCCATCAGTGCCCCTTCCCATCAGCTGCACTTCCCGTCGCCGTTTGCGACCCCGGCTGGGCCCGGATACCCGGACACCCATATATGTCCGGGGAGCTCTCGCCGAGGTCTACGCGATGGTACCCTTCACAAAGCTGTGCGCTGTCATGGCAACGAGCAATTTCCGCCGATGCGACAAAATCCGAAATGGGCGACCGCAGACCCTGCCGAGGTCACCTTCCGGAGCCTTCCCTGCGCGTCAGACGTCGATCCGATGGACGGTGTCAGAATACGAACTCTGCCGATCGAGTTTTGACTGCGCTGCGCAGTGCCGAAGGCGGAACATGAGACTCGTGGGACCAAGTCGGAGACATCCACATATGACCTGAGAGCTGCCGACCGTGGCGATCCGATGCAAACGATGCCTGGGATCTGCAGGGACCGTGTCCGGATCCGATCGCACTCTGCTGCAGGATCTGCGCATGCCGAAGCGAGTCTCGCTTCGTCCCTGGCGCTCGTCGAGGCCTGAAACTTCTCTGCGCACCATGTCGGGACACTGGGGGCTCAAATCCAGGGGAAAAGACACAAAATCGCAGAATCAGAAGCCCGCCGACGCTGTCGGACTGGCCTCGATTTGGGGGTTTGGGGCGCCGGGATCGGGAGCTCGTCGGAACCCTGCCGATCGCCTGTGCTTGGCTGGCAGGAGGCAAATGGACTCTGCATATAGTCCGAGCATCCTCGACCTTTCGCCGGGCGAAAGGAAGTCCCACTCGACGGGGGCTGAATACGTTCTTCCGACTTGGTTTCGTCAGCTAAGCCGATTGGAAGCGTGCCCGTCTTTCTGGCGATCGTGATGCCGCATGTCTGATCTGCGACGAGGAAAATTCCAGCTCCCCGGAACAGTTTCAACCGTGCGAATCGGTGCACCGGTCGTGCCGCTGCGAGTCGGCCGACGTCCCAGAACCTCTTACTATGTCGCCCGGCTTGATACCATCAATCCCGTTTGCTTCCTGAGCGCCATCGACTGCACTTACCATCAAAATCCCGTGCCGGAGGCCTTCCCTCCGGAGGCAGGATATCGATCTTCTCGTCCCGTGACTTCAGGGGCAGAACTGAGCGCTGCACGGAGGTCCATCGTTTGGACTTACCATCACGGCAGGCTGATGGGAAGCTTCCCATCAGTGCCCCTTCCCATCAGCTGCACTTCCCGTCGCCGTTTGCGACCCCGGCTGGGCCCGGATACCCGGACACCCATATATGTCCGGGGAGCTCTCGCCGAGGTCTACGCGATGGTACCCTTCACAAAGCTGTGCGCTGTCATGGCAACGAGCAATTTCCGCCGATGCGACAAAATCCGAAATGGGCGACCGCAGACCCTGCCGAGGTCACCTTCCGGAGCCTTCCCTGCGCGTCAGACGTCGATCCGATGGACGGTGTCAGAATACGAACTCTGCCGATCGAGTTTTGACTGCGCTGCGCAGTGCCGAAGGCGGAACATGAGACTCGTGGGACCAAGTCGGAGACATCCACATATGACCTGAGAGCTGCCGACCGTGGCGATCCGATGCAAACGATGCCTGGGATCTGCAGGGACCGTGTCCGGATCCGATCGCACTCTGCTGCAGGATCTGCGCATGCCGAAGCGAGTCTCGCTTCGTCCCTGGCGCTCGTCGAGGCCTGAAACTTCTCTGCGCACCATGTCGGGACACTGGGGGCTCAAATCCAGGGGAAAAGACACAAAATCGCAGAATCAGAAGCCCGCCGACGCTGTCGGACTGGCCTCGATTTGGGGGTTTGGGGCGCCGGGATCGGGAGCTCGTCGGAACCCTGCCGATCGCCTGTGCTTGGCTGGCAGGAGGCAAATGGACTCTGCATATAGTCCGAGCATCCTCGACCTTTCGCCGGGCGAAAGGAAGTCCCACTCGACGGGGGCTGAATACGTTCTTCCGACTTGGTTTCGTCAGCTAAGCCGATTGGAAGCGTGCCCGTCTTTCTCGGCGATCGTGATGCCGCATGTCTGATCTGCGACGAGGAAAATTCCAGCTCCCCGGAACAGTTTCAACCGTGCGAATCGGTGCACCGGTCGTGCCGCTGCGAGTCGGCCGACGTCCCAGAACCTCTTACTATGTCGCCCGGCTTGATACCATCAATCCCGTTTGCTTCCTGAGCGCCATCGACTGCACTTACCATCAAAATCCCGTGCCGGAGGCCTTCCCTCCGGAGGCAGGATATCGATCTTCTCGTCCCGTGACTTCAGGGGCAGAACTGAGCGCTGCACGGAGGTCCATCGTTTGGACTTACCATCACGGCAGGCTGATGGGAAGCTTCCCATCAGTGCCCCTTCCCATCAGCTGCACTTCCCGTCGCCGTTTGCGACCCCGGCTGGGCCCGGATACCCGGACACCCATATATGTCCGGGGAGCTCTCGCCGAGGTCTACGCGATGGTACCCTTCACAAAGCTGTGCGCTGTCATGGCAACGAGCAATTTCCGCCGATGCGACAAAATCCGAAATGGGCGACCGCAGACCCTGCCGAGGTCACCTTCCGGAGCCTTCCCTGCGCGTCAGACGTCGATCCGATGGACGGTGTCAGAATACGAACTCTGCCGATCGAGTTTTGACTGCGCTGCGCAGTGCCGAAGGCGGAACATGAGACTCGTGGGACCAAGTCGGAGACATCCACATATGACCTGAGAGCTGCCGACCGTGGCGATCCGATGCAAACGATGCCTGGGATCTGCAGGGACCGTGTCCGGATCCGATCGCACTCTGCTGCAGGATCTGCGCATGCCGAAGCGAGTCTCGCTTCGTCCCTGGCGCTCGTCGAGGCCTGAAACTTCTCTGCGCACCATGTCGGGACACTGGGGGCTCAAATCCAGGGGAAAAGACACAAAATCGCAGAATCAGAAGCCCGCCGACGCTGTCGGACTGGCCTCGATTTGGGGGTTTGGGGGCGCCGGGATCGGGAGCTCGTCGGAACCCTGCCGATCGCCTGTGCTTGGCTGGCAGGAGGCAAATGGACTCTGCATATAGTCCGAGCATCCTCGACCTTTCGCCGGGCGAAAGGAAGTCCCACTCGACGGGGCTGAATACGTTCTTCCGACTTGGTTTCGTCAGCTAAGCCGATTGGAAGCGTGCCCGTCTTTCTCGGCGATCGTGATGCCGCATGTCTGATCTGCGACGAGGAAAATTCCAGCTCCCGGAACAGTTTCAACCGTGCGAATCGGTGCACCGGTCGTGCCGCTGCGAGTCGGCCGACGTCCCAGAACCTCTTACTATGTCGCCCGGCTTGATACCATCAATCCCGTTTGCTTCCTGAGCGCCATCGACTGCACTTACCATCAAAATCCCGTGCCGGAGGCCTTCCCTCCGGAGGCAGGATATCGATCTTCTCGTCCGTGACTTCAGGGGCAGAACTGAGCGCTGCACGGAGGTCCATCGTTTGGACTTACCATCACGGCAGGCTGATGGGAAGCTTCCCATCAGTGCCCCTTCCCATCAGCTGCACTTCCCGTCGCCGTTTGCGACCCCGGCTGGGCCCGGATACCCGGACACCCATATATGTCCGGGGAGCTCTCGCCGAGGTCTACGCGATGGTACCCTTCACAAAGCTGTGCGCTGTCATGGCAACGAGCAATTTCCGCCGATGCGACAAAATCCGAAATGGGCGACCGCAGACCCTGCCGAGGTCACCTTCCGGAGCCTTCCCTGCGCGTCAGACGTCGATCCGATGGACGGTGTCAGAATACGAACTCTGCCGATCGAGTTTTGACTGCGCTGCGCAGTGCCGAAGGCGGAACATGAGACTCGTGGGACCAAGTCGGAGACATCCACATATGACCTGAGAGCTGCCGACCGTGGCGATCCGATGCAAACGATGCCTGGGATCTGCAGGGACCGTGTCCGGATCCGATCGCACTCTGCTGCAGGATCTGCGCATGCCGAAGCGAGTCTCGCTTCGTCCCTGGCGCTCGTCGAGGCCTGAAACTTCTCTGCGCACCATGTCGGGACACTGGGGGCTCAAATCCAGGGGAAAAGACACAAAATCGCAGAATCAGAAGCCCGCCGACGCTGTCGGACTGGCCTCGATTTGGGGGTTTGGGGCGCCGGGATCGGGAGCTCGTCGGAACCCTGCCGATCGCCTGTGCTTGGCTGGCAGGAGGCAAATGGACTCTGCATATAGTCCGAGCATCCTCGACCTTTCGCCGGGCGAAAGGAAGTCCCACTCGACGGGGCTGAATACGTTCTTCCGACTTGGTTTCGTCAGCTAAGCCGATTGGAAGCGTGCCCGTCTTTCTCGGCGATCGTGATGCCGCATGTCTGATCTGCGACGAGGAAAATTCCAGCTCCCCGGAACAGTTTCAACCGTGCGAATCGGTGCACCGGTCGTGCCGCTGCGAGTCGGCCGACGTCCCAGAACCTCTTACTATGTCGCCCGGCTTGATACCATCAATCCCGTTTGCTTCCTGAGCGCCATCGACTGCACTTACCATCAAAATCCCGTGCCGGAGGCCTTCCCTCCGGAGGCAGGATATCGATCTTCTCGTCCCGTGACTTCAGGGGCAGAACTGAGCGCTGCACGGAGGTCCATCGTTTGGACTTACCATCACGGCAGGCTGATGGGAAGCTTCCCATCAGTGCCCCTTCCCATCAGCTGCACTTCCCGTCGCCGTTTGCGACCCCGGCTGGGCCCGGATACCCGGACACCCATATATGTCCGGGGAGCTCTCGCCGAGGTCTACGCGATGGTACCCTTCACAAAGCTGTGCGCTGTCATGGCAACGAGCAATTTCCGCCGATGCGACAAAATCCGAAATGGGCGACCGCAGACCCTGCCGAGGTCACCTTCCGGAGCCTTCCCTGCGCGTCAGACGTCGATCCGATGGACGGTGTCAGAATACGAACTCTGCCGATCGAGTTTTGACTGCGCTGCGCAGTGCCGAAGGCGGAACATGAGACTCGTGGGACCAAGTCGGAGACATCCACATATGACCTGAGAGCTGCCGACCGTGGCGATCCGATGCAAACGATGCCTGGGATCTGCAGGGACCGTGTCCGGATCCGATCGCACTCTGCTGCAGGATCTGCGCATGCCGAAGCGAGTCTCGCTTCGTCCCTGGCGCTCGTCGAGGCCTGAAACTTCTCTGCGCACCATGTCGGGACACTGGGGGCTCAAATCCAGGGGAAAAGACACAAAATCGCAGAATCAGAAGCCCGCCGACGCTGTCGGACTGGCCTCGATTTGGGGGTTTGGGGCGCCGGGATCGGGAGCTCGTCGGAACCCTGCCGATCGCCTGTGCTTGGCTGGCAGGAGGCAAATGGACTCTGCATATAGTCCGAGCATCCTCGACCTTTCGCCGGGCGAAAGGAAGTCCCACTCGACGGGGCTGAATACGTTCTTCCGACTTGGTTTCGTCAGCTAAGCCGATTGGAAGCGTGCCCGTCTTTCTCGGCGATCGTGATGCCGCATGTCTGATCTGCGACGAGGAAAATTCCAGCTCCCGGAACAGTTTCAACCGTGCGAATCGGTGCACCGGTCGTGCCGCTGCGAGTCGGCCGACGTCCCAGAACCTCTTACTATGTCGCCCGGCTTGATACCATCAATCCCGTTTGCTTCCTGAGCGCCATCGACTGCACTTACCATCAAAATCCCGTGCCGGAGGCCTTCCCTCCGGAGGCAGGATATCGATCTTCTCGTCCCGTGACTTCAGGGGCAGAACTGAGCGCTGCACGGAGGTCCATCGTTTGGACTTACCATCACGGCAGGCTGATGGGAAGCTTCCCATCAGTGCCCCTTCCCATCAGCTGCACTTCCCGTCGCCGTTTGCGACCCCGGCTGGGCCCGGATACCCGGACACCCATATATGTCCGGGGAGCTCTCGCCGAGGTCTACGCGATGGTACCCTTCACAAAGCTGTGCGCTGTCATGGCAACGAGCAATTTCCGCCGATGCGACAAAATCCGAAATGGGCGACCGCAGACCCTGCCGAGGTCACCTTCCGGAGCCTTCCCTGCGCGTCAGACGTCGATCCGATGGACGGTGTCAGAATACGAACTCTGCCGATCGAGTTTTGACTGCGCTGCGCAGTGCCGAAGGCGGAACATGAGACTCGTGGGACCAAGTCGGAGACATCCACATATGACCTGAGAGCTGCCGACCGTGGCGATCCGATGCAAACGATGCCTGGGATCTGCAGGGACCGTGTCCGGATCCGATCGCACTCTGCTGCAGGATCTGCGCATGCCGAAGCGAGTCTCGCTTCGTCCCTGGCGCTCGTCGAGGCCTGAAACTTCTCTGCGCACCATGTCGGGACACTGGGGGCTCAAATCCAGGGAAAAGACACAAAATCGCAGAATCAGAAGCCCGCCGACGCTGTCGGACTGGCCTCGATTTGGGGGTTTGGGGCGCCGGGATCGGGAGCTCGTCGGAACCCTGCCGATCGCCTGTGCTTGGCTGGCAGGAGGCAAATGGACTCTGCATATAGTCCGAGCATCCTCGACCTTTCGCCGGGCGAAAGGAAGTCCCACTCGACGGGGGCTGAATACGTTCTTCCGACTTGGTTTCGTCAGCTAAGCCGATTGGAAGCGTGCCCGTCTTTCTCGGCGATCGTGATGCCGCATGTCTGATCTGCGACGAGGAAAATTCCAGCTCCCCGGAACAGTTTCAACCGTGCGAATCGGTGCACCGGTCGTGCCGCTGCGAGTCGGCCGACGTCCCAGAACCTCTTACTATGTCGCCCGGCTTGATACCATCAATCCCGTTTGCTTCCTGAGCGCCATCGACTGCACTTACCATCAAAATCCCGTGCCGGAGGCCTTCCCTCCGGAGGCAGGATATCGATCTTCTCGTCCCGTGACTTCAGGGGCAGAACTGAGCGCTGCACGGAGGTCCATCGTTTGGACTTACCATCACGGCAGGCTGATGGGAAGCTTCCCATCAGTGCCCCTTCCCATCAGCTGCACTTCCCGTCGCCGTTTGCGACCCCGGCTGGGCCCGGATACCCGGACACCCATATATGTCCGGGGAGCTCTCGCCGAGGTCTACGCGATGGTACCCTTCACAAAGCTGTGCGCTGTCATGGCAACGAGCAATTTCCGCCGATGCGACAAAATCCGAAATGGGCGACCGCAGACCCTGCCGAGGTCACCTTCCGGAGCCTTCCCTGCGCGTCAGACGTCGATCCGATGGACGGTGTCAGAATACGAACTCTGCCGATCGAGTTTTGACTGCGCTGCGCAGTGCCGAAGGCGGAACATGAGACTCGTGGGACCAAGTCGGAGACATCCACATATGACCTGAGAGCTGCCGACCGTGGCGATCCGATGCAAACGATGCCTGGGATCTGCAGGGACCGTGTCCGGATCCGATCGCACTCTGCTGCAGGATCTGCGCATGCCGAAGCGAGTCTCGCTTCGTCCCTGGCGCTCGTCGAGGCCTGAAACTTCTCTGCGCACCATGTCGGGACACTGGGGGCTCAAATCCAGGGGAAAAGACACAAAATCGCAGAATCAGAAGCCCGCCGACGCTGTCGGACTGGCCTCGATTTGGGGGTTTGGGGCGCCGGGATCGGGAGCTCGTCGGAACCCTGCCGATCGCCTGTGCTTGGCTGGCAGGAGGCAAATGGACTCTGCATATAGTCCGAGCATCCTCGACCTTTCGCCGGGCGAAAGGAAGTCCCACTCGACGGGGGCTGAATACGTTCTTCCGACTTGGTTTCGTCAGCTAAGCCGATTGGAAGCGTGCCCGTCTTTCTCGGCGATCGTGATGCCGCATGTCTGATCTGCGACGAGGAAAATTCCAGCTCCCGGAACAGTTTCAACCGTGCGAATCGGTGCACCGGTCGTGCCGCTGCGAGTCGGCCGACGTCCCAGAACCTCTTACTATGTCGCCCGGCTTGATACCATCAATCCCGTTTGCTTCCTGAGCGCCATCGACTGCACTTACCATCAAAATCCCGTGCCGGAGGCCTTCCCTCCGGAGGCAGGATATCGATCTTCTCGTCCCGTGACTTCAGGGGCAGAACTGAGCGCTGCACGGAGGTCCATCGTTTGGACTTACCATCACGGCAGGCTGATGGGAAGCTTCCCATCAGTGCCCCTTCCCATCAGCTGCACTTCCCGTCGCCGTTTGCGACCCCGGCTGGGCCCGGATACCCGGACACCCATATATGTCCGGGGAGCTCTCGCCGAGGTCTACGCGATGGTACCCTTCACAAAGCTGTGCGCTGTCATGGCAACGAGCAATTTCCGCCGATGCGACAAAATCCGAAATGGGCGACCGCAGACCCTGCCGAGGTCACCTTCCGGAGCCTTCCCTGCGCGTCAGACGTCGATCCGATGGACGGTGTCAGAATACGAACTCTGCCGATCGAGTTTTGACTGCGCTGCGCAGTGCCGAAGGCGGAACATGAGACTCGTGGGACCAAGTCGGAGACATCCACATATGACCTGAGAGCTGCCGACCGTGGCGATCCGATGCAAACGATGCCTGGGATCTGCAGGGACCGTGTCCGGATCCGATCGCACTCTGCTGCAGGATCTGCGCATGCCGAAGCGAGTCTCGCTTCGTCCCTGGCGCTCGTCGAGGCCTGAAACTTCTCTGCGCACCATGTCGGGACACTGGGGGCTCAAATCCAGGGGAAAAGACACAAAATCGCAGAATCAGAAGCCCGCCGACGCTGTCGGACTGGCCTCGATTTGGGGGTTTGGGGCGCCGGGATCGGGAGCTCGTCGGAACCCTGCCGATCGCCTGTGCTTGGCTGGCAGGAGGCAAATGGACTCTGCATATAGTCCGAGCATCCTCGACCTTTCGCCGGGCGAAAGGAAGTCCCACTCGACGGGGCTGAATACGTTCTTCCGACTTGGTTTCGTCAGCTAAGCCGATTGGAAGCGTGCCCGTCTTTCTCGGCGATCGTGATGCCGCATGTCTGATCTGCGACGAGGAAAATTCCAGCTCCCGGAACAGTTTCAACCGTGCGAATCGGTGCACCGGTCGTGCCGCTGCGAGTCGGCCGACGTCCCAGAACCTCTTACTATGTCGCCCGGCTTGATACCATCAATCCCGTTTGCTTCCTGAGCGCCATCGACTGCACTTACCATCAAAATCCCGTGCCGGAGGCCTTCCCTCCGGAGGCAGGATATCGATCTTCTCGTCCCGTGACTTCAGGGGCAGAACTGAGCGCTGCACGGAGGTCCATCGTTTGGACTTACCATCACGGCAGGCTGATGGGAAGCTTCCCATCAGTGCCCCTTCCCATCAGCTGCACTTCCCGTCGCCGTTTGCGACCCCGGCTGGGCCCGGATACCCGGACACCCATATATGTCCGGGGAGCTCTCGCCGATTCTACGCGATGGTACCCTTCACAAAGCTGTGCGCTGTCATGGCAACGAGCAATTTCCGCCGATGCGACAAAATCCGAAATGGGCGACCGCAGACCCTGCCGAGGTCACCTTCCGGAGCCTTCCCTGCGCGTCAGACGTCGATCCGATGGACGGTGTCAGAATACGAACTCTGCCGATCGAGTTTTGACTGCGCTGCGCAGTGCCGAAGGCGGAACATGAGACTCGTGGGACCAAGTCGGAGACATCCACATATGACCTGAGAGCTGCCGACCGTGGCGATCCGATGCAAACGATGCCTGGGATCTGCAGGGACCGTGTCCGGATCCGATCGCACTCTGCTGCAGGATCTGCGCATGCCGAAGCGAGTCTCGCTTCGTCCCTGGCGCTCGTCGAGGCCTGAAACTTCTCTGCGCACCATGTCGGGACACTGGGGGCTCAAATCCAGGGGAAAAGACACAAAATCGCAGAATCAGAAGCCCGCCGACGCTGTCGGACTGGCCTCGATTTGGGGGTTTGGGGCGCCGGGATCGGGAGCTCGTCGGAACCCTGCCGATCGCCTGTGCTTGGCTGGCAGGAGGCAAATGGACTCTGCATATAGTCCGAGCATCCTCGACCTTTCGCCGGGCGAAAGGAAGTCCCACTCGACGGGGCTGAATACGTTCTTCCGACTTGGTTTCGTCAGCTAAGCCGATTGGAAGCGTGCCCGTCTTTCTCGGCGATCGTGATGCCGCATGTCTGATCTGCGACGAGGAAAATTCCAGCTCCCGGAACAGTTTCAACCGTGCGAATCGGTGCACCGGTCGTGCCGCTGCGAGTCGGCCGACGTCCCAGAACCTCTTACTATGTCGCCCGGCTTGATACCATCAATCCCGTTTGCTTCCTGAGCGCCATCGACTGCACTTACCATCAAAATCCCGTGCCGGAGGCCTTCCCTCCGGAGGCAGGATATCGATCTTCTCGTCCCGTGACTTCAGGGGCAGAACTGAGCGCTGCACGGAGGTCCATCGTTTGGACTTACCATCACGGCAGGCTGATGGGAAGCTTCCCATCAGTGCCCCTTCCCATCAGCTGCACTTCCCGTCGCCGTTTGCGACCCCGGCTGGGCCCGGATACCCGGACACCCATATATGTCCGGGGAGCTCTCGCCGAGGTCTACGCGATGGTACCCTTCACAAAGCTGTGCGCTGTCATGGCAACGAGCAATTTCCGCCGATGCGACAAAATCCGAAATGGGCGACCGCAGACCCTGCCGAGGTCACCTTCCGGAGCCTTCCCTGCGCGTCAGACGTCGATCCGATGGACGGTGTCAGAATACGAACTCTGCCGATCGAGTTTTGACTGCGCTGCGCAGTGCCGAAGGCGGAACATGAGACTCGTGGGACCAAGTCGGAGACATCCACATATGACCTGAGAGCTGCCGACCGTGGCGATCCGATGCAAACGATGCCTGGGATCTGCAGGGACCGTGTCCGGATCCGATCGCACTCTGCTGCAGGATCTGCGCATGCCGAAGCGAGTCTCGCTTCGTCCCTGGCGCTCGTCGAGGCCTGAAACTTCTCTGCGCACCATGTCGGGACACTGGGGGCTCAAATCCAGGGGAAAAGACACAAAATCGCAGAATCAGAAGCCCGCCGACGCTGTCGGACTGGCCTCGATTTGGGGGTTTGGGGGCGCCGGGATCGGGAGCTCGTCGGAACCCTGCCGATCGCCTGTGCTTGGCTGGCAGGAGGCAAATGGACTCTGCATATAGTCCGAGCATCCTCGACCTTTCGCCGGGCGAAAGGAAGTCCCACTCGACGGGGGCTGAATACGTTCTTCCGACTTGGTTTCGTCAGCTAAGCCGATTGGAAGCGTGCCCGTCTTTCTCGGCGATCGTGATGCCGCATGTCTGATCTGCGACGAGGAAAATTCCAGCTCCCGGAACAGTTTCAACCGTGCGAATCGGTGCACCGGTCGTGCCGCTGCGAGTCGGCCGACGTCCCAGAACCTCTTACTATGTCGCCCGGCTTGATACCATCAATCCCGTTTGCTTCCTGAGCGCCATCGACTGCACTTACCATCAAAATCCCGTGCCGGAGGCCTTCCCTCCGGAGGCAGGATATCGATCTTCTCGTCCCGTGACTTCAGGGGCAGAACTGAGCGCTGCACGGAGGTCCATCGTTTGGACTTACCATCACGGCAGGCTGATGGGAAGCTTCCCATCAGTGCCCCTTCCCATCAGCTGCACTTCCCGTCGCCGTTTGCGACCCCGGCTGGGCCCGGATACCCGGACACCCATATATGTCCGGGAGCTCTCGCCGAGGTCTACGCGATGGTACCCTTCACAAAGCTGTGCGCTGTCATGGCAACGAGCAATTTCCGCCGATGCGACAAAATCCGAAATGGGCGACCGCAGACCCTGCCGAGGTCACCTTCCGGAGCCTTCCCTGCGCGTCAGACGTCGATCCGATGGACGGTGTCAGAATACGAACTCTGCCGATCGAGTTTTGACTGCGCTGCGCAGTGCCGAAGGCGGAACATGAGACTCGTGGGACCAAGTCGGAGACATCCACATATGACCTGAGAGCTGCCGACCGTGGCGATCCGATGCAAACGATGCCTGGGATCTGCAGGGACCGTGTCCGGATCCGATCGCACTCTGCTGCAGGATCTGCGCATGCCGAAGCGAGTCTCGCTTCGTCCCTGGCGCTCGTCGAGGCCTGAAACTTCTCTGCGCACCATGTCGGGACACTGGGGGCTCAAATCCAGGGAAAAGACACAAAATCGCAGAATCAGAAGCCCGCCGACGCTGTCGGACTGGCCTCGATTTGGGGGTTTGGGGGCGCCGGGATCGGGAGCTCGTCGGAACCCTGCCGATCGCCTGTGCTTGGCTGGCAGGAGGCAAATGGACTCTGCATATAGTCCGAGCATCCTCGACCTTTCGCCGGGCGAAAGGAAGTCCCACTCGACGGGGCTGAATACGTTCTTCCGACTTGGTTTCGTCAGCTAAGCCGATTGGAGCGTGCCCGTCTTTCTCGGCGATCGTGATGCCGCATGTCTGATCTGCGACGAGGAAAATTCCAGCTCCCCGGAACAGTTTCAACCGTGCGAATCGGTGCACCGGTCGTGCCGCTGCGAGTCGGCCGACGTCCCAGAACCTCTTACTATGTCGCCCGGCTTGATACCATCAATCCCGTTTGCTTCCTGAGCGCCATCGACTGCACTTACCATCAAAATCCCGTGCCGGAGGCCTTCCCTCCGGAGGCAGGATATCGATCTTCTCGTCCCGTGACTTCAGGGGCAGAACTGAGCGCTGCACGGAGGTCCATCGTTTGGACTTACCATCACGGCAGGCTGATGGGAAGCTTCCCATCAGTGCCCCTTCCCATCAGCTGCACTTCCCGTCGCCGTTTGCGACCCGGCTGGGCCGGATACCCGGACACCCATATATGTCCGGGGAGCTCTCGCCGAGGTCTACGCGATGGTACCCTTCACAAAGCTGTGCGCTGTCATGGCAACGAGCAATTTCCGCCGATGCGACAAAATCCGAAATGGGCGACCGCAGACCCTGCCGAGGTCACCTTCCGGAGCCTTCCCTGCGCGTCAGACGTCGATCCGATGGACGGTGTCAGAATACGAACTCTGCCGATCGAGTTTTGACTGCGCTGCGCAGTGCCGAAGGCGGAACATGAGACTCGTGGGACCAAGTCGGAGACATCCACATATGACCTGAGAGCTGCCGACCGTGGCGATCCGATGCAAACGATGCCTGGGATCTGCAGGGACCGTGTCCGGATCCGATCGCACTCTGCTGCAGGATCTGCGCATGCCGAAGCGAGTCTCGCTTCGTCCCTGGCGCTCGTCGAGGCCTGAAACTTCTCTGCGCACCATGTCGGGACACTGGGGGCTCAAATCCAGGGAAAAGACACAAAATCGCAGAATCAGAAGCCCGCCGACGCTGTCGGACTGGCCTCGATTTGGGGGTTTGGGGGCGCCGGGATCGGGAGCTCGTCGGAACCCTGCCGATCGCCTGTGCTTGGCTGGCAGGAGGCAAATGGACTCTGCATATAGTCCGAGCATCCTCGACCTTTCGCCGGGCGAAAGGAAGTCCCACTCGACGGGGGCTGAATACGTTCTTCCGACTTGGTTTCGTCAGCTAAGCCGATTGGAAGCGTGCCCGTCTTTCTCGGCGATCGTGATGCCGCATGTCTGATCTGCGACGAGGAAAATTCCAGCTCCCGGAACAGTTTCAACCGTGCGAATCGGTGCACCGGTCGTGCCGCTGCGAGTCGGCCGACGTCCCAGAACCTCTTACTATGTCGCCCGGCTTGATACCATCAATCCCGTTTGCTTCCTGAGCGCCATCGACTGCACTTACCATCAAAATCCCGTGCCGGAGGCCTTCCCTCCGGAGGCAGGATATCGATCTTCTCGTCCCGTGACTTCAGGGGCAGAACTGAGCGCTGCACGGAGGTCCATCGTTTGGACTTACCATCACGGCAGGCTGATGGGAAGCTTCCCATCAGTGCCCCTTCCCATCAGCTGCACTTCCCGTCGCCGTTTGCGACCCCGGCTGGGCCCGGATACCCGGACACCCATATATGTCCGGGGAGCTCTCGCCGAGGTCTACGCGATGGTACCCTTCACAAAGCTGTGCGCTGTCATGGCAACGAGCAATTTCCGCCGATGCGACAAAATCCGAAATGGGCGACCGCAGACCCTGCCGAGGTCACCTTCCGGAGCCTTCCCTGCGCGTCAGACGTCGATCCGATGGACGGTGTCAGAATACGAACTCTGCCGATCGAGTTTTGACTGCGCTGCGCAGTGCCGAAGGCGGAACATGAGACTCGTGGGACCAAGTCGGAGACATCCACATATGACCTGAGAGCTGCCGACCGTGGCGATCCGATGCAAACGATGCCTGGGATCTGCAGGGACCGTGTCCGGATCCGATCGCACTCTGCTGCAGGATCTGCGCATGCCGAAGCGAGTCTCGCTTCGTCCCTGGCGCTCGTCGAGGCCTGAAACTTCTCTGCGCACCATGTCGGGACACTGGGGGCTCAAATCCAGGGGAAAAGACACA